>OX493267.1:72454778-73799692 GCA_950370525.1 Bellardia bayeri | reverse complement strand
AATATATTGCGAAACAAAAATGCAATAATCATTATTATTATTATTATATAAAATAAATTACTAGTAAATATGTTAATAAACGACAAACACGTAATTCTAGAAAATGCTCGACAACAAATATTATTCCAATGTACATACTTGTCTTTTTCAATGGTTCAGCATTTCTATTACTTATTTTGTTCTCATATTTACAAATATTTTGCGGTATGGTTCCTCATCGGTAGCTTGCGAAATGCTATTTTACATTGAATTGTAACAAATCTTACTTTTTGATGTTGTATGAAAACAGCAAAATTAACAGAAAAATACTTTGTTAGCAAGTGTGTTGAAAACCAGTCGTTGGATCTAGTTTTTATACCCTCCACCGCCAATAGTGGTAAGTACGTTTGTTATTCCATTTGTAACATTAAAGAATATGCATCTGAGAGCCAACATCCTAATTCTTATGAAATTCCAAGTTGATTGAGTCATGTCCGTCTGTCTGTCCGTCGGACTGTCTGTGTAAAACACTCTCACCATAAAAATGCAAAACCGAAATCAACAAAATTTATAAAGAATAGTTTATTAGTCTCCTTAGCAGTTTTGTATTGAAAATCAGCAAAATTGATTTAGTTGAACTAGAGTTATGAACCAAAATGTGATACAACCTCTAAAATTTGATGATAGTTTTCAAAATTTTTTGTTGGTATTTTTTTTTTAATGCACTTCTAGTTTATAAGGATAAACTTTGGTGAATATAATGATAATCGGTATGTGATTTCCATTAGCCCCCATACTCTCCAGAATATGGATCTATGGTCTTTAAACTTTTTTTTTGGGTGGCATGGGCGATAATTTTATTCCATGTCAAAAATGCCATTGACACCGATAGAACACATTCAAAAAGGTAAATTAAATCTTCCTGCATATGACGATTTATTGGCACAAGCTTCGCATTGTCGAAATAAAAAAAACTGTTTTGTTTGCACTATAATGCTGAATAACTAAGTGAAAATACATGACTAGTGACATATAAGATATTAATTACAAAAGCCGCTGTCATTTTTAAGTTATACATTCAATATAAAAATTTATAAATTTGATAAAAATACAAAGGTTTGAAACAATTTGCAGTTGTGATCCTAAGATCGCGCCTTTTGTCACCTCTTCAACGATGGTTTCAGATGAACCGGCATAAAAACCAGTCACATTCAATGATTGTTACTGCGGGCCAGACTACACATTTTAGAGTTTAATGCAAGTTAGCCGGGCAGCGTTCATGGCTCAAGGGTAAATCAAAGACTTGATAATGAATAAAAATCATCTCCCTATAATGTCGTTTTGGGTGAAAAATGGTTACGTAGTGAAAAACCGTTTTGTACCTCCATAATTTTACAAAAAATACTTGCTTTATAGTTTTGAAAACTAGCAAATAAAATATCGTCTTTCTTAAATACATGTAACACTGCAATTTTTTTCCATTTTTTATTTTGTAGAGAGAAAAGTGATAAGCAGTAATGCAAAGTTGATTAAATGCGCGGTTTAACACTCTGCAGAAGAGTGCAAAAACTTTACAAAGAACGCAAAGCATTAACAAAAAGAGCATAGTCTCTGCAAAAATTTTCTTAGTGCAAAATAAGAATTCCAAAAAAATTGTGGATCAAAACCAGCGTTGTCAACTTTAAAATTTCAAAACGCACCAAAATGGAGAAAACAGCGCACCATTAACAAAAAAACCTTCCAAGTTAAGAATTTCGTTTTTGTTTCAAATATTTATTGAATTAATTTAAAATTTTTTAATATCAGAAAAAAATTTATCAACGATTATTAGTCAAAGTAATAATAGTAAAAGCCTTTTTTTTAATAAATGAGCTAATAAAGATAAAATAAGCATTTAACCACTCAAAATTTAACTCACAATATGATATTCGCAACTAAAGTACTAATTGGTAAAAAAAAGCTAATTTCAGTACATATTTGGTACTTTTTTTTATATATTTTTGTTTTCTAGTTAAAGTCCTTCTATTTGATTTTTTCCAATAAAATTTGTTAGGATTCCAATGGTACTTTAAACCTGGTTGTTCGTGTACAGTTTAGTAGTCCAAACCATCAGGTTATACAAGAATTTTTATTTACATATTTAAAATGTTAATTTGATTTTCAAACAAAGATTTTTGAAGAATTTGATTGCATTTATCATACATTCGTATTTAAAATACATTTTTTCATTGTATAGATTTCAAGAGTTATGAATTATTAAAAAACTGCAATTAAAAATTAGTAAAAATAAAGATTTTATCACATTTTCGAAAAAAATTAAAAAAACGCACCGAAATACACAAAACAAATGTTTGCAGTGTTGTATGAAATGGTACTCAAATTGGTGTATTTAATTGTGGAAAGATGTTTTCTCATACTGAAAAAAAAAGTTGTGTTGAATTTGCTTTGGTGCCACCAAAAATTAAAAAGCGCACCAACATTAAAAAAAAACGCACCAAACATTTTAAAAAGCACCAAAAATGGTGCGAAACGCACCAAGTTGACAACGCTGATCAAAACACTTACATATACATCTGCAAACATAAGTGCGAAGTGAAAAGTTGATAAATTCTTTGTGAATGCTTTGCTTTGATAATGGCGAATTTTTAAGGAATTAGTCGATGATTTTTCTTTCTATTTCATTTCCATTTCATTTTGATTTCCATTTTTTCACAGATCTAGCGATTTACGATTCAAATACTTCCAAAAAACCTAATATGAATAATTTTGAAGTTTTAACCTGCAAAATTAAACTCAAGTGCTATTTGATTTTTGGTTTAACTCATGCAAAGTAGTAAAAGTAGTAGCAAATTTCTCCAAGTTGGAAGTGTTACTCCAAAGTACATATCAAATCTGTAATGAAATAAATTTTTTGTTAACAGAATTTTACTACTATTATTGCCTGTTTGAGTTATGCAAATGATGTTAATTAGATTTTTAATTTTATATTACAAACATACATATGTACATATTATTTTATAACAACCAACAAACGCAAGGCAAAAAGAAATCTTGCAAAATAAATTTATATGCAAGTGTTTATACGAATTCATTTCTTATTCCAACTTATAATATTTTCTTCTGAATTTGCCATAATAATTTCAGCAAGAAGTGCCAAAAGAAGTGCATTAAATGTTTATTGTTTCGACGATTATTTTTTGTACATTATTTTATTTTCTTTTATTATTTAAATTTTATATTGCGAATATTTTTGGCGAATTGCCACCATATGTTACTATGAAAATGATAATAGTTTTGGCAAAAATCTTTTATATAAATAAATAAATTTTGTCTGCTTCTAAACAATATGGGTGTCTGCCTAGTATTTTAAAATGGAAAGTTTTTCGATAAATATTATTAGTAGAAGAATTTTCTTAGTAGAAATTATAATAAATATCAGAGGTAGAAACTACACCATTTACAATTGTATTTTAGAAGTATATAATTGTATTACATATATGAATTCTATATATATTTCAATATTAATTTGTAAAGCGATCGTTTTCCTTGCACATTTTTGACAAACTTATCCGAATTTGCTTTGAAAAAATAGAATTTACAGTTTTCGTAAAACGAAACAGCATAATTATCTACAAAATATTTGCAAATTACTTTTCTTAATATTAACTCTCACTTTGCACTACTCCACAATGGACCAGGCGTACTTCAAACATAATCCATTTGTTTGAAAAAAACTAGTCCATTTAATATTACGATGTCGTAGGACTGGACCATATACTCCAGCTTTGCATAACACGGGACGAGTCTCAAAACTACTCCATGTAACTACATCAAATGTTTTTAAACAACGATTACGGTCGTTAAAGCACGAACAATTGTCGTGCAACAAGAAGTTCTGCTTTGAAAATGAAATGGTCCATAAGTGCATTACATAGGACCATAATGTACTCACTACATTTTAGCTACAATGGACCACGTACTCCACAGATTTTTGCAGGGAACAAACAAGTTTCGAAAACGTCAAAATTTGTACCAATAAAGCGTTATATGCGAGAAGATTTGCTTTATTTATTTGAATGTGTTCCATCGGTTTCACTTTCATTTTTGACAAGAAAGACAATGATTGCCCATGCCAGTCGAAAAAGTTTTAAGACCAATAATTGACAGCATCACACCATGCAGATTATTGTCAAACTCAACAAGAGCTAGTAAAATGACTCAAGCACCAATTTAAAACCGTTTGAAAGCAGCAGAATTGATATCGAAGCACCAAAATTTGGTACTATATACTCTGAAGCCGAAAAACTTTGAAAGAAATACTTCTTAAATCCTATAAAGGAAAATGGATTTATGAAAAATTAATAATAATGATTGCACAAAGAATGTAAAAAAATTTCTTCTCTCTGCGCATGACGTCTCAGGTTATTTTTTCCGTATAATCAACATGTAAACCAAAAGTAACAATTTAAAAAAAATTCATTTTTCGTAAATTTTTTGATTCAAAATAAAACATCTAATTATTTACTAAATACTTTATATAAATAAAATGTATCAAAAAGTAGCATAAAAATACACATTTTTATATAATCAGTTTATTATTTTTGTTTATTTCAATTTGTGTTTTTCCCCAGCAAGCCATATGAGTCCGAAAAGAGTCTTTTCTGACACTTTTTTAGGAGCGTTAACGCTCTTTATGAGCCCAAAAACCCATTATAATTGCTCCGAAAATCATCAGAAAAGACGATCATTACATTAGAAAATGGTCCGTCAAAAAAAACTCTTAGATAATGTCAGAAAAGAGTCTTTTATGAGGGGGTTTTTTGGGCTCTGAAACAGCTCTTAGAAAATCTCAGAAAAGAGTCTTTTGTTAGGGTTTTTTGGGCTCTGTGTAATCTTGTTTTTATCATTCTTGTGTGGAACAACTATGTTTTTTTTGTTTTGTTCAAAGCACAAATAACAGGATAACAACGCTTTGGTACACACATAATTAAGTGGAATTTCTGAGTCATACTGCGTGCCGACTCAGGACAGTAACAAGAAAATTTTTCTTTCGCTCCGAAAATGCTCTTTTGTTGGACTCTTTTCTGACTGCTTTTTTCGGAGCGCTACTAGAATGGTATGCTGGGAAGCAAATTTGTCTTTCGTCCAAAAATGCTCTTTTGTTGGACTCTTTTCTAACTCCTTTTTCGGAGCGCTCCTAGAATGGTATACTGGGTTTGACTCATCCATTAGGAGTTGCTTTAGTTTTCTTATTTAAAAAAACCTTAGCGATAGAAAAGAGTGTTTTAGCTTTAATAACCTTGACTTGACTTGACTCTTTTACATATATGCTTTTTTAAATACTCGTTGCAAATCAAGAGATTTTACCATTCAAAAATTTGAATATTTCTTCCAGATTTTTAAATTGACACACAAATTCTTTAGTAAGCATTGAAAAATTAACATAAAGTATCTTAAACGAAAAACGTTTAAGTTACCCATTTTTAATTGCATATCTCCTTTTATATCATCTGCCTTAAAGTGTTCAACACAAACTCTATAAGACACTTTAAATTTTTCTCATCAAGGTGGCAAAATTGTAACCATTGTTTTTTTAAATTTTTTTTTCTTTTGTAAATCTAAAAAACATTTAATTTAAGTTATTTTTTATATTTACACAGTTAAAAACGGCACACTTCACTTCACTGCATTAAAATTTATATAGAAGTTAAGCAAACATAAGAATATTATTGACTTGTGACGTCACAAGAATCTCAATTTTACTCTCACAATTTTTGTAAAATATAACGGACCTGCGCAACTTGTAATCTTTATTATTTGATTCATGAAGTATAACATATCGTATGTGAAGCGCGGCCAGCCAGCCAAATTGACATCAAAGCCATATCTACATACCAATGGCACTAAGGCAATCCTCTTCATTTGGTGGGACGAAAAGATTTGAAATCTGGCTCTCTTTGGTATACGATTTGCTTCACAATAGGGTATCCGAAATTGGCTTGGTTTCAAAATATGAGCAGTTCTTTGAGGGCGGAAACCATATGTTGCCACAAAGATGGAAAACGATCATAGTTTACAATAATTGGAATTTTCTGAAATAAAAATAAAAAGTTCTGAAAGACAATGCAAATGGAGCAGTACTACAATAATATAATAACAAAACTACGGATAAGCCAAAAACTAATGTAACATTTCAATATTGTGAAAACAAAAAACGTCTCTTGCTTATTTTTACAAAACCCATAATACAAACATGACTCTTGATTGTTGGTATCTTTGAAGAACCAACATTGTGACAGCAATAAAAATAATAGGCTGAACACGATTTTATTTACAGTGCTGTAAAAGCATGGTCATACATGGTAAATATTTGATGGAAAAAACGTAACCACTAAATACAATTTGCTTTAATTATTTTGGTTATTTGGTAAACTTCTTTTATTAAAGACAAATCACAATAGAAAAAAAGTAAGATTAAATATCGCTAAACAAGTTTGTAATAAAAAATAAGGGTTACGCTTTTTGGAGTAAATATTTGCATTATATGACCATACATTAAGAATGTTGATAACCTCAGAATATAGACTTCATTGTGGCAATTGGTTTGAGCAAGAAAGGCTAGGATTGTAGATCGATATTACTTCTTTAGCAGTGCCAGCAAAACGAAAGTAGCAACTTGCACGGAAATCACCATATTCTATTAATCTTTACCACATACAAAATACTTGTCCCTTTTTTTTTTTGTTTATTTCCACTTTTGGCTTTTTGCTTTGGTTATTAACAAAGTTAGATTGTTGCATGCCAAACAACAGTGCGATACCATTATCATTGTTTAGTCCACTTCAAGGATGTGATTATACAGCTTAAGTTGTTCTAATTGTATTTGTTGTTCTAAGTAGTTATTTATTTCAGCCATAAATACAAATCTACATATTTTGGTTAGCACCCAAAAAAAAAAAAATGGAAAAAAAACTTAATGAAAATTTAGAAGCAAGAAATTTAGATAAAAGACAAACTAAAGTGAGGCGCTTAGTTCAGACAAAATTTAAATGAATGTGTACTCTACATGTCACAGTATTTCTGATATAGTTTCTTATACAATAACCAAACTTACTGTATGATGACTAACTTTATTCGATCCTTTTCAGGCTCTAGAAGAAGTATGAGAGGAACCTAATAAATATCAGTGCAATAATTATTTTGGCACACAGTCATCGTCTTTCAGCCTCTAAACCGAAATAAACAAAACAAGTAAGAAGGCATAGTCGATCAAACCCGAACTGTTTTTCAGATGTGGGCTCTATATGGGAGTTATAATTTATTATGAAATATTCATCACAAAATTTAGTAGCATGACTGCTGTGCATATACGTACATACAAATTACTAGCAGATATTCGGCATGTGCTACTACGCGAAAAAAGAAATACATTTCATTAATTTTTTGGTAAACAAAAAAAAATATTGTATTTATTAGCTTTTCTATCCTAATGCTGGAGGATAAAAAATTTTTTGAATTTGTATGGGAAAAGTGCAAAATTGACTTCATTAATGGACCGAACATTTATTAATATATAACAACATTCGTATTATTGCCTTTCGATTTGGGCGCACGTTCACCATAAGATTGTTGCATTTTATTTCAAACGAAAATAGTAAAGCAAAATATTCCGCATATGACGCTTTGTTGGCATATAATTCACAAAAAAAAACTTTGTTTTTTGTTTAATAGCTAAGTGAATAAACAAGTTAGAGTGCTATATTCGGCTGTGCCGAATTTTTAATACCCTCCACTTAAGCGTAATAACAAATACAGAAACTATACCGGTTTTAGGACTAGTATATCCTACTTCTGTGTTTTCTATTCAGTCTTAATGCAAGTTTTATTATTATTTTATATATTTTTTGAAAGACAATTTTACGACCAACATAATTTATGTTAAATATTTGGAATTTGTAGCTAAATTTGACCATTTATAATTGATGTAATTAACGATTCTTACTGTAATTTACAGAGTTTGTCTGATTTCCATAATAATCTTGAGCGTAGTTTAACAATTCATCAAATTAAAAGAACATTTTTCCCAAGGACGTAACGCCCAAAACCAAAATTGTCATAACGCCCAAATCTTGTTGTACTGCCCAAAACCCAAAAAAAATAAGGTGTTATTTGGCAGCTATGAAAAATTATGGGCCGATCTTTTTAAATTTTGGAACAGTGAAGTTTATGCATATGTGGATGCCTCACGTCGGATTTTAACATAATAATGGTATTTTTAATATACATATTAGTATTAAAATGAATGTCGGAAGTGCACCTTATATGGGGTATATAGTCAAAAATGGATCGATATTCTCAAAATCCAGCAGTTTGATTTTGGCATATATGTAAATGATCCGTGTTAAATTTTGGTATCAGTACCATTATTTATGAGAGAGTTTTGAGTATTTAAGTGATCATATGTAAGACACTTATTTTTGCCAAATTTTTTATTAATATTTCAATTTTACAGGCAATTATGTATCATTAAGCCATATTTTGGAAAGACGCTTTCTTCCTTTATCATAAAAATAACGTGTATAAAATTTCATGGCAATATCTGCAATATATTTAAAAAAATGGGAAGAAAAATATTTAAAAATATCAAATTTTTATGGAGGTTGTCTCACATTTTGGTTCATAACTCTCGTGCCACTAAACCGATTTTGCTAATTGTCAGAACTAAACTGCTTAGAAGAATTATAAGCGGCTTTTTGTAAACTTTTCTGATTTCGGTTGTGTCCTTTGGACAGACAGACTGCCGGACATGGCTCAATCGACTTAGAATTTCATAAGGATCAAGAATATATATACTTTGTTGTGTCTCAAATGAATATTTCTAAGTGTTACATACGGAATGACAAACTTATATATACCCTCATTCACCACTTAAGGTGGTGGAAGGTATAAAAAGAACACATCAAAAATTATTTTAGATTACATATGTATATAATTCTAGAAATCAGCAAGTAGTAGAAACCTTAATGCATGGTCACTGTTCAACTTGGGATGAATGGTGTTGGTACTCCCATCTTTGGTTTACCTTTTTTGAACTGTTTTACCTTAAAGGTGATGCCATAGGACATCTATAGGCACATATGTCATCATTTTAAGTAATTTCTTCGTTAATTTGCATAGAATTCAAATCTTGTTGCTGTAATTAGACGAACCGTTGTTTTGATATACATAATTTTGTTGATCGCCAGACTAGTTAACTCGTAACATTCTCCTCAAACTTGAAATTCTAAAATTTATAAAATTGTTCTAAGAAGCCAAAATTTGAAAACATAAAATAATTTAATAAAGAAGGAAATGGCACTTTTTCATTTATAATTTAACCAAAAAATAAAACTAATTTTTATTCGCTTGTCAAGTAATAGAAAACTTGGCCCTCACCATTGTTATATTCGAATATAACCGTATTGGTGGTTTTTTAGTCACACATGGCAAATATTTACTTAAAAAAAGCGCAACCATTTGTTCGAAAACAATGTTTTTTGACGGTTTTTACTCTTACAATATCAAGCAGTGTCGTACCTTTACTTTTAGAGTTGGACAATACCTCTTAGTAATGGCACTGAGGCATATACACGCAGAGCAAAATATAGTTGTGAATGTTTAGCACAACTATTTCAATATTTTTAAGCAGTTTCTTAGAATATTATGGTCACTGTAATAATTTATATGATTGCGGTAACTATAATATTAACCATAACCACAACCATATTATTAGTTACTATTACTATGATGATATCAATCATATATATGATTATAGCAATTATGTAATGTTTATGATCATTAGTTTTATGATTAGAGATTATACCATATTATGATGTTATCTATCATAATAAAAGAGCAACAAATTATTGCCACAAATATATACATGGTAACTACAGTAATTGCAGTATGATTGCAGTAATCATCTGAATCGTAACCTAACTTAATAATTACAATGACCATAAGATTGTTAAAAAACTTGTAAACATGTTTAGATTTTTGTGGTAAACATGTACAACTATTTTTTTTCTGTGTTTAAATGTGTTACTTACAATGTAATCAATAATTATAGTAAACATATGAATAATTTAGAATTTTAAAACTTCATTAGTTTTTTTAAAACCGGAGACAATTTTTGTACGACTTTTAGGTGAAGCAACTAATTTTCATTATTATATTATTTCAAAAGTTCTGTATTTGTTCATTTTATAGTCAAATACATCAATCAATCGGATCAGACAGTTAAAAAATGCAGATTTATTACCAAACGAATTTAAATTTGCTTCACTGTGCATGTAATTCTAGAAAGTTAAACAAAATATCTAAAAACGTTTATTTTAAGGCAAATATTTTTGGTAAAATTTTGTGTTTCTTTCACAACTCTTACAGTATTTAAACAATTATTATTTAAATTAATGTAGCAAAGATAAAACATTTAACAATTATAATAAATAAAATGTAAATGTAAATGTTAGAGACTGTATGTTGTAAATGTATGTTTGTAAGTTTCACTAGTAGAACTTTTCAAAGCTTATAAATGAGTAAGTAAATGTGGTGGGTGAGTTAGTTATAGTTATAGGGCAGATGGCATGCGTGCATGCTAGCGTAAATAGTTGTCTTAACCCAGCAAGCATTTGCAGGTGACATAACATTTATTTTTAACTAAATGTTACAAGTTTAATGTTAAAACTTTTATGTCAATCCAACATACCCCTGTTGAAAAATGAAATGTAAAACTTAAGCTGGATTCACCCATTTGCTCCGAACAAAATATTTGTCCAAATAAAAATTTTTTTCCAGACTATATATAGAACAAAAATGTTTGAAATGCTACTTTAAAATTGAAAAACTGACTGAAAACGAGATTTGCAAGAATAATTCAACTATTACACCCTTCGTATTACACATGTTTTAATTTTCACATTCGTAACGGATGAGTCTACTCGAAAAAAAAAATATTTGTTTTAATATAATATGAATAATATATATGTAGATGTAGATGTAGATGTATTATAATTTTGAAATATTATTATGAATAAATATTTATATGTAGGTATGTTAAAGAGAAAATGGCACGTTTTGTTATAACATCTTTTAAACCTTGAAAAATAATCAAAATATGTTGTTTATCCTCTTATCTGCATCATTTGATGAAATGCAGCACTTTCTCAAACAGCAACCTTCCTCAGATGAGCGTTCGTCTGAAGTTGGTTTCTTGCAAGTACCTCAAGGCAGGGTTCCTGCACAAAGATCACATTCCTTTGACTCGGCAGCTGCATCAGCGCATTTTTTGAAGTGCCACGAAGAGGTAAAACTAGGTGTAGTTTCTCCATTAAGACACCACCACCCTGCATACATTGCCTATACCTATAGGAATATGAGAAGCAAATGGCGCTGCAGCAGAGTTATTTCAAAGATTATCGGTAAATTAAGAGTCTGAGTTACAGCCACAGCAGCTCCATTGCTAGTGACGATGATGATGAGGAGGGGGAAGAGGGTGAGGCTGCTGATGAGGATGTTAATCCTTGTACTGAAGATGAGCAATTGGGTAGCGAGTGCGTCGATGTTTATGATGATGCTGTCTTGGAAATGGAAATATGCTTGGCTGGCATGTACACTGGTATAGATGAGATCAGAGCGAAATTACGCCGGCAAATGCGACGTCATACAATAGGCAGCTCGGTAATCACTTCAGAAGATGAGGGTCTAGAGGAATCTGAACATGATTCGCCTAACTTTGGCAATGGCCCCGCCGCCTACCACGCCCTGTGGTATTACATTTACTATATCGCCCACCAATGGTGATTATCCGCCTTTTACTGCCTACACATTGATCCATTGATCCCGCTTCACCGCCCATCTCACCCTTATTTTCATTAACGGTGTGTTATAGTCCCTTAATAGAACTGCCACAACCACCACCCATCTCACCTTTAGAATTACTGCCACAGCCACCATCATACGATTTAACTTTAATTTGTGTTACAAATGTGATATGTGCAGTAAACTGTTCTGCTTCCAGGATATCTCTTTTAAATATTTATAGTGAACTAAATTGTAGAAGGGTACCTGAAATATCAAGTCTCTAAGTGTTATAGTAAATATTTTAAATATTATAATAACAATTCATATTGAAAAAGGTCTGACCAGACTCATGTGTAAGAGGAAGGGTTAAATAAACTGTTGCCTGGGATAGCAAGTCTAACAAGTTGTAACACAATGTTTATAATTGTTTTTCAGAGTAAATAACATTTTCATTCTGAAAACATACAGACGCACATAAATACATTACTAATATTATTATATTATTTGTTTTTACATAAGACTTCCTTTACACTAGGTCAGATAAAAAATTAATTTAAGAATAAACATATAAGAAATTTATAACAAATAGAATTATTTTTCAAATAACTAGTGAGTGAAGGGTGGATTAGAGAATTGAGAAAAGCGGCTTTAGGTTGGAGGTTGAGAAAGAGAATTATGAAATCAATTAACTTTCACGCTCAGAAGACAAATCTGCCCAGCTGTGAAAATAAATAACATCACTGTTCCGGTAGGAAACCATTTTAAGTACTTGGGAATTCATTTAGATAGACGCTTGGCCTGGTCTCGTCATATTGAAGCGAAAATAACGGCTATGAAACTTAAAGCAGCTAAACTACATTGGTTTCTCAATCGAAACTCAAACTTGACGTTAGACAACAAAATTCTCTTATACAAGTCCATCATATAATCAATATGGACATATGTCATCCAATTATGGGGTAATGCATGCGCATCTAACATCCAAAAGCTTCAAACAAGCAGTCTAGAATATTACGACAAATTGTCTGATATAATCCACAGAGATCTCAACGTCCCCACTATCCAGGAGGAAATTACAAAATATTCAATCAGCTACATCGATAAACTAATGGCCCACCCTAACTACCTCGCTCGGGGTCTGCTTTAGTTCGAAGGTCACCAGAGGCTAAAAAGAACCGATACTTTGAGCCTAACTAGAAGACATTTTTAAAAAACTTGAATACAGCAGTTAGTCGTTACATTGGTAACAACTTATAAACAACAAGTAGAATGAAGATTTGAATATATATTGTAAATTTCGATAAGAAAGATTCAATAATAAAAATAAATTTAAAAAAAAAACTTGTTTGAATTTAGTGAAATTCTATTTTGAGACCATGTCAGTAAAAAAGTAAATTCATTTTAAAAGTAAATTTTTAAATTACCCTCGCATGTATGAGTGCAAGTAAAATAAACATAAACACCATAATTAATTAAGCTCAAGTTTTCATAATGTTGAGTCAAGTGACTGTTGTTTTACCCGTTTCCCCCTTTTTGGCAATTTTTTCTACAACATATTTTTATTGTTTTTAATTTTCTTGTTGCAAGTACAACTTAAAGTTTTCGTAACTATTTGTTTTCTTATTGTGTTTGTATGTAAATTTACACAGATCTACTACTAGCACACACTCTTATTGCATTGGGAATGAATAGAACATTATAATACATTATTTTTCATGACTACTCGTACATATTACACGTTGCATTTTAAAAATTAATTCAACTATTTGAACTTGAGTGAAACATTTTCTGCACAGTTTAAATTTACATAAAATTATGTTAAAATAGCAACAGCTAACACAACATTGAGTTCCAGAAATAACTAAAGTTGGTCTGTTCTATTATTTGTTATTTTAGTAAATTTATACACAAAACAAGTTAGAGTGCTATATTCGACTGTGCCGAATCTTTAATACCCTCCACCTAAACGTAATAACAAGTAACAACTAACAGAAACTATACTGGTTATAGGACTAGTACAAGGTGGCGCAAAAGTAAACTTCCGATGTTTTTTGGCTGTAATTAAAAAAAAATTAAAAACTTTGATTCTTCTTGTGGATTATTTTTATTTGGCCTTTTAATTTTTTTTTTACATCAAGTCGAGAATATGATGTCATGTAAATGGCCGCCGGCACAGTTGATTGCCATTTGAGCCTTTTTTATGACATTTTCCATCACTTTGGCCAAAACTTTCGGCGATAGGTCCTCACATTCTTGACGGATATTGTCTTTAAGAGCTGCAAGAGTCTGAGGCTTGTTGACATAAACCCGCGACTTCAAAAAGCCCCACAAAAAGAAATCTGGTGCGGTCAAATCAGGTGATCTTGCTGGCCAGTGCAAATTGTCAAATCGCGAGATTAGGCGCCTGGGAAATGCATCCTTCAGCATATCGGTTGTGGCACGTGCAGTGTGTGCCGTTGCACCGTCCTGTTGGAACCACATGTTTTCCAATCCCAATTCATCAAGTTACGGCAAAAAGAACTCGTTGATCATTGCTCTGTAGCGCTCACCATTCACAGTAACCGTTTGGCCCGCGACGTCTTCGAAGAAAAAAGGTCCGATGGCTTCTCCAGCAAAAACAGCACCCCATCGCGGGTGTAATGGCTCTTCGTGGGTTACACGCGGATTTTCAGTACCCCGGGAGCATAAATTTTGCTTATTTACGTACCCGCTAAGATGGAAATGGGCCTCATCACTCATGATTATTTTTGATGAAAAATCATCAAATTATTGGTCAATTAAATAGTCAGCAATATTCCGCGTTCTGGAGCAGTGTAGCGTAACATTGTTTATTAACGTGTATTTCGCATCTGTTTAATTTTGACCATTTATAATTGATGTAATTACCGATTCTTCCTGTAATTTACAGATTTTGTCTGATTTGAGTGTAATTTAACAATTCATAAAATTAAAAAAACACTTTTCCATATTCACAACAAGTTAAGAACAGAATATAAAACAGAGTATATAGAAGATAAGATATAAGTTGAGGCTTTTTTGTTTGAATTTAATCTAAATATTATTTACAAAAGATTTATGGGTGGCATAGTAGAAGTGGACCAGTTATGGACTGATAGCTTCTAAATCCAGTATCCACTAATGTGGTTTCAACGTATTTGAGGGGTTGAATTTCATCTCAATAACGTTATTTACAAGAGTTATATGGTTGTTTAGTATTCTCGGAAGTGGACTTAATTTGGGAGCTATTGCCAATTATTGACTGACAGGCACAAAATCCAGTAGCATAATTGCCGTACAACCGATATTAGTATGATTTCTGGATTAAAATTACTAATCTATATAAAAGTTGGTTCGATATCGATATTTATGGGACATTTTTGTTGGTTTATTTGTTTTTCGGAAATGGTTCTTATATGGCAGCTATGACAAATTATGGGCCGATCTTTTTTAATTTTGGAACAGTGAATTTTATGCATATGAGGATATTTCAAGTCGAATTTCAACATAATAACGGTATATATAAGATATATATTAGTATTAACGTGGATTTCGAAAGTGGACCTTATATGGGGTATATAGTCAAATATGGATCGATATTCTCAAAATCCTGCAGTTTGATTTGGCATGTATGTAAATGATCCGTGTAAAATTTTGGATCGATACCTTTAGTTATAAGAGATTTATTAAAGTGATTTTCGGAAGAGAGCTTTATATGGGGGATACAGTTAAAAATGGACTGAAGTTCACAAAATTTTGTGGGATGATTTTTGTATACATGTTAATGATCTGTGCAAAGTTTTGAGTCGGTACCGATATTTTACGATATGTATGAAGATAAATGTGGTCCTTGTATGGGAGCTATGACCAATTATGGGCCGACCACCATACAATTTAGTACAACAATTTGTTTGCCTATAAAGATTATTTATGTAAAATTTTAGCCGTTTAACATTATTTATATCAGTTTTATACGTATTTAAATGAATTTTGGAAGTGGACTTTATATGGGGTCTATGGTGAAACATGGACCGAACTAAACAAAATTTCGTTTTGCGATTTCGTTTTGCATGAAACTTATTCTTGCTGAATTTTGTATTTATATTCCAATTTTATCGGCATTTATGTATAATTGAGCAATATTTCGGGAAGATTTTTGTATGGGGCTATTAGAAATCATGGGCCTCTTCTTACTATTTTCCTCACACTTTCTTCTTTTATCATAAATACAACATAACGAAATTTCATGGGAATATCTGCAGTACTTTTAAAAAAATTGAAAGACAAATGTTTAAAAATATCAAATTTTAATGGAGGTTGTCTCACATTTTGGTCCATAACTCTCGTTCTATTAAACCGATTTTGCTGATTTTCAGAACTAAACTGCTTAGGAGAATCATAAGCGGTTTTTGGAAACTTTGTTGATTTCGGTTGTTTTCTTTGGACAGACAGACAGACGGACATGGCTCAATCGACTTAGAATTTCATAGGGATCAAGAATATATATACCTTGTTGTGTCTTAGATGAATATTTCTAAGTGTTACACACGGAATGACAAACTTATATATACCCTCATTCATCACTTATGGTGGTGGAGGGTATAAAAAGTAGAGAAAAAACAAGCAAAACTATTGTTCATTACTGCATAATTGAGGGAAAAATATATTTTTTTGTGTAGAAACTATGTATGTACGTACGTATGTATGTGTGAATATTGATATTCAATAAAGGTGAATGCTGGTGAGATATTAATATTTTGCATTTTCTGACATCTAAAAATACAGAATAAAATATATTTTTTAATTTAAAATAAAATTAGTAGGAAGTTGAATAATTATAATGGAATATTTTCAAAGTTTTTCTTATTATTACTTTGTGAATATTTTAAAGACATGAAAATATGTCAGTCAATATGTAACAATTACGAAGGTTTCATGAGGCTGTGCCGAATCTATGAATTATGCATTAAGTTTTTTTTTAATAACTCGTTTTTTGTTTTAAAATATATTAAAATGTCAATATTTTAGTAATTTTTGATATTTATTTAGTCGGTCTCGAGTTCATTAAATTTATTTTTCATTAAATTATGTTTACTGAAGGTAGGAATTATTTTACAACTTGAACAATTTTTATTATTAAAATTTTTATTGATAATTTTCTTGGCTGGGATTCGAACCTGGGTTGTTGAATTTACATATACCACTTTCTCTCATCAGAATTCTTTGCGTTCTAACACTCTGCACCACTTGCGGCCAATTAAATAAATATCAAAAATTTAAAATTAACAGTTCGAATAAAATATAATAAATTGTTCTTAAAATAGCTTAGGCACAGGCTTAATGTTTGCAATTGTAATTAAAGTAGTAGACATAAAATGTCGACGAATGTGTCGTCAGGTGTATTCAGGTTTTCGAGACGAAGGCTTGACATGAATACGAAAAAAACTAAAGAAAAGAAGGCAACATGTAAATAGAAATTAATAAATAAAACTTATAATTACAGCAAATTTCGAACCACCAGGTAACACTGGTTAAAAGATTGATGTTTCTCTGTTGGCTAACAGGCACCGCAATTGGTGCAGAGGGTTAGAACGTAAAGAATTCTGATGAGAGAAAGTGGTGTTTCTCGAAACATATGTAAATTCAACAACCCAGGTTCGAATCCCAGCCAAGAAAATTATGAATAATTTCTATAAGAGAGTTATGAGTATTTAAGTAATGGGGACTACGGTCAAATAAAGTGCGATCATGATCATATTGAGATTGACGATTCTTATAAATATATGTACTATTTGTTTTTGTAAGATATTTATGCGCATTTAAGTGATTTTCGAAAGTGGTCTTTGTATGGGGCTATGGTCAAAATTATGGACCGATGCAAACAAAAAAAATTGTTTTGAGATTTCACTTTTCATGAAACTTATTATTGCCGAATTTTGTTCAGATACGGCTTTTCTATAGACATATATGTACCATAAAACCATATTCCGGAAGATATTTGTATGAGGGCTATGAGAAATTGTGCAGCGATTCCTATCATTTACAACAGGACTTGCCCTTTAACAAAATTAAAGTGTGCAAAATATAATAATATAATCTGCATTATATTAGAAGAAAATAGCCAAAAATATTTGAAAAATATCGAGCTAGGCTGAAAATTTGATCTATAACTCGGATCCTACTAAACCAATTTGGCCCATTTGCAATACCAAACATTTCGGTGGATCAAGGAATGGTTGGTAAAAATTTCATTGTTTTATGTGTTTTTTTTCAAAGCTCTATCGTGATTTCAACAGACGGACAGTTGGACGGACATTGCTAGATCGTCTTAGAAATAAGGACCCAGAATATATAGACTTTTTGACTCTATGATCATATTATTTCGATCTATTTGTTGGTGGGTATAATAAAAACAGTACAAGAAACACAATAGAATCATAAAGTTACAAATCAATAACTTATATTCCATTTCAGAACGATTGAGGAGATCAAAAATTTTCGACCCTGATAAATATAGAATGGCTTACAAGGCACATTAGATAAAAAAAAATACCTTGTGAAGGAACTGCTAAAGAAAATTGTAATAAAGTTTATATAGGTACCACGAAAAATAAACTAACAACCAGAATTGCTGGACATTAATCAGATCTAAGATATAGAGAGAACATTACTTTACAAAAAACTGAGTTATATTCTCATTTTCACTATCAAAACATTGAAAATGTATCGGTATTAAACACTGAAAATAACTACAAACGTCGTTATATGTTAGAGATTTTACAGATAATTAATGTACCTACAACTAAAAGGATCAACTATAAAGCAGATACTGAAAATGTAGCACAGATTTACAGATATTTAATACACAAAAAATAACACAGCTTACAAATATTGTTAATTAATAATATTTTCTATTTGTTATAAATTATTTTAATATTTTGTTATGTTAAAAATTTTCATATACTTTTTCCTATGACAAATAATTTAAAAGGTGCTACACAAGTATTGAAAATAAAAATGTCAATTAAAAAACAGACCTTAAGCTTGAACAACTACTAAAATATTGATAATAATAAAAAAGTTCAAATAAACTATAAGAAGATACATTAAAATATAAAATATTAATTATTATTATTGTTTTTATAAACCACGCTTATATATTTTTTAAGAAATAAAATCATTTGGTTTAATAGAAAATTTTATTTGAAATTCCCTTGCATTTTGTTAACCGTTTTACAATTATGTACTTTACATTCACAAACTTAAATCCGCACAAAAAACTTTTAAACCAGTAGTTGCTTTTATTTTCTAATGACAAAACTTTCCATTATAATTTTTTTCTTATATACAGTAAAGGTTTCTTTTATTTTCCGTGTGTATAAAAATATGTATATAATACGAACAGACGAAATGTGTGTATGTGTGTTAGTAGCGTCAACGATTTATCCTGCATTAACTTTACTACACTGCTATACAAACATATGTACGTGTCTGAGGCATTAAAATCCTTATGAATGAGGAGTATGTGTCTTTTTAGTAAAGTGTGTTTTTTTTTGGTAATATAGAATTTTGAAATGAAATAATAAAGATGTTTTTTTTTAAACTGACATGAAATCTACTTTATTCGAAAGATAATCTTCTGGCATTCAAATATAAAGATTTCTTCTGGATTATAATCGGACGTAGTGTAGTCTGGAGACAATAAAGCGACGAATGTTGTCTTCCAAGCTGTCAATCGTTTCGGTCTAATTGGCGAAGACTAGTGACTTCACATATCCCCACAGAAAATAGTCAAGCGGCGTTTAATCGCACGATCTTGGAGGCCAATTCAAGGGTCTGGAATGTAGTTACCAAATATTTCCTTCAATAAATCAATTGTGGCACGAGCTGCGTGACATGTTGTGCCGTCTTGTTGCAATCACACTACTACACAGTTGTTCAATTGATGAACGAAAAAGTTACTAATCATGGCTCTATAGACTGTAATGTTCTGGCCAGCTTCTAATTATTTCAATTATTCCACTACCAAACAGTCAGTTTTTCTGATTGTAATGTTGTCTCAACATACACTTGATGATTATCATCACTCCAAATACGGCAGTTTTATTTATTAACGTATTCATTCAGCCAAATGTGAGCTTCATAGCTAAACAAAACTTGCGTAATTGTAGAGTTGTGATATCAAAAGCTTTCTTCTTTCAACACCTTTACTTCTTCAACCTAACCCCTTTTCAAAGAAAGTAACGCAATTATATATAGGCACATAAATTGCCTGACTGATACTTCTCTTTAAAATAAAAAAACGTTCCACAGTTATTCAAATTATTTGCTCTGATGGACGATTATGTTCATTGTAAAATGGATGTACGTATTTCGAAATACGAACAGAAAATACGTACGTGATTTTCACAATAAATTTGCACAATTCAACATAAACATAAACTAAGCATAAATCACTTGACAGCTGACAAAATGCCACCAGTTAAAAAAGTGTTGCCAACTTAAAGTTCTATACATCTAAAAAAAAACACCCTTTACAAATACAATCTTTAAGTGCTTTTGAACACACACTAATACTTGTTTGCCTTTTTATATATTTAATTTCTTTGTGCGTGTGTTTTTACTCTTTGTTTGTTTATTTATATATATATGTATGTGTGGGTGTATCTTAGACGTAGTCATTCATCAAAAGTCCTTAACAAATTCGAGAGCAATTAAACTCATCAATTA
The DNA here is from genome assembly GCA_950370525.1 of Bellardia bayeri. Classification (NCBI taxonomy): domain Eukaryota; kingdom Metazoa; phylum Arthropoda; class Insecta; order Diptera; family Calliphoridae; genus Bellardia; species Bellardia bayeri. The sequence continues at coordinate 73,779,145 of OX493267.1, read as the reverse complement.
GATTGACATTATTGTACACATTCGCCTGCTTTTAATGTTCACTGTCTACATCAGTCTTGTGCGCTTTCACATATTTTTCTTTTTTTGATATAGAATTTCTATTAAAATCCTTTTTTTATTCGTAGCATGTATTAAATCTAGTTTTTATACCCTACACCGCAATAGTGGGGAGGGAATATTGGAATTTTGCTGATGTTTGTAACGCCCAGAAATATTGATCCAACACCCACCTTAAAGTATACCGATCGACTCATAATCATTTTTCCATTGTCCTCCCAAAATTGGTGTTTACCGATCATAAACGTTTGAATTATGCAAGTATCCAAAAATATTTCAGCACTAATGAGAAATAAATGAAGCTAAATCACATCTACAAATTTTGTCAAGATCGGTCCATAATTAGTCGTAGCTCCCATATAAGGTCCATTTTCGAAAATCACTTTAAAGATCGTAACTAAATTAAAAATGTTGGTATCCACATAATATTGAACACAAATATATTTCATATATATATATATATAAATAATACGGTAGAATTTTATTATGATCGGTCTATAATTACTCGTAGTTCCCATATAAGGCCCACTTCTGAAAATCACTTTAACAATCATAAATTTATTAAAAACGTTGGTATCGAAATAAAATTTGACACAAATAAGTTTCTTATATACAGAAATAATAACACCTAATTTTATAATGGTCGGTCCATAATTAGTCGAAACTCCCATATAACACCTTCCCCGTAATTTAATTTAAGCTCCATAAATGTAACATTACATCAGTTTTTATCAGCGAGTCGCGTTCTAAAAACAGCCCTTACAGACCGTGATGCATCGATTGTGCGGGTAGATTTCGGTTTCAATATTTTTTAACCCAATTTGAAATAGACTGGCATGCATCGATTGTGCTGTTTGTTTTTTATACATATTTGCTTCTCACATTTCTTTTCTGTTTGATTTATCTTTAATTAAATTATTGCGAATTTCTTCAGTCATATTTCAGACTAATTGAAATCGTTTCATGCAATAAAAATGTGTTTTAGTTAAAAATATTAATGAAAATCGACCGAGATGCATAAAGTGTGCATCTCCTGAAACTCCTTGAAGGATATAAAAATGATAAAACCTAATCATTGATTATATTTTCATATGCTGTACAAATTACATAATCCAAAAAAATTCCTGGTAGTTTTGCGTCAGGTATCAAAGGGTTAAGGGTATCGAAATGTCGGTTGGAATCAACAAAACAAAAAATCAAATATGTTAGTGGCTTTGAATTCGACAAATTACCGCAAAATATAAAAACCATTGATAGAATCTCACATTTTTAAGTGAGTTTGAACAAATATCTGCAACAAAATCTTGAACTGCTTTTAAAAAGATCTGCCTATTTAAACAATTGAACTTGCTATAAATTTTATCAATTTCTATATGCATTCTTAATATTTTGTTTTTTATATAATTACATTTCACTGTAAACTATTAACTATTTTCTGCCAACTTGCCTCAAAAATGTTTTTATGACGCTGCGACTATATTTCAAACCTTGTAATTAGAATGTAATTTAATGTTATGAAATAATAATAAATAACAAGAAGGTTACAATGAATTCAATTTCATGAATAGCCCTCTGGTTTTGCTGGAAAAATAATTTTTTTTTAACCCTTTCGGCTTTTGTGCGCGAATTCCTGTCATTCCCTGTTGTCTAATTAAACTAATGATGGAAATTCGCGTCATACACTTGTCTTTAATTAAACTAATGACGGGAACTCCCGCCATTCACTTGTGTCAAATTAAACTAATGACGGGAATTCCCGCTGATATTCAAACAAGTTTATAACTGTTACAGCTGATTTGTGTTACTCTGTGTACACAGTGAGAGTTGTTATTATGGTAAAATACTTGCTCTAACAAACAAAACTCATTTCAACGCATTTCCATTGGGAATTCACGTCATTTGATTCACAGTAAAAAGTCATGAAAAACTATGTGATGCTCTTGGTAGTTACAGCTAAATTTAAGTGCGGCCGAAAGGTTTAAGACGTTACCAATTTGCATTTGCCTTTTTAAGTCAACAAGCAATATTGGCTCATTTGGGCTTCTAAAAATCAAAGCGCAATTGTCGAAAATCCTTTGCATAACTGAAAGAGAAACTGGGTAACAGAGTTGTGATCATGTGACCGATATGCTAGAAACTAATTTTACCATTTATCATATCACAGACATGCGGTTTCAACAGGACGTTATCACATGTCAAATACGAGTATGTAAAATGAAATTCTTACAAAACAAATTCCGCATAATTTCACTAAATTCAGCTGTTAAGTAGTCGCCCCGGTTATGCGTTTTCAAACCACTGTATTGATTTTGTTAGACTTCTTTTATGCTAAAGGTCGACTCTATAAAGGGCAAATCAAATCGAAGTAAAAATAATATAAATAATAATAAAAATTCAATTAAAAAATTTTGTGTTAAAAACCATTTAATACTAAAATACAAACAGAAGTCGTCTTATTTTAATATTGTGAACTCTCTAGAACAAGTCCACAAAACATGTGTTACTAGTTTTTATAAAACTGAATCTTTAAAATTATACTCGTAATACAGTTCGAGAAGTAGTTGCCTTATCAGCAGTTCTATGGATGTTATTAAAGAATTTGATGTGATTTTGATTAGAGGGGTTCAAAGACTACTGAGTTTGGTAACGGTTTAAAAACTTTTCCTGTATATGCACTATATATAATAGACTTCTCATTAATATTATTGATTTAAGAACACATTATTGGAAATTGATATTTTAAATTACATATTCCGAACAATGAAATTCTCCTTCCGGAGAATGCTATACAAAAATTCTTTGACAGATTAAGAATATGGATATGGCACCTTTTTGAGCAGTTAATTTAATACTGTCACTTAGACTATAGGATTATGGTAGCGCAGTTTTAGCCGAAATTGTGGCTATAAAATTAACCTCAGTACAAATCAAACTCAATACAGTGGTATGCACAAATTAACTGAGAGCAAAGCGGACATAGGATCACTACAAAATGTAAACACAGGATATCCGACAATGCCGAGGAGAAAGCTACAAGCCAATTAATTATTTACCTTAAATTAATGCCAAATTGCCAACAGAGAAAAGGTGGAAACAATTTAATTTTTATATATTTCGATGCCTGCATAGCCGGTTGACGTATACCTCGACATTGCCTAGCAAATTTGTCATGTCCAACATGAATTGGTACGGATGGAAGGGACTGCTTTTTTGAAACATGACCAAAGTGTGATTTTTGCATTATTTTGTATGGAAAACATATGGCGTATTTTTTTTGAGTGATTTTCTATGAGTTAATTTGCTGGCAGCCTCTTCAGTTACTCCCATATGAATATCAAGTTTATTCAATATTGGTAGCCTTATCAGAAGATAAGGCTACCAATTTATCTCAATAACAACTTAAGATGTTAGACAAGAAAAATCTCAAGCAATTTGCTTAGACTATACGTAAGGAAACTTATAGCTATCATTACAAGCTATTGTCCTCTATTTTTGTACAAGACTTATTGACAAGACTTGTGAAGTGAAGTACACTTAATTCTGTTTTTACACGGTAATTGGTTACAGGAAACTTTGTTTAAAAAAACCGTGTAAAAGACATTGATCGTATTATTGGCTCCTTATCTCTAAAACCTATTGAAATTAGTGAAAAACAAGGACTTGTTTATAACAAATATTCAGGTTTATAATATTAAATCATATAAACAATGTGTTTTTACACAATCATAGTTATAGAAGACGAAAAAATATACGCACCCTAAGCTTAAAAGTAATGTAAAGAAAAATGTATGTATGACAAGTTCATTGTGCTAAATCGATTAAAATCGTGTAAAAAATGTAAATTTTTTTTTATTATCAAAACGTGTTACACCAAAGCCGTGTTAAAACAGAATTAGGTGTATTCGAAAAATATAGTTTAATTCAACATTTGTATGTTAAAAATACAGATTCGCAGGCAAAAATCCAAAAAAGTATTTTTGTTGAAACACCCTAATATACACTTATATTAACATTCACCACACTATTAATTTCTTTTATGTTTAGTAAATGTCTTTATATAAAATCTTCATGTTTGACTACTTCCGCTTCAACATTTTACCAACATCATCTACATCGACAACAAAAAAAAAAAAAAATAAGCTTAATGTTGTAGACCCACCCACACAAGCAATCTCACACAGACCAAAATACACAGTTTCATATATTTAACATATAAAAACACAGTACTGCAGTGAGAAATTAATATCTAAGGAATCAAAGCGCAATTTTGGGTTTAAATCACAACCACCACCAACAACCAGGCTGGATAGCAACTGGTTGCTGTGGCACCAGATAAGGCCCTGTTCAGCTGTTATTTAAAAACTCTTCCAATTTTAGAGTCCATTGTTTATATTAAAGAGAAAAGTTTTTGTTCAGGCTAGTAGTTCGAGAATTTTTTAAAGAATACTATTGTAACGTATTGGAACAATTGGCAAATTGGAATGCATTTTCTACCCGGCCAAGGGCGTCATCAGCAATCTTCATTGTCCATTATTAATCTGTAAACATCATCTATTAAACTCACCGTTTATAATTGAAATATATTTATTTTCTTATTAATAATAGTATCACAACTCTGGCACTTTTTAAACAATTCGTTTAGTGTGTGATTTTTTCAAAACCCATTTTAATTTATTCGTCGAATATTTTTATGTTTATTTTGTAGCATAGTGTAGTCTTTGTCTAACTCCACTGCTGCTTTTGTGTCAAGTTAATACTATGTATATGAACGTATGTATAACGTTGACATATTTAAAACCTTCCTCTTTGTGTGAGCAAGTTGTGGAGGAAATACAAAATAAAAAAAAGGCACAATTTATACTCATCCATTCATAGATTTAGTCATATGTAGAGAAAAGATCATACAAACACTTTTGACACAGATTGATTTACTTGTAAGCAGTTGCAGCAAAGCACAGCCTTTTTGTTATTGCCTTTGCTTAGAACTTAATACATTATAATTTGGGGTGACCAAGCGTAGCCAATTTTTTTTTTTGATTAAAATTAATTTGCAAAACCGCTCGGTTGCGATAGATTTTAAAAAAAATGGAGTCATCTAAGTGTTAAATAATAAATGATGACTATTACATTACTAAAACAATACATCAATAAAGGGTTCCTTAATCTTCTTATAAAAAAAGAAACTGCTGGAATGTATCTCAATTGAGTAAAGTTGTTTCTTTAATCCTCAAATAATTACAGTTATTTTTTGAAATACTATCTTTTAAAAAATCTCAGCAAATGTGTTTGAAAATTATCTCTGGCTACTCTACTAAATAAATGTGTGTGTATAAAGTTTGCCTTAAATAAATTATCCTGGATTAGTTTGGTGATTTAATATTAACAACTAATATCTATGGGTGGTCATACAATTTATTCTAGCACTTTTAAATGCACATAAATTTAATTTGTGGATTGCTAGTGTTCTTATTGTATTCAAGATGAAACAATTTCATATAATTTAGTTGACAAACAAACAGATTTTCCAAAAGATCGATATTTAAAGGTTTTGTATTGTTAATATCTTGTATGTAAATCTATAGTAAATAAATTATACATGTATACTAGAGTGGTAGGAGAAATAAGTTGTGTCAGTCACCCCCTACGATTAAAGATAATTTAAAAACATTTCCATAAATAATTTTTATATTGTTCTGCCACGCCTACAAATACCACCCATTTAGTATTTTGTTCACTGTGTCGCTATTTTTAGTCTGATCATAACATCGTAATCATTTTTTACTACCACGTCAAATTCTAGTCATGACTTTTAATAACTCGGTTCGTGCCCACAATAATGACAAATATTCTTTTCTAAGTCATGATTAAAATATGACGTGGTAGTAAAATATTTTTAACCCTAGATACACTTTCTTATTTTTAATACACTACACACTTTCTTCGTCGAATTTACAAAGTCCGCTTATGAACTGGTCCCAAACCCAATCAATATAAGGAAACAGAAACATTTTTGTTTGGTTTATAAAAGACTTAAGTTTATTATGGGTAATTTTATAACGTATTACTAAAAACTTAACAATATCAAACAGATTTTTTTTTGCTTTATAAAAAAGGATAAAAATATAAACTTAAAAGGCAGTATTTCAGTTACCATATTATTTTAAAAGCTTATTTAAATCATATAGATTTTGTCGATGTCCAGGTCAATAATGTTATATACTGCACAGGTTTGGGGCTTTAAGAAATACGAAGATGTTGAAAAACTACTCCGATTTTTCATAAAGAAAATGCTGCACTTGGCAAACTCAACCCCAAATTATATGTTGCACAAAGAAACTGCATTAAATTCACTGTTTATCACCTCCTTAAAATTACACTTCGGTTATGTTAACAAAGTTTTAAAAATGCAAGATTACCATGCATACTGGCTGAATATATAATAAATAGTCAACTGTACTGGTTCAACGATTGGGAATCTTTAAAAGAACGCATTAACTTCATGCCTGTCGACACTACCCCGTTTATCAGCCAGAATTGGAAAAATATAAGCCAGCAACTGATGCTATAGGAGAAGGAAGAGTTTTTGTCCGATGCATCTAACTAACAATTCCACGACCTCTACCCGAAACTAAATTTAATCATTATAATAAAAGCCAGAGGTAGTTTACTAGACCTAAATGCAAGAGCATTTAGAAACAACACGCTTGGTATATGTACAATATGTAACTCGGATGAATCTGAAAACGTCCAACACTTCATCGGTGCATGCCCCATAAACTATAAAACACATACAGGCTGGAATATATTGGTAAAAGACAGCTTAATGTAAATGAGGTCATCAGCATACTAAACGGCTTGAATTATTGCAAACTATATAAATACCTTGAAGTTTGTTAACGTATAGAAAATTGTTTGTTAAATGAATTTAATTTATTTATTTTATTCTAATGCTTGGTTTTCACTATTTCATTTTTGTTGTCAAATTGTTGGCAATTGTATGAAAACGGGTTGTCATATCCTGATTTTCATGATTGCAAACATGCTTGCAAACACAGACAACCCGTTTTCATAAAATTGCCAACAATTTGGACAATTTGACAACAAAAATGACATAGTGAAAACACAGTGAAATTGCGGCCTAACAGAAGAGAAATGTGAGAAGCAAATACAAAAAATAATCAGCACAATCGATGCATGCCAGTCTATTTCAAATTGGGCTAACAGTAGCAAAAATAGTCAAATCGGAACCTACCCGCACAAACTATGCATCACGGTCTCAAAGGGATATAGAAGGATATATCATGTCGAATTTCAGAAAAATTATGATATATTTAGAAGTAATTTTTTTAGAAATTAACCTTATATGGAGGATATGGTCAAATATGAACCTATATACATTCACAAATCCAACAGTTTGATTTTGGCATATACACGATCTGTGTACAATTTTGAATCGGTACAGTTATTTATAACAATTTTATAGGTATATTAATGATTTTTAGAAGTGGACTTTGTGTGGGGGCTGGGATCAAACATGTAACAAACCGATGCAAATATTGTTTCAGCTGAATTTTTATATTTTCATTTTAAAGACATTTATGTACCATTTAGCCATATTTGGGAAAGAAATTTGTACGAGGACTATGAGAAATCATGGACTGATATATACTATTTTCATTATAAATATAACTTGTGTAATATTGCATGGCATTATGTATAAAATATTTAAACAATTTGATTTCCTTTCATTTCCATTTCAGATATGCAAAATTGTCCGTCACCTCTCTCTTCAATTCATAAGGTACCCAATATTTCAGTTTTTTTTTATGAATCCTGCTGATTGCAAACTTTTTTAAATTGCTGCTTGAGCGGCTTCCAATGATTTGAATGGAACATATTTATCAAAGGCATCCTACACTAATTCACTAGTTATATTAAATTTTTTTCATAAGCATTATTTGTTTTTGCTATGAGGCATTATTTGTGGTGCCAACATGATAAATAGGCTTGGATATTTTATATAAGGCTTTATTTACTCATTTCTAAATGACTTGAAGTATTATAATTAATTTTTTAACATAAAATATTAACAAAGTATAAAACGCTAAACCAAATTCGATAAAACAATTAATATATTTTACACTTAAAGTAGTAATTTGTAAACAAAAAATTATGTTTTCCATAAATACAGTAGCTAACCCATTTAAAAACTCTAGCAATCTGTTTTGTCCCAGTGTACTTATAAATGTTTAGCTTACAGTTCTTGTACATTCTAAACATAATTGTAATATCTTTCAAATAACAACATACATATGTATGTTGAGCTGTGCTTCGTTGTATGGTTTTGCCAATTGCCCTTTAACAATGTAATCTTGTTACTCTTTACAGCACACCTGTCTAATGTTTGACGACATAAGCTGAAACGCTTGCAATTAATCTATTAAAAGTCATTTGGGTTTTAATTGTGACTGTTTGGTTAATGAAATTTATGTATAATTTAATAAAATTCAATTTCATGCTTGATTGCCGTATAGTGCGGCATTAGTGTTTTAACAATTTTATTTAAATGTGTTTATACACATTGTTTATAGGAATTCTATAACTGCATTCTACCTATTTGTAATTATTCCGGAGCAAATTCATAACCATACTTGTGAGTGCTCGTATGAATGAGTTTAAATGAATATTTATACATGAAACTTTAAGTGTTTCTGTGCAATTACAACTACTAGTACTACATCTATTTATACTTATGTATGTATTTGTTTGCATATCCATATGTATGTATATAGTACTAGTGTAGGAATTTAAATGATTTTAGGGGAAATGTACCCAGTTGAAAGTAAAATGGTTTTTAAACAATGTTTTAAATTAAATAAACTAAATACATAATTCAAATATCGTTCCTTAACCCTTACATGCCCCCGGTCCCTGATTTTGAGGACATATTTGTGATTTATAGGTATTAAAAAAATTATGTAAAAAAGTAATAAAATAAAATAAAAGAATAAATAACATTTTTTTAGAATTTATTTATTTTAAAGGCAAAAATTATTATTATGTCCAAGGAAAATGTTTAGAACTTGTTCTAAAATAAATAGTTAGATTCTTTAATGGTGATGTCGAAATTACTTATGAAACCACTACTATGGAACGCTACTGTGAGTCTAATATAGTTATGTTTGTTTTTTTATGCTTCGAAAATGGCGAATTTTATGCCAACAAAACTTTATATGTGGGAAGTTTTTCTTTACATTTTTAATTAAAAAAAAAATCCGCTGAATCGCACCGATTACTTACCGAAGCTTATGGTGAATGTATTTCATCGACTTCAATATGCGAGAATTGGTTTGTACTGCTAAGAAGCAGTGATTTTGACACGGAAGATAAAGATCGCTTAGGTCAGCCATAAAAGTTTGAGGACCATGAATTGAAGCAATTACTTCATGAAAATTGTTGTCAAACTCAACAATATCAGTATTCATCCAAAAGCAGGGAAATTGGGTTTTTATGACTTGAAGCCAAGAGAACTTGAAAAGCTTCTTTAAATATCCGAAACTCTGCTTAAACGCTATAAAAGGAAATAATTTTTGCACCAAAATATTACTTGCTATAAAAAATGGTTTCATTGCAATAACTCAAAGCATAATAAATCATATGTGAAGCCCGGCCAATGAGCCGAATTGACACCAAAGCCAAATATCCACGGTGGTATCTATTATGAGCTGCTAACATCTTTCCAGCCCATAACAGCACCTGTACAACTGATGTATTTAAAGCGAGAATTAGCCGAAAAAAGCTCAGAATCATGACAAGACTTGTCAAATAGTGCAAAAAAAAAAAAGAAAGAAGTGGTTGAGAAGTTTTGCTGGCTATAGCATTACTATTTGTTTCAATCGATGCAGAACACTCTCTCTCTCTCTCTCTCTGGGATACACTTTACTTGATAACAGGATAACCGAAATTGGTTCGTTCTTTATCTCAAAATAGTTGCAGTTCTTTTGCGCGGAATCCGTATATATATTGAAATGTTGCGACATCTTTTTAAAACCATAATAAACCCAAAACGACTGACCACTTGGTCAGTTATTGCGGCCACAAATGTTGGCAAAAGTCATCGAAAATTGGACCTACAGATTAGACTACGTCCGAGCCAGCCTGGCGTACATATACCGGAAGTCATATTTAAATTATAATGTCAGAAGTTTATCTTTCGAATAAAGTAAATCTCATGTCAATTAAAAAAATCATTTTTGTTTTATTCAATTGAAAAGTTCTATACATCAAAAAAAAAAAAAAAAAAAACAAGTAAGAGTGCTATATTCGGCTATGCCGAATTTTATATACCCTTCACCTTTGTTGTGGACGCATAATTATATTATGCATAATTATGTCGATAAACACGCCATCTGCTGATGAATTTGTTCGTGATCAACGCCATCTGTTGATGAATTTGTTCGTAACAATATTAATAGACTTTGTGTGATCAACGCCATCTGTTGATGAAATTATTCGTAACAACATTAATACACTTAGTTTTTTTGATGAAATTTTCAAAGGATGTCTCGGATTTTTGCTCATATCTCCGTTATTTGTGGACGTATTTTGCTGATTTTAAATAGCAAACTTCTCGAAGGCATGTCTGACAGAATTATTGAAGATTTGGATATCTGGGCACTTCAGAAAATTAATTTCAGACAAACGGACAGACGGACATGGCTTAATAGACTCCGCTATATATAAGGATCCAGAATATATATCTTTATAGGGTCGAACAATTATATTGCGGAAATTACAAATATCCTTCTCATGAAGGGGAAGGGTATAAAAAATACGTATTTTGAGGAGAACCATGGTTTTCAAAATAAATTTGCACAATTTGGAAGAGTTGTTTAGGCATCAGTCTATTCATGTTGAAATGCCAAACCAAATTAAACATAAATCACTTAACAGCTGACAAAATAGTCGCCAGTTAAAAAGTTTTGCCAACTTAAAGTTCTATACATCTAAAAAAAAATACCCTCTAAACAACCCATATCTTATAGTATCGCTTAAAACAAAAGCCCCATTTATCAGTTTTTTTTTTTTTGACAAAAATTTATAGGTATTGCTAAATTACAAGAACAGTTCTAATTAAGTATAGGCGCTCGCAATTAGGATCATCAATGTTGGCATTGAAATTAACAAGTTCTTGTTAAGCATTTTCTGTTTTTGATCGCTTTTGAGGTTAATAATTTTTTGTACTTGAAAATGATTACAAAGTAATTTCTTAAATTAAATTTATTAAATTTAAACAATACATTTCTAATCAATTTTATGGTTTCGTTTCAGAAAATGCCAATCGCCAATTAATTCCATTTTATTTTTAGTTCTACTACTTTAGCTACTGGTTATTAAATTGTATTTAATTCACTTGCAGTCAAAATACAAATTCTAAGGGAAAATCATTGCCAGCATTTGGAGCTTTATCGGAAAAATGTTGGTGCTGTTGACTAAATGAAATTCGCAAAATAAGTTAAAAGTACATTTTCAAATCTTGCCCATTAGCACCATCATTGATCATGTCAATGAAGTAGTCAGAATCATTGTAATCTATGTGTTGATATTAATCTCCCAGATGCGAGTTTTTTCCTCGATCAATGTGTATCTTAAAATTAACATTATTATTTTTTTACATTTAGATTAGCTAAAAGTTTTATTATTTTAGTTATCTTAAAATCCACTAAATATTTTGTATATTTTCTTGAATATGTTTAGCTGTCTTACATGGTTCAGTTCTTAGAATACTTCTCTTCATATTCATTGTATAAATAAGAGAACATATATACAAATGTTATAAATGTATTTTAATAGTTTGACATAGCAATTATACTAACACACGTTTATACATTAATACTCATATATACAATATAGGAAAAGTTAATCAAAATACATTCATTACCCTGCAGCTCTTGCAACTAATTTTTTTAAATCTCACAATGGTTTTTTGTAGTCCTCTACTTGGAAGACTTTTGGCTAGAGAATTTAATAATAGTCATTGTCATATTTTGTGGCGGTAAATTGACATATTTTATATAAGCTCTCTCTCTTGTTACATTACTGTAGAATGGTGGGCGATTGGTGGCATATGCAAAATAAGTAATGAACTATATTTTCGGTATTTCCTTTAACTTTTCATTTGCTGCATCAACTCTGTAATTTAACATTCTGTTTAATTTAAGAACTTGATATTATTATTTTGTTAATGCCTCTTGGTTGGTTGGTTTACGTGGTAGTTCACTACGTGCGAACACTTAGAGTCGAAGGGACCCCGTTTTAATAAGACCACACCACTCGTCAGATTAAATGTCGCTTACATCATAATGTAACTAAAATGTGTACAAAAAGTCGTGCTTGTTAGACCCAACCTGTAGCTGTGAGATATCTCAGTAGGTCATTGAGTTTTGACCCGGCTACCTCACCAAGGTTGTTCAATGTATAGTTTCCCATGAATTTATGTCTCTTTACACTCAGGGCTTGTCATTTTTTCCCTATCCTTATAACTACGACAATTAGCGTGCTTGCCGTTAATACTGCCAGCAATCTTGATATATCCTTTCTATTCCGGGTTATCAGTTGCATAGTACGTTTCTCGTTAAAAGATGGCCACATCAACTTGGCTATCCTACATGTGTCTAAATTACCCCATCTATACTCAGCATTTGTAAGAAAATGTCTAAAGATGATGCCTTTGATAGTCCCCAGTGGAATTGCTACTGAGACCGCATCGGAGTATCCCATTCTGGCTAGTTCGTCTGCCCGTTCATTGCCGTAGTGGTCCCAGTGCGCAGGTACCCAAACCAAGGTAATATCAGATTGACGACCTAGCCTTGACAGAGAATTCCTACATTGCCAGACGAGTGAGGATGAAATTGTGTAGGCATTCAGTGAAAGGAGTGCCGCCTGACTGTCGACAAAAATACCTATATTGCCGCGGATATTATGATCATGTAGTGTATTACAAGCTGCCATGATTGCAAAACTTTCCGCCTGGGAAAACAGTACACTCATCCGGAAGACGATACGAGATGCCTACCTCAGGTTCGCCCCAGAACCCCAGAACCTACCCCGCAGCTCATCTTAGAACCGTCTGTATATATCCTAGTGTCAAATTTTACCCCTATTCCACTCACTTCTGGAGGGAAGTAAGGCCTTGAATTTGATTAATGCCTCTGTTATCTCACCTATTTCATGTGGATATTGAACTAGAGATGTGGTTACCGAAAGGTAATGCAAATAAAACCAATTTTCATACTTTGCATAATCTTTAATTTCAAGTGAAAATAATAGTATGTGCGTCATAAAGACCACTGCGAATTGATACATTGCTATTAAAAGGGGAGAATTTATTGCTAAAAAACGCAGGGTTTAATTGAATAAACTTCTATATAAATATTATATAGAGAGTATTTTTTTTAAAAAAGATACTAAAAAATATTCATTGTATATTGTTTGTGTTCAAAATTAAAGTTTTTTTTTATAAATAAACAAAACTTTGTGAATTTTACCTAGAACATTTTTGCATGAAACCTAGACTTTGTTACAAAATAATAGTTTTTTTTTTCTTTGTTGAGGACATCATATAAAATGCTGTGACTGTACCAAAAAACACAGTTGAGGTAAAAGGCAAGTAAAACATTTTCTTTGAAATATTGGACTGGCTCGTTAATATATTAACGTGATAAATTTTATACCCTGTGTTGCATTACAATAATTACATAATAACAGGTTAGCTATTTGTTATAATGTTATTGTTTCATAACTTTAATTGAATTTTATGATAAACAAAGAAAAATTCTAGAAAAACAAAAGCTTAAGTGCAAAAAATTCCATTAGTTTTCGAGCAATGAAAAAAAAAACAAAAAAAATCCTTGAAATAGTCCTCGAAGAGCTCTACAAAATATAAATCGCATACATGTGAGATATACATCTCTTTTAGTTCAAGGTTTTAAATTTTCTAAAGCATTAGCCATATTTGCGATAAAATTCTAGAAAAATTAAAAAAATTGCATGCAAAGTTTGAATTTGTAAAAAGGATTCTTTACGTTTTTTCCAGAAAAAGTACCTACAATTTTTATTTAATAGAAAAAAAAAAGTTTTTCGGCAATAAATATAATTTTTATATGATAGAGAATCTAATATGGATAGAGAACCTAAAATAAAATCTTAATAATTTCAGCGGACACAGGCCTCCCTGTGGGGCTGCTATCCAAAATTGACCAATTTTGAAAAATATTAGCTAAAATTAGAAAATTCTAAAAAGGCAAATCACCGATCCCTTCAAAGGTTCCATATTTGTATAGCCCTATATGTATCCACTATTTTGGAACATATTTTCCCCGCTTTAGGAATTTCGATACTTGAAAGTAAAACAGGCCAAAAACTATAATTTAAAATTTCTCTTGAAGGAAAATTAGCAAATTATAATTTTTATAGTTTTTAAGGTAAATGACATCCAAAAAATTTATACAATTAGCCCTGCTTTTGTTTTAATGTTTCAACTTATCAACTTTAAACGTTTGCTTTTGGCAGATTTTCTTTTGACATTTTTCAGCCATAAATAATGAAATGGAAGTAAGAAAAATAAACAAATTACTAAACTTGGGTTTAGGAGCATTTTGGTCCATTATTGTTTTTTTTTTTTTATTTATTTCAATGAAGGTAATTTACAACTCGTCGATTTTCTATTGTTTTAGCAAAGCAAACAAGTCAGACACTGAGTATAAACTGACGCTTTCAAGACAAACTGGGTGCATCATATATATATTTCCACATATGTAGACTCTTCTCAAATTTCGGCCGTTATTATAAATAATATTTTTGTTTTTATTGTTCTTTATTTCCGAACAAATTGTCAATTGGTTCCAAAAATAAATGGATAATAGAAGTTTGACCTAAAGCAGGGTTAATTTAGTTTACTTAATTATCACTGTTCAAATCCTAAACCTAAACTTTTCTAAACCACTGTGCACTGTAGCTCTTATATAAAGTATACTTGTGAAATTTCATTCAGGGCAAGTATGTTTCACGTAAAGCCCTTTAAAGTTCTTTGACTACAAATATCATGATTGAAAAGTAATGAAAATAACCAAATATTTGATTCAAAACTTATACTAAGAACGGAATTTAGTCTGTTACATTTTCGTACTTGTTGCAATAAAAATCTTTTACTGCGAATTAATATCTTAAAATTTTGTTCTTTGTTTACTTCATAACCGTATTAGTCCACCTAGAAAGTTACTGAATTTGTCTTTTATTATTATAAAATAATTTAATTTTAACTAACATCTGTTATTTTCAAAAAATATTAAAAACACCAAGAGCTAACAATCAAAAAAACACAAGTTCTTTAAATACTACTAAATTTGTTTTTTTTTTGTCTACTTTACAATATAAAAACTTTTCCAATAGAAACAAATGCTTGATGAAGATTTGGAAAGTATTAACAGAAAAAAGCCATTGAAACTTTAGTTACATTCAATGGGTTGCCAAAAATGGAGATAACATAAATGAAAATAATAAAAATAATTAAGAAATTTTCTAAATGCGAAATATATGCACATAAAAAATTGTTGCATGAGAAAAAAAAAATTAAGGCATAATTAGGATATATTAACATTGTAATGTTTTTGGCTTTAATTTTGTAAGTATTTATCCTAAGAACTTTAAGTTCCCCGTAGATATAGAAAGAATAAATTACAATCATTTATAATACGAATATCGCTGCAAATCTTAATAAAGACACATTTGTAGTGTCGATAAAAAAGCGTAAATTGTAACTGGCATCCAACTCTACTCGAAATAGTGGTCGGGAAATTTTATATTTATTAAATATATTCCAGGACCTCCTTGAAAAAATAACCGTTATTTTCAATTTTCATGAGTTACGTATGTTCGATTTTCGCATTTGTTTTTCTGTTATGTTGGTACACATATCTCTTGTATGTGTTGGTAATATCAGCCATTTTGTATTGTCACTTTGTTTTTGACAGATAAAAAGGTTAGTCGTGTTTTGGTATGCTCTTCGATTTGTTTACTATTCGATAAAATGAATCAAAGAAACTGCATCAAGTTTTGTGTAAAAAATTAAATTAAATGTACAAGGACATTTGAAATGTTGACTGTGGCGTTTGGCGAGTCTACTGTGAGCAGAACACAAGTTCAATTGTGGTGTAACCGGTATAAGAAAGGCCTAGAAGATGTCAATGACGATGCTCGTCCTGGTCACCCGAGTACGTCAACAACCGTTGAAAACATTGAAGCAGTGAAGAAAATGATTTTGGATAATTGTCGAAACATTATCAGAGTGGTTGCTGATGATGTTGGTAATTTTTACGAATGTTTTAGGCATGAAACGTGCGGCAGCGAAGCTTGTTCCAAAATTGCTAAATTTGAGCAAAAACAACGTCGCATGGACATCGCCCAGAATCTGTTGAACATCGTCAACGACGATTTAGATTTCCTCAATTTTACACTGGTGACGGATCATGGGTGTATGACATTGAAACCAAAGCCCAATTATCCCAATGGAAACGTCCAGAAGAGCCAAGACCGAAAAATGCACGTCAAGTTCGGTCAAATGTGAAGGTTTTGCTCACTGTTTTCTTAGACTGCAATGGCATGGTGCATCATGAATTCTTGCCACAAGGTCGTACGGTCAATAAGGAATACTACCTTGAAGTTGTGCGCCGTTTGCGCGAAGCAATTCGTCAGAAACGCACAGAATTGTGGAAAAACCAATCATGGATTTTACAGCATGATAACGCATCAGCTCACACATCGATGCTTGTGCGTTAGTTTTTGGCCAAAAACAAAACCGTTATCATGCCTCAAGCACCGTATTCATCGGCCTATGGATCCGCTGACTTTTTCCGCTGCTCAAAACTGAAGACACCGATGAAAGGAAAGCGTTTTGCTACGATTGAGGATATCAAAGAAAAATCGAAACGGCGATAACAAAAAGCGCGTTTCAGAAGTGTTTCGAGAATTAGAAAAAACTCTGGCATAAGTGTATTATATCTGGGGGGGGATTACTTTCAAGGAGACAAGATAGTTATTAATGGAAATATAAAAACTTTTTGAAAAAATTCAAAATAACGGCTATTTTTTGATCAGACCTCGTAATCACTATCAAGCCTTTACACTTTTCAGCTGGCAAGTGTAGAAATTTCTCTTATTATTATTTAGGTATTGAGATACTTTTCTATAGCTATTCTCAGTTTGTATAACAATTTTTTTTTTCCTGGACACTACCCTTTCTTATGGGAACGATATGAAAACTGAATTATTGACAAATAAATTATTTGAACTAGGTTCACGAAGGAATAGAGGTAGAGGTTTCAATGATTTAATATTATTTGCAATATATTTTCGTTTATAAATAAATAAAATGAAATCATTTGTTAAATTTCGATGTACCAGGTAAATAACAAAGCTTTGGCATTTATTTAAAATTTCATTCGGTTTTTTATTGAAACCAGAAAAAAAGTTCAAAAATTAAATTTCTGTCTTAATAAGTCACTTTATAACTGATCAGCTTTTTTGTAACGGCTTTAAACAAAGAAAACTGTAAGAGAAAAAGCAAAAAAAAAAAAAAGAACTATTTTCATATTTTCTCTAACAGCATTCTTAAGATTTCTTTTGGTTTTATCTAACTATTTTATGGATAGAAGATATGACTTTCTTTTTAAATACCATTTTGTTGGCAGCTCACAAACATTTAAGTTTGTTGCATTTTCCAGAAGTCGACAATAAAATCTTGAAAAAAAAACGTAAAGAATGCACCCAAGTGTTTAAGCATTGTAGATTCAGATTTGAACATAAATTTCATATAAGCTGTGTGAAACAAACAAAATGCGAAACAACTGAAACCTTTAAACAAAACCCAGTTAAAATTATTTTCAAATAATCTTGGCCGACTTGAAAATACACTTTATTTGGAATATGTACTTCTAAAAAAAAAAAGGAAATTTTAAATCAAGTTCTTGATAAAACTATATTATGGATAGCTAAGATCACTTTAAATCTCCAATTTCTATTATACGAGTATTTACCATTCACAGATCAGGCTTATTCCTGGGCTCTAAACAGTATATTTCCTTTAGTTTATTTACTTTGATAATTCTGTGGCGATATGTTTCAACTGTCTCTCTTAAGTGTATGTTGTGCTGCTTTGCATCATGCTGTAGCATATTAATGGTAGACCAAAAACTTTTTGGTTTAACTTTTGCTATTGTTCTAAATAGTATTTGTTTCAATTTTTGATATGTAAGGGTTGGGAAGCCCTTTGGTTTTTCAAAAAATATTGTAAATATTGTTATTTCTCTAGCGTTGTAAAATGAAGATAGATTATTGCGTATTGCATCATCAATAAGGGAAAATTGCAGTAATTTCTAAGGTGGCACATTCAAACCATTTTGCCGAAATTTTTTGTGTACAAATCAAAAGACTTTATAGATTTCTTGGCATACGAGGCGGTTCGAAAACTTCTTAGGGTGGCAGAGAAAGAGAATAATTAGTTTCTAAAAAAACATATTTATTTGTCAATATAATCTCCTAACACTTCAATACACTTTGTCCAACGCTAGATAACAATTCGATTCCTTGATTAAAGTAACTAGTTTTTTTCAAGGCCTTCAAAATAGTAGTTTACAACTGTAATTGCATCTTTATTTGAAGTAAAACGCTTGCCAGAACGTTTTCCCGAATTTACTGTTTTACCCTTTTGCATATAGTCAATCAATAAAATACTTTTGAAGTCCCAAAAAAATGTTGCCATAACCTTACCAGACAATTGAATTATTTTTGCCTTATTTGTTGCACAACTTCCAGCTTTTGTCTCTGGAGTATAGTGGTGGATCCATAGCTCATTCACAGTTATGAAATGACGCTTAAAATCCATTTTATTTTTCTTAAAACGATCCAAACCAGGTTGAGAAATTTTCAATCGTAAGCGTTTTTGGTCGACTGTTAACAGCGGTACCCATCTTGTAGAGAACTTTTTCATCTGTAGTTCTTCATGCAAAATTTAGTGGATAATCGATCATTTGAGATGCCCATGATATTGGCTATTTCACGCACTTTTATTCGTCGATCATTTAATACCATATCATGCATTTTGCCCACAATTTCTTAAAGCTTTTACAACCACTTTTAAATTCAGCAACCCAATAGTTTACTGTTGCATATGAAGGAGTACTTTTACCCAACACATTCATCATATAATTATTAATTTCTTGTCCCGATAAACTTTTTTTATTTAAATATTAAATGACACCATGAATTTCAAATATTTTCACTATAAGAAAATCGCGGATGCGTCTTTTTTGAACACTTTTTTCTATGTAAAGGAGTTGTCAGATCGAAAAGAAATTTCAGTTATTTTTGGGCGTCCACTACTTGGTTCATCCTCAATGCTTGCACGACCACGTTCAAATTCAGCAAGTCAATTTTTTAGTGTTGCTTATGAAGGAGTACTTTCAAATAACGCATTCATCATATCATTATTAATTTCTTGTCCCTCTTTTATTTAAATATTTAATGACATGACGAATTTCTTATTTTTTCATTGTAAAAAATCGCGGATGCGTCTTTTTTGAACACCTGTTTTTATATGAAGGAGTTTGCCAGATCGAAAGAAATTTAACATATGTTAATAGCAGAGATGAAAGTTTGCAAATTACTTAACTTTTTTCTGTGTATGCCGCGGTTTCTGTTCTAGGCTAATCAGTTTCCGAACCGCCCTCGTAGACCTTTGACCTTAAATAACATCCAATAAAGATAGGTCATATGATTTAGCGTCTCCAGGACTACAATCTAGAAGTAAAGGATCCTTTTATTTTTAGCAATCACATGTGGGTTCGAGAAAAAATAAAGTAGGTTTGAAGTGTGCTTTTAGACAAAATTTTCATAAAAAATTTTCTTAAAGATTTATTTGAAGTCTACTTAAATTTTTTATGAATAAGGGCATAACTATAAGAATTTAGTTAGTGAAAAAGTCAGTCTAACAGGCATGTGATGGAAATCGAAATCGAAAACAAATCAGTTTTGGAAATACATTTGAATGCATTTATAATGTAATTTCTAAAATTTTTGTTTTAAGATTCTCTTTAGTCGCCCAATATCTTTATATTTTATGTGGTAAAAGTTTTTCAATACAAAAATATTACGAAAAAATTGACTTCTAAAACTCATTCATTTTCGTTTTCGATTTCCATCACATGCCTGTAAGTTACATAGTCTTCATTTCAATGTTTCTCTTCATCATCTGTTTATTTTTTAACATTTCTGGATGACCCACCACCTAAGAATTTATATGATTGCTACCGTTTGTTTGTTTGTTTCTTCGAAACTGGAAATAAAAAGTGTGAATCCCTAAGTAAAGATTTTCTTTTAAATGCATAAAACTTGTTGGTTTTTTATTCTCAGTATTTTCTTAAACCTTAAACTTTTTTACTTTTTGGTAAGTTTTAAATTTCAACAGTAAAGCAGCCAAAAATTTAAACATGTTGTTCACTTAAGTTGTTTTACTCTTTACTGTGTTTGAACTTGTTTATGTTTGATTGCGTTACATTGTTTGAAGTTTAAATAACGAAAGGAACTAAAAAAACTTATAATGATTAGGAAGTGTTTTAAAGAGGTTTTTTGTGGTAGCTTTTATATTGAGTAAGTTAAGTTATTTTCACTGTTGGCTATACAATAAAGGTAATAAGAGTAAATATGCATAATTTTGTTATAAGTAATAGACAAAATAACTAACAAAGTGAATTATATGGTTACAAAGAAAAAAGTTAATGGTCTCAACTACGCAATGGCAAAAAATTTTTGTCATTGAAATAATCACGTTCTTGTATTTTTCGAAGCGATGTGCGTCAAATATATATTGGCTTCAAAATTGTTTTGCAGCAATACTTTGAGATGGCCACCCCTAAATATAAATACGAGTATATTAAAGTGGCTGATTTGGGCATTTTTTGGCCAATGTTTGCTTTAAGCGAATCATCTGGTGCAGAAGTCTGTCCAGACTTCAGCAACTCACAATAGATAGGACCCTTTTCGCACCACCAAAAGCAGAGCGTTACCCTAGCACCATAGCGATTTGGCTTTGGTGTCTGTTCGGTTATTATAACCTACACCACAATAGTGGGGAGGGTATATTGGATTGGTAGTGATGTTTCTAACTTCCATAAATATTACTCCAGCACCCACCTTAAAGTATACCGATCGACTTACTTCATGATTTAACGATGCCCGTCTGTCCATCCGTGCGTCTGGCTGGCTGTCTATGTAAAGCTTGTGCGCAGGCAGAGTACAGGTCGAAATTTTTAAGATATTTTCAAAATTTAGTACGTGATATTTTACACTTTCGTATATTCACAAATAATATGGTAGAATCCATAATCCATGATCGGTCCATAATTAGTCGTAGCTCCCATATAAAGCCCACTTCCGAAAATCACTTTAAAGAGTATAACTCTTTTAAAAATGTTGGTATCCAAATTCAACAAAAATAAGAAATGATGATACTTAATTATAATGTTCGGTTCATAATTAGTCTAAACTTTCATATAAGACCGTCTCCGTAATTCACTTTATTATCCATAAATCTTTTAAAAGTATTTATATCGAAATAAATTATAATAGACATAATTTTTATATTCACAGAAGTAATGACACTAAATTTATGAATGATCGGTCCATAATATCTCGCATTTCTGAAAAAATGTTTTATACATATACTGGGTGTAGGGTATTATATGGTCGGGCTTGACTGACTACACTTTCATACTTGTTTTGACTGTATATTGCTATTATTAATTTTTTTTGGTTAATCTTTATATACATGTCGCGTTCATGATCGTTTTATTTTATTAATTATTTAGTCATGTTTTACTAATTTAGTAGTAATTTTATACTTTGGTTGTATATTTAAAGATACCAAGTACTTTTAAGTGTTCAAAAACAATTTGTAAGCAAATACTGCAAATTAGGAAATAGTTTTTAATCAATTAAATTTGATCTGATTTTCTTTTCCACATAAAAAAATATTTTCATATACAGTGTTGGAAAAAATAATAGAAACGATTACTAGTTTATCACTAAAGTATTGTATACTTTTTCGTAATGAACTTTTATTATTGAAACTCAATGTCAAATTCTCGCTAATGCAACGGAATAAAATTCGTTTACTTTAGTGCTTTCTTCTCTTTCAATTTAGTAGTTTTCAGGAAAAGTAAGAAGTGGTAAAAATTATGTTAAAATAATTCGTTTTACAACATTTGCAAAATTTTCGTGTTGAGTGTATGTTTTAAATCTTTTAAAAAATGGGTCGAGGTGTCCATACCACTGATGCTGAAAGAAATGTCATCCTCAAGTTAAAATCTAATGGATTCTCACTTGGAAAAATTAAACATAAAGTATGTAACTTGATTCACTATATAAAAAATATCGAAACTAGAGGAAGAAAGAGGTAAACGTCCACGCGGTTTGATCAAATTTTGGTACGGCATTCCAAAAGAAAACCTTTTGAGTCATCTAATGGACTTAAAAATATACCAAATGCTTTAGTAACAAGCCGTACTATAAGAAACAGGCTCCAAGAGGCTGGACTTATGGTTCGAAGTCAAAGGTCGGTAGCTCTTTTAAGTAAAAAAAAAAATATACAAAAAAGGTTACAATTTACCAGACAACACTAAGGTCACAAAAATTGGAACAACGTGCTGTGGTCTGATGAGACAAAGATAAATTTGTTTATATCAGACGAAAAATGTTTTGTACGTCGCCCTACCAATAAAGAGTTTGATCCAAAAAACACAAAAAAGACAGTCAAACATGGCGGCGGGTCCCTAAGGATATGGGAATGTTTTTCAGCGTCTGGCGTTGGTCCAATTTTCTGGGTATAGGGGAAAATGACAGCGGTAGATTACTTAGATATATTCCAGAGCAAAATCCTTTCATTTGCTGAGGAGGAAATGCCATTGAAGAGGGAGTTTATGCAGTGCAATGATCCCAAACATTCTGCAAGAAGTGTAAAATCTTGGTTTCAGAAAAATCAAGTCCACGTAATGCAATGGCCAAAACCGGACTTAAATCCCATTGAACATCTATGGGGAGTCCTTAAAAATAAGATTGGTCTGTTTAAATCTAAAAATAAGCAACAAATGTGGAGTAAAAATCAGGATGCTAGGTATTCCAACTTGTTGGTTCAATGAATATGCGGTGTCAAAAAGTTGTCATAATGAAAGGAGCCTCAACCAAGTATTAAATTAGTATTAGGATTTAATGGCAAAATTTAACAAAAGTTTTTTTTACCCAAAATATAAAACGTTTCTATTAATTTTTCAGGCATATATTAAAAATATATAATTTTTTCAAGAAGAAACCATAACTAAGTTATTTTTATATTTAATAGACAATAGAGATACCTTTAAGTTTATGTATATACGTTTTTTTATTTACTTAAAGATAAATAAAAATTTAACGAAATAATAAAAATTGAATGCGTTTCTATTATTTCTTCCAATACTGTATATAGAAAACTAATAATATTTTAAACAAATTCCAAGTAAATATTACTGCACTTCACTTTTAAAAAACTACAAAACCAGCTTTTAAAACTCTTAATAAATATTTAGAAACACACACAATTGGTCATACAACATCAATCATGTTGTAGATTGCAATAGGTATTTAACAAATAAAAAATCTACTCATATTTAGTTTTTACTCAAGTATATGAAATGTTTTGTTTTCTTATGGCCGAATTCTCGGTCATTAGTTAACCATTGGTAAACTAAAATACTAACTATTGTTTAACTATTACTTGTTATTTTTATGGCAAACTAAGCATTGCAAATAAAGAATCATTAGTTAAGCCTTTGGCATTAGCTAACTAAAGACTGTGAATTCGGCCATTAGAAATGCATCTTTCAAAATACATTTGAAGCAATACTCTCTCCCCTTTGTCCGCCTCTTTCCTGTTAACTAATCAACGGCTGGTTCACGAAGCCTGTGCTATTACGTTTAACGTAAAAAGTTTTATTAAACTTTTCAAATATTATTTTTAACACTGACAAAAATTGCTGTCAAAGTTGAAAATTTCCTTATGTTTTACTCGGTTATATTCTTTTTATTTTTTTTTTTATTAAAACTTTTTGTTTTTTTCTCTTTTCTTCACAGCTGTGTGAGTTGAAATGACAAGATATATAAATATGTAAGTATCTCTTAATATATGTATGTATACACATATACTTTTTGTTATAAAAGCAGTAAATAGTTACTAGCAACAAAAATAACAACAACACAAAACAGTCATAAATCTTAACAATATTGAACACATACATATACTCGTACATTTACGAATATACATACCTACATACATATGTATGTATATTTGATCCAAATTCTAGACACGTTGGCTGGATAAATTAAAAACTAAAAGTAACACAGAGACACCAACAGCTGCATTTTTTCGCTGTAGACATTTTAGCACAAAAAATCCCCGAAAAAAGGCGAACTTTTAACATATTTTATATAAATATATTGTTGCAAAAATGTCTAAAGCCTACAGAAAAAAAAAAAAAAAAAGTAAAAAAGAAGTTTTTTTTTTTTTTGTATATAAACTCATATAATGTGAGTTGTTTGAAAAGAATCAAGCAAACTCAATGTCACTTTGTACTTTGTACGTAATATCTTAATAAATGAATATTTTAGAAAAATGAGAGTTAATCAGTAAAATTTTTAAGTAACTAATTGTCCACTTCATAAAGAAAATTAATTTTTAACTTGTTCTAATTATACTGCCCTTAGAAACCAAATATTTTGTTCTAAAGTTTTTTTTTAAAGCATTGTTCATATTAACCCTGCTGTTAGATTAAAAAAAATAGGCGAATCCTGTATTAAGAGACCATTTGGTCCAAATTGCGTACATACAAATTTAATCATATTTTCTCATGCAATATGATTAAATACTTAATTAGTAAATCATATCGGTATGTACATTCATATTTCATTTATTTTGTAACATGATTGTATGTAAAATTTCTACATGACTGTGGAAAAAACAAAAGATATTCATGGCCTATTTAATGTAAATTTTTGTCGCCCAATTTACCGTGCAATAATGTCTGAAGGTACTTTCTACATGATTGCAATTGCGCTGCGCTTTGATAATGTTGCAAGTCGACAACAAATGTTAAGTAACAACAAATTAGCTCCTATTCGTGACGTGTGGCAGCGTTGACATGTCCTTCTTCAAGCGTTTTACAATTGCCATGAGAATATTACAATTGAAAATACAGTCATATCTTGGAAAAGCTAAAAATGCAAAGCCTAAATGGAACCAAGTGCAGCGAGATGTGTTGGAGCTAACGAAAATACTAAATGGGCAAAAAATAACAGGCGACAAATTCTTTTCCTCTTTTGATTTAGTGAAAAAAATACTTGAAATTAAACTTACTTATGTAGGTACAGTGCGCCAAAATAAAACATTCATACCCCCAAAGCTGCTGAATGTAAAACGACTCTCATTATACAAACCTACGTTTGCTTTCTGTGTCATTGCAACATTGGTGTCATATGTCAGCCACAAAGACAATGCAACTTTATTGATAAGCTCAATACATAAAACAGCTTCAGTTAATGACAGTGGAGCAAAGAAGACGCTGCAGATTTTTTCCTACTACAATTCAACAACAGGTATGCTTTGACGCTTGTCGTCTAAAGTTTCTAATTCTTATGGAAGGAGTAGATACTGCTGACCAAATGATTAGCTTCTACACAACAAAGCGTAAAGCAAATAGATGACCAAATAATGTATTTGCAAATATGCTGGATATATTTGCTTTCATTGATGAAATGAAATAGATTACCACAACAACAGTTTTCAGCTAAATTATGGACTAATATATAAATCTCATCTTCAATTTCCGTGATCTTATCAAAAATTGCTTCTTCTAAAGCGGTGGCAAAAAAGCGGGGAATCTGTAGTTGCTGCAAGGCTAAATCTGACATAAAATGTTTCAATTGCCAAAAGTTTTATTTGCAAAACAAACCACAAAATATATTGCAACGAAAATGGTAACGACAAACAGTTTCAATAAAATAATATTATTCTGACAAATAAAGGCAACAATAGCTTCGTGTTTTGTTTTATATTAAATTGAAATAGTCACTGGACCAAATGGTCCCTAATACAAGATTAGCAACTTTTTATTTTTCTGTACAGCTTTACATTAGATACCCAATATTTTCAAAATAGGATTGTTACAAAAATAAAACACTTGAGTCGTAACCTCAAAACAATATATTACACAGTTCAAAAGTTATTGAGATTGCAAAAAATATTGGATCAAATGGGCCTAATCTAACAGCAGGGTTAAATCTAGTCACACTTTACAAGGTAGTGTTGTTGTAGTTTTTTTAGTCAGGTTCGTTATGTCAATTTTTTTTTTTGTTTTTTTATATACAGTGGCGAGCACACAGGGATACATATTTTATAACTATGACTTAAAAACCTAATAAAACTCTCAAATTTTCAAAAATAATAATGGAATTATGAATTATTAAAGCGAATGTAAAGTTTAGGGTAAATTTGTGTGAAATGGCAATGTTGCACGTTAAAGTTTATTCAATCTGGCAGCAAGAGTAAATGGACAGTTGCAGCGAATTTATGTACATAATCACTGTTATTTCATATCTGTAAGCAACAGTAAATGTTATTTTTCAAATTGTTCATAATTTTTTTTTGCTAATTTTTAGCTTATAGCGTGCTTTAAATGAAAATGAGAAAAATATCAGACTTTTTAGAAAACCAAGTGGTGGATATTACAAATAATAATTACTCAGCCCGCTAATTTCCTAAGAAGTTGGGATTTTGCGTCGAACAGCAGACAAGGTCGTGATTTTTTTAGAGTTTTTTTTTATTTTTACCATTTACTATAAAGAAATTTGCGGTCTTTTTTGTAGAGATGTTTGGAACAATACAATCGAGCGTCAACCAGTATAGAGAAGCTTTTGAACGATGTTAAGTTCGAATGGAAAAATATTTGTTGAAAGTATGCCGAGTTCACAAATTCACAAATTCCTTAAAAATTTGACGTTGTTAGAAAACAATATAATCACATTTTAAACACCGATCGGAAACGAAAGATGATAAAATTTTATTAAAAGAAAATAGAAACTTAAAACTTTCAATATGCCCCTGTTTTCCAACAGGCACATAATAACATTTTATAACTATTGCCAGATAAGCTAATGTTACAATGAATAAAATTTATAATCGCTATAAGTTGTTTAATGTTTACTAATTAATATTTACTATTTACTAAAAACAAAAATAAGCATTCAAATTTTATAACAAAAATTGAAATATTATGGATGAATAATTGGTAGATCAGTTGTACGAAGCCATGTTAGTGTTCAAGTTTTGACCGACTAATCGGGTGCTGATTGCACATTGGCTTGGAGCAGCCAGTAGAATCTTCGCGAGTCTTTCTCTGCTTCATACGTAGCTGCGAGCACTCGTAACAACCTCCTACTACTGGAATGCTTCCACTGTTTTCTCTTGTAAAGGAGATGTTGCAGTTTTAAAGTTTGGTATATAAAAAATTTGTATTGCAGATGATGTCGCTGACTGATTTTCCTGACACAAACCAATGTTTAGAATTTTCGACGACGATCACTAGACTAATATTGTGTATTAAGTTCCATATATATATAATATAGGATGCTAGTGCTGATATGTCAATAGCATTAAAAAATATAAACAACGGCCATAGACTTATTCTCCGTTTGCACGTGTATTCACCTAACAGTTTATTCATATAATCAATTACTTTAGTTGTTCTGGTTTGATTCCACATTCCATCAATTGTTTCTATATCTGAAATATTTTTTATCTTGTAACATTTTTTGCTTCTCCTGTAAAAATGGAAAAACGATATAAACTTTACACTTAGAAAAGATAATATGCATAAAACTGGATATGACAACAAGACATAACCGTGGAATTTTGGGTATAAATATACAATTTTATAATAAAAATAAAATTATAGTAAAGACCCTTGAAACAATTGAACTCCATAAGAGACATAATGCAGATAACTTATGTGTGAAAATACAGAGCTTTCATGATCAAATCCACAATTAGGTAGTTTTCTATAGAGACGAGGTTTTTCTACTGAATTTTATAATTGCTAAAGTATTCATCTCATAAGTCATTAAACGCAAAGTCATATAAATGTGTAATTCTTTTTAATTATTAATTTGTATTTGGCCCTTCATAATTAATAATCTAATAACTAGCGATAATATTAATAATAAACTCCTTACATAAAATTTATATGTTAATTAATGAATAGATTTCATGGAGTAAGCAATATTTTTCGAACGAAATGTAAAACATAAACAGTAATTTTTAGTATTTCTTTTCTCAGGCTCAAGTTCATTGAATTTAATTTTCATTAAATTATTTTTACTGAAGGTTGTTTTACAACTTGAAAACATTTTTTATTTGATAATTTTTCTTGGCTGGGATTCGAACCTGGGTTGAATTTACATGTTTCGAGAATCACCACATTCTCTCATCAGAATTCTTTGCGTTCTAACCCTCTGCAACACTGCGATGCCCGCTAGTTAACAGACAAACATCAATCCTTTAACCAGTGTTACCTGGTGGTTCGAAATTTGCTGTAATTAACACTTTTCAATTCCTATTCATATGTTGCCTCTTTTTCTTCAGTTCGTATTCCTGTCAAGATTTTTTTTCTTGTGAACTTGAATACATTTGTTTATTATATTTTTTGTCCACTTTCGTCGACATTTTTATGTGTACCACTTTTGAGTACTTGTATTTGTAACATTAGAAGCTGGTGCCCATAGCTATTTTTAGAACAATTATTATTTCTAGTTGAACTGTTAATTTTAAAAACAGTAACTTTTTTAACAAAAAAAAAATCTCAATAATAAATTTTATTTTCTGAGAAAACTAATTTTTTTTGAGAAATAATTATTAAACATTAAGTTTTGTAAAACAACTTAGTCCCAATTTACTCGAAGCAATTCTTATTGAAAACGATTGCTACAACTTGAAATTGCTTCTGTGTCAACACAGCACAATTCTTATTGCTTAAATCGCTCGTACTGTTATTTGAGAGTATACACACATTTGAGCTTTTTGACGAATAAGAGACGAATAAAAGATTAAAACGAAGTGCTAGTACAATCAAGTGTGTACTCGTCTTATCTTTCCCGCACCCCGATGTCTAAAGATAGTCAGCTTAGCTTAAAGAATTGATTAGTGTAAATTGTGACTTATAATCGTTACTGCCTCCGATTTTTAGGTATTCATAAACAAAAGCATTAAAAAGAATATATAAAATTTGCTATACTTTGCTATAAGTTTTATATCAAAAGATATAAACAACCCTATCACTAAATAATAAAATTCCTTAAAGTTTATTAATACAAAAATTATTATCATATTATCCGTTTTCCAATACATATCTATTATTGTGTTTATATTATTGTATTTATACACACATATATATAATTCATTCTGACAGCCTCTACAAAGTTGTTGCTTTTATACAAAACCAAAAATGTAATAAATTTATATGAGCATGAGCCCACTTAAATTCGGTTTTGTGAATATTACAAATTATTACCTCTATATATTAATAAAATGTGTTAAAAAAAAAATTGCAAAATTCCAATTTAATTGCATTTTTATTGGCCAAGTAACTTATTGCTGTTGTCCAGTTGGTATTCTCAAACATTGCTGGTTTTTTTCCTCTAGTTAATTTTTTGGTGTTCCTCATACTATTGTTGTTTGAAAAATTATAAATTATAAAATTCTAGTGCGCAAGCCTAAAGCAGACATGTTGCAATGTTGTAAAAAAACAATTTTTGTATAAGAGAATTTTGAAAATACCACACCCGCATTGGAAATCTCTTATAATCGAAAAATTATAAAGCTCTTATATACCATTTAAAATACTAAGTCTTATACAAAACTATACACAAAGAGAATTTTATTATTCCCAACTTAATAATTGGAATGTAAAATATATATTTCCATTAATTCTATAGCTTGAATTTCGTAGTACTCCTTTGACACTCAGAGTATTTTAATGTTTTATTTAATAATTAAATTTAAAAGTTCTCATAATAGCGAAGTACGCTTGAATATTGGTATTTAAGTGATTTTCAGAAGTATTTTCAAAATGGGAATAATGAAAAAATAAGGACCGATTAACATAAAATTCGGTACAGAGATTTTAATATACGAGGTCTGATCAAAAAATAACCATTATTTTCAATTTTCATGAGTTACGTATGTTCGATTTTCGCATTTGTTTTTCTGTTATGTTGGTACACATGTCTCTTGTATATGTTGGTAATATCAGCCATTTTGGATTGTCAGTTTGTTTTTGACAGATAAAAAGGTTTCGATTTTATACTATTCGAAAAAATAGATCAAAGAAACTGTATCAAGTGGGCGGTTTCAAAAGTACAAAAAACAAATACATAAATATATTTACTTTTTTTCGTTTACTTGCTTTATTCGATCTTCTCTTTATAGAGTAAAATACTCTTTCTCTTATAAAATACAAACACAATAAATACTGTCTTTGTACTAAATAAATACAATAAGTGTTAAAGAATAAGAATATGTATGTGTTTGGAGAGTCAGTTCTTAAACTACTTATTGAAATACTCAAGTATTTTGTAAGTTTTATTTTATTTGTATGAAATTGGAAAAATATTACAGGAGAAGAAAAAGACTAAAAACAAAAAGCATGTCGTTTGTTGAAATGCAAAATATGTAATGTTGCATAATAAAATAGAATTATAGCATTAAATCCCAATATTTTTGTTAATTAAAATTTCTTTGTATTTTTATCGGAAATAATAAAACATTTTTGGCTTAAGTAAGGCGTTTTTTTTTTAATATTAGTTACGTTTTTTGGAATTTCAACTAACGATATGCGTGTTAAAAATAAAAAAAAATTATAAAAATGAAAAATTAAATTTTATTAAAACAAAATAAAAATAACTTCAAAATTCAATTGTTTAATATCCTATTTTAATGTCCATTATCTATCCATTAATCTTCTAGTTCATTTATTTCATGGCAAAGATCACAACGATTTAAAAAAACGATGCAAAATAGACAAATTAAACAACCATAACCATTGCTTGCATTTAGTTCTTAAAATACCCATATTGTAATATAAGAACCTTGCAAAATACTACAGCATATTAGCAAAAAAAAATGTTTACTTTACTTTACTTATAGTGAGCAAGAATGAGTAAATACAAATACTCTGAGAGTATAAAAAGAATTTGTGTTTTTTTTTTGTTTGGCATTTATTTGCTTTGCTTCTCTTTTGTACTTGGAATTAGTATGAGAATGTTTAAAAAAGCAAATGTTTTTGAATTTAAATGTATTTAGTGCAACAGCCTAGTATCAAGTTTTGTGTAAAAAATTAAATTAAATGCGTAAAGACATTTGAAATGTTGACTGTGGCATTTGGCGATACTACTATGAGCAGAATACAAGTTAAATTGTGGTATAACCGGTTTAAGGATGGCCGAGAAGATGTCAATGACGATGCTCGTCTTGGTCGCCCGAGCACGTCAAGAACCGATGAAAACATTGAAGCAGTAAAGAAAATGAATTTGGATAATCGTCGAATCACTATCAGAGAGGTTGCTGATGATGTTGGCATATCGTTCGGCTCATGCTAAGCAATTTTTACGGATGTTTTAGGCATGAAACGTGCGGCAACGAAGATTGTTCCAAAATTGCGAAATTTTGAGAAAAAACAACGTCGCATGGACATCGCTCAGGAGCTGTCGAAGATCGTCAACAATGATCCAGATTTCCTCAAAAGAGTCATAACTGGTGACGAGTCATGGATGTATGTAAGGCTCTTCAAGTTCTGTCAAATGTGAAGGTTTTGCTCACTGTTTTCTTCGACAGCAATGGCGTGCTGCATTATGATTCGTCAGAATTCGTCAGAAACGCACAGAATTGTGGAAAAACCAATAATGGATTTTGCACCATGATCGATGTTTGTGCGTGAGTTTTTGGCCAAAAACGAAACCGTTATCATACCACAACCACCGTATTCACCGGCCTTTGCCACCGCTGATTTTGTCCTCTTCCCAAAACTAAATAAATAAATACGTTTTAAAAAAATTGAAAATAATAGATTTATGCGTATTTAAATGATATTTGAAAATAAACTTTATATTTTGGGCAAACATGGATCGATTTAAACAAAATACAGTTTTGTAATTTCTCTTTACATGGAACTTTATATATCATAAAGCCATATTCCGAGAAGACGTATGGGGGCTATGAGAAATCATGGATAGACTCTCATTTTCCTCGGTCTTTCTTTCGAGGCTCTATCGGGTCTGTAACTGATAGTAAACATTTTTAAATTATATTTACTTTTAAATATAAACTGATATCGAAAAAGTAGGTTTTAACAGCTCTTTAATCTCTGATGAAATGGAACGTATGCTTAATATTGATTGATCAACTAATTAAATATTAAGTATACGTTAAATTTTTCAATAATTCAAAAACAATTTAATTAAATAGTTCCGCACAATATTTAAATTTTTACTTTCTTTTTTATGTATTTAGGATATGACCTTTGGCCTGTAGAAAACAATTTCGTATCTAAGATAACGATTTTGGTATTGAAAATAATCATGATTGTTTCAGTAGAGAAATCATATTGTTCAAATCTGGCATACGTTATTCATTTATTCAATGATATGTTCATAGGATAAGAATTCTATATTCCTCAAATAAATGTCCTCCAGGAACAGTATCTAAATGTTTGTAAATATATTTATGTTGTGTTCAATTATTGGAAGAGTAAAAAATTGCGCGTAAACTAATCGTAATCAAACAATGAAAGGAAAATTATTCCATCAAAGAAGAAAAATTAAAAACAATTTAAAATTATTCACATATTATGCTTGAAAGCCACAGATACATTCTAAAGAGCCTGGTAGAAATAATTTCATGATCATTTTTCAAATGAAATACGCAAAGAAATTCTACATTCTATAAAAAAAATACAAATCCAGTGTAAATATTGAAAGAAAAAGTGTGAATACTGGGTTTCAAAACCTATTGCACAAGTTGTTAAATATTGAAATCATACTGAAAAAGAAGCTAAGCAGACATTTTATGTTACAATGAGTCGTAGTCATGCCGTCAAAAAATATACAGTGACTCACATTCAAAGTCGGGCAAGATGGTTTTAATGTTACTGTCAATGAAAAATTGTGGACTATGTCTATTAGCACTTCAAAAACTCACAGGCTATTTTCACGAACGAAAGGAGATTGAATTTATTTGGGTCCGATGGCCGATTTGGCCTAAAACTACGCAGAAAACTATACAGCACGGGGTCTTGTCGGTGATGTGGTGTGGGGTTGCATGGATACTTCCGGTGTCGAAAATCTTCATTTTATAGAAAGCATAATTGATAAAAACATGTATCTTGATATTTTGAAGGCAAATATTTAACAAAGTGCTCATAAATTGGGGATTGCCAATAACTTTAAATTTTACCAGGACAATGACACGAAACACACACCGATGAAAAAACTGGTTGTTGTATAATTGCCTTAAAGTCCTCAAAACAGACCTAAACGTAATCGAGCGTTTCTGAGATGAGCTCGGACATTTTTTTAAACAAACACAAACTGCGAAGCTTTTTGGCTTGTCTGCAGAAAATACCCAGAGTCTTTGGCGGGAATCGAACCCGCAACCCTCTGACTGATAGTCCGGCACACTATCGCCTAGTATATTGGGGCACATCGGAAGCAAAATAGATTATGTACCAGCTTAGAGCTGAATTACTGGAAGCATGGCATTAAATAAGTCCTGATGTGTGCAAAAAACTGGTTGAATCGATTCGAAAAATACTAAAATCTGCCGAGAATCAATGTAACAAAATACTAAATATCCCATAAATAATAGAATCTAATGACCTGAACGACTTTCAGTGTGATCATACTAAATATTAAGGTTTTTTTAATTATTTTTTTTTGTTTCTGTTATATTAATGGTAGAGAGCCGTATTTATTTGATTTTGTGTTTAATAAAAAAACAATTTATTTAGTTTTAAAAAATCCTAAGCTCTCTTTTTTCGTATAGGTTTTAATATTTTACAAACAGTTTTTTTGGCAGCCACTGTAAGTATATAAAACTAGATAAATAAGGTAAAAAAGCTATGGTTTGGCAAGCAATTTGCAGTTGTGATCTGAGGAGCATCACTTCTTGTCACATGTGCAACTATGACTTCGAATATTTATATAAAATAATGCCAACAGAAACATTTGCTATCTCTCATTAAATGCCACCAATTTTCAAAAATATTTTTGCCAGTTTTAGCTGCTTGTTTTTCAAAAGCTTTAATGGACTGGAATCGAAACTAACCTCGATTAATTGAAGATGCACTCCAGCCTGTTTAAAAATGCAATATGTCAGACATATTTATAAAACCTATACGCAATATTGATTAATCAACTAATTAAATATTAAGTATACGTTAATTTTTTACGGTAGTAAAATTTAAAAAAAAAACTTTTTATTAAAGATTTTGCCAAGTTCTGATATAAATTTTTGTACAGAGTTATGTCTTTGTTTATATTGGATGAATATTATATCCAAAAAAATTACAAAAATTGTTTATACGGCACCATATTTCAATTTTATTGTTATTAATTGTTATTGTTATGGTGGTAAAAATACATATAATATTCTTAATGAATGACGGGTGCAAATGTCAGCAGCATAACCTAAATTTTCCAGCTAATATGAAATATTTTTTAAAAATAAGCTTTTTAAAATATTCACTAACATTATAGTGAAGACAAAGCTTTGGGCAATTAACTAAAATTTTAATTGTTACAGACTACCTGTATTGAATGCAAAAGTATTTATACTACTAACTCAAGTTTATTTAATAAAATACTTACTTATTTACACATATGTATAATAGTTTAAAGTTAGCAAAGCCAAAAACCTTTCGAAAATTTAAAATAGCTTTTCGTAATTTCTTCTAAAGCTTTGGAAAACAAATTATACAAAAGTTATATTACGAACTTTTCAAATAACAGGATAATGGTGAATTAGATTTAAATTTTAAATACAAATATTATACAAGAATATTAAAAATAAAGATTACGATATGCGCATGACTTTGAAAAAAAGCACAATACAAATTGTCCAAATTGTTGGCAATTTGACAACCCGTTTTCATACAATTGCCAACAATTTGGAAAATTTGACAACATAAATGACATAGTGAAAACCAAGCATAAGTGTTAATGCTGAAATGTCTCTGAACATTAATACAAGAAAAAATATTATAAAGAATTTAAATTGTCCCACTGTTATTTCAATACCTTTTTAAAAAGTTGGCAGCTTGAATTATTAGCCAATAGAATTGCTTTTTGCGTGACGTCATTTGTGAGACCTGTTCAAGATTTTATGCTCGGGACGGATTATTTCT
The DNA here is from genome assembly GCA_950370525.1 of Bellardia bayeri. Lineage (NCBI taxonomy): Eukaryota > Metazoa > Arthropoda > Insecta > Diptera > Calliphoridae > Bellardia > Bellardia bayeri. The sequence continues at coordinate 73,743,500 of OX493267.1, read as the reverse complement.
ATAATTCTTGTTATCCTGTAATTATTGATATGGTTTAAATGATAATTTTGAAAAAGTTTCGAATAGTATTTATTTTATTACACATTGAAGTGGTACGTACCACTTATGTTTTGAGAAATGCTTTTATATGATATCGTTTTAGATTTTGCAAACAAATTTATATTTAATATTAATAATCCTTAATAACTTTGTATATAAGGCTTTAAATGAGAAAAGTTCCTCGATTTGTGATCACTCATATTTCTGAATCAAAATGGATTTTTCATATAAAAATCTCAAAAATCTTAAATGTTCAATAAGTTTCAAAATGTGCTTTTAAATGATAAAAGGGTCTCAATCTGAAATCACTTATATTTCTAAATAAAATCGTTTTTTCATATAAAACAATAAACTGAGATTTGCTTCTTTCAAAGTCAAATTGATTTTTTTTTTTTAAAGTTATTGCGTATTTATTATCGGATTATAAACAAAATGAACTTTTATTAAAAATTAGTTTAAAACTCTTAGAAAACGCCATCTGACTTATCTATTTTTACCACCAATAATTTTAGAACAATGTTATAATTTTCAACTAAAAACAAATTCCAAAGCTTTTTATGGCAGAGACATTTCCCCATATTTTAAATGTTCAAAATTCCATTATATAAAACTTTTTACATAATAAGCTTCTTTGCACTAATGGGGCTATGATAACAAAATATATAATTTTTTGCAATATTTCTTAACACTAATGTTTCTAATAAAGAAAAAGTAAAAAATATAAGCATTTTTTTTTGATAATTAGCGGTATAAACAAACAAATATTTACAGCAATAATTTAAATGTTTCAAATAAAATTAATTGTTACTTCTAAATTAAACATATACTTTATTTATTTAAGAAATTAATACTTATTTTTTTTTAAATAAGACTTGAACTTTCAAAAATAAATACAGTCAAACCTCGATATAACGAACCTCACTATAACCTCGATTTAATGAATTTTTTGAAATCCCCTACAACGCTCCATAAGATTTAATACAAAATAAAGCTCTCTATTACGAAATAGAAAGAATTATTTACCTCTATTTAAAGAATTTTGTCAACTTACAATCTTGTCATAACGCTTTCTATCAATTAATCCAAACTATATGAAACAGATACACAGAAAATTAAAGTCCTTTTTAAAAAAAAGAGAAAAGAGAAAGATATATAGATATTCTTATGCATATGTGTATTTTTGAATTAACTAAAGTCATCTCATCGTATGCTTAATTTTAAAAATTTATTTATAATGACTAGACGGAATCAAGCAATAAAACAGATAACTAAATGAAATTAAAAAGCAAACATATACACATACATAAGTACATTGATATGGCGATACGAATAAAGTATCTATTTATCAATAAGTATGTATGTGTTGGTTTATGTGCCAAAGGAAATAAAAACTTATTCAAGTGCGTTACTCTAATGATGTAGAAAATTACAAAAAAATCAGTTTTTTACTAAATATAAAAAAGGGCTTAAAATCTACATATAACACAGTGCTACAAGAAAATAAATTAATTAAAATTAATCAGTATACATATTTCTGTATACAGTAGACGCTCGTAAATTAGAACTCTCATATATTCGAATCCTTCGGAAATTAGAATTAACGTTTTTATCACACTACATGCTCTAAAATTAGAACCGTCAGTTCTAATTTCCCAGAGCGTTTTTATTTTTGGTTTGTTTTCAGCACTGAAAAATTGTTTTTATGATTTTATTTGGCTTCCACATATTAAAAAAGGGAAATCCCATGTTACTAACATTGTAATTTTTATTGTCAGTGAATTTTTGTTCATTATTGTGTGAAATTTGATACGCGTAGTCATATTTCGGCATCATTCAGTTGAAATTTGTATCTGTATGTATAGTATACATACTTTTAAACTATGTTTTTTTTTTCTTTACTCTGTGATGAATTTTAATAATATTATATATTTTGTGTTCGTTTTATATAAATAAAATTAAAAAATCTCTGTAGTAGTGTTTTTTTTTTGTGTATTTTCTAAATTAAGCTGCACTTTTATGTTAATTTTTATTAAAACAAACCTTAGGAAATTAGAATTTTTCGAAAATTAGAATTACCCCAGGAACAAAGTGGTTCTAATTTACAGGCGTCTACTGTACTCGTATATGTATATACACTGTGTGGCATTACTCTATATGCACTTGATTTGTTTGAAAGATACAAACACTTAAAAAAAAAAAAATTTAAGAGTATGTTATTTAATTTATTTTTGTTCAAAAGTTGAATAGACTCCAGCATTGTCAAGTTGGTGCGTTTCGCACCATTTTTAATGCTTTTTTAAATTTTTTGTGCGAAAAATTCCTTTGTTGGTGCCAATATGTGATGAAATCTTTCTTTTTACTAATTTTTAATTGCAGTTTTTTATTAATTTATTATCATGAAATCTACAAACATGGAAATAAAAATTCGTGTGTAGCCTGATGGTTTGAACTGTAGACAAACAACAAGGATTAGAGACCCAATGGAGGCCTAAAAAATTTTAATAAAAAAAATTAAAATAGAAGTATGTACTTAAAATAGACAAAAATAGAAAAAAGTATCAAATATGTACTGAAATGAGCCCTTTTTTACCAATTAGTTCTTCAGTTTCGAACGGCATATTTATTAGCTCGTTTATTTAAAAAAAAGCTTTTACTTATAATCAGTGATCTAATTTTAAAAAGTTTTGTATAGAATTTGTGAAATTAAAAAAATTAAAAATTAATTCAATAAACATTTTTATAAACTTGGTGTGTTTTTTTTAAAGCGCGTTTTTGATCCCATTTTGTTGCGTTTTGAAATTTTAAAGTTGACAATGCTGGTGGACTCCCAATAATTAATTTAAGAGAAAAACAAGTAAGAAAGTATAGTTGGCCCGAAGCCCGAAAATAAAATGCAAATAAATATTTTGTATGTTAAACGATATAAATACTTTTAAAAAACTTATGGAGGAATTACGGAGAGTGTCTTATATGGGAGATCTGACTAATAATGGACCCACCATTATAAAATTATGTGTCCTTATTTCTGTATATAAAACTTATGTTGAATCTTATTGGGATACCAACATTTTTAAAATATTTATGGTCGTTAAAGTGATTTTCGGAAGTTGAACTACGACTGAGTATGGACCGATCAGTATAAAATTGAATTATAATTTTTTAATTTATATAAAACATATTCGTGTTCAATATTATTTGGATACCAACATTTTTAGGAGAATTGTACTCTTTGTACCGATCTGCACAACATTTGTAGATGTGATTTGGCTTCATTTGCTACTTATTCATGGTGAAATCTGTTTGAATATTTGAATAATTTAAATATTTATAATCGTTAGCCTCCTATTTCGGGAAGACAGTTGTATGGGGGCCAGGTGAAAAAATTTACCGATTTCCACCAGTTTTAATCCCATCTGTCTTTAGGCCGAAGAATATCATGTACCAAATTTTTCCAAATATAATATAGTAAAATTCAGACCTGTCTGCGCACAAGCTTTACATGGACAGCCAGCCAGACGGACGGACATCGACCCAGAAAGTGATACTAAGGTGGGCGTCGGACCAATATTTATTGGTGTTTCAAACATCAGCACTAATCCAATATACCCTCCCCCACAATGGCGGTGTAGGGTATAAAAAACGTATATTTTTAGAATTAATGAAGCAACAAAACTTATAAATTTCATTTATTGCATTAAAAAAGTATGTACATACATACATATGTAAGTACATATTTGAAAATTAAAATTTTATTAAAATAAGACACCCAGAACTACAATTTTTTATTCAAAAGAGAAGCGGGCTACTATTTTACATCCAATTAATATTTTTTTAAATCTTTCCTCACATTCCAGCTGAAGTTTTCGAATTTCAAAATCTTGCTCTAACTTGGCTTTCTTTAATGCAATTTCACTAATTGTCATTTCTTTCTCGGAATCAAATTTTTTCCAACTTCTTTTCTTGCAAAGAAAGGAGAAAAGAAGAAGCGTTTACATTTTCACACTTAGCAGTTGTCTGCTGAAGCTTTTTCATAGTTTATTTTAGAGCTTGTGAAGACTGTGAATCTGGTGAAGGTTCTGGAAAACTTACTACGGCGAACGCTGGTATTTCTGATACAGCTCTATTACTGTTGAAACCCATAAAATTGATTTCTTCAGTACTTGTATGGTTATGTATTGGTTCTGCAGATGTTTCTAATATAAAAGAATGATTTACAGCTAGTCTTTGGCCAAATATTTGTTCCAAGTAATTCCATTGAGTCATTATCCTATTTTTCTGAAGAGTAATTATTTCATACAAAATAAATGATATGAAATATAGCGAATAACAAATGTTAAATATATGTAGATAGTCAATTATTTAAATATTTACATAAACAAATATTATATACATACAGTAGACTATTTAGAAATGCTCTTACATTTCTATTTTACCTATAGAAACAGAATTATAGTACCAAGAAAAATATGTACGTTATTAAATTTATATTAAATCAACCAAGAAAAATGTGTATATAATAAATTTGTACAACTACAGTGGTGGTCATATAATTAGAAACGATGCTTTGATATAATAAGATGGCTGTGTAGCTTCTTTAAAGACCTACACTGTAAATTGTTTTTTCAATGAGTAAACAATCAACATTGTTATTGATGCACAACACGTTGAGTTCTAAGTTTAATACAAAAAAATATAAAGATATTTTTTCACAATTGCTGGCCACGTAATTAGAAACGCGCATTTTTCTTCTTAAACTTTTACACTTTTCTAAATATCAGTTACAAAGTGCGTATAATTTGTAAAACAATTGTTTATTTTGTAGTAATTTTGATTCGGTTTAGTTAAAAAAAAAAACAAAAAACAAGTAATGTTCTCCAGAAATGAGATAGAGTACATGACTTTCAATGTCGGCTATTGCACAAGAGTTTTTTTTTATAAAAAAATTTGTATTTGGTGCAATGCACTTGTACAAAAATACAAAAGCGGTTTGCAATCCCAGCAGAAGATAGAGTTATTTGTAGAGCCAGTAAAAACAATCCTAAATCAAAACTTCGTGAGTGCATTGCACAAAAAACCTAATGTCTCAAAAAAAAATATCATGAACAGGTTGCAGTTTGCAAAAGAAATGCGCAGAAAAGATCCACCTTACTGAAATATTATTCTGGAGCGACGAATCTAAATTTAACTTGTTCCGATCTGATGGTAAATTGTATGTTAGACGTCGTATAAATAAAGCCTTACCCCCTTATTCATAAAAACTTACAACAGCTTTATAACAGGTTTATAAAGCAAATTTCCATACAAAATTTGTTATATAAACCTCTTATAAACCTGTTGTAAATTTTATGAAAAAGGTACACTGTTAAAACAGTGAAATACGGTGGCGAGTCTATTATGATCTGGGGTGCCTTTTCTTGGTGTAGTGTGGGTCCAATTGCACAAGTTCAGAGAATTATGGATCAGCTTTAATATAAAAACATTTTAGAAAATGTAATGCAACCGTATTGCTTCGAGAATATGCCCATCCAATACATTTTCTACCACACTTCACGATTAGTGAAGTGTTTGTTGGTTTTTGGATCAAAATATTTATGTTCTTGGCTGACCACCCCAAAGACCTGGTCTTAACCCAATTGAAAACTTATGGGCAATTGTAACAAGGACAAAATCCACAAAATAATAAAAAATTGTTTCAGTTGGTGCAAGAAAGCTGGAAAAACATATATCTGCAAACATGCCAGCGTTTAATTAAGAGTTGTCAAAAACAAGGGTAATCCAAAAAAGTATTAAAGGTTAAATCCGTTTTGTTAAACCTCGCGAAGGTTTTTTGCATATATTTTTTAAGTTTCTAATTATGTGACCAATTTTAGATTGCGTTTTTTTTGGTGTTAAAGTTAATGTTCTTTAAAATAGTATTGATGCTGTTAATTTTTGTTTATTTTAAACTTATTACTAATTTGTTGCTTTACTATTTCTAGTTATTAGTTTTAATATGTTGAAATAAATTTTTAAAATATATGAACAAATATATATGCTGAAAAGTCGTTACTAATTATATGACCACCTCTGTTGACAATGTAACATAAAATATGACATGACAAAAATACATACTTGAAAATTTATGCATAATAAATAAATGAAAACCTAATAGCAATAACTTATTACTGAATTTAATATAAATACATTTGAAATAGTTACTAAATTAAAATTATATTAAAAATTTAATAGAAAATTTGTTCATAAAATAAGACACTAGCTCAATTGCACATTTGGTAATTTTCCACCTTTAAACTCAAACCCATACAGCATCCCACAATAAGATTTCTAATTATTTTATTTTCTAATTTTCTTTAAAGTACATGACCGAAAAAGAACAATACCTAAACTAACAGAAATACCTACATACATACATACTTGTACTTATCTATAATATTAGTAAAATAAATTTTTACTTTAAACAAGCAAACTCAAATTTTCAATTATTTTTATGCAAGCAAAAATGTTATTTTTTGCTGCCTGGACAACAACAGCAGGAGATGTGCCGAAGGTGGCAAAGGGGCGATAGTGACAAATCTAGTCACTTCAGATGCAAGCATTGACAACGAATATTGAGTCATACACATCAAGGGATGTGGACAATTTCTTCATTTTCTTGGTTCAATTCATGCAATATTATTACCAAAGGAAATCACCAAACACAGAAAATAAAATATAAACAAGTTTTATGCAAAATTATAGCAGTATTGTGCAGTACACTCTTACTAAGTAAATATATATGTAGGTAGGTAGAAAAAACAAATTACAAATGCAGTTTATAATGGTCGATTAACTTGAACCTTAAATTGTATAGTATAAATTAAACTTAATAGCGCTACAATTTAGGATTATTATGAACAAATAGCTAAGAAACCTGCTAATACACTGTGTAGCATTACTATAATTACACTTCAAGTTTGCTATATCTTGTAAAGTTACAAACAGTTTTTCGAAACGTGTAAATTTTTTTTAACAGTATCTCTTTTAATGCAAAATTTGGGAGACCACTTCATTAATTTAAGACGGATATTGTGCATTAATATATTGTGATATAAGTGTTTCATAACTATAATTACATTTTATGATAAACAAAACATAATACTAGATAATAATACTGCTACAAAATGTTGCATGTTTCATATCGTATTGATTTTGAAAAAGGTAATTTTTCAGCTTATATAAAAATTGATAAAGTTTTTGCGCAATTGTCAAAAAAATAAACCTGTCACATGTGGCAATAACAGATTTTGCAAATAATTTAGATTACAGTTCAACCTAGGTATAACGAATCTTAAGGGGATTAGAAAAAAAACGTTATATCGAATAATTCGTTACAATGAGTTTCGTTATAACGAGGTGAAGTTGCACTTCTATTCGTTATAACGAGGTAATAAAAATTTTTGTATATATATTAACAATCATCTGCTTACCATGTTATATGAAACGATTTCAGCTAATAAAGCAAAACAAATTTGAAGGAAAACACTGTATTTTGTAGTTTTAAAATTCAAAAATAGTATTGTATTTAATTCAAAAATAGTTTACATTTATAAAATAAGAAGTCTGAGCCAGTGAATAATCTAGCTAGATTGCAACAACAACTGCTGCAACAAGCGTACAAGCTCTTGGCAACAATAAATTTTTCTTCAAATACTTCAGCCGTAAGTCTAATGCATGCTGCTATCGACTACGAATGTTGGTTTGCTGGAGACGTTGTCGTTGCAAACACAATAATTTTCTGCGTATCTATTTCATATAGTTTGGATTTATTGATAGAAATCGTTATGAAAAGATTGTAAGTTGAAAAAATTCGTTGAATAGAGGTAAATAATTCTTTCTATTTCGTTAGTCTGCAGTGAATAAAAATTCGTTATAACGAGGCTATTGACAAATGTATTCGTAATAGAGAGCTTTATTTTGTATTAAATCTTATGGAGCGTTGTAGGGCATTTCAAAAAATTCGTTAAATCGAGGAATTCGTTATAGTGAGGGTCGTTATATCGAGGTTTGACTGTATTATGGTAAAAATTAAAGTGACGAATAGAAAAAAAGTGATTTTTTTCCGATGAGAAAAAATTGAATCTTAATGCTCCAGATGGTTTCAACAACTATTAGAAAGAAACCACAATATTTCTCAAAATTAAATTTCGAAATAAACAGTATGCTTGATTTTGCGTAAAATTAATTGTACTGATTACGCTTAATTACTCGATGACCAATTAGTGCCATTTTTAAAAAATAGTAACATAAAACCATTTATTTTTTAACAAGATAACGCAACGAGTATAATTGATCGCAATTTTCTTATTTGACATTTAGTACATTTTATCATAAATTCGATATCGAAATCATTTTTCAATACGATAGCACATTCGATCACGTATGCGGTAATTTGGCCCCTGGACTACATTTTGTTGATTTAGCTAAAGTTATTTTTTCAAACTTAACCAAAATCATTTACGATTAGATTTTAAAATAGACCTTATAGAATTTAAAGCTTCAAAATTAATGCAAATTTTAATATATTTTGTAAAAAATCTATTATTAGATTAATATACTCGTACTAAAAGTGCTTTTGGAAAATTTATATTTTTGTTGAAATGTACATTAATTTTTATTCTTAAAGAAGCCTGCAACATTCATAAAATATAAATATATTAAAAATTGATGGAAAGAAAAAATTAGCACTCGGTTAGGTAAGTTACATGCCCATCTTAAAACCTTAAACTCAAATACTGCTTGACTACAACCATGTACAATTTTATTTCTGCTTTTTAGAAATGCCCGTTTTATTTATTTTTAAAAATATTAGATTCTGCCTTATGTCAATTGAAAGATAAATTTTTTAGAATTTCCCAATCATTATCAATTTTTTGCTACTTCATAGCAGTGGCAAGATCATTCGAATCTAAAATTATATTAGTTCTTATTAGTGAATAGTGTTAAGGTGGATTCACCCAATCGTTCCGAATAAAATATTTGTTCGCACAAGGTTTTTTTCATATGTAGTTTTATGTTTTTAAGAGAGAGAAAATATTCATATGAAAAAAAAAATTTGGCCGAACAAATATTTTGTTCGGATCGATTGGGTGAATCCACCGTTACGCTTAAGAATATCTAGCATAGAGTACCGAATTAAAAGACAGTCTTTAACCCTCTGCTTTGTGTTTATCTATTTCTATTGGAGGCAACATTAAATGATACAATTTCAAAACAGCAGCATAGGTTATCAAATTTTACTCTGTGAACAATTTTGTATAAATTTCCATCGATTGCCACAGGGGGTGGCTTGGAAAACATTTGACTTTTTTTAACTTCCTTTTTTTGTTGCTGCTGCTGTAGTTGTTGTTGTTGTGTGTGTGTGCATTTCGTAAGTTGGCATTTCAAGTCTCAAGTTATGAACTTTTTTCTGCCCAATACAATATATACAAATAAAAATGCATATACACACACAGACACACCCACACACACTTTCACAACATGTACCGACATTTTATAAATAAGTATACGTTTCCAAACTTGCCACCATTGCACAGTGTGTGTTAGTGCAGTGTTCAATGTATACTGACGCTGTTTCCTATGCTCTGCTCTTTTTACATTTGCCTCTACATTCTCAGCAGTAATATGCCAAAAGTTTTAAAAGATATTATGCCAAATTGCAACATGCCTTTGTAGTCATTTGTATGTTGTTCGTAAGAACGAAAATGCGAAAAAAAACAAACTTATGGGTATTTTTATTTATGTATTTTCTTCAATAAATTGTAGATTTTTGGAGTTTTTTTCTACTTTCTGTTCGCCTTCTTGTAAATTTACATCACACTAAATCAGTTAATAGTGTTGTTTTTCTGCAAATTGGCTAAAAAAAAAAGAAACTGCAATGGAAGTTAAGGAGAAGTTAAGTTTGAAAAATTCAAAACTGCATAAAATAGTGCTTACTGAAGTAAATGTCTTTTGTAGAATACATATTAAGTAAAATATTTTTAGATTATTTTAACAGAAAACATTTTTATTTGCCTAGCAATGGAAATGACTGGAAAAAGTAATTGATATTTCTATATTTGAAATAAGAAATCATTATTGTTGTTAGTTGATTTTATAGGCTTTAAGAAATCAAGTTGATGATCTTATGCCAACATAACAGACGATGCTTCTGAAGCTAAAAGACAAAAGAAAACGACTTAAATTTCAACGACGAAAATTTAGTAACATCGTACAGACCAATAAGTCTTCTATGTATTTTATCAAAACTTTTCAAAAAGTTGTTCCTAAACAGATGACAACCAATTCTGGATCAGGAAAACATAATTTCAGAATATAAATTTGGGTTTCGCAACAAGCACGGTACATTCGAACAATGTCATCGAATTGTGCATGTAATTCAGAAAGCTGTAGAGAATAAGCAATACTGATCATCGGTATTTCTGAATATTAAGCAAGCTTTGGATAGAGTATGGCATTCTATTCTGCTATCCAAATTAAAGAAACACTACCTGCACAGTTTTACTTGCGGCTTAGATCATATTGCAATCAACATTTTTATGTTAAAGTTATAAATGAAAATTTGAACTTGTGTGAGATTCAATCCGGGATATCGCAAGGCCACTGCCTTGCTATATATACATCTGATATGCCTCTATCAAACAATGTTATAGTTGCCACTTACGCAAACCAGATAGCATTAATAACAAACAATAATTCTCCTATAGAGTCTTCAAAGCTTATTCAAAAACATCTAAATAATATTGCTATAGGGCTAATCAAATGGAATATATGTGTTAACGCCGATAAATCGATTCATACCACATTCACCCCTAGAAAAGGAGATTGTCCTCCAATTTTTCTAAATGGATAACAAATTCCACAATCCAATTCTGTCAATCGAAGACTAACTTCCCAGTAAAAAATGTGCTCCAAAAGGAGCAGGTTTTATGTATGAATTCATACCTCAAATCGCTTCAAACCTGCTGATGGGATGCATGATTTTTGTATGAGGTGTTCCCGGTTTGGAGAACTAATTTCTGCTGACAACAAGCGCTTCTTTTAACCTAATCAAACATGCAAATACAGCACTTTCCTTTTTTGTTTCCTCAGGAAGGCTTGCAACATTTTTTTTTTTTTGCCTTTTGTATTCATTTGTTTAAACGTCTTTTTCCAATCATTTTTTTAATTTATTTTTAAATTATTTTTTGCATCAGAAGAAATTCTATCTGAATGTTTTCGCTTAAGAAAAATTAATAGTAACTAAGAAGCGCGATATTCGTTTTTTAATTGACTCTCGTTGTCATACGTAAATCTGTAGGCTATAATTTCATTTTTGTTTTTTTGGTTTAAAACCTTCTTCGTTGTCAGCATCTTTTTTGCATTTACTGCTTCAAAAGAGTGCTTTTACTGAAGCGCTCGATTATGCGCTTTTTCCCTTAAGTGCTTCAAAAAACGCGAATTTTTTTTACTGGGTTGGTAATAACACATCTAAGCGAAAAAAGAACACCTTAAGATCAAGATAAAAAAGATGGTTTGGTTAATCGGTAGAACTTCCCAATTAAAATTTGAAAATAAAGTAATGCTTTACAAAGCCATTGTTAAACCAATATGGACATATGAGATTCAACTACGGGGAACTGCAGCGATACCATTCTAAGACCTTACGAATGATTACAAACGCTCTTTGGTACATGACCAACTATAACATTCATCGAGACTTAAAACAACCCTCTGCCAAAGGCGAAATTAATGGGTTCAGCAAAAGATACGTCGAAAAGCTTAGTAATCATAGTAATATCTTGTCTTTTTTCTTATTAGATGACAGTCAGGATGATTTGAAGTTAAACAGGTTACATGATTTACACCTGCCTTTTAGAAAGAACTGATTTAATAATATGTAAATATGAAAATATTATTTTAATATTAAACATAAATAATTACACTCATTACACTTACATTTTTTGATTTTTTTAAGATTATGAAAAGCATTATAGTTCAATTTAATTTATTTTTTCATAATCGAATCTATTATTCAACCAAATATCCAACAACACGAAACTTTTAAATTTCAATCGATAGATAGATTTTAGGATTTTCATTATCCTAAAAAAATCAAATAATTTGTAGTGTTTACTCACTTTTGAGGCTCATATTATATTGTTTTATTTATATATTTTGGTCTCACTCGAGATTAAAACAATTGGAATGTTTATGTCTATCCTGAAATTTGCTTTATATTGTTAATATTTATAAATAGATTGTAAATAATTAAATGAAAAACAAATAACAATGGCAGCCAAGTTAGACAACGTAGTAAAATTTCTTTTTACATGTTTGTAAATCTCATACATTCTTACCCATTTTACCCTCATCATTCCTGTCCAATATTGCATCATGATCTTATATTTTTTATCTAATGATTGCATTTGATGTTGAATAAATATTTCGAGATAAAAATATTTAATCAATTAAAATATTTAAATTAATTATTTAAATTAAATAAATATTTCCGAGATAATAAATGGCAACAAGTACATTATTTTACATTATACATATCTCTATTAAATAAAGAACGAAAATATTTAAATGATTCTACTTCCTATTTATTTCAATAATATTGTTACGTTTTTACCTTTTCAAAACGGTGGTTTATTTCCTTTAAATAAACCGGATACTTTAATTGCACACTTTTATTACGGTTTAAGAACACGCGGTTTAAGAACACTTTGATGTTCACACAACAATGGCTCACAATAAACTGATTCACTTGATTGGCCCTGTTAGTCTATTTATACAGCAATCATAATGTCTGGAAGGTTCGAAACTAAGATACTGGAATGTTTATGACTGCAAGTTCAGAATGTTCGTGTCTAGAATATTCAGCCAAAGTCGTTAAAACTTAATGTTGCCATATTGCTCAGCTATGTTTAAAACAGAGTGTTGTCAATAATGTTTATAAATTAAAACTTCTACAAATGAAAATGTTGTTAAACAAGTTGTATGTCAATAAACACGCCATGTGTTGATAATGATATTGTGTGTTGATAAACACGCTGTATGTTGATAGCGGCCATTAAATTTAAATTGAAATACAATTTCGTTACAATATTTTTGTGCAGCACTAAAATTCATTATTTCAGGTTCAGACTACATATCAAGCCAATTATCCCGTTAGATGAAAGATCATACCATCAGCAGGGTCCATCAAGGTCCCACCGATAAATTTCACTCTGCATGTAGCCAGTATTTTACATTGACAAAATATGTGCGCCGAGGTTTTGTCGTGCAGCACGCAAAATCTGTATGTTTTGTGCCAACATTACCTAGCGTAAATTGTTGGTATCTATCCAGTCAGTAGCCTCAAATCACTCTTATCGGGCGGTAATAACTACTGTTATCTCCTTTGGTTAGAGAATGCATTGTTTTGGCAGCATGAGTACAGGTAAGTTGCCCCAATGCCGCGAAAATTCCCACTACCTTGAACGTATACTATCCTTCGCATGTCCCCGCGTAATGCCAGTGAAAAGTTCAACGAAAGTCGCCGGGAACCTCTATTAGCCAAACAAAATCGGCTCGTTAGTTCCCCAGATCATTATGCGCCCTCAGTTTTTCTAAAGTCCATGATGACACCAGAAGTGCCGTTTGGCTATCTGACATAATAAAAATCCTAACGCCCCTTGTTGCCCTTCTCATATATAAACCCAGAAACAGTTTAGTTTATGTTTTTTTAATTTTAAACGCTTTTTTGCAGTTATTTTTAAAAATAAATGACACCATTTACAAGTTCTTTCTCCTGTTAGTTAACAAACCCTAAATTTCAATTGCAATTTTATCGTTTGTACAAACAATTAATAAATATTAAATTCGTCTATTATTTTCATGCACTTTCTATATTTCATTTAAAACATATCCTCCTAGAAGGGTTTGTTATACTTAAAACTGTCACACATTTGGGAATTTATAAACGCAGACATCTCCAAAAAAACAAACAAATAAAATAAAACTAACAAAAACTACCACCACTACTAACACACATGAAAAAGTTAATGTGACAATTGTTGTCTGTAAGTGACAAGTTAACAGCATAAAAACTGTAACAAAAAAAAAAAAAATAACGAATAACGAAAAACGATTCTAAAGTTCAACCAGGACAACAACAAACGAGGGCAACAGAAAACAATAACAAAAATAAACGTATCTGCTTTCTTGTGCTGCCGTTGGCTTTAGGGCAATAGTATCGTATTATAAAATATTTTCAATTTCTTTACAACACATACTTTTGATTATTTTAGGTACTACATACCATTTAGCTTACAATGGAGGAGAACAAAAAGTTTTCATGCTTTCGTTTTTGTGTTGCACTAAAACCTTCACAATCACATTTGCGAAAGTCACAGATTAAGAGTGGAAATAGAATAAAGGCGACAACGCGAAAGAGTCAGTAGAAATATAGTTTTTAATACTGTTAATGAAACATAATTTATCAATGAATTATTAAAGCTACCAAGACCAAGTTTTATTAAAGGCAGAGAAATAAATAAATATAAATAACAACACTAATCAAATATAATATTAAATAAAAATTTCCTGTAATTGCAAAAGAGTAATAAAGGCAAATTAACCATGTTAAATGCTAAAGGCTGTTTTCATTAATCTTAGAAATTCCTGCAGTTTAATTTTAGTCAGGAAGAGCAAGCGCGATATAAACAGAAAAAATTGAAGAGTTTTGAAAACTTCCATCTGTGATATGAACACATGTTAAATTTTTTTCGATCTGACAACTCTTTCACATAGAAACAAGTGTTCAAAAAAGACGCATCCGCGATTCTCTTATAACGGAAAAATTAGAAATCGTGGTGTCATTCAATATTTAAATGAAAAAGGTTTATCGGGACAAGAAATACATAATGATATGGTCAATGTGTTAGGTGAAAGTGCTCCTTCAAACGCAACAGTAAAAAATTGGGTTGCTTAATTTAAACGCGTTCGTACAAGTATTGAGTATGAACCATGTAGTGGACGCCCAACAACAGAAATTGTAGCCAAAGTGCATGATTAAATGATCAACTAATAAAAGTGCGTGAAATAGCCAATATCATGGGCATGGCTTATGATCGAGTCCATTAAATTTTGCATGAAAAACTACAGATGAAAAAGCTTTCTGCAAGATGAATGCCGCATTTGTTAACAGTCGATGGAAAATGCATAAGAATGAAAATTTCTCAAACTTGTTTGGATCGTTTTAAGAAAAATAAAATGGATTTTAAGTGTCATTTTATAAATAATGATGAGACATGGATCCACCACTATACTCCAGAAACAAAATAACAATGCAAGCAATGGACTGAAGCTGGAGGAAGTGCCCTAAAGAGGGCAGAAGCAATTCAATCGGCTGATAAGTTTATGGCAACGGTTTTTTGGGACTTCAAAGGTATTTTATTGATTGACTATCTGCAAAAGGGCAAAACAATAAATTCAAAGTACTATTGCAATATCTGGGATCAATTAAATGTAAAAATTCGAGAAATACGTCCGATACGAAAAAATAATTTTTCATCAAGACAACGCTAAAATCAACCAATTAAAATACTAGTTGCTTGACCACCCACCTTATTCTCATGATGCAGCTCCCAGTGACTTTTAGCTGTTCCCAAATCTAAAAAAAATCCTAGCTGTCAAGCGTTTTACCTCAAATGAAGATGCAATTCCAGTTGTAAACTACTATTTTGAAGCCCTTGAGAAAAACTATTTTAATCTAGGGATAGAATTGAATTGAATTGTATTGAAGTTTCAGAAGATTATATTGAAAAATAAAATTGTTTTTGAAAAACTAACTCTCTCTCTTTCTGTGCTAGGCTAAGAAGTTTGCGAACCGCCCACGTATAAATCCTTTTTAACATTTTGCTAAATTTGTGTAGAAAAACTTAATTTTCCATATTATTCTATCGCAAGTAATAAACTTTTTCTATGATCAATGAAAGGCTCATCTGTGCGTATACTTAATATTACATTTCTTCACTTAGAAAGTACATTCATCATACGACATGATGTCCAACTAAGTAATTGTTTAAACCCCTAACTTATGCTATATTTTTAGTAGAAAGCAACTTCACAAAACGGAAGACAAAGAAACAGCTATTAACAGCAATGAGAACAATATTTTTAGCCTTGAATCAAGTTGTTGGTTCAAGTTGGTTTAAGTTTTTTTAAATTTTGCATTATTTTTCTTTCTAAAAATGGTTTTACCTTAATTATGTTTAAATCATTGCTTAACGCTTCAATTGCAATCTGGGTAGACTGTACAATACTGGAGCATCTTAAAATGAAAAATTTCCTGAAATTTAAAAAATCTTGGTATTATTTTAATTTGTGTATATAAGTTAACCTGTTTTTTTAAAGAATTTACTAAACGAAAGACGATAGATATTGTAAGTTTAGTTTTTTTATATCCTGCAATGAAGAAAATACTTAAATGCACACAGACTCTTTCACTCACCCAAAAAAAAAAAAAACATTGTATATCAATATTTGAAAATTTCGAGAAATACCCAAGGCTGTCAGAGTTTGTAAAGAATTAATTTCTTAAAAAAAAGTAAAAAAGCAATAACCCAAATATAGTTGTAATAAAATATTCACTAATATATTTGTGGAGCACAGAGTTTTGTGTAGCATTTAAAATTGCAAAGAAATTAATAAATAATAATGGTGATTGATGTTGCGACAAGATTTAAAAATTGCTCAGAATATTAGATATTAGCAGCACGAATTTAAAGGAATAACAAATTTTGTGGAATATAATAACTCTTTAATGTTTGTTTAGTTTATTTATTAGTCTTATTTAAGCTACAATATACTTTTGACAAGCCCCGTAGGGATTTAAAGTCTCAAAAAAATTTGTTGAAAAAAAAAAAACTTTTTTTAAAATATTAAATTCCTTGCAGACTCTGTGGGATTGTTAGTGAAGTTTTCAAATCGCCAAAGAACAAATGACCGTTGTTATAAACGATCTGAAAAACACATGCCAATACCACTAAAAACACACTCTTACACTGAGAACAAATCCTTATCCATATGTTACAGTTTCCATTGGTAAAAATTTCAAAAAACAGCCAGCTTCATACACATGCACTTATTTTAGTACATTCGTACATACATACGAGTACATACAAACATATAGGGTGGTACATTTAGATCTTTTTTTATTTGTCTTTATGCAATATTGTTTGAAAATCTATTATTGAAAGGCTTAACACCGCAACCGCGTCCCCAAAGTATTCAGCTGTATTACGAAACTGAGCATTCCGTGAGAAATGTTTTTTGTGCACAATCATTTTGGCGAGCAGCGCATTCAATGTCTTAAATCGTAAAATACCGGTAGCAAGGCTGCAAAAAGTCTTAGTGGGCAAGATATTGGCAACAATGCTGAAGAGAGTAGTCAAAAAATAAACAAAAAACAGTCGAGGCCTACGTTTGAATGAAATTATTTTCAAAAGTAAATATCAAAATTTGTACTTTCACGCAATAAAAAAGAATCTGACATCCAATTATATTTTAGTGTTTTATTAATAATTAAAAAGAAGACTAATTGAGTCACCCTATACTTATGTATGCATATATGTATGTACGATTGTATGCTTATAAAATAGAAATATAAAAGTTAAGAAGAATATATCGATACACTTCTTAAAAGCAAAGAAATGAGAAAATAACAATCCATAAGAAATTTGTGCAGGTACATGTCGATATTAGGGCAGCGCTGACAGATATTATGCATGTTCTCAGAATTTTCATAGCAAATCTTTAATTAGCTCACTCTGGTTTATTTGTATAAACTATCGCGTTCAATACCACAACATAGGGTATGCGAATGTCCTGTGTACCGCAGATTCGTTTAGGCACGACCTATTTTTTCTGCATTCATTAACGAGTTAATTTCCCGTATGATATTATATTTTTGAGTTCCATGCAACAAAATAATGCCGAAGAAGTGAACAAATACAATGAAGAAGACAGTCCCATTTATTACGTTGGAGTGCGATGATTGGTGCAGGGCCTGCCACTAAGATTTTTGGCAGACACCGCTCAGAGTGTCAAGACTTAAAGTTCAGCAGAAAAACTGTCTACTTTAAAATATGAAAATGTCTACTTTAAAATATGAAAATTCCTATTTAAAATATGAAAATTCCTATTTTAAAGTAGACATTTCTGCTGAACTTTAACTTTTGGTTGTGACTCTGATCAATGTCAATCATCAATCACCGCACTCCAACGTCCAAATGTATTCTCCATTGTATTTGTTCACTTCTTCCGCATTACTCATTAATGAAAGAATGAAATAAATCTAAATTGCATTGAGAATATTAATTTGAAATTGAGAAAATTACAGTTGATATTCAATATAACAATGCGCAAATCCTCCGTTCTCTAACATTAGGGGTTGGTTGACTAATGACTTGACTTGACTTGATACAATATACTTGACTTTACAATACTCTTGAGTTTGTCTCAAATTCTTGCAATAGAATAGTTGTCAAATACTTGATTTAGGAGACTGTTTAATCTATAAATAACTCTTTCTACCCATATTGTTTTCCACTTCCGCCAGTAAATAAAACTGTACGACTATCCATTTCAATAATGTCAGCCATTCTAAACCAGACATTATAACCTCCAGTGAAATTGTTTTCCAAAGGTTTTTTTAAAATTATAAAAGCCATTCGCATTTTACTTTCATTATTATGTTTTCAGGAGAGCTTTATAATGGAATAACAACATCTACTTACTTATCACTGTCATTAGTTACTAATTTAAAAAAACCATTCTACTGTGTCTGAAAATAATTTGTTCACGAAAGTTTCCACAATAGCTGTATGCTTCTGGTTTCACACTATTTCTGTTTTATACAGTACCCCTCCAGGTTCGTAATTATCTACTATATTCCTAATCACTTAGGATCTCGCTAATTAATTTTCATTTTAAGGCTTTAATCTATAGTACCGACAATGTCACGAAAGTCCCCTTTCACTAAACTACCCTTAACATAAATATGTTGTGTCTTGTAGAAATTACTCGAAGTGAGGTTACATGAGGACATGAATATCAAACAGCCTTTCTAGTATTGACAGAAATTTGTCCACAGTAGAAATTGTAAATGCCAAGGCATGGCACTCAAAAGCAACGAACACCGTTTATAGATGCCTGCATCGAGATGCTCGATCTATCTGACATTACTAAAGTCAAAGTCCCTGAAATAAATCACTATCAGGCATGTCATATAATTCGATCGGAATGGTTTCAATTCCGTATTTGCAAATCGTTCATTTTTACTTTGCATTCTCTAGATTCCGAACAACATTTTTTAAAAATGCCCGGAATTTCAATTGTTGCTGTTGAAAAGTTACGAAGAAGAAATTTAAGGGATGCATCTGATGCTCTGTGATATTCCAGTGCTGTGTAAATATTTTTAATTTTAGTAATTTTTTGACACAAGTTTAATTGTTGCTGACACCAACTTTGAAATTATGAACATTTTGTTTAATTATCAATGAGATAATTGAAAAAACAATGCAATAAAAAAATTAATTATTTAATAGTCATTATATAAAGCGTGATCCATTACGAGGTTCCCTACTTTTTTAAAGACAAAAAAGTGCAGAAAATTAAGAGTTAATGGGGAATGTGTATTATCATTTGAAAGCACATTCCTTGGCATTTATTTTTAGAAGATTATGTCTATCAAATGTTGGCCGTTGCTATGTCGCAGAAGGTCTATTCGTTGAGTACAATTTTTGATGACTCCTCGAATATTTCAACTGGTAACTGGCGAACGACACACGTGATGTTTTCCTCCAAGACCTGAATCGAAGCGGGTTTGTCCGCATAAACTTTAGACTTTAAATATCCTCACCGGAAAAAGTCTAATGGTCTGATATCACACAATCTTGGTGGACAATCGACCGGTCCAAAACGTAAAATTATGTGCGCACCGAAGTGTTCTCTCAATAAATCCAGTGATTTATGCGATGTGTGGAAAGCGGCGCCGTCTTGCTGAAATCAAAATGTCGCCGAGATCACGAGCTTCAATTTCAGGCATCAAATAGTCGGTTATCATGGCACGATAACGGTCGCCATTGACAAATACGTTCGCGCCGGCATCATTTTTAAAGAAATGTGGACCGTTGATTCCACCGGCCCACAAACCACGTGGGACGTGGTCTATTTGCTCAAATTTTATTCGATACTTGACACTGGGTCTCAAAATGGGTGATGGTGTAGCGAATAGTACACTCACTAGGTGGATTATGTTGACCTAGTGAGCAAAGTACACGAAACACATTCCTCACAGAACGTGAATTTTTGTAATAAAGTTGATCAATTTGTAAACGTTATTCAGTTCTAAGTCTTTCCATTATGAAATGCCACACAATACTAAACAAAAATAACATGACAGCATAACACGACTTACATGTGATCTGTCAAAAAAATGCTATTGAAAAAAGTAACTCTACTTGAATCACCCTTTATTAGTAGTATGAGGTTTTTTCAATATAAAATCATAAAAAATAATACTTCCACTTTAGAAATCTAAAGTGGTTTCATTCTGAAAAAAAAATCGTTCTTCGTTTTCGAAAGATTCAATTTACTTTTGCGCGGAATTGAGTTCTGTGACATGGCTCTATGTTAATGATCAGGCAGAGCTAAAATATGATCTTCTTTAAATATCTATGATGTGGTTTCATATTTAAAATAGTACTTTCAGACACTTTAATGAGCTGGCATTGTGATGTAAAGAACACCACATCTTTGTGGTATTTTCAAAACGGTCTTCTTTCAACGCCATTTCTTTATAATTTCAAATTTATGATAATATTTGTGCAATTAGGAAATCGAAGCCATTGTAGATAATATTGTGCCTAAATATTATAATGATTTTAGAACTATAATAAGAAATATATAAAATTAATTGAAAAACAACAACAAGAGAAAAATCATGACAAGAAATCTATGACATGTTCAGCTTTAATTTACACATCATTTCAGTTTCTATGGCATATATTTATACTGATATTCCATTTGATATTTATTTTCATATATTTTATCACAAGATAATTAAATTTTCTTAGCTCAACTAAACCACTTTCATAGTAAAATTATTAACTAACCAGAATCTATTAGACTGCTCCAAAAATTGTTTGGTTTTTAATTATTTATGATTCCTATCCTTGTAGAATCTTAAACGTATTTGAAGTAAGTCCCATCCATGTTCATTGTCAGTTGCCAGAATTATTACAGAATTACACGAAGCAATTCTTTAAGCTAAACTGGTTACCTTTAAGTCATCAGTGTGAGAGGAAGATAAGACGAGTACGTACACACTTGATTTTAATTTTACAATTCGTGTTACTCTCTTATTCATATTACATATGTATATGCAAATATGTGTATACTCTCAAATAAAAATACGAGCTTTTTTAACTGTGTGAACATCGAAGAAATTTCATAAAAATTTCTTGGTGTAAACTTGAACTTATAATTGCCCACAATGCATTTTGATTCCTTGCAAGGTTAATGCATCCTAAATAGCCTTGGTGGTGTGAAGAGTGCAAATGATGAACGGTTATTGAGAAGGACGTCATAGAACGATATACAGTGGGAAGCAAAACTGTACGAACATTTTACATTAAGAAAGCAAGGTAATGATAATAATACAACACATAGGAATATTATCATTTATATGTATTTTTTTTTTATTTAAATCAACCTTATTCTAAATTTAAAGCACAAAAACTTACATAAATTACTAAAACTAAAACAATAAATAATTCACTATACGGACACTTTTGCACAGTACAAGAAATAAACACGATATTGTTCTGTTAAAATGTAATGGCCCGTTGGTTTTTTAGTTTGTTGTGATCTTGTTATCAAGCTTTTGTTGCTCTATTTGTGCCGGACTATCAGTCAGAGGGTTGCGGGTTCGATTCCCACCCAAGACTCTGGGTGTTTTCTGCAGACAAGCCAAAAAGCTTCGCAGTTTGTGGTTGTTTAAAAAAAATTATTGTTTGACCTGTGAAGTGATTAATTTAATTTTTAAATAAAAAATTAAAATTATTCATGCCGTAAAATTGCTTAAAAATTTAATTTAATTAATTCCACGGTAAATGATATAAAAAAGAGGTCAACCAAGACTACTTTGTGATGGTGATGCCCAGCAGATTGAACGTTTGCTACATAATAAGGACATCAAGACACCGAAAAATGCTGCAAAAAGTATTGGTAAGGATGTCAGTTACAGTGTCAGACACGCATTAAACATAACTGATTAAGTAGCCACTGTGAAAAAGAAAAGGCTACACTTTCTGACAGAAACGTAAAAAAAACGCCTTCATTTCTGTAAAACCCACAAAATAGGACAGTAGATAAGTGGAAACGGGTTATTGGGAGCGACGAAACTAAAGTCAAAAGAATACTATTGACATAGGCCGCATGAGTGCATCCAAAAGCACCATCCTTAATGCAAAACATCCGGACAGTTTTGCTTCCCACTGTAATTACAAGATACATTTTTTCTGATTTTATTCTAATAATATGTTTTAAAAAGTGTTTTTTCTTATAAAGCTATGTTGTTCCAGTTGTATCCATGTGAATCATATGTTCCTAGAGAAGTTAGGAAGCCGGCAGATTGTAATTATTGGTAGAATAGTATGAACAACCTAAAAAATACTGTTTCTATAAATTATCGTAGAGAATTTTTAGCGTTTCCAATAATTATTTCAGAAAGGTTTTTAATATTTTGTAAAATGTGTATAACCAACAATTCTGTATCATTCTAATATATCTAATCTCGGAACAATGAACATCCGAAGTAACCGCATATATCGGACCGACACACACTCAAACTAGCATGCACTTCCATAGACTCGTTTAGACATGTTTTCCCAAACAATATACACAGGCTTTTGTTTAAGTAAAGTGGTCATCTTTAGCATTACAAATTTACAATATTATTAAGTAAGAAGACACAATACACAATATTAATATACAAGTTGAAGTAACATATTTATAAGGATTAAGTGCTATAACAGTGGTCCTTGTAGTTAAGCAAGTATTAACGCACTTAACCTCAAAAACTTAAATAGTATTTTTTTATGTTATGAAAGTTTAATGGTGACCTAAATATTTGATAGTTTAAGACTGAATTGGATATTTGTCTTTTGTAACACTTTTTCCTTTCGAATCGACCCCACTGTTAGATATTTGAGAGATCTTCAAAAACTAAACGTGTAGACACATACAGGAATAAATATAACTATGTACGTGAAGAAGTTTGATACAGGTTAACAAAGAAACATTCCAACAAATATGGAATTTTCCTGCAGATTTTGGGACTAATATGTGACCAAAGAAAATAGAATTGTTTTTAGCAATGCTCAAACATCAAGTTCATAGGCTCTTTTTTTGGCTTTCAACCACAGCTTGTTGCATTTTATAATACTTTTTTTTCTTAATTTTTCGGCTACCAATTATTGTGGAAAGTAACAAAAATTTACGATAATATTATGATTTTATGATTTTTTTAGTTATAATTTTATGTAAAGAGAAATCAAATCATTACCTTACATATGTACCTCATGTAACCAAGCGTAGAACCAACTGTTACTTTGGTATTCATAAGTAAAATATTTTTCAATTAAGATCAGTCCACTTTGCAGCTGCTTTTTTTAAAACCTGCTTGCAAAACGTTCAGTTTTTGTTTGTTATTCATAACTACCTGTGAAAAGATTTACTCAGAGTTTTAAGGGTACGGTCACACTTGCCAAATATTTATTCAAAAAAATGTAACCACTATTTTTAAGCACAAATTAATAAGATGACGTTTAATATTACAAGTGTTTTGTAACTGCAAACAGCATCAAATAGAAATAAATAAAATTGTTTATGGTAATTTGTCCTTAGAAAAAGGAGTTTCCTAAATAAACACAAGAATTAAAACACATTTTATTTAGTGGTTACGTTTTATGTCACCTTAAAAAACGAAATATTAAAAAAAACGCATATATATTCCTTGCAAAGCCGACATTATTGAATTTATAGATTGCAAGAACCCTAAGCTCTCAAAAAGTAAAGCATGATCTCAATTACAAATATGACATTGTTTTAAGCACAGATCTGAAATTAAACTAATGCTAAAATTTTATTAAAAAACCAATAAGTTAGTTAATAAAAAATGTGTTTTTCATTCAAATTTTCACTGTATTGGAAAGAGTACGGTTTGGTCATTATTATATAAATTAAAAAATTTTGTCAGACGAATCTTTTCTAGAAATTTTCAACCACATTTTGGCAAAATGATGACAACTCACGGATTTTGAGTTTTAAGTACATATGTAATAGATGGCTCTGCATAGACTCTAGTTTTAACATAGTTCCACAAAAACTAATCCAGTGGAGTGAAATAATTCAACAGCTGAATTTTGTGAAATTATGTGATTGGCAAATTTGGTTTGAAATAAATTTATTGTTCATTAAAAAGCATATGTCAGTGATATTTATAATAGTTCATAATTTAATCCATTCACTGTAACCAAATTTCCAAACAAATTTTCGAAACAGTGACAAGTTCAGAATGCGTTCAGAAAGAAACCCCAGTCAGAAAGAAACGTCAAATTATTAATAGCAATTTGCATCATGAATTTTTGAGCGAAATTTAATTTATTGTAAAGCTAGATTTACACGATTGAAAATTTCTTCAAAATTGCTCTTCAAAATGCTTCAAACAGCAAAATTTCTTCAAAATTTATTTATTTAATAACTATTAATAGAATAATTATTATTTCATAGTTGAACTGTTAATTTTTACTTCTTGATAATTTTAGTCAGGCTTGAGTTCATTAAATTTAATTTTCATTAAATTATTTTTGCTGAAGTTAGGAATTACAACTTGACAAATTTTATTATTAAAAATATTGATAATTTTTCTTGACTGGGATTCGAACCTGGGTTGTTGAATTTACATATGTTTCGAGAAATCCCACTTTCTCTCATCAGAATCCTTTGCGTTCTAACCACATACACCAATGCGGTGCCGGCCAGTCAACAGACAAATATCAATCCGTTAACCAGTTTTAAGTTCTGGTAGTTCGAAGTTTTTTGCTGTAATTATAATTTTTAATAATTTCTATTCATAGTTGTTTTTTCCTTTTCCTCAGTTTTTTCGTATTCATGTCAAGACTTTGTCTCGAAAACTTGAATACATTTGTTTTTGTTTATTATGTTTTTGTCCACTTTTGTGCAACATGTAAACATTATGGTTTGTGCCCTAGCTATTTTTATAGAATAATTATTATTTCATAATTGAATAAATAAATCTATTAAATTAAATAAATAAATCTATCTATCTAGCTTAAGAATTTGCAAAGCTTCTACTTTTACTATGTTAACAGGAGATATGTATGTTAAAACATTCCTTTCCCCTGTAGGAAATCAAAGTTCTTGTTGAAATATTTTGTAAAAATGTAATGGCTTGGCTAGCAGTTTGAAGCTAAGGTCTGCGAAATATTTCTTTTATCACCTCTTCAACTATGAGTCTAAATATTCATACAGTTATGAACTTAAGTCCGCATACATAACCAAAATTTTAGACATACGAGTATATTCGCAAATCAAAGAATGCCAGACAAAAATTCTTAAACAAAAAATTCAATTCCATTTCAATAACTCTCTTTAAAAGCAAAACATTTTATATTTTTTAAATAACGCTAAATATGAAAAAAAAACCTGAAATAAAGATAGACAGTTTGTTTGTAGTTAAAAAAGAGTTGCAGTTGAAATACCAGTCAGTCAAACAAGTGGTTAAAAATTAACAAGATGAGCACCAGTAAATAAGTTAGTGTCGATGTAAAAAATCTTGTTACTCAAGAGCAGAAAAAAGGAAAATATTACCGCGCAATCAGAAAACTTTTTAACAAACCTCTTGCTACGTTGATTGATAGTTGGAAATGAGTTTTATTTACTGATTATTCGTATAGCAATTAAAATAAA
The DNA here is from genome assembly GCA_950370525.1 of Bellardia bayeri. Taxonomy (NCBI): domain Eukaryota; kingdom Metazoa; phylum Arthropoda; class Insecta; order Diptera; family Calliphoridae; genus Bellardia; species Bellardia bayeri. The sequence goes on along the minus strand of OX493267.1, from coordinate 73,717,403 downwards.
ATTGAATTGTTTGATTTAAAAAATTTTCCCTGGTACTCTTTAATTGACGAAAATAAGAAATTCTGGTTATGTATGAAGTCCATAATAAAGATGGCACAAAGAATATAAACAAAATTTCCTCTCTCTGTGCATGACATCATGAGTTATTTTTCCCTTATAATTAACATGTCAAAAATAACTTTTGTTAACAATATTTAACCCTCCGATAAGTGACAGTTGTGAACTTCACGGCCGTGTGAAAACGTCCCTACGGACCTTTTTTGTAAATCATGTTTTTTCATATAAAAAATTTTTTTTTTTTGATTTTTTTTGTTTTTATTGTTTATAACTAAATTCTACATACAAAAATAATTTTTAAAATTTTTTATATAAAAATGATAAAAACAAAAAATTCTAAGAACTAAGAAATTGGACTATTGTGCCTTTCCTTGAAAGCAATAAAGTTCATGTCTTCGAATTTTTCTTAGAATTTTTTGTTTTTATCATCTTCCCTAATGTTGAGTTTAGGTCTTTCTGTTCAGAACAAGTAAATTATGTGTTGAAACAATAAAAAAATTATAATGATGCCCAAAAACATGCATTTATTAGTGAAATCCAGTACAAGATCCATACGGACCTATTTAATCACTAAAACCTCAATAACTCCTAAAGTAATGATCCGATCGGCTTGATTTTTGTTCCAAACGATGCTCAACAAAATACTCTTGCAATACAGAGTAACTGGGGGGGGGGGGTGTTGTAGTGGTCGAAGTAGGAGTAATTTCAGTTTGAAAAGGCAAAAAGGTCCCTAGGGACCTTCTCACTCTTCGGAGAGTTAAAAAAAAAAATTTTTCGTAAATATTTTGCTGCAAAATAAAAACATATAAACATATAAAAATAAAAACGTTTAATTATTTATTTTATATGTAGGAACATATTAAAATGTATAAAAAAAAGATAAATTAAATATATATATTTTGGTTTTTTTTAATTAATTTTCTTTTGGAACATGGAAAAAACTTAAATTTATGTTTTTTTATATTTTCACAATTAATTAATTAATTAATTTGTATTCAAATTTATATAAACTTTATGCAAAATTAAAAATATTTTTGACTTGTGACGTCACAAGAAGAAATTTTGTTCTCAATTTTACTTTTACAATTTTTGTAAAATATAACGGACCTGCGTAATCTTTATTATTTGATTCATTAACCCATATGTCTACAACCACCTACCCGGGTATGTTTTTTATTTTCAGTTTTATATATTTTCGCCACTATTTAAGCGTTCGCCTTGAAATTTTAAATATGCTCCTAAACTATTGTGTTCTAATTATTAAAAGGACTATTTAAATTTGTTTTTTTGACAAACTCCACAAGTAGTTTATGGGTAGGCGAAGAACAAGTCAAGCAATTTTTGGATTCAAGTAAACTAAGATATTCTTTGCATTATTAATTAAAATGGACTCAAGCCAAATAAAATTTCTCTAATAATAAATATCAAAAGTTTAGCAATTTTTCATTAAGAAAAAATTAACAAAGCAAACAAGGCACGTTGTAAAAGGTTGTCATTTTATCTGCGGGGTTTCGTAGTTGAAAAACCAGTATCTATCATAAAGGAGAAATGGCAACACTAACATACATTGCTGATATTATCAACCAACGTTTGACTTAGCAATAATTTGTATTAACAATAAAGAAGAATACATACATACAAATTGTAAGTATATGTAAATTTCGTTCTAACTCATAACATTTAAAAGCCCAATATGATTAGTTCCCCAAATCTATTTCTCAATAGTTGTGAGCTAAAGAAATATATGATGCTTACAGGTAGATTGTGGACAATAAACATTGCTGATGACGCCCTTGGCAGGGTAGAAAATTAACTCAAATGAGCCAATTGTCTAAGAATATTACTTTACAATTAAATAAAATTTGTTTAACAGTAAACTTTTTTCTGTGTAACTGGTGTCATTCTCACAAATGGTAAATAATAGTTATAATATCCTTAAAAAAAAAAACAAACTCCAGGTATTTCCATTATAATGAATTAACATTACATTTTTGCAGCCAAATTTGTTGACCACTTTATATCATCTATTATAACTTAACATTGGAGATAATGTCAACAAAACAGTTTACATTTTAGGTAAAACCAACAATTTGGTACCAGTTACCAGAACTGCTGGCTAGATTTACAAACACACAACTAAATAAACATTCTTCTCTTACACCCATTTACTATACTATAGTATATATTTGTGTGTTTTTCCATGCTTAAGCAGACTATATTACATGGTTTTACACTTGGTAGCCAAGATAAAGGAAGATACTTTTTAAAGCAATATAAGTAGTAAAGGACATTTTACCCAGGAATCTTTATTGTAACTTGATAAATTTTGACTTTTTACTGCATCCTTGTACTCATACTTGTTAAATGTATGTAATTTGATATACGAGTATAAAGTTATTTAGCATCGTTACTTGTAAATATCTGTGCATGTTAACATTGAAAATTGTTTAAATCTTTTATAGTTTACAAAATTTCACATGTGATTTTATTGCCTAGATTTAAGATTTATGACAGTTAAGTCGTTAGGGTCTAAAAGTTTTACTTTATTAATGTTGCAATTCTGTTTATATCTTTTCTATTATGCAAATATTAAGTTGCTAATAAATCTAAAGTAAATAATTTGTAATCGATTAAAAAAAAGTCTAGAAGAGGGTCATGACTAAGACACACATTACAGAATAGAGAACCGTTTTCACAATAAGTCATTAATTACAATTAAGAAATATGCAGATGACTTCTTAATTTGTAACGATGCGAAGACAAAAAACTAACTGCCGTATTCAAAAAAAAAAGTAGGCTTAAAGTGTGCTTTTAGACAAATTTTTCATACCAAATTTTCTTAAAGTACATTTGAAGTCTACTTTAATTTTTTCTGAATAAGACTGTTAGTGAATAGCAGAATGGTTAGTTTGGTGGTTAAAATTTTTAAAAGAAACAATTGTCGTTAAAAAATTGTCGCTTTAATGGGTTTATTTAAACAAGTACTAGTCCACAATCTTACACACAAATCACCAATATATTAATAATTTCACCTACATACATATATTTAATATTCATGCATTGAAATGTTATCAAAAGAAGAATTTTTTTAATTAGTGATTTTTATTTTAATTTAAAACTTCTTACCAATTGAAACATTGAAATTAGCAATAACTATATGTGGTACATTTTAGGACCTAGCGCGTTTTTATAATTTTTAAATGAGTTTTCTAAAACCACTTTGAGTTCATTTTCAAGTTTAATTAAATTGAAAAAGTTATTATCTACAGCTACAAAATTACGATTAAAAACAAATAATAGTTGTGTTTCTTTAGAAAACTCCTTGAAGTTTCTAAACTTACTTCCTTAATAATTAAGTGTCACCTATTCACATATTTTTTTATAAAGGCCTTCCATTCCATTATATTTACGAATTCGTACACAAATTGCAAAGTGTCATTTATAAACTATACAACTAAAAAGAAATAAACTGGTAAACATAAACACAGTTTGACATAGCTGACAGTTGACTAGTGACGGAATAATAAAACATAAAATTCACAAGAAAAAAAAAACATATAATACCCTACAGCCAGTATAAAAATATGGGAGATATTAACAATTGTGGACCGATCATCCAAAAATTAAGTGTCATGATTTCTGTGAATATAAATATTATACGAGTATGTGTTAAACTTTATCTTGATATAAATACCTTTAAAAGATCTATGGAGCTTAAATTGAATTACGGAGAGGGTCTTATATGGGAGTTTTGACTAATAATAGACCGACCATTATCAAATTAGCTTTTTTATGTTAAATATTATTTGGATACCCACTTTTTTTAAAAGAATTATGCTTTTTAAAGTGATTTTCGGAAGTTGGTCTTATACGGAAGCTACGACTTATTATGGACCGATCCTCACAAAATTTGTAGATGTGATTTAGCTTCATTTATTACGCATTTGTGGTGAAATTTGTTTGCATACTTTTATAATTCAAACATTTATGATCGTAAAACTTCTATTTCGGGTGAACATTTGTATGGGGGCCAGGTGAAATAATGGACCGATTTCCACCGTCCTTAAGTCGAAGAAATATCACGTACCAAATTGTATTGAAATATCTTCAAAATTGCGACCTGTACTCTGCGCACAAGCTTTACATGGACAGCCAGCCAGCCAGCCAGCCAGCCAGCCAGACGGACATCGTTAACTCGACTCATGAAGTGATTCTGAGTCGATGGGTGGGTGTTGCACCAATATTTATGGGCGTTACAAACACCAGCACAAATCCAATATACCCTGCCCACTATTGTGGTGTAGGGTATAACACACAACAATACATCTTGCACATTGATGATGATGAGACATTTGTGCAACGAACAATAAACATCCTGTATACATACATATACAGACACATTTGCATAAACGTTGCAATTGTAATAAAAATATTGTGATAATAAAACGTTAAAAACAATGAAAAGATCGTGAAATTGAGATACGAAAACCAAACAGCCACCAACTACAATAGTATGAGCATAACTATTTTGAATAGAAAATAGTGTTTAGTAAAGCATACAACAACAGAAAGTATCAAGCATGGCATGAGCCAACAGTCAAGTCAGTCAGTCACACATGCAGGCAGACAGGCAGGCAGGCAGACAGAATAGCAGTTAGACATATACACAAACAAAAACGCTTACTTGTACTTTATATTCTTGGAAAGTAAGTAGTCAAAAAGAAAAGTTCTTCTATCGGTTGGCTGGCTGAGTTGCTTTGAAAAACGGAAACGGAAAACGTATACTGTCAATGATGAAAGTTTTTTTTTACCATATGTAAGTACTTGCGTATTATGTGTTGGCATATGTAAAAATGTAAAACACCATAGTTGATTTTGAGTCTGCTGCTGATGCTACCGCTGCTGCTGTTGCTGATTTATTTGCGGCTGCGAAAATGCAAAAGTTTCTTAATTTTCATAGAACTACAAACTTGAGAATGAAATTTTCTAAATTAAGACAAGAAACTTAAACGTGTTACCATAGTATGGAAAATATTGTGAAAACTATTGCACACATATGTTGTAGATAACTAGTTTGTATGTATGTATGTGAATTTAACAAAGGGCTGCGATTATTGAATTTTCTAAAAAAAAAAATGATTATTTTGCAATTGTATAATTTTTTTCAACAAGATTGTTGTGAATTATTATACCATTTAACAATTTTTAGTTCTAATCTTGAATTTTCATATTTGTAAAAATTGCTGGTTATAAAATTGCTAAAAAACAGAGTTGACTCTGAATAGTACCTAAAATAACCATACTCTTGCATTTAAATATTAAATAGAATACACGTTAGGTTCAAATATATATAAAATAATAAATATACTTATATTAATATGTGTGTTGCTACACTTTCAAATGTTCAAAAAAAAAAATGAGATTTGTGTAGAGTTATAGATAAAGCACAGTATCGAAGAATTCAGATCGAGATGATATACAAAAATGCAGTGAAATTGAGGCATGTTATAATTTGAGAATATATTGGATGAATACACTGTTGATGTTGCTACACTGTCATTGCTTCATCTCTCTCTCTAAGAGATGTGCTGTTGTGAAACAAAGTGATATTTTGACGTTGAAGGGTCTGATGGATGTTTGAAAGTAATATTATGTTGTGGGACCGGTAATAACTGAACAACACTTCCAAATTTTGAAAATCATGGTTCTATGTTTATTTAGAATAGAATATAGAACTCTGAAATGGCATAAAACGAAGATGATGTTTTTCATTGACATGGAATTTACTTTATTAGAAAGATAATATTTTGGCATCATAATTTGAATATGACTTCTGGCCTATGACTGGCTAGGAGGAAGTCGAATCTGAAAGTTATATTTTCAATGACTATTTTCCAACATTTGTGGCAATAACACGGCGAATGTTGTCGTCCATGTGGTCAATCGTTTCAGATTTATTGGATTTGACTAGCGAGTTCAAACTAGCGTGTTCACTTGACAGCTAACAAAATGACCGCCAGTTAAAAATGTGTTACCAACTGCAAGTATAAAAATACTTAAAAAACACCCTATACATAGTCTTTAAATAAAAACACAAATTAAACTAAAAATGTTTTGTTCAAGACTAAGCAAGAGATAAAACAAAAAAAAAAAAACACACAACACAAAACTGTCGTTAGGATGATTACAAAGAATCGGGATGGGATGTTGCAAGTTTGATTTCAAGACACCATACAACTAAAATGACAAATAGAAAACAATGGGAAAAAAAAGGAAAAAAACTGGCAAAAAAAAAACTACAAATTTTTTAAATAGCCAAACGAATTTAAAAAAAAATGATAATAATTTTTATGATAATTGCTACGACTTTGGTAACACTTGAACCCATGAACACATGAACTATTTTTTTCTTTTGTATCAATGATATGTGTAGCAACTATCTGCATTTTATTTGCACTAGTTTCACTGATCTTATCCTTAAATCTTTATACATATAAGTTTTCATACATGTGTACGAGTATGTGGTTATCCGTCTATTAACTTTATCTTCTGTACGTAGTTATCAATTTTGTACATATTTTTTTTTAGTCGTGTATTGTTGAAGTAAAGTTGTGTGTTGGTTTCCTGTTTTTATCGCGATACATGAAGTTCTTCTTATTATGCAGTTTCTATTTCAATTCTTTGTTATTTTTGCCTCTTGAGATGTTTTCTATTTTAGAAAATGGAGCGTAGAAAAACAACAATAACACGTACTTATATTTAGGCATGTACGGAAGTGTGTGTAACATTGCTGCAACACAGTGTTACAGGAGTTTAAATAATTATTAAACATTTAATAACACAGTGTTGCAGCAATGTTGAGAATTGATAGGCAGCTTAGCTTAGGTTTATTGTATCTACGTAATGTAGTTGATGCCTGTTGGTAAGTACATTTTATGCACATACTATGACGCGTATTTTATGGGATTCTTTTTAAGATAATTATACTGATTATTAAATGTTTAATAAGTATTTAATTCATATTTGACATATGGCAGAAGTGGTCTGTTGTCTTCAGCTTCTACAGCGCTTAGCCTAATCTTTTATTTTATTACACTACATAATCTAAAAACGTATTTTTTTGAAGACCTTTGAAAACAATTTTTAAGCGCCTTGTAAAGAACCTTACGAAAAACTAAATAAAATGTAGATGGTAGTCACCAGGGTTATTTTACCTGATAAAATCGTACAGTCTGATACCAGCTGTTTTTCATATAGATGTACTACATAGCTTAACAATAAATACCTAAAACATTTCTCAATTCTCAATATACAAAGAAATGAATTAGTGTTTCATAACTATAAATACACTCAAATTAAATACCAATATTCACAAACAATTTTGACTTTAATATCTAATATGTTAGATCTGCTTTTTTTTTTTGGATCAATTAAAAAACTCGTTCAGGTATACTATTCTCTAGATTTATTTTTATATCTTCAGATATAGATCTCTAGGCATCTAAAACAACTTTTCTTTGGTGATTATGCATTTATATTGTCGGTTTTCAGCTCAGATTCGTCGGCTTAATATTCCCCAAATGTTTTCAATGGGGTTTTGATCTGGAAAATATGCGGACCATTCAAGTACATTAATATTTTTCGCTCACAACCATTTCTTCGTTTGACGACTCACATACATATGTATAGGTGTGCTGTCTTGTTGAAAAATACAGTGGGTGGCCAAATTATTAGTTACACTAGTTTTTCTTATTAATTAAGATTCAACCGCTTTTAATACGTATATAAATTTGTTTCTTGTACCAGATGTTTTCGTATTTTAATTCTGGTAATACTGTTAAATATTTTGTGCAGTGTCAACAATGATTGGTAACATTAGAGTGCAGTTGTAGATCATTCTGCTCTGAAGTGTGAAATATGCAATTTTGAGGTTATACTGTTATACAAACAAAATCTTATAGAGGCATTGATTAAAGTCTGGCATCACGATGAAGAACTAAAAGAATGTTCAAAAATGCATTCAGAGCATGCCAAAATGGGTGCAAGCTGTAATTGATGCCAAAGGAGGTTCTACGAAATATTAAGATTTTTTTCAAAAAATTTTTTTTTATCAAATATATGTTTTTAAAACAAAAGAATTTATTTTTAATTGAAATAGAAACACTTAATTTACCTAAAAGAACAAATAAAATGATAAATTTTCACTATTTTAAAATGTTATACGGCTTCAAACTAAACAATTTTGCATGTGTAACCAATAATTTGGCCACCCACTGTAAATTCTTTTTCATAAATATTTTCTATAAATGGCACTAATTTTTCATCTAGCAATTTTGTGTAATCAAAAGAAGCATACTGTGTTCAAGACGCTCCTATAGCCAGCAAAATACCGCATCCGAAATATATTTTTTGGAAATAATGTTCTTCCTTTAGTAGGATTCTCCAATAGCTGTTGCAACCTTCTGGACCATCATGATTGAATATTTTCTCATCTGAAAAAATCAGCTTAAACCAGAGACTGAAAATAGCAGGTCCACTTTAATTTCAGTAGTTAATTGGAACCATTAACCATTTAAAATTTGTTTTTTTTTATTTTATATTGCTGAGGAAGTAATTTACAAAAGCACATTATAGGTTAGTGGTTGAAAGAAACAGAAATGAAAATAACGCAAATATTCAAGATAAGTGATTTATAATTGAATTTTTTCGTAAAGTTGAGGCTATAACATTTATTTTCAAACCTTACCTTAATATACCTTAATAAAAATATTACAATTAATCTCATCAGAATTCTTTGCGTGCTAACCCTCTGCACCACTTGCGGTGCTTGCTAACCAACAGACAAACATCAATCTTTTAACCAGTGTTACCTGGTGGTTCGAAATTTGCTGTAATTAAAAACACTACTAAATGAAATAAATTACATAATTAAAAAACTATAAATTTTGGGAAAACTCGAAAAACAAAACAGAATCCATAACTTTGCAAAAAAAAAGTAAAATTTTACAAACCATAAATTTAAAAAAAAATCAAATTTCCTTAAGTCCACAATTAAAATTTAAAAAATGTTTGATAGTATATAAATAAAAGAGAAATAATGTTAAAAGTTATTACGACCAACCATAATTAAAATAATTTGCCTCTTACCAAAGCATTAAAAAACGACAAAAAAGTATAAAGGTTATACCGAACCATGTAAACAAAAATTATTTTATAACAATTATTTTCAGCGGGTTATTTTTAAAAACAATATATAAATTACATGGACGAGATATTTTTGGTCTCTGCCTTAAACAAATTCATATATGTTTAAATAGTGCAACTATTAAAGAGGATCACGGACTTACTGATTTTACTTAATTGTGAAGTTTATTTTAGCGAACTCAAGACCACAAGCAGAGAAAACACATGGTTGTGGTAAACATAATTTAAGAGCAACATAAATATTATGATAAGATTTATGGTTGTAGTCAAAACATATTATGATAAATATAAGTGCCATAAAATATCATATTATGATCAATTATCATCGTAATATTTCATCATAATATTTTCTTGTTAATTATAATTTGATATTATAACATCATATTATAACCTAATATAATCATTAAATTATCATACATGATCATCATATTATGACCCAAGGTAAACATATTATAGTTTAAAGTAATCATAATATGATCTAAATTAACAATATTACGATCTAAATTAATCATATTATGATCTAAAGCAATCATATTATGATCTAAATTAGTCATATTATGATCTAAAGCAATCATATTATGATATAAAGTAATCATTATATGGTCTAAAACAATCATATTTTACACATCTTTTAAAATAGTGAGTTTTTTAGTAATAGTTGGTATATTTTAAATACGAATTGTTTTTTTTTTAATTATTGAAACATTTAAATTCAACTAAATAATCTGATATCAGGCAGACAAGCTACTGAACTGATGCCAAAGCATTTTACAAATGATAAAAAGACAATATTATTAAAATAATAAACATATTTTGTTTGCATTTTAAACATAATATGACTAAAAATATAGAAACTTATCTTTTAATGATTGTTTATAAGTTTAAATAGTTGTAAATAACATAATATGTTTGAATAGTTTTCATTCAATAGTTGTGGTAAACATTTTTTAAATATAATTATGTTTCAGTGAAACATATTCAATTTTATAATTGCGATAAACATACAAATTTGTATAGTAACAAAATTATTGTTACAATCAAATCAAAATAACAATTATTTGTGTATCACAACAATATATTGTTACCAAAAAACACAGTGCAGTTACGTCCAACCATGTTTTTTCTCTGCGTGTTTATAATTGTGCTATTAACCCGTTCAAAAAGCTTTTATTTTCGGGCTACCACTTTTATTTTTAGCATTATAATCTGGATTATTTCCAGAATTTTGTTACTACAACATGTGACAGGTTTATTTTTTGGCAATTACTAGAAAACTTAAGTGACTTTTTATATGAATTTAAATTTGACCTTGTTGAAAATTGAAAAATATAATTATATAACGGTTATACTTTTGTTCTTCTAGTATTATTTTTTATTTATTTTAAAATGTAATTATAGATATGAAACATTAACATTAGATTGTTGAAGTGGTTTACTAAATTTTGGATGAAAGGAGATCATTTACCATGCTGTTAATAAATATTACACGTTTTAAAATACAGTTTATAACTTCATAACAACTAGCAAACATCAAGTGTAATTATAGTAATGCAACATAGTGTATTGCTTAGCATAAGCATATTAAAAATGTGTGTCAAAATATATGAGAAGATGATAAACTGTTTCTTGCCTTGGACTCGTTATTCAAATATCTCATTATTGTTTAAATATGTTGCAGATAATACCATGAAATTTCGTACACGTTATTTATACGACAGAAGAAATAGAAATAATCGGTCGATGATTTCTCAGAGCCCTATATAAAAATTTCTTTCCTAAATATTGCTCAGTAGTACATAAATGGCTATGATATTGCAATATCAATACAAAATAATATATAAATCAGTACAAAGAATGTCGTCCCATAATTGGTAAGAGCTGCTGTATAACGACATTTTCCGAAAAATATCTAATAAATATCGATATCGATCGATATAAAACTCTGGCAAATAACGCTAATGAGCTGAAATTCAAAAACAAAAAACAAAATAAGCCTCAAGTACATAGAAATCTTATCCTTTTTTATACCCTAAATTACATTTCAGATTGTTATGATCATTAAAAAAAACTATGTAAATAATGGTAAGAATTGGTAATAACATTAATTATAAATGGTCAAAATTAAATAAAAAGCATTTGAAATAAATTATGTTGCTCGTAAAATTTGCCCTAAGACTGAATAAGGATATTCTGACCCTATAACCAGTGTAGTTTTTGCATTTCTTATTATATTTAGGTGGAGGGTATTTAAGATTCGGCACAGAATATAGCACTCAAACTTGTTTATTTTATAATTTTTATAACAACTGTTAATGAAAAATAATTGCTTTTCATTATTGAAATATCCCTCAGTATTCTACGCAGGGGTAGTATACTTTGTTTCTGGTTGTATCTTTTGATCATTTGAATATCTCAAAATTTCATATTGAAAATCTCAATTTTATTTAAATTTTTCCCAATTAAGCTGGAGGTACACACTACGCTTTTTAACGTCAACGCATTTATAGTTTTCTAAACGTTTTTAGCATGAAGTATTTCAAGCTACATGTGAAGATTTTTTTTACTTTCGGAGGTGATTTGGTAAATTTTTAATCGGTTTGTTTGTCAATTTCATATAAAAAATGCTTTTTCAGCTGTCATTCATTTTCTAGTGGCATTAGCTTTAAAATAAATTTTCTTTTCATTTGTTCGACGTATGCGGCGCTTTCAAAAGTATAAAGTAAACGTGATTCTCGCTTTTCAAGCGTCAACGCTTGCTACGCTTGTGTGTAACTTAACTTAAAACATACGACTACATTGATTCTACTTTTTTGACAGTTATTTAGAACGCGAAGATCTCGTAAACGCTTGGTGTGAACCTTCAGCTTTATACATTGATTTTCAATTTCAATTAGAATGTTCTCTATTAAAAATTTAACTTCTAAATTTCATTCAACTAATTATTCTCAAATTAATTTGAAATGAATGTCTAATGCCCTCAATTTTAATTAAAATTTGTATATATGTATATGTATCGAATATCACTCAACATTACAAAATCAAAACTGTATGTAAGGCTTAACATTTAAACTGCTTCATTACTAAATGCTACTGCAACTTTTAACATTGAAGAAAAAACATTTTAAGTATATTGTTCTAACTCAATCCCTAAAGAGGACATGTAGTAAACCAACCCCACCCTCCACACAAACACAAAGTATATTCTCTACAAACAATTGCTCTTAGATGTACATAAGTATGTACGAGTATGTATGTATGTACTTTCTATGAATGTTTTAAAATTTCCATCACAGAGAAAAGCAAAGAAAAAAAAACACACTCAAAAATAAACTAACAGAAAAAACAATTTTCTTCTAGTGATTTCAAGCGTGTTTGAGTTTAAGACTCGCAGCCAATTTCAGTTAAATTAAGTTCAGCTTTGTCTTAGACATCTTGCAACTAAATATTGTTGCTGTTTTTTTTTTGTTGTGTTTGTTGCTGTCATTATTGTTCACATAGTTTTTGGCAAATATGTTAATGTGTATGAATTTCACTATTGTTTCTAGTGATGCTCCACATACCAGCACACATACCAGCAAACATTCCATACAATAAACGCACATGCATCCACAGGAAATGGGGTAAAATGAGAGAGGAAAACTAAAATAAAACTTTTTCAAAAATATGTTTGTTTACACTTCAATTTTTGTGGTTTAATTTAGCTGGCAATGATGTTAATGATGTTGATGATAATGTTGTTGATGTTGTTTTTGGTACTGCTACTGCTGCTGCTGCTGTTGTTGATGAGAAGAAGGGTATGATTATCATACAAGTAATGATGTTTTTAATGTTGTGTAAACAAATACAAATATACAATGTCCTAGCTGATTATTCGTAATGCAATTGTAATTGTTTGTACATATATAAAAATTGCGAGGATATGCTAAAGAAGCTTTAAAAAAACTTTCAAAGTAGATATTGTAGCTGTTAAATTGTAAATTGAGTGAAATTAAATTCATGAAAGCTAATTTTTTTTTTTTCATTAATTTAAAATTGTCACACTAATGTTGTCATAAATAAACAAATTACACTACGGCTGTTTGTAATAATATTTATGTTGCCCTCGTATCTATATCTAAAGCAGACTTTGCAGTATCTGCTGTACATTTCAATATATGTACATTAGGGTGGCCCCAAAATAAAATTGCGGATGTTCCTGACTAATATGAAAATTTGATTCATTTTAAGACTACGTTTCTCAATTTTGTTGTCCTGGGGTCAATATTTTGTGAGCTGTATTAAAGGATAGAAAGGTCCTTTCTAGAGGTTTTGTGATTTCGTAGATATGGTATCATATGAAAGGTCTTTGAAAAACGGGAAAAACCATTTGGGTTAAATTGCATGATGTTTATAATCAAGGAATTTCAACTATTTACTTAAGTAAATTCTATGAAAAAATAAAAAAAAAATAAAATTTTGTCTGAAATTTTGAAAATTTTTGAATTTAAAATTTTTTTTTTAATTTTTGATACCAAATCTACATATAGTTCCTTTGGAAGAAATGTGAAAAAAATCACAAAACCTCTAAAAAGGACATTTTTATCCTTTGATCCAGCTCACCAAATATTGACCCTAGAACAAAAACATTGAGAAACGTAGTCTTAAAATGAATCAAATTTTCATATTAGTCGGGAACATCGATACCTTATTTTTTCTCCATACAAACGGGGCCACCCTAATGTACATATATGACATTATTTAAAAAAAAAAGTATGTACTTAGGTAAGTATAGTAGGATGGTTCGTTCAAAGCTTAAAGAAATAACTGGTCATATAATAGTTTCTAATGGTACTTCTTTTTTGTATTCTAAAATACAAAATTTGATTCATAGATTTAACTTTGCATGTTTTTCAATGTTTTTGACACGTATTGTTTTGGCAGCAGTACTTTCTGGAAAGCTTTTAACAGTTTTTCCAAGATATTTAAAATAAGATAATGTAAATTGTAATAAGAATGACTAAATGTGCCATAAATTCATTCACACATGAATTTTTCCTGTGTGGGCAACTCCTGTCGATGTTATGTTATTGTTCAAGCAACGTTGTCAGTACGTTTGTTCGCACAAATATGTCTGCCATGTTTTCCCCACACAGATGACCCTGAACATGTGCCTACAAAATGAAGGCTTGTCGAGACGTAGCGTAAAATAATCATCTGAGGAAAAGCTAACATGTCATTTTTCTTAATATATTTCATTTGCTTAGTGAGTAAATTTGCTAAGTCCAATTTTTATTAAAATTTATATTTTAATACTAAACATCAAAATAAGTACAAATATACTGTTTGCAAAAGCACTTTAAAAATTATTTAATTTTTTCTCCATCAATTAAAAGTGAGAGCAAATAAGCTACTAACTATAAATTAACGTCAAATTAATTTGAATTATTATTTTATTCATTTAATTTTATCAACAAATTAGTAAATTTTTCAAAAATATTTTAAGTAAACTTTTCCAAAATTTTAGTTTTTCTCATATACTTATACATATAGGGTTTTCCAATAAGGACTTGACAACTCAAACTTACTCTTCAGTAAATCGATTGTAACGTGTGCTGTGTGGCTTGTGGCACCGTCTTGTTGAAACCACATGTCATCCAAGTCCATGTGTTCCAATTCGGGCCAAAAATAATCGCTAATCATTGCGCGATAACGATCGCCATTCACAGTAACGTGACGATCGTTATTGTCGACGAAAAAATATGGCCCAATGACGCCGCCGGCATGCAAAGCGCACCAAACAGTAATTTTTTGTGGATGAAGTGGTGATTCGTGAAGCACATGTGGATTTTCAGCAGACCAATAACGCATATTTTGCTTATTGACGAACCCATTGAGCCAAAAATGAGCTTCGTCACTGAAGATGATTTTGCGATGAAATTCATCATCTTGGTGCATCTTCTCCAGAGCCCAATCGGAGAACGTACGTCGACTCAAATGGTCCATCGGCTTCAATTCTTGAGTCAGCTTAATCTTGTATGGGTGTAAACCCAGATCCTTACGCAAAATTCGCCATAAAGTGGTCTTGGGGATGCCCAGTTCTTGAGAACGCCGCGGAATCGACTGATTTGAATCGTTTGCTACGGACGCCTGAACGGCAGCGATATTTTCGGAACTTCGACCAGGCCGTTGTCTCACTGGCACGACAGCATCACACAATGAATATGTAGACTCAAATTTTTGCACTAAACTTGTTATTGCTTGTCTACTAGGGCGATAATTACGACCGAAAATTGGAGTTAACGCTCTTAAAGTTGCGGTCACCGACTCCGAATTTCGGTAGTACATTTTTATAATTTCCAAACGTTGTTCCTTCGTGTACTTTACCATAACGAAAATGTTAAGTTTACTGAAAAAAAAGAAAGCAACAATTAGATGATCAGTGAAATAGTGCGTTCACAATTTAAATTCAGAGTTGTCAAGTAGCTATTAGAAAACCCTATATTTACACAAATTAATGCACATGCGATGCTAAAGTTATAATCACACACAACAAATATTTACTCAAAAAAGTACAACCGTATTTGTTTGTCACTAAGTGTTTTGTAACATCAAACCGCATCACACTAAACTAATTTTGTTTGTGTAACTTGTCCCAAATAAAATAAGTTTTTGAAATAAATAAATGCATTCAGATTGCACTTAGTGGTTACGTCTTTTTTATCACATATTTGTCATGTGTGACCTTAGCTTAAGGAAACGGTTTTGTTATTTTTTCAAAATTTGTCATATTTCGAAACTTAATTGAATCTTTCGATATGATTATTCTGCTCAATCTAGACTCAATATTGATAAATAAATGGAGGCCAGCCTAATATATGTACAAGCATGTTTCTGTTTTGTCTGTAATTATTTGCTATGTGTCTGTTTTAAGTACTTTAATATAATTGCATGTTATATATTTGTGTATGAGCATAACTTTACCAATTAAAAAAACAGTTACAATATAAAATTTATAAATTCTTTATTATTATTTAAATAAATTTGATGGTAAGTGATAAAAAGGTATACAAATATCGAATTGGATGCCCCGATAGACTAGGCGATAGTGTGCCGAACAATCAGTTAGAGGGTTGCGGGTTCGATTCCCGACAAAGACTCTGTGTGTTCTCTGCAGACAAGCCAAAAAGCTTAACGGTTTGTGTTTGTTAATTATAAATAAAAATTATAAAGACTCAATAAGTAAAAATTCCAAAATCAACATAGGGTGAATGTTATAGTTAAATTTTTGCTAATTACCCTAATCACTGTTTCTGAAGTATTTAAAAAAATTCTTTATTTAATTCACAACTGATGTTGTAGTGCACGTATTAGTTGTTCGTGTTTCGTGTTGCGATCCGGCCAAAGGGTTGAGAACTCCTCCCACGAGGTGATGCCGTTGAGCTGGCAGGGTAATCATTGGCCAGAGGACAAAACAGGATCATAACATTGTATGAAAGTTTAAATGTTGCCAAAAATTCAAATATGAATCTCAACATAAAAATTACTCAATTTAGTTTAAAAAAATAACAAAACGGTAACACTCATTTTAATAGTCCTTCATTAATTATGTGGGACGATAAGCTGAACCTGGCACTTTCTAGCAGTGGGAAGAATTCTTTGACATGTATGGCGAGCTGGTTGCAAATTACTAATTCATTTGGAAAATAAAAAAAATTAAGAGAAATATTTTGTATACATTATGCCATTAAGAATTTCTAAGCTTATTCAGATTAAGGATGATTCCATCCAAAATAAATTTGCATATAATTACTTATACTTCAAATATTTAACAACACAAAGTGCTGAAACATCTCTTTATGTTGATTTATATATAGTAAAATCTGCCAAATATACACCTATCTGCCTGTTATTTTGATTTAATGAGTTCTATTTATTGCTTTTGAAGAGCTGTTTTGCAACAGATTAATGAAACAAATTTAATTTTATCTTTAGAGTCGTTCTCGTAAAAAGAAAACGACACTCATAAAGTGTCATTGCTTCTCTAAACATGACTTGATCTTCATGGTTATGACTTTATTGGGACGTATATTGATCAGAAAATAACATACAGAGATTTTAAGAATTTAAACTACAACCTTCTTGAGTCCAGTCTCTCCGTAGTGGATTAGAACTTAATATTTAATCTTACTTCTATGGATGATCAGATAATGTCTCCTTTTACAGTGCAACTGTTCCTCTGAAGACAAGAACAATTTCTGCCCAATCCAGACATTGGTTGACGGAGGTAATTAAATCTGCGATAAAAGAGCGAGATTTAGCATATTCCAGATGGAAACTCTTTCAAACTCCTTCGCTTTATGACACTTTTCGTTCAGCACGATGGGATGTTAATAAGAAAATAAGAGTTGCAAAATTAGAATATTTCACGAGGCGTTTTAGTTCTGCCCGGGGATCCGTGACATTGGGGTGGAAAATGGCTCGGCTCTTGTTAACTGTGAGGTTGACGTGAATGAACTTAACAGAAAATTCTTAGATGTGCCAAGACTTGACATCCACATTGATTTCTACGATTTCGAGAATATTTCAACAATTGGTAGTGGTGGTAGTACTTTTAATTTCTATTGTGTAACTGAGTCTGATGTTGTAGCAGCTATTTCTCATGTCAAGTCCAATGCAGTAGGAGTTGACAATGTGGACCCTCGTTTCATGAGAATACTTCTACCATATATTTTACCGTACTAAACTTACCTTTTTAATTCAGTAATAACTCGTAGTGTTTTTCCTCAGATCTGGAAGCAACCGAAAATTATACCAATACCCAAAACTAGAACTGAATATCGCCCCATTGCAATACTTTGCTTCTTATGTAAGGTTCTGGAAAAGTTTTTGCACAGACAAATTTCGGAGAATGTACAAATTTGTTCTCTAAGGACAGCAAAACAATCGGGTTTCCGACCTAATTACAGCTGCATTACTGCTTTGGCTGAAGTATCAGAGTATATTCGATAAAACTTAGATGATGGTAATGCCTCGTTTCTTATTCTTCTGGATCATTCTAAGGCTTTTGACTCCGTTGAATATAATATTCTATGTTTAGAAACTCACAAAACTTTTAAATTTCTCCTCTTCTGCTATTTCGTTGCTTAACTCTTATCTTAACCCATATCGAACTATGGTTGCGAAAACGCAACACTCACTTTAGGGATGTGTGATTCTCAGTTTGGCTACCTTTTTCTTAAACCCGATATGCAATATGTAAATTTGATTAAATATCTAAGCAACATGAATTGAGATATTCCTCAGAAATGATTTTTTCATATTGAAATCAGATCACAAAAAAAAGGATTTTTCCAACTTTTTTCGATTTTTTATGAATTGTTATAAAATTAGTAATAATATTTAATATATCGACGGACAGCTGTGATAGTATGAAGATTATACATATATCTATGCATTTATATAAGATTTGGAACCAAAAAACACAACGCCTATTGTCCTATTGTGGGTGTTGCGTTTTCGCAACAAGGGCTGGCGCCACGCCCAGTGATTCAATTTGGACCAAAAAAATTTTTTTTTCTTAGTCGGACATAAATAAACATTTTCTAAAACTCTCTTCATTGTAACTCGATGGAATTTTAGTTCAGTCCGATATGGGTTAATGGGCGGGCACAGGCTGTTTTCTCAAACAACTCCATTTCAGAGGTTCTTCCAGTATTGAGAGGTGTACCACAGGATTCTATCCTGGGTCCTCTGTTATTTTCATTATATGTTAATGACCTCCCTTTACAGTTATCGCATTGTGATATACATATGTATGCTAATGACGCGCAATTGACACTCGGTTTTCCCCTTAGTGAACTACTGAATATGTGGCCAAATTGAATAGCGGTCTGTCAAGAACACATTGCTGGGCAACGGCAAATGGGCTTTGTATCAACCCATAAAAATCTAAATGCTTGATAATACAAAAGAGACGTTCTGCACAGTTTTGTGAACTTAAAATATTTCTGAATAACGTGGATACCTATAGAAATTGTGTCACATTCGAAAAATCTTGGGATAGTTTTTAATGATAGGTTGACCTGATCAAATTATATTAATGCTTTTATTTTATCCAGCAAAATATTAGAATGCTACTAGCAAAAACGTACATTATGCCCGGTTTACTTTATGGCTGTGAGCTTTTTGCCAGCTGTGATACCATAAGTAAGCAGAAGTTAAATGTAGTTTTTAATAATATTGTTCGATACCTTTATAGTATTAAACGTTTCGATCACGTGTCGAATTTTTCCCGCTCACTTTATGGCGTTTCATTCGAAAACCTCATAAATGTCAGAACTCTTGTGCTCCTTCATAAAATTATTTATACTGGTAAGTCTTTTTATCTTTATCAGAAAATTAACTTTAATAGAAGCAACAGGGGAAGGAACATTAAAGCGTTGCAGTCTTGTTTCCGAGTGGCAATTCTTTCGTCTTTAGAATTTGGTTATACATAACATTCAGCTCCTTAGTAATGCAAACGCATTTCAGAAAAATCTTTTTGAAATCTTTAATTGATTTTTAAATAATTTGGTTTTTAAAACTTCTAACTGTGATTTTTTACAATTTCATAATACTTTAATTTCATTTTATTTCCATTTTACTACTGCTTTAAATTTTTTTTGATATTTCTTGCTTTTTTTAACCTTTCACATTTGTTATTAAGTACAGGGTGGGCCAAGTTTGACTGACTGATTTGAACTGCTTATAACTTTTGTGGCTCTTGCGGTATGAGCTGTAGCTCCATCTTGCTGGAACCATATGTTGCGATTATTGAGAACTATCGGACGTAAAAAATTTTCCAACATGGTCCCCAGAGACGGTTTGTGGTTCATTAAGCTCATTTTCGAAGAAATATGGACCAATAACTTTATCAGCCATGATTCCACACCAAACAGTGCATCTGACAGGGTGTAATTGTCGCTGATGCAATGCTCTTGGATTCTCTGTACCCCAAATTCGGCAGTTCTGTTTATTCACATATCCATTTAAATGAAAATGTGCTTCATCGCTCATAATCAGATTATCCAAAAAATTGTCATTTTCTGTAGCTAGCAAAATCAATCTATTGGCATATTTTTTTTACACGTTCTTCCACTGAGTATGATGACATTATGAAATTTTATAAAATTCTGTATTATCTGCAAAAAAAGAAATAAAAAAAATTAAAAATGCAAAAGTTATAAGCATTTCAAATCAGTCAGTCCAAGTTGGCCCACCCTGTACTAATTGTTTCAATATTAATATTAGTATATCATATAATTATTTTTTACTTATTTTTGTACTTTGTCTTCTCCATTTGTATTCATACCTTTTATTCAATTAACTTCAAAATTAATTTCTACACATCTAAAATTCCTGTATTATAATTATAAGATTTAATCTTGTTGTTCAGGATAAGCACATTAAATAAATAAATAAATAAATCAAAAATAAGGCTGAATATTTGAAATTAAAAAAATAAATCTTTATTTAACTTTTGTTAACTTTCATGCACAAAGAAAATTAATAGCATAAAATATTAATTTTTTACATTTCAATTTAACAATTTTAACTATTTCTTGATGTTGCCAACTTTTGTGCAAACAAGCATTCCACAAAAATATAACAGTTAGCCAATTCAGCCCATAAGTATTTTAAAAACAACCACAGATTTTCCTATCCTAAACAAGTTAAAAGTTAATTTTATGTCTAGATAACATTTTATGAGGCGACATCTATTATTCGGTAGCGGCTTCATGTATACGAGTATACGAAGAGATGTATAAGTTGATTAAACAGTTTGCGTATAACAGTTTATTTTAAATAATATTGTTACAAATAATGTTATAAATGTGAAAACACACA
Organism: Bellardia bayeri; assembly: GCA_950370525.1. Lineage (NCBI taxonomy): Eukaryota > Metazoa > Arthropoda > Insecta > Diptera > Calliphoridae > Bellardia > Bellardia bayeri. The sequence continues at coordinate 73,696,277 of OX493267.1, read as the reverse complement.
CTATTATATGCTAAACATAATAACAAAAATAAAATATAATAACGAAATAATTTATGTCATTTCTGAAGATAATGCAGAACTTCAACTAAACTATTTGTCGTTAAGTCGTTATTTGTAGTTACTTATGTTTATGAAAGTTCTGTTAAGCACTAACATCAGTTTTGCCAGAAAATGCATTTCAAAATATGCTAAAACTTGAAAAACTAAGTGCTAAAATGTTCTACAGAAGAAAAAATAAGTGCTAAATGTTTTAAATGCAACAATACAATTTTTATTTCAAATGTTACAAATATAAATTATAGTTTTTTCTAATTTTGTTCATAAAAATTATTGTATTGTTTTAATAGATTTCATTTCATATAATTATTCAAAAATTTCCGTATTCATTTACTTACCGCACCTAAAGAAATTTAGTTAAAATATTAGTAAAAGCTATTTTTTATTTCTCCAGAGGTATTTTTTGGAGTAAAACAGTAAAAAATTTTTCGAGAAAAATTTTTTTTTTATCAAACAACTTATGCTAAAAAGCATTTAGCATAATTTTTAAAAATTTCCATGCATTTTCGAGAAACAAAATGCTAAATCTAGCACTAAAAGTGCTAAAATGGCAACACTGACTAACATACTGTAGCTTATCTGCTAGTTTAAGAAGCTGATTAAAAAAAAAGTAATAAATGAATGTTTACCAATATGGTTAAACCCGTTCCAATGTTTGTAGGACAGCGCACAGTGGGGATTTAAAAAAAGTATTAAATAAATATATTATATCTAAATATATGTCCGCTTGCAAAAAAAAAAAAAAAAAATCACTTGCCAAAATAGGAAGTGTTGTCGAGTTCACGTTTTGAAAAAATTGAACTACTTCAACCCACGAGGAGAGGTGCCCCAAAGTTCTGCAACTCGGGTATGTAAAAAATTTAAATGATCCTAATTATTCATTTGTGATTCGATTTCAAATATAGTATATAGTATTATATAAATTCTACTAGTCGAGTACTAAACAAAAGCTATATATACTTGTATAGTTTATGATATATTCGCATATAAAAATCCAATTGTTAACTTTAGTAGCCTATTCTGGTTTGTTGCTCATAGCGGATCCAAATCTTTTTCCAATGATTTTTTCTAAGTATGTTTTATGTATTAATCGTACTTTAGTAAATACAATAAAAAAAATTATTGATTAAAAATAAAGGGTGGTTAAATTTCAAGGGCCGATGTTGATTTTGAATAAAACACAAACGATTTAGGAAATTATTGTAATTTTATTTTATTATGATATATTGGTACTACTCAATTATGTATGGAACAAAATATCGGCCAAATGGGCGCCGTGACCACGGCGGCACACCTCCATCCGATGGTCCAAATTTTCGATGACCCTGAGGCATAATGGAGGTTCTATGCCGTTAATGTGCCGAATTATCTCATCCTTTAGCTCTTGAATTGTTGCTGGCTTATCGACGTACACCTTTTCTTTCAAATAACCCCAAAGAAAAAAGTCCAACGGTGTCAAATCACATGATCTTGGCGGCCAATTGCCAACGCCATTACGTGAGATAACACGGCCATTAAATTTGTTGCGCAAAAGAGCCATTGTTTCGTTAGCTGTGTGGCAAGTGGCATCGTCCTACTGAAACCACATATCGTCCACATCCATATCTTCCAATTCGGGCCATAAAAAGTTCGTTATCATCTCACGATAGCGAACACCATTCACAGTAACTGCCTGACCGGCCTCATTTTGGAAAAAATACGGCCCAATGATGCCGCCAGCCCAGAAACCGCACCAAACAGTCACTCTTTGTTCGCCCAAATGCGGCAATTCTGTTTATTGACGAATCCACTAAGGTGAAAATGTGCCTCATCACTGAAGATGATTTTCTTCGAAAATTGATCGTCCACTGTTTGGAATGGTCAAGAGACTTTAGTTCTTGAGCCAATTGCACCTTGTAAGCGTGTAAATGCAAGTCTTTATGCATAATGTTCATCAACGACGAGCGTGAGAGGTGCAATTGTTGGGCACGACGACGAGTTGAGGTGGACGGCTCTTCAGCCACACTATCGCGAACAGCAGCAATATTTTCTGCAGTACGAGCTGTACGAGCATGCACTGGTGTTCTCACATCTTCTACAGACCCGGTTTGCTCGAATTTTTCCACGATTTTTGCGATTGTACGCACATTTGGACGATCAAATTGACCAAAAAAATCACGAAGTGCATGATATGCATTTTGATTTGAACGCCCATTTTCATAATAAGTCTGGATAACTTTAACACGTTGTTGGATTGTGTATCTCTCCATGGTTCAAATTGAGTAAGTCTGAAATAGAGAAATGTCAAATAAAATTCGGAAAAAAGCTTGGCGTTTAGGTGTGGTTCGCATTCAACATCGGTCCTTACAATTTAACCACCCTTTAATTACAGAGTCAAAAATTATTAGGGTCCGCCAAATAACATTTTTTTTTTGAAAATGCATACAAAAAAACTACTGAATATTTTCTCAAATTTCTTTTTTTATTTGAATGCACAATCCTTCCAGTTAATAACGGAATATAATTTCATTCAAATGGCTGCTCGGCTGGCCATGCAGTAGCCTACACGGTCTAATTTTTAAGCACATTATCAATTGTGTGCAGCTGGCTTCACGAATATTGTCCTTTAAAGCGTCAATTGTCTCTGGCTTGTCGGCGTAACACTTATCTTTGACGGCACCCCACAAATAATAGTCCAACGGTGTCAAATCGCAGCTCCGAGGTGGCCAAACGACATCACCTCTGCGACTGATAATGCGTTCTTCAAAAACAGGGCGCAAAATATCGAGTGTAGCTTCGGCGGTGTGGCACGTAGCGCTGTTCTGTTGAAACCAAATGTTGCCCAATTATGCCTCCGGTCCAAAATCCGCACCAAACAGTATCTCGTTTTGGGTGCATCGGCTTTTCAATGTATGCGTGCGGGTTTTCTGTGTCCCAAATGCGACAATTTTGCTTGTTTACATACCCGCCAAGATCAAAATGAGCTTCATCTGAAAAGATGATTTTTTTTGACAAAATCGGCATTTTCTGTAAGTCGATCGCAGGCCACTTAGCGAAGCGAAGACAAGCGTCCTCGTTCAGAGGAAGGATAAAACTAATTATTTGTCAAATTAGAAATGAACTAAGTGTCACTAGTTGAAAAAAAACGTTAGATGTTAGATTATATTAGAAGTGTTAAAAATTAGATTTTTGGCATATAAATGTACTTCTTTTTATATTATTTAAGTAAATTCTAAAAAGACCTCTAACATACTTATATTTTTCGGAAAGAAAGTATGTAAAATTCAAGTTTAGGGCAAATTTATCACTTCACACATACGTTGAAGGAGATATTCTTATCACTCGTGTGTGTTTGTTTTAAGATTAAGATTTTAATAGTACTAAATAAATTCTTCAGTGTCAATTTAACATTCGAAGAGTTCATTACAACCATTCCCAGTATCTAGTAAAAAATTAAACAGTGCATTACAACTACCAGCAATTTGGCACTCACGTGGCACAATGCTTGTCTTAATTAATACAGGTGTTGACACTTCTAAAATGCGTTTAAAAAATATTTCTGACATGCAAAGTTATCTTTCCGCACTTGACGATTTTGTAAAGTTTAAAAATCTATGTTGGCAGAGTTTATTCAGTTGCCTTGTATTTGGACTCGCAAAAGATGCCCAGAATTCTTTATGTCGGTTGCCGGTGCTAATAAACGCCACTGATCGAAGGATAAAAGCAGCTTTATATGCCTGTAGGCAGTTTGCTATATTTGAGAATAAAGAAAAATTAAAGAAGTTCTGAAGAAGATCTGATTTTTATTTGAAATTCTTATGGCTTATATACTAACGATGAGAATCTTCTCAGATCTAGAAATTATGTGATTCTTTAATTTAACTCAATCTTTGAACTAATATGATATTCCTACATGTTGATTATTACTCGATCTATGGATAATCTAATATACTGACATACTTATTATGCTCTTAAGTTTACTCAACTTGCGAATTGATTCACTACAACACCATAATTCTTATTTTACAATTGACATCATAACCAAAGCTATCAAGTGAACGTAAATTTCTGTAAGCTGAAAACTCCTGTCAAATATAAGTTGAGTAGTTTAGATCATTTCTTGGGTGGCATGTATTTTGAAAAATATTATTGCCGTTTTATCATAATTGCAACAAATGAATGTTGAATCGTGCTCTATATTTGAAAATCTCCAATTGCTCATATTAATTGAAGTAAAGCAGAAGTGAGTGGTTGCAACAAAACAAAATTCGATTGTTTAATTTGTTTACAATATAACATTCCTCTTATTACATTATTAAATATTACAGTCTTTAAACTACAATGTTTTATGTATTAATTATTTTGTTTCTGTTTTGTTTCTTCAAATACACTGCACTTTTTTGGTACAAAATTCGAAAATTTTGAAGCAAAAATTACAAACATGCCAAACAAACATGTATTCTTTAAAATGGCATACATATAATTTACTAAAGATAAAGATAGTTGATACAACTATATTTTCTTAGTACTATTCAAAGTTAATATAAAGAAATGAACAACAAAGTTTATAATATTTTTGGAAGTGAAAATTTTTGCCTGACTGCTAAGCCCATTGGATTTAAATATTACACACATATGCAAAAATTCTAAAAGCCTCATCCCTCATCTACTGTTGTTCTATGTTTTAAATAAATCACTCCTGTAGTTTAGAGGTTCTGTTGCCAATTAATATTTATTGAGGTATGCTGCTGAGACGTATGAGTAATATTTAATTTCACTTAATTTCTTATAACGTATACAACCTGTATAACAAATACTTACCAGTACTGCGATTCACTAACTTTTTTAACGATAATCGTATCGTTAAAATATATATAACGAAAATTTATCGAATTTGCAATTCAGTAACATTTTTAACGATATTCGCTGTCGGCTGAAGTCAGCTGTTATTCTAACATGTTTTTCTATCGTTATATTAGCGACAAAAACTTGAGTTGTGTTTATTTTATTGATAAAGTGTATTTATTATATAAAGTATGTATATACGTTTATTTTGTGTTTAAAATGGCTTTTGAGTATTTGGCATACGAACTAGCAAGGGATGACCCAATTTTTTACGTTCCATCTGTTAATCGTCGTGTTCTTCGGAATTTGGACAATCCTTTCGCTTTGACAGCGAAGGAATTTCAAAAATTATACCGACTAACTCCGGACTTGGCTGAAAATTTAAGTCTTAAGCTAGATGATCAACTAAGAGGATCTAAAATAACATCTGCATACATAAATCCACAGAAAAGCAAGTAAGACATGACAGCTTCAAGTTAAAATGAAATTTTCTGCCATGTAATCAACTAAATTGCTGAGTTGTTCTGCTGAAGCCCGACCTCTTTTAGAATTAGAATTGGTCGCCATTCTGTTAAATGCACTTAAAATGTATGTACATATATAAATGTAAATAAAATAACAAAATAAAAACATAATTAAATCACACATTTTTTACTTTTTACAAAAATAAATAAAACCCCCAAATTATGCACAATTAAATTTGTTTTTTTTTTCATTCTCCTTTGTGCTTTTCGCTTATTTTGGCATGTTGTACACAGAGGTGCCAAATTTTATTAAATTAAATGAGTACAAAAAACAGCTGTATACTATCGTTAAAAAAAAGTTACCGAATCACACAATCGTTACTGCAAACGAATATTTATGTCGACAAATTTTACGATTGTCGGATCGCTAAAAGTTAGTGAATCGCAGTACAGGGATGCAAAAGTTGTTACAATTGTACTTTTTTAGCACTGTTCGTATTTGAGAGTCAAAAGTACAATAGCACTCCACTGACTAATTTAGCACTATTTAAAATTTTTATTATGGTTTAACAAGTTTATGCCAGAAAATATTGTTTCGGGTAAAACTTCTAGCACTATTAATAGATTAGATATTAATGGAAAAATAATAAAACAAGTCAAGCCCGACCACATAATACCCTCTACCCAGAATATGTATAAAACAGTTTTTCGGAAATGGACGTTATTTGGGAGATATAACCGATCAGCCAAAAATTTAGTGTCATGATTTCTGTGAATACAAATATTATATGTGTTAAACTTTATCTCAACATATCTATATAATTTTAAAAGATTTTTGGAGGTTAAAGTAAATTACGGAGAGAGTTGCGACAAATTATGGACCGATCATCATAAAATTGTACCGTATTATTTGTATACATATGAAATATATTTGCGTTCAACATTATTTAGATACCAACATTTTTGAAGGAGTTATGCTCTTTAAAGTGATTTTCAAAAGTGGGCCTTATATGGTAGTTACGATAAATTATGGACCAATCTGCACAAAACTTGTTGATGTGATTTGGCTTCATTTACTGCTCATTTGTGATGAAATTTGTTTGGATACTTTCATAATTAAAACATTTATGATCGGTAAACCCCAATTTCTGAAGGACATTTGTATGGGAGCCAGGTGAACTAATGGACCGTTTTCTGGCAGTTTCAATCCTGTCCGTCTTTGGGCCGAAAGAATTTCACGTGCCAAATTTTATGAAAATATCACCAAATTGCGACCTGTACTCTTCGTACAAGCTTTACAAGGACAGACAGCCAAACGGACGGACAGACAGACATCGTTAAATCGGCTCAGAAGGTGATTCCTTTATAAAGGAATATTATCCATTCCAAATGTGGTAAGGATATTTTCGTATCAAAGTAAATAAAAACTAAAGGCAGGAACATACTGTTTGTTGCGACTGTATCCAATCCAATGCTGAAGTCATCTAATTCGAGCTGCTACAAATTTAGAAATTGGTAAGAATTTATTAGCAAGAAGTATTTAGTACAAATGATTTTAAATTGCTTTTTTATTAATTGTGAAGTTTTTACATGCATATATATGTACTAATGAATTGTTATGGACGTTTTTGGTTCCTATTTAATGAAAAATATTAAAAAAAAAAGAAAATAAGAAAAGAATTTAGTACAATTGGGCTGAAAAAAGTACACTTTTGCTTGAAATTTAGTACAATTTGTAAAAACTTATTTTGATACTCAACTTTTGTTCAACACAATTCAAACACATTGCTTATTATTTTTAATATATTTTTTATATTTTAATGTTTATTTAATTATTTTTTTACACATATATATATATAAGTTTTTTTTGTTTGGCTTTGTTTTAATATATTTTTGTGCTACATAAATTATTTTATGAAAGATGTTCAATAATAATGATTTTGTTTTCTATAATTTTGTTTTTGTTTTCGTTTTTTTGGTAATAATATTAATTATTTTGTTGATTGTTGTTCTCTTTTTTTGTTTGTTTTATTACGACTATTTCCTTCATTGACTTGATATTAATTCGTTTATTTCCTGTCATTATTTTGAATTTCTTTATTTCTTTTTTTCTGGTTTTGTTTTGATTTAAAAAGTTTAATGTAAAAAGTAAAATGTGTAAAATAACAATATGTGAAACCAGTTGATAAAAAAGAACAGCAAAACAGAAACACAAAAATATATTTCTTAATATAATTAAAAAAATAATTCACTTAATCTGTTTATTCGTTATGTTAAAATTCATAATAAATTCGTAAACTTCGATGTACAATGAAATTAGGCTGTAATGAAAATTATATATTTAATTATTAAATGCTGTTGTTTGGTTTGTTTGCTTTTGTTGTGTCTATAATTAAATTATTTATTACTATAGTGTTGATTTTCGTTTTGATTTAAATACTATTTTGTTGCTTGTTTTCTTTTTTAAATTTTTGTTCTCGTTATTATTTCTATTATTTATTTAACTTATAAAGTTGGTTTTCTTATCGTTTTTTGGTTTTTGGCAAATTTGATTTTAAAAATTTTGTTGTTTTGATTATTTGCTTTATGCCCTTCATTAGAATCGTTTTTTTTACATAATTTATGTCTCTAAATTCTTAAAATAAAATCTGGCAAAAGTATAAAAGTATTTTTTTTAAAACCAGGATACAATATTTTCGCAAACAAAGCAAAAATATTACAAAAATTATCCATCAAATTACACAGACAATACTAAAAAAGCAAAAGTCAGCTTAAATAATTTTGTTGATAATGCTCCGATTTTAAACTTCTTACTAGATTTGGAAAGAAGAAACTGGCATCCTTTGAATGATATATAATAATGTATAAAAACGTCACCAAAGTTTAAATTTTTTTTGAAAAATCTACAAAATTTGTGTTTTCTCGACAATAACACCCAAATTTCTCAAGTTTTGTTTTTTTCTTTTCTCAGTTTCTTCTTTCCAAATCTAGTAAGAAGTTGAAAATCGGTTCATTATCAACAAAATTACAGGCTCATAAGTGCGCAAAGGTAAAAAACAACGTTTTTTTAACCGTAAATCCAGATTTTAGAGGCATCCGGCATATTTCACAATTGGAATCTTGTTTTACTCGACAAGCCCTACAAGAAAAATAATATCCGGTTCCAGGTTTTTTTGACTGTCGCACCGTGTAAATAATTAAATAAAATTTAAATGGTAATGAATGCAGGTTTTCAAGCCTTTCGTGCATTTAAATATCTCAATCATAGTGAAAAACTGAACGGTGTTGCTGTCTATTTTTAAACGTCACCAATCTTTAGTAAAGTTTTGGTCAGATTTAACTTTAATTTAAAGCTGTTCTGGATGGGCATTGAATAAATCAGGTCAACGTTGTAGAAAATAAAATGTCTCAGTTTCAGCCAATTAAATATTATTGGGCTATTGCATGGAAACCTGAAGCGAAATGGCTCTACAGTTATTGTCAATAAAATAATTGTAGCAAAATGCAGCAACGACGGACCGACGGAAGATTCCCGATATTATTGACTTCGGAGTAGTGAAAAATATCCCTGTAGAATCGATACAAGTGGAGCCTTCATTAGACTTGTCTTCAGATCACTCTCCTTCTATTATTTCAATGCGTTTCCTTCAAGGGTATGGCTCTCCATTTCGGGACATGTCTAAATCCAGAGTAAGTTGGATAAAGTATAAAAAGTATTTAAGTTCCCACTGCACGGAAAATGTAGTGTTGAGAACTACCGAGGATATTGATGGGTCGATTGGCAAGTTTACTGAGGACATACGAAGAGCTGTGCATCACGCTTCCACATATGACGTTGAATGCAGAAATAGGACAAACAGAACTTATTTCGCTGAACTCGAACATCTCCTGACAGAAAAAAGAAGAGTTAGAAGAGAGTGGCAAATTCACAGGTCTCCTCAACTGAAAGCTAGGCTACGGGAATGCAGAGATATACTAAGAAATTTCTTAGAAACCCAAAGAATGGCTTCACTTAAATCATACTTGGAGGGAATTGACAGTTCCCCACAATCTGACTATTCGTTATGGAAGGCGGCACGAGGTTTAAAAAGACCAGTTAGAGGAAAGCCTCCTTTGCGAAATCCGATTGGTGACTGGGCTAGAAACGATTCCGAGAAAGGGACTTTATTTGTTAACCATTTGAGAAATGTGTTTACTATAAACAACTCAAATAATGCAACTGAATTGCCACCACTCGTTATTAGACCTCCTGTACCTCTAAGACTTAGCTTTAATGATATTCAAAGCGCTATTGGTACTCTGAACCTTAAAAAAGCTCCAGGTATGGATAAAATCAGCAACAAAATGCCTCGTGTAGCTAGAAGAATTATTCTCTTTATCTTCAATGCTAATTTACGCCTAGAATACTATCCTGCAGATTGGAAGGTATCTATGATTACCATGATTCCTAAGCCAGGGAAGGACCTCACCAAAGTAGAGTCATATAGGCCAATTAGCCTACTGCCGACAATTTCAAAACTGTTTGAAAAATTGTTAATGGCTAAGTTGATTCCAATTCTGAACGACACTCAATGTATTCCAAATCATCAATTCGGGTTCAGAGCTAAACACAGTACCATCGAACAAACACACAGATTAGTAAATGTGATAAGACGGTCGTTTGAAGAGAAAAAATACTGTTCCGCGCTTTTCATTGATGTTTCCCAAGCGTTCGACAAAGTCTGGCATGAAGGTTTAATGCACAAAATAAAATTAGCTCTGCCTGCTAACACCCACAAACTTATGAAAAGTTATTTATATGGTCGCAAATTTACAATCAAAGAAGGCGATTTTTTAAGCCCCGCTCAGCCAATTGAAGCAGGAGTACCCCAGGGTAGCATACTGGGTCCTACTTTATATTTGATTTATGCATCCGATATGCCGTCAGACCCCAATATACATACTTCAACTTTTGCTGACGATACAGCCTTTATTAGCGTTCATAAGGACCATCAAATAGCATCACAGAATTTGCAGAATTATATTTATAAACTAGAGAATTGGCTTGAGCTTTGGAAAATCAGGGTTAACGAACAGAAATGTATTCATATAACTTTCACATTGCGAAAAGATACCTGCTCGTCCATCAGAATAAATAACCAAATTATTCCGCAACACAATGAAGTCAAATACCTCGGAATCCACCTCGATCGTCGTTTAACCTGGAAGTCTCATATTGACGCAAAACTTACACAGATGAGATTAAAAGCAGTGCAACTTAATTGGCTAATCGGCAGAAATTCTACATTAAAGTTGGATTGTAAACTTTTGTTGTACAATGCAATTCTAAAGCCAATATGGTGTTATGGAATTCAATTATGGGGTACTGCCTCAGCATCCAACATTGAAAAAATTCAAAGAGGTCAAAATAAAATTCTACGTATAATTACTGCAGCTCCATGGTACGTTAAAAATTCTCGAATTCACAAAGATCTAGGCATTCCTTTGGTGAAAGACGAATTTACAAAATACGCCTCAAAATATGTCAGCAAACTTGAACACCATCCAAACCCACTTGCACGAGACATCCTTAACTTTAGTGGCCATGTTCGGTTGAGAAGGAGGGATACCCTTGCTTTAACTCAAACGCAAAACAGATGACTGGATCAGTGGATGTAAATTTTTTTGTAGTATCATAATATTTTGTCTAGCACTGGCTGGACTTATTATTTTCTTTTAGTATTAAGATTCGAAAACTTATTGTCATTTCAATATCTGAAGATTCAATAAATAAATATAATGTATTATAAAAAAAAAAAAAAAAAAAAATGCAGCAATTATTCAGTAAAGGTAGGTTGATCAATAATAACCATCAAAACACAAAACTAAAACCTTTATAAGTGGAGATATATTTAAGTGCTTTTTTTAATCTCTTTTAAAGGTATATATATGTATATATGAAAGGTATATACTAAATATATGTCATTTATATTCATCTAGTTACTGAAAAGTTTTTTTGTTTTTAATTCGTCATATGCGTGAGGTTTTGCTTTATCTATATAATTTGAAAATAAAAGTGCCACTGAAGCACATCGATTGCACACCGAAACTAGTGATGATTGTACGATAGATGGCTTTTACGGTTCACAAGTGCTGATTTTGATAGGGAAGACAAAAACGACCCGAATAGCCAAAATATATTTAAGACCAAGAACTAAAATCAAAAATCAAATTCAATAAACACCAATTTTAAAATGTTTGGCAGCGGCAGAATTTATCTAACAGCAGGGAAAATGGATAATATATGAATTGTAGCCGAGAGGTTTTGAAAGATTCTGATTATTCTAAATGCTGCTTAAACGCTATAAAATAAAATTATTTTTGCACCATACCATTATTTGCAATGAAAAGTGAATCATCTATTACAGTAACCAGAAGCATAAATTATCATATAATAGAAAAGAATATCATTTCACTTCATTTATTTATTAATTGTAATGAAAAAGCCAATTTACACTCAGAGAGAAAATATAGTTGTGTATATTTGCCAAAACTATTTCAAAATTTTTAAGAATTTTTTTACTTTTTGATAATTTTAGTTAGGCTCGAGGTCATTAAATTTAATTTTCATTAAATTATTTTTACTGAAGTTAGGAATTACAACTTGAAAAATTTATTATTAAAAATTTTTATAATTTTTCTTGACTGGTTAAAGGATTGATGTTTGTCTGTTGGCTGACCGGCACCGCAGTGGTGCATGTGGTAGAACGCAAAGAATTCTGATGAGAGAAAGTAGGATTTCTCGAAACATATGTAAATTCAACAACCCAGGTTCGATCCCCAGTCAAGAAAAATTATCAAAATTTTTAATAATAAATTTTTCAAGTTGTAATTCCTAACTTCAGTAAAAATAATTTAATGAAAATTAAATTTAATGAACTCGAGCCTAACTAAAATTATCAAGAAGTAAAAATTAACAGTTCGATTATGAAATAATAATTATTCCAATTTTTAAGAATTGTTTTAAAAATATTATCGTCACTTTATTTATTTACATGATTGCGGCAATCATAATATGCTTAAGTTACGATTTATATGATTTTAAAAATCATTTATATAGTTATAGTAATTATATAATGTTTGTGGTGATTAGTTTTATGAGGAAAGATTATACCATATTATGTTGTTCTGTATTATAATCAAAGAGCAACATATTATGATAAATGTATTACATATTTATAATTCATTTATAGTTATTTTAAATATATATTAAATTATAGTAATTAAATTCATTGTAACTTAACCTTAATTATGGTTACCGCGCAATCATATAAATAATTACCGTGAACATAAAATTGTTAAAAATCTTTCAAAAATTTTGACATGGTTGTGGTAAACATGTACAAATATTACATATTTTACACATTTAAGACTACATATAAAAGACATGATTTTACAATAAAAATTTTATAATAAAACTAAAATGTTAATATTGAAAGTATTAAATTATTCAACTATGTAGTAATAAATTTTAGAAAAAATTAATTATATAAAATTTGCTATCAACAACGACAATTACATATCAGATCGTAATAACCATTCTGACATTAATGTATTAAGTTATTTCATAACACATCACATGTTAAATGAAGAATTTTTGCACAAATAATTATATTAAACTTGGCAAAAATAACGAAGCAAGTTCGAGAAGAATTCAAAAAACTGAGTCTGAAAACTATATACATATTTCGGAGTATTTAGAATAAATATTTCATTAAAACAGTAAGCAACCTTACATTAATAAAATTTTAAAAAGTGCAAGAAGTTAAAAACGGATTCCGATACATGATCCCTAGGGTCGCAGTCGGTAGGCAACACGATTGATAATCTTATTAAATCAAATTTGTGTCAATCTTACTAAATGCATGGCATTCGTTTCATGGTGCTAAGATAAATGCTCTGTATTTGTTATGACCAGGTTATCACAGGAAATCTGTAACGAAGTCTGATACGTTTGGAACGAGCATTGGCCAGACATGAAAGAGTAATATTACGTTATGACAACGCTCGGCAATATGTTGCTGTACTTTTTAAAAACTCTTTAGAAAGAAGTGGTTGGAAAGTTTTGTTACAATCCAGTCCTTTATCTACTATTTGTTGCATTCAATGCAGAACGTTCTGTCTCTGTGGTAAGTTACTCTTCAGAGCAGGATTTCGAAATTAGCTTAATTCGTTTTTGGCCTCAAAAGATGAACAGTTTTTTTGACACTGTAGCTATATGTTGCCAGAAAGTTAAAAATAGTTCATAGCTTACAATGGCACATTACATATAATATATTTATATTGTGCAAATGTTTCCAAATGACAGCTAAAAATTAAAAAAAAAAATTAAGTACAAATTTGTAGTTTAAAAATATTAAATTGCTTTTTTTGTTACATACATACATATTAAAATATTTTAGCGACTGGATTTTATGTACACAATGCATTAGTTGGTTTTGATTAACCTCCTGGCCCACGATGTTGAACGATAACGTTCGCTTAGATAAGACTTAAGACACAAACTTTTTATCGTATCTATTTTTTACTCAATCAAGTTTGTTTATTCCACAATCAAGTTTGTGTCTTAAGTTTTATCTAAGCGAACGTTATCGTTCGACATCGTGGGCCAAGGGGTAAGTTAGTTATATTGGTAATTTTAGTGTTATTTTAAGTCGTTTGAAGGAAATCTAGACCGATGAAGAATAAACAATTTTTTTTATAAAATTATGAAGTTTTTAAACAATTAATTAACATAAAAATATGCTGCAACTAGAATAATTCCAAAAAAAAAACTTTCAAGTATTAAATTTTACAAACTAAAACTGCAAATAAACTTTTTTTAAACCAATGAAGCGCATAAAAAAGTCGTCTTCAGCCGACCATTTGATCATCTGTTAATTAATTAATAATTAATTTTTAAATTCTGTAGTTTTGTTTTTTAATAATAAAAACATTAGTTTTTGTTTACTTTGTTGTTCGCTCTCTAAATACATATATATATATATGTCCATATATATGTATATGTATATATATTCACCCCTATCGTGAATAAAAATTCCACATGAAATTTGTTCCCTTTTCACATTTTTCCTATTTAAGTTCAATAAAACGGAACAAATTTCATGTGGAATTTTTTTTCACGAGAGGGGTGATTATGTGTGTATTGTTTCTTAAAAAAGTTTTTAAATTTGGTAATATTTTTCCATTATCAAATCAAAAATTACTTTTAGTTGGTTGGCAATTCTTGGGTTTTTATTTTGTTAAATGTAATTTTGGCACATTGTTTCCGAAATATATTTATGTTTAGTTTTTTTTTGTCTTTTTTTTTGGATTTAAAAATTATAAAATATACAAATTTTCAAAAATTCTTAAACATACATTTATGTTTAAATATAATAATTAAACTTTTAGTTTTGGTTTGTTTTAAATGTAAGTTTTTTTAATTTTGTTTTCGTTTTTAATTTTATTTTAAAAAAAGTAAACATTTAGTTGTTTTTTATTTTGTTTTTGTTTAATATTAAAGAAATTATTTATAAATACTATAGTTTTGATTTAAGGTTTAATTAGCTTTTAATTTTTGTAGTTTATTTATGTTTTATTACCATTTTGTAAGGTTTTATTTTCTCATTGTTGTCTCATTTTTGTATTTGTAATTCATTGTACATGGGTTTACATTTATATTAATTACAAGTTATTTATTTATTTATTTATTCATTTATATATTTGGTAAGTTAATTAATCTAATTAGAAGAAAAATATATGTATATCTTTATTTTAGTATAATTTGGTTGCAGTAAGTTTTTTGTTTTTATTGGTTAATATTTTTTTAAACTAATTTATTTCCTGATATTTACATTAAAATTTAATTTTACTTTTATATATTCTACAAAGTATTACAAAATTATATCAAAAATTAATCAAAATATTATCAGTCATTAGATTTTTGGAAAAATATTAATTACAAAATTTTATTTCATACATACAATAGTTAATTTTCCTCAATTTTCTTTTTATGATTTTTTATTAATTACATAAATTTACATAATATTGTTGGAAAATAAACGTAATTTGATGTGAATTTAATCTGTGTGGAATTAGTGGTTTAAAACCTTTTTTGATTGTTTAAAGCAATTTAAAATATCATCAGTTTTTAACGCTTTCTTGGAACAAAAATATAAAATAAGCTTTGACTACTTGCAATAACGTAGTCTTGCATAAAAAAACACATATGAAAAGAATACATACCAAAACGGTCAGTAAATTGTTTTTTGCGCACTCATTTTTTGCAATTTTAATAAAACTTCAAAAAAAAAAACACCAAAACGGAAATATATTCACAGTGTTCTTAAAACAATTGCAATTTAGCTGTAAATCTTTTTCATTCAGAAATGTTTTAATTATTAAGAAAAAAATCGAATAAAAAAACCTTTTTGGAAATCAATTAAAAGTTGCGCCAAAAAGCCTAATCCTGCTTTTGGCCTTAATATAGCTGAAGAGCAAATTATCCCCCATTTGTATCATCACATACAAAAGGTAAATGTTGCAGGAATCTATCTATCTCTTTTCCTCGTAATGCTTAAACTGTCTGTCAAACAGGTCAAAATGTTCAACATAAGGTTTCCGGTATGTAAAGGTAATTCGAATTTGGCCCCCTTGTTGTTCCATTTACCATACAGAAAGGTAATCCTGCATATTAAAAATCCTAATATCTTGTTTTCTTTATCATTTCATTTGTTTTCTTTTGATTTTCTACTGGCTTTTGTTTATGAGAAAAGCAAAATAAGCTCATTTATTTTATTTAACGGCTTCGAGAATAATTAATTTTTCCATTCAGACTTCTAAAAAAGCTTTTCACACACACACAATACTTGATGTTGGCTAATTGTTGTAAGTTTGCAAACAGTTTTTTTTAAACGTGTAAAATTTTTGAAAAAAAAAAATGTTCTTCAGAGAAAACCCCTGAAGAATATTTTTATCCTAAAAATTATGTACCCCATTATAAGATATCGGAGTATATAAGACGTACAAAAAGGTAATACAGTTGAATGAAAAGGAAATGTTAATCAACATATTTTATTAAAATAATTGAAATTAGTAACTGAATTTTTCCATCCAACAACAATTAAATACATTTTTTATAAAACTCTTTTTATTCGAAATAAAAGAGGATTTATGTATCTAAAGTAGCTCACTGAAATCATTATTTGTAAATTAAATGTATTATGTTTAAATACATATTATACATTAATAAAAAAAAATGTATAACATTACCATAAAGAATTTATAACATACATACCAAACATTCGTATACGTAATATTTGATTATTTGAAATTAAATATTACTTATACGCTACATATATTTGATATACACCTAATTCTGTTTCTACACGGAAATTGGTTCCAGAAAAACACGTATAAAAAAAAACATTGATCGTATGCAAAATAGGTCATTGGTACCTTATCTCTAAAACCTATTGAAATTAGTCAAAAACAAGTAAGAGCTGTGTGGAATCTTATATACCCACCACTAAATCACCTATAATGAGGCGAACTTCATAAATATTTTACCGCAATTTCTTTTAATTTTAGATTTGTTTTCGTTGAATTTCATCTTAATAACGACATTTATAAGAATGTTATGCATATTTCAATTACAATAAATAATTTACACTTTGTTTATATTTTTTTCAGCGTGTAACATAAAAATATTTACTTTAACAAAATATAAATTAAATAACAAAAAGCCCTAGGAAACTGTTTTTGGCTTTTTGAAAGGTGAAAATTGTCACCTATATACTCTGTGGTTATTCACGGAAGTGGCAGCTTTGGCCAATTATTGACAAACTTTCACAAAAGTAAAAATTATAATTTTTACATACTTATAATTGATCTATGTAAAATTTCGGTTCGATATGGATGTTTATGTAGATTTAAGAGTTTTCGGTAGCAGTCCTCATAAGGGAACTATGACCTATTACGGGACACCCGTCATGAAATTCTTTACGACGATTTATATGTACATGCGAATTATTTTTGTTGGATTTTAACGTATAATGATTTTTATAAGATATTTATATGTGCATTTAAGTGATTTTGCAAAGTGAACTTTTTATGATGACTAGGGTCAAATATGGACCGATCGTCATTAAATTGGACAGGAATATTTCCATATATGTATGAACTATTTGTGTCGAATTTAAACTGGCTGCTGATGCTTATAACAGATTTATGCGTATTTAAGTGATTTCCGAAAGTGAACTTTATATGGAGGCTATGATTAAATACGAACTGATCATCATGAACTTTAGTTTGATAATTTAGATACTTATGCAGATTACTTTTCGGAAGTGGTAATTTTGCATGGAACTTATTATTGCGAAATTTTGTATGGATACTTCTTTTCTACAGACATTTATGTACCATAAAGCCATATTCCGCAAAGACATTTGCATGGGAAATGAGAAATCGTAGACCGCTGTCTACCATTTTAACAGGACTTGTCGTTCTATTATACAAATGAAGTGTGCAGAATTTTATGGTTTTAGCTGCATTATATTAGAAGAAACTAGCAAAAACTATCTGAAAAATATCAGGGTAGTCTGAAACTACTACTACCGATTTTACCCATTTTCAATACCAAACATTTTGATTGAGCAAATAATGTTTGGTAAAAATTTCATTGTTCTATGATGTCTTCTTTTCGAAGCTCTATTTTGATTTCAACAGACGGCCAGATATGGCTAGATCGTCTTAGAATCTTATAAGAACCCTGTATGATCATTATTTCGATGTGTTACAAACAGAATGACAAACATAATATACCTCCCATCTTTTTGATGGTGGGTATAACAAGGATTTTTTAAAAACAACTATTCAGGTTTATAATATTAAATCCCATAATAATAAGTGATATGATATTCAAGAGATAAGGAATCCATGACTTATTTTGCATACGATTAATTCCTTTTTTTACAAAGGGTTTTTTACACGTGTTTTCCTGGAACCAATTTCCGTGTCAAAACATAATTAGGTATATATTAATCATATATAGCGTATTAGTAATATGTAATTACAAATAATTAAATATTACTTATACGTATGTTTTGTATATTATACAAAGTGTTTTTACACATGTAAAAGAACAAACAATGCACTCTAAGCTTAAAAATAATGATAAAAAAAATGTGTAACAAGTTAATTTGATGGTATGCACTAAAAGGGAATTGCCCTAAATTTGTAATATGAACATATTTCGCAAAAATTTAAGCCCAAACGATTTTGAATTGTGATAAATTGAAAAAAGTTATGTAAAAAAAAAAAATTTTAAGTTGTTTATTTTCAAAACGTGTTAAATCAAAACTGTGTAAAACCAGAATTTATACCATTTATACAAATATTAACCAAAATGATTATTACATATATTAAAAGTAATTTGTTACATATAAATCAATTCAGAGGCTTCAAAATGTCACAAAAAAAAAGGTTTTAAAGTTATTTTTATTTTTACCAGATTAAATCCACACAAAAATATTACTGTTTCTTTCCTCACAATCTTATTGATAGTAATTTAAAAGTCTTTTATATAACTTTTACATTAAAACAAATAAATCATAAATGTCAGTATATCAACGTAAACCTATTCAAAGATCATTACACTCATAACTACATACAATTAGATTTTATACATAAAAAATACAACCTGATTCGAAAAAAGTTTCCATATTTTTTCTCATATGTAGTTGTTAGTATCAATATTTTCATTTTTTCATAATGCATCGAAATAGTATAAAAGTATAGTAGATATATATATATCTATATATATATTTTTTATTAGTTTCATAATGAGGAGGGGGTGGAGTTAAGAGTTTCATTCAGAAAAAGCATGCAATATTTTGATAATGTATTTAGGAGTTGGAGGGTAGTATAATTGGAGATAAATGTTAAGTGTGTAGTTGTATGAGATTAGTTTATTTTTTTTTTAAAGAATTTTGATTGATTGTCCGAAAGTTTATTTTATATATATATATATAGATTTTATTGTTTTGGTTCATCATCTGCAAAACTGAGATGGAGAGACAGAGTTATGTGAGGGAGGGGTGGGGGGGGGGGGGGTTGGTTTAATACTGTGATTTTTTTACATATATAAAGGAGGACATTTATTAGGAGTTAAGGAGTTTTTATGCTTTTCAATATGTTTTTGTCTTTCTTTTGCTTGTTCAACTTCTTCAAACATACATATACACATATTTATATATTCAGTAACTTTTGTTATCCACATAACTATTACTGTTTATTCACAAGGCTTTCCAATATAACAAACACAAAATAACAAAGTATATTTGTAAACATACATATATATATACATACACATAGCAACATACATGAACCTAGTAAAAACGGCAGAAATCATTTCATCAGTTGTAGTATTTACACACACTACTCTAATATTGTATCGCCAAAATATATACGTCATATTCATCTAATAATAATGTGAATTCGTACCCAGGTAGGAAATTGCCACTTATGTTTTAAAGATATTGTTAATATATCGACAGTCTTTGTCGATGTATAAAGAAAAATTTGTTGGTGAACTATTTTTTTTTTTTGTTCTGTAAGTTTTTGTTGGCTCACTGCCAAATTTTAAATTGAATAGTGCACTTGCCAAGAGCCTTTTGATCAACAATTAAGTATTTACTGCAGTAACTTATTTTTACAGCACATACGGCAATAACTTTTGAAAGCAGCAATTTCATGACGTACAGAATCATGTGTTAAAAAAAACTATAAGAAACAATAGTTTACCTTTAAAGAGAAGAAATAGAAGAGGAATTTCAGAATGTTTTGTAATGATATATTAACATTGTTTACTTGAGACTGTGGAAATGTTGCAATTTAATATAAAAAAAAATTGTTAAGAATAACAAATTAGTATATTACAACATTCCTACTGGGTAGAACTAACGAATAAAAAAAAATTTGAAAATCAAACGAAACACATACACAAATACTTTCCATTTTTCCTACATTCATTGTTTGACTAACAAAACGATTTTATTAATTTAAACGAATTTTCATCTGTATCAAAAACACAATTTCAATTCATTTGGAAAGACCACAATAAAAAGAATTTGTACACACTTTTTGCGGCGATAAGTTAATTATATTTGCAACTATACAGTTGCTAATCGCTGTAGTAGTTGTAGTTAGTTGCAGTCTAATAAACAATTAGATTTTTTACTATTTGCTTCTTAATTTCCGTTAATTATTGCTTTCACTGTAGCGAGGTGATCGTTTGTTTTATGTCTTTCTATATTTTAACAACAACAAAAAGGGGTATTAGTATTTGTTGTTGTCACTGTCTCACACCGATATGGAATAATCGGATTTTTCAGCTAAAAGTTTTTGTGTGGGTGCTGGTGAATGTTGTCGTGCTTGTTGTTGTTGTTGTTTTTGTGTTGCCGTTATTGCGGATGAGGGTGATGGTGATTTTGAGGGTTGTTGTTGTTGTTGTTGGTTTTTATGGGCAAGCGCTTGTAGCTGTGGTAGCTGTTGTTGCTGTTGTAGTTGCTGTAACTGTGGCTGTGAAATCGGACGATTCTCTTGTGGTCTTTGCTGTTGCTGCTGTTGCTGTCGTAACAAATGTGAAGTTGTGGAGGCCGGTCGTGACCAGAGTGTTGATCTCAGGCCTAATTTTAATTTCTTCAACGTTTCCACATCACACTCAACCTGTGCAACTTCAGCACGTTCCGCAGGCATAGCTACATCAACGGGTATTTGATGGAATCCACTATTGGAAATTACATTGCATTCAGCTTGTAGCTGCAATGGATGCAGGGCGCGTATAGCACCTCCAGGCCTAATTATAGATGGGACAAGCATTTGGTAGGTACATATTTATATGACAATATTTGCAAAGTTTTTTTTTTTTTTATATGGTAGAATTTGAGCACTACATAATTATACATACATACATATAAGAAGTATAGAGTACAACATTATGAAAATATATGCGTAACTAATGTACGAGTATGGTTTTATTCACAATGAAAGTATTTGTGTTGCTGTTGAAGTCAATGCTGTTGGGCTGAATAATGATAAAATTTGAATTCAAGAAAAAGCGTTGAAGCAGTTGATGATTTGTTTTTTGTTTAAAAGAAAAACATTATAAATTAAAACGATAGTAAAATAACTGATGAAAATGTTAACCAAAAGAATTAAGCGAGATTACAGTGGAATTTTAAGCTAAACATTTTCAGTTTTTATATTCTGCTTATATGTATAAGAAAAAAATATTTAGCTTTAAATGTAGATTTGTAAATAAGTTTCAGAAGGTGTTATAGTTATATAAATTTCTAACAATTTTCTGGTTATATGCGGGTGAAGTTTTTAAGGTTTTTATTGCGATATATGGCAACCAAATAAAAGCTTTCAAATTATAAAATAACAGAAATGTTTAAAGTAAAGAGCAACGAAATATACATAGTGATTAATTAATTTACACACTTATATTACGGTTTAAGAACACTTTGATGTTTACTCAACGATGACTCACAATAAACTGATTCACTTGATTGGCTCTGTTAGTCTATTTATACAGGAATCATAATTTCTGGAAGGTTTGAAACTAAGATACTGGAATGTTCATAACTGCAAGTCTAGAATGTTCGTGTCTAGAATATTCAGTCAAAGCCGTTAAACTTAATGTTGTCATATTGCTCAGCTTTGTTTATAGCAAGATGTTCTCAATAATGTTTATAAATTAAAACTTTTACAAATGGAAATGTTGCTAAACAAGTTGTATGTCGATAAACATGCCATCTGTTTATAAAGATGTTGTATGTTCATAAACATGCTGTATGTTGATACCGACCATAAAATTTAAATACAATTTCGTAACAAAAATTTAACTAAAATCAGGAAATGTCAATTTTTAAATATATTCACACTTACATTGACACTCAGGTGGGAAACCACAAAAGAAAAAAATTAATAAGCGATTTAGCACAGAAATATCAGAAATATTTTCTATTATCGATAAATTTAAAAAGTTACGATATGTGTTATTTTCCATACATACATATGTAATTTCTAGGATAAGACTGCACTAGGATAAGAATGACATCGAATGTGACGTTACTACCTAAAAGGTGTTTAATGTAAATCTACTTTTAATCAAAATATTTGTGAAAAATGCCTTGAAGGAAAACTTTGATGGCAGACAAAAATATATAAAAATAAATAACGATGGTAAATTATGAATTTGACTACAAGTAAAATATGTAAAACACGCAAATAATTGAAATATGTAAAATACTGATGGTGTGTGTGGAAAACAACACACGAAAGTAAAGGGTGAGATGAAGAAAAATATAGGATTTCTATGTATTTCACACTAGATTTAGAAAAGATATTTGAAACGTAAAACATTAACTCTTTTATGGGCCTGTGACCAAAATGCTTCAAAGTTGTTTAACATGTGAGTTTATTTTGACTCCAGGATGAATTGTGAACAATATTTCTTTTCTTTATCGTAAGATTATGGGTTTGTTTTATTTCAATTGACTAATATTACAAAGCAATGGCATATTGAATAAGTTAGTGCCAAAAATTTATTTAATGAAAGAGCAAATATTAAATTTTATAAGCAGCAGTATAGCACCTCCAGGCTTACTTATAGATGGGACAAGTATCTGGTAGGTACATATTTATATGAAAATATTTGCAAAGTTTTTTTTTTATATACTTCTTGAATAATGGCTAAAGAAAAAATGGTCCAAAAGAAAAAAAAAACGCCAAAAAAGCCAAAATTATGAAATATAGTCTTAATTTCTTTATAAAAAAAATCACCCCAAAGGATATGAAAAATTACCCCAAGGTTAAAATGAAAGGTGGCCTCAAATGTTGAGGCCATTTTTCATAGCAAAAAATTGCTCCAAATATGTACGAGTAAATGAATTTTCACTCAAAATTTTGTAATTTTTATAAAATATTTCTAAAGGCGCTGCCAAATTGCCAAAAAACAAAAAATAACCTCAAACAATTACACTGACCACAAAAACACGACAATTTTGGTCCTTTTGTTAATTTGTATTGTGGTTTTAATATATTACACTTTTTCTTTGAATTTCAGGAGGAATAAAAAATTACCTCAAAATCGTAAAATGAAAAGGAGCCCCAAAAATGTTGTATTTGGAGCCAAATTTCAAAATATATAAATAAATAAAAATTACGCAAAAAAAATGCATGCAAAATTTTGGGGTTTTCTCTTTATAGTTTTTAATATTTAGAAATATTTTATACAAATTATAAAATTTGAGCTGAAAATTTATTTACATATTTGGGGCAATTCTGCGTTATGAAAATTAAGCCAACATTTAGGGCCATCTACTATTTTAATCTTTGGATAATTTTTAATAAAAAAAAAAATAGGATTAAATTTCATAATAAAAAGTGACCCCTAAATTTTAGCCTTTTTTCGTTTTTTTTTTCTTTGAGGCCATTGCGATTAGAGGCCATTGCGATAGTAATAATGAAAAACCTAAAATTTTGCATGAGATTTTTGGGCAGTTTTTCATTTATATAGTTTTAGTATATTTTAGAATATTAACGAATGAAATTTACCCCAAAGTACAAAATAAAATTGCTTAGGTTTTTTTCATTCTACGATTTTGGGGTCATTTTGCTTTACACTTAAAATGTAAAATTACCCCATAGAAAAAGTAGATTATAGATAACCCCAATAAAAACGAAAAAAGTGTAATTTTTACTGGGGTTGTTTTCGTTTTTTAGGGCCATTTTTCCTGAGGCCATTATCCGCAGCGCCCTTGTAGTATAAACACTGATAATCTACAGCTTAATAGATTTTAATGTAGTATCTTAGTTTTGTATAGTTTTTTAGTGTTTTAATGACAGTCGTAGTTCTTGACTTATTTACATGTTTGCAATTTACATTGCTACGTCTTTCTTAATCATATTTTATGGCATATGTCTATTTTCCGTTCCAACAGAAAAAAGAAGTTGTATGAAAATTGTAAAAAGCTTCCACTAGGAACATGTGAATCATAATTTTATATTTCTACATTCAATAGTTTGTCATTGCATTATTCCTATTTCTCTAAAGAACATGCATTCTAAAATTTATCTTGTAAAAATAAAATATAATTATTGAAAAGTAGTTAAAGTTATTTAGTACTTCACCTATTCGTTCTGAACAAAATATTTGTTTGGGCAAAGTATTTTCGGACAAAGATTTTCTCCCTCTCAAAAAGAGAGACGTTAAACTTCATATGAAAAAAACTTTGTTCGAATGAATAATTTGTTCGGAACGAATGGGTGAAGCCACTTCTAAAATCACATAATGCAATGATATAGAAACGTCCCTTAAAATCAAAACGTACTCTCAGAGAAAACAAAGTACCACAAATTTCACCTACTGTATATATTTTCTTTACTCATAAACATAATTAACAAATTTTACAAAACATTTCTATATGAAGAAAGTGTCAATTGATCCCTCTTTGAAGGATTCACCCATTAATTCAAATACAATTTCATATGTGGGCTCATTACTTTGTAAAAAATCAAAAATTACTTTTGGATACCTACTATATTATTCCTTAAGTAGGATGTGTTTTATGTCTTGTTTGGCTTGAATTTATAAAGTTAAGTTTGTTGCAAGATTTTACCATAAATGTATGACTCGAAATATTTGAATGCAGTTTTTTTGCATTATAAAAATAACAAACGGTTTGATTTTTCTACCCTTTCGAGCTGGCCGAGTTTTAAAGTTAATTTCTGTGCTACTGGTTGCTTGAATAAATTTTATCCCTATTGACTCATTAGTCTAGAAAATAAAAATCTTTTACCAGGTTATCGACATTTCGATTCCTATGTGGTTCTGAGTCATCAAAGTAGGAACTGTATTTGTCTACAACAAATTGAATCGAAAATATTTACATATTAAAAACTACATGTCTGAAAATATTTAGAAAACTGAAGCATATAAGTTTCCTGTTAATTAAATTTTTGTGTATTAAATATACAAAGGTACGGTCACGCTTGGCAAATATTTGCCGAAAAAGACGTAACCACTATATAACATATATTTGAACTTGTTTATTTATTAAAAAAAAAAACTTTTTTATTTAAGCCAAAGCACAACAAATCTTTAGTTTTCATTTATTTGATGCTGTTTGATCATGCAAAACTTTTGTAAGAGTAAACAACGTTTAACAAATTTGTGCTAAAACAAGTGGTTACGCTTTTTTTTAGTACATATTTGCCAAATGTGACCACACCTTAAGTATTCCCAGCAATTTCAATATTTTGAGTATCACTTAAAATTTTAACTATGTAAAAGAAGTATCCATTAAAATTTAGAATCTCTTTGGAAATGGCTCACAAAAATCTGTCATACATGAGTCTATAAATCCTTTAGAGAAAGCACAGCAATTCTGTGATGTGAGTTGATGTGAGTTAGTAATATTTTATAAAATTTTACAATGCAAACAAAATTCTTTAAAATAGAACTAATATCAATTAATAAAATAATCAACAAGTTAATTTACAAAAGACTATAAAGATTTACATTCAGAAACACTTTCTGAATCTTATTTACAAAAATACCCATCTTTTTCACACACATTTCCTACAACTTCTTTTTTTTTTATCTTACACTCCTACACCACCTAATGTGGTCTCAGTCGCCTAATCCTATGATTCATAGTCGAATTTCTGATCGATGGGGTTCATGTAGGTACATGAAATCTCGCCGATAT
Organism: Bellardia bayeri; assembly: GCA_950370525.1. Taxonomy (NCBI): domain Eukaryota; kingdom Metazoa; phylum Arthropoda; class Insecta; order Diptera; family Calliphoridae; genus Bellardia; species Bellardia bayeri. Next base: position 73,670,134 of record OX493267.1, on the reverse strand, counting down.
TATAGCCAAAACTATTGACTATGCCATCGCTATCGACCAGACTTCCATCCACACTGCCCCCAAGGGCCGTATCCTATTTGGGCAGTGTTGGTGCCGTAAAGAACTTTGACGATAGAGGTGCGGTGGATGGATTCAAGAGTGTGCCACCGGACAGACCTTCGTCGGCCTTATGAGCTATGGGACGAAATTGTGATGATGGCTGCATGCATGCCAGGGAGGGGGCTACAGATGCAAGGGAGTTAGTACAACTACTACTATCTAACAGGTCGGATGAGTGGTGGTCATTATTAAGGTTGGCTGTGTGCTGCTGGGAATGGTGTGGTGCAATTTTGGGTGTGACTAGTAGGGGTTGTTGTGATAATTTGCTACTATTGCTACTGGTAAAACTACTGGATGTGTTAATGTTTGATGGTTGGTTGTGTTTCTGGTGTTGCTGCATTTGCAGTTGCTGTTGGTGTTGGAGGTGTTGCTGCTGTTGCTGTTGGTGTGTTATGGAGGGTGACTTAACCAATGTGGGTATGTGACATTGTATGGAATCTTGTGATTTAAATGTACTCGATATGGATTTTAGATTACCGACACCACTGCGTGGCGAAAGTATTTTATTCGAATTGGAATTATTGCTAGACGAATTTTTGCTATTGTTATGATGTCGCGGTGTTGTGTTGGTGGAAAACTGATATAATTGATGATGATACCTTGAACGACCGCGACGTGGCAATGATTTTTGTTCGGACATTGGTGATAGATCAGAGGATGTGCTTGATTGTGCTCCATGGTAGATGATACCTGTGGGAATGGGGAAAAAAGAAGACAAAACAAATATAAATAAGAACAAAATTGGTAGTTTTTTTTCTGTGTTTTTTTTTTTTTGTTGTTAGGAAGGATCATTACAATTAACAATTGATTTAAAACTAAACAATACAATGTAAAATGAATGTATTTGAAAACAAGCATCACAATGTGTTTAAATATAAGGAATATATATTTTTTTTCTAATCTGTTTAGTTTTGTTATTACTACATATACTTAATTTCTATATGTTTTATGATTTTATATATAAAGTAGAGATTTTGACAGCTAGAGTGTATTTTTGTGTCATCTTTAAGTCTTAGAGTTTTATTAGAAATTCTTAAAAATGTATTATTATTATTAGATATGTATATAGATAGTTTAGATATTTAATACTACAGATAAGTTATTGATATATTGTGATTTTGAAAATGTGGTGTTAATCTTGAGTCTGTGAAAGAATTGAAAGTTTTGTTAAAATTCACCCAATTACAAGCAGTATTTAATAAATACTTAAAAGTAGCTTAACATGTTTACACGTAAATTTGTTTAATATTTATATAATAAAAGAAAATATTTGGTTGAAATTTATGTAAATTTAAAATCTTACTGCCATATTCATAAAAAATAAAGTAGGTTTGCTTTTAGACAAAATTTTCATACAAAATTTTCTTAAAGTACATGTGAAGTCTACTTTAATTTTTTCTGAATAAGACTGTTAGTTTTTAATTTCAATGATTTTTTTTCGGAATTTCTGTTTTAAGTGAAAATTTAAATATTTTCTAAAATAATATTGTTTGCCTTTTTAAAAAAAAACAACTTTTTAAATAGCACTTTTTTGCTTCTATTTAAAAATTCCCCAGTTCTAATTTCCCATTTGAGATAATGGCATCGCAAAGCATAAACCCAACCACGACTTGTTATATACTTTATTATTACACAGCTTAACATGAAAAATGGTGCCTCAAAATTTTTAGTCAATTTGTATACATCTTAAGCCGCTTTCACACTCTTCAATTCTGACTCCTTAAGGCAAGTATTTTTGGATGAGAAGGGAAAAAAGAATAAAAGCTGTACAAACTTTACAGTACTAGTCAATTTTCTTATTTCGTTTTGTTTTTTTCTTTCATGCATGTTGATTTGCATTAAAAAGTATGAAAATTGAATTGAAGTGTGTGAATGAAATGGCAAGTTCAAAAGAGAATTAAACAAATACTGGTCAGTTAGAACTGCAGAGCGTGCAACAAGACTTGTGCCATAGCTTAATTGGTTAGCGCATTTGATCACTAAGCATGAGTTGGTATTTGCAGCCCGGGTTCGATTCCCAGCCGCTGCCACTCAAACAACATGAGTTTCTAATAATTATTAGTTTTCTATCCTATCATAACTAATATTTATCACAGCGCCCTCCTTCGGTGGTATAGCATTCAAACGCCACCGAAGTAAAATAATTTAATAAAGGCTATAAAATCAAGCTTCAACATTAACGCTCAACAACAACTACCCACCACCAGAGGCGCTGCAATTCTGCACTTAAAAACAATCATAATGCGCAATTGCAGAGTTGTGATAAAAAAAGCTTTCTACTTTCACCACATTTACTTCTTCAATCTATCCCCTTTCAAAGGAAAGTAACGCAAGTATATATAAGCATATTAATATTAATTGCCTGAGTATTACTTCTCTTAAAAAAAAATAGAGCTTCAGTTCCTCTCACTCACTTTTTTGTTGGATCAGCTGTAGTTTTCGACATATAAATTTTTTTAAAAAAGTAGTAGTTACATGATTTTTAGTAACATAACTGAAGAATAGTTAAATCTAGCTACAATATTATCTTCATGCTGCCCTAACATTATATTTATTACAGCCAGTAGTTTTGGAGATATATCCGAATATATGACGAAAAAATATTATTTAAAAAATTTTTTAGTTTTTCAAAAATTCATAAAAAAAGAGATATTAACAAAAGTTTCAATATTTTTTTATGGCCATATAGGCAGTTATGTCCTGCATAAAATGCAATATTTCTTGTTTATATGGACGCAATAGTTTTAATTTTATTATTTATTTTGTGAAACTACAACATGATTTTTGCTTGTGGTTTTACAAAAATCAATCAAACCTACCACATACATACATCTGTGTTCTGTCTAAACGTATTTTGTTTTAAAAATATAGAGTTACTTTATTTCGAATAAAACCCACAGTTGTAAATGGATTTTAACAAGATATAGCTTGCTATAAGCGTAAAATATTTTCCTTTTTTTATAAAATTTTGAAAAAAAATTTCCATCCAAAGTTGAGCGATACCTCCGAAAATACTCCATGAAATTAAAATAATGTTAATGCAGCATAAAGATAATATTATAGCCGTATTTCGATTTTTTTACTTTGTACTGAATAGAATGAATTGTTTATTAGAAACGTTACTATAAATCGCGTAACTACGTAGTTTTCTTAACCCTGCTATTTGATTAAAAAAACTATGCGAATCCTGTATTAAGAGATCATTTGGTCCAAATTGCGTACATACAAATTTAATCCTATTTTCTCATGCAATATGATTAAATAATTTATTAGTAAATCATATCGGTATGTACATTCATATTTCATTTATTTTGTAACATGATTGTATGTACAATTTGTACATGACTGTGGAGAAAACAAAGATATTCATGGCCTATTTAATGCAAATTTTTGTCGCCCAATTTACCGTGCAATAATGTCTGAAGGTACTTTCTACATGATTGCAATTGTGCTGCGCTTTGATAATGTTGCAAGTCGACAACAAATGTTAAGTAACAACAAATTAGCTCCTATTCGTGAGGTGTGGCAGCGTTGACATGTCCTTCTCCAAGCGTTTTACAATTGCCATGAGAATATCACAATTGAAAATACAGTCATATCTTGGAAAAGCTAAAAATGCAAAGCCTAAATGGAACCAAGTGCAGCGAGATGTGTTGGAGCTAACGAAAATACTAAATGGGCAAAATATAACAGCCGACAAATTCTTTTCCTCTTTTGATTTAGTAAACAAAATACTTGAAATTAAACTTACAAAATAAAACATTCATACCCCAAAGCTGCTGAATGTAAAACGACTCTCATTATACAAACCTACGTTTGCTTTCTGTGTCATTGCAATATTGGTGTCATGTGTCAGCCACAAAAACAATGCAACTTTATTGATAAGCTGATAAGCTCAATACATAAAACAGCTACAGTTAACGACAGTGGAGCAAAGAAGACGCTGCAGATTTTTTCCTAATACAATTCAACAAAAGAAACGCCTTGACGCTTGTCGTCTACAGTTTCTAATTCTTATGGGAGGAATAGATACTGCTGACCAAATGATTAGCTCCGATAAAATAAAGCGTAAAGCAAATAGATGGCCAAATATTGTATTGGCAAATATGCTGGATATATTTGCTTTGATACTCATTTCTGAGATCAATCATGGGCACTGGCTGCACTTTGTTTGGCAAACGCTCATTTGATGAAATGAAATAGATTACCACAACAACAGTTTTCAGCTAAATTATGGACTAATATATAAATCTCATCTTCAATTTCCGTGATCTTATGAAAAATTGCTTCTAAAGCGGTGGCAAGAAAGCGGCGAATCTGTATTTGCTGCAAGGCTAAATCTGACATAAAATGTTTTAATTGCAAAAGTTTTATTTGCAAAACAAACCACAAAATATATTGCAACGAAAATGGTAACGACAAACAGTTTCAATAGAATAATATTACTCTGATTAATAAAGGCAACAATAGCTTCGTGTTTTGTTTTATATTAAATTGAAATATTCACTGGACCAAATGGTCCCTAATACAAGATTAGATAGTAAATTTTTATTTTTTCCGTACAGCTTTACATTAGATATGTAATATTTTCAAACTAGGATTGTTACAAAAATAAAACACGTGAGTCGTAAACTGAAAACAATATATTACAGCATTCAAAAGTTATTGAGATTACAAAAAAAAAAAAAATGGGAGCAAGTTAGTCTAATCTAACAGCAGGGTTAAACAATTAATATCTCGAAAACTAGAGCTGATACAGAAAAAGTGATTTGTAGGCATTGGAGCCCAATACCAGATGCATACAAACTGATTAAGAAATCTAAGGCACCAACAAAAAAAGTTTCCATTTTTGTCAGGCTGTGTTCTTATTATGTTTTTTAAAAAGCTGCCAAATCAAACTTCTATGTAAAAATCGTGTTATAGGTCGTTATCTTCATAGAAAGCTAAGTTTCCGAGATATGGGCAAATATATTTAAACAATTAAGGCAGTTGTAGTTTTTTTTATAGCTCCGATAGTTTTGGAAACCATTTGGAAATTGCAAAATTATTACAAACAACATATGTACGTTATTGTAACAACTTCCGTGCATAACTGCAGTTAATATAGGAATTTAAATGAAGGACATATGAATTGGTTATGCGATACGGTAAGACACTTTTATTCTATAATGTACGCATGATCTGCAGGACATCTCTCCGATATCGTTAAGAGAAGAGTCGTATAATTTAAATGTGGCTTTTGTCTTTAGTAAAGCAATTTATACAGTGGCTGACAGTTTTTAAAGCTCCATATTATCAATATTTGTCTAAATATTGTTCAACCAAATACTTTTCTTAATATTTCTCTTAAACCTCCAAAAGACTTACTGTGTTTCATTTTCCCCTCATGCTGATTGGATGACTCCGTGCGACTTGAAGTCAATTGATCCTGATCCGATTCAGACTCTTCGCTTTCTGGCTCTGTTTTGCGGGAATGACGGCGGCGATTTTTAGAAGACTGCAGTTAATATGGATACAAAAACAAAAATACCAAAGAAACAAAATCAATTGCTGTTTATAGAAGCGAGTTGTTGAAAGAATAGCTATGAGGATTTATGGGATTAATGCTACAAAAGCGTTTAAGCATTCTACTCTACTTAGAAATGGTAGTACAATATGAATTTTTGTTTCTTATAAAAAAATAAAAATTCAAATAATAAAATTGTTTTAAACAAAAATAGAGGAGAGTTAAAAGTTTATAATATCAAGCGTTCATTTAGCTTTTTTTGTACACAATTTAAAATACAGTTTTTGTTTGTTGTTTAAAAAAAAAAATGAAAACAATGAATAGAAAAAAAAATAATTTACAAATAATTTAGATTAAATGAATGGCGAGTTTTAGTTAATAGAAAAATCCCACAGTTTACCGTCATATATATGTATGTAGGTAGGTAAATATTTAAGAAAAACAAATCACAATAATAAAATATAAATTAAAAAATTACATTTATAAAACAAGAAGAAACAAAAAACATTTAAAAGCAATTATTTAGTTGAATGTACTAAAAATACTGCAGTTGTGGCCAACTGGCTGGCTGGCTGGCTGGTGTGTGATGGTTGGTTGGTTGGAGCTGTGCTTCTTTCTTACTGATGCTGATGGTTGTTTTGTAACAAAACAATACTTGTATGTATGTATATGTTGCCACAACAGTGCTTATGTTTTACTTTATAATTTTTATTTTCATAGCAAAAAATATTGTTTTACAACTTAAACTGTTAGACCAACCAGAAAAAATAATAAATCATAAAACAAATAAAACAATAGAAATCAAGATAAAAAACAACAGAAAATAAAATGAAAAAAATTATGTATTAAATAAACGCACGATATTATGAAACGGTGAGGTTTGATAATGATTATGAATAGTCTTGGTTGGACGTTGATTTTGGTTGTGGTGGTAGTGATGATGGGTAGATTTTAATACCGCAGCAGGTGGTGTCGATGAGCAACCCTCCGTTAAAGCACGTTCGTGATACATAAATGAATGCAGCAGTGTATTGGCTGGACCAGCATGATGCGGTTGAGACATATTTCCACTTTCTGATAGCTGAAACGTAGCATATGGTGAAATATCCTCTGAGGTTTCTGCACGAACGGAGAAATATTAAAAGAAAATCAAAAATCATTTATATTAATTAATTAGAAAATATAAGCACACGTACATATATAGTATAGTAGGAATTGTATGTGTTAACACTTTAATACCAGGTTCAATTAAACAAAACTAAAAACTTGTTTTGTTTATGATATGTAAAGGGTGTTTTGTTTAGATGTATCAGTTTCAGACCAGACGCAAAACTACCAGGAATTTTTTTTATAATTTTTGGAATATATGATGGTATATATGAGGTTTTATCATTTTGAAGGATATTAAAGGATTTTTAGGGCGCGCACAATTCATGCATTTCGGTCGATTTTCATTAATATTTTCAACTAAAACACATTTTTATTGCATGAAACGATTTCAATTAGTTTAAAATATTAAAATTTATCATTTTTTAGTTAATATACATGCACTTCATTATTTGTAAACGATTAATATTGTTGTAATTAAAGACACTTGGTTATTTGCATGGCTAATTTTACTAAAACTGAAATGTGACTGAAGATTATTCAAGGAATGGTAAATCAAGCACAAGAGAAATGTGAGCAGCAAATACAAAAAACAATCAGCACAATCGATGGACGCCAATATATTTCAAATTCGGTTAACAGAAGCAAAAATATTGAAAGCGAAACCCAACCGTACAATCGATGCATCACGGTCTGAAAGAGGTATATACAACACTTTTTTAACTTGCGGCCATTTGGTCAGCTTTCAAGTGATTTATGTTTAGCTTGCGTTGGAATTTCAACATAAATAGACTGACGCCTAAACAACACTTCAAAAACGTTGATTCCGATTTGCACAAGAAAATTTTGTGTAGCTATGAAGCTCATTTCTGATTAAAGGGATACGTCAATAAAAAAAAAAACTGCCTTATTTGAAATGATGATAATCATCAAGAGTATGTTAAAACATGGTTACATCCAGAAAAAGTAACTGTTTGATGTGATTTATGGGCGGGTGGAATACGTACCTCTTTAAAAACGAAACTGACCAAAATATTACAGTTTATGGTGACCGCTATAGAGCCATGACTACTAACTTTTTCCTTCATCAATTTAACAATCATGATGTGCAGGAGTTGTAGTTTCAACAACACAACGCAACATGTCACACAGCTCGTGCCACAATTGAATTATGGAAGGAAACGTTTGGTAACCTCCTAGTTTCACGTTTGCAGATATAAGGCCACAAAACTTTTGGAAAGAGTCATTGAAAATTGCAACTCCAGCTTAGATTACGTCCTAGCCAGTCGTCTGCCAGAAGTTATATTCAAATATATTCAAATTATAACGAATAAAGTAAATTTCATTTCATTTTTAAATTGTTAAAAAAATCATCTTTCTTTTATTTATTTTCAAAGTTCTTTACATCTAAAAAAAACACCCTTTATAGACATTTGTTGAGTGTAATATTAAACTCATTAGTGCATGATTTATTACTTAAGGACATAAAAAGTTCACAGTTAAAGATTTAATTCATTCAATAATGTTAACAAACTACATACAAATTAGTACTTAATGTATGATAGCTCTTTAAAAGAGCTATTCCATATTTCTTGCTAATGTTGGAATTAAGATTAAATTCGGGAAATTGGATAATAATGGACCTTAAGGCAAAAAGACTAATTTTAATGCTTGTCTAGTTTACGAATTATTCGCATATGAAAATTAATTTTTCAACCCTAGTCTGGTTTTTTTTAGTAAAGCGGGTACAAATATTTCCCCATTTTTTTTTTATATTTCTTTTGTAAATTAACAACAGTTTTTATAAACTTAGTAAAAATAGAATTATTTTAAATTCATGTTAGAGTCAATTTCAAAAGTCGAAAATTTTTAAAAATTAGTTTTTTTGGCATTTTATGTTATATTTGACATTATTGAAGAAATTCTCAAAAAGACTTTTAAAATTTTATAGTTTTCGGAAAGCTAACTTTAATTAAAGGGAATACTTGATAAGGAAAAAATGAAAGAAACTTTGTGACCGATGGGTTCAGAGTCATTGAAAATAAACATATTTTCTATTATATGTAAAATTCAAATTTCGGACAAATATTCGCAAATCGCATGGTCAATATCTCAGAATAATAACCAATTTTATATTGCGCAATATGTTTTTGATTATTTTGCAAAGCGTCCTGGTATAGACAATATGAACAAAAATCTAAAAAATAGATTTTTGGGATTTTCAAAGAATTTATTGGGAATTGTGCTTTATCTTATTAAATTTAAATTTTAACCCTTCGTCTTACACATGAGTCTGGTCAGAGCTTTTTTTAATTTAAAATGTTATTATAATATATTTAAAACTTAGTTAGAGATTTGTAATTGCAGATACCCTTCCACAAATTAGTTCGTTATAAATATTTAAAAAGAAATTCTGAAAAGGATAAAAGGACAATTATTCTATTCTACTGCATGTGTCACATTTAAAACACATGGGTCTGATCAGATGTAGTTACATATATTTTGTGTTTTAATGCTGTTTTGTTTAGATTTAGATTTGTTTAATTCGGCAAAAACCTAATAAACAAGTAACTCCACTTAGTTTATTCATAAGGTGCAATTTTTATTGAAAGTTTCGTTAGACTTTTAACCACCTCTGTACTTGAAAAACTAAGTAGGTCTAGCCAGACCACAATTTTGTTTTCAATTTAGTATTTTGCACAAAAACTTCCGAATAAATGCATAACTTGAATTAAAAATATTTATAAATAAAATTTTTATTGGAGTTTAAAAATTTTTGTTTCCGCAAAAAACTCAAAATAACAGATTTTTGCCATGTTATCCAAAAAAGTCTGTAATAAAATTGTTATTTGTGAAAAGTTTTATATATTTAAAAAAAATAGACACAATTTATATCCATTAATATATAATCAGCCCAATCATGAATAAAAATTCAGTGGGAGTTTTTTTCCCTTTTTCCATTTTTCCTACTCAAATGCAATGTTAAAAAAAAATAAAACGGGAAAAAACTCCCGCGGATTTTTTATTCATGATTGGGCCGAATATGTCTCCCTTTTCTTTGCTACGTGTCAAATTAACTTGGGAATAGGTAAAAGTTAAATATTTTTTTTTAATTTAATTAATTAACACAAATTGCGAAACATCCAGAGTCTTTGGCGGGAATCGAACCTGCAGCCCTCTGACTGACAGTCCGGCACACTATCGCATAGACTAGTAGATAGGTAATGGGGAGCAGAGACATCAAAGGAATGCCGCCGCCTTTTCCAATTGGAATTTGAATTGGTAGCAGAGGCTTCAAAGGAAAGCCGCCGCTTTTTGTAATTGGAATTTGAATGGGTCGATAGCGAATAGCTGACATGTCATGAAGGGAATCCAGTTGGATAGTAATAGTTTCTAGTTGGATAATAAGAGATGTGAAGAGAGTGAGAGAGGATTGTGTGGGAGAGTAAAAGCAGGTAGTTTTAAGGGTTGATAAATCAGGTAATATTTAAAATTAGTTTTCATTGTTTTGATTGAAAATTGAGTACCAGTGTATTTTTTCAAGACGATGAGGGATGAAATTGTATGTTTCCTAAATTATGATTGGCTGACTGTAATAGTTTGATCACATTTATCGTTTTGTGTGTATAATTTTCTAATTTTAAATTATTTTTACTATCTATTTTGTTAAATTTTCTGGATGGGATTTCCCAATTGCAATTTCTTTTTTTATTTTCATGAATGGGATTTCTAGCAGAATTTATTTGTATTTCAGTTATTTTGTTGGTTGAATATTTCTAACTAATTTTGAATTTTCATTCTCTAGTTTTAAGATTTTTATTTTGTATGAGATTAAAGAGTAAATTTAGAGTATATTATATAAAAACTTCAATTTTAAATATATTTTATTTATTTATTTATTTATATTTCTTATAAAAAACGTATAATAATTTTCTATTAAAAGAAATACATTATTTTTTTGTAAATTAAACTGAATACATTCACATGTATTTGATATAAACTCGCATATTTTACAAATCCTTGGGCAGTTGATGAAATGCTTCCCATGAATAGAATCAATCATTTTGATATTTTCATACTCGTCCAGCATGCGTTGAAAATGGTTTATTATTTGTAAATGTTCATCAAAAATACAACCATCAAAGTCATATAGAAACTTCTCAATTATACCTCTGTACGACATTTTCTTTAAAAATATGTTTCTTCGTTTAATTCTGTCTCCTCTTCCCATCTTTAACTGTCATTAATTTATTCCATACAAGTGTTTAAATCCAGAAATCATGAATGTGCAAGCATTTATTTGATATTAAAAAATTACACGAGGTGAATGTGAGATCAGTAACAATACATAACAAGATTGGTCATGCACAATATCAACTACCTGTACTTACTTTGTGCATTACACATTTATCTAAGACATGAATAAACATGTTTTTAAATTAAATATTAATTCTAATTATAAATTGAAAGGGCATAGAGATTGAATGGATTATGCACACGTGCACGTTAGTTTGTTGTAGATGGCATACAAAAGGTGCAAACTCCTATAGTGTCAACTGCTATTGATTGCAAATTGAGTACCTGTGTTTTTTGAAATGAAAAGACTATACTTGAATCCCTGCAGGTGGTGTGAGGAGGATGGATATCGCTGTGAAAAACAACAAACTCGAAAGTAAAAGAAAGGTCAACCTGTTGAATTAGAAAAGGAAAAGAGGTAATGTTTTTAGCCCTTATGAAAACGACCGCTGTGAAAAACAACAACTTCAAAATACTGCATATAAAATATAATATTGCATTTATTATTTAGGTACTTGCATTTTTGTTTTCTGTAATCAGTGTATTGAATCATTCCCTCCAGTCAAAATATATTACTAAAGTCGGTTATATTTTTATAAATAAAAATAAAAAATAAATAAAGTAAAAATATTTTGTGAAATCAAAAATACGTATTGGCTCATTTCCTCCAGTGAAAATATATTACTAAAGACGGTTATATTTTAATAACTAAAAAAAAAAAAATAAAAATATTTTGTAAAATCAAAAATGGCTCCAGCAATCTGTTCATTATGCTCCATGACTCTAAGCAGTCCAAGTATGCTGAAAGTGCATTACAATTTGCATTGCAACATTTGTAAAAAATTGTTTATGTGCAAATTCAAACTGAAGGAGCATATGGATATGCATAGCACTACTACATTGACGAATACTCACGATGCTACAAATTTTGAAATATGTCCTATATGCAATACTTCAATCTCTAAAAAAATGTTGAATGTCCATAAGAATCTTCATTGCCAGATTTGTAAAAAGTTGTTCATGAGTGCAGGAAAACTTAATGAACATAGGGAAGCCCATAATACTACATCACCACCGCATATTAATCCTAATGTCTCATATAAACATTGCAAGGATTGTAATGTAATGATTCCAACATCGTCATACCTTACTCACATAAGGACCAGCAACCACAAAAACAAATGTGAAAAGGTTAGTTTAAGCGATAAGTTGACGGTGAGAAAAAGTGATTTCGAAGGGAGAATTCAGACATATTCCTTTTTAAATAAAAAAGAAGAAATTCTATTTCCGGAAGAATTCTTCAATAGTGCAAAAGAAATTATTGTGAAGCAATTGGAAGAATGTAGTCTTAAACATACTACATTTAAATTTAATTTTGAGCTACTATGTGAATATATGAAGGTAATTGATGATGACTTTAAGATTGCTCCAATGGGACATATTTCAAAAATGAGTCTGATAACAAAAGCAGATGACATGGCAGAGATTTACGAGAAGCATGCGAATGAAGTTTGCATAAAAATGGAGGAGTTTCAGGAAAGAGATAGTGGATGGACACTAATTTCAATAATAACCCTTGAAATTAATATAAATAAAGCTTCAATAATAAGAGGATCAAGCTTCATCCCATTACCTAAAAGTATTGCTTTCACAAAAGGCCTCATCAATATTGAAAATAAAGATGATTTCTGCTTCAAATGGTGCCTCATTGCAGCTTTGTATACGGATGAAAATCTTAATTTCCGACAAAGAAAAAATTGTAATATTTACAATATAAGTAGCATAGAAAATGCACGAATTGCTTTGGGAGAGATGGAGCTTAATTTTGAGGGGATGCAATTTCCTCTAGAATTGAAGCAAATAAAGTTATTTGAAAAGAAGAATATTGTTAGCATTAATGTGTTTGGGCACAATGGAAAATCCATCATTGGACCCTACTACGTCACATGTGAGGAGAAGGAGAAACATATTAATTTACTTCTACTACATTCCGGTGAAAAATTTCACTATGTACTCATCAATGATATCTCCAAGTAAGTTATTTCCCTATCACTTTTAAATATTAATTTTAAGTTATATATTTTTTTTTTTTTTTTTCTTTAGGCTTTTACGATCAAGCATTACATCGCATAGAGGTAAACTTTTCATATGCAACACATGTCTTTATTACACACATGATGAGCAAATCCACAATAATCACAAACAAGTATGTGGTAAAAAAATTACCCTAATGCCCAAACCGGAGAATGCATTTGTGATGTTTAAGAACTATCAAAAGCAATTAAATGTACCATTTGTAATATATGCAGATTTTGAATCAATTTTGGAGAAAACTGATGAACAGGTGAGCAGTAGCACATGTAATGTACAAAAACACATTGCGTGTGCTTTCGGTTATTTCATTAAGTGTAATTTTAAGAAAGAGAATGATAGGCATAGGTATTATTTCGGTGAAGATGCATCTAAAATTTTTGTAGAGAAAATTGTATATGATGCAACCGAGATTTATACCAACCATTTATCTAAAGTACAACAAATGGTGATGAAACCAGATGAACTAGATTTGCATAAAAGGTCAGAAATATGTCACATTTGCCATAAACTTTTATATAACGATAAAGTTAGGGACCACTGCCATCTCACTGGTACTTATCGAGGCGCTGCTCATAATGAGTGTAATTTAAAATATCAAACTCCAAAGTTTATTCCAGTTGTTTTCCACAACCTTTCCGCTTATGACATGCACCTTTTTTTCAAAGAATTGTCATCTATTCAGAACGCTAGTATTAAAGTTATCCCATTAAATAAAGAGCGATATATTTCACTTTCAGTTTATATTAAATTAGACAGAAATCACGGATTTGAAATACGTTTTATAGATTCATTTAGATTTATGGCTTCTAGTCTAGATAGTTTAGCTAAAAACCTTGACATTTGCGATTTTCATACAGTTCGTGATAGATTCACCGATGAAAATCAGTGTAATTTAATAAGAAGAAAGGGAGTGTTTCCATACTCATATATGGATTCTTTAGTAAGGTTTTCAGAAACGGAGCTTCCAAGTAGAGACAAATTTTTTAATATTCTAAATAATGAGGAGTGTCCTGCAGAAGAATATGAGCATGCACAAAAAGTGTGGAATGAGTTCAATTGTAAGACTCTTCTGGATTACACAGAACTTTATTTAAAAACAGATGTTTTACTTCTTGCTGATATATTTGAAAATTTTCGGAAAATATGTAAGAGTATTTATAATCTAGATCCGTGTCACTACTACACTGCCCCAGGATTATCTTGGGATGCAATGTTAAAGACCACTGAAATTAGATTAGATTTATTCACTGATAGTGATATGTACATGTTCATGCAAAATGGAATAAGGGGTGGTCTTGTGCAATGCTCAAAGAGGTATGCTAAAGCCAACCATAAATACATGAATAATTTCGATGAGAGTAAACCATCAGAATATTTAATGTATTTGGATGCCAACAATTTATATGGTTGGGCTATGTCCGAATATCTACCTTATGGAGGTTTCGAATGGTTAAGTCATCAAGATCTCAATTACTTTGACGTTAACAAAATATCAGATACTTCTGAATATGGTTTCGTTTTAGAAGTAGATATCGAGTATCCAGATTCACTACATGATTATCATAATGATCTACCCTTTTGCCCACAAAATAAAATCACTGGTAAATCGAAATGTAAAAAATTAATAGCTGATCTTACATTTAAAAATAAATACACTATTCATTACAGAGTTTTAAAACAGTGTATTTCTGAGGGTCTTGTATTGAAAAAAGTACACAGAATTTTAAAATTCAAACAGTCTCCATGGCTTCAAAAGTATATTCAGCTTAATACATTTCATAGAACAAATGCTAAAAATGCATTTGAAAAGGATTTTTTTAAGCTTCTCAATAATGCTGTTTATGGGAAAACCATGGAGAGTGTTGATAAAAGAAAAGACATACGTATTGCAACTAAATGGGAAAATACAAATAAAAATCATTTGGGTCTAAGATCGTTGATCTCTAAACCAAATTTTCAAAGTTTATGTAAGTTTAGTGACGATATGTATGCAGTCGAATTGAAAAAAATGGACTCCTGTTATGACAAACCCATATATATAGGTTTCACAGTTTTAGAATTATCCAAATGGAAGATGTACAACTTTCATTATAATTATATGAAACCAAAATTCGATGAAAAACTCTCCCTTAATTATATGGATACAGATTCCTTTATTTATTCAATTCAAACTAATGATTTTTATGATGACATTCGAAACGACATTAAAATGAATTTCGATACATCAGAATATAAAAAAGATAATCATTTCAATTTCCCTAATTTAAACAAAAAGGTATTAGGAATGATGAAAGATGAGAACAATGGAAATGTAATGACTGAATTTGTAGGTTTACGTTCCAAAATGTACTCCCTTTCAAGTCTTAATTCTGACGATATAAAGAAATCAAAGGGTGTAAAAAAGAAATAAGTATTTATTCCTTAAAAAATTATTTATAATATTTAATCTAATGTATCAGAAAATTTGTGAATATATAATTTTATATATAAATAAATATTAAATGTTTAACATTGTAAGTTATAAAATTTATTAAAATTAACTTTTCCTAGTTTTAAGATAAACATTTGTAATATATATGTGATGATAATAATAATTATAATAAATAAAAAAAAAAAAAATAATAATAAAACAAATTTAATAAATTAATGTTTTTTAATATAAAGTAGAATTTTCTTTTTCTAGTAATATAGCATTTCGTAAGGCGCAAACCCCATAGTTGTGATAACTACAATAAATGTGGTCCATATACTTCATTTCCAGTTGCTTAAAATTAAGACAGCCAGTATCTTCTATATTAAAAACTTTTTGTTTTAACATTTTCTCCAACCAAATCACTTTTTCAGCACCTTTAACATATACTTTGGAATACTTTAGATTTGTTTTTAAAAAATTGCATACACTATTAAATGATATGGATCCATCATTCCAATTAAGATTATGGAAATTGTTTATTAGCCAATTGGCTTCTCTTTGCTGATTCATTGACAAACACTTAAAATTAAATGGTGGTTTTATTATGAAATTAATATACTCCTTAGAATTGAAAACAATTGCAACTTCTTTTACGATGAAATTATGTGATTTAAATTTAAAACCTTGCAAATCCATAAAAACAATTTTGGGGTGCATTTTTATATGATTTATAAGACCTTTCGAACTTGTTCTTTTAATGGTATGTATTCAATTAAACGATCATGAATAAGAATACAGTATGCTGATGTATTTTCTGGAATATTGGTAGAAGCTTCAAATTCAATTTTTATGTCAATAGGTCCGCTACTGATAGATTCATTTTGGTGACTGACATCTATCACAACTATCGGTGCTTTATTTTTAAACTCTGGGGAAGTGAGTAGAGGTTGAGCATCTCTAATATAGTAGTTTTGTTGAAATCTTAGATACATATCATAAAGAATTGCGAAGCGTTCATTTTTAAATTTTATGTTCAGATCATCATATGGATATGATTCTGAATTTAAATGTACTTTTATATTAGTAAGATCACAATGAATAAATTTATTTTTATTCTGAAAAGCTACTAATACAAAACGAGGGCGCTCTCTATTTGCAGCAAGTTTTACGTTCCAAATATGACTAGTTCCTGTGTTAAGTTGTGGATTAATATGACAATCCCAGCTTCGAAATGCTATTGGTATAGAAGTACCACTGCTTATTATCTTAATCATATTCAACTTACTAAAATCAGATAATTGCACATGCGGAATTCTCCATGAAATATTTGAAATTGTCATTTTAGCTTTTTCAGTAGAAACAGTTGAGTACACTAGATCTTCATCATTCTTATTGCGTAACATAATCAACTCATGTTTACCATTTAATATTATTTTATTATAATCTTCAGCAAATCCAAGCAATATTTTTAGTGGTACATAGAAATTAAAATATCCATTTACAAGATCCACATCATCAACTTTATTCCATCCAGCATTGAGCAATCCATTGCTATCGGTTGGTGATAAAGAAACAAAGTTCTTTATTGTACTTGTAAAACCCAAATGTCGCGTACGATCAATTTCAATACCATTGAGTTCATAACGAATTTCATCAAATAGATATGCAACAAAATTATTTTTTAATTTAAAGTTGGATGAGGAAGGTACTAATTTAGTATTAGTAGCATCTTTAACGAATCCTTCTACATATATAAAACTTTCACCAGGTAAGACATATAAGTCTTGATTTTGTATTGAAATTCTAATTTCATCATTATTGTTGTAAGATTGAAGATATGGTGTATACGTGTGGTAGTCCTTTTTAATAATATTTTCATCAGACAAGGGTTTTTCGAGTACATCTATTATTGAACTCATGGTTTTCTCAATTTAAAATTTAACGATTTAAGAAATTCTTTGTTTGCTTGTGTCAAGTTTTTATGTGGTAATGATTTCTTTAATTTTAATTTAGCTGATAATTGTTTATTACGAGAAAATGAGACTTTATGTTTGGATATATTCTTATTATAAATTATCATTATCTTGTGGGTTTTAAATGAATTCGTATTGTAATTTCCTCTCCTCGAAAATTAATTAAATTTCCGTCTTGGTCAACTACTTGTAGAGTTAAGGAGCTTATCTCTCGAGAGTTGACTGGCAAATAAATGAGATTTCTCGGAATCTCATCAATTTTATACCCTGGTGGAACATTAATTGCAAACTCATGTAATGTGTGTGCTTGAGAGTTATTCATATATGTGTTGACGGATATATTGCTCTCCACTCGTAAGAGATTGACTTTAAAAATGTTGACTGGAAGATCTGAATAGTGATTCTCATTTGGATTTAAGATTTTTTTATTAAATCCAAGCAGTTTTCCAATTGTATTTTCTTTATTAAAATAAACTAAATCAATAGAGCTATTAACTCTTACTTGCATTGTATTATTATTAGCTTCTATATCAATTTTATTTTTTGGACTGTATCGTTTGTATTGCTCTTTTATATAATCAACAATATCATTCAATTCATAGGATCCAATTGGAATTTCAATTATATGATCACCAATATGAAACTTGTTATTATAAACGTCTACATTGGGAATGCTGTTGTATGAATGAAAATCAGTCAGAGCACACTCATATTCACCATCCAAATAAATTGGAGGGAAATAATTAGCTGATAGCTCAGATGATTTAGAGCTCAATGTAAGTGTTATTGACATTATGGTTGTCGGAGAGTAAATAAAATAAATTTAACACAATGTTGTTTTTTTAAGGAAATTTATAAGTTTATTTTCCATTACAAGATATATAAATACTACATCAATTATATTATTTTATTTATTTATTATTATTATTATTATTATTATTATTATTATTATTATTATTATTATTATTATTATTATTATTATTATTATTATTATTATTATTATTATTATTATTATTATTATTATTATTATTATTATTATTATTATTATTATTATTATTATTATTATTATTATTATTATTATTATTATTATTATTATTATTATTATTATTACTAACTACAATATATCAGTTTTATTAATCCAAGAATTATGATAATTTGGAAATCCCAACCATTTAACAAATGCTTTTCCTCCTTTAACTTTAAGAACTTTTTCGACAAGGTACGTATCTGGAAATCGAGTTTTGGAAAGTTCTTCATCATAGAATCCTCCTTCTATTGGATTTCCACGATAGTCTTCTAATATGTACGTTGTAGGATATGTATTCTTTACTGTTTTTATTTTAAAAATTTCTGTAGTCCAATTGGGTGTATACCCCTTTTCAAAAATATGTTTGTATTTACTGATACGTACATAATCACCGACATTGAATTTTGATATTTTATATATTTTTATATGGTTGTATACTGTGCTAAGCAATTTCTTCTCATTTGTTGAATTGACTTTGATTGGAGGCATTTTGATGGTACGATGAATTTTTCTGTTGTAAGCATCAACTAAATTATTGTAAATATCGAGCCAATAATATGAACCATTGAAACTAAATTCTCTCCACATCATTCCTTTTAAGGTTCGATTGAATCGTTCTACTATTGATGCTTTCATTCTACTAAATGTTGAGTAGTGATTAATATTATGTTTATCCATTAGTTTTTGAAAGTCCTTATTGAAAAACTCTTTACCATCATCTGTTTGTAAATTTTTGGGAATCCTACCTAATTTAAAAATATTTTCCATTTCCTGGGCTACTTCAATTGCTGTTTTTGTTTTAAGTGGTTTAGCCCATGCAAATTTTGAAAAGGTATCAATTACAGTCAATAAATATCTATAGTTTTTATTATGTGTAGAATAATTCCCCATTTCAACCAAATCAGCTTGCCAGAGGTCATCTATTCCTTTCATTACAACTCTTCGACGTTTAAAAACTTTTCGAGCTTGTTTATGGAGTTCATTTACTAAGGTTCTTTTTGTAGTCATAATTTAATTCTTTTGTAAAATAATATCGTATGGGTTGTTATCTGTTGACGTATTTTCACCTATTGTGATATATTCAAAGTTATCATATCTATAAATTTTCTCTTTTATCCTGCTGATTTCTTCTTTAGTAGATGTATTATACTTTATAATTTGATCTCGAATATCATTAATATTTTTTTCTAAATGCTCCATTAACTCCTTTTGTACCTTTTCAATGTAATATTGCAAAAACACTTTACTGATAGCATCATTCTCTTCCATAGCATTTTCCACATTTCTGATTCTTTTGTTTTGGACGTCAATATTGCTATTCGCATCCATAAAGAACCCCAACAATTTAGGTACATTTTTTATTGAAATTATACCACTTGTATCGTTCAGGTAGTGTCCAAATTTATCAACAGACATAGTTCATTTAAATTAATATTATTGTATAATATTAGCTTCATATAATTCTTCAATAATTGATACAATCTCGTTATTGTGATTCGTATGACCAGCAGCTTGTGATGCTATTAGTAGTCTAAGTCGATCTACCAACTCATTTGGATCATCCCAATATATATAGTTAGGTTTCTGTGAATTCACAGTCATTAATCCAGTACCAATATAGTTCTGGTTTGTTGTTTCATGTGATGATGATGTTGAGGGTATAGATTGCTTCATATTTTTATCTTTAAATAATTTTCCAATAATGTGCTTATATTTATAGGCTCTCGTACCTTTTATTTTACCATCAGCTTGAAAATCTCGTTTGTATGCACTTGTATTAATCAATATTTTTTTATAAATTTCAAGTTCAGATTTATCATAGTTCTTTGGAATTTTATGAAACATTAATGAAAATAATCCTGGTGTAAGAGCCCATATTTGATTTCCAATTATAATTTTATCGTCATTGAAGTTAATCTTACTGTCACCAAATTTCCACTCATTATTGGAATCTCTATGTGGACCATAGAGATTGTCTAACTCATTTATCTTTTGTAAATGTACTAAATCTTTATCATTTCTATTAGTATTTAAAATTTCACTTTCTGACTGAGAGTAAAAATCATCGTAATCATCTGAGTTGTTGGAGTTACTTAATAATGTATCTTCAACAATTTTCTTTGGAGTACTTTTGTTAATCGTTGGTATTTTAGATATAGGATTTGAATTAATAGTGAATTCATGTTTAAGTTCTTTATTTTCAAGTTTTGGAATTATTTTTATAGCTTTTGAGTTTTTAATAAAGTCATTCAAAGGTTCTGTTATGGGTTTAAATGTATCTTTAAGTTGTTCATGCATATCCGCTTCACCAACTTTCATACTACGAAGTTTTTTCTTCAATACATTTCTCGTTTTTATCAAATCCATCAATACATTTTTATTCATTTTAAATAAGTAATTCGGTTTTCTTATCAAATTATGAATTAGTGTCTAGATTAATGATGTTACATTATCAGATCAGCTTTCAGCCCTGGTATAAGATAATATGTTAAATCAGCTATCTGGTATTATAAAAGCGATGATATTATTTTAGATATTGGATTAGGTTACTTAGAAATCAGTTAAAAATAGTAGATACAAATATTTACTAAGTTGTGGTATGTTAAAAGTTCAATGTTATACTAATATTTAAATGTAATATGTATAATAATTTATATTGTTATGAAATTGTCAAATTGCTTTCGATATCGTCCATTATTCAATTCGTCATCTTTACTAATCACTAAAAATCCATATTTATCTTTCCAACATTCTCGACAAATTTCATAAAAGTTTTGAAAACTCATATCGCTTGCAACATGATCACTATAAACATGCTTCACATTCATTTCATCTTGCTTAAACATTATGATCATATTAGCATTATCTCGTATCAAATGTTTTGGAATTCTTGTATAAGTTTGACATAAATAAAATGAGTCAATATTTTTGTGTCGACCCATACAAAAGTATGTACGTATGTTATTCTGCTTTTCACATGCAACATCATCAAATATCATAATTGAGTTAGAATTTGCTTTATAAGGAGATATTACTGATTCATTTTCGGAAAATGTATAATATCCCATTCCTTTAATTGGTGTTATTAATTTCCTTAAATATTCATATTTTGGTTGATATAGTGATTTGGAGTATAAATAGATGTTCTCAAATTTTAAACCATTAGGACTTTCCAACAATCCAATCATAACATTAGTCTTGCCACAATTCGAGGGACCGACTATCAGCGCTCGAATAGAATTCGGTAATAAAGAACTGTGCCTTATTTTTGAATTGCTTTTCACTGAAGAATCAATATTGCGAATGGAAATATTTTTATGTTGTTTAATTAAGCGCATCTTTATAACTGATACTAATCATATATAATTAATATTTTTTTATAGAATAAAATAAAATGGTTATACACTATAACAAAGATATTAGTTATAAAAGAACAGTCATCGGAGAAGGTTTAGTGGATAAAATAATAAACTCTCTACCTATTGAACTACATCTTCCTGGATATCAATATTGTGGCCCTGGAACAAAACTACAAAAACGTTTAAATCGGGGTGATAAAGGAATAAATAAATTAGACACAGCTTGCAAAGAACATGATATAGTATATTCAAACAATAAAGACATAAATATAAGACATCAGGCTGATAAAATTCTTGAAAATAAAGCTTGGGAACGAGTTCTTTCAAAAGACAGTACTCTACCAGAAAAATCATTTGCTTATTTGGTAACAAACACAATGAAAGCAAAAAGAAAATTAGGCATGGGTTTGAAGAAGAATAACATAAATAAAGATTCAAAAGTAAGTAAATCTAGTGGAAGAAAACTTTTCAATGCAACAATAAAAACAGCAACAAAAATTTTAAAGAAAGAAAAGCCACAAGATATTAACTCTGCTATTAGAATTGCTCGTAAAGTCATTAAAAACTCTTTTAAAGGAAAAAAGTCTCATGTTGCAATTCCTCGAGTAATAAATGTTCCAAAAATTGGTGGTTTTTTACCTCTAATACCCATTCTAACTGCTCTTGGTGCAATTGGTAGTTTAACTGGTGGTGGTGCAGCCATAGCAAAAGCTATAAATGCCGCAAAGGATGCTAAAAATCAACTTGATGAAGCAACCCGACATAATAAAAATATGGAGGCCATAGCAATGGGAAAAGGTCTTTACCTCACACCATATAAAAAGGGATATGGATTGGTTTGTAAAGAGAAACCAAAAAACTTTTAGAAATGCTACCTAAGAGACCACTAACTGATCTCGACCTGAAATACTTGTCAAAAAATATTCCATATTTTAGAGGAATTTTCATGTTAGACACACTACCAAAGCGTTCTAGAAAAATAGAATGTGGTATCATCAACTTAGATTTATCAACAGGATCTGGAACACATTGGGTAGCATATTATAAAAATAATCAACACAACGAATATTTCGATAGCTTTGGAAATTTACAACCTCCTTCTGAATTGATTAAATACCTAGGAAAAAATATAAAATATAACTACAATCAACATCAAGATTATAATTCGTATAATTGTGGACAATTATGTATTAAATTTCTGTATCATATGACTGAAAGAAATAAATAAATAAAAAATTGATATTAATAATGAAAACGTTTTTATTTATGAATTTATTTTAATTTTTAATTTAACTAAATATTAAAAAATTTAATAAAGATATAGGCTTTAGATTTGCCATACAGGATATTGACCGTTTGGAATAAAGTCAACCATTACATCAAATGTGTCTAAGCGCAAGCCTCGTTCTCCCTCTCTTTGGATACGGAATATACCTGATGATAGCTCAGTCATCTCTTCATCGGATAATGAATTGTACCGGTTTGGCAAAAACATTATATTTTCTTCCAGCTCAATTTGAATGGTTGGGCCATATTTTGTTGTCGTCCTTTTTGCATTTAAGACTGCATACTTTTTGTCAGTTTCCAAATCCTTAATATGAATAAGGGTTTTGTTGGAAAAGCTGTTGAATTTTTTAATTAAATTTTTAGCTGAATCCATTTTTTTATTTTTTTTTTTTTTTAATGTTTGTAGTTTGTAGTAGTTGTCACTTGAACTAATTTTCTTATATTGATCTTTAAATTTTTCCGATAAGTCTTAATAGCAAATTTGAATTTTTTTAACAAACATTGTTAGAGAGTAAAAGAAATATGTATATGTATATACCCCTCGCTCGCTCCTCGCTCTATCTTCAATATGAATAAAATTGTTTTATAGATAAAATAGAATTTAGCATGATGTAATAGGAGAAAAATATTAAATATATCCATCCTTCTCACACTACCTGCAGGGATTCAAGTATAATCTTTTCATTTCATTTTGAAGGATCGTAGTGGAATAAATTAAATATAAGTCTTCAATAAAGGAGGCACTAGAAAGTGTAAAAAAAAAAAAAGAGAAAGGGAGAGAATACTGTTTTTAAATGGAGTAACAAAGAAAACAATATTATTTGGAAATAAAACACATTAGTGTAAAAGATTCAGAAAAATGTAGTTAATAACCGAAAATTTTAATAAACTAATAGTAACAATAAGAACGTCAATATAACAAGTTGTAAATAATAATAACTAAAATTAAAATAGAAAATGAGTTTAATAAGAGAGATTGTTCAACAATTTTTAATTGATTTTCAAGACTCATTATTATATGAGCACCGGGAGACGCTCAACTTTTTTGTGTCCATGCTGGAACAAAATGAGGACTATGGAGTAATAGATGAGGAAGATGGGGAAAATGGAAGCCATTTTAAGAGCTGCCCTTGGTCCGAGCCGAGCTGTGAAGAAGGTCCAGACACCTGCAGATGTTCCGTATTTCATTTCCGGAAGGATATTGTACTCAAATTAATTCAATCATACTATAATTTTCGCCAAAATATTTAATAAAATAAAAATTATATTTACTTTATTTACTATTAAATAGAAAAGAAAAAAAAAACACACAAACTCAAATAATTGGTAAATATAATAAATAAAAAAGCAAATAAATCAAAAACACAAAGGCTATTCTTCTTATTGATTGACTTTTAAAAAGATAAATTGGGTAAACAAACGAATTTCTTATTTATTTATTAGAGCGGTTCTTTTCATAACAGCTAAAAACTAAAATAGCTAGATTGAGAAAAAAAAAAAGGAATTGTAAATGGGAAATCCCATCCAGAAAATTTAACAAAATAGACAGTAAAAATAATTTTAAAATTAGAAAATTATACACACAAAACGATAAATGTGATCAAACTTTTACAGTCAGCCAATCATAATTTAGGAAACACACAATTTCATCCCTCGTCGTCTTGAAAAAAAATACACAGGTACTCAATTTTCAATCAAAACAATGAAAACTAATTTTAAATATTACCTGCTTTATCCTCTGGTTTATAGCACTTGACACTATAGGAGTTTGCACCTTTTGTATGCCATCTACAACAAACTAACGTGCACGTGTGCATAATCCATTCAATCTCTATGCCCTTTCAATTTATAATTAGAATTAATATTTAATTTAAAAACATGTTTATTCATGTCTTAGATAAATGTGTAATGCACAAAGTAAGTACAGGTAGTTGATATTGTGCATGACCAATCTTGTTATGTATTGTTACTGATCTCACATTCACCTCGTGTAATTTTTTAATATCAAATAAATGCTTGCACATTCATGATTTCTGGATTTAAACACTTGTATGGAATAAATTAATGACAGTTAAAGATGGGAAGAGGAGACAGAATTAAACGAAGAAACATATTTTTAAAGAAAATGTCGTACAGAGGTATAATTGAGAAGTTTCTATATGACTTTGATGGTTGTATTTTTGATGAACATTTACAAATAATAAACCATTTTCAACGCATGCTGGACGAGTATGAAAATATCAAAATGATTGATTCTATTCATGGGAAGCATTTCATCAACTGCCCAAGGATTTGTAAAATATGCGAGTTTATATCAAATACATGTGAATGTATTCAGTTTAATTTACAAAAAAATAATGTATTTCTTTTAATAGAAAATTATTATACGTTTTTTATAAGAAATATAAATAAATAAATAAATAAAATATATTTAAAATTGAAGTTTTTATATAATATACTCTAAATTTACTCTTTAATCTCATACAAAATAAAAATCTTAAAACTAGAGAATGAAAATTCAAAATTAGTTAGAAATATTCAACCAACAAAATAACTGAAATACAAATAAATTCTGCTAGAAATCCCATTCATGAAAATAAAAAAAGAAATTGCAATTGGGAAATCCCATCCAGAAAATTTAACAAAATAGATAGTAAAAATAATTTAAAATTAGAAAATTATACACACAAAACGATAAATGTGATCAAACTATTACAGTCAGCCAATCATAATTTAGGAAACATACAATTTCATCCCTCATCGTCTTGAAAAAATACACTGGTACTCAATTTTCAATCAAAACAATGAAAACTAATTTTAAATATTACCTGATTTATCAACCCTTAAAACTACCTGCTTTTACTCTCCCACACAATCCTCTCTCACTCTCTTCACATCTCTTATTATCCAACTAGAAACTATTACTATCCAACTGGATTCCCTTCATGACATGTCAGCTATTCGCTATCGACCCATTCAAATTCCAATTACAAAAAGCGGCGGCTTTCCTTTGAAGCCTCTGCTACCAATTCAAATTCCAATTGGAAAAGGCGGCGGCATTCCTTTGATGTCTCTGCTCCCCATTACCTATCTACTTAGACTATCGGGGCATTTTAACTAACAACTCATAGCTGAGTATGTTTGTCAGAATTTAGAACTTCAACTCGACAACACTTTCTCTCTAGACACGTACAATTTTAGTGTAGGTCGGTAAGTCGGATACCGCTTAAAAATTTTATTTATTTATTTTCCATTTATTTCAAATTCTCCCACTGTGCGTTGTCATGATGGAATATTATGTTTTCATGTCTAGGTGCATATTCTAGTCGTATTTAAGATAATGCTCGTTTTAAACGAATCAATTGAATTCAATACAGACTCCCTGTGATGTTCTGTTCAAATTCTAGCAGCTCATAATAAATAGCAAAATTTTGGTTCCCCCTTAAATATAAAAATAATTTAGTACAAGCAATAATGACAAACACAGCAAATGGGGTTTTCAGAAGTAGTGAAATATGGAATTAATTCTACATTCGATCAGAATGGAATGCATTTTCATTTGAAACTGATGTATATTTTACACTGGTAAACATAGTGCCATGTTAGATGAAACTATTAATATACATTTTTTCTTTAGATCAAGGATTCATAGTTTTCTATCTAAACAAAACATCTTAAACAATACTTAAGTCCATCGAGCTACTTTAAAACTAACTGAGTTCTGATCTCAATTTAACATATAAGACGCATTCTGGTAGTATATTTATATTTTAATCAGCTAGACGCTCGGACAGCTTTAAGGAAAATACTTAATTTTATAATTTAAAAATCATAAATCTTTCAAAAAAAATCTGCTATATTTGGAATTATTATAAATCATTTTAACTACATGAATATTAAATGAAAATATAATATTGTACGTTATATTTTATAATATTGTATTTAATAATGACATTTAAGGGTTAACACAACCGCTATTAAATTAAAATTTATATATTGTGTGTGTGTGTGTGTTTGTAAACTCATTTAATACCTGGTATTTTATCGCTATTCTGTAAAGATACTTTATGTATGGTGGCATAATAGCGCTCACGTTGTGCTGCTTCCGAATTTTGACGATTTTCCAGAGATTCCTTTTGTATGCGTCCAGCTTGTTCTACAAAATGAACAAAACAGTGAAATGTTATTATTGTTGTATTGTATAAATATAAATATATTTGATACAAAAATATCCTCAAATTGTGGGAATAAGGTAAGAAAACAAAACGAAATAAGAAATGATGAGATACGTGTACATCTAATGGTCATATGGAGTATAAAACAAAGTAATGGTGTTTGTGTTGAAAGAGATTTAAAGGAATTAATTCTAAGGTTTCTGAAAATTTTTTATAAAATTAAAGTTGTGTGAACACTAATACTTTCCAGGGGTTCCAGGAGAAAATTGTTTTGATTTATGCACAAGTTTTTAGGAATTTCAAAAAAAATTTTGTTTTCAGATATACATAGATCTATTAAAAGTTGTTAACCCATTTTGTGCCACTGGCTACCACAGCAAATATTTCTGGTGAAAACTTTTGTTATATTTCAAAAAATAATTTGAATTATTATTTTTTCTTAAATTTATTTCAAAGTTTGGAATGTCAGCCTAATTATGTTTAGCCCTACCTCCCCTTTTAGAGCATCACCGGGTGGCCAAATAAAAAGTCTAAAAATAGAACATTGTTAAACTTGTTGGAAATATTATAATCAAATAAAAAACATTGATTGATTTAAATAGCCAACAGTCCAAATCAACTGTAATGAACACAAATTAGTTATTCTATATATTCAAGATAGTTGCCCAGCATGCTTGAACATGGCTGGTCGAGATCTCGACCAGTGTGATATTTAGTGCAATATTTTTTTTTATTTTAACTGGCCTAAGAGTGCGCAATAATTTTTACAAAAATATAATTACTAGCAAACCTATTCGGTTTGGATACAAATATTGGTGTTTGTGTTTATCAAAAGGATATTTGTTTCAATTCCATCAATATGCTGGAGCTACGGAAGAATATGATAAACAACTTGGCCTAGGTTCTAGCGTGGATTTGAGTATTTTGTCTATTTCCAAGAGTTCTTAACAACATAATGTGCATTTCGATAAATTTTTCATCGGTTACTACTTGCTTTGTCTTCTAAAAGAGAAAGGATTTTGTGCAACAGATACAATCTTTTTTTTTTTTGTTTTTTAAAGAGAAGTAACAATCAGGCAATTAATATGCCTATATAAACTAGCATTACTTTCTTTGGAAAGGGGATAGTTGAAGAAGTTAAGGTGGTGAAAGTAGAAAGCTTTTTATATCACAACTCTGCAATTATTATTGTTTTTAGGTGCAGAATTTCAGCGCCTCTGGTGGTGGGTAGGCGCATTAATGTTAAAGCTTGATTTTATAGCCTTTATTTAATTATTTTACTGCGGTGGCGTTTGAATGCTATACCACCCAAGGAGGGCGCTGTGATAAATATTAGTTATGATAGGATAGAAAACTAATAATTATTAGAAACTGATGTTGTTTGAGTGGCAGCGGCTGGGAATCGAACCCGGGCTACAAATACCAATTAATGCTTAATGATCAAATGCGCTAACCATATAAGCTACAGCACCATGCGACCAGATAGCAGTGTTCGATGGAGAGACAATGTAGACGTAACTTTTTCTACGAATTATGATCAACTGGTTCCTATAAGAAATGTAATGCGATACGATAGAAAACAAAACAAAATGTATTGCCGTACCCCAAGCTAACCTTATTTCTAATTAGAATGAATATATGGGACAACTTGACTTGCATGATAATGCTGTCACCAATTATAGTATCGATTGGACAGCGCCAGTGTCAATGCATGGAAATTGCATTGTATGCATTGATTTAAAAAATTCGATAGCAAAAAAATTAATCTCATCCGATGAAGAAAATGAAAGTGACGATGGCTTTGCAGCTCAATCAACGTCATTGCCCAAAACAGTAGGGTGGGCATGCACATGTGTATAAATATCAAGGGCTGCTATTGCCGGTGCAAAATATGCAAGAATCATATTGCCTATATTTGGCCTAAGTGCAATGTAAATTTGCATGTAGGTAATTGCTTCAAGGCCTACCACACACATTTGAAATAAATTTCTTTTATTAATTATTTTAAATAAATAAAGCTGTTTAAAAAATTGCTCAATGTTTTCATTATAAATAGCGAAAATTTATTGCTCTAATTATACCAGCGGTCGAGATCTCACATTTTTTCCTTAATAGCATTTAAGACTTGAATATATTTGAAATTATTTCATTAAATTTAAATAGAAACAAACAAAAATATTTTTAACTCAATAATTGAATTATTTCAAGTTACTGCACTTATGCATGTATATGTATATATCTATGTATGTACGAGTATATACATACATATAATATATATGTAAACAAACAAGAGCATTCATTGTAATTTATTGTATAATTTATTTTCAATTTGTTTTCGCTTAACAATTATGCATGTTCGTTCGTTGGCATTGTTTTGTGTTGTGTTGTATGCACTGTTACACAGCTCTATTTAATACAGTTCAGTCCTTTTGCACTCATTCAGTCGTTTACTCAGTCATTCAGTCAGTCAGTGTTGTTTTGTATTTGTTTACAATACTTGAACACGAACAGGACACAAGCCAGTGCACAACATGCTCGAGGTACTTATTGTTTTAGTTTAAACAAAACAAAACACACAGAACTTTGTTGTTGCTTTCCTATTTTAGTTATTATTATTGTTGTTGTAGTTTTTGTTATATTTCTGTTTTTTTTTTTTGTTTTTTTTAAATACTTACTGTGTCTGTAGCACATAAAAACCAATGCAATTGTACAAATCATTCCCGATACGGTGGCAATGCTGGGTATTAATAGGTTAACATTTCCATAAAATACATTCGATCCACGTTGTCCGCGTTGAACAATCTCTGGCGGCGGTGGATCACCCTCTTTGGTGAGTGTAACAAACGTAAATTCAGCCTGTGACACACCAGCCACATTGTGTGCCTCCATGCGCAATTGATAGAGTGTGGATGGCTGTAAACCAGATATTGTAAAACGTCGTTGTGGTTTAAGGGCATTTGACACTACAATAGAGAGCAGAGTGGATGAAAACAAAAAGCCATAAATGAAAGAGAACATTTCATACAAAAAAAAAAAAAAAAAAAAACATAAAAAGCTTGCGAATAAAATACAGAAATGCAGTAATGTATGTAAATTGAAGGCACATGTGTGTACATAAGAAGCTTGTTGTAACTTGAATTATGAACAATTAATATTTTCAAAAATAAATGGTCATACTTCCGTTACATGATGCTGATGAATTTAATGGAATTCATAATTCTGTTTAAATTGCTTTTATAAACCAAGAACTCTTTAATTAACTTACCCAACACCCAATCGTGTTCAGGTCCATCGGTAACCGAACGATATTGTAAAACAAAATATAACATAGGACAGCCATTATCTGGCCATGTGTGCAGTCTTATCGTTACCGAAGTCGAATTAGGAGCAATTAATGTTGTAGTCGAAGGCACACCCGGCGATTGTCCCTGAGTTCTGACATGCAGTGTTATGCTAGTCGGCGAGGTTCCCACTTTATTGTGAGCCGTCAGGTGTATTTGATAGGTGCTGCCGCAAACTAAACCCTTCAGTTCATGGCTAGAGGCGTGACGTGATAAAAGCATTTCCTCAATATTACCAGTGGCTCGGCGATAATACAAGGTGTAGCCGGTGATGGGTGCATTGCCGGTGAAGCCACATTTCCAGTGCATTAAAATGCTGCTAGTTGTCGCACTGGTCACATACAGCACTGGAGCTGAGGGTGGTACCTGTACCAGCAGTATATGTGTGAGGCGATCAGTGCCAATGCCATTGTCAACCTGACAGCTGTAGTTACCGCTATCAGAGACTTGTAGACTAGAAATAATTAAATCCCCTGAATCTAGTAGCTGGGTGTTGTGAAGACCTCCCTGTCTAATGGGCACATCCGCCTTAAACCATTCACGTTTTGGTTTTCCTACAGCCGTGCAGGATAGTGTTACTGTGGAACGCCAAGGCCTGACAGTGGGCCCACCAAAAGATACTATACGCGCTGGCACACGGTTTGTGGTAATTTGGGAAGCCACTCTGGAACTTTTACCCTCGCCCACACGGGTAGAGGCAGTTACCCAAAACTGATACTCTATATGCGGATGTAAATTTTTGGCTTCATAGTAAGCCTGCTGGGAGGGCAAACTTCTCTTTTCGTTGTTTAACTCTTCGCGGCCATTAACCACTCTAGTGTACAGATTATATTTAGTAATGACTCCATTGGGTTCGGTGGGTGGTAGCCATGAAACATATAAAGATTGTGGTGAACTTACTACCACTTTAATATCGGCGGGTGCTTCTGGCGCATCTTCTTCAGTGTGACAGTAAACGGGATTCGATAGAACGCCATCGCCCATGCGTGTATGGGCCAACACCTGTATGCTGTAGTTGGCGTATCTACGTAGGCCTGTCAATACAGTGGTTAAAGCAGTGGTTTTACGTGATTCCACTTCATCTTTATTGGGTGAATAATCATCTAAAATGGGTTCAAATATCAGCTTATAGCCCTGTAGTATGCCATTCGTATGATGAATGGCCGGTGGCTGCCAGGACACTTGCAGAGATTGTGAGGTTAAAGCAGCGCAACGTATATCTTCAGGAGATCTACTAGGAACTAAGTAAACAAATACAAAACAAACGTTATAATTCTTAAAACAAAAGTATATATTTTCTAACTTACCATCCTCCATAGTTTGAGCGGAAGCCGGCTCTGATAGAGGTCCTGGACCAACTTGATTGAAAGCCTGCACCACTACATTATAACGGGCGAATCTCTGCAAGCCCGTCAACAGCAATTCACCACTGCCTCCTTCGCCATCACCCGATACTGAGGTAAAATTATAGGCCGTATTACCGGTACTAGCCAGTTTATAGCCAACATTGTAGCCTTGAATATCACCATGCCTTAGTTCGGCCAAAGGCGCCACCCAACTAACTAACAGTTCCGTGGATGACAAAGGACGTACGGAGAGATTTAAAGGTGGTCCCGCTGGCCTCTGTGGCTCCGTACGTATGACCAATTCTTGGCTAGGAGCACTGCGACCAGCGGTTCCCTCTGCTATAACACGAAATGCATAACGTGTGGCAGGTTTCAGGTTCTCTATCAGAGCATTATAGCTGGGTGGATCTTTAACCTCTATGTGCTGCCATTGGTCTATAAAGGAAGTGGCTGGAAAAAATATATATTATTATTTTAACATTCTCATAAACATTATTTATTTATAATTACCATCCATTTCCTTGTACTCCACTATGTACTTTGATACATCTCCTGAGTTTTGTGCTTTTGGCTGCCATTTCAAATTCACCGAACGACTTGATATCATTGCTGCCTCTAACACGGACGGTGGCTGTGGCGGCTCTTGTACTTGCAACTGCACCAATTGCTGATCATTGCCATACAAATTGCTGGCACGGCAAAAATATGGTCCACTGTCTGTGGAATCCACTAAACGTAATTGTAATTCTGCAGATACACCATCAGGTATTGCTTCCTGTTTCACTGATATTCTAGCACAGCATCAGCAAATTAATGAAGTGTAAGAGTTGGCATGTAATGGTTATAATGAAAAAAAAGTAACACCCAAAGTAAATACACAATTAATGAAAATATTTTTTTTAAATTGTGGAGCTACATATACATAGGTACAGTCAAGGACAAAAAAGTTAGAATATCCAGCAAGTAAGAAAGTATAGTAGGTCAAGCCCGACCATATAATACCTTACCCCAGAAATGGGTGCTATATGGTCATCCAAAAATTTAGTAGCATGACTTCTGTGCATATAAATATTTTTTGTGTTAAATTTCATCTTTTAAAAGATTAATGGATGTTGGCAATTTTCAGAAGTGGATCTTACATGAGAGCTATGAATAATTATGGAGTGGCCGTTATAAAAATAGGTGCCACGATTTCTGTATATATGTAATTCTATTTGGATATGAAAATTTTTTAACGATATTTATGGTCGTTAAAGTAAAGTTCAGAAGTGGGACCATACCTGCCAGAGTTGATGATTTATCGTCATTTTGACCAATTTTTGTTTCAAAAATAGCAAAGTGACGATTTGACGATTTTTCATTGAAAGTGACGATTTTCTGAATTATTAAAATTTTCTATAATTCTCTCATTTTTGGAGACAATAACTATTTTTTTCATTTAATATCATGACATATTTCAAAAACAACACTAAATGGCAGTAATGTTTTTTTTAATTATTGACAATTGTTAAGTTTAAGTATAATAATTCCAAATAATATTGAGTCAGGATAGTAGAAAGATTTTATTTATGAGGGAACATAAAAATCAATTTTAAATGCTAAATTTCATGAACTAAAATTTTTAGTTAAAACAATTTCTGAATTACAACGGGAAAATTCTTCCAAAATTCATCCTATTTTAACAAACCGTCGAAAGAATATTCAGCCAAATGAATTTAACCCATTTTTTGCCACTGGTCGATTTTTCGACCACCCATTTTATTGTCGTTTATTTCCAAAGTTAACAATGATTTTTTGTCTTGTTTTTCAGAAATATGAAATTTGTAATGATGTTTAATATATTTGCATTGAATTGATTTTCTAGAGAATTTGCAAAATTTTTTGGTACAAGAGTAAAAAAAAGCAATTTTTCACACTTTTTTCCAATTTCAAAATATACGATAAATTCGAGAATTTTGTTTTTTAAAGCATAAATAATATATTTTAACAATCGAAGAAAACCAATTTGTGAATTATAAGATTTCTTACTTTTAAATTTCCACAAACTTTAGTGATCGAAAAATCAACCACTGGCCGGAAGTCTTGTTGATGTTCTCAATAGAAATTTTAAACAATTTGCCATTTTCAGCCATATTTTATCAATTGATAAGCAGATTATTCCCAACTGCGGGCGGCACAATTGCAAAATGTTTATTAAGGGGAAACCAATCCGTTTTGGATTTAAATCATGGCGCTTGTGCTCTGAGAGTGGATATTTATTTCACAGATAAGGACATTGGTATTGGGGCTCAAACTGTTCCGGATTCATTGGCTAACGTGTCAGTTCCCAATTGTCATATAGTTTTGTTTGAAAATTTTATTCATCCCATCACCTTATGTTGTGCGCAAAAAGAAAACAGAATATCAAAAATTTCGTTAAAAAATCTAAAAAAAACGCAAGCGCGGAGAATTTGTTCAGTTGCTCGATGATCAGCAAGAAATAATATTAGTGCGTTGGAACGACAATTCGTTTATTAATATTATCACCAATAATTCCACAATTTAACCAATGGTAAATGCTAAACGGTATTGCCGATAACAAAAGAAAATTATCAATATTCCACAACCAAAAGTAGTCTCTTAGATTATATATTTATCGATGGAATCGGAATGAGATATAGCGACGGAATGGGAAGTGCTGACCAGGAAGTGTTAACTTGAGACACATAAAGATTTATAAGAAAAATTTATGAAAATATTTCTGTTTACAAAAATGTCATAATTGGTTTTTTTTTTTTTTTTGACTGCTTTTGGCCAGTGGTCGTTTTTTCGATAGCAGCGGCTGGGAGTCGAATCCGGGCTACAAATACAAACTCATGCTTAATGATCAAATGCGTTAACAAATTAAGCTACAGCACAATCAATGTATATATGAAACCTACTTGTATTGAATATTATTTAGATACCAACATTTTTATGAGATTTTTGGTTGTTAAAGGGATTTTAGGAAGTGGACCTTATATGGTACACTATGGACCGATCTACACAAAATTTGTAGCTGTGGTTAGGCTTCATATACAACTTATTTGTGAAACTTGTTTAAAATGTGTATTAATAAAACATTTATGACCGATAAGCCCCTATTTCAGCAGGACATTTGTATGGCGGCTAGGTGGAATAATGTACCGATTTAAACCAATTTCAATTCCCACCGTCCTTGAATCGAAAAATATATCATGTACCAACTTTCATAGAAATATTTTTAAAATTGCGACCTGAATTTTGCGCACAAGCTTTACATGGACAGCCAGCCAGCCAGACAGACGGACATTGTTACAATGTTGACAATCTATTCATGAAGTGATTCTAAGTATATGGGTATACTTTACAGTGGGCGTTATGAAAATCAGTTTTATTTCAAGAAACTGTACTTGAACTAAAACTGAACTAGAACTTTAACTTTAACTGTGGTAAAATTATATTCTAGAACATTTGCTTAAAATAATTATTATAGACATATCTGTCGTTCAGTGTATGCACCTAACATTATACATATTTTGTGATTTTATCTACTTTGTGTTTTATTTTTAGTTTTTCGAAACTCATTATTTAGCAAAAAGTTACAAATTGCAAACACTACTTGGTTACATACTTGTGCAAGTACAAAAGTATAAATACAAAAGTACCTACACCTCCAAAGGGACCATGTTTAACATGAACAAGGTGTAATCAAGCAGTGTTTTTTTTTTCAATTATTTTTGAATTTTATTTTTTTTTTTTTTTTGTTACGTACTTGTAATTTGTCGATGGATTTAATGTATTTTTGCCCGAACGCATCCAAACGATATTAATCGGTTTGTCACCGCTTACTGTGCACTGCAATATCGCTGTATCACCTTTTTTTACCGTCACCGAACGTGATGTCGATTGGAAATAGGGCGATGCTGTATTTGTTGTAGTTGTCGTTTTTATTTGTTACATTTTCAGTTGCCACATTCAATGTTGTTGGCGATGAATTTGTTGTTGTTGTTGTTATTAGTGTTGACAACAAAAAGAACGATGATGATGATGACGTTGGTTTTGGGCGAGATGATGTCAAAAGTCACAAACAATTCCAATGGGTTGAGTGGGTTGCCAATGTTCATTCGTACGTTCAATAATAAAGCGAAATAAATAGGGGAAGAGAGAAAAAAAAATCCACAAATACAAATTCTTATAAATAAATGTTAAAAAATTAATTTTTCTCATCTGAGTATAAGAAAACATTCGATACTGTTAAAATTGCTGCAAAGCATCCTTAACAAAGACATACATTTTTAATATGTAATTCCTCAATGAAATGTAATCAGCATTTCATTAATTTGCAATAATTAAAAATGTATAAAACACCAAAAATAAAAGCAATAATAGCAAAGTACTAAATAAAATATAATGATGTTGATGTCAACGATAATGGCACAACCCATTATTTGTTAATACACCCTGGGGAGTATGGAAACAAATGTGGCTGAAATATATATATATGCAAAAATTTCAATGAAGATAATTAGCTAAAAGGTAATATTAATTAGCTGGATAACATTTGCATACGAATAATCATTTTTAACAAAGGATATAAAGTACTTTAGAATTGTTTATGCTATAAAGCCAAGTATCTACTTAATGTTACACATTTTAAGGAAATCAATTCTTAGTGGGCAATTTTAAACAATAATAACTAATAAATTAGTTCCAAAGCTATTCCTCAAAATGTGTGTTTGTTTCATAAAGTTTTTCTAAAACAATTTTTAAATAACGTGCACTAACTCCGCCATCCTCTTTAGAACTAGAAGGCAATAATTTTAAATAAACATCTCAATGCAAACAAGTAAGATTACTTGATGTGTAACTTTTTCTGGATAATGAAGGACTATAACTTTGCAAACTTTTTTTTTTTCGAAAACGTAGAATTTCGTTCCAAGAAAGCATCATATGCGAGAAATTATGTTTTACTTCTTTAATTTTAAGAAACAAGTGCCGCTGAAGCACACCGAGGCTTATGCTGAATATGCACCATCGAGTTCAATGTGTGAGTGGTGGTTTGAGCGATTCTGAATTGATGATTTTGACATGGAAGCCTAAATAGTTTAAATACCAAATATTGCAGGCATTATGCCATGAAGATTGTTGTCAAACTCCACTAGAGCTTGCAAAATCATTAGAAGCAAAAAACGAGACCCCTGAAGAAGTTAGAATAAAACTAACGAAACGTTGGGTAAATAAAATAAAAAATAAAAATCGAACAAGTTTTTTATTTACGTTTGGAAACAAACATTTGACCAAATTAGCCTGAAGGAAACTCCTTAAAAATTACAAAAAATTTGTATCATATATATTGAAGCCGAGGGTTATTATGACAGCATTCGGACATATGTTTCAATAGCTGTTGAAAACTATTTAGAAACAAGTGGCAGGACTTTCAGATATGGCGATTTTTCGCCAAACGTGGCGATTTTTTAGTGCTAATGGCGACATAAATTTCCATTTCGCAACATGATGATTTCTTTGCGATTTTAAAATGAGATGGCGATTTTTTTGGCTAATTTTTTTTACAAATATAGAATTTAACGTTTTTATATATCTGGCATCATATTAATATAGTTTAAGTTGTGTCGCCACTTTGTGGAGTTGATTCAAATAATCTTAGGAAGCTCGCTCAATTTTCTGGAACTCGTTGGTTAGTATATGGAGCGGCCGTCAAAAGAACTTTGAAGCAATGGACAGAGTTAAAACATAATTTTTTTTATTAATATCCGCTATTGAAAATGACAGAAGTGCCCAAAATATATATAACGAGTTACATATATGACGAAAAAAATCGACTGTTTTTAGTATTTATCCACGCGTTTATAAATAATCAACTCGTATCGTGAATAAAAATTCCACATGAAATTTGTTCCCTTTTCACATTTTTCCTATTAAAATTCAATGTTAAAAAAATAAAAGGGAACAAATTTCATGTGGAATTTTTATTCACGACAGGGATGAATATGAATCATTTAATCATCGGATTATATGGATGCAGGAAGCAAGTACGAACAAATAGTTTCTGTAATAATTAGTTTCTCATCAAAAGTCTTTAAACCAACATTTTTAAATGAAATTGAAAGTACTGATGACTTTTTGGGCACCTTAAAATCAGCCATCGATTTAGCCGATTCTTTTCTTTCATTAGATGCAATTGATTGTGGAGCTAAGTTTGAAATTTATTTAAAGCAAATAGATATGGAAATGGACCAACTAAACATTTTAAAACAAAATTGTTTTATATATCACAAGAGACTTTAAAAAGAAATGTTGAATCAATTGCTGGAAAATATGAGACTCTTTAGAGTATATTGAGAATTTTCAATATTAAAATATGGAAATCCATTGACACTGGCTAAATATTCATTGATACAAAATTCTTTAAAACTTTTTGAAGATCCAAAACTGTATTTAGGCGAGTATGAATTTCAGTGGTCAAAATTGCCTTATATTAATTGGAAAGATTATTTTAAAGTACTTAGTAGACTTCTGGCCAAAAGTTTACCAGTACAGCGATGCAACGGGAACATTTTATTTTAAAGAGATTATTTAAAGAGATTATGAATGTTAATCCAATTTGGTGCAACTCATTTGTACCTACGCAAAATATTTTAAAAGGATTTAATGTACAATAATGAAAATGATACAGATAAAGTGTATGAAAAAGAAGTTTACGACCTTATGAAAATATGTGTGTAATTAAAAGTACATATGGACATACATATATACACACATAGATATCATATCTATATTGATCTCAATTTTATGTTTATTATATATTAATAAACTGACAAAAAGTAAGAAGAATTTTTTTTTATAATCTTCATGAAATAAAAAATGTTAATTTTTAAAAGTTTGACTCTGGCGTCATTTTATACGATTGGTGAAAAGTAGGTAAAAAAGATCTGATGACAACTCTGATAAGTGGTTAAGAAGTTTTGCCTCACCAGCCTTATAATTCAGACCCGTGCGTCTACAATTACTCTTGATCGCTGCAGAACTCTTCCTCTCTTTTAAAAACTACAGAAAAGTTTAATTCGTTCTTGGCCTTAAAAAAATGAGCAGTTCTTTTGACGCCGAGTCCATATGTTGCTAGACATATCATAGCCAACAATGGCCAAAAATCAAAATACATTTTGAAAAAATCCAACATTTTGAAGTTATACAGCCAATAAATTGTGTATTTTCTTTAAATTCTATTTCTGAATTTGATAATTATTAATATGAACCTTTTTGCATAGTAAAACCTATCTCGAAAGTTTTTAATATAAATAGTTGTTCAACTCACAACTGATATTTTAGTGTCGTAGAAGTTGTACGTCGTTTGATTTTACAATAGTTGTACAAATGTTGTTGGTAATTTCTATAAAAACATCTACGATATTTTTTCATTGCAACTCAACATAAAAATTACTCATTTTAGTTTTAAAATCATAAACTGATTGACGAATTTAAAACAATAAATTAAATTTAAATGAAATAAAAGTTGTAATAATGGTTATGTAAAAAGTTCTACGGTATGTTTCAATTTTGGAAAATATTCATATATTTTAAAGGGTTGTAAATATAAGCATACGACTTTGCTAAAAATTTTGTTCACAATCAAAGAGTTGTATCATACAATATACAACATACAACATCACTTGTGAATTGAACAAGTGTGATTATTTTTTTCTGCGTAAGTAAGAAAATATTTTGTTTTTTTTGCAAATAATTTTCAGCCATACTAAAATGTCAATAAATTAAACAAAAGAACTAGAAACAATATGAATCAGCCCTAATTAAGGTGCGCCACCATACAACAAACAACTAGACACACCACTGTGTTTGGTTACAAAATGCTCAAACATCTCGTATTTACACAATTAAGGTGCAATAAACTTTGCACTTTTTTCAATTTACTTTACGTAATTATACAACTACTGCACAGAGTGAGTGAGTGGGATGATGGAATTTTAGGAGAATGTGTGTCTACAACTGGGCATGTTGATGTGAACAAATTGAAAAATGAGTGCTCAATCAAAAAAAAAAACCAAAAAAAAACAACATCAACAACAAAAATATACTTACAATTAACTTTCAGCTGAATCACTTTACCGATACCAGTACCAATGCCATTGTTGGCTTGACACAAATAAAAACCTTCACGATCCTCTTTGACATGTTGCAACAGTAATGAACCATTCGATAGTAATTTTGTAAATGGTCGTTCACGCACCTCTTCATATTCACCTGATTTGCTGCCTGTAATTGAAAAGTGATTGCTGTGTGTTAAGTAAATTGTACAGTTATGTAAAGTAAGGTATATAGTTAGTACATTGTACATATAAAGTATAACGTGGCTTTTGTGGCAAAAAGTGTTATGTGGAAATTTTCCAAAATATTTTATATTTAAAAATTATGTTTTTTAATCTCCATATTGATTGCTAACATTTATAATTTTACATGGATTTTACTTAAAAAAAAGTTATGAAAACCTCATAACTCTTTGTACAACTACAGCGACGATATGCTTTGTATATTGTTCTATACGATATATGTATGTATATGTATGTATAAGTATGAGTACAAGCGGGTAAGAAAGGCTGTAAAGGGGCCTTCTAGAAGGTCTTTTTGGCAGTCACAAGTACTTCTAGCAGCATTGCCAAATCGTTTACACGGCGTGTCAATGTTAAGGTACGGTCACACCGCTAAATAAAATATATTTGAACTCGTTTATTTACTAAAAAATAAAAACTTCGTTTATTTAGGACAGGATAGGATAGTGTAATGGTCGCAAAGAGTCGTACCATTTCAGAGAACTTGCTACCTATCAAAACCAGCCGTGATCAGTGAAAGTCGGGGGTGTCAAAT
The DNA here is from genome assembly GCA_950370525.1 of Bellardia bayeri. Lineage (NCBI taxonomy): Eukaryota > Metazoa > Arthropoda > Insecta > Diptera > Calliphoridae > Bellardia > Bellardia bayeri. The sequence continues at coordinate 73,629,213 of OX493267.1, read as the reverse complement.
ATTTAGATTTTATTTTATTTGATGCTGTTTGATATTAAAAAACTCTTGCAAGAGTAAACAACGTCAAACAAATTTGAGCTAAACAAAGTGTGGTTACGCTTTTTTGATTAAATACCGTACCTTTAGTCAATGCCTTGCTTATACGCTACTGGTTACATGCCTGCTGTAAGGCCTACTTGAGAAGGGCAACTGGAAGATCTACCAAGCAATGCCTCATGCAAGGCGTAATTTAAGGTCTGCTAAATTAATAATTTTATTAGGGAAAGTACAAAAAAGGGTTTTAAATAAAAGAAGGGGCTTAAATTAATTTAAAAATTAATTATATAATTTCATATTGAATCCATGATTTGTTGACATTCTTTTGAAATGTAATTTTGAATGTATATGAAAGGCCTTCTACAACGCCTTCTGAAAAAAGGCATCGTGGAATGAATATCTTTTAGAATTTGTGAACATAGATTCTATAAGGCCTGCAAATGGAAGCACTTGCAAATTTTCCCGCTGGTTAGTTTTTGACTTATGTATTTCAATTTGTGTGTATTCGTCATTGAAAATAGCACACAATATGCAACAACTACAACAAAATTATGAAAATTAATTGCAATACAACAACAATAATAACATTGACTGTACACAGAGTGCAAATGACAAGTGAAATACAGGTAATAATGAGAAAATGTCGTTGAAGTTAAACTTTTGTTGTGTAATTGTATCAATGTTTATGACAGTTCTAGTTTCAATATATCGTCACCTAAAATCAAAAAAAAATTAAAAATCGATTTTGTGATTGATTATTATGTTATTAACTAAAATACATATTTGTTTAAAATTTTACTCTCATATGCCAAAAAACTTCGATTTTATTAAATAAATTTCAAAAGGCCGCAACTACGATGTTAATGACTGTATAAACCAAAAAGTCGTAACTACACTTTTAATTTGAAAAAAAAAAACGAAATATATATTGAAACAAAGTTGGCATTTGTTTAACTGTTAGTTGAAAGATAAATTATTTCAAATTACTAACAAGGACGCTGTGGATATTTTTGTCGAACCAATTCGGAAAAAAAATAAAAATATCTAAAAAATAAAAGGAGCAATCTCCATAAACTTAAATGTTTACTTCCGGCTGATTGCCACAGTTTTTACGATAATTTAACATACTCAGATTGGATTTATAAATTTTACTTTGCAATGTGTACTCATTTTCTTTTCATGTGTACAATAATGAATTTTCGTTTTTTTTATAAATTTTGTTTTCTTTTCTTAACCCTTCGTCATACATAAGGGTCTGGCCAGAGCTTTTTAAATTGAAATGTTATTATAATATATTTAAAACTTAGTTATAGACTTGAAATTTTAAGTACCCTTCTACAATTAAGTTCGTTATAAGTATTAAAAAAATAAATCCTGGAAAGGATATAGAAGGACACTTATTCTTATATTTTCTTGCATACATCAGATTTGTAACACATGGGTCTGTTTGGTTAGACCCATATAGATTTTGTATTGTAAATGCTGTTTTTTATATTTTTCTTGCTGTTATTTAATTATTTTTTTATCCAGTTATCTATTATTTATTTATATCTATTTATTTGTTTATATCTATTAAACAAGTTTACGTTAGGGTAATTCGGAAAAAAACATACTAACAAGTAACTGCATCTAGTTAATTCTTAAGATAGAAGTGTTATTGAGTTTATCGTTACACTTTTCACCACCTCTGATTTATGTTTGTGTTGATGATAAGTTGTGATTTCCCTTTTAATATATGAATATTTATTCATAATTTATTTCAAAATTATAATACAAATACATATATATTATTCAGATTTATTAAAAAAATATTGTTTTTTTTTTAGAATTAAGTATCTCATGCGTTACGAATGTGAAAATCAAAACGTCTGTTAGATGGAGGGATAAATAAAGTATATTTTTCTCGAATTCATTAAACTCGTTGTAATGACCTTTGTATCTTTTATATTCAAAACACAGAAAACAAAAAGTAAAAAAATATTTATTAAGAGTGAAAAGCAGAATTTCTTCATCCTAAGTTTAACTTTTATTAAAAAAATGTTCGTTGTTACGGCTTTTTGATTGCAGAAAAAACAATTCCAAAACAACTACTATTATTTTATAGTTTTTTTTTTATTAAACCAAATCCGCAGTAATTGTTTAATGTTAATTCTGAAATTTGGCCAATAAGCATAAAATAGTCTTAAATTTATTAAGTTTTTGGCTGCTCCGGTAAAAAAAAGTAAAATGTGTAGTTACGGCCTTTTGGTTTTACGGTGACGATATATAGTTTTATGTAAAACTTTGACTTCAACACAATCAAAACTAAATTTGTAACTTGTTTTCAATTAAAATGTAATTAAAACTAAAGCATTAATCTAGATTTTTTAGAAATATTTTATTGCCCATTGTGCAATGTATGAATAAATTAAATTAAATTAAATTTCCTTTCCCAAACACTATTCGGCATTTTCAACTTTAATTTTCAATTTAGTAGACATCGGCATTTCGTTTTCGCATTTCGAAGTTTCACAATTAAGGGTAGTGAACAACCTGACCAACGGATGAATATTAGACGTGAGTTTTTTATGATAAATAATCTGACACTGTACGAGTATATTTGTTTAACGATTGTTTTAATTAACTTTACTTACCCGTAGCCTTTTTCCATACTATACTGGGCGTGGGTACACCTTGTGCCTGACAGTGCAACATTATGTGGCGATTGCGTTCAACACTGGCATCGCTGGGCTCAACAATCCAACGTGGCGGCACTATATTTTACCAAACACACAAATTCAAAGAGCAAAAAGTAAAAATTACATAATTAGTTGTTTTCATACACACAAACAAGTAGATTTCAACGTTTACTTTCTCAACATTATTGCTTTAATTTAGTACTTTGTTAATTATTTATATTATTTGTAAGATTGTAAATAAAACATAAACAACATAACAAATTCAAATTCAATTTCAATTAAAATTAAATATTAAAAGTTGCCAAAGAGCGAAAGAGGAAAAAAGTAGATTTTCTTTTATAATTTTTTTTCATAATAATTTGCTTTTTTTTTTTTTTTTTTTTGTTTAACTCTATAATTATTATTTACTATATAAATTATATACATATAAGAAATATATATTTACTGGAGTATTTATATAAAAACAAATGAGAGTATGTAAGTATGTTTATTTTTCTTTTCTTTTAATAATTATGTTATGAAATTATGTTATAGAATAGAGTAGAAAAAAGTTATGAAAGTAAATTTTATTTATTGGAATGGGGAAAAAATCTAATTAATGAAATAATACAATTTGAGTATAAAAACAAAACAAAAAGAATATGATATAAAAGAAGAAAATAAGAAACAAATCAATTTTAATTTAATATTAGGTTTATGAGTTGAGTTGGGAGAAAAAAAAAACCAGAAACGATAAAACACAAGTATTTTATGCAACATAAACAAAATTAATTAGCAAAATAATAGAGCATACATTTAAAGGAATGCATTCAATTGTAGTTATTAGTATATACGATCTTTTTTTTGTATTTACAAACGATTTTGTGTTAAAAGCGTTCGTAACTAATTGCTTTCAATTTAATAATGAAAATATATAAATATTTCCGGAAACTGAAGGTATTGTTACACATGGCAAATATTTGCCGAAAATGACGTAACCACCAAATAAAAGCTGTGTTAATTCTTGTTTTTATTTCGAAAACTTATTTTACTATGGAAAATCATCATACAAGTTAAGTTTTATTTTATTTGATGCTATTTGTTTGTACAAAACACTCGTCAAACGAATTTGTACCAAAAAATGTTGGCTTTTTTGAGTCAATATTTGCCGTGTGTAACCATACCCTTACAAATAATAATACCCTTATTAAATAATCGAACCTTTACACCTATACTTAAAAGAATTATGCTCAACTAAATTTCTGGAAACAATGGAATTAAAATTTTAAAATGAAATATAAAACGTCAACATCCCAAAACCCTTCAACCCATCAACCTTTTTTTTTACTTTGTTTACTCTAAAACGTCAACCCAACCCCAAAGCTCTAAAACGTCAACTCTGAATAAAACAAAATTTTGAATTTAGCAGCAGTAAAAATACACACATTTGTACACACACACATTAATTTAATGAAATAATTTTAGAAATTGGGGATTCCCTTTATAAGTAGAGTAGACAATAAATTATATACAACTGTATGTATGGAATGAAGTCAGCAAAGATACAATGGTAAAATGCTGGCAAAATGTTTGTTTCATTGTTTCACGAAAAGTGAGACAGATCCGGAGGAAGATATTCCGTTAAGCATACTAAAAGAAAATATGAACTCAGAAGTTCGCCAACAAATGCAGCTTTCAGTTGATCTACTTAATGAACTAATCCCTCAGGTTTGTCGATTTTTACAATTGTTTTAACAACACAGATAATTTTTAATTTTTTTTCTCTGGGTTGACTATACCTACAGTATCATACATTCAGGAGTGGAATGAATATATTTTGCTGGATAATGTATATAATTCGTGTGAAATTGAGGAGTTAGAAGTGGTCGATGATGAGAAGAACGAAATATATGCAAATGTGCAAACAATAAAACCAAGCGAAGCCGTCGAAATATTAAATTGGGCTCAATGCGAGAATGTTGAGTATTAAGACATTTAAGAGAGAAGGCTCTCTTCCAAGTGTTGGGAAGAAAAAAAAACAGCAGAACAAATAAGAGATTTTTTTTTCTAAATACATATGATATAAACATATGATCTTATTTAAAATGTATGTATGTATGTATTCTTTTGGTTCTAGTTGCCTTCTATGGTTCCAGTCAGGTTGAATGTCTTTTTTGTTTCCTTATTGAATTTGTTTATGTTTGGTTTTTAGTTTATAATCAAATTAAAAATTTTACATTCGTAAACGTCAATAATTTGTTAAACGTCAATACCCGAGGTTTTAATTAGTTGACGTTTTCCCGAGTGCACTGTATAAACAAGTAAGAGTTTATATTCGGCTTATACCCACCATCAATATGCCAGTAGTTTGATTTATTCATACTTGAAACTAATTTGTGTTACATTTTGTATCGATAACGATATTTATACGGGTGAGATTATTTTCTCTGATCCCTCATGGGGCGAACGACATAAAATATTGTGCGGTAGTTTCGTAGTATGTAGAATATTATGGGTATACCAGTAATTTCCGAAAGTGGATCTTATATGAGAGCTATGGCCAAAATTCAAGTTATTGCATGGATATAATTAATAATAAAGATCTGTGTTAAATTTCGATTCGATATCGATATTTGATAAGATATTTATATAGTTTAATGAGTTTTTCGAAAGTAGTCCTCATAAGAGAGCTATGTCCTTTTAAGGATTAATGCACATTCAAGAGATTTTCAAAATGAACTTTATATTGGGCTATGCTAAAATAGGGAACGCTACAAACAAAATATCGTTTTGAGATTTCTCGTGACATGAAACTTATTTTTGCTAAAACTAATTTATGTAGCATAGAGTTATATTCTTAGAAGACATTTACGAGGTTTGATCAAAAAATATTCGTTATTTACAAATTTTGTGAGTTACGTATGTTTGATTTTCGCATTTGTTTTCCTGTTATGTTGGTACACATGTCTCTTGTATTTGTTGATAATATCAGTTTGTTTTTGACCGATAAAAAGGTTAGTCGTGTTTTGGTGTGCTCTTCGATTTGTTTACTATTCGATAAAATGAATCAAAGAAACTGCATCAAGTTTTGTGTAAAAAATTAAATTAAATGCGCAAAGACATTTGAAATGTTGACTGTGGCATTTGGCGAGTCTACTATGAGCAGAACACAAGTTCAATTGTGGTGTAACTGGTATAAGAAAGGCCTAGAAGATGTCAATGACGATGCTCGTCCTGGTCGCCCGAGTACGTCACCAACCGTTGAAAACATTGAAGCAGTGAAGAAAATGATTTTCGATAATCGTCGAATCACTATCAGAGAGGTTGCTGATGATGTTGGCATATCGTTCGACTCATGCCAAGCAATTTTTACGGATGTTTTAGGCATGAAACGTGCGCCAGCGAAGATTGTTCCAAAATTGCTAAATTTTGAGCAAAACCAACGTCGCATGGACGAGCCAGATTTCTTCAAAAAGGTCATAACTGGTGACGAATCATGGTTGTATGACTATGACATTGAAACCAAAGCCCAATCATCCCAATGGAAACGTCCAGGAGAGCCAAGACCGAAAATGCACGTCAAGTTCGGTCAAATGTGAAGGTTTTGCTCACTGTTTTCTTAGACTGCAATGGCATGATGCATCATGAATTCTTGCCACAAGGTCGTACGGTCAACCTTGAAGTTATGCGCCCTTTGCGCTAAGCAATTCGTTAGAAATGCACAGAATTGTGGAAAAACCATTTTTTCAACATGATAATGCACCAGCTCACCAAAAACAAAACCGGTATCATGCAGCAACCACCGCATTCACCGGACTTAGCCCGGCTGACTTTTTCCTCTTCCCAAAACTGAAGACACCGATGAAAGGAAAGCGTATATGGATTTGACCACTTTCAACGGAATAGAAATAAATAATAGAAATAAAGTTTACACAATTTTATGATTTATCAGCATTATATTTTAAGATAATAGTAAAAAATATCTGAAAAATATGGAGGTTGTCTAAAACTTTGGTCTAGAACTCGGATCAAAGAGAATCATTATCGCCAATTTCCAATTCCAAATATTTCCGTAAAACAAAGAATGCTTGGGAATAATTTCGTTGTTCTAAATCTTTTTTTCGAAGCTCTGCCGTGCCTTCAACAAATAAACGGGCATGGCTAGATTGTCCTAAAATCTGACAATGACCCAGAATATACATACTTTTTTGTAATACGATCAATATTTTGATGTGTTACAAATGGAATTACAAACTTAATATACACACCATATTTTTGGTGGTGGGTATAAAAATATATTAATCGAAATAATTAAAAAATATCAGGTTTGTAGGTTTTGACAATTTAAACGTTGCTGAAAGTAAAAGCATTAACTTTGATAACCACCAAAAAGTACATATTGCAATAAATAAATTCTGTAGTCCTACATGGCAATTCAAACAATTCAGTTCAATTTCAGTTTTTAGTCTGGCTTCGCAAAAATGTTTTCAATAAAAAAAACATAACTAAATATATTCTAAAATTGTAAACTAACATATTTTAAATAGTCTTTTTCAATTTAATTTGACCAATTTACTTAGAGTCTTAACACTTATATTATCAAGTGCTGCTCAAAAATAAACTATTGTATGAAACAATCTAAGTTTATGAGAGATTTTATTCCATAAGGAAACAACTAAATCCATAAACTGTTCATTTTGCAGGCTTACTAATCTAACACATTTAAAACCTAAATTTCATGTATGTAGATAATAAAACCAAGCAATATTGTATGATTTTAAAAATATAAACATTATTTGAAAAACAAAAAAAAAAAATTTGTAAAGTTACAACACATTGCATTCGTTTTTAATCTACTTATTTTTCTCTTGTTTCCTGTAAATAATTTATGAATAACATTATGTGGACATTTGTTAGCAGAGGAAGAAATTGTAATTAATAATATTATGACTAAAATATTAATGAACAAAATCCAAAAAAGAAAATACAATTAGGCGCGCAAATTAAAAATTAATGCAACCAATTATTTGTTAGAATTGTTTTTCAAACCAACTAAAATACACTGAATGAGATGTTGTTATTTAAGCAAACGGTATCTGATGAATAATTAAACTAATTTAAATAAATGGATGCATAATAAATCAAAACAAAAAAGAATTTAGTCTGGCATGTGAATGGTTTTAAGGTAAAGATCTCTTAGTGTTTAGGAAGTTGTAGTTTCTCAATCTGCCAGCAAGTTGCCAGCTGAAAACTAACAATTTGTTTCCAAGAAGCATGGTGAAGAGAAATAGTTTGATATCATTATGTCAGTATGTACCAAATAATTACTTTGTGCTAGTTGAATAAATCGACAAACAGGGCACCCAGTGGTTAAAGCTAAATCGAGTACGATGAATCTAGTGGTAAACGTTTTTTATTGTTAGCTCTATGGAGGAGGTTGCACAATAAATATTCGCGTAACTCGAAAACACTTTCGTTGATTGAATTAAATAAAAAAAACAGAAATTTGGCAACAAAAATTATCTAAACTAATTTATATGGACTAAATTTTTTTTTAAATCGAGCAGTCGTTTTAAAAATAATTTTTTTTTTTTTTTTGCAAATTTTTGATTTTTCATTTAATTCAATAAACTAAACAGTTTTCGAGTTATGCGAATATTTATTGCTCAACTTCCTTCATTTTTTAAATAACGCTATATCTCAAAAACTAAAGCTAACCTAAAAAAAATGATTAGCACCACTGGATTCAGCGTACTTGACTTAGCTTTACCCACTAGGTGCCCCGTTTGTTGCTAAAAAAGGTGTCGAAATCGAGCTCTGAATTATTATGAGATGTTTGTATATGATCATAGATAGATTTGTTCTATATTATGAGTCCTTAACTAGATAGACCAGCTGAAAGCCACACGATGCTTGTAATACACTAAGAGAAAAAATATAGTTGTGCATGTTTACCACAATTATTTCAACATTTTTAAAAATATTATGGTCACTGTAATAATTTACATGATTGCGGCAACCATAATATGATTAAGTTACGATTCACATGTTTATAATAATTATACGTGTGGTTATAGTAATTATATAGTGTGTGTGGTGATCAGTTTTATAATGCAAGTTTGTATCATATTATGCTGTTCTGTATCAAAGAACAACATATTATCATAAATAGTTATGATTGCCAATAATATATACATGGTTAGTAAAAAAATATATATGACTATCATATGATATATATAACTAACTAACTAACTAACTATATATAACTAACCTATGAATTGTAACTTAACCATATAACGGTTACCGCAATTAAATAAATAATTACAGTGAACATAACATTGTTAAAAAAAATTGACATTGTTGTAGTAAACATGTGCAACTATATTTTTTTTCTGCGTGTAGAGCACAATTCAAAACTGTTTAGATTTTCTATCGGAATCTGTGTTTAACAAAATTTATAGTTTATTGAACTTAAAATAATCTAAACTAAAAATTTGTTAAGCAATAGTTCGTCACATTTTATTTTATATATTAAAACTGTAGTCTATTGCAAACGTAAACATTTCTCACAGCTAGTTTATCAATTAAACTAGTATTATTTTCAAAACAAAAAATATGCAACTCATAAAAATTTTGGAACAAACAATTCTTGGAATGATGATGCCACAAAATCATACACGAAACAAAAACTAATTGCAACTCAAATGCAATAAATCATAAAGCGAAAAAAAGCTCAAAAATCAATTTAAATGCTTTGAAATAATGATAAGCTGATTAAATATTGCATGAACTTATATTCAACTAACTATTTTGCATTGAATTTGTCTTATTAAATTCTGGTAGGTATTATTTGCTATTTGTTTTTAATAATTACAAAATATAATTCCTGAATTTAATAAAAAAAATTCTTTTTTAAAGCAAAAAAAAATATATATATAAACATGCATTTAATTAATTTTTATAGGATTTTTTGTTTGCCACATGCATTTTGGGGTAGTGAGACAAGTTGTGTGTAATTGCTACATCTAATAAAGAAATTTTTAAACAAGCCAAAATTATTTGTAAATTAATTTTAGTTTTTTTTTAATAAATTTTTTTTTTTGTTATCTGTTTTTACTGCGAAGCTTTAAATAAATGTATATTTTAGCATTAGACTTTATAGGTTTTCTGATAGTTTTAGTAGTTTCATTAAAGCATTATGATTTTGTTGCCTTTATTTTGAAATTAATTAATTAAGCATTTGTTTTTCTTTTTTAATTTTTAATTAATTGAGTTTGGTAAGTAGGTTGTGTAAAAAAAGCGCTGCAATAATGTGCACAAAGCTGTCTTTTTAAATAATTTTTTTATATAAATTTAAAAAGCAAACTAAAATTATATTAAATTAAAGTCTAAAAATTAAAAATATTGCAATTCATTTAAGTTTTGTCTAATTATTAAAAAAAAATTTAAAATTCATCAATAATTTTTTTCGATTTTTTTTTTTATAAATTTAAAGATTTATTATAAATATAAATGTGTTTCTAAGGTAAATTGTATTTGAAATTTAATATATTTTAAATTTGCACCACAATACATATTTCATGAGCGTATGAGTAATATTCAATTTCATATTACCTACACAACATGCATACGTATGAGTAATATGTAATTATTGAAAAATAATAGCAATAAAGTTATTTCATAAAGCATATTACATTGAATTGCAGGAGAATCAATGATTATTATAAATGTAGGGGTTTCTAATAGGTCGTTTATTTACTATTATATCTCCGAAATAAAATCTCAGTAATTGCTTTGCAGTTATGTATGCACATATGAAAGATAATATGCGAAAGGCAAAATTCAATTTAGAATTAAATTTCATTACGTTTAAAATATTGTGAAAAGGAACTTTAATTTTGAATTTAATCTCAATGACTCGTTTCTCTTTAAAACTCTATAAAACATTGAAAACTGGAAATTTTAAATAGAATTCTGGTGATTAAAATGTCTCCAATATTCTTTTATATATTTTGCTTTATAGTGACCTTATTGGAACCAATGGAAGATTTAATATTATCCCATATGTAGCCCACAGTTAATGAGCATATGAGTAATATTAAATTTCATAATACATACTTCAATACGTATGAGTAATATGTTATTATTAAAAAATAAAAATTTCATAATGCATATTAAATGGAATTTTAAAAGCATTGAAATATATAGGGATTTCTAATAACTATTTTATTAACCTTTATACCTCCAAAATAAAATCTCAGTAATTGCTTTGCACTTATGCAGTGATAATCCACGAAATGCAAAATTCAGTTCAGAATTAAATTTCCGCTCGTTTAGAACTCTATAAAACATTTAAAACTGAGAACTCTATATACAATTCAGATGATTAAAATGTATGCAAGTGTAAGTTTTAATATTATCCAAAATGTAGTCCATATTATACATTTGATTTTGCAATGAATTATTTAAAATTTCAGCACAGAGATATTGTGTAAATGCATCCACATGAAGGATACTGCTAAATTTATTGTTTATTGCCTAGGATAGGATTTTAAGAATGGTAAATTTCAACCGTTTGGTCTTCCGGAAACCACAGACAGTTCGCGTTAAAACAAACAAACAATTGTAGCTTATCACTTTTGTTTGAGGAACAATACAATAATTAAGAAAGTTGGTGCAGAATTCAAGCTTCAAATTGATATATGTAGATGCCATAAAAAACTCTCCTCGGGGATTTGGAATTATCAGTAAAAACACATACGCTTTGCAAGTTTTCACAAAAATCCTTCGGTAGCATCTGGCCAACTGCAGAAATGGAAAAAATAGAAAAATAGATAATTTACTTCAGTACAGATAAACGAAAGCCGTCTAACATGCATTAGCCATAATGAATACAATGTAACATACATATGTAAAACTGAAATCAACAGCAGAAAGTGCAAAGATATCTCAATAAAGCCTGTTGAATAATTAATGGCGCTCTATGATGCATTTGAAATAATAACTTCCATAGGAATATCAATGTCTAAAAACACTCGTAGACTCTAGTACTAATTATATGGTTAAACTATTAAATCTTTTAAATCCCCTTGGAAGGGATCTGCCATCTTTTGAGGGACTTCAACGATAAATAAGAAGAGAAACTTTGAGCTAGCTAGAGGACTTTAAGCACTACTTCATTGATCATATGCAATCGAGGTGATTGGTTCTTTATCTCAAAAACCTATTGAAATTAGTGAAAACAAGGATTTTTTAAGAACAACTTTTTAGGTTTATAATATTAAATAACATATGCAATGTATTTTTACACAAGCATAGTTACTAGTTAGAGATTTTTGTGGGTTTATTTGTTTTTCGGAAATGGTTCTTATATGGCAGCTATGACAAATTATGGGCCGCTCTTCTTAAATTTTGGAACAGTGATTTATTCTAATTTGTGCTATTTAGAATTGCTCTGAACCATAAATTGGCTTGTATCCACAAAAAGGAAATTCCCCTAAAGTTGTGATATGAACATATTTGGCAAAAAAAAAAAAATTAACTAAAAACAATTTAAGTCCAAAAGATTTTCAATCGTGCTAAATGTAATAAAATCGTGTAAAAAATGTAAAATTTTTTTATTTTCAAACCGTGTAAAAAATGACAGTGTAAAAATAGAATTTTGTGTATGCAATATAATAATCTTTATAACAGTTCGGAAGGATTTTTAGTCAGTCGTATAATCAGGGAAAACCATAAGCATGTTTTAACTTAATTAAAAATTATGCAACAAAATTACAGTCATAGTTATTACAGACGAAAACATATTATTTAACGATTACCATTGACTTGACTGCTGCAACCATATACATGTTTGCTGCAATCAAATAGGGCAATTAACGTAATGGTGTAACATAATAATAAAAATATTCCCGGAATTGCAATATTTTTCATTTTGCTTAATATATGGCATAAATTAAAAAATAAAAGATAAGTAACTTTAAAATACAAATACATTTTTGTAAACTTAATAATAAGAAGCGTTAAAAGCAGTGCAAAAAAGGTTACCTGGTGATCGGCTGTTATTTGTAAGTTTTTTTTTTATAAATATTTATATTGTTTTTTTTAATTTTATTTTGATTTTGTAAATATTTAAACCCACAGCGTGCCAAAAAGCGACTTAAGGATGGTTAATCAGTAGAAGGTCGAGGGGGTAGAAGTTTATAAATATTTTATTTTATAAAACAAATATAAAATACTTAAAGCATTAGTTGTTGTTTTATTTTTTTTTTCATTTTTTTTTTTTCAATTAGGAGCGAAAATTTTTTTAAATACTTAAAATCACTTTGTTTTATTTAAATAAATTGATAGATTTTTGTAAATTTAGATTTGTATAAAAAAGCACATCGAGGTTTTAATAATAACAATAATGATAATAGAAATAAAAATTTAAAAACTGTATTACAAATATATTTTAAGTTTTTTATTGCATTTGTAGAGGCTGTTCTTTTCAAAAACTTTATTTTTTTTTTTTTTAATATTGAGTTAAGAAAGTTTATGTGGTATTTTATGTTAAACAGTTTTTTTAAGTTGAACTTTTCTTAAAGGGTTGGGAAAGGGGGTCAGTAAAAGCATAATGAACTTAAAAAAAAATAAATATTTTCATTTAAAAAGCTGGTGGTTATTAAAACGTTACGAGAACACAAGAAATAAAGAGTTTTGAAAAACATAAATAAAAATTAAATAAATGTATATCGGAGTACGAGTATAGAACTTGTAAATATATTTTATTGAAATAAAGTGTTAAGTGTTTTTTGTTTGAACAGGGAATGTTCAAATGTTTAAATGTTGGTATTTTTAAGCAAATAAGTATTTATGTATAAATGTGTATAATACTTCATAAGTATTAGAATATTTGTATGTTTATGTTGTTAAATAAAAACTTAAATATGTTGGCATTTATAAGGTATTTCGTTTTAAACAAAAAACAGAAAAAGAATTTAACATAAAACTAAAACTAAAACGAAAACTATAAACTTTATACTTTTTTTGTTTCTATTTTATTTGATTTTTAGTTTGTTTGTTTGTTTGTTTCATTTGAATTGTTTTGATTTGAGCTTTTTGTGGGGGAAGGTTAATCATTTATACTATACCTTTGACCTGTAATGTGGCCGTATATTTTATTTCAGCTGCTGGATTTTTGGCCACACATGTATATTCACCGGAATGTGTAGCCGACAGCGAAGGTATGCTTAATAGTGACGAGTATTGATCTAACATGGTAACATTGGCACCCAATAGTTCAGGCAATGTTTCGCCATCTTTGAGCCACCATAATTTGAGCGGAGCATCGCCACTTGAGACACCACAAACGGTGCGGGTGCGCATACCTTCGGCTAAGCCATCTTGAAAGACAAATGGTTCTATAATTGGGGGGACTGTAATAATACAAAAAAGAGAACAGAGAAAAAACAAATCTAAATGTCTAGATAAACAAAGCAAGTTCAAAAACAAATTCATTTGTTGCCAGCTGCGCGCGTAACCATCCATTTATTTCAATACAACAGCCATTATTTCCGTTGCCGCTCTTTTTCTCTCTCATTGTTCCAACTCCGATTGATGTTAAGTTCTAATGTATGAAATGTTTTATTTAAATAAAACTACTTGAAATTTAACTGCAGCGCTTTCAAAAATTGATCATTTTCTTTAAATTCATTTCAAAAAAATTTAAACTTTTAAATATTTTCTTGTTTTTTGTTGTTAGATATATAAAATAAACACAATTATTATAAATAAATCTTCGCAGTTTTTTTTTTTTTTTTTTTGTTATATTTATAAACAAATAAATACGTGTATTTACATTAAAATATTTGCTATATTTGTTAAAAAGTATGTATAACAAAAATTTGTATACTTTAGAGTTATTTATATTAAAAAGTAAATGTAAACTACTTATACAGACATTACAGGAATGAAAAGTTTATAGTTATAAAATATACTTCAAAGTTTAAGGTGTTTAATTTAACATTTATACATATTCTAATTATGATTTGATTTTTCTTATTTAAGTTAAAAAGGTGTAACATATGAAATTAAATATAGAAAATTTTTGAAAATTTTATTTGAAGTGCATAGAAATTCTACTTATTTTTAAGTTTGTAATAAAAAAGATTTTATGAAAAATACAAAACATTCAAAATAATTTGGCTGGTTATAGTTATATATGTAGTTGAAAACATTCTAAAGAACAAAATTCAAAAATATGGTTTTAAAAAAATAAATTGAAAATAGATAAAAATGCAAAGTATTTAATTTCTGTGATTAATGTTATATTAACAAATTACAAAATTCGTTTTGCCACAAAAAATTACAATATTAGAAATTTCTATAATTTTCCACAGCCATCATGAGAGATGTAATTTAGTGCCTTTAAAAATGTCGACTTATAAATTAAAACCCTATTTAAAATGGAAACATTTTTGATGTAGGAATAATTTTCGAGATTTTACTTTAGAGGAAGTCTTAGTAAAAGTGTCTAAAGAACTATTTCTTGTATTTTTTGAATTTATAAAAATTTTATTAATAAGGATTTTTCTTTCAAAGAAATAGTTTAATGAACTCAAGTCTGAAAAATTTACTTATAATATAGGGCGATTCTAGTAGAGATACTTTTTCCAATAGCCTTTTTTTGACAGATCACGTGTGAGTCGTGTTATGCTGTCATTTTATTTTTGTTTACTGTTGTTTGGCATTTCATAATGGAAAGACTTACTTCTGAACAACGTTTACAAATCGTTCAACTTCATTACCAAAATTCACGTTCTGTGAGGAATGTGTTTCGTGCACTTCACTCAACTTATGGTCAACATAATCGACCTGCTGAATGTACTATTCGTAATATTTGGCACACATTTGGGACGAAGAGCAACCTGAAGAGATCCACGGACTGACACTTCATCCAGAAAAAACAACTGGGCAGGTGGACTCATCGGTCTATATTTCTTTAAAAATTATGCCGGTGTGAATGTAACAGTCAATGGCGATCGTTATCGTGCCATGATAACCGATTATTTGATGCTTGAAATTGAAGCTCGTGATCTCGGCGATATTTGGTTTCAGCAAGACGACGCCACTTCTCACACATCGCATCAATCAATGGATTTATTAAGAGAACACCGGTCGATTGGTCACCAAGATCGTGTGATATCACACCGTTATACTTTTTAATGTGGGAATATGTAAAGTCTATAGTTTATGCGAACAAACCCGCTTCGATTCAGGCGTTGGAGGAAAACATCACGCGTGTCGTTCGCCAGTTGCCAGTCGAAGTCCTCGAACGAGTCATCGAAAATTAGACTCAACGAATACCCCTTCTGCGACGTAGCAACGGCCAACATTTGATAGACATAATCTTCAAAAAACAAATTCCCCCATTAAATTTGAATTTTCTGTATTGTTTTTTTTTTCTATAAAAAAGTAGGGAACCTCGAAATGGATTACGCTTTATTATCAATTGATAAAAAACGACCAGAGTCACAAATATTAATTTAATAAACGCCAATTACGGTGATACATGTTTCATTCTCTTCTGCCAAATTATAAATGAAGCAGAGTGAACATAGAAGAAAACAAAGCATACAAAAATAATTCTTGACAAAACAAGTAATAAACGATCACACTAGACAACAAGATTAAAGGACACGGTGGCCATCCCTAAAAATGCATTCCATTTGGCTTGTGTTTAAATAATTAACATCTATTTGCTTTCTTTAAATTTCGAAGGATTAACAAATAATGATCTTCTATATAGAAAAAAATTTAATGAACGCCTAAAGTTCGGCAAAAATCATTCTAATTTTTGTCTACGATATTTCTAAAATAAAAAATTTCAATCTATTTTTAACATGTTGATTTGCTTTTTAGACCTAACTACGAGAATACATTGGTTGTATAGGGTGTTTTTTTTAGATGTATAGTACTTTAAGTTGACAGCATTTTTCAACTGACGGTCATTTTACCAGCTGTCAAGTGATTTATGTTTGAAGTCGCTAGTTTACGCCGATAAGCTCACAAAGATGCCACAAAAAAGTTCTATACATCTAAAAACCATGATAAAAAGAAACTGATCGAAAAGAAGTCTAAGTTCCACTAATTGAAAAAAGTTGAATATTTGTTTGTATTAATTGCAAAAATGTCATCAACATTTTGAGAAAATCATGTATCTTTTGCAATAAAAAAAGATAGAAGGTCAAAATGGGGTTGGTTGGTTGGTTGGTTTACGTGGTAGTTCAGTACGTGCGAACACTTAAGTAGAGTAGGCATTAAGTTTTAAAAGACCACACCACTTGTCAGATTTAATGCGGTATACAACATACTGTAGCTAATATGTGTACAGAAAGTCGCGTTTTGCTAGACCCAACCTGTAGCTGTGAGATATCTCAGTAGGTCATTGAGTTTTAAACCGGCTACCTCACCTAGGTTGTTCAATGTATAGTTTCCCATGAATTTATGTCTTTTGACACTCAGGGCTGGGCATTCGCAGAGAAGGTGGCAAATCGTTTCCTCTTTTTCCCTATCCTTACAACTACGATAGTGGTCGTTAAAAGGGAGTCCCAGGCGATTTGCGTGCTTGCCTAACGTCCAGTGTCCTGTTAATACTACCAGCAACCTTGATATATCCTTCCTATTTCGGGTTATCAGTTGCGTAGTGCGTTTCTCGTTAAAAGATGGCCACATCAACTTGGCTATCCTGTATGTAAATTCATATGTCAAAAAGGGGACATTTCATAATACATTAAATACGAAAAATACGAAAAACTCCAAAAAAGTTCACTTTTTGTTTCATTACGTTCATAGGTTTCTGACAGTTCTACTATTTTCGAAAGGTTCTAAACCTTTTTAGATTTGGCACTATAGCAAAAATACTTCTAATAACATTTTTACACTAATTATTGAGACATCTGTCGACGTAGCAGCGGAAAATATTAGTTAGTAATTCTCTCTGTTAGACATTTTTCAATGCTCTGCATTACATAACATTTTCAATTTATTTCCTTTTTACAAACAAATAAACAAGAAAAGAAAAAACTAAGAAATTTTTAAACAAACTTAAAAACCATTAAATATATAATTTGTTTACCATTGACCAACAACGATTGAGAATTTTCCACTTCGGCTGCTGAGTTCCGTACAACACACGAATAGTTGCCTGTATGATCGGAGCCTAAATTCTCAATAACCAATATACTATTGTACTGATCGACCTGTTTAACAGACATGTGATGCTGTGTGGTCTCAATGGCGCGATTGTCCTTGCGCCACGTTATAGTCAAGGGCAAGTCACCCTTGACCACAGAACAGGTGAGAGAAGCACGATCACCCATGTTTAATTGTAATTGTGATGATTGGAAGGGACTTAATTTTGGTGGTACTGTTAAGATTAGATGTATATAATTGAAGTTTAATTGCAACACAAAAGCATAAAAAACATTTAAAAGCAAAGTGATATATATGTAGTTAGATTAGATATTATTGAAAGTAACAAAAAATTACACATAAATAAATAGCTTTTACTGCAATAGGGCTAGCAAAAACAAAAAGGTATTCCATACGGTTTGAAAAACTTATTTGGGTATTTAGTTTTTTTTTTTTTTTTTACTTGAACTATTTTACACAAGTTTCTTTTCCGGTTTTTTGTCAGGTATGTATGCTACCAAAACAATTATATGATGTTGATGGCGATGTTTGTAGTATTTTCTTAGGTTTCTTTTTTTTACAACACTGCTAAAAAATGTTATTATTTTATGTAAATTCTCTGTGATTATGAGAACTGCAAATAATTAAGTGTATATGTATGTTTGTTCGATTGTGTATACTAACCAATAACTGTTACTTCGCCACTCCTACGAGCACTGTGGCCCTGCTTGTTGCGCGCCCAACATGTATACACTCCTGAATCTGTGCTCTTTTGCACGGGCGTTATTGTCAATGAGCCATCTGGCTGCACTCTTTGCCGGATATCATCGGGCAATTCACGGCCGCCACGTTCCCAGTGAATTTCTTCGATGGGATAGCCGGCCACGGGACATTTTAAATTTAAAGTTTCACCTGAGACTGCTGTTACTTTAGGAATTATGCGTATATAAGGAAGACCTGTAAGTAAATAAAATTAAATATTTAAATTTGTAGAACGAAGAGAACTTGCAAATGAAAGCAAATGAAATGAGACTGAATAAAGAAGAAAACATGTAAATGAAACGACTAAAAGATTGGACTAGTGTCGAATAGAGTTGACTGATGTTGACTAGAATGGACTAGATTTGACTGAAGTTGACTAGAGTTAACTGGATTTGACTAGAGTTGAGTAGAGTCGACTGGAGCCAAGTAGACTGGAGTGGAGTCAACTGAAGTCAACTAGAGTTGACTGGAGCCGTATACAATCTGACTAATACAGTTGACTGGAGTCGACTAGAGTTGACTGGAGTCGACTAGAGTTGACTGGAGTCGACTAGAGTTGACTGGAGTCGACTAAAGTTGACTGGAGTCGACTAGAGTTGACTGGAGTGGAAAAGTGTCGACTGGAGCTAAGTAGAGTTGACTGGAGTCGTATACAATCTGACTAATAGAGTTTACTAGAGTCAACTAGTGTTGAATGGATTCGACTAGAGTTGACTTAAGTCGACTAAAGTTAACTGGAGTGGAAAAGTGTCGACTGGAGCTAAGTAGAGTTGATTGGAGTCAACTAGAGTTGACTGGAGTCGTATACAATCTGACTAATAGAGTTTACTAGAGTCAACTAGTGTTGAATGGATTCGACTAGAGTTGACTTAAGTCGACTAAAGTTAACTGGAGTGGACAAGTGTCGACTGGAGCTAAGCAGAGTTGATTGGAGTCAACTAGAGTTATATGGATTCGACTAGAGTTGACTGGCGTCGACTACAGTTGACTGGAGTCGACATGTGTCGACTGGAACTAAGTAGAGTTAACTGGAGTCGTATACAACTTGATTAATACAGTTGACTGGAGTAGACTAGAATTGACTGGAGTCGACTAGAGTTGAGTGGTGTCGTATACAATCTGACTAATGCAGTTGAGTGGAGTCGACTTGAGTTGAATGGATTCGACTAGAGTTGACTGGCGTCGACTACAGTTGACTGGAGCCGACTAGAGTTGACTGGAGTTGACTAGAGTTGACTGGAGTCGACTATAGTTGACTGGAGTCGACTAGAGTTGACTGGAGTGGACAAGTGTCGACTGGAGCTAAGTAGAGTTGATTGGAGTCAACTAGAGTTGACTGGAGTCGTATACAATCTGACTAATAGAGTTTACTAGAGTCAACTAGTGTTGAATGGATTCGACTAGAGTTGACTTAAGTCGACTAAAGTTAACTGGAGTGGACAAGTGTCGACTGGAGCTAAGCAGAGTTGATTGGAGTCAACTAGAGTTATATGGATTCGACTAGAGTTGACTGGCGTCGACTACAGTTGACTGGAGTCGACATGTGTCGACTGGAGCTAAGTAGAGTTAACTGGAGTCGTATACAACTCGATTAATAAAGTTGACTGGAGTAGACTAGAGTTGACTGGAGTCGACTAGAGTTGAGTGGAGTCGTATACAATCTGACTAATGCAGTTGACTGGTGTCGTCTAGAGTTTAATGGATTCGACAAGAGTTGACTGGAGTCGACTAGAGTTGATTGTAGTCGACTGGATTTGACTGCAATTGAATGGAGTTGACTAGAGTCGACACCAGTTGACTAAAGTTGACAATAGACTAAAGTTGACTGGATTGGACAAGAAAAGACACCAGCTGAACAGAGTCAATGACTGCAGTTAACTGACTCGATAAAATTATTATTTTAATAATTATTATAATTTCCTCTAAATTCTTAATCTCTTAAATCTATTAAATTTAATCATTATGATTTTAGTTTTGTAAAAAAAATCACATATATTCTCTACTATTTCATAAACTAAATAGAAATAACCGCATTTAAACTAGAAAAAAAAAACGGGATAAGTAAATATGTATTTATGCACACATACATACATATATGTCATTCCATTAAAACCACACACATACACACAAACAGATTATAAGTCCTGAATTTACGTTAGTGTGAAAAATAGACACAAGAAAATGTTAGAAAAAAAAGAATCAGAGAATAATTTGTATGACCAGCTAAAAGGGACAGTTTAGATTTCATTCCCATTGCAAACAACTACAAATGCAATTTTTATCTATATAGGCCAAATGTACATATGTATGTGTATAAGTGTTTGTATAGATGTACACATGTACATATATACAATGCAACCTGTAAGTATGTGTTTATTGGTTTTTATGTAGGAGTCTGTGTATATGAAAAAGATTTACAACAAACAAAATAATACAAACCATTTATGACATTTAAAAATGTCACAAAAGTTTTATAAAAAAAAATTAAAGCAACGTTATTTACAGAAATGTGAAATGTGTTCCAAAAAGAAATGTGGTTTTAAATAACACACTATATAAAATATCTTTTTTTGAGTATTATTTTAACTATCCACAGGATATTTCAAAAGTATATGTTTTAAGCAAGCTTGTAGTTTCTTATACAATCTTTATATTAAAAAAAATGTTTACATAAAACAGACATACACATTTACCCCACACTACAATAAATTTCTAATGCCACACTATTTATTTTAACAATTGTTTGTGTTACATCTAACTACTTTTTAAATATAAATATTAAATTTCCACAAAATTCTTTTGTTTCTTTAACAAATGTTTCAAAAATGCTAATTTCAGCACAATACTAATGAAAAAAAAAACTGAATTTAAAACTTGCTACAAATATTAACTTACCATAAATATTTAAACGTGCTGCATGTTGCACTCGACCAGCACGATTTTCGGCAATACATGCATACTCGCCACCATCCTCTACCATTACATGAGTGATATTAACATGACTGATTACATCACCATGCACGGTTATATACTGGCCCATCATAAATCTGTGTTCCATAAAAAAGATACAGAGAAAAAAGAATGAAAGAAATTAAAAACTAAATATGAATGCATATCAACATACGCCTTTATGGATAAGGGAAATTAGTAAAATAAATGGAAATGTATTAAATACATTTTCATACGTCAGATTTTTAAATCTTCATTAGCAAAAGGATTAAGTTGAACATAAAAACTGCAGACAATGAAGGAATTATATTATTTTTTTTAAAACAATATTTAATATAGGTATTATTTTCGGCAGTAATCCAATCTAACTGGTTTTAAATAGGTTTTACACAAACATAAATATCGTAATTTTTGGCGTAGTAATCCGTGTTTATAATATAAAGCAGTGATGGACAAACACATAATATCATGTTTATATACATAAATATATGTGATGGTTAAGCAGCAGCGAGCTTTATGTATTAAAAGAAAAAAACAATTTGTGTAGCTAAACCTGGCTACCACAAGTGCTAAAAAGCCACAGCATTCATTATTGGATCATATTCGACCGAATAGACCAAGTCCAGCACGCTGTGAAGAAAATATAGCGGCCGTAGCTGAGAGTGTACACGAAGACCGTGAAGAGTCGATTCGGCGCCATTCGCAGCAACTCGGACTGACGTATGGAACGACTTGGGGCATTTTACCGTCGACATCTTAAATTGGAAGCGTAAAGACGGCGCCACTTCCCACACATCGCATCAAACAATGGATGTATTGAGAGAACACTTCGGTGAGTACATAATTATACGTTTTGGGCCGGTCGATTGGCCAGCAAGATCAGTTCTGTTAGACTTTTTCCTATGGGGATATGTAAAGCCTAAAGTTTATGTAAAGAACAATTATTATTTTAGTTATTTTTGATATTTATTTACTTAGGCTCGAGTTCATTAAATTTAATTCTCATTAAATTATTTTTACTGAAGGTAGAAATTGTTTTACAACTTGAAAATTTTTTTCGCATTATTAAAATTTGTATTGATAATTTTCTTGGCTGGGATTCGAACCTGGGTTGTTGAATTTACATATGTTTCGAGAAACATCACTTTCTCTCATCAGAATTCATTGCGTTCTAACCCTTTGCACAACTTGCGGTGCCTGCTAGCCAACAGACTAAAGTTTATGCATCACGCGTGTCATTCGCCAGTTACTCAGCGGATAGACCATCTGCGACGTAGCAGCGGCCAACATTTGATAGACATAATCTTCAAAAAATAAATGCCAAAGAATGTTCTTCCAAATGTTAATAAACATTCCCCATTAAATTTTAATTTTCTGTGTTTTTTTTTTTGTAAAAAATTAGGGAACTTCGAAATGTATCTCACTTTATATGTGATACTCAAGCAGCAGCGAGCTCTAATTAGTAAAAAACAAAATCATGACCGACAGCTAGGATTTAATATCCTCAGTTAGAGACTAAAAACTATCATTCTTTTGGCACGGGAACACAAAAATTTCAATTATATTAAAGTGTAACAAATAAAAGGCAAAGGTATTTCGACCCAGTCTGAATTGTATAAAAAAGGCTTATGTCAACTTTTATTTCATTTAATAAAACATTGAATCTATATGGGTTGATATAACCGGTTTTCCAACAAGAACGTTATTATACAACATATGGCCGTATTAATATACATAAGTGTTTGGATATTTTTCTTGTTGACATATTAGTAGAAAAAGCTTTGACAATTTTTACAGTATTTTAAAATTCGCTCGAAAATTCTCTAAAGAAATTCTTAATATTTGCTGTCTACATTAATTTTCTCCTTCCCAGGAAGCAATACAATAGTTTTCTTAACAACCCCATTTTGGTTTTCGCTACAATTTTATATATTTATGTGCACGATTGGTTTGAAAATCAGTATTCAAACCAAATTGCTGTTGTAACATTTATTGCGCATTCATTATTTTACAAGCATTGAACAAATTAAAGAAATTTGGACACAATTTTCTATAAAATTGTTTGACGAAATATTGATAATTATATTAAAAAAACAATTCACCAAGTTTTCAAAAATGTTTGTGTGATTTCGCGAATGAAACATGCATGAAGACCTTTGAAATCGTCCTTCTGGAATTGCTGCTTCAGACGAAGTTTGATACAAAAAACTTCTAATAATGTTTATCGCAAATACATTAATAGAAAGTTTTATTGATTGCCTTCTTATTTTATTATAAAACACTGATTGCAAATTTTTAGGGTGACGTGTTTCAAAGAATTTTATTAATGTCAACTTAAATGACTTTCCTTTCGTCTTTAATTCCACATAATTACTTTGAAATTTTTTTCTTGTAAAATTCACGAATAAAATTGATATTGATTGGCTTCGGTACAGCCTCCTAAAGTTTGTGTGTGCTATGTATGTATGTTGTTGACTTTAAACCAAGAATTTATTTGTTAGTACAAAAAACACCAAAAAAAAAATTATTGCTTTAAACCACTGTTTGGAAAAAAACTAAAAAAAAAGTATGACATAATAAAAAACTCCACTAAATATTTACAGAGGGCCACAACTTCAACATCAACAGCAGCAAATAATTTTAATTAAAACTTAAACCAACATAAAGTGGCAGTCGCAGTCTCAGTCACAGTCAAAGCGTAACGTTAAAGAAACAGTATTAAACTTGTTTTGTTTATATTTTATTTCTCTCGTTGTACCGTTTGTACAATATGTATGTACGTATATGTTTGTAGTAGAGTATAGAGTTGCCAAGAAAGTTTTCATATGCAAATCTAGCTGATTCTGTTGCACATTACTTTGCTACAGCTTCATTAAAAGCGATCCCTAGAGACTATTATTTATAGGTATTATCAAACTTGAAGAAGAAAATAAAAGTTATAGCGAAAATAGAGACCTTGTCAAGGCTATGGAATTGTTAATAAGCGCATTATTACTCTTTAAGAAGATATCTGCGCAGCACAATTTTTTAAAAGTTCATATTTCTTATTAAGCAGCTTCGCAGCTAATGTTATTTGTTTCCTGTAATGTTTACTACAACTTAGCAACTCTGTTCCCTGTATAGTTATACATTACTTTTCTACGGTTTACGAATATGAAGAGGGTAATTAAAAATTCGTAAGCACCTTTATTTTTTTCCCATTGCTGTTTTATTTTACTTTATCCTCTATTTTTTCTTGTTCTCTCTCTTTACGCTCTTATTTATACCTATACATAAATATACTTTTTTCTTTATACATAATTCATAGGCTTATTCCGAAAGTTTCTTGTTTTTCTTTTTATTTTGTATTTTTTTTTTTTTTTGTAATTTTTCTTATTTTTCCGTTCGTAAAGCTCTTGCAGAGTATTAAATGAATTTATTAAAAAAAAAACAATCAGAATTTGTTTGCCAACAGTTGTTGCAACAATTGTATTCTTAAATTATGCCAGAGCTAATATAGTGCATCTTTTGTTAGGTGCTAATATTTACATGTTATAAACATCAACATAAACGTGGTGGAATGGTCGTGTAGGGTATAATTATTGTCAAGAACTACTGTACCACACCACTTTAACTATACTTTGCAAATTGGGTTCAATAAGAGGTGTTCATATA
Source organism: Bellardia bayeri (assembly GCA_950370525.1). Taxonomy (NCBI): domain Eukaryota; kingdom Metazoa; phylum Arthropoda; class Insecta; order Diptera; family Calliphoridae; genus Bellardia; species Bellardia bayeri. The sequence continues at coordinate 73,603,981 of OX493267.1, read as the reverse complement.
TTTTTCTCAGTACAAGTACATTCCAACTTTTGAATAGTGACAGAGATAAAAAAAAAAACTTTACCCAAAAGTGGTGACCACACACAGAGAAAAAATATAGTTGTACATGTTTACCACAACAATGTCAACATTTTTACAAGTTTTTCGACAATAACCAAAATATGGTTAAGTTACAATTCAGATGATTACTACAATCATATATATGATTATAGTAACTATTTATATATTTGTTGCAATCATGTTTATGATGAACTCATTTATCATAATTTGTTGCTCCTTGATTATGAGTGAGAACAACATAATATTTTATAATCGTTCATCATAAAACTCATCAACATAAACATTACATTATTGCTATAATCATATATATGATTGATACAATCATGTGAATGGCAACATAACTATCTTATGGTTGCAGAAATCATATAAATAATTACCGTGACCATAATATTTTAAAAAAATATTTTAAAAATTTTAAAAAAGTTGTGGTACAAATGCACAACTATATTCTTTCTGCGTGCTGGATTGTCAGTTTGTTTTTCATCCACGATGCCAAAAAAGTTGCCAAAAATCTCTAAAAATCGCTAAAATATAAAAACATTCTAAAAAATGTCGCCAGAGTCAAATTTTTAAAACAAACATTGTTTTTTACTTTTTCTCAGTTTATTGACATATAATAAACATAAAATTGAGATTAATATAGATATGATATCTATGTGTGTATGTATGTATGTACATATGTACTTTCAATTACACAAATATATTACTGAGGTCGCAAACCTTTCTTTCATACACTTCAACTGTATGATTTTCATCATTGTACATTAAATCCTTTTAAAATATTTTGCGTAGGTACAAATGAGTTGCAACAAATTGGATTAACATTCATGATGATAATAATTCTAAGTCAGACATCCAAAAGTTCATATTGCATTTTTATTGCGCCAACGAGTTTTAGCAGAATTCATAACCACGCTAGCGTTGCTAGTCGGAATGATCAACATATTAAGAAAGGTCAAAGCAATCTCTTTAAAATAAAATGTTCCCGCTGCATCGTTGTACTGATAAACTTTTGGCCAGAAGTCTACTAAGTACTTTAAAATAATCTTTCCAATTAATATAAGGCAATTTTGACCACTGAAATTCATACTCGCCTAAATACAGTTTTGGATCTTCAAAAAGTTTTAAAGAATTTTGTATCAATGAATATTTAGCCAGTGTCAATGGATTTCCATATTTTGATATTGAAAATTCTCAATATACTCTAAAGAGTCTCATATTTTCCAGCAATTGATTCAACATTTCTTTTTAAAGTCTCTTGTGATATATAAAACAATTTTGTTTTAAAATGTTTAGTTGGTCCATTTCCATATCTATTTTCTTTAAAATAAGTTTCAAACTTAGCTCCACAATCAATTGCATCTAATGAAAGAAAAGAATCGGCTAAATCGATGGCTGATTTTAAATCAATAGAGTCGTTCTAAAAAAAATCCCGAATTTTTAAAGTATACATCCTATATTCTCCATTGACAAACTCTGTTTTGCTGCAGAATAAACTCTTGGTCTTGGTTTGTATGTCTTCACACATAATGCGGCTGTGTGTTTATAGCAACCCCATTTTGCTTTTCACTACGATTTGGATATTTATATGTACAATAGGTTTGAAAACCAGCATCCACACGCAATTTTCTTGTAACATTTATTGCGCTTTCATTATCTTACAATCATTGTACAACTTAAAGGAATTTGTGCATAAATTTCTATTAAAATGTTTGATGAAATATTGATAGTTAGTTAGATATGTTTAAAAAACAATTTAATAGATTTTTAAAAAAGCTTATTTAGTGTATTTAGTGTGTTTACTTTGTAGATAATTCAGCTTTGAACTTATTTGAAAGCACCAGGATTTTGGGCACCAAAATAAATTTCTTAGGCGCCAAATGGAATATATATTTTGCCAAATTGTATACTAAAATTAAAGACAATTTTTTTAATAATAAATGATATGTTCCCGAACTCTAAACTGTCTTAATAAAATTATTTAATTTCATAAAAGTTTCCTTAACATGTTTGATGGTCTAGCTCCGGAATTATTTCCAAAATAGAATTTTTCTAAACCAATTTTCGTTAACAATTTCTATGCATATGAATTTTATGGTGAATTTCATCTCAATATCGATATATTTTAGATAGTGAATTATTTCCAAAATAAAACGTTCTAAACCACCGATACAAAATGTAACACAAGTATAATATAAATCACACTACTGGCAGCTAGGAATTTTTTTAAAATTTCGGAACAGTGTGGTCAAGCAACTTTGTTGATTTTAGTCATTGTTGAAACACTCTTGTGCACTGGTGTGTTGTCTTGATGAAACATTTTTTTTGCTTTGTAATCCAGGACGTTTTTGTCGAATTTTTACATTTAATTGATCCAAAATGTTGCAATAGTAGTCTGAATTTATTGTATTGTTACATTTTTTAAACGACCACTACGTGGTTTATCTTCATCAACCAATCAATGTTCATCCTCATCCTCAATGCATAGTCACCTAACACACTTTCACGTAACACATTCACCATATCATTATGAATTTCTTGTCCCGATAAACTATATTTATTTAAATATTTATTTAATGACATCACGAATTTCGAATTTTTTCCATTGTAAGAAAATCACGGTTGCGTCTATTTTAAACACCTGTTTCTATATGAAGGAGTTGCCAAATCGAAAAGAAATTCCACATGTTCTCATAGCAGAGATGGAAGTTTCCAAAACAATTAACTTTTTTGTGTTTGTACTACGCTTTCCTTTCTAGGCTAAGTAGTTACCGAACCGCCCTCTTATATTGGTTGTAGGTACATAAGACAGCGGGACAACCTAAACTCTTACTTGTTACATAATACCTTTTATAAATTTTTTTTGTTCAAACATTTCGTAAAAGTTTTCCTTAAACCCAATGTGCAATGAGATTTTCTTTCCGGCGCTATTATTATGTTTCAGTTTATTGCACTTTCATACAAGAAAAGAAACTTTCCAACAAAAACCACAAACTCATGACATTGTTGATATTGTCTAGCAGTTGTACACTACATAATTTATGTTGATGTCTTGCTTTGTCAATCAACTCCAACTGTAATCATATTATTGCATAAATACCTACAACGTACGTATATATAAACTTTACATAGGCTTAAATACGATTAAGTTTTAAAATTAAATCAAAAATTTTGTGAAAACAATGCAGGTATTAATTAAATGAATTTAGTGGTTATAATTTATAAAGGGATTAAATGATAAATATGATTATGATGCAAACAAATAAAAAAAAAAATGCCAGGCATCAGAGTGAAAAGCAGTATGGTATGGTGGCATACTGTAGAAAAAGATTACTTATGAATTATGTTTATAAATATAATCGTCTTGTTATAAGTTGTAACTTAATTATGCCAAAAGAAAATTATATAGAAAATCAATCTTCTGTTTTAATATTAGATTTCACAAAATTTATTCATTTGCCTACTATTTCCTAAATATTGCTTTGTGTGATGACACTACCTTCAAAAAAAAAACACACATTTCCAATTAATGTGATTGTAACTGGAAACCATTAACGAGAAGTTGAAATAGCTTTATCAGACATTCAGCACAGCTCGCATAATTAATATTGTTGTTATACAAATACACTCAGTTGCACATCTACTCATTTTGTTGCAGCATACATACATACGCATGTTAATAGATATGTATATGTATGCATGCACATTAGGGTGGTTAGGTTTATAATTAGTCTAAACTACATATATATAACCAACTAAGCAAAATGTTTAAAAGTATATTTTATTTGAGTCTCTGTCTTATAGTTAAGCAGAATCAAAGAAAAAATTTACATTTTTAGGTTTTACAAAGTCTTTTAAATTTTCGGAGTTTATCTCCAAAGTTTTCAATTTAAAAATATTTTAAACTACAGAACATCAGGTAGTGGTACAGGATACAGTTATTTTTAGAAATATGTCCAAATATATGCAAGATTTTTTGATGCTTAATTATTGGGAAAGAGTGAGTGGTCGATATAAACAATTAAATACTGGGGTCTAATCGTCGCATACGATATCGAGCACAATGTATCGAAATTTATGTTTATGTTTATGTTGGCATTATGACATTCGATATCGAATAAAACGTATCGTAATTTGAGATGATGGTATTCGATATCTAATAATCAACTAAGTTATATAACTCGAGATGTCATTGGATACGTGAATAACTATCGTATGCACAATAATTTAGTTTTTCTACCACCAAAGCACACAAGTTTTACTTTGTAACGTTTCTCCATTTTAGTCGTTTGCCCATTGGCACACTTTAATGTGGGTCACTGGGATTTCTGTATGAAGATATCAACCATGGTTCAAGTGGGTATTCTGAATCTCCTTTAGTGATAGATTTATTTAGCTTATGTAAATAAGTTAAAATATTTCATTTTGCCTTATCTAAGCAATCTTTTTTCCGCGGAATGTCTCCACACAAATGAGTCATAAGCTACTCCATCATGTTTTAAAATAATGCTCAAGAATTAATATTCATGATCACACAAATGAGGACAAACATAGCAGCAATGAAGGGTTCATTTAATACACTTCAGTTTTTTATTTAAAATTTAGTTTTGTCTGCACAAAAAGTTTTTAATTCAGTAATTTATTGGCATGAAGAAAACACAAATACAATTTCTTTAAAATAACGATTCGATACATGTAATGAGCTGATATGACTCGTGTCGTAATATTATTCGATACGATAGTCTACTATATACGTATAAAACTTTTTTAAAAGACAATAAAAACTATGTTTTACAACAGGAGCATATCGGAATAACATAAAAGTTATTTCATATTTCTTGATGATATATTAGTAGTAGAAGCTTTGTTAATTGTTAAAATTCATTGTTTAATCCATTCAAAAACAACCCAATTGAAATTCAGTAAATTCAGCTGTTAATTGACCTTCCCGATTATGTAATTTAACACCACTGGATTATGTTTTGTAGGGCTATGTTAAAGACAGAGCATATAGGGATCCAATCAATTCGATTACAGCCGCAATTTTGACAAAATATGACTGAAAATTTTGATAAAAGAATCGACATCTTTATGCCTGGTCATAGTAGACAACTATCTGATATAATTTTGCATTAATAATTCTCAAATACAAAAAACCAAAACAATTTCATGAACCAAGAATGCATTGGAATAAATTTTTAAACGATCGAAATACGACATTTTAAGGCTAATAAAATATTTTCTAATGTTAGAGATTTTGATGTTTAACAAAAGTTTCAAAACAAACTTATCTTAAAATCATGTTTTTTCAAACTTCAGCTAAAGTTTTATGTAAATAATTCAAAATAGTACCAAAATAGTACTTTTTCATAAATTTAGGTTTTACTTAACTTGTAAGCATATTTTACATTTTTTAGCTTAATTTTTATTTTAAAACGTACTAAATTAATAATTAAATAAATAAATAAATAAACATAAGTCAGACCAAAGGTATAGAGATAATGCTACTTTACAAAAAAACGGCGTTATCTGCTCATTGTAGGAAATAAAATCACTATCCAAACTTTTAAAATGTATCGGTATTAAACACAGAAAATAACTATAAATGTCGTTATATGTTAGAGATGTTACAGATAATTAATGTACCTACAAATAAAAGGATCAACTACAAAGCAGATACTGAAAATCCAGCACAGATTTACAGATATTTAATACACAAAAAATAACACAACTTACAAATATTGTATAATTAATAATATTTTCTATTTGTTATAAATTGTTTTAATATTTTGTTATGCTAAAAGTTTTCATAGCCTTTTTTCCTGTGTAAAATAAGTTTTTAAAATGTATAAAATTAAAATTATTTCCTGAAGAAGCTACTCAAAGAGTAGCGAAATATTGAAATAAAATAAATTTTTTAAAAATGATTTAAAGCTTAAATAACTACTAAAATCAAAATGTATTATGATAAACAATTAATAACAAAGTTAAACTTTGTAAAAAAGTACTAACAAATTTGCTATTTTCTAAAAATAATGTCCAATGTAATGTTAAAGTACTATATTCTAAATTTAAGTTTTAACAACATTAAAACGTAATTTATGATATTGAGATTAATTTTGAAATAAAAAGAAACCTTTTAAAAACCAAAAATTTTTTTAATTCAAAGCAATTTTTTAGATGTTTATAAATTATTTCTAAAATAAAAAAATAATTAAATTAATACACAATTTAGCAGAAAAGTACTATTTGAAATGTGTATTTTAAAAGTACCTTTTATAAATTTAAGTTCTGAACAACAATTCTTTCCGATACACAATTTAACAGAAAAGTACTATTTGAAATGTGTATTTTAAAAGTAACTTTTATAAATTTAAGTTCTGACCAACAATTCTTTCTGATATTTATCTCAAATCTAATTAAAATCAAGAAAAAAAGTATAGTCGGTCAAGGCCGACCATATAATACCCTACACCCAGTACATGTGTAAAAAAATTATTTCACAAATGAGCGCTATATGAGAGCTAAGAACTTTAATCAACCTAATGACTTCATGACTTCTGTGCATATACATTTTTTTTGGGTTAAATTGTATCTCGATGTAAAAACTTTTAAAAGAAGTATATATGTTCAACTGATTTTCGGAAGTTAAACTTATAGGGGAGTTATGACTAATTATTAACCGGTCATCAAAAAATTAGGCCGACTGTTTTGTGTCTATATATACAAAGAAAAAAAAAATCATTTTTTTTTAAATTAAACCTTTAATTGATTTTAAAATAATGTTCAATTAAAATTTTAATTGATTCAATTACTTTTTCTGATTTTTCTGATATTTTCAATTAAATCTCACATTTTTTTTAATTGATACTATCATTTTGTTTACAGGTCCGATTTCAATTAAATGTTTAATTGATTCCACAAATACTTTAATTGAAACTCATTTTTATTTTTTCTCTGTGTATGTGTATAAAACACATTTGTGTTAAATATTATTGGGATATCAAAAGAGAGAGTTATGCTCACTAAAGGGATTTTCGGCAGCGGGCCTTTTATGGGAGATATATTTAGTTATGGACCAAATCTGCACAATACTTGTGATTAGGCTTCAGTTACAAATTATTTCTTTGGATACGTGCATAAGTCAAACATTTATGACTGATAAACCCTATTTTGGAAGCACGTTTTTAAGGTGAAATAGATGAAATAACTAGGTGAAATAATGAATCGATTTTATGCAATTTAAATCCCAACCGAAAAAATTTCACATACTAAATTTTATAGCAAAAAAAAAAAAAAAAAAAGACAGACAGAAGGGCATGTTTAAATGGAGTCAGGAAGTTTGACTAATATTTGTGGGCGTTATAAACTTTAGCTCTAATCCAATATATACTATCCACTATGATGGTAAAGGTTCTAAACAGTAAAAATATGTACGTTTTTATAATACAGCATTACTTTAAATTTTCCATATAATTTGATTGTATTTTAACTTTTAAGTACCAAAAATTTCTGATCAACAGAGAATGTCATCCCCAGTTATTATTGTAAATTTGTTATACCATACAAATGGCGCTATTCTAATACGTATGTATGTCTTAAAATCATCAAGACTGCAAATAGGTAATTAAATACACATGTGTATGAAAGCAACTGTATGAATTTCCACAGTTAAAAGAGTTTCTATGGATGAAGGGGATGCAGAAGGAGTAGCAATATGTAGTTGTAGTTACATAGATGCATCAATAATAAAGGTTATGTTTTAATTGTTAAAGTACTTAAACCTTAATGCCGGCAATAGAAGATGGTGGGTATGGGTAAATTTTCAAGCTTCTTATTAAGGGTTTGGATTACAATGCAAATTGTATAAGCGGGAGAGTATGCTGCAAGTACATACATACGAGTATGTAGTTATTTGTATTAAAGGGTATTAATTTCTATGGCTTCTTTAAATTAAAGAGTCAAGTTATTTAAAATAAAAGCTTAAAAGCGAATACCAAATGAAATAGTTAACTTTTTTGAAAATAATACTAAAGATTATTTTTTATATTTAGCCAAGAATAGCAGTGCAATAAAACTAATGGCTTTATTTAGTCATTTTGATTTTTCATTCTTTCTTCCACAGACAAAAGTTTTGATACAATTTTTATGTATAAATGCAAATGTGTAATTATATTGAATTTGAAATCAAGTTTAAATATATTTAGAATTAGTTTTAGCACTTTAGTTTTAAATAAAAAGTAGATTATTCTAATTTATTTAAATAGATTTTATTGCACTGGAATTTTTCTTAACACAATTTTCAGAAACGATACAACTTATATATATGAATAATTAATGATTGGTAGAAAATTTTAAACAAATCCAGGCGGTTAATAGTTTACTTTTAAATAACTTTTAATATATTCAATTCAATTTCATTGTCTTTTAAAATTAAAATCGAAGTAAATTTATGAAAATGAAAAATAGGTTATCTTTTCATAAAAATTTTTTAAGAAATTTATGGTCTAGACTCAGGAAAATGTTTCCAAATTATTCCAAACTCAATTGATCCAGAACGACTAAAACCAGCTCCACTTAGGATTCTTTGCAAACATTCATAAAATCAATAATATTATCAACGGACCCATAACCCAGGAAATCATTCTGAGTCGATCGGAAGTGATTTTAAAACGGAAGACCAAGATCGTCAAAGATCAGCCAAAAAAAGAAGACTAAGAATTGTAGGTATTACTACATTGAAGAGCTAGCAAAATCATAAGAGCTACTTAAGCAGCAATTTTAAAATGTTTGCAAGCAATAAGAGTTATCCAAAAGCAGGAAAATTGTATATGTATATAAATTGAAGTCGAGAGAACTTGAAAGACGATTTTGAAATTTCGAAATGCTGCTAAAAAAAAAGAAAGAAAATAATTTTTGCACCGAATCATTATTTACAATATAAATGAATCCAAAGCGTAAGAGATCGTATGTGAAGCCCGGCTAACCAACCGAATCGACACCAAAGAAAAATGACCATGGCGCTAAGGTAATGCTATGTAAATGTTCCTATCTATCATATCTATCATCACAGGGAACCTGCAACGAGTGCTACTGATTCGTTTGCAGTGAGCATTGATCGAAAAATGCTAGACATGAATGAAAAATATTCCAGCATGACATCGATAGGCCACATTTTGAAATACCTGCTAAAACTATTTAGAAAGAAGTGCTTGACCTTGCTCAGTCTTGATACTATTGATTTTGATCGATGCAGTAAGCCTGGGATACGCTTCACTTCAGAGCAGTGAATTCGAAATTGGTTTGATTAGCTCTTGGCCTCAAAAGATGAGCAGTTCTTTTGGCGTTGCCTATACGTTGCCTAGAAGATGGGAGAAAGTCATAGCTAGCAATGGCCAATATTTTGAATAAATTTTCATACCAATTTTAGTGAAATGACACATAAAGCCATTATGGTTTTATGTCACATTTGATTGCAAACACTATTTTATCGTTGGGAGTTATTTCATTTCTCTTAAAATTGCATTTTAGTGAATTTTGATGGTTTTGTAACGGTTCTTAAAACTGTCTTAAAGCAAGTAGTTGCAAATACGGGGAATCTGTACTATGCGAAGCCGGTGTTCTGTATACCATGGAGGAGAAAATCCTTCCGTCCGGCCATGTCTCATTTTTGGAAAACAAATTATGGCCTTAAGTCCCATTCCATTGAGACTTCAAGGCATATGCCCTTATGTCTCAATGGAATGGGACTTAACGCCATATGGTTTTATGTCCCATGGCATTGTGACACCGCACCGCTTTTAAGTTATACACCCAATATTTTGTATAAATAAATAATTTTTTTAACATATTGAATCTTTCTCCGAATATTTTTCAACAGGATTTCATCATGGGTTATATAAAACGAATGCAATAAACTCTACATGGATTCAATAATTTTATGCAGTATTTTAACATAGTTTTTTTGTAACACTTTAATAACCAAACAGTTTCTTAAGTATATGTAGTTCCAAATATGAAAATTTCAAATAGAAATAATTAAAAAAACCATTCCAAAAAAAATGATCAGGTTTCGTTTTGATTCTGTAGAATTTTTGTGTATTTGTATTTTGCACATATTGCATTTGCATGTTAAAATAGCGGAGTCGATATAGCTTTATACGGTTGAAAACGCCTTTTCAAAGCTTCCGAAGCTGCTATTTGAAATCAGGAAAATCGTCCCACAGATAACTGGAATGACAGGCAATTGGTAAATTTCAGGAAAAGGACTTTCCCAGAAAATCCACAATGGGACAATTTCAGACAAAATTTTAAAATTTTGTTCATACAAATAGTTTTTTAACAACGCATTTGTTTAATCTTTGGTGTATTTAAGATTCGGCGTAGCAATCTTATTTGTTGTTAAATTCATGGAGGACTATTCTAAAAAATCGTTTTTTAACTTAACCTGATTGCTTTTTTTTATTTATTAATAAAATGAGTAACATCATAGTGGAAAGGCTATTTTGGATATGTACAGATGTTTGTAACGCCCAAATATATTAGGCTACCAACCACCTTAAAGTATACCGATCATCCATCTGTCTGGCTGACTGGCTGTTCATATAAAATAGTGCGCAAAGTACACAAAAATTCCGCAACAAATAAGTTCGAAATAAAAAAATATTACTTAAAAATGTTGTGCGAGGTTTTCGGTTCCGCAAATAACGCATCGCGCATAAATGTCTGAAAAAATACGTATGGAAGTATAATTCAATACAAATCATTCAAATAATTTTACGATTATCGGTCCATAATTAATCAAAGTTTTGATAAAATTCCCATTTGAGAAAAATTTAAATAAAACTGTTTTTGCTCATATACTCGATGTAGGGTATTATATGGCTTGATCTAATATACGTTAGTTTTTGTTTTATATACTTCTAATTTACAAAAAATTTTGAATTTATAAATGACCGGTTTTACGATATTTCAACCCATCCTGCAACAGAATCAGAAAGAAATTAACTAAAGAGCGGCAAACATTAACAAGCAGGACAACACAAATAAGGCCGCATTTCCACCATGTTTTCACTATGTCATTTTTGTTGTCAAATTGTTCAAATTGTTGGCAATTGTATGAAAACGGGTTGTCATATGACGTCATCTATGTTTGCAATCATGATTGCAATCATGAAAATCATGATATGACAACCCGTTTTCATACAATTGCCAACAATTTGGACAATTTGACAATTTTGACAACAGCATAAGACTGGTTAATGTCGCACAGTGGTCAATGTTAAAGATATCTTTACATAATCAGAGCTAAATTTCTTTTCATAAAGTTAATGCAAATACGAATCAACTTCTCAGCTCTGGTAATATAAGTTTTAATAAGATATACCACGTTCAACTGTTTTATATCCAAAACAAAATGTTTCGAAAACAATGCTTAACAGTAAGAAAATTGATGAGCAAGTAAATAATACCAAAACGAGGGTTTTTAAAGTATTAACCAACACAAATTTATGTCCAACAATCTACTTTAGAAAACTTGGCCATGAAGTCGAAAAAGAACTAAAAAATCAGATAACAAATATAATAAATTAGGATTGACTGATCAAACTTTTAAACCTTCAAACCTCCTGAACCTCCTAAAGATAATCCAACTCATGACTGTTCCCATTACAGTCTGTGTAAATATTTGAGAGTTTATAGCAAAAACTGTATTGCATGAGTATATGTACAATATTTAAATTCTTAATTGTGCTTTATATAAATTCTTTGTACTAAGAATACATACTGTGTATTGGATCTAGTGTAGTTTTGCTGTAACAAATTTAAATTTAAATATAGAAGGACGTATAAAAATTAGCTTTCAAAAGTGAAGTTTAAATCCTTATGCGAACAAAAGTCCGAATATATGAAAACAAAAGCTATAGACATTGAAGAAAATAACATATTTACATCCACATAAACATACATATGTAAGTAACAAATATATATATATATATATGTACGTATGTATGTCTACACAAAGAAATGAAAATGTATAAAAATGCTCTCAAATATTTGCTAGTTTCCATACAAATAAATAACAAAACTTATTTTAACAACAAACATACACTGTATGATGATTTTCATTTACTCACTGTGCACACCCACACATACAAACATATGAAAATACATACACTTATACATATACAAAATATGTGTAAGTAACTGTGTGAATGCTGTGTGAAAGTATTTGTTTGTTATTTCGCTCTGTATAAAAGTTCAATTACCTTCCGTTCGATGGTAGTGGAAATCCGTCCAGTGTCCATGAAATTTGTGGTGTTGGATTTCCGGCTGCTGAACATTTTAAACTTACAGCAGGACCAGGCTGTAAAGTTTGTTCAATAAAACTATAAAGCAGAACTGGTGGAGCATCTGTGAATAAACAACGAAAACAAAAAGCAAGGATTAAAAACAAAGAAAACTAAAAAAAAACAAAACAAAAAAACTAAAGTTAAAAGCAAAGCACCACAACAGTTAATAGTTAGAGATGTTTTAAATGAAATGCCGAAAACAACAACAACGAAGAAAAACACATATACCAACAATAGTCTGAATGGAAAATAAATAGTGAAATACAGCAAAACTGTAAATCGAAAATATTTACCTCCTAATTGCAATTCTGCTGTTGCTTGAAATGTATCTCCTTCTGGTCGTCGCACCACACACTGATACATACCACGATTTTCACGACTTACTCGTGGCACAATTAAAGTGTCTTCTATGCGACCAGATGATGGCAATTGACGGCCATCTTTGTACCACAATATATTTTGCATACCAACCGGACTGCCATTACTGGTGACCATACAACGAAACTCTGCCGTGCCACCCATATGGACACTGAGAATATTTGGTTGTATCTCCACTTGTATGGGTGTCGCCACCGAAAGACGTAGCTCGGCGCTTGCCTCTCCACCCACATTGCTGGCTGTACATTTGTAAACACCGGAATCTTCACCGGTCACAGCCTCTATGGCCAATATGGGCCCCAGCAAGCGTATACGGGGACCAGTTAGAACGGGCAGGGGACCTGGGCCATTGTGGGTGTACCAACTGAAAATAAAGAAGAAAGAGTGGTAGGTTTTATTTGATTAATTTAAAATTACAAGTTTTTTTTTAATATCTCAACTATAATTCTTAAATAATTTCTGCCGATTCTATTCCTTCTATAGAATATAAATGGCGAATCATACATTTTGAGTAATAATGTTTTCCGCGAAACACATTTTAAAATTCAGTTTGTATGTACTTAAACTTAAACATCATCACTATCTGCAGACAATTGACAAATAAATTAAAGTCAATTTTAGGCATGTGCGTCAAAGGTGTAGATAATTAATTTTGTATTCGCAATTATTTACAAATAAATACTCGCACAAAAGAATTAAAATGAAGTTAATTTGTAATCGTGATTTTTTTTATATGTGTAGCAGTTTGTATACTCCAACTTAATTTAAGTTGTGCACAAATTGTTAAAACTTGTTCAAACTCAGGCTACAGTGAAGGACAAAATAGGTATATAAAAATTATGATTAAAACTGCAAAATAAAGAAGACTTAATTTTCTTATGGCCGAATTCTCGGTCATTAATTAACCATTGGTAAACTAAAATACTAACTATTGTTTAACTATTACTTGGTATTCGTATGGCAAAGAATCATTAGTTAAGCCTTTGCTATTAGCTAACTCAAGACTGTGAATTTAGCCATTAATGTTTTATATATGTGACCGTACCTTTAGGTCACACTTGGCAACAGAAAAATAGACATAACTGTATTTTTCCAGTTAAAGAATAAAGTGACGTGAAAGAAATTTTTGCAGTAGATAAAGATGTGACTCTGAATTAATTTATGGAAAAAAGTCAGTTTCGGAAAATTTTGAGTTGTGACCGTTTTGTATTTAGGTTGCGATATCTTGTCAGAAAATTTTGAAAAACTCAGCCAATTTTATCAAAAATTTTAAACCTTCAAACATATACAGCCCAATCATGAATAAAAATTTTGCGGGAGTTTTTTCCATTTTCCCATTTTTCCTATTCAAATTCAATGTTAAAAAAATAAAAAGCGAAAAAACTCCCTCGGAATTTTTATTCATGATTGGGCTGATAAATTCTTTATTGTATTTTGTTTTGAAAAAACAAAGTTCTTGCTGAATATTATTATAGTCTATATTCCTTGAAAGATTTCTATATGAAAATTATTCCATTATTAGTAAAACTAGCAATAGTAACAGGTATATTTTCCCATTAATCGTAAACATTCTATAATAATCTTTAACCCAGTTATAAATATTTTTCAATCATTTTTCTAAATAAAAATGTTTCAGAAATTATCAAGAAATCACAAGAGTAAACAATTTTCAATCACGATTTCTCAATCACAAATTTAGGCGATCTGCTTCAGGATGTATTGTTGAAATATCTTAGTGAATGATTCGATCTCAAAAACCATGGTATATTTTTTTGCAATCCTAGGAACAATACTAAAATATATGTTCTACATCACTCGTGAACAAATTTTAAATTCAAAGCTTGATTTTTCATACTTTCAGAACATTTAACGGATGATTTCTCACCAAATGGTTGAAATGCTTTGATTATTTTATGTTGTTCATAAATTTTATATTTTAACTTTAAAGATGATTTGTCAATATTTATATAAAACTATTACCAAAGTCCTTGTACGTGTTACGAATTGCCAAAAGAACCTGGCTTTTATTATTTAAATCAAATTGGTTAAATAAATCCTTGAACGTTTTAAAATTGCATTCTTATACAAATTAATCTTAAACAACTCATACACAGCTAACATTTGACCAGCCCTAATTTACAATATATATACTTCCTCTTTTCTTTTTCTATATGTGTAAGTAAAATGATAAACTGCATAAATGGTTGTAGGCTGGCAGAAACTACTAATACATAGACAGCATAAAATATTCACACAAAGTCGCACACATGAGTGCCTACACCATCCTTATCTGGTTGTCATCATCAGTTTTATAAAGAAATGTATTAACAAGTCTTGCTTCTTTTGACATTAACATGTTTATGACATTTTGACTGGTTTTCGGTCTTTTGCTGTCTGTCTACTGTATGATATGACTTGATTCTTATTTTAAAAGGAAATATGTAAAATGAGAATTTAAAATGCAATAAATTAGTGGCCAGAGACAAATTAACATAAGAAAAGCAGAAACATGAGATCTACTTGTTAAAGTTTTAAAAGATTTCGAAAACTTGCAGTGATGATAGACAAAGAACGAGAAAATTGGGCAAATTATTTTATTATATAGAGCAAGGGTAGAGGCTATAAAGCAAAGGATACCTGTAACAAAGTATCTAAATCAGAGCAACAATTTCTATAGTCATATCAAAAAAAAAAAAAAAAACAGCAATTTTTACCTTTTTACTAACAAAAATAAGTTTCTTTCCATTTTTATGTTTTCAAAAGTGTCAAACTTTTTCTTTTTGCTCACTTCTTGTTGCTTTCTATGTCTGTGACGTTTAGTGTAAATATTGTAGTTAAATACGACATCAAATTTTAGTTTGAAAAAAATCTTCCTGTAAATAAATGTAAATTAATCACATTTCCTTATTTCTTTTTGTTTTTCTTTCTCTTTCTCTCTTTCTGTCTCCGTCTGTCTTTCTCTGTTCCAACGTAATTCGTTAGCTGTACTAAATATTTTACTTTGTATTTACGTGTTTACCTTAGTGCTTACAGAAGACAATGAACTTTTTGTTTAAGTATTTTACAAAACGACTGTGGCTGTAAAAAATGGGGTTGTTGTTAGGTTCCTTTTTTTTTTTGATTTTACTACAAAGCAAACATGTATGTAGAGGGATAGTTTTTAAATGAAATTTAAATGTAAGAAATGCATACTTGAATTTTGACATTAATTTAAAAGTAAGGATTGTTTAGTTTTGTGTAAAACCTAAACACTGTGCGAAAGTTGTGTCAAATTTACCAGGCCAGTGACTTGTAAAAATATATAATATGCAAAACCTTCACAATTTGTCATTTTGTCATTTTGGAGAAATTTGGCTTGGTCGCATTACCTGTCACAGAAGGGTTAAAATATTCTCCTTACTAGACACTTAGAAACTGTAATCAATTCTCACCAGGGTTTTAAAAAACGACTTTCAAATTATTGTAAAAAAAACCCAAAAATATACCAACTTGTTGCAAAAATTCCGCTTTGCAGTAAAATAAGTTATAACCCAGCATACCATTCTAGGAGCGCTCCGACAAATTAGTCAGAAAAGAGTCCAACTAAGGAGCATTTTCGGAGCGCTCCGAAAAAGGAGTCAGAAAAGAGTCCAACTACGGAGCATTTTCGGTGCGAAAGAAAAATTTGCTAGATTTACAGGATTGAAATTTTCTTCAAAATTGCTCTTCAAAATGATTCAAACTCGTGTAAAAGGCAAAAATTCTTAAAACTTTATTTATTTAACAGTTATTAATAGTTATTAAATAAATAAATTTTGAAGAAATTTTGCTATTTACGCGAGTTGAAGCATTTTGAAGAGCAATTTTGAAGAAAATTTCAATCGTGTAAATCTAGCTTTACTGTTCTGAGTCGGCACGTAGTATGACTCAGAAATTCCACTTAATTATGTGTGTATCAAATCGTTGTTGTCCTGTTATTTGTACTTTAAACAAAAAAAAAACATATAGTTGTACCACACAAGAACGAAAAAAACAAGATTACACAGAGCCCAAAATATAACCTCATAAAAGACTCTTTTCTGACATTATCTAAGAGCTCTTTACGAGCCCAAAAAAAACCCCTCATAAAAGACACTTTTCTGACATTATCTAAGAGCTCTTTCTGACGGACCATTTTCGAATGTAATGACCCTCTTTTCTGAAGGTTTTCGAAACAATTATGATTGTTTTTTGGGCTCATAAAGAGCGTTAACGCTCCGAAAAAGGTGTCAGAAAAGACTCTTTTCGGACTCATATGGTTTGCTGGGAAGTTATAAAGTTTTCCATAAAAATATTTTTGTTTTAAATCGTTGAAATTATTCTAAAACAAAAAAAAATTCTGCAATAAACTCGTTGTATACTTTTCTATAAAACTCTCCACCTGAATATTTCTATGAAAACTCGTTGAAATCTTTTCTATAAAAATAAGATTTAAAATTTTACTACGAAAACTTTTCTATTAAAAATCCGTTGAAAATATTTTAAAAAACTTCTCTAAATTTTTCTAATAAAAATCCATAGAAATCATTATTATATAAACGGCGTCAATATATTCCTCGAAAAGTTTTCTTCAAAAAAAAAACTTTTGTTTAAAAATTCGTTGCTCTAAATAGTTTTACTTATTAAGCTCCAGTGGGCAATGATGTGAAGATAAATCAATTTTTATAAATAAATAATAAAATTAGGAACTGTAAGTTCAAGTTTTGATTTCTTTTAAATTTGAGTTTAACCTAGATTCTTATGTATATAATGTAAAATTTTTCTGAAATGAAAACTTTAGTAGTGATTTCAATTAAACAAACCTCACTCAGTATTTCTAAGTTTAATAATAAAGTTTTCAGGATATTTGAAATAAAAGTACAAAAGGTAAATAACGCTCCAAATTAAGACAGAATTAAAAAAATTATTCTGTCTTTAGACGATACGACTTTATGTAGAGAGGGATTTTTAACTTTTTTTTCCAAAAGGTCAAAACTTTAATGCTATTTCAATTGTTGATATCCGTATTTCCTGCGAAGGCTGTGTATATGTAAAAGCTACTTTTCTTAAAATTCGTAATATTTGCTATCAACATAATCGTCCTTTTGAGAACGCTTTTAAGAATTTAATAAATAAATGTTTGTCGAATGGTTCACTACATCATGTGCGTATTTACACGGGTCATATACTTGAAAATATCGCAGCGGTGAGCAGCAGTGTTAGGAAGATCTGAATTTATCAATTCACAGACGTTCTCAACAATCCTGACAATTGTTCGTCAGAGTTTAACCATGAAGCTTTTCGGGGTGCAGAAATTGAAGCCATTTTATCAGTCACAGCCATAATATTCATTGAGTTTATTCCAGAATAACCCTATGTTACAAAGACTAAGACATTTTTCATTTGCCCGTATACGTCAACAAGCTAGATTGCCCTATTTGTGCTTTTGCAAATCCAAAGGCAATGTTTGAGAAACTTTTGCATGCTGCATGTGTCACTGTATGGTGCGCTGCTATCGAGAGATGTAAACTACTAAATTTAATTCATATCTTAATTCTATCACTAAAGCCAAGAATCTATTGCAAACCAAATTTTCCGATCGCATAATTTGAAGAAATTCAGGGGCCAAATTACCACATTCGATATCGAGTAAAATTGATCGTAATTTTTCTTATTTGAGATTATGGCATTCGATATCGAGCAAGAAATTTAGTACATATTATCATAATTTCGATATCGAAATCATTTTTCGATACGATAGCTCATTCGATCACGAATGCGGTAATTTGGCCCCAGTTGTTGATTAAGCGCCCCAATCATGTGATTTAACAACACTGGCTATTGAATGTATGGAGTATATGCAACTAAAAATTCCTGACGTGATTAATGGAATTTAACCGACAAACAATATCACTGCATCTGTCTTACAATGTCCGAGTAGGTAAACATGTAAATGTAAATAATTTAAAAAAACATTATAGAGAACATTGGTAGAATTTTTCACTAAATTATAAATTCAACCACTTAAATAACTCGCTATAAACGCGAATAAAATAATCTACCACAACCGCATCATAAGTGGAGAAAGTAACAAAAGAAATTTTAAACTACTCGCACTTATACAGACATACATAAATACATCGAAAGAGCATAAAGAAGAATATGATAAACGTTGAAATTTTAATTTTTTTTCTGCATTTTTTTTTATAATTTCTCGCAAACTTTGCAAGTAGTGATGATTGTTGATAATCATAGATGGTAAAACCAGCGACTGGCACAATACTGCTGATGATAATGGCAAAAAAAAAAAAATGTAGAGAAAAAAGTAAAAATTATCAGCAGCTCTACAGTATAGCAAATTCATCAAATAGTACTATTACCACCAGCACTAACTCCTGCTCCCCACATTTTATCAAAAGGATACAAGTGCGAGCACAAACATGTAACGACAGCAGACAATGGAAAGGGAATAAGTAAGTAATTCTTTTTATTTTTTTGCTGCTACTTTTACAATATGTATTAGTAGATATTTATGAAAGACTGACAACGTGTGTGTATTTGAATGTTGATGTTGGCAAAATTAATGAGCAACATCATAAAAACAAAAATATGACGGAGAAAAAAAAAAGAAATGATAGAAAATTAAATAAAAGCAGAAATAAATAAGAAAAAGTAACAATAAAATAAGTTTGTCGGTCAAGAGCAAATGTAGCGTACCCTATTGTATGAATATAAATATGAATACGTAAAAGTTGTAGAGTATTTATGGAAAGTAAAAAATTCAAACTCAAATCATTCAAAATTTAAATGATTATTTTGAACGGACAATCTGAGTGTTTTCATAAAAGTCGTGGCTTATTCTTTCAAAACGAAATCAAAATATTTCACTTGAATGCTTGCAGGCAGCAGGCAACCATGTAAAGCATATATTTTTGAGCAAGTCAAGCTGCTTCCAATCCACTGTTGTTGGGGTTAAACTGATGAATTTCATGTTCAGAATAAAAGATAGTACTTTTTCTTAAATAATTTTACCATGCTCTAATTTTATATAAAGCCTTTATTTTGAATACACAAAGTTTTATAATTTGTCAACTTATAATTGGTATTGGAACCTCACTGTGTTTCGACGAGTTTTTTTATATAAAAGTTTTTGGAGTGGTTTTTTGTAGAAAAGTCTTAAGCGAATTTGCTTTAGAAAATTGTTTGGCAAATTTTTATATAATAAAGTTTTTGTTGAATTATCAATACATGCAGAGAAAAAATAAAGTTCTGCATGTTTACCACAACTATTTCAACATTTAAAATTTTTTTTTTTTTAATATTATGGTCACTGTAATTATTTATATGATTTCCACAACCACAATATGGTTAAGTTACCATTCACATGATTATAGCAATCATTTATATGATTATAGCAATTATATAATGTTTATGGTGATTAGTTTTGTGCTGAACAATTATACCATAACATATTGTTCTCTATAATAATCAAAGAACAACAAATTATGATAAATGGATTCATCATAAACATGATTGCTACAAATATATACATAGTTACTACAGTCGTAGTAATCATCATAGTTGTAACTTAAACATATTATGGTTAGCACAATCATAAAAATAATTACAGTGATCATAATATTGTTGAAAAACTTGTAAAAAAAAAAAAATGTTGACATGTGCAACTATAGTTTTTTTCTGTTTTTTTTTATTTTATAGAATTTGCTCAAAGATTTTTTAATAAAAAGTTTTCGAAGAGCAGTAAAAATATGAATTTTATAGAAATGTTTTGGCAAAGATTCAGGAATCATAAAACTTTGTTTTTTTTCAGAATAAAGCAAAATATATTATTTTTAAATAGCTAACCACTTGCTCTATAAAACCGAATATTGGTTCTTTACTTTTGATGAGAGGAGAGTTTTGTAATAAATTTGTGTTAAATTTATTACAAAACAAAATATCAATTTGTTTCCAGAGGCAGAAAATTGTGATTTGCGTTTCATATAACTTGGCAAATACTGAATGAAATAAAAATTTATTTTGAACTCTTTGCGATTTGGTTAAACGAGTACGGTGTAAAATACGGTATTTTTGAATACAATAAACATATTTTTTGCTGTCCAATTTCTATAGATTTTTCACTTTCAGATGTGGGTGTTGAGGCTCACACAACAGGGTAATTGAATCATTAGCAAAACCTTGGCCAAATATCGAAAAATTTAATGGATTATTCAATACCTTTGGGAACAATGGAAATTCACAGGCAATATTTTACATTTAACAAATTTAATTCATGCATACATTTTGGAAATTGTCTGCAATTTATTGACAATTGTGAATAAGAATTCACGATGACTAGTAAGCATACGGGCGATAAGTGATTCGGATAGTTGGATAAATAAATCAGTAAACAGTAACTCAAAAAGTGCCAAAATAATAAGATTTCTCGTATTGATTGATTCAAAAATGTTTGCGAACAAAAAGTTCTTACATTTACTGAGCTGAAATCTGTCATTGATAATTGGTCTGATAGAGATATTGACTGAAAATAGAACTTTGATGAACTATCAGTTATTTTAGTCATTATAACGCCAAACCCTTTATGTCTATACTAACAGTGAGAAATCGGACGATTATATTTAATTGTTATGGGAAGAACCGGAACCGGGGGTTATCGGACAATACATGGGTGTCGGACAACAAATGGGTACAATTAATGAAAGTGAAGATGATGCATCGGTATCGGGCAACATGTATTTAAATCAACACAAAAATCAATTAATGCTTCTTAAGGGCACCGCATAGGCGCTGAAATTTATCTCGTATGCAAAATTATAATTTCAAAATGATTCCATATGATGACGCGGCAAAATGCTTATCCTATTGCTTCTGTCCTATTTTAATGTCTGTGACAGTTTGACAACGTCTTTAGAAGTCAAAAACTAATGACTAGGGCCATTAAACGCACTAAACAATATTATTAAAAACAACAGAAAATTTTGCTTTTGAACAGCCCCGTTTGGATAGTTAACATCTCATCGCATAAGAGGTGGAAAATTCTTGAAAACGCTATTCAGGGAAGACTTGTTATTGACCATTATTAATAAAAGTTCAGTCAGGGAAAATGAGTTGGTATTACATGGCCATTGTCGAACTCGTAGCGATTGGCTAAGAATTGATTAACATTAACAAGAATTTTTGGGCACAACTAGGAATTTGCTACATTACAATTACAAATTCAGTTTGGTTGCAATTTAGTGGTATTGGCCTTTAGTAAGATATAAGTTCAATGCGACTATAATTAATGTGTACAAGTTACATTGTGTTTGTCGAAAGTATGACAAGAAACCACCAATGCCTCAGTAAAAATTCTAAATGCGAAACGATTACGATCAAATACAATTATCATCTTTTGGATAAAACAAAAATCGTATGGATCATTTCACTGGTTAACTAAATGCTTAAAATTTCAGAATTATCAATTACATTTTCACAAAATTGTGTTTTTTTAACATTTTATTATTTATTTTTACTTCATAGGCCTTAAAAACTATATGCTAACAGTAGCAGGAGCCATAATAGACAAATGGGCCTTAAATTAGAAGGCTGGCAAATTAGTTCTATGAATCCGTGTGTCTGTTTGAGTTCTAGTAAGTAATCTCTTAAACGGATTCAAATGGTTTTGCAATTTCAAGATATATCTATTACTAATTTTTCTGAACTCATCTTATTAATGGTATTTCTAAATCTCTATGGATGTTTTCATTTCATTTTCATTTTCATGGTGCTGCCGTCATGCTCGTAAGAAGTTTTGATTGGACCCTTTGTATAAGATCAAAACTGGTATTACTTGCAGTTCTACATAATTGAATTTCATATGTCCAAATTGGTTTTAAAACAATCTTATACAGGATGACTTAAATTAGATTGGTCGTTAATTAGTTAGTGCAGATTAGAAGATTTTAGTTGCATATGAACCCTGTTGGCTTCTATGTGGCGGCGACAGGTAAGGCATCTAATCCATATGTATGCCAAAATTGTAGATATATTTTTATAATCACGTCAGATTTTGAGGTTTATGGCTGTAATCAAATCTACTGGTTTGATATAGAGTCTATATTGTTGACATAGCCTCACCAATAATAAACCATGGCTGTTAAATCACATGATCGGGCGGCCAGCTGAATTGCGTGTAATTATGCGATTGAGAAATTTGGTTTACAATAAACATATTGTTTAGGGGTCTGTTAGACATGTCGCACCATCCTGTTAAAA
Source organism: Bellardia bayeri (assembly GCA_950370525.1). NCBI lineage: Eukaryota > Metazoa > Arthropoda > Insecta > Diptera > Calliphoridae > Bellardia > Bellardia bayeri. Next base: position 73,580,921 of record OX493267.1, on the reverse strand, counting down.
CCACATATCTCAAATATTAAGCTAAAATTTTGCTGCTAACATTTTTGCTCTTGGATTTTAAGAAGCCCAAATGCGCAAATGGGCTTCGTTCTATAAAACTCTTCTTCACGAAACACCAGCGACTTAATCCTGAATTAATTCTTGAATAAATTCTAATTCATGCATCAAAGCCTATGCCACGTAGTCATTGTGGATAGCTTTGATTGCCAGGAATTTTTTTTATAATTTTAGGAATATGTGCTGTGTACAGCGTATAAATATATAATCAATGAGTAGGTTTTATTATTTTTATATCCTTCAAGGATGCATCTCGGTCGATTTTCATTAACAATTTTAACTCAAAACACATTTTTATTGCATGAAACGATTTCAATTAGTTTAAAATATTAACGTTTATAATTTTTTTATGCACTTCATTATTTGTAAACGATTACTACTGTTCTAATTAAAGACACTTACTTATTTCCACGGCTAATTTTGCTAAAACTGAAACTAACTGAAGAATTGCGCAATAATTCAAGTAACAATAAATCAGACAGAAGAGAAATGTGAGAAGCAAATATAAAAAACAATCAGCACAATCGATGCGTGCCAGTCTATTTTAAATTGAGTTAACACGAGCAAAAATATTGAAACCGAAATCCACCCGCACAATCGATGCATCACGGTCTGAAAGGGACAGATAACGTCGGTGAATGCACAAGCCAGATGACTCAAATTTATAAACCAAATATTCTATGAAATGTAGCTTATCTAGATCCACAATTTTCATAGCAAATTCTTAATATTTGAATGCAATATTGAAGCGAAATTAAATTCACCGTAAACATTGATAAAGCTTCTACTACTGACGTGTCGACATTTAAAAAGTCAATACATAATAAAAAACTGGTCTATACATCAACATTTCTGAAAATTATTTTTAAAGTGTTTAAAATCTTTAAAATTTAAAGAATGTACTAAAAATTTATATGCTTAACAACTAAATATACTTAATGTTTTGCCAAAATGTTAATAACGTCCTAAATTTTAATTACCATGTAGATTAATGTCAGTCAATCCTGGAACTAACATTCATACCTAACATCCCTCCAAACAATACCAGCCAAACAACAGTACGTAGGGAATATGTATTTATATTTTCCATTCGCAACTGAATGTACTCAGCTCTCATACAATAAATATGATATATAAAAAAAAACAAAGCAGCCCTGAAAAAGGATGTGCTGTAAAATATTATTTATATGTATGTATATGTACTCGTCATACATACATAAAAAATAAAAAATGATTTGTCATTGTGTAAGTAATTATTGAAAAAGGGGTGATGATAAAGAAAATATTTTATGATTAGTTGGTTTGATAACAACACGACGACAAGATTTCGAGATGTAGAAATAATATACATACATACATACACACATACATACATAAGATGGAATGAAAATTCTTGCTTTGTTTCATTTAGAGCTAGATGATTATGCAGCATGAATAAATGAATGATGGTGATGTGCGCTGTTAAAACCGTGCAAGGGTAAGAGACAGTTTGAACGAATCTTGTGGTTTGAATTCTTGCAAACATGCCAGACATTTGTAAATACAAATTAGACACCATCAACTCATCATCACGGCTTACACAATATACAACATACATACATACCTACATACATACATACATACATATGTACATTCTTGTGTGTATTTACACACAAATACTTATTGTATAAAAACAGTTTATCATTGTTGCAACACAACACAACACATCACATCATATCACAAGCAGGCTAATTATTAAACATGTTTTATGTTTCAATGATTAGACACATACAAAATTACATATATACTATATATACATACATATGCCACAGTTATATACAAAAACATTGAATTGTATTGAATTTAAGAACACGATACTTGATTCTTATGAATAAAATGTATTTTTCTTAATTGTAGCATTGTTTTACGGTCTACCACATTGTGTGGCAAACAGTATTTAAGTGCGTTTTACATCAAATATATGAGTAAAAACGTGTAAAAAAAATAAAACATAAAAATGTGCTGAATTGTCTTGGGATCAAAAAATATACAAAAAAAATAAGATATAATAAAGATATTAATTACTAAAAGTGTTTTTACTGGTATTTCTCATAAAACGGAAATGAAAAAAGTAAGAAAGTTATTCGGAAGGGGTTTTATATATTTTTTCTTAAAATTGCTGGAGGACACAAATATAAAAGTTTAAAACAAATTATAGAATATTATATTAAGGCTTCATTTCTTTCATTCGCTAATTCTTTTAAAGCTGTATTTTATAACTTTTTATAAATTGCAATTAGTTGCAATCAAAATTAAAACTTACACTTCACCAGCGCATAGTAAGGAAATTTGAAAAAAAGTTTGTAATTTCTAAACAGTAAATTGCAATAAAATTTCACAAAACTAAAGAAGTGTTGTTGAGTTTGAGTATTAAATTTGAACCCTACAAGCCCATTAGGAGTGGTGCCAAAGGTATACCTTTGGCACGATCTGTATTATTCGTTTGCTCTCCAATTTCAAAAATTGTACCATTTATGAAATACACTAGTCAAGTACAAGCTATAACAGCAAAAAATTTACTTTAAAAATATCATACTTTTAAAATCCAAAAAAATTCACTTTAAATAAATATATTTAGAGGAATTGATCCGCTTTCACACGTTTCAATTCTGCCTCTTCAAGGCAAGTATTTTTGGGTGAGAAGGGAAATACTTGAAGTTACTAGTCAATTTTCTAAACAGTATTGAACAAAAACTGGGCAGCTAAAACTGAAATGTGTGAAATAGCACTTAGTGTATGATTATAAATCTTTATTAATACCACTTGCAATAAGTTTCTCTAATAAATATATATAAGTTTTTTTTTTTACTTATTTTATAATATTTTGTTCTAATAAGTCTACAACTACATAAGTCTACACTACTATGATTGTGTGTCTGTATATATGTATGTTTATTATTATTAGTTTGGGATCTACAGATGGCTAAACGGCTGAACTGATTTGCTTGAAATTTTCACAGTATATTTCAGTATGTCTATAAGGAGCTATAGGCTATTTTTTTTTTTGAAATTTTAAGTGGGCGTGGTACCTCCCATACAAAGTTAATTTTAAAAATCAAATACTTAGGAAACTATACTAGCTATAGTACTCAAATTTTGCATGAGCAATTCCATTGTTTGTTTAAATATTTGCGGAAAAAATGGGAGTAGTAGCGACAAGAGGCGTGGCACCTCCCATATGATGATAATTAAAAAAAATCAAATATATGGTATACAATAAGATATATGGTACGGTTATTCTACCATCAATATTAATATTTAGGACAAGAATGGGCGGACTATCAATAGTGGGCGTGGCACCTCCCATAGATATGATGACAAATTATATATAGGGAAAGCTATATCAGCTTTCAATATTAATATTTAGGACACCACTGCGCTGACTAGCAACAATATTAAGTAAATGTTAAAATTTGAAACCCTTATCTATCTACATATAAAAGTGGACGTGTGTTTGTTCGTGTGTATATTGTAAATCACAATAAGATACATAATGTAACAAGATTTAATTTAAAAGGAAAACTGTAGATTTTAATAACTTAATAATTATATTTATTTAATTCTAAACTTTTTATTTCATTACGATACGGGTAGCTAGAATTTTTATAAAACTTTTAAGTATAAAATTAAGTTATTATTTGTTTTATTTGTGGCAAAATTATGATAGATTACTTTTGGGACATTGCGAACAGAAATAAGTATTTTTTTCTAGTAGATTTGTAAGTAGTCTGGTCGACAATTTCCTATTACTTTTTAACTTAATTTGTTTTACTGGAATAGTTATGTATGTATGTATGTACTTGAGGAATTCACAAGTCATCAACAATATTTATGAAATAAAAACGAAATTAATTTCAATGTCATTATAATAAAATAAAATAAAAATAATACAATATCTGTTTTTACTGGCTACACATGAAAAAGTCAACCCAACTGAACTGATATATACCTCACACAGTACAACACATGATTTTGGGACTCAATTCTGATAATTGTTTATGAAAGTAGCCCCAAAAAGAAGAACTTTTGCATCATTCGTTTGGTCATGTTACATCAAATAATAATTTAAAAACTGAAGTTAGTTTGTTTGTCATAACCCGAATAAGCTGAAACAAATTTAAAAAATTAAGAATTACAATTCCTTTACAACGTTTCGCTACATAAGCAACAGTTTCGCAGTTATAAATAAATGTATGAAGAAAAAAACAATTTTTTGCCTAAAAAATTTAATTTTTTTATTTTTAATTCATAAAAAATCCAAAACGGTAAAAAAAACGTGTCAAGTCCTATTACTTTCGCGTAAAGTCGCATAACCTATCAACAAAATGAGACATAAATCATGAAATTATTCACAATTAAGTAAAGGTATGAATTTTTGATATTTATTTAGTCAGGCTCGAGTTCATTAAATTTAATTTTCATAATATTATTTTTACTGAAGGCATTGTTTTACAACATGAAATATCTATTAAAATTTTATTGATAATTTTTCTGGCTGAGCTGGGGATTGAACTTGGGTTGAATTTACATGTTTCGAGAATCACCAAATTCTCTAATCAGAATTCTTGGCGTTATAACCTGTGCACCACTGCGGTACCTGCTAGCCAACAGACAAACATCAATCTTTATTATTAAAATTTTTTTATTAAAAATTTTTTAAAGTTGTAAAACAATTCCTAACTTCAGTAAAAATAATTTAATGAAAATTAAATTTAATGAACTCGAGCTTAACTAAATAAATATGAAAAATTAAAAATTAACAGTTCAAATAATATAATAATTTTTTGAACTGTTAATAATTTTATGGAGGTTAAAGTTGATTACGGGGAGGGTCTTCTATGGGAGTTTCGACTAATTACGGACCGACCATTATAAAATTAGGTGTCATCATTTCTGTATATTATTTGTGTCGAATTTTATTTGATTACCAACATTCTTAAGAAATTTATGATCGTTAAAGAGATTTTCGGAAGTGGGCCATTTATGGGAGCTACGACTAATTATGAACTGATCACAATAAAATTATACCGTATTGTTTATATACATATGAGATATATTTGTGTTAAATATTATTTGAATACCAACATTTTTGAGTGAGTTATGCTCTTTAAAGTGATTTTCGGAAGTGGGCCTTATATGGGAGCTACGACTAATTATGGACCGATCTGCACAAAATTTGTAAATGTAATTTGGCTTCATTTAGCACTCATTTGTAATGAAATTTGTTTGGTTCCTTGCATAACTCAAACATTTATGATCGGTAAAGCCCAATTTCAGGAGGACATTTGTATGGGCGCCAGGTGACATAATATACCGCTTTCCACCGGTTTCAAGCCCATCCGTCCTTGGGCCGAAAAACTATCACTTACCAAATTTTATCGAAATATCTTCAAAATTGTAACCTGTACTCAGCGCACAAGCTTTACATGGACAGCCAGCCAGCGGACGGACGAATGGACGGACAGCGTTAAATCGACTCATAACGTGATTCTGAGTCGATCGGTATACTTTAAGGTGGGTGTTGCACAAATATTTCTGGGCGTTACAAACATATGCACAAATTCAATATACCATCCCCACTATGGTGGTGTAGGGTATAATGACAATTTTATGAAATCAATCGCGCATTTTAACGATTGTTTGGAATTTAAATGCTTTATATATAGTTTTAGTTTTAAGTAGTAAAACATTTTTTATGAGCATCAAATTAAGTGTATGAATATATCTTTTTCATTCTGTATTCTATAGAGATATTTGAGTATGTACATTAGAGTGTTATAAATTTTTATATGGTACGTATAGACACGCATGTGTATGTCCTGTACTTGTATTATAGACTTCATCTTTTATATGGCCTTTTGTACTTTGGTGTAAGAAAAAATATTAAATAAAAGGATAATGTAATCTTTCTGCATCATAAAGTGAACTGTTCTTTATATGGGAAAGACACAAGAAAACTCAAATAGGAATAAGCCCATTGACAATACAACAGGCAGTCGCAGCGTGTGCGTAAATTATACGTAACAGCAAAAAAAAAATTGTGCAAATAGGAAAGAACTGGTGAAGTAAACACGACTACACAAAACGCTATAGGGGAAAATATGTAAAATGCTTAGATATTCTTTTTTTGAATGAAAAAGCTTAACTAATAGTGATATAGCTAAATTGGCAATACAAAGCTGCTTAAAGACATATTTTAGTAATGTAGCAATTTTCTAATAATGAAAAAACTAGCTGAAATCTGTAAGCTTAAAATATTGTAGGGTGCAGAGAGAGAACAATACAATTAACGGACACACAAACAAGCATATTAGAGAATATATTTTATATTTCATTTAAATACCAAGACTGCTTAATTAAAAAAAAGGTTTTTTAATTTAAATTTAATTTAAAACTAGAATATATGACACAAAAGAAACCTACCAAAAGAAGGATACCAAACCATATAATCCTTTTACAACACCCTGTATGAATATAGAATTTATGGCCATATATGCTCACACTCAAGCGAGTAGTAGTCTTTTTGGCTATAATGAATGAATGCATTGCTAAGAATAATGTTAAGGCGTAACAAACTAAATTGAAGATTGGTATTATGGTAAGTCATAAAAATGTTATTACACTTGGAAATATACAAAAACTACAACAACAAAACGAAAATAAAAAAAAAGCTGAAAAAAACACCAACAACCCATGAATAGCAACAAACAGAAAAAAGAGTCTACCAATTATATACACTTTAAGTTGTAAAGGAAAGTACGTTCTTCCTCATTCATGTCCGCAGGACTGGAAAACTTGAATTGGTTTTTAAGACTAATAGAGAAAATGTCAATTGTACAATAAAGCACGTATGAAGTGTAACAACAATGTAAAGCAAAATGGGTTATGGGACACATTTTACTTTTTTTTTTTTTTTTGTTTGCCGTTTTTATTTTTCCTTTAGAAAACAACGTTATTAAACGGAGTACAGAGTAAATAGGAATATTGTGAACAGTTTGCTTTTTTATTAGAAATTAGCCTTGAAAAAGTAAAATTCAAAATACACGTGTGAATGAAATGACAGGTTCAAGAGAGAATTGAACAAAATTTGGCCAACTCAAACTGTAGCGTGTTGATAATAAAATTAAAGATTTTTAATTTAAATCCATACAAAATATAAGAAGTCCAAGCTAGGCCCTGGGGTTCGCTTATGTGAACACATTTTGGTGTTTGCTTAAGGGTTAATAGAGTATCCGTCGAATTTATCCGGTTGGATGTTGCCGATGGGTCTGCAGCAAAGTTTTTGAGGTATAGTTTTATTTGTCATTAGTTCGAGAGCTACTCGGACGTTAGCAGCACGAATTTTTCGGCATTTAAATATACAAAATGCACACAAAGCAGCCACCTCAACCATGTTAAAAAAAAAGGGCCAAGGGTCATCTGTTTGTTTTACATTTGGTGCAATATTTCGGCATCACAACAGACAAAATAGTTCCGCTCTTACTGAAACACTATCGTACAGCGTTCCTAAAAAGACGTAAGAAATAATAAGTTGTTACATTTATTCCGGATTCTTTGTAAAAATCTACCAAAGCTAAGACAACATTTTCTCTCACATTTACTTGCCACTGACTAATTTACTTGTATAAATAATTCCAGTTGGCAAAATATTTTAATTCCGTAACTAACTGGTTTTGGCGAATATATTGAGTAAAGCTGGTACAGCCACGAAATGGAATGGAATTGCTCGTCAACTGTCACATTTTCATCTGGATAATAGTTTTCTTGTAGGTTCTTAGTTAGCATCTTCTAAACATCAGAAATAAGAGCGGCTTCATCATTGTCAAAACGTAGTACAATAATTATTTGTTGAAATCTATCTCGACTTAATGACACTTTATATAGTCGATGAGAGTAATTTAACCAAAGAGCTGAAGGAGGATCATCGCTGGCACCATTTAAACACATGACCAATTAACCGAAACTTGCGAGGTTTCATTTTTCAAGCTTTGGTTGAGAATGCAAAAAAAAAACTACGTACACATACAAAAAATTTGTATTTTACATTAAAATAAGAATTTTTGGATCCCCCGAATTACAATGCAAGGCATTGTATAGATATTTATACCATAACGGAAAAATTAACATTTCTTATCAATAGACAACGTATAAAAAAGTTGTCTGTTGGGTTAGAGTTAAATATTTATGGCGTAAATAATAAGTAAATTTTAGAAGGCTACCTGAAATTTCAAGTCTCTGACTAAGTGTTAAATATATTATAATAACAATTCAAATTGAAAAATGTCTGGCCAGACTGCTGTAGCTTAATTGGTTAGCGCATTTTATCATTAAGCATGAGTTGGTATTTGCTGCCACTCAAACAATTTGATAATTATTAGTTTTCTTCTATCTATCATAAGTAATATTTATCACAGCGCCCTCCTTCGGTGGTATAGCATTCAAACGCCACCGAAGTAAAATAATTAAATAAAGGCTATAAAGTCACCACCAGAGGCGCTGCAATTCTGCACTAAAAACAAACATAATGCGCAATTGCAGATTTATGATATCAAAAGCTTTCTTTTTTCACAAACTTTACTTCTTCAACTATCCCCTTTCCAAAGAAAGTAACGGTGGCCTGAGTGTTATTTCTCTTAAAAAAAAATGTGTAAGACGAAGGGTAAACTGTTAAACTGACTATATTTAACCCCAACATTGTTCTATAAAAATCGGAAGTCACAAGTTGAATTTGTGTGCGCAATTTAAATGGAATAGTAGATATAATTGAAAATATAAAAAGTTTAATTTTTTTATATATATATAGCAAATAAATAAAGTTGTTTGATTAGAGAAAAAATACGGAGTTAGCCCCTTTGTGCTCTAAATATCTCTACAATTCCGATTTAGACTGTTTCTTAATTTTAGTTTAACTTGACTCAGATACTAAAATGATTTCTTAATAATCAAATTGTCTTACCTATATTCAGGTGATGGACAACCCTGGGCCACACATAGTAAAACAGCACCCTCATCTTGTGACACTTGAACATGTGCCGTGTGCTCAACAACACTAGGTGAAATGATACCACGATGAGCTGAAAAATAATGAAAAATTAATGTTATTTTTTTTTTTTATAAAAATTTACTTGAAATTTTAAGTAAATTACAATGCGATTGATTGTTGAATGGGCAGATTCTAATAAACTGTTTTTAATGGTGTTTTCTTTATTACGCCCTCTTACAAATACATAATTTAAGGATTATCCATTTGGGTAATTATTCTGAGGCCCCAATTATATATTTGAAACACTGTGTTATATCAATACATATTTACTTTTATTTCAATGATTTCAAAAGTAAATAAAGAGTAACTTCATCGAAATTTTAAAAAATCATAACGAGATTCTTTCTAAAATACGTCTGTCAAATTCATTTATAATTGTTGCTCTACACTTAACAGTGGGAATTGCAAAATGTACATACTTGTTTAAAATTTAACTAAATTTGTTTAAAATTTAGCTTACACAGTTTTGCATGTTTTGAATTTCGATAAAATGGGAATTTGTTTTTAATGACAATTTACCCCCTTATTCAAAAATGATTATTAAATTTAACAAACGTTTATTAAGACAGATTTGCATATAAAAATTTGCTTAATAAACGTTTGTTAAATTTAATAATCGTTTTTGAATAAGGGGGTTAATCTGCTGCTATAAAGTATAGGGTATTTTTTTAGATGTCCCGATAGATTGGTGATAGAATGCCGAGGTTTGCGAGTTTGATTTCCGCCAAAGACTCTGTGTGTCTTCTGTAGATAAGCCAAAAACCTTCGCATTTTTTGTGTGTTAATTATATTTAAAAAAAAATATGTAGAGAACTTTATGTTGGAAAAACTTTTATAACTTGCGGCCATTTTGTCAGCTCTCGCTAGACTATGTTGCTAAGCCCGAACCGATTGACCACTTAGAGAACAGCATTCGGGTTATTGCCGATATACGACCAGAAATGTTGGCAAAATCATCGAAAATTGGACCTTCAGATTAGACTACGTCCGAGCCAGTCATATACCAAAAGTCATATTTAAATTATAATGCCAGAAGATTATGTTTTAAATAAAGTAAATTTAATATCAATTTAAAAAAAATTATCTTTGTTTTATTCCATTTCAAATTTCTATTCCTCCAAAAAAAACACCCTTTATTACTAGTAATATTGTCATTACTAATTTTCTTTTTCAAAAAAAAAAATAAACTATTTATAACGGATTGAAAAATACATCTGCATAATACATTTGTATACCAGCACGTAAACATTTAAATGCATGTAATATGTAAACATTCACATAAGAACAACTACATATGAAAACATTACACAAACATTAATGTAACATCTACTGCAAATAGAGATTTTAAGAGATTTCAACTTACAATTTATTCTCAGTCTTGTGGGTGAACTAACAACAACTTGACGTGTCAATCGATGCATACTTCGACACCGAAACGATTGGGATTCATCACTTTCCTGGAGATTATGAATAAGTAATTCACCGGTGGGTAATAAATGAAATTTACCATCTGAAATTAAAGATTCAAAATATATATAAAAACACACATACATATAACATTCACAAATATTTGTAATATAACAATATTTATTGCAATAAGCAATAAAAATCTAATTGCAAAATTCTAAATTTTAATGTGCAATTTAAATACGTAGTATGTAAAGTATGTATATTTGTTTAGGGATATAAATAAATATGTAAGTATGTATGTATGTAAGTATATACTGTGAGTATCAGTATTAAGTAAACACCTAATATTGTTCATACAAATACAAATATATATATAAATTGAAAACAAACTATATTAATAATAAGTAACTTGACCCTGCTCTTATGTTTGGACCATTTTGGTAAATTTTTGTTTTGTTTTTCCTCTGGCTAAGAAATGGTTCAATATATCAACTTGAAACGTTTGTTATTGGGCTATTTTACAATTTTATTAGTTCTGAAAAACGTTCAACCATAATTAATGTAATGTAGGTTAGAAAAATAAAAAATTACGAATCTTGGGTGTAGCTCCATTTTGGTGCGTTATTGTTTCATTTATTTATTTATATGAAGATAATTTAAAAATCGTCGATTTTTTTTAGCAAAGTAAAGAAGTCATACACTGAATATAAACTAATGCTTCTAAGATAAACTGGTTGCATCATCATGTATATTTCGACATTATAACAGTCTTACTTATAATATTTGTACTACCATATGTAAACTTTTCTCAAAATTCGGCCGTTATTATAAATAATAGTTTTGTTTGTTTTAATTATATTCCCAGTAAGCCATATGAGTCCGAAAAGAGTTTTTTCTGACAACTTTTTCGGAACGTTGACGCTCTTTATGAGCCCAAAACAATCATAATTGGGTTGTTTTGGGCTCTGAAAGCGCTCTTAAATAATGTCAGAAAAAGAGTCTTTTATGAGGTTTGTGTAATCTTGTTTTTATCATTTATGTGTGGTACAGCTATGTTTTGTTTTTTTTTGTTCAAAGCACAAATGCTCTTTTGTTGGACTCTTTTCTGACTCCTTTTTCGGAGCGCTCCTAGAATGGTATGCTGGGTTGTTCTTTATTTCAAAACAAATTGACATTTGGTGCCAAAAAGATATATGAAAAATAGCTCTATTCCTTTGTAGACTATAAGAAAGAGTAAAAAAAATGTTTTTACTTATTAGAAAAAGAGAATAATATGGACCAAAATGCTCCAAATTCAGGATTAAACAAAATATAATTCATTATCTAACAAAAACTATAAAAATAAGAAACATAAAAAAATAATTCTATTTTTACAAAAAATTATTAGATTTTTCGCGTCAATAAAGTAAAGTAAACAGGTTTATTAAAATTATATCAAACATTGTGTTTAATATTTTGTTTGTAGTCCTTTTGCCCTCATCACAGCTGACAATATTCTAGACATAGAAACAACGAGTTGTTTTGAGTGAAATAAGGTGAACTTTTGTTTCATTCATTCTGTATTACTGCCTTTAGGTTATTCTTGCAAGAAGTATTTCTTTGTGTAATTTTTTCTCCAGATATTCTCACAGGTGTTCAATTGGATTGAGGCCTAAAGTTCTAATTACTCTGCACTTGGAGCTAAATTGTTGTTTTTTTTATAATGTCGACATAATCTACCTTTTTGACTGTGGATTCAAGAAAAGTAAAATTACCAGCCCTGAAGCCGCCAAACGTTCCCAGGCCATTACTGAACAGGCATAACGTTTTATTTTCTTGCTATAATATTTTTTTTTATATATGTAATTAACAAACACAAACTGAGAAACTTTCTGGCTTATCGGCGGAAAACATCCAGAGTCTTTGGCGGGAATCGAACCCGCAACCCTCTAACTGATAGTCCGGCGCAATATCCGGATACCCAAAAGGCTTTCTTGTTAGTTCGACATATTTTTTTTAAAAAATTTGACTCCCAATATCTTCATCGGTAAAAAGAATATTATTCAAAAAAAATTTGTTTCGTTTGTATATTTTTTTTTTTGCAAAAGTCAAGCATTTGGGTTGGTTGTAGTTTGATATAAAGGATATGATGCAACGATTGTACTCGTGTTTACAGGTTTTCTAGAAGTTTTCGTAATTTTTTTTACTGCACTCGATATTAGGTTTGCTATTATTATTTCTCTTACTATAGCTCTTAGATCAATTTTTGTAAGACGCTTTGATCGTATTGCACCAGGCAAATTTTCTACGGTAAACAAGTTTGGAATATTTGTCTGTAATATATTTTATTGTATAGTTTTGACTTCGAATGATGTTACCAATTTCATGCATGGATTTAGATGTTCTATGTAAGTATTTTATGATTTAACGAGTCTCAATTTATGTTCGTGTTCCCATTGTAAATTTTTTTAGTATTTAATGTTATAACTTGATCACTTTTAATGACATATTATGAAACTGGCAATTATTTTGAAAGCCAGTCGTTATACTTTCAAATAAAGAAATTACAAGAATTGTCACTTTTTGAACTGGTTTTTTTTTTTTGCATAAGGATGATGCCACTGTTTGCTTTATTTCGACGCGTTAAAGTTGGTATTTTTAAACTATAAAACTATTAATTTTTTTTGTTTTTTTTTTGTTTTTCTAAGCTTTTTTTAATAATATATGGTGTTAACTTTATTTTGACGCTCACAGTATGTAAGTATATATGTGTATGTATATATGTACATATGTATATAAAATTTAATGTATTGGCAAACAGTTTGTTTATTTAAAACAGAGACAGCCCAAAGGACAATGTTAATTATGTATGAATTCTAGTTTGTTAATCTCATAAAATAAAGAAGACATCTTAGCAACGAAAACAAAAAAAAAATAATACAAAAGAAAATATGAACTTTGATTGCATATAAGTAAAAAATTTATGTAGTATATGTCAATAATGTAGTTCTTTTAAAAGTAAATCACAGATTTCTTGAAATCTTTTATTTCTTAATTTTTTTTTAATATTGAAAAATTAAGATCAAAATTATTTTATTCTTATGAAACGCAGAATTTGAAGTTAGTTTGCTAAATCACGTAATAACCTTTACAAAGAAATATTTTTTTTTCCATTCTCCAATAATTTTAAACAAAATTGTTTTGAAATTGGTGCAAGTATAAATAATTTTTTTAAAATGTTTTCTTTCTAACTACTTTATTACTACTTTTCTTATTAAATTTTGATATTAATGATATCTTTTTTGCATTGTTCCATATTTTGTTATAGTCCCATATAAGGTCCACATTTGAAAATGTGCATACATCTCGTATAAAGATCATGATCAAGTTGAAATTCAAAGCAAATAATCCACACATACATATATATAAACGAAATGAATTTTATGCAGATTGCTCCATATTTGAACATAACACCCATATAAGGTCCACTTCCGAAAATCACTTAAATGTACATTAATCTTACTGGAAGCTAATATTGAGAAATATATTCGTCATATACCGGTCGGTGTGTTATTGTTCCTCATAAAGGGCTCGATTTTTCTTTTCTTTTCTCTCTTCATATCCGATATTTCGGAAAAATTAGTGTTATTATTGCAGTGTCACAAAAAACCAATTATTAACTTTTCCATTGCCTGATAGTGATAGAGACTGTGAAAGATAGTCTCCTTTTCTTTTTCTTTGTGGCAGCTTCTGCAGATGTCATGATACGGTAGTCCTATTCTTCTAGCATCACTGCCAAATTTGCAGTGTCCGGAGTTCAATGACACTGAATTACATATTCGAGAGCGTCGTAGTAGATAAGTGTTGAGTTCTCGATTTAACCTTATAGCCATATTAGAGGTAGCGTGGCGCATTTCTTCGACAGTCCATCAGCAATACAGTTGCCTGTAATATCGCTTTGTCCCCGCCATCCACATACTATTCACGGACGACCGGTATTCCTGGATTAGGCTAGATGTTGTTTAAATATATGGTCGAGATTTTATTTCAGCTTGACTATTAGTGTCTACACAAATATCCGTTCCTGATATTTGCTATATCTGAGCCAATTAGCTGTTCGATTCATAGCCGATATTTTGGGATTGAATACTCGTACAACCATTTTTTAGAGCCATCTGTATAAACGGATAGACTCGTTGCAACATGGGGCAGACCTTTCTTTAATTCTATTTCATTCGGAAATATGTAGAAACTAAAGTTTTTCGAAAATAAGAGTATGGGAGTGCTATAGTAAATGTTTTCTGCAAGATTTCGCATGTTTTCAATAATACTGCCATGTCCTTATGATCTATGCTTCATTTCGCCTACAGTATTTTTTAACATCGTATTTAAATCCATTTGCCTGGCCATTAGATCCACTGAAATCCAATTTAATAATGTAAGTAGTAGTGACTTCGTTAGATTCGTACGTATATCTCCTGTTATTAGGAACGAGCGCACATTAAAATCAGTGTATTTGCAAATTTTATCACCTTGTACGGGTTTTTATAACTACATTTAATCATTATTTGATGCAACTTAACCAACTACAGTTTTATGAGAATTAATAAAACTACAGCAATCATATGCTTTAAAATAAGATTAAAATTTACAACACTGTATTTACATTTAATAGAATAAATTTTAATTTAAGGAAAGAAATTACACACACTGTACATTGAAAAGAAAAACGTGAATTTTTCTAGTTTTATTGTATTTATGTAGCATTGTACATTTAACTTTGTAGTTTTATAATTTTTTTTCATAATTTTCCTTTTCATCTCTCTCCTTCCTCCCGCCAACACCGAGCAATTTTCAAGTACGTCACTGGTAAGGCAGCAGAACGAATTTACACACACATACAGACACAGAACTAAAGAATGAAAAATAAAAATAATGCAAGTACGTGTCCTTTTATACACGTACATACATACTACAAATACAAATGCAGGCAATGTGAATACCACTGCACAGAAACGTAAATATATACATACATACATACATATGTGCATTGCAAGTACATTCAGTATTTATAAGTGTTTATGTTTGTATGTACGAGTGAGTGAGTGAGTGAGTGTACGAATGAATGAATGAATGAATCTGTGAATACACTTACCGCCTTGTAGTGATGGATATATGTAGATAGCAGGTTCATGAACCCATGAGACCACTCGAACCAATTCCTTAACAAACGTTGGCACTACACAACGTAAAATGGCTGTGCAACCACGAGATGCAGATAAAACTTCTACATCAACTTTATAAGCTTGTGCCACGACTGGAAAAAAACACACGAAACAAAAACAACAAAATAAACGGAAAATATAAAAACAATATTGTATGCAGAATATTATTATAAAAAAATTGCTGTAAATACATATTACTGTGGCAAAATGAAAAAAAATTATGTATGTATGTAATAGAAAATTTAATTAGCAGATACCATAACAACAATTTAATGCCGTTTAATTTATTTAACTTTATTTTAAAAACCAGCCAATAAACAAGTTTGTTTTGCTCTTATTTTTATTTAATAGAATTATTTGTTTATTTACGTGTGAGAGAGAGTGTGACTTACCAGCTCTGACTTGCACGTCTCTGGACACAATGCGGCCAACACCATTGCTGGCAACACAACGGTATATTGTGTTGTGTACATCTTGATGATATGCGGCAGCAGGAAATGGCAAAAGTACCAATGTACCATTGCGTAGCACCCGGCGAACACCATGAATTTCCGTTACAGCCGTACCGTCTGCATGCACCCAGTCAATGGTCGGCTGAGGACTGCCCGAGGCTGAGCAATCCAGCCAGCCGCCAGAGGAATTTGAAAATTCAACACGACCCGGCGGTTCCATCACAAAACCCGGACCGCGTAAATGTGCCTCATAGACTTCCGCCAACAAAGTATCTGCAACAATCATAATGAAAAAAAAAGAAAACAAAACACTATGAAATTTTCATTTAACTATTGAGGATTTGCATGCATGTGCAATTTCTTTTCTGTCTGTCTATCTGTCTGCCGGTCTGTAAATATGTTTACAACAAATGTCTGATGATGTTTTCTTCAATTTTTTTTTTTGTGTAGCTTCTCTACGAGTACATCGTGTCTATTTATAAATGATGCAATACATAAATCTTTCCCCATAAAAAAACAACATAAATATGAAGATTTTTTTTAAATTATTCCTGTTTTAACAAGAGAAAATCATGATTGCCAAAACGGAAACTGAAATGTAACCGCAAAAAGTAATAGCAACAAAAAAAAAACACAGAAATAACAAATCATAAGTACACATGCTGTATTCCATTTAAAAATCCAAATGTTTCACAAATGCTAAATAATAAGAATAAAAATAAGTAGCATAAAAATACAGAAGCTTAAAAGTTAGCTGCATAAAAGAATTACGGGGGAAAATAAAATTAGAGAATTAATGTTAGTCGGCCAGGTGGAAAAAAATATATTCTATCCAGGAAATAATAGTTCCACAACTCATTCTAATTTGGCGTTCCGCCTAATGATTTATGTTTTAAATTGTCACCTTCGCAACAAGTTCAGCGAAATCATGAAAGTACCCCTTTATTGCAACTATTCTGGAAATAGTTCTCTAAACAATTTTTTACTTAAATTGAAATTGTTTTTATAGCTATCAATGCTGTTAAAAAATATTTGAAAACTGTTACGATGTGAATTTTTGTCAAAGAACACAATATTTTATGTATTTTAATCCTTAATACTTATCGTAAGTATCCAATATACCTTCAAAAATAAGAGTAAATGGGGCTGCATCTACACTTTGCAGGATCACTGCCGGAGTACCTCAAGGCTCGGTACTATCACCAATATTGTACTTCATATTCATATCTGACTTTAAAACAGAAAAGATCAAACAGTTGCTTTTTATGCTGATGACTCTGCACTTGTTTGCAGTGGAAAAGTTTTAAATGCCATTATTGAAAAAAGGAAAAAAGGCTTATTGGATTCCCAAAAGTTTTTTCTGAAGTGGAAAATCAAAATCAATCAAAAAAAAAAAAAAGAGTACCGGGCAACAACCTAATTATAAATGGAACAACAATTCCAATACAAGATACAATAAAATATCTTGACTTGGACCAAAATCATCCCACAAAATTTTGTGAATTTCTGTCCATTTTTAACCGTATGCCCCATATAAAGCCCTCTTCCAAAAATCACTTCAATACTTATAAATCTCTTATAAATAATGGTACCAATCCAAACTTTTACACGGAACATTTACATACATGCCTAAATCAAACTGCTGGATTTTGAGAATATCGGTCCATATTTGACAATATACCCCATATAAGGTCCACTTCCGAAATCTACGTTAATACTAATATAAATATTTAATATACCGTTATTATATTGATATTCGGTGTGAAATATCCTCATATGCATAAAAATCACTGTTCCAAATTTGTCATAGCTGCCATATAGGAACCATTTCCGAAAAACAAATAAACCAACAAAAATGTTTCATAGATATCGATATCGAACCAACTTTTATATAGATCAGTAATTTTAATCCAGAAATTCTACTAATATCGGTTATACGGCAATTATGCTACTGAATTTTGTAGTTGTCAGTCAATAATTGGCAATACCTATTATGCCTAAAGTTGAATAGAATGTACAATTTTTCTAAAACTGCGTTAAAACTTTTATTATCATATTTAAGTAATAGAAGGCAAAGTATTTGTTTTGGTGAAACTATATCCACAAGCTGCTTGATGCCAAGAGGTGTCCCACAGGGCTCTATACTTGGACCGCTTTTATACTCCATTTACGCCAATGATCTCCCGTTGCAGGTTACACATTGTAAAATACAAATGTATGCTGATGATGTCCAATTGTATACAAGTTGCAACAAATCAGATGCGTCAAATTCTGTTGGAAGAATATTTTTATGGACATCTGCAAATGGTTTAAGCCTTAACCCAAGAAAATCAGTGTGCTTATTAATTGGATCACCAAGGACTAATATTCCGAGTATTCCACCACTACATTTAAATAATGCGCCGATTAATGTTGTAGAAAATGCAAAAAATCTTGGCGTTATATTTAACAATGAGCTAAGCCGGTCAGATCACATCAGAGCAAACTGCCGGAAAACATTTTACATATTGCGAAATGCAGTGATATCGCAGTATTTTACACCAATACACATCCGAATGCTGCTTGCAAAAACTTATCTGCTACCAACCCTCTTATATGGCTGTGAGTTATTTGCAAGTTGTGATGCTAAAAGTAGGCGAAAACTAAATGTGACATATAATAATGTTGCTAGATATGTATTTGGCGTGAAAAGGAACAGTAGCATTACACTATTAGCTAAGCAAATATATAATCTTACCCTAGATAATTTATTAAAATGCCGAACACTTATCTTTTTGCACAAGATTATCTATGACAGACAACCAAATTATCTATTCAGAAGATTAATATTTTCTAGATCCAACAGAGGTAAAAAGATCAACAATATAAAATTTACAAGAGCTATCTCATCACAGCAATTTTTCATAAATTCTATTCGCTTCTGGAGCCAACTACCCTCTTATATTCAAATTATACGCAATGCAAGTCATTTTAAAACTGCCATATTTGAACAATTTTGTGACTAATAAATATTATTGTAATGTTAAATTATGTATGTATGCATGTAATATTTATGATTATTATTTATATTGTATTCTTCCTTATGCCAATTTTTCTACCCAATACTTTAATATAAGATATTTTCTTGTTGTATTGTATTGACTGATAAGTAAAATGAAAATAAAAAAAATATAAGGCCCACTTCCGAAATTCACTTTAAAGATCATAACTTTCTCAAAAATGTTGGTATCCAAATAATATTGAACCCAAATATATTTAATATGCATGCAAATAATATGGAACAATTTTATTATGATCGGTCGATAATTAGTCGTAGCTCCCATATAAGGCCCACTTTCGAAATTCACTTTAACGATCATAAATTTCTTAAAAATGTTGTTAATCAAATAAAATTTGACACAAATAAGTTTTTTATATACAGAAATAATGACACCTAATTTTATAATGGTCGGTCCATAATTAGTCGAAACTCCCATATAAGACCCTCTCCGTAATTCAATTTAGGCTCCATAAATCTTTTGAAAGTATTTATATCGCAATAAAGTTCAACATACATCATATTCATAGACATCATGACACTAAATTTTTGGATGATCGATCTGCAATAGGTTATATCTCCCATATAACGCCCATATCTGAAAACTGTTTTATACATATACTGGATATAGGATATTATATAGTCTGGCTTGACCGACTATACTTTCTTACTTGTTTTTATTACGTTTATGTGGAAGGTATTAAAAATTCGGCAAAAAGCAAAATTGTCATATGAGCGCTTCTGAAAATCCAAGAGCAATTGTTGAGATAACCTTTATTTCGAATGTATTACTGCGTTTCGAGCTATATGGTCTAGTGGCTTGATTGGGCGATTTATTTTTCGAAAATTGTGCTGACAATAATGTTACGGTAAATGGATCACGCCAACTAGAGATTTCAACAACTAAATATTTAACTATTATTGTAGATATGGATATCACAGATGAATAAATTTATTGCATACTAAATTTCCCTTTCCCATAAATTTACGAAATTTGCGTTGTTGTTAATTGGCTGTGTTTGTGATAGACTTATGGCCGAATTCATAGTCTTTGGTTAGCTAATGACAAAGGCTTAACTAATGATTATTTATTCGCAATGCTTAGTTTGCCATAAGAATAACAAGTAATAGTTAAACAATAGTTAGTATTTTAATTTACCAATGGTTAACTAATGACTGAGAATTCGGCCATTAAAGATACAATTGCATCAATTACATTCTTAGAGCTCAAAATCGTTGACAGAATTAACAAAATAGACCCGCTATTTTCCATAATGTAGCAATTTAGATAAATAAATCGATGTATAAATTTATGCGTGGTCGTGGTGGACAATTGCTCGATATAATTTTTATTTATAATTTTCAATTCTTACTCTTTTTAATACAATTAACATTTGTATGATTTTCATATAAATTCTTTATTTTATTGTATTTAAAAAAACACAGTTCTTGTTGAAAGGCTCCTTATTTATATATATTAGAGATTATTACATTTTAGAAATAAATTTGCCTTTGTAAATTAAAATAATAAATAATTTGCACACACAAACTATTATTTAAAACAATTTTTTTTTAAATATATTTTATAGATATGTATAAAATTTATACTAAGATCTACTCCCAGCTCTTCCTATACCAAAATACTATTCTCATTCATTTTCATAGCATTTTGTTTGTCAAGATAAATTTTAATCCAGATTAAACTCTGGGGAATATATTTTTATGATCTTAAACATTTCTCATCAAGATACTTCTATTTTTCTATTTTGGTTTTGTTCTGCATTTCGCTTATTTCTGTGCGGTATCTTGTATCGTATTTATGTACGTTTGATAAGTATGTATGTACATCATAAGAGTGCTTGAATAAAGCCATCATTTTTTGTTTGTTTGTTGTTGTGTTCGTCCTAAAAAATGATAAATTTATATGTGTGTTTGTGTGCGCTGTGTCTGTTTGTCTGTCTTCCTTAACAATAACAACTACACAACAATGTTTTAAAAATATAAAAATATGTTCATTTATATTTGTATGTGCTTGTATACAGACTATATCCTATAATCGAGGCTAAAGACTGATGGAGGGATGAAATGTATGTATGTGTATAAATAAATGGAATAGCATAGAACGGTTAACAAAAAACAACAACAACAATATACTCAGCAACAGCAGCAACAAGAAAAAAGAGTTGTTCTCCAAAATGAAATAAAAAACCAAACACAACACAACGAAATATTTCTTTTTCCATCTTTCTGACTGCAACATATTTTTATAAAACAACAATTTTTATTTAAGCCTTCATGTTTATCATAAAACTGAATGTTTTTCCTAGATTTTTGTTTTATATTCTTTTTTGCTGTTTAATTTTTTTTTTTTTTTTTGTTCAGCATTCAAGAACTGAAGCGCGCTTAAAACATTTCCAAATAGAAAATTTTGTAGAATTTCCATAAAAACCCAACAAGAGGAACAAAAAATAAAAATGAAAAGTAGAAAAATCATAAAAATAAAGACACAAAAATAAATAAAAACAAAAAAATCATACAAACATTAAATATTTCTTAAAATTTTTGTAATATTTTTATGAGAATGTAAGTACTTTAGCAATTTTAGCATACTCGTACATAAATAACTACCCTACAGTGAGAGTAAAATGTAATGAAAAATTATTACTGACATTTTTAATATACCAACTAATTCGCATAAACATAATATTACTAACATGGTCAATATGTTTTAAAAAAAGAAGCTTATAATAATTTAAAATCATATTGGCGTCTTTACAAAGAGCTAAATTTTTAAACATACGTTTGGCACAGAAAGAGAATAGTTAGTTTTTCAAAAACATATTTATTTTTCAATATAATCTCCTGACACTACAATATATTTAGTCCAACACTTATTTAGCCATTCTATCCCTTGATTAAAATAGTTTTCCTCAAGGCCTTCAAAATAGTGGTTTAAAACACTAATTGCATCTTCATTTGAGGTAAAACACTTGCCAGCTTGGAATTTTTTTAGATTTGGGATTTGGGTAAAAGTCACTGGTAGCTTAATGGGGAGAATAGGGTGGGTGGTCGAGCAACTCATAATTTAATTCGTTGATTTTAGCCATTGTTAAAAGACTCTTGTGCGCTGGTGTGTTGCCTTTATGAAAAAGTATTTTTTTGTGTTGTAAGCCAGGACGTTTTTCTCGAATTTTTACATTTAATTGATACAAAATGTTGCAATAGTACTATAAATCTATTGTTTTACCCCTTTGCAGATAGTCAATCAATAAAATACCTTTAAAGTCCCAAAAAACCGTTGCCATAATCTTACCAGCCCATTGAATTGTTTTTGCCTTCTTTTGGGGCACTTTCTCCAGCTTCAGTCTATTGCTTGGATTGTTCTCTTGCCTCTGTCTACGGGTCTCAGCCACAGTTATAAAACGACACTTAAAATCTTTTTCATCTGTAGTTCTTCATGCAAAATTAAATGGACTCGATCATTTGAGATGCTCATGATATTGGCTATTACACGCACTTTTATTCGTCGATCATTTAATATCATAGCAAGCACTTTGGCTACAATTTCTGTTGTTGTTGCTGTTTTTGGACGTGGTTCATCCTTAATGCTGTTGCATATAAATACTTTCACCACATAATTATGAATTTCTTGTCCCGACAAACCTTTTTTATTTAAATACTTACTGACTCCACGAATTTCTAATTTTTCCATTGTAAAAAATAGCTGTTTCTATATGAAGAAGTTGGCAGATCGAAAAGACATTTATCATGTGTTCATAGCACAGATGGAAGTTTCCAAAATACTTAAATCTTTTCTGTTTATACCGCGCTTTCTGTTCCAGGCTAAGAAGTTTCCGAACCGCCCTCGTACTGTTCAACTTTTAAAGAATGGTGTTGGTACTTCCATGTTTGGTTTATCGGTCTTTAATAATTTTATTCGTTATTTATACAAATTACATTTTGCTGTTGTATTTAGGCGAATCGTTGCCTGTTCATAGTTCTTTTGATAATTCGATTATATAGTTAGATTTTTGTATATAAAATATTATTCTAGTATTTTTGAAATAAAATATAAATCATATTATAAATAAATGCGTAAACAGCCAACATAATTTTGTAAAGAGAATTAAATGAAAAGGAAATTGATATTGACATCACATTTTTTGAATTTAATCTTAAAATACATACAACAAAACTAATTGCTTTTATTTTTTTTTGTGATCTCGCCACTTTGGTTTGGGGACCTATATTTTCCTATCCAATTATTTAGAATCGTGGTTCTTATGAATTTCACAGTTGATAAAATCATATCGGTGGTTTTTTACATACCACTTATTTTTTCATCCACTGTAGACATAAATAAATGTATGCATGCAGAAATATTATACATACAACCATATATTTTTATACAAAAAATTAACATGAGACGAAAATTATTTAAAAAAAAAATAGAGTAACATATACATACATAAATATGTAATAAAATAATATTTATAAAAAAAGCTCTTGCCTTTGGCAATAAAATAAATAAGATTCGAATTCATGATATGTAAGTGCACACAAAATAAAAACAAAAAAAAAAAATATAAAATAACATAAAAATACAAGTATTAACACTTAAGCCGGGATCCGGATCATATTTATGAAATTAGATAATTCAATAAAGAACATACACACAGCGAACTCGTAAAGTGACCATGAAAAATATAAATAAACGTAGGGGTTCTACATTTAAATAAAATAAACATAAACTGTTTATTTTATTACAATAATCATATATTTTCTTGTGTAACCCTCTAATCTATATTCTGTTATTTCTTAAGATATAAATTCAACAAAATTTAAAAATCGAATTAGGTTTGGAATACGAAATAAAATGAAAATAAAAATCAAAATAAAAATTTAAAAAAAGACGGTTAGAAAAAGTTGTGTCTACATCATAATATTAATATGAAGCTATATTATTTTCAATCTGCTTATAAATATATAATAACGGAACGCCATATATGTTAGAAACATTTACAGTGGCTCACAGCTTATTTGATGCAGTGCAAAAAAAAATTAGTTTTTTAATGTCACAGCTTATTTTATGCTGTCAATTTCTACTGTACAGAGAGCTAAATGCAGCATTAGTTGTTTTTTGTTTTTCTTTTTTCCTACTTCTATTAATATTTTCTATTGAATTAAGAGTTCGATTTTGTAATGTCAAGTGGCAATTTAAAATACTTCAAATGAGTCCGCATACAATGACAGAACAACGAGAATTAATTTTAAAACATTTCCAAAATAGCCACTCACAGCAAAAAATAGCAGAAATGATTAACATTAAAGCTTCCACAGTTCAAAAATCACTGAGTGCTTCGTCCATAAAAATCGGGTTCACAACAAAGGCAAAAAGGTATCAAATAAATTTTTCAAAGAGCGTGATGAGCGACACATTTAAAGAAAAATAAGGGCATCTCAAGACTATTAACTTCACATCTGGCCTCCAAAGTTAAAGCTGACCTTGTCCAACAACATCGCGTTGAAACTGTTCGTCGTCAACATGATTTCAATGGCCGAGTTGTACGCAGAAACCCGTCATAAACCCGAAAAACAGACTGTGCAGGCTAAATTTTGCCAAAGAATGTGTTTTCAAGGAATCTGTATTTTTTCGCCCATGAATCCAACATATTCGGTTCAGATGGTTGTGCAGAACTCAACAAAGAAAACCTTAAGGCAACAGTGGCTCAGTGTTATGGTTTGGGCCTGTATGTCAGCTGCTGGTACTGGGAATTTAACTTTTGTTAAAACAACCATGAACAAGTTGAAGTACCTTCAGATTCTGAAGGGCAACTTAAGAAGGACAAGCTCAAAGAACCGGGATATTAAAGAAGGTGTTCGATTTTACCAGGATAACGATCCAAAGTACAAATCAGATACAAATCAGGTATTGAGTAAACATGGCAATATAAAACTCAGACATTAATGCTATCGAAAATGTATGGTCAATTTTAGAAAACAAGCATTAGGAAACACAAAACACATAATAAAGGCTATTAAGCCAAATATAAAATTGTGTAACTTTAAGTTTTCGAAGCCCATACGTTCCTGCATAAATTGAGGTGCCACGTGAAAAAGTGACTATTTTTTTGTTTGTTTTTTTTATTTTCTATATATTTGAATGCTAATTTTTGCAATTAATTATATATGTTTTTTGTTAGACTTTAATATTTTTCTTTTAAATGTTATGAATGACATTTACTGAGCTTTGAAAACAAAAAAAAAAATCCAGTGCATAAAATACGCTGCGAGCTACTGTAACACTTACAATGCAATTTGCATAAAAATTTTAATTTTGAAGATTAAATTAGTATATTTTTAATTCTAATAAAGATTTTTAAAATTACTTTATGTAAGTAAAACAACTAAGTCAAGGAAAAATATCAGACAATTTTTTTTTAAATGCAAATCTAACAACATTTTAATAAAAATAGCGTATATAACAAAAATATAATAAAATAAAATCAATGAAATCTTCAACATAGATTTAATATATAATCCTGAATAATTACGAGTAGTTTTAACCCTTATGCGTTTTTAGTCAAAGTTTTTTCATTGAAATTGATAACTTGTATATCTGAAACTTTTTGAGAACTACATATTAACTTTCAAATAATTTAGTTTTTTGCAGCCGTACGCCTTGACTTTTTTTTGTAATTTGCCGAAGAGACCAATTTACTTTTAACACCCTTTAATGCGCATCAAGGTACCCGGGTACCTTTACATGTTTTATATGAGAAAGCGGCCATTGCAAGTATATTATTTGAAATTGTTAGTAGCTTGCAAACCTTAAGGCGTTAAGAAAAATTGTATAAAATATCTATTAACTACGCTCCAATAATGTATTTACTGCGAAAATGCTTTTTCATATATGTAGGTACCCAGGTACATTGCAGTGCATTAGAAGGAATTTACCAAAATTTCAAAAGAGAATCTCGGAATTCCCAAAAAATAAAACGAAAATCCCAACAATAAGATTTTTTAACATTTTGCTCATAAGGTCCACATTTCTGTTGGCTAAAATAAAATACTTTCAGAATTAATAAGAAATAGTATATAAAGGTTTTCAAAATTTCTTTTCGTAGAATATTTAAATGTTCATTAAAAATATGGCAAATTCGGCAATATGTTTGGAAAAAAAAGATTTAAAAAATTTGATAGGTTTCTTATATTAAAATTATCCCTATTTTGAAAGGCCTTTCAAAAAAATATAAATTTGTTATATATTCTTAAAAAAAATATATTTTTTAATTAAAAAAAATAGTAAAGGCCAATTTGAGCAAAAACAAATTAAAAAAACCAGATTTTGGATCCAGGAAAGATATAATATTTTGCTGCTGATGAACAATTTATTTGTTTAGCTTTCAGCTAACAAAGCAAAAAAATCGGTAGAAAATTCTGCCCGTAATTTAAAAAAACAGACCAGAGTTTGGTAAAATTTTTAAATTTAAATTTTCAAATACGTATTACTTGAAAACTAAAAGTGATAAATAGCAAACGATCTAGCCCAGGACTTTCAAAATACTAAACGCTTTTAGTAATCGTCTGAATAACAATAAAAATTAAACGTGCTTAAACCAATTACTTGTCAAAGGTTTCCTATTTTGTGCCACCACAGCTCTCTTCTTAATATACGTCTTGACTACGCTCACGTCAAATTTTAATCTGATAGGACCAGACGTTTAAAAATGCCAAATTTATTTCCAAAAAATTCTGTGCATTCTTCAAAATTAACAATTCTATTCCGCATTTAGGGAAGAAAAAGTTCTCAAGTTTTATACGTTTAGAGTTGCGACAAACGATTTTTGTTTGTAATTCTCATTTCCAGAACTGGTTATTAAGAAGCGTTTTGGAACTAGCACACCTTACACACCAACAGTTAATCAATTATTTGTATTTGAAATTAGAACTGACACCCACAAAACTAGTTCTAGAGTAGCTTGAAGGACCAAATATAAATTCTTTACAACAGTTCTAGAACTAGTTTGGTTTTTAATTTTCATACTGAGGAATTTTTTAATATTTTTTTGATTAATTTATAAAATTAAACAAAGAATGCCGGTTTACTGGATGTTTAACATATAAGTGTAATAGATTTTCTATTAAAATCATTTAAAAAAACATTTGATTTCCAAATATTTATTAATCTAGCACTATATTTAAATTCAACTGCATGGTTATTCCAAATAATTTTGATCGTTTTCTTGTCAAGAACTACAATACCACACCGCATTAATTTTTCTTTAGAAATAATACAATATAATACAATTTTAAATTAATACAATATTTCTTTAAATATTTGCTTTTTAAATGCAAATAATTGGTTGCAAATAAACTAGAATAATAATTAAAATTTGCATAGTTTTTATAAAAAACATTATCTCATATACAGAAATTTAAAGTACTTAAAATTATAAGTCTTGTTTCACACTCTTAAGTATTTGTTGCCATTTCATTCACACACGTCAATTCCATTTTCGTACTTTTTAATGCAAATCATCATGCATGAAAGAAAAAAACACAAAACGAAATAAGAGAATTGGCTAATACCGTCAAGTTTGTACGCCCTTAATTCTCTTTTCCCTTCTCAACCAAAACTTCTTGCCTTAACGAGTCAGAATTAAAGAGTGTGAAAGCGGACTAAAAGTCACAAGCTCCAACATGTTGTATCAGAAGGTTTATAATATAAATGGAAAATATTTTACATTCTTGACAATTATTTGATTTTATATCTAAGGTTTTAGTTATAAAACCTTAAAATAACGAAAAGTGCATATTATCCTTTTTTATTATAGATATGGACAAAAATTAATCGTTTTGTATGAACAAAAAATCCGTTGGCAGATAATTCGGATTAGAATATTAAACAAAACTGTCCGTGTTCAGAAATATTATGAAATTAGAAAATTGTCTGTCTGTGTAAAACACTCTCATATCTAAAAGACACAACGAAAATCAACAGTCTTCACAGAGTACCGTTTTTAACTCTCCTAAGCAGTTTGGTAATTAACATCAGCAAAATCGGTATAGTAGAACCACAGTTATGGACTAAAATGTAAGACAACCTCCATACAAATTTTATATTTTTAAATATTTTTCTTCTAATTTTTTTTAAATATATTGCAGATATTTTAATGAAATTTTGTACACATTATTTTTATCACAAAAGTAGAAAGTGTAAGGAAAATAATAAGAATCGGTCCATGATGTCTCATAGCCTCCATATAAATATCTTTCCGAAATATGACTTAATGATAAATAAATGTCTATAAAAATGGAATATTAATACAAGATTCGGCAAAAGTAAGTGTAAATCGCAAAGCGAAATTTTCGTTTTCTTTAGTCCATGTTTCACCATAGACCCCACATTAAGTCCACTTCCAAAATTCACTTAAATACTTATAAAACTGGTATAAACATTGTTAACAGGTTAAAATTTTACATAAAAAAAACTTATAGGTAAATAAATTGTTGTATTAAATTTTATGCTGGTCGGCCCATTATTGGTCATAGATTCTATATAAGGATCACATCCGAAAACCCCATTAATTTTTATATATATCTTACAAATATCGGCACCAACTCATAACTTTATATATATCATTAATAAACAAAATGTTGTGAATTTCGGTCCATATTTGACCGTATCCCCCATATAAAGCCCTCTTCCGAAAATCACTTTAATACTCATAAATCTCTTATAAAAAACGGCACCGATCCAATTTTACACGGATCATTGACATACATGCCAAAATGAAACTGCTTGATTTTGAGAATATGAAAATTAGACAAACTCTGTAAATTATGGTGAGAATTGGTAATTATGTTATAAATAAAATTTCCACTAAGACTGAATAGAAAACACAGAATTAGGATATACTAGTCCTATAACCAGTGTAGCTTCTGTATTTCCTATTACGTTTAGGTGGAGGGTATTTAGGATTCGGCACGGCCGAATATTGCACTCTAACTTGTTTTTTTATACATATTGACAATTTTGCAGATTTTATCTAAATATTACAACGAATTATATTTTATCGATTGATATTGATAACTACTGTCTACTTTATAATTTTATTTAAATGACAAATAGGAAAACCTTTATATGATAAAAATAAAACATTCATGACTGCTACACGAAATAAGTTTAAAAAAAACCCTTAAATAGATAACTAAAATTTAAAAATAGGAATACTTATATGTCCTATAAAGATTAGTAGCCTAAAACCATTACAAATTGAATATGTTCATTTCAAATACCACAGAGATTTTATTATGTAGACCAATTCCTTTAATTAAAATTTTTCAAATCATGTCAAGTTTTCAGGTCATCAAAGAAATAATAAGTACGATTAACAACAATATAAAATAACAATTTATTGATCAGCAACAGTTTTGTTAAAATAAAAGATATGCAATAAATTTTCTGGCCACAAAATCACAGTATTTTATTATTGTTCCAAATAAATTCTCTTAACAAATACAAGTTTTAAATTTATTTATTTTTATATCCTTATTATCCTTAAATAAGTTTTGTTTACAAAACATTTTCTTAAATGTAATTGAGAAAGCCGAAAAAAAGGAATTTACATTAAACAAAAAGAAACCAAAACAAATACGAGTACAAAACCTTTTTTTAGAAAAAAAAAGCAAATTTCGAAAAAAATTTCTAAGAATGTGTTGCTCTCTCTTAAGCACAAATACATAGCAAAACTTTGAAGCACGTGAATAATACAAATACATTTAAAAATACACAAAATGAATAAAAATCGAAAAAGAATAAAAAAAAAAAAACAAAAAACTAAATTGATGCTGAAGAAAACATACCGGAATGCAAAAGGAGCAAAATTATAACAGCATGGCAACTAATCCACATGATGTTTGTTTTGATGTTTTCCTTTTCCTGTGATTTCTTTTATTTATGTTTTAGTTTTGAGATTTTTTTTTTCCTTAAAATTTTCAATTCCAATTTAGGATTTTATTTAGAAACTTATTAGATATTAAAAGATTTTTTTAATTTAGTATTTTTATGGTTTATTTTATGGCTAAAATTTCTATTTAATCCACAGCTTTAGTTTAAAAATTGTAATATATTGTGTGTGTATGCATATAGGAGAATACTGCAGTTATCCAGAAGCTAAACACATACATCCTTTTACTTATTTTGTGTTAGTTAAAAAAAAAACACATCCACAATTAAAAATTCACATTTTCTTAAAAAATTTGACACTTTTCATTTGGCACTTTTTATGTTTGATTAATACAGGTATATTACAACATTTTCTCTGCTTGGCATTAATATTCTTAATAATTTTGATTTATTTTTAAATTTGATTTTAGATTTTATGTAGTTGGTTGTAGCGGTTGGTATTTACATATTTTTGTAAATATGAGAGTTTTAATTTATTGATAAATTTATTCGAACGCGTTTTTATTTGAGTTGGAAGCACTATATCTATATAGTTATAGTTATTGGCGATGTCTAAGTATCTACAAACAATGAAAACTTGAGATGTTGATGACATTACACTTGACATTTACAAAATAATATTTTCGTTGTATACTCTCTCTCCCGCCTTTTGTACGGCTCTTTGGATTTTAGGCCCGTTGTTGTTTTAGTGTAGGCTCTTGAAAAACACTCTCAGCTCATTGCTGTTGTGTGTTATTTATTTATTTTTTTTTTTTCAAATTACAAAAATCCACCAAAAACTATTAAACACATTCTCTTATTGTCTTATTGAACACCTTTTGTATGAGAGTGTATGTGTTTTTTGTTTGTTTGTTTGTATTTAAACAATGCAATTTTATTTAAACACTCTTGCTCTCTTTCACTTATCACTCCTAGCATCAGCCAAATACTTCCATGTTTATCCGTTAAACCGTACGATTCCTTCAAAGTTCCAACTGCTACTGATAACCCAAGCAAATGCTGCCGCCTATGTGCTGTCCTGTGCTCCACAGAATTGCATTTCCTTTTTGGTGTGGTGTATTATTGTCGTCTCTTTAGTGTTTCCCTAGTCGGGCGCCATATTTGCAAATACTACCCAAGTGCGCAGAATCGTATCGAGGGCAACATCTACTGCTTCTTGATTTATTGTCTGTGGTTAAGGACATTATCAATCGGTTTTTGTTTTGTAACTTCATTCAGACTTTCTGTTTTCAGTGTTTATCTTTGTATTCATTTTATGTTGCCGTTTGTAGGTTTGGCGCTTTGTTTTAAGTTGCGTTTTTTGTTTTCACATTCTACCGGTATAGATTTAGCATTTCATTCATATTGTTTTCAGTCCCATTTGCGATTAGAAGCTAAACGGTTAGAAATATTTTGGTTTGTTCTTAGAGTAGAGGATTTGTTTTAAATATTCGTAAAGATTATACAGGTTTTGAAGGTTTGTTTTTTAAAAAAAATTTCACATAAATGTTATATATAACAAATATTGAAACTTGTATATCTATTCAATGGATATTTCAAAATACCTAACACTTGTTGCCCCACAAAAGCTATTAGTTTATTTTTATTCAGAATAAAATATTCAAAATACCGACCTAACCTAACCTAATAAATCCAAAAAATCGTTTTCAAATACGGTTTAAGATATTAAAACGTTTAACTGGTCTGTCAATATATGCAGTATTATTCCAGTTTTTTTTTCTTAGTTTTTACTGAAAGAAATTGGATTGTAAAAAATGTACATGCGTTTGTATTATTACAACAAATAATAAACAATTTAAAGTTTTCAATTATTAAATGTTTGATATTTATTTAGTCGGGCTCGAGTTCATTAACTTTAATTTTCATTAAATTATTTTTACTGAAGTTAGGAATTGTTTTACAACTTGAAAAATTTTCATTATTAAAATTTTTTATTGATAATTTTCTTGGCTGGGATTCGAACCTGGGTTGTTGAATTTGCATATGTTTCGAGAAGCACCACTTTCTCTCATCAGAATTCTTTGCGTTCTAACCCTCTAACCCTGAACTCGAGCCCGACTAAATAAATATCAAAAATTTAAAAATTAACAGTTCGAATAAAAAATAAAAAATAATAAATTGTTTTCAATTATTTGTTCAAAAACTAGCGGTAGATTTATTCAAAATTTGAAAAATGTAGAAATTTTGTTAAAATTTTTTGTTCTTAATAAATATAAAATAAAAGTATAGTCGACCAAGACCAACCATATAATATCCTACACAGAAAGAGATTTTTAGAAATGGGCTCTATATTAAAGCTGTGACCTTCGATTTATGTTGAATTTGATTTGGATACCAACATTATTAAGAGAGTTATGCTCTTCAAAGTGATTTTCGGCAGCGGGCCTTATATGGAAGCTATGTTCAATTAAGGATTGATATGAACAAAATTTGTTGATGAGCTTAGGCTTTATATATAATGTATTTTTTTAGAAATTTGTTGGGATATGTTCAACAGCAAATATTTATGATCGTTAAAGCCCTATTTCGGGAGGACAAGGTGAAATAATAGACCGATTTCCACTATATTCAATCCCATACATCCTTGGCCCGAAGAAATATCACGTACCAAATTTTATCGAAATATCTTCAAAATTGCGACCTGTACTCTGCGCACAAGCTTTACATGGACAGCTAAATAAGGTTTTTGTTGAAAATCTCTTTAAAAACAAGTAAGAAATTATAGTCGGTCAAGCCCTACCATATAATACCCTACACCCAGTATATCAATAAAACTGTTTTTCAGACATCGGCACTATGTGTTTGAAAAAGCGGTTTAATTTATTTTTGAAAATTACAATTTTTCTGAATTTGTGGGAATTAGATAATTAATTCCATTTCGTAAATCTTTAAATTTTAAAACGTATTTTGAACCACAAATACTCGAAATCGAATCGATAATTTACAAATCATATACATACATAACTTTCATAATATGTTACATATATTTTTCAAACGAAATCAAATATTATAAATTCTATGAAATTATTATTACATCGGAAATTATTTCAATCAAAATTATAATCTTGTATTTATTAATTTAATACTGTGGCAATACATTGTTCACATAGATTCCAGCCACATATATTAACAAACACAAAACATATTGTTCAATTAGCTGAAACTAAGAACAATTGGGGGCGTTCAAATATTTTTCTATTATGTCGACCTGATTTGTTTGACACCAATCCATTGCTGCTTTATAATAATGATAGAGAGCTAAATAAAATAAGTGGCAGCCAAAAATTATATTAATTTAATATCCGCAGTCATATTTGACCACAACTGTAAATGTTTTGCTTAACAATTGCCTTTTTCAGATTCATCCGTTTTTCTGCAACATAAAATGATGGTCCCAGTAACTTATTTCGTACAAATAAATTCCGACTGTTTTAAACTAAAACTAATCTTCTGCAGTGTGACCGTTTTTTATATGAACAAGCTTTATTTATATAATTTTATTGATCAACAGCAATATGAATTTTTAAAATCTGGGTCTTTTAAAAATTTTTGTTTCACAGTACTGTTACTTAATACTACAGATTTCGTTCCCTGTTTGCCGTCTAAAAACTCTTTGTAGTTTTCCTATCAACAATATTTAAAGTCGCTTATGCAGCACGACTGTTGCTTAATAAAGACTGATTTGTTTCACATTTGCACGCCTAAAAATTCTTTATTCTTAATTTCTATCAACAATATTTAGAGTGCCCCGATAGTGTGCCAGACTATCAGGTTTGCGGGTTCGATTCCCGCCAAAGAGTCTGGGTGTTTTCTGCAGATAAGCCAAAAAGCTTCACAGTTTGTGTTTGTTACTTATAAAATAAAAAGTCCTGCCTGCACGCAGCTTCCGAAAATTTATTTTAAAATTTTACCTCTCCCTTACTGAAGAGAGATTGAGGGTTTACCCTTGGAAACAGGTGTGTGTTTAATGCCGTTTTGAGGATTCCGTTAGACTTTTTCATATATGAAGCGTACTTATTTTCGACAGGCTGATTAAAAAAAGTAAAAATTAAAAAAAGTGATTATGTGCGAAAAACTAAATTGGATTTCTTATTTGCTAAAGATTTCCTTACCTTTTCTGTCATATGATTGTCTTGTTCTATAAAAATAATATTTCAATAATTTTTGTGTAGTGCAATTTTGCCCTGCAATCGTCTAATTAGTTGGTAAAATTATAGTTTCAATATCATATTAAACAATAAGTTCATATTATCATTTATAAACTCAAATAGAATAATTCTTCGTTGGGTTATTCGATGTAATAAAATTTGAGTTATTCGATTTAACACAATGATTAACAAAGCGGTATATATTTTTATTAGTGATACACAAGCGATAATAGAAACAATATCTTGCAAAATTTCTTGAAAAATCGATAACTTTGGGTTACATGATTTCAAAAAAAAAAGAAAAAATAAAAAAGAAAAAGCTTCCAAGTTTTTAATTTTTTATTCCGGTTTAGCTGCAATTGTATGATATTGCAGAAATCAGGTTGATATACTAGAATTTTACTACAAAAATACTAGAAAAAACTTAATCTCTGTGCTACAGATCTGGACAATAAAAACATGTAAAGATTTGGAAAAAATATATATGCAGTGCATGTATAACGGACCTGTTGCAGTTAGTGCGCTAAAACACGGATTTCTAATGTCTTGTTTTAGGTTTTCTTAAATATTAATAAACGACTATAAATTTAAGTTTAAAATTACTTCAAAAGCTTTTGCTTTTATATTTATTCGAAGGCATATCATGTGACCAATACATTACATTTTGATTTGTAGGAATATTTCTGTGTTTTTTATTCTCTTAGTTTTATGAAATTTAAAATTATTTTTTTAAAGAAAAATGTAAAGATCTTATGGTATTGGATAATGAGCTATTTAACTGAAAATGGCAAAGTCTATAAGATCATGAATTTTCAGTGGCTCAAGAGCCCAGTAAGTTAAACTTTATACAGTTGTCAACTTTTGTGATTCATTAATCACATACTATAGTGCGTCTGGTTCACATTGTTTTATGACACAAATCAATTTTCTAGTATTTTTTTTTAATTTAACTGTCGCAAAGACTGAAGAAAAATATCTTGCATTCACTAAAACTTCGTCTTGCTAAATTTATGAAAAATTCTACAAATTATTTTATTTTATGAAACCAAATGTATTAATTCCTTGTGTTTTCAGCTAAAAACCTGCTGAACTCAATTACCATTAATATTATAAATTTTATGCAGATTCCCAATTCATTATCTAGCCTAACGCAATAAAAACCATGTTGGCCGGTGTTGTCCCACTTATTGCTGCACAATTCGCTCTACTTGGTGGGGCACTAAATAAGCTTTAGTATTTCATTAATCACCCGTTAGGAAAAATTTAATTAGTTTATTTTACGTTACGCCATGAACCGAATCAGTTTGTGTTTATATTCTCCTGGTGTTGTTAATAAACTACATTCGTTCTAAGTTTTGATTACAAAAAAAAAAAACACTAAACTTTTTTTTGTTGGCCAAACTACTAACCGTATTGCAAAAGTTATGGTTTAGCCTAGTAACATACATACGTATATGCCTACTTTAAAAGACAGTGGCAGGCAAAATGTATCAGCGCTTCTAAAAATAAATTATTTATATTGCTAAACATACAAAGATTTATTATTGAGAAACATCTTTAAAAAAAGTACGATTTCCTAAGTTAAGTTATAGAAAATTATAGCTACATTGCAATTTTACTGCAGATTTCATATATAGTATATATCAGCACCTTTCATATTTAAGCTTTCTTTATAATTGTTCTTCACTGTAACTGTTTATGTGAGTGCGTCTGCACCAGCAGTATAGTCGTTGTGGGAAAAATATTTAAAACTGTTA
Source organism: Bellardia bayeri (assembly GCA_950370525.1). Lineage (NCBI taxonomy): Eukaryota > Metazoa > Arthropoda > Insecta > Diptera > Calliphoridae > Bellardia > Bellardia bayeri. The sequence continues at coordinate 73,544,802 of OX493267.1, read as the reverse complement.
CAAAATATTATGCAGTCAAAATTTCCAATGTTTTCCCTTATGATAATTTGCTTATACAAAATACACAATTTCAAAGGACCTGTACATGTACACGTATACTAAGTCAGACAAACACACAAGCAGACATTAATGCCAACAACATGGACATTGGCATCTGTGTTTAAGTAGTACTGGTAGTAACTGGACGTATAACGAATGTGCGTTTACAACCGTAGTTAAAAGAGATGGGCTTTTACAAAAACACATTGCTGGTGAAAATGTTTTTAAATCTAAATTTTTAAGGTTTAATGTTACATTCCACAATCACTTGAACAAATATAGCAAAATTATTATTGTGTTACACACCGGCAGAAGTCAACATGCACACTTTCCTACTAATACTCTTCCCAGCAGTTTCCGGTGACTGTAAACATTTGAAATGAATAATATTGTTCTTAAAATTGTCTTTCAAACGATATAAAAAAATGAAGCTATTTGCATTAAAAACACAGAATAAGGATATTCTAGTCCTACAACCAGTGTAGTTTCTGTATTTCTCAGTATATTTAGGTGGAGGGTATTTAAGATTCGGCACCGCCGAAAATTGCACTGTAACTTGTTTATTTTGGTTTTCCATTGCCCAGAACTCGTACAAATATATTCCGACTGATGAAATTTTTGACTAAATAAGGTACATAAAAACATACATATTTATATAAAAATGTGTAAGTGACTACACTCTGGTTTACTTAGAGACACTAAAGTTGATACTCTATTTTTGCTAGATAACCTGGAATATATAATGTAACCAACTAAGTTAGCTTTGCACTAAGTACGCATACTTATCAAATGATATCAAATGAAAATATATAAATTATAGTCAGCCAAGTTAGCCAGCCAAATATTAGTGAAAATGACTACGCATACATTGACCACTTATAGAACAGCTGGGCTATCGTAGACAAATACATACATAATTTTTGCTGTGTTTCTACTCATACACACTTAGACACACTTACATATTTGCAAATGATAAGAGTATGGAAACGTTATTGTGACCCTTCAACAATGACCCCTGTTTTCCATGTGGCATAAGGATACGAAAGCCTTATTGCCATAACCTAAAGAGTCAATGACTTTTTCGGTGTCTCTATATGTAGACATTTCTGTTGTTGTTGTTGTTGTTGTTTTTTTTTTTTTTGTTATTCTTGTCAACATTGTTATTTTCATTATTGTACTCTGCACTTTATTGTATTGTTTGATAGGCATTGTAGAGAAATCATGCTGTGTGATACGCAGAATTCCTTTAATATTTAATTAAATCGGCGCATACATATTTCAAAATGTTAAAGGAGATGGTGGATTTGTGTTTTTATTAATTAAAAATATTATGTTTAAAATTTTTGTAAGTTTTTAGTAGTTTTGAAATTAGTTCAAAATAGAAAAACAAACTAACTTCGAATTTTCGAATTAAATCGAGTTTACTGGCTTTAAAAGGAAATGTCTTCATACATCATCATCATATCAGTAGTTGATTTTTCCCGTTTGATAATCTCTAATTTTAGGGTGTATCAAATATTTGATTCGATTACATTGTCTTGATTGCATTGTGTACTTAATAGAAGAAAACATAGTCATTAGAATATAGTAGAACTCATCAAAAGTGTAGGAAATTGGCTAGATTTCCAATGTAGGGTTGTTTAATTTATTTTTAGACCTGCCAAATATTTACTATTTCATATTTTTCTTGTTATCAGCAATAACATCAACAACAGAAGAAATATAATCATTGAACAACAAGAGAAAAACGCAAAAATACAACAATCAAACAAACTAATGTATTGAAGAAAATCATCATAACAGCAGCAGCAACAATAAAAACATTCCAACCAAGTTGGGTCAAGTCAAAAGTCTCCAAAAGATCAAAAAAAATAAAAAATGTGTGTCAAACGTTTAACAGTATTTCCATTGCAATTTAATTATAAATGAAAGCATTGTTTGCGCAAAAATTTATGTTAAGGTTTTTTTTTGTAAGACTTATTGAAATAATGATATTTTTTTAAAGTAATTGTTGTCTAGACAAAATGATTTTATTTGTATACGGTGAGTATTTTTGCGAGATATTTTTAAAGTGAATTTGGAACAAGTGAATCAGTGAAGAAAATGTATCTACAACATGCAACTTTTGTTACGGATTTTTAGCTGGAGGCACCATTGTAACAGGCTTGTTCGGTCAAGCAGTAACTTTACTCATGCTCCATATGGTGACAATATAACAGAGTACATGATATTAATATGGACGACATATTTCTTTAAGAAACCAGTGCCACATACCATGCAGCACCCAATTAAATAAGTCAAACATTATAAAACTGGGCCGAATGATTTATGTATATATAAAACATATTTGGGTTAAAAATGATTTGCATACCATATGCTTTTTAAAATGATTTTTGAAAGTGGAACTTATGTGGGAGCTATGGTCAATTATAAACTCATTTACACAAAATGTTTACAAGTGGTTAGCTTCATGTACAATTTGTTTAAATACACATTTTTGATCGATAAAGCCCTACTTCGAAAAGAAATTTGTATCTACATTTATATAGGTAAAATAATGGACCCATTTCAATCCCAACCGTTATTGGGATGAAAAATATCATGTACCAAATTTTAACGAAATATTATAAAAACTGCGACCTGTGCTCAGCCAGCCAGCCAGCCAGTCATGTTACTGATTTTGCATTTTAAGGTTGTAATTCATTCGCTTGGCTCTGTCTAGAAATATTCCACTAAAAAAAATCCAGTTGTGTTATGATCGTATGATCGTGAATTCGGAAATTCATTGATTCGGTGGCTGTCTAATATGTGGCACAGTCCTGTTAAAATCTCATGTCAGTGATTTAATGTAATTCTTCATATCTTTCAAAAGCGTGATCCATTTACCTTAACCGCATTTCCAGCCGAATTTTCGAGGGTCAATCACATCTGCAGGTCACATAGCACACCTGTTCAGCATGCAAAAGCTTATCAACAATTCCTGTTGGATTTTTAAATGCCAAACCAATGTAAAACAGCTTCGTTTGAAAAAAATATTGTTGCAGAAAAACCAGCGAGTTCTTTCTTAATATATTCAACGAAACTACGGCGAAGTGAATGATCGATCTGATACAATTCATGCGCCAGCTTCACCATGTAAATCTTCTATTGTTGAGAATAGTGAAAAATTGACAAAGCCTCTACTACTGCAATGACATCAAGTAAAATGTAAAAACTTTCCCATTTTGAAAACCCCATTATAATCTTAATATTATTAAACCGATTCTAAAATTCCATTCCATTAGCTTTAGAGTACTGAGGCGTTTTGTAAACTTAAAGATGGAACTATATTATATTTGGTACAACAAATTTTAAACACTAAAACTTAACAATTGTCCCACCTATATACTTAAGCTTAACACAGACATTCACTCCAATAAACAAAAACACACAACCTCTATTCAAATCTTAATCATAAACACTAGAAAAACATATTTCTAGTTCTTTCTAACGTTCTTCTTCGTTTGCTTCTTTACGATGTTTTTTCTCAACTCTTTATGACCAAAAATTATGTAGTTTATACCAGAATGGATATGGCCTAAACACGTTGTTGTTGATGGTGTTATTTTTGTTCTTGTTGTAAATTATACAAGATGTGTATGTACATGTAGAACATACATTGTAGGTAAGTAGGTATGAGTGCTCGGTTGTGTATACTCGTATGTGTGATGATGTTGTTGCTTGGATAAGTATGTCAACAACAGAATCATCATCAACATATTTACGTTTCTGTTGTCGTTACAAGCGGACATATCATGTTTGTATATACATACATATGTATGTACATATTTATATACTCCTGTAGGTGGTTGTATGTACTCGTATATGTTTATACAAATATATAAGTCAGTGTATGCCTGGAGGAGTTAACTATGCGGTATTGCGTATGAGTAGGGGTTTTTGTTTTTTTTATAAAATTGTTTGTGTGTGTGTTGTGTGTGGCAGAGCGTTTTTGGCATTTGTCTATAATGGCAACATTTTGTAAATATTACAGGACAACCTCAATAGACAAATATACTTACTAATACATACAAATATTTGTATACTCGCATATATGTATGTATACGTATTCAGTTTGTCAGGCAAATATTACTCTTGGGAGATTTTTTTAAAACAGCAAAATATTCATGTACGAGTATGTATGTATGAATTTCTTTGTAGTTGAAAACCAGTTGAAAGTGAAATTGATAAAAATGATACATAATCTTATGAAATATTTACAAATAAATGTTAATTCGAAATGAGGTTGAGTAGAAAAGCCCATATTTGACAGTCTTAGTTAAACATGTACAAATTTTTAAAGTGTTGTTAAAAATGTAAAGACTCAATTTCTAATTTGTGTCCCTAAATACCCAGAAATTTTGTTTAATGTACATGTTAATAAAATGTTATGCTTAAATTGTCATTAATTTGCATGTAATTATTATTAAAATGTCTTTGATTTAAAGGACAGTCTTTGATATTGGTATTTATAGGAAAATATATTTTGTTAAAAACAATATATTTTGATAACCACCATCAAAAACAGATGCAGGTATATTGCAGATTTTTTTTTTTTTTTAAAGAGAAGTAACACTCAGGCAATTAATATAATTGCATTACTTTCTTTGGAAAGGGGATAGGATGGCGAAGTAAAGGTGGTGAAAGCTTTTTTTATATCATAACTCTGCAATTGCGCATTATGTTTGTTTTTAGTGCAGAATTGCAGCGCCTCTGGTGGTGAGTAGGCGCATTAATGTTAATGCTTGATTGTGTAGCCTTTATTTAATTATTTTACTTAGGTGGGGTTTCAATGCTATACCACCGAAGAAGGGCGCTGTGATAAATATAAGTTATGATAGAAAACTAATAATTATCTGAAATTGATGTTGTTTGAGTGGCAGCGGCTGGGAATCGAACCCGGGCTACTAATACCAACTCATGCTTAATGATAAAATGCGGTAACCAATTAATCTACAGGACCCACAGAAGTAGAGTGATTTTCTGCAAGAACTTTGTTTTTCAAAATAAAACAAAACAAAAGAAAATATTTTATTGTATTGCAAATAATAAGGCCTAACAATTATAAATGAAAAATTATATCAGACAGTTGTTCTCCACGACAACGCATACAGATGACGATTATTTTATCAAAATTTTTAATCATATTCTGACAAAATGGTGGATCTATTTCTTTAATTTCATCACAAAGTTTAATATAAATTCTACAACTTATTTTTTTTATAAATAATAAAGCATATAAAAAATGTACCTTAAAGACCTACTGGGATCAACCATTTATATTGCCGTAATTCGAGGGCATTTCTACTTAAAATATTAACATACAAAAATAAATAAATTTGTTAAAAAAAGCACTGGTTTGATAAGAAATTCGCAGTTGTCAGACCACAACTGCTTTTGTTAAATATACAATAATGACTTCAGATAATTATATAAATAAAATGTTTGCAAAAACGTTTGCAAAACTGTTTGAAACTCCAAAAACACTTCATGCTAAAGTTACCTAAATGACATTCTACCCCATATTGTTATGTTCTTTATAACTAATCTGATTAATACAGCTATTTAGTTTTATTATAAAATTAATTTCCACAAATATGCAACGTGCATAAGATCAATATTAAATTGTTTATCTTTTGGAAAATCGCCTTAGGTGTTAATAAATAATACAGATAAATATGTGTGTGTATATGGACTTTTTAAACAGCTATGTATATACACACTTAGCAAGTACACAATGTATATAAGGATACAAATTGTAAATAATGTATTCAGTAGTTTTTATATACATACATACATTTGTATGTATGTATATGTATTTACATATATAAATGTATTACCTAGATATTCATGTACACAATATACGAATTAAACAGCAAAGGAATATAAGGCACTGGGCTTCATTCCAATAAAGTAATATAGAACATGTGTGTTTAATCAAAGTATGTGTCCAATAGTTACAGTGTGAAATGAATTCAGTTAAACACTTTATACAGATGGCTACCATCCAAATAAAGCTTTGACTAAGGAATGATTAATGGGGATAGAATACATCAAATTGTGATATTCTACTGCCATGGTTCCATACAAATTCATCTAAATTTACTTTATGTAAATCTTTTCAAATAAAAACAGTAAAATGTATTTTATAGTCATTAATGGGATGACTCCCAAAATACGTGTGAAGACCAAAATATGGAACAGACTGATACTAATCTAATCAACTCCTCCAACAGCTCTAATGTTTTTAGATTTATTCATATTTTAAATATCAATTTCAAAGCTTCAGAAATGGAAACTGTTGTAAGAGAAAACAGTCATACATTTGAAAGACCAGCAGTTAATATTTTGAGCTTGGCTTGGAAATTTTAATTAAACTTAAGTTACCCTAAATTATAAAACTTCAATTTTCAAATGCGTATAACTCAAAAACCATAAGAAATAAATAGCATATTCAGGTAGGGTTTTTAAAGATATACTGCCGTATTCATAAAAAATAAAATAGGTTTGAAGTGTGCTTTTAGATAAAATTTTCATACAAAATTTTCTTAAAGTACATTTGAAGTCTACTTTAATTTTTTGTGAATAAGGGCAATAGACGAGAACTTTTAGCAAGCGTTTAAAAACATTACATATCAAAGTTGCAGTATTTTGAGCCACTACAGCTCAGCCCCGCAGGGTTTGTGGTATCCGTCTTCAAAATTTAAACTCGAATACTTCTTAGCTACAATCTTTTCCATTTAGAAATTTCAGTTTTATTTCCAAAAGTTTCGATTACGCCCCACTGTACAAAGCTGGGTATTTCATATATTTTTTTATTTGAATAATATGGTATTATTGTATTTTAATATCAGATCGTATATCAGAAGTCATATTTGAAGGGGGACAATTGGGGTAGTCTTCACACCACAACTGCAAATGTTTTAACAAACCATGTGCTTTTTATCAAATCTATCCATATTTGTATACGACAGCGTTACAGTCGAACAAAAACACATAAGAATGAAAATTTTTCAAGCTTATATGGATCATTTTAAGAAAAATAAAAGCGTTGTTTCAGAACTGTTGATGAGACATGAATCCAAAACTATACTCCAGAGATAAAAGAAGAAGCCAAGCAATGGACTCAATCGGCTGGTATGGTTATGGCAATGGTTCTTTTGGACTTTAAAGGCATTTTCTTGGTTGACTATCTGCAAAACGGTAAAACAATAGATTCAGAGTAGTATTGCAACATTTTGGATCAATTAAATGTAAAAATCCGAGAAAAAAGTGCTGGCTTGCAACACGAAAAAATAATTTTTCATCAAGGCAACTCATTAGCGCACAAGAGTGTTTTAACAATGGCTAAAATCAACGAATTGAATTATGAGTTGCTTGTGACTTGTAACCACCAGTTACAACAGTTCGCAAATCTAAAAAAATTCCTAGCTGGCAAGCGTTTTACCTCAAATGAAGTTGAGAAAAACTATTTGAATCAAGGGATATAATTGCTAGATAAGCGTTGGACTAAATATATTGAAGTTTCAGGCGATTATATGGAAAAACAAACATGTTTTTCAAAAACTAACTATTCTGTTTCTGTGCTAGGCTACGAAGTTTCCGAATCGCCCTCGTATTTAAATAATTTCAGTTGATGTTTAGACATTCTTTATCCATCTAACGAGGCACTAAATTTGTTAAATTTTAATAGTTAAGAGCAACATTTGGCTTTTCACTGCGCCTGGATATTTAATTTTAGTACTTCCCAGAAGATTTATCTTTTTTGCAATCAATCTTTTTGCTATTTTGATTTTCCATTGCTCACTCGTACAAATATAATCAGACTGATGCCATTTTTTTGATAGAATAACGATAATAATATTAAAAAAAAAAAAATCATTGAAATGAAAGTGTAAGCACCAGATTTTTAAAGAAAGCTGCTGTAGTGTGAACGGATTTTTTTGTGAACAATGCTTTAAGGATTAGTTTTGTATTTATTGCGTTTAGTATATTTTTCTAGTACCAAAATATTTAATGTTGGTCCTTACACATTTAAGGTAGTATTTGAACAAATACTTTTCAACAATTTTTTATACAAATACTTTTTATGTAATGCAAATTTGGTTGATTTGGTGTCCGATGTATATTTTTAAATCACAGTATAATTAAAATTTTATAAAAATATTCTATTTAAAATATTTCATTACATAGATTTGGTTCAATGCTGTCTATACGAGTATTTATAGATGAATTCACATAAAAACGAATGGACTATGTACGAAATATTTCTGGTAGTGGTTTATCATTTTATCAATATACATATGTATGTATGTATGGATATGTATATGAATATATACTTACATATATGTATTTCATGTACATTTTTCAATACATGATTTTTCCCAGCATACATACATGTTGGATTCTATACAGTAGGAGGTCATTTTATTTCCTTTTTTTTTTGTCAACTTTTATTTTTTGGTGTGTATGTTTTTACATTGTGTACGTATTCATTTGTGCAGTGATTCTATGTATGAAATTTGTATGTGTATGTTTTACAGATATACATGTTATTGCTACTGTAGATCGATAGTTATTAATATTAAGTAAATGGTTTATAATTTAATTTAATTTAATTTAAAAAAAAAAAATTTTTAAATTGTGAATTTTACATAAAATTATGATGGGACTGAAGTAAACTTTTTAATGTAAGATGTTTTTAATCATCAATTGGGAATCAAAAAGTATAGGGTGATTTAGTGAAATTGTTAAAGTTAAATAAAACATTTATGCCCTTATATAAAACAAATTTCCATACAAAATTTGCTTTATAAACCTCTTATAAACCTGTTGTAAGTTTTTATGAATCAAGGGGGTTAAAGTATAGGGTGTTTTTTTTAGATGTATATAACTTTTAATTGGCAACACTTTTTTAACAGGCTTTCATTTTGTCAGCTGTCAAGTGTATTATATTTAGTTCTGTTTCTTTCATCTTAGACTGGTGTCAGAACAGCGCTTCTTTTATTTTTAAAATCATGGTTGAAAGGTAATAACACAAGGTGAGTTAACTAGATGATGTTTACAGATTGATCATGGACAATGAAGATTGCTGATGACGCCTTTGGCAGGGTAGAAAATGCATTCCAATTTGCCAATTGTTCCAGTACTTTACCATAGTATTCTTGATTATTCGAACTATTAGCCTGAATAAAAAACTTTTCTCTTAAAAAGATAAATATTAGTTCAATTCCTTCTCTAGTTAATGATTTTTTTAATTGATACGAAATTTACTTTATTCGAATGATAATCTTCTGGCCTTATAATTCAAATATAACTTCTGCCATATGACTGGCTCGGACGCAGTCTAGTTTGGAAGTGCAATTTTCGATGACTTTTTCCCCCATTTGTGGCCGTATATCGATACCCTATAGAATTGTATGCCGGAATCCTTATTTATTTTCAAATACAAAGTAAATATTGGGTGTATATTCTTTTGCATGCGGTTTTAGTCGTTATTAGCTTATAAGTAATTTTAAAGGGTACATATCTGTCATTTATTCTTACTTATTTATTGAACATGCTGAAAACCATTTTTTTTTTTTGCTTCAAAACTGTAGAATTTTTTCCAACTAACTATTATGCGAAAAGATGATTTTGCATGTCTGAAATATAGCTTAAATACTAAATAGGAAATATTTTTGGCACCAAATCATTATTTGCGCTGAAAAATGTAACCATTATGATAACCTGAAGCGTAAGTGATTGTATGGGAATCGACGCCAATGTCAAATATCCTTGGCACTAAATAATGCTCTGTACTTGGTGAAACCAATAAAGCCCTATCTACTGCTGCCTAAATCTGGCCGAACCATAAACGGAAGCCGGTACCTAATGCAACTAATTCGTTGTAAGCGAGCATTGGCAAACATGCCAGATATGAAAGCGATGTTACAATACATGTTAGAATCTATTTACAAAGAAATGTTTGGGAAGTTTTACTTTTTAATACTACAGACCTTGCACTACTGTTTGTTTCGATCAATGCAGAGCACTCTATTTAGGATACGCTACACTTAAAAACAGGATATACGTAACTTAATGGCTGTAAAATATGAGCACTCCATATGTTGTTAGAAAGATGGGAAAAGACCAATACTTTAAATAAATTTACCTTGTAGAAATGGTGAAAATAATTAGTTAATATATATGGAATGAAAAGTAGTATCATATTCAAAGGTAAACTTATAATTGAATATTTGGAAAACTCTTATTACGAGAGTTGTTGTGGACTGTAAGGCTTTTTAATTTGGAGTGAAATAAGCAACAACAAAATAGACACGTTATCTAAAACACACTGCCTATAAACATAACTTTGAATTATGCCAAATCAATAAATTAAAACTTTTATTTGAAATGTGTTATATCTTTAACTTGAACTAAAAGCATTGTTTAGCTTAACTTTAGGAATTTTTTGTAGTTAAACTTAAAATAATATAGTTTAACTAAACTTAGTTCTGGCAAGTTTAACTAAGATTAGTGAAATCATATTTTTTAGAGCAATATTTCAAAATTTGTTTACTTCTGTTTCACACTTTTCACTTTTAGCTGACCAGTTTTTGTTCAATTCTCTTTTGAACTTGCCATTTCGTTCACACAACAAATGAACATGCACGAAAGAAAAAAACAAAAGGAAAAGAAAATTTACTAGTACCGTAAAGTTTGTACCCCTTTTGTCCTCTTTACCCTTCTCATCTAAAAATTCTTGCCTTGACGAGTCAAAATTGAAGAGTGTGAAAGTGGACTTACATTTTGAAAAACATTTGTACCTTAAACAATTCAAACTCCAGATTAAGTTTTGAGTTTTCTTAGTTATTTAAAAAAATAGTTTTACATAGTTTTAGTAAGTTAAACTTAAAGAACTGTAGTTAAGCTAAATTTACGTTATTTAAGGGTGTAATAAATGATACATTTAAATAATGGAAAATTTTATAAGAATCATGAAATCATATTTCTTGGAGCTTGCTGGTTTAAAAATCCTGATGCCAATACTTGATTTTTTTTTAACATAGATAATGTTCTTGTGTTAAAAAATATAATAAGTCGAAATAAAAGAGCTAGCAATAGAAAATCAAAAAAAAACCTACAAAAATTTCATGAAAATCAGACATTGATTTCAAAAAAAAAACTACAGCTTCCAAAATGAATTGTAAATTATGCTGTAAAATGATACCTGTGCACAGATCGTAAAAAAATAAAGCAAAAACGTTACTATTTATTTTACGTTCAATAAAGCAAAATCCTGTCCTCTCCAACAAAGACCGAGCAAAAAATACAACACTTTTTTGCTTTTCAAACATATAGTGCAATTAAATATCCACATTAATTTTAAATCATATAAAATAAGTTATTAACAGATTTAAAACGAAAAGTTTTTTTTTTTTGTTAATTTTATTTATTCTTAACAAATTTATAATAAACCAACCCACTGTTTCCCGCATGTGTTCAATTTATTTTAGTCTTTGTCAATGTCTATATTGTACATTGTAGTTGCATCAATAGTGTTTACATAGTATTTTCTCCTGGTTTTTCCATACAATTATTTCATTTTTTTTTTGTTTGCCAATATTATGGACTTTTGTTGGCGATTGTTCCATTTTCATGCCAGTTTTTCAATTTTTTTCCTTAGCATTTTACTTTTGCAATTTTTTGTTTTTCATTTAACACATTTAAATTTCATTTAGACTATTTACATACCCTACAGTAGAAGTTTGTATTAATAGCCTAAACATCATGTTTGTTTGTGAGTTGTTAAAGAAAAAGCAACGAAAATATGAAACATCTAAAGTGAGTTTGCTTTAGAGCCGGTAGCTATTCAAGAAAATTATCTTTCATGTTTTTAATTAGAAAATTTTATTTATTGTTTGGAATTTAAGTAACACGAAGAGTGTTCTTTTTTTCATAAATAGTACTTGCATACATACGAGTAGATACAATGATAGTTTTTCGAAATCGATTTTCGTTTCACATCTAGAATTATGTAATTTAGTGTTAAAATATAATTACGAAAATTTTAGCTCAGTCGCACTATGCCTTCCCCTGCCGAAAGAGCCACAAAGTTTTCGAAAATTTTGTTCACGAAATAGCGCCATGTTCCTGCCATAAATTATTACAATAATTTTACTATCAAATGAAAGGTAATTATAATGACTTTAAAAGTTTATTTCTTATTCATATTTAGCACAAAATGTTCAAGCAGAAATTAAAAATCGGGGAGTCCCCAATTTGATTTTGACGTTGCGCGTGTAATATTACTTTAAGAGAAATATTCATTTAAAGGTTGTTGTATATAGTCCGATTGAGCTAAAACTTTTACAATTGTATTTTAACACTAAATATAACATTTCTAGGCGTGAGCACTTACAAATTTCGAAAAAAACTGTTTTGCCATATTCAATAAAGCCATCCTAGAGTAGATACATACAAACATATGTATTCTGATATGGTTTCCAAATTTATGAAAATATGTATATATGTAAATAAGAAATGTTGGAAATAATATTGAAATTGTTATATGTTTGTTATATGAATTATAATTTATAAATTTAATTTGACTAACCTCATTATAAAATTTTTAAATAGGTGAGTTTTGATCACGAGCGACACCATCAGATCTCAGGCTTTTTTCTATAATAACTTTATATTATCTTCATTACATACTTCATACTACTTCATTAGAAGTAGAAGTGTTTACTGTAAACTCTTCGACTAACCTAAACTATTAACGATATAGTGTAGGTGATTATGTGTTCAAAATGGGTCGATTATGTTTTTGTTAATTGCTTTTTATATCAATATACAACAAATGGGCGTTGGCTATTTATTTAATCTATATACGATTATTAAATATACTATATTTAATAAAAATATTTTAATATGCCATATTGGTTACATTTTTTCTAAAGCCAGACTCACTTTTTTAACGTGAAAAACATGTTAAGGGAAACAAGTATAACTATATAAAAACTTTGCAATTTCTTTGAATTTAATTTAGTTTTTGTGTAAAAGTTATAAAAACATAAAAAATAAATTTCGTCATTCTTGTATGAAGAAATAAATGTTCTCATCAAGTTTTTTTATTTTTTTAAAAACCTTTTAATGATATCCCGATGAAAACCAATCCTTCTTAATTGGTCGGACATTTCATCTTCTCTTAAGGAACACTCCTTTTGACTTGTTTTTTCTTTTTTTTTTTTTTTTTTTTTTGTATATTATGCATAAAGTTATTCGTCCATTTCCGAATCTAATGTGTAACCACTACTAAAAAAAAATCTTAAGGTTTAGAAAAAATCTTAAATTTTAAAACAAAATAAAAAACATAAATTTAGCAAGCACTCGAAAAACAAAATCCATAATTTTGCAAAAAATTTAAAATTTTACAAATCATAAATTTGAAAAAAAAAAAAAATCAAAATTTATTAAATCCAAAATTGAAATTTAAAAAATGTGTGCATAGTAAAAGAGAAAGAATGTTAATAGTCATTATGATCAACCATATTTGAAATATTTTGTGTCTCACCCAGGCATTAAGAAACAACAAAAAACTTTAAAGGTCATATCAAACCATTAATCAAATAATAAAGATTGCGCAATTAATGAAAACAAAATTTTCTCTCTCTCTCTCTTTCTTATTTGAAAAAAATTCTTGATCGAATAAAAAGTGTTTTTTAGCTTTAATATCCTCATTAATAATACTTGTCTCATTTATATGCTTTTTTAAATACTCGTTGCAACTCAAGAGACTTTCAACATTCAAACATTTACATAAATACAGCTTCCAGATTTTTTTAATTTGATCCAAAAATTCGTCAGTAGGCTTCTATAATCTAACATAAGATATCTGAAACGCAAAACGTTTCAGTTTCTCATTTTTAATTTCATATCTCCTTTTATATCATCTGTCTTCAAAATCTATGAGACACTTTTAATCAAGATGGCAAAATTGTGGCCATTGTTTTTTTTAATATAAAATTAAATTTATGTCAGTTGTTTAATATTTCCACAATTAAAAACGACAAACTTCATTTTAAAACTTTTATTTGCATTAAAATTTATATAGAATTTAAGCAAACATGAAAATATTTTTGTCTTATGACGTCACAAGAAGAAATTTTGCTCTCAATTTTAATCTCACAGTGTCTGTAAAATGTAACGGACCTGCGCAATGCGTAATCTTTTTTATTTGTTTCCTGATACCAAAACATGTGAACAAAAATCATTTTATTATTTATTATTTTGAGTGATTTATTTTTTAAAACAAAACATGAATCACAATTTTTAGATTTAATGATATGAACTAGTTATTTTCGGTCTCTGATCGCAAGTCATTCGCTTTATTAGCTATTGTTAGCTATGAGGTTCTCCAATCTTTCTGGCAACAAACCTTTTCTTTATTACTTTTAATTTCTTATTTTTATGTAAGATAAGTTTCATGTAAAATAGAAAAGTTTATTGCACTTTTTTTTTATATATAACAAGTTAATTGTATAATATTGTAATTATTATATAAAACATAATTTTATATGTTAAACCCCCAAATTTATGAATATACTAATGAATTTAATGATTTCATTTTGTTAATAAACGCTTGATTTTAAAAACCTTAAAGAAAGAAATGTACGTGTGATTTCGTGAATCACATGTTAGTGCAATACTCAAAGCGTTTAAGGTAGGCACTCTGCCAAAGCCGTTGACATACAGACACCTGGGAGGGAAGAAGTTTAACCTACTTGGCCACTACACCATGACATGGATTTTCAAAATCCTTTTTGCAAAAGAATCTTAAATTTTCCATGTTTTCTATCGGCCTGTTTTTTTTTTTATTTTGAAACATACCTTCGGAGTCTAAGGTATGTTTATATGTTCGTGCGTCAAAAATCCGGTTGAGAACCACATTTCTTTCTTGAGCCAGCGGGTCACCTATCATACCCACCCCTTAACCAATATTTTAAGAGATTTTTGCGTAATCATGAGCATTTACCAGATTGGACCATATATGTCAACTAAGGTGGGCATACATGGAGCAATAACGAATCAATCCAATTTCGGATACCTTGTTCTGAAATTAATAACAGGGTTTTTGCATCGCTAAAAACAAATAGAATCCGATTATGGGGAATCCTACCACATTCTATGACTCACAATATAATACTGCGTTCAGATATGCAACTTTATTGCGCTAATCGCAAATATTCCATATAAAATCTCAATTAATTATTGCGCATTAAGCACGAAATTGAGTGAGATATCGAATGCAACACTGTGTTTAGTGAACAAAATTGTATAAAATGGCAAATGTCAATAAAAGAAAACAAAAGAAATAATTAAAAAATCAATGTGAAGGTAAGTTTGTTTACATAGAAACACAACAACCATTTAGAGTATTTTTGTATTGTTTTCCAGCTGTCAAATGAAATGCCTGAACACTTAAAATAATATTATCAATTAACCGAATATTGACTCAATAAAGTTGCGTATCTGAACACAGTATAATGAAGCTAAACAAGCTTAAATACACCTAATTCTGTTTTTACACGGTAATTGGTTCCGGGAAACTTCGTGTAAAAAAAAACCCCCGTTTAAAAAAAGACATTAATCGTATGCAAAGTAGGTGATTGGTTCATTATCTCTAAAACCTATTGAAATTAGTAAAAAACAAGAAACAACAACTATTCAGGTTTACTATATAATATCAAAATACATATACAATGTGTTTTTACATGTAGTTATAAAAGAAAAGATTTGATTGTGTGACCTAAAAAATTAACCCGCTTATTCAAAAACGATTATTAAATTTAACAAACGTTTATTAAGCAAATTTTTATATGCAAATCTGTCTTAATAAACGTTTGTTAAATTTAATAATCGTTTTTGAATAAGGGGGTAAATGTTTTGAATCGTGCTAAATGGAATAAAATCGTATAAAAAAGTGCAAGACTTGTTTATTTTTAAACCATGTTAAATCAAAACCGTGAAAAAAAGATCGTGTAAAAACAGAATTAGGTGTACTTTAAGAAATAGTTAAAAACCAAAATTTCCTTTTATTAATTCTAAAATTAATTCGGAAACTTTATTATTACCCAAAAAAACAATCTTTAACATTTAATTTTTAAAAATAAATAAAAAATAAATAAATTCATTTGAAATTACTACGATTACGCTGTAGATGGTCCTGATATTCGTTGATTTTCGTAATCTATATATATAAAAATTAAATGGTCCATGTAGCTAATGGCTAAAGGTTAAATCTAGAATCCCAATGCTTTTCCACGGTCCATTGTATTTTGCGTACCTCGAGAGTCGGTACACCGTCAGGACTATTCATTTTCTGTCCCAATAAAAGAACCAAAAACATTGTTTACCATCAAGCTTTAAAATTAATTTTTTTTTGTTTTTTTTTATTAATAATTATTTCAATTGTTGTTCGTCTGATAATAATCGAATCGAATTTTAAAGAAACTTTTTAAGCAATAAATTGATACAAATTTTCGTTATTATTTCTTTTACTGAAATTTTTGTGTCTTAATTTTTAATTCTATATGAAATACAAATCATTAGTAAATACCGAGCGAAGCCGGGCGGCCGGCCAGCTAGTACAGAATAATAACTTGGATACATTGTTGCGCTGTGAGCCTTTCGATGAAGCAATACTGAACAAAACTAAGATCAACATTAATTTCAGAGCCTACTGAGTTGGTTATACTCCAGTTGAATTGTAACATGTTTTAAAAATTTAAACAGTTGAAATAACAAAATGTTTGTGCTTGTTGTCCTCTGAACTTTACCACCAAGAGACCTTTATTTATGAAACCTTTTTCATTAGCACATTTTATACTGATATTTTTGCTTTATTGTTTTTATTTAAAACTTTTTGTGTTTCTAATTCTAATCAACTAAAGTCTTTTAGCTTCTTTTGTTTTAAACTGTCCTTAATGCATTGCATATTTGTCTTCTTAAATGAACTTCATGTTATCAGCCTCTGATTTTGTTTTTCTAATAAGAGAAGAGAAACAACTACGATAAATAAACAAACAAAACAAAACAAGCAAACAAATAAATAAATAATAATACGATGGTAATCTAACCCATTTCTAAATTCTTTAGGTTTTCATTTCGTTTTTTTTTTTTGTTTCTGTTGTTTTTTGTTTTTGTTCTATTCATCTTATTGTGAAGCCTCCTTTTGTTTATGACCTACGGATATGCAATAATCACAACATGATGTCGCCTGCTGTAAACAGATTTCTAAACATGTTGTAGTAGGTTTGTTTGTGTTGGTATATGTAAACATACATTGTTTTCTTAGACAGCAGCAGTAGCAGCAAATAGCAACGACACAAATGCTGATGGCATAAAAACCCTGACACTGAAGTTTTAATCTTGAAATGCAATTAACAAGAGTTTCTTGCCGAGCATTTTTTGTTTCTTCCTTCTTTTGCAAAAACAAAAAAATCATATATGTATATGTCTGTACATACATATGTATTTTTTCCTTTAACACGCTAAATACTGTTTTTATCGCAAAAATATTATAATAAAAAATGCAAAAAAAAAACTTGTATGTTGAAAACGAAACCCTTAAATGACACTGTACTCTCTATTTTGCCAGAATCTGTGTTGTTTTTTTATTTTAACACAAACATATTTACACACATGCATGCTGGAAAACGAGGTCAATCTTAAACGTACGATCACAGCGTAACCATTTATTTTAGCACAAATTTGTTTGACGTTGTTTACGCTTACAAATGTTGTCATAAATAAACAAAGTTTTTTAAATAAATATATTTTATTTAGTGGTTACGTCTTTTTCGGCAAATATTTGCCAAGTGTGACCGTACCATAAGTGTTGATTTGTCGAAATATCTTAAGTTTTGTTTACATAAATCCGATCCCATAAATATTGTAACATTTATGTATGTAACAATAAAAGTTTCAAGTTTCCTTTGTGCAATTGACCGAAGCTGGGCACACTGCCCAGAAATCACATAATATTTATAAATACCCAACTAATTTAAAACTTTTTTTTAAACATTTCTCAGCCTGCCTTCGTATATGTGTTTATATGAATTTATATTAGTGTGATTGTGTATTTATATTTTTGATTTCTGTGTGAATATTTAAAATATTAATAACTGTGAGTATGTGTGTTTATTATATCTTAAGCAATTCTGTGTTTCGTTTTTATCACCCTTCTTTGTTTCAAACATATTATGTTGTATTTTTTCGGGTCTTTTTCTCCTGCTTTCTTTTTAGTTTTCAACCTTTTTTTTTTCTTCACATATTAAACAAAAGTACATCATTAAAATATTCATTCAGTCAACAGAAATATAAAAATTTGTTTTTTTTTATGTTGTTCTTGTATATGTTTCTATACTTGTAATTCAAGGGTCGAGTGAATACATCATTCTACATTTATTCATTCATTGAGTCATTCACTAACTCATTCACCCATTCATTCATTCGTACGTACATATGCACAAACATGCATGCATGCATTCGAGTGCGATTTGTGCAATAATCAAAGAATGTACTTGAAGTTCACTTTATTGTTGTAGCTGCTGCTGCTGCTGTTGTTGTTGTTATTTTAAAAGTGTGACAGTTGAAAGCAGTTTTTACAAGAATTTCATCTTTTTGACACGACATTTTGATTTAAAATTTACTTTGATTTCAAAAAAAAAATGTTGACACTAAATTATTTACAAGAGCTTGAAGAAGTACAACGTTTAGAAAAAAATAAATGATGCTAAAAGAAATTGAAAGCATAATATATTTAGTTTTTGTCAAAGTGATGACAGAAATGTGACTTAGACATTAATGAATAACCCCCTTATTCAAAAACGATTATTAAATTTAACAAACGTTTATTAAGCAAAATTTTATATGCAAATCTGTCTTAATAAACGTTTGTTAAATTTAATAATCGGTTTTGAATAAGGGGGTAAGTCTTAAAATTTAAAATTGTCTTTAACTAAATGAAAACAGGCCAAGAGAAACATTTTTGAATATTGCATAATTACTTGAATATCTTTCAACCGATTGTAAGTAATTAAACATATGTTTGGAAAGCAATTTTTTTAGTAGTCTTAATGTCGACCTACTTTAGAGTAAATCGCAGGTCCAAATTTAACTGTAGTTTAGCTTTAATTGTAGGTCTCTACGAAGTCCTTGTTTAGCTATAAGCATAGATCTGTGCATAGTCCCAGTTCAGCTCTAATCGTAGGCTTGTACATAGTCCCAGCTTAGTTCTATTCTTAGATTTGTACATAGTCCCAGTTTAACGCTCTGTACATAGCGTAAGCTTAGCTCTTATCGTTGGTTTGTACATAGTCAGAAGCATATCCGCATTCCGTATGTAGGAACGGGACTCTATACGACATATGACAGGGGTAAGAGGGGAAGCGACCATCACTGTGAACAGAATGGAAATGAGTGACTGACGTGGAGTTGACAGTATCGGAATGTGTGTATATAAGACTGGTTACAGGCTGACATAGATACTCATTTCATGAATAGTTTATATTATTTTGTATTTAATAAGTTATGTAAGTGTTCTTTTTGTAAATAAATTTTTACATAATTTCATTATAACATGGCTTGAAATTGTTGAATTTTATTTTGAGGGAGATGACAAGAGGAAAGTAGAGAGCAGTCAAATTCTACATATATGTATATGATAATCACCTTTCAAACATATATTTTTTAAATCATTTCAGTTTAGTGCTCCTTTAACAATCACTTCATTCAATGCTCTGTCCCGACATTTACGAGAGGTACTTCATAATGTACAACAAGGATTTAACACATCCTAAATATTCATATTTATGCACAATGTTTAATGTAAATACGCATTCATAGCTACAACAACAAAAAATACAATCGGAACGTACAAAACGGCTGAATTGTAAAAAAATAAAAACAACTTGTAAATCATTATCATCATTATTATTCATTAAAATCAACCTGCTTCACAGAATCGTTCAATAATATAAACATATCAACGTAAAATACTTGCAATTATCGTATGTGAACGTAAGGGAAACTGATACAATTACTCAAGAATTTTATATAAAGAAAATGTCTTTATTTTTATTTAAAAATTCTGTTTAATGGTTATTTTTTTTTTATACATTTTAGGACAAATATTAAAAGGAAAATGTTTTGGTATTAAAATTATACTCAAGGCTTTTTTTAAATAAACTCTTTACAACTCTTTTAAAATGTGGTGACTTGAATATTATTTCAAGTAGAGGTCTGAATGGGTTTTAATTGAAATGAGTCGCAGAAATAATTACATTGTGCTACAACAAAAAAAATTACTAGCTAAGTCACAAAGTACAGATGTCATTTAGCCTTAATGTAATCTTTAATTATGGCAATTATTAAAAACTAATAACAATTGAGCAATGCTGTTGAATTATTATGCAAAAAAATCCCAACAAAATATGTAACTTTCACTAATGCTTACAAATTCCGGTTTCAGTTTCATACCGCCTAACAGAAGACTACATGACAAAGAAGTAGCTCAAGCTGGAGCAAAGAAAACCACACCTCTTCTATGTGGAAACAAAGAGTTGTCTGTAAATTATCTTCATTTAACTCTTATGAGTGCACCAAGGTACCCGGGTACCTTTAGCGTTTTTAATAAAAGTTTTTTCATTGAAATTGATAACTTGTATATCTGAAACTTTTTGAGAACTACATATTAACTTTCAAATAATTTAGTTTTTTTGCAACCGTACGTCTTGACTTTTTTTGTAATTTGCCTGTGAGACCAATTTACTTTTAACACCCTTTAATGTGCATTAAGACACCTGGGAACCTGTACGTGTTTTATATGAGAAAGCGGCCATTGCAAGTATATTATTTGAAGTTGTTAGTGTAGCTTTGCATGAATAAACAAAAGTCTGTATATATAATTATAAACAAAAACAATTAATTACATCATATTTGGAGTATGAAAACAAGATAAATAAAATTTTAACGCAAATTTATCGAGCAGTTTGTACACATTGGTTGACTAATCGATTGTTGATTGCAGATTGTCTTGGAACAGCCAGTACAATCCTTGCGAGTCTTTCTCTGCTTCATACGTAGCTGCGAGCACTCGTTACAACTTCCTACTACTGGAATGCGTCCACTTTTTTCTTTTGTTTGTAAAGAAGATGTGGCAGTTTCAAAGTTTGGTATATAACAAATTTGTATTGCAGATGATGTCGATTGCTGTGTATTTATTTTTGTATTTTTAGCCCGATGCAAAACACACAAACCAATGCTTAGATATTTTAAGAAGTTTCGACGACGATCACTAAACTGATGTTGCGTATTAAATTTTATATATAACAGGCATGTTCTGAAAATCAATTTTTCGTAAAGTGATTTGAAATCACTGAAAAGGTGTTCTGAGCACAAAAATTATTGAAATCTCGTGATTTAAAACCGATCATCTAACAGCCTAATGATTTCAAATCACTTCGAGTTTTTTAAGCATTTTGCATTGAACTCTTGTAATAAAATTATCACATACACTTAAAATCATTTGTTCTTTATTTGTTTTTTAAATAAAACTAACTATTTTACACAGAAAAAACTTAAAATTTACAAATTTAGTAAGACGTTGTATTTTAGAAGGTGTTTTTTTTTTTGCTGCATACATTAGGGTTAAATAAAGTTTACATATCTTTAATGCTGAAATCATTATTAGAATTGGAACCCCTTCCCATGAAGGCTTTAATAAGATTTCATAATTTCTTAAATCCCCGAAGAATAATAAGTAAATACTAAATGACTGTTCAACAAGAACACTTTACTAGTTGACATATCAGTATTAGTAGAAGCTTTAAAAATTTGTGCAATGAATTAAATTTCGTTCGAAAATTCACTATAAAGATGGTGGATCTGTAAAAGCTACATTTCGCAGAATTCGTGATTGGTTGGTTGATTTACGTGGTTGTTCGTTGCGTGCAGGCATTTAAGTACACATTTTTTACCCCATTTTAATAGTGACTGGACCACTAAGTGTGATAGATTATAACTTATAAGACTAAACCAGAATCTCATGCTAGTAAGAAGGTAGTACTACATCCAATATAATCACATCACCTGATACCTAAAGTGTCTGGTAAGTTGTTTAGTATATGTATGTTTTGGCTAAAACTGTGAAGAGCTTAAAGGCATTTACAGAGAAGCTGAAATGCTGGGTCTAATTATTCATTCCGATCCTCAATTGCGAAAAGAAAATTTTGTGCGGAAGCATAATATGGAATTATTCATTCTGGAGTTAACTCACAATAACCTATTCCGAACTGGAGCACTAATTGATAAAAAAAGGACTATTTTCAGTACATATTTGGTGCTTTTTGAATTTGTTTTTGTTTTCTATTTTAAGTACTTCTATTTAAATTGTTTAAATAAAATAACTTAGGGCTCCACTGGGACTCTAATCCTTGTTGTAGATCAGGCTAAGAAGGAATTTTTATTTTTATGTTTAAAATGTTAATTTTATTTTCACAAAGGATTTTACGCTATTCAATTCATGTGACGAATTTAATTGTATGTGATAAATGATAAATGAATATGATACATTTGTGTTTAAAATACATTGAATGGGGTCCTTTTTCATCGTATAGATTTTATATTATTGAATTATTAAAAAACTGTAATTAAATATTAGTAAAAATAAAGATTTCATCACACACGGAACGACAAACTTATATATACCCTCATTCACCACTTATGGTGGTGGAGAAAAATTAAAAAAGCACCGAAATTAAAAAAGCGCAATGCGCACCAGCTAAGAAATTTTTCACAAAAAAAAAATTAAAAAAAAACACCAAAAATGGTGCGAAAGGCACCAAGTCGACAACGCTGATAATTACAATCATAAAAGTAATACTGTAGTATCCATTTCGATTTAAAAACAGTTGTTTATTGCAATTTGATACTCATTTAACATGACTACCATCGACAGATATTATTATATTTGGAATACCACATTTTTTATAGAAAGTTATTTTTGCTATTCTTTCTTAAGGCCACTACTGACAATCCTATTTAGTCGTACGGTATGTCAAAAAAATCGTGTGTGTTCATAAAGTATGATGGTGTGGCCTAAAAATTTAAAATTCTTAAAAATTTGCATAAAATGATCTATGCGATCAGAGTTGCATTTTCTAATACAGCTGATAAGAAAACAACAATGTCAATGTAATTAAAATGACGGAAAACTGCGTTTGTTTACATTAGCAAAACACATATTTTTTTGCATCTTGTAATAGTGTGGCACCTATGACACTTTGTTGCGATTTTTTTTTTTTTTTGAGTGTGATAGAAATCGGTCAGATTTTCCAGTGAATGAATCGTACGATTGCGTAGTGTAGTGTATCACGACCTTTAATCTGTAGTCATGCTTATGGATATATATTTACTGTGCAACACATTTTCTTCAAAATCTAGAACTTTGCAAAATGTTGACTGGGCTACATGGACATTAAAGTCCTTATCGATACTGTGTAGCTCCCTACCGCGAAAAAATACAAACACGCAGAAATTTCTCCTTGACGACCGCCAGAGCTTGCAGATTCCAATTCGCCCAAAATATATTGAAACGCAGCCTTATTTAAACGAAACGATTTTTTAAAGCTGCAAAATTCTTCTTAAATTTTTCATTGTGAGATTTCTTTGTTTTTTTTTAACTTACTCTCTATCGTTCATTTGTAACACATCCCCGGATATATAAAGTAAAATTCTTCTTTCTAATCGCATGTCCGAAGAATTATCGTCACTAATCTCATCAAAAAATAGAATTGTATTCATATTATAATTTTTTTTTCACGTTTGACACTGAAATTTTTTTCAAATGTCTTTTTCGCACCATCATCTGACACAAAATTTGTATGAAATTAATAACAATAGGGAGGTTAAATTCACTTTGCGGAAAAAATATACCGCAAAAATGAATAATTGAATTTTGCATATCGGTCGATTTTCTTTCCGCTTAGTTTTTTTTTCGTTCGGAATCAATAATACAACCCCACTGTTTCTTTTTTCTCAGTGATTCGATGATTGTTGAGAGGAAGGCCGAGTCTGTTTGCAAATTTACCAATCTGCCAGTGATCAGTTAGCCCTGCTATTACATTCTCTTGTTTTTTTAGTAGTCTTGCATGTGTCCAGATTGCTACTGTCAGGTAGTATCTGAAGATTTCACTTTTATTTAACCTAAGCAGTATAGCGACTTATACGGCTGCTGAGACATTTAATGACAATTTAATCCTTCTCTAGCCAGTCCGTTTGCTTGTTTATTACCGTAGTAATATGCGCAGGGACACATACTAAAGTGATGACAGAAAGACTTGTCTGTTATTCCTTACATTGTCTAACTAGAATAGATGTTGTACTATAAGCTTTAAGTGACATATGTACATAAGTGCTGCCTGGCAGCCGCGTAAAAAAATTCGTGTTATTTTCAGTAAATATTATCAACTTTTTTACACCGCTATTAAGAATTTGGTATATAAAAGATTTTTGAAAATAAAATTTAAAATTTTTAATTTTTAGAGACTTTTGTTTTTTTTTAATGAAAAATATTTGAACTTTTTATATTTGTTATTAGAGAAAATTTATTATTTCGGCTTGAGTTCATTAATTCTAATAATTTAAAGAATGCCATTGTAAAGTATTATTTTCTAGACAATTGGTATATTGGAATGTATTTTCTATCCTGCCAAAGGCGTTATTAGCAATGTTTGTTATCCAAGATCTGCCTGTAAACATCAGCTATTTAACTCACCATTATTATTTAAAAATTTTTATTATATTTATATTGGTTGGTGACTGGTGTCATGCTGTCATCTTATCATTCTATGAGAAATGTGGGAAATATACAATGGCTTAATTGGTGATAACTGTTAACTGGTCAGCTAGAACTCGCAAATATCAAACCTCAAGTTTTTAATTTGAGGTTTGCGAGTTACCTTACCAATGCTGGAAAGCTTACTCGAAAAAAGTTACGGCCAACGATATTAAGCAAATGAAATTATTTTTAAAAAGTAAATGTCGAAGATTGTTCATTCCAGCAATAATAAAGTTTCTGACATCCAGTTCTATTTTAAAAGATTTTATAAAAGGTCTAAATGATTCACCATATATTCTTACTGAAGATATTGCTTATAAAATACAGCTAGAATCATTTTCAATTAAATTAAGTTATACTAAACATTTTTTATCGAACATTAGTTAATAACCACTAAACTCACTAATAATTTCAGCAGTTAGTGTTTAGTTAATTGCCAAACGATTATAATTTGACCATTTAATTTTAACAATTAAATCTAATTTCTTTCACTGATGGCTCAATTTAAAACATCACGTTGCTTATTAGCATTTCATTTATTTAAGTATAATTTCCAATTATCCAACACCTCACCACATACACTCACACTAAAAGACAGCATTCAGACAACTGAACAATGTAACTTAATGTTATTTAATACCATTCATTTATAAGATACTTGCACCTACACTATTTAATTTAATGTGAACTACACACACACATATTCAGAAATACTATAAATATATATGTACATAGAAATACATACCAAATGCATTTATACACATGTTACGAAACTAAAGAAAGACAGGAAGGAACAAGAACACAAAAAACAGCAACAAAAAAGACAGAAATGGACATTAAATCTAATTCAAAATGATTATACACAATCTTAGTGATACACTAATACATATATACACATGTACTCATTTCTATACCCTCCACCACCATAAGTGGTGAATGTTTGTCATTCCGTGTGTAACACTGAGTCTGTCTAACTGTCCAAAGTACACAACCGAAATCAACAAAGTTTACAAAAAACCGTTTATAATTCTCCTAAGCAGGTTTTTATTGAAAATCTGCAAATGCGGTTTGGTATAACAAGAGTTATGGATCAACCTCCATAAAAAATTGATATGTTTAAATATTTTTCTTGCTATATTTTTAAATATATTGCAGATCATACCATGAAATATCGTATACGTTGTTTTTATGATAAAAAAAGAAAGTATGAGAAAAATAGTAAGAATAGGTCCATGATTCCTCATAGCCCCCACACAAAAATCTTCCCGAAATATTGCTCAATTATACATAAATGCCTATAAAATTGGAATATCAATACCACATTCAGCAGGAATAAGTTTCATGCAAAAACAAATCGTAAAACAAATTTGTATTTAGTTCGGTCCATGTTTGACCATATTCCACTTCCAAAATTCACTTAAATACGTATCAAACTGATATAAATCATGTTAAACGTCTAAAATTTTACATAAATAATCTTATAGGTAAATAAATTGTTGTACTTAATTTTACGGTGGACGGCCCATAATTGATCATAGCTCCCATACAAGGACCACATCCGAAAAAACCATTTAACTTTATATATATCGTATAATTATCGGTACCGACTCAAAACTTTGTACAGATCATTACATATATATATACAGAAATCATCTCACTAAATTTTGTGAATTTCGGTCCATTTTTAACTGTATGCTCCATATACAGCCCTCTTCCGAAAATAACTTTAATGCTCATAAATCTCTTATAAATAATGGCACCGATCCAAAATTTTACACGAATCATTTACATACATGCCTAAATCAAACTGCTGGATTTTGAGAATATCGGATCGGATTTGAAATCCACATTAATAATGATATATATCATAAATATACCGATATTACCTTAAAATTCGACGTGGGATATCCTGATATGCATTAAAATCACAGTTCCAAAAGTTAGGAAGATCGGCCCATAATTTGTCATAGCTGCCATATAAAAGCCATTTCCGAAAAACAAATGTCTAGTAAATATCGATATCGAAGCAACTTTTATACAGATCAGAAATTTTAATAGAAATTATAATAATATCGCTTATACGGCAATTATGCTACTGGATTTTGTAGCTGTCAGTCAATAATTGGCAATAGCTCCCGAAATAATTTCACTTCTTAGAATAACAATCAACCATACAGCTCTTGTAAATAACGTTATTGAGATGAAATTGAACCAAAATAAGCCTCAAATAGGTAGATACCACATTAGTGGATACTGGATTTAAAAGTTATCAGTCCATAACTGGTCCACTTCTTCTATGCCACCCATAAATATTTTGTAAATAATGTTATTGAGATCAAATTCAAACAGAAAAGCCTCACCTTATAATCTTATCCTTTTTTTTATACTCTATTTCTTAACATGTTGTGAATAGGGAAAAATGTTCTTTTGATTTTTGAAATTATTAAATTACACTCAAGATTATCGTGAAAATCAGACAAACTCTGTAAATTACTGTAAGAATCGTTAATTACATCAATTATAAATGGTCAAATTTAGATACAAATTCCAAATATTTTACATAAATTATATTGGTCGTAAAATTGTCTTCCAAACAATATATAAAATAATAATAAATTTGCAATAAGACTGAATAGAAAACACAGAATAAGAATATTCTAGTCCTATAACCAGTGTAGTTTCTGTATTTCTTGTTACGTTTAGGTGGAGGGTATTAAAGATTCGACACAGCCGAATATAGCACTCTAACGTGTTTTTTCTTAAATGTACACATGAATGTATTACGAAATACACTTACAACACACATATAAACACCAAAGTTTCAATGGAGCTGCATATGTGTGTTGGGTATAGTCTCAAGTAGCCAGAAAAAAGTATTTGAATTGCTTTCATGAATTTTAAGTAATGTCGAGAAACACACCATGACTATTTTATATCACTTCTAGTTTGTTTGATTTTTTTTATTTTTCATTCTATATTATTTCTTCTACGGATGACAGTGTGTTTCAAAGCGTCTTTTCTCTGTTGCTTGTGTCTTTCTTTTTCTTGTTTGCATTATGTTTCTTTTTCTTTGCTGTTTCTTATTTGTAAGTTTATGTGTGTATTCTCTCCTATACACCCAAACTGAAGTATAGAATTTTTTTTTTCTTTTTTTGTTTCGACAAATGCTTGGAGTTTATACAGGATTTACTAACAAAACAGTGTAGAGCAAATCACATTCCTACAAGGAATTTTAGCTAAAAATTACTCAAGCTTATCTTAATGTTGTTGTTCCTGCCACAGGGGCTTCGGTTAGCAAACTCGAAATTGGTGACACTACCCAATAAGCAGTTTTGTTAGATGTTGCTTTTATCCTGCCAGAAATGCTTAAGGAGTGTGGAGAACTTACGGTGTACAATTAGCTAAATGCTAATGTTCATAAATCAAAAATTGTAACATCTACCTTAATATTTCCTAGACAATATTTTTCTAGATATAAAGTACAAAATTGTTTTACTAGCGCATCCTTACAATGGATATGTTTTATTAGTACACATCTTAATGGCGATGATCATTTACGTAGAAAGGTGACAATGCCACCGGTAAGGCAATATCATATACCTTCTGCTTACATTTCAGCCAAGCTATCACAATCATCAAGTTAAATAAAGATAATCAGACTCCTCGACGTATTCCATGTCATTCCTTTCGACTTTGTCGACTGTCCCTTTCGAGCGAGAGCTCGACAAAAACATTTAACACATATAAGAGTCAAGGAACTCTTGTTCTTAACAGTTACCATAAGTTAAGTTCCCAGTAGTTTAACTTGTAACTTTTTACGGCTTTGGAACTCCCATGATACAATACATTTATATAATTGATGCAATATTGCAATACTACATTTTAAACAACAAATTTATTAACTAATGTAAAAGCTGTCACTAAATTTATCGAACTTAGTTCAAGAAAGTTATCTCTGGTGAATATAGCGATACATATTGAAGGAAACTACTGATCAGATGTACCTGAAAAATCTGGCACCACCCTATTATTTATGTCTTGAGAGGTAAAAATTAACTTCGCACAAACTTCATATAATTGCTGACGCAAGATATGAACGAGAACTTACTTGCAAGGATATATGATAAAAATCGGAAAGTATTTTGCAAAACAAATACTTATTGACAAAAACTGTTTGGTGGTAATTAAGACTCACATGTTCATAAGAACAACAGGAAGGTTGGGAATGATGGCGGTCAAGAATATAGAACGAAGCCACGATATAAATAAGGTATCACAACGAGACCTACCTACAGCTTTGCTTCTGACGGCTGTCGGTTATTTCTAACCTATTTAACTTCCAGCACACCAAAGCAATAATACTGAAACAAAACTCTCAACGATAACAAAAATTTACAAAAACACGGCAAACAGTTACATCTAAATCACTCCGCATTCTAGTGCGTTTTGATAAATATTTTTAAATTCAATGTAAAAATCGTCTGATCCTTCAGAACATTAATTCACAAAAATGAGCAGTGTTGCTCTGTTGTCGAAACATATCTGCTCTATCATTTCTAACATCCATGATGACCTTCCATAATAATGTTTCATTACGATCTTATTAACAATGCAATATAGCAAACTCCATCCGAGATCAGACGGCTTGGCCATTCTCGAATTTTAATAACGAAATTTCAACCAAAAGATGTAAAAGCATAGGACTGAACGCTGAGAGCTGATAAAAATCGAAAAATTTTTAGCTGAAGCAGAGTAAATCATCGATGTGACTAAAACATTCTCAGATTCATGTTGCTGCAACTAAATAAAATCAGGCGGTTAGATAATTTCTCTAAAACTTGAACATCTCTTTTAAAAAGTTATGTTATAAAGTCCAGTATAAGATCCCTTTCGTAAATCACTTTAGCATGTATAAATATTTTAAAAGTGTTATAGATCTAGAAGTCATGCCACAAAATTTTTGGATGATCGATCCATAATAGGTCGTAGCTTCCATATAGCGCCCATTTCAGGAAAACCTATTTTTGCACATATACTGGCTGTAGGAAATTATATGTTCGGCCTATAATAGACGATACTTTCATACTTGTTTTTTATAATATTTTCTACGACGAAATAAAATATTCAAAATGTTTTCAATAAAATTACCAAATTATCGTCAAAACTAATATGTTGGTTGTAACACCTACAAAATATTTGTATAAGGAAACAAACAATCATTACTAAATCTGTTGCTGCAACAAAGTTGTAATCTAAGAGTACAACAACTTCTGTAATGTATATTTTTTTCATCAACTGGGTAATTTGATAATAGCACTTGTCCTGTTTAGTGTTGGTGTAGTTAACATTGCCTCCAAATTATTTTTGAAAAATATAAAGAATTTCATGTACAAACCTTTGTCAGTTTCACCATGTGATTCAATAGTATGTCGACAATGTTCATGTTTTGCTTGTCGTAAGTATTTTCTATTTTTATTTTCTTTTTTATTTTGTATTGTACAGTCTTTTTTGTTTTGCTACTTTAAATATATATATTTAATTTTTTCCTTCAAATGCATTACTCTGCTTTCCTAAACACTGCACTGCAATCACTGTCCGTCCTTGCATCTGTCTGTCTGTTGAATGGTTCGTTCGTTAGCTTGTCTGTCGCTTGCAGCCAAAGACATCTTTCACTTGCTGACACTGAGAATGTTGTACGTACGAACATTTGTATACACGAGTATGTATGTGTTTTGCTAGCTGCTACCGAAAACAAGAATAACAACTACGATAGCATTTGCCATTTGGGGGTACTTGTTGTATGTATTTTACTGTGTGTGTCGCTGTTGAATGTTGTATGTATTGCAGTAAGTTTTGGCTTCAGTAATTTTTTCTTGATTTTTTTAGGGATATTTTTTTCTCAAGGAAATTTAACAAAAAAAGAAAAAGTATTTGTCTGCCTTAACTTAACTCATTCATAATGCAATTTTTTATTTACTCAGATTTTTTCTGTTGCTTGCCTTCAATCCCCAAAAAAATTTGTTTTCTCTTTTTGTTCTGTTGTGTCTCGTATGTATTTATATCCTACACCAGCATAGTTGGGAGGATATATTGGATTTGTGCTGATGTTTGTAACGCACAGAAATATTGGTCCAACATCCACCTTAAAGTATACCGATCGGCTCAGAATCAGTTTCTGAGTCGATTAAAAGATGTTCGTCCGTCCTTCCGTCTGGCTGGCTGTCCATGTAAAGCTTGTGCAGATCGCAATTTTGAAGCTATTTCGGTATAATTTGTCACATGACATTTTTCGGCCCAAGGATGGATGAGATTGAAACTGGTGGAAATCGGTGCATTATTTAGCTGGCCCCCATACAAATGTCCTCCCGAAATTGGAGTTTACGGTCATAAATGTTTGAATTATGCAAGTATGCAAACAGATTTCATCAACAATTAGTGGTAAATGAAGCCAAATCACATCTACAAATTTTGTGCAGATTGGTTCATAATTAGTCGTATAAGGCCAATTTCCAAAAATCACTGTAAAGAGAATAACTCTCTAAAAATTGTTTGTTTACAAATAATATTTAACGCAAATATATTTCATATGTCTAAAAATAATACGGTACAATTTTATAATGGTCGGTCCATAATTAGGCGAAACTCCCATATAAGACCTTCTTCCTAATTCACTTTAAGCTTCATAAATCTTTTAAAAATACTTATATCGAGATAAAGTTTAACATATATAATATTTATATTCACAGAAATCATGACACTAAATTTTTTGGTGATCGGTCCACAATAGGTTATATTTCGCATATAGCGCCCATTTCTGAAAAACTGTTTTATACATGGATGTAGGGTGTTATATGGTCGGACTTGACTTAGTCGGACCGACTATGATTTCTTACTTGTTTCTGCTTGTTTCGTTTTATATATATGTATATGTATGTATATCTTGTAAAAATTTGTAAACCAAACATGTTTTACTGTTGCTGTAAAAGTTTGCTGTTGCAACAAATATCAATTTCAACTTGAAGACGGGGATTAATATGGCAACGGATTGTTTGTGTGTTTGTGTATTTTCTCTCAACAGATGATCATAAATGTGCAGGGATTATAGTATTTGTTTTGAGTGCAATGAAATACAGAAAAATTAACAAGAAAATAATTAATGAAATGTTTTATTTTTAGCAGTGAATTTAAAAAGATAATAGAAAATGTCATTAAATTTTAAATTAACTATTATAGAACATTATTGTGTAGTGGCTATAAACATATGGATATATATAATGTGTAATAAAACCCATTGTATTAACAGTTTCTCAGAAATTTATTAAAATTAGTAAAAAAAACATATTTCGAAAAGACTACACAATTATATCATACACAACATCTTCAATAGAAGGATGTATAACCTGACTAATCTGATTGTAATTTTTTGATCCTGTCTCTCTGTCCTAAACTTTGTTAATGGAACTTTATGGAAAATCAGCATCACATATTACAATTCTGTATCCAGGTATGATTATTTATATACTCATATCATCAGAGTGCGTTCACATTAATCAGAGAATATCTATATCCTACTGTGACTATATCACCCTACAACATAAGCCACTAAACTCATCGATATACATGAAAACATCCGACTTTTTGTGACTAATCAAGATCATCCAGCTAAAATTGTTTTATTTGATTTAGATGGCGTTTTCCAAAAGAATGAATTTAAAAATTTTTTTGGTATTGGAAAGAGTACGGTTTAACACTTATAATTAAAAAATCAAATTATAAATAAAAGCTGTCTAATAGAACCATGCATATGGATGTTGATTTTTCCTTTATTAACATTTTGGCAAAATGCTTTATTTTTGTTTTTTTGTGGAAACGCAAAATTTTTAAACTTAAATAAAAATTGTTTTTATTAAATTTTACACCGCCATTGTGGGGAGGGTATATTGGATTTTGTGCTGAAGTTTGTACCGCCCAAAGTATTAGTCCAACGCCCACCTTAAAGTATACCGATCGGCTTAGAATCACTTCCTGAGTCGATTTAATATCCGTCCATCTGTACGTCTGGCTGGCTGTCCTTGTAAAACCTTGTGCGCAGAGTACAGATCGCAATTTTGAAAACATTTCCATAAAATTTCGTACATAATATTTTGCTCAAGGACGGTTCGTATTAAAAATAATTGACATCGCTCCATTATTTCAACTATACCCCATATAAATGTTCTTCCGAAATAGGGGTTTATCGGTTATAAATGTTTGTCATAATCATGTCGTAAACAAACAAATTTCAAATGTCTGTTTCTGCACAAACATTGAGTGTAAACTTTGCAATTATATAGACATTTTTGTGTAAATACTAAAATGTAAATAAAATTAAAAATCGTTTATAAGTTTTGAAAAATCCAAAAAGGAATCTTTTAAATTTTAGGCGGTTTTATCGAATCTATTTGCAGAATACTTAAGAATATAGGGCCATATAAAATATGCTATTATTTTTGGATATTTTGGATTTGAGAACATTTGATTTAAATTTGAATCTCATATAAAAAATTTGGTTTCCTAAGTAACAAAGTTGAGTGCAGTAGCACAGCTGACTGACTTTGTCTACAATTTACTTGTGTCAAAACTAATACTTTTTCAAGTGTTTTTTAAAGTAGTTTATTATTTTACACAAACAAAATGTCTGTTGTTTCGGTATTGTGTTGTATTTGTTGCCGATTTGCACTCACCTTGTATAATTACACCATGAAGTTAGCATTCCGAAAAATATAAATACTTTAAAAGTCTTTTTGAAAATTCCTTAAATAATGTAAAAATAATAGATGTACATTTTTATGTAAAAAAAAAATACAAAAAATCTCCATTTTAATATATATTACCTGCACATAACTTTGGACTCTGTGATGACTTTTAAACAATTATATTATAAAAATTAAAATCGGAAAGTATTTTATTTCCGCTATTTGCAAAAAAAAAAAAAAACGGACTAGGGTGGCTACAAAAGTTAAAAATTTAATTTTTCCCGTTAACTATAAGAGACAAGCCACGACAAAGTTTTCAATTTCTCTCTCATCGCTGGTGGGTTTATTAAGGTTAACCCCCTGGCCCACGATGTCGAACGATAACGTTCGCTTAGATAAGACTTAAGACACAAACTTCTTCTCGTATCTATTTTTTACTCAATCAAGTTTGTTTATTCCACAATCAAGTTTGTGTCTTAAGTCTTATCTAAGCGAACGTTATCGTTCGACATCGTGGGCCAGGAGGTAAATCTAAAACTTAAACTCGATAATTTATTTAAAAAATATAGATTTATATTCCTTTTTTCCAAACTTCCCCACTGTACACCGTCATGTTGCAACCATATGTTAGTGCTAACCATCATCAATAATATTCATGGTAACTGTATTTGTAGAAGATTTTTCGTAAAAAGCACCAAATACTTCGCCTGATGGTATAACGCTTTAAACAGTAACACGTTCAACTTGCGAAGGATTCTCAACAATAGTCCGAACTTTCAGGTTCTTGTTGGACAACCCATTACAACTATTCAATATAAAGCAATGGAATCACTGTAAATAATGTTTAAAATTGTATCCTAAACTAACTTTTTAAATATTTTTATCTTACAACCAGTCATTTGTTTGTCTTTCTATACGGACCATATTTAAAATGCAGTAATACTGCAGTTTTATTCGATTTTCAAATGCTGCTCTGTTGCTTTGGTAAAAAAATCTTATCATTTTTGGCACACAACTGCAGTTTGCCACAAGTAACCCAGTTTTACTAACAATAACAATGGACATAAAATGTATCAATTGCAAAACAGATACGAACATTTACTTAAAGAGCAGAAAAACAATACAATTTCTAAGGAAGTGCTATTTTTATTTTTACAAACTTACTTACATACATATGTAAATATATGGAAAAGAAAAAAAAGACTTATGCTGGAACTAATATGAAAATACATTTCTGTTGCATTGTACATAACAATATCCATAGTATACCCCTGCATTTATGTACATACATATGTATGTATGTATGTATGTATGTATGTATGTATATCCCCACTAAGAGTTTTTATGTTTAATAGAATAAACAAACATGTGAATGAATGTTGCTAGAAAAATTCCCTAGTTTTCTTTGTGAATCTTAGATTTTTGTTGCTTGTTTTATGGGTATGTTTCGTTTTTGATTGTTGTGCAGCTCCATACTTCCACTCAGTATGGCATCTTTAAGCAAAACTGTCTAATAAATGTCAACCGCAATGACAGTTTGTCGCCACTTTTACCACAAAACTCTCAGCTTGTTATTTTGTTTAGTTTTTATTTTTGTTTTCTACTTTGCAATATTTTGCTATTTGAAATATTCTTTGGCAATAAAACAATATATTTGTCGAAATATTATGCGATTTTAAATGCTAAAATATTGTTTTGAATAGCACAGAGTTCTTCATGGTTAGTTTTTTGTTTCACAAGGTTTTATTTTTTCAGTTTTTTTTTTATTTTTTTTTTTTATTTTAAATTTGCTTTATTTCCGTTACTGTTTGGTTCATACTGAGACAGACATAAATACATATATTTCCTGCTGCTTTATGGAGGCAATTAAATTAGAGGTTTTTGTTTGTTTTTAGATGAAAATGTATTTCGAATCATATGTTATTTTAACCCTTTCTAACAGCTCAAAACTGAAGATACTAAATTATAGCTACAAAAAATAATGAACACAACAATGCTGTGAAATATTGCAGTATCATGTTTCTTCGTATTGAAAAAGGAACCGAAATGAAATACTCAACTAAATGTTCCTATTACCGTAGGGCGCATACCAACGTTATTGTTGTTGTAACATCTAAACTATATAATTTTTTAATCTGCTTCTAATTCTGGGTTAGTCCATACAGTCAAAGTGAAGTAAGGCATGAAAATGTTGGAGTTATTTTTGGAGACCCGTGGGGGTTAGTATTTCAGGATCTATGCGAGTATAATGGAGGCTGTTTTTTCATGCTATGGCCTTTTATGAAAATGTTTAATTCTTTGTAACGGTAGCTGTGTGACATGTGGCACCAACTTGTTGTTAACAGCTTTTGACCAGCTTTTCTTTTTTTAACAGATTTTGACCAGAAACGCATTTCTAGCTGAATTTAAAAAAAAAGAAAGTTCAATCATGGCTTCAAACATCACATATCTGATTTTTATAAATAAATTTCAAATTGAAAAAAAGTTGCTCTTGGTTTTTAAAAAGTCTGAATACGGCAGTTTATTGTTAATCGTAATGTATCCAGACAAATGAAAATTGGGCAAATGAAAATTGGATAAATGCAAATTAGATTCGTTGGAAAAAATTTAGTGCTTTTACTTTTTAAATATTTTAATGGCGATTTTCAAACTTTAATTTTATTCCAAAATAATGTGTTTGAGGACAAAGCTCTTATCGAAAACTCCTCTACATATGGAGAGTGTTCTTTGGACTCTGACATGTGATTATATTCACGATTGATATTCGGTATCCTACCAACGTGAAAATGATGGTATATCTATAATCATTCATTACTTATCTACAATTAAAAGGAATACTTCATTTATAAAGACATGCCAAAAGGAATCGTTTCTTTATGGCTTTGTTTTCCTTGGCGGATAGAACCCTAGCCTTCTCTTGAGAAGATATTTGAAGACAGCCTGTCTCGATCATTAGGGCTGAATTTTGACTGTTTTACATATTTTTATAACCTACACCACCATAGTGGGGAGGGTAATTGGATTTGTGCTGATGTTTGTAACGCCCAGAAATATTGGTCCAACACCCACCTTAAAGTATACCGATCGACTCAGAATCACTTACTGAGTCGATTTAACGA
Source organism: Bellardia bayeri (assembly GCA_950370525.1). Classification (NCBI taxonomy): domain Eukaryota; kingdom Metazoa; phylum Arthropoda; class Insecta; order Diptera; family Calliphoridae; genus Bellardia; species Bellardia bayeri. Next base: position 73,507,984 of record OX493267.1, on the reverse strand, counting down.
TGTCCGTCCGTCCGTCCGTCTGGCTGGCTGGCTGGCTGGCTGTCCATGTAAAGCTTGTGCGCAGAGTACAAGTCGCAATTTTGAAGATATTTAGATAAAATTTGGTACGTGATATTTTTTCGGTCCAAGGATGGATGGGGTTGAAACTGGTGGAAATCGGTCCATTATTTCACCTAGCCCCCATACAAATGTCCTCCCGAAATTGGGGTTTACCGGTATTAAATCTTTGAATTATGCAAGTATGCAAACAAAATTTACTACGAATGAGTAGTAGATGAAGCTAAAGCATATCTAGAAATTTCGTGAAGATCGGTCCATAATTAGTCGTAGCTCCCATATAAGGACCACTTCCGAAAATCACTTGAAAGAAAATAACTCTCTTGAAAATGTTGGTATCCAAATAAAATTGAACACAAATATGTTTCGTATATATACATATAACATGGTAGATTTTTATGACGATCGGTCCGTAATTAGTCGTAGCTCCCATATAAGGCCCACTTCCGAAAATCACTTAAAAGAACATAACTCTTTTAAAAATGTTGGCATCCAAATAAAATTGAACACAAATATGTTTTGTATATATACATATAACATGGTAGATTTTGATGACGATCGGTCCGTAATTAGTCGTAGCTCCCATATAAGGCCCACTTCCGAAAATCACTTAAAAGAGCATAACTCTCTTAAAAATGTTGGTATCCAAATAATATTCAACACAAATATGTTTCGTACATATACATATAACATGGTAGAATTTTATGATGATCGGTCCATAATTAGTCGTAGCTCCCATATAAGACCCACTTCCGAAAATCACTTAAAAGAGCATAACTCTCTTAAAAATGTTGTATCTGAATAAAATTATACACAAAAATGTTTTGTACATATACATATAATATAGTAGAAGTTTATGATGATCGGTCCATAAATAGTCGTAGCTCCCATATAAGACCCACTTCCAAAAATCAATTTAAAGAGCATAAATTTTTTAAAAATGTTGATAATCAAATAAAATTCTACACAAATAATATACAGAAATGATGACGCCTAATTTTATAATGATCGGTCCATAATTAGTCGAAACTCCCATATAAGACCCTCTCCGTAATTCACTTTAACTTCCAAAAGAATTTATAATATTTAACACATATAATATTTATATTCACAGAAATCATGACACTGAATTTTGGTCCAAAATAGGTGCTATCTCCCATATAACGCCCATTTCTGAAAAACATATAGATAATAGGTGTAGGGTATTATATGGTCGGGCTTGACCGACTATACTTTCTTACTTGTTCCACTTGGCATTAATCAACAAAGTTGAGTAATAGTTAATCACTGTGCGAACACTGTCTTCGATCAAGATGCCTAAATTAAGGAATTTGCGTGCCATCGACCATTAAAACCAAATTAAGTTTTAACTCTTTCCTTCACAGAAAGTAGAGAGTTGGAGATAACTGCATGTTGCGCGCAGTAAGAAAATTTATTATTTTGTTGAGAAAATAATATGCCATACCATCATTATTTACGATAATACTATCGTACAGCTCATCAATATTGTGGATCGTTACCATAATTTTACAGTTGTCGGCAATGATGTTTACCTCCACAGCTGTTGATGACTATGTGTATTTAAAGCGGAAGAAGTAGGTTAAATAGCTAAACAGTGTCTTTTACGCACATGCCTCTCAGAAAATTCACTATCCTTCTCTGTGAACCGTCTTCATGAGTTTAGAGTTTCTTAGTGGAGTCCTACAGCCTTTAAAGGATAGACGGCGTTAAAGGCTTCTACCATAATTTATACTAATCTAATTTATACAGAACTAACTGTGTTACGATGATGTGGTAAATAGCGCAGAAGTATGATTTAATCTCTTTTAAACAGTGACATATTGTGAACGCTATTGTTATTATTACAATCACATTAACAGCACAAATGTTGCAAATTCATAGATATAAAATTAAAATATTTATAATATTTTCGCTTTTACTCGATCTTTCAGCTACAGTTGCTATAAAATTATCCAGCCCTATTCAAATTTGGACAATTTTGATAAAAAAAACTTACGCTTGAGTAGAAAATTCTAAAAACACTACAGCTGTATATGTTACTTAAATACATAAACACATTTTTTACTAACACAAGGTAAGTACCATTCACAGTGGGCACTTTTTTATAAAACAAAACCTTAGTTTTTTAGACACATTTTCCCTGTTTAAGGCAAATATTATAATGCAAATATTTATAATGTTTTCACTTTAAGTCTAAGGGTACTGTCACACATGGCAAATATTTACTCCAAAACGCGTAACCAATATTTTTTGTACAATTTTTTTTGACGATATTTAATCTTACGAGTGTTTTGTACAAACAAATAGCATCAAATAAAATAAAACGTAACTCCTATGTTAATTTTTCTTTAAATAAGTTTTCGAAGTAAAAAACAAGAATTAAAACAACTTTTATTTAGTAGCTGCAGCATTTTCGTTAAATATTTTCCACCATAACAATGGTTTGCCTTTCAATAAACTTAATTAATAATATTTTGCCTAATTAACTGCTTCCTGAAAATGGCACAGTAACGAAACCTTCTAAAATAAATATACATTTGCATAAAATATAAATTCTTTGAAATTAAATATCTTGAAGTTTTAAAAAAAATTGATTTCAATTTAAAGTTTAAACTTAACCCCTTAATAACCTGCAAACTTTACCAAGTGTATCGAGTGTATGATTAATTGCTGTAATGTAAAATTCAATGTAAACTTAAATTAACAATCTACAATACAACTTAAAAAAACAAACAAACAAGCAACAAAAAATAATAATAAAAAGCATAGACGAACGAATGAATGATTGAATGATTGATTGATTTATGTAAAACATTTATTACATGCAACGTACATGGTTACGTATGAGAAATGTTAATATTAAGTATACGGTTGTAAAAGTTTTCTTAACAGTAAATAGCTGTTTGTAGTTGTTGTGCCACAAAATGTAACAAACAAAGAAACAAACAACAGCAAAACCAAGCAGAGCTAAAATTGTTAATGTTGTTGAATAGCAAAATATGAGTTGTACATACTTTGCTGATGCAGTCATACTGTTTGCTCTTGCCTGTTTTTCACCTTTAAACTACTTAACTTTTTTTAATTACCTTTTATAAATTACCGTAACTTTGTTTTTTATTTTTGTTTGCTTTTATACATTTGGCTTTTTTGTGTTTTATTTTATTTCGAAATCATTGCTGTTTTAATTAAAAAATATTTTTTTTTCCTTCAAACTTTTTTTTTTTTTTTGCTACTTTTGCTGTATACATCTTTTTTACTACTTTTCTGTTCTTGTTTACTTTTTAAACATGAATATTTGTTTCGTTATTTCATGGATTTTGTTTATTTGTATTCTCTGCGCTCTGCAAAAGGCTTGTGGTTTTCTATTTAAAAATATTTACAAACAAATATACTATATATGTAATGTACTATAGAGAAAAAAAGGAAATTGTGAAAAATAGAAATAATGTTAAATTTAATTCTAACGTTTTAAGGGAAAGAAGAGTGTGGAATTTTTTTATCATAAGGTATGACTCACCATATTGTTCCCACAAAATCCAAATACACAACCGAAACTTATTTAAAAGTCTGCAACATGATGCAAGAGTTTTGTTTTTATAAAATAATTCGGTATCTCGGGAGCTATGATTGTTGAATATTGAATATTGAAACGAAATTTTTAGCTGAGATGTTTTCGAGCTGCTATAGAATACATCCTATAATTACATCCTATATTATATCGCTTCTTGGATGGAATTTACAAGGTTCTTTTTAATATAATATTGTTACTTCTACTATTCAAAATAATAAAAACAGGCTTCCCGCCATACTTGAGAACTATGTTTCAATTTGGTACGTCTTCATGGACACATGTTTTAGTTGCGTTATAACACATTAACAATGAAGAGGTCATTTGTTGCTAGATCCATTGCTTTGTGATCTTCTTAAATTTTGGAACAGTGCTTTTTATATCCCATGTCAACGTAATATCGGTATATTTAAGATATATATTAGTATTAACGTAGATTTCGGAAGTGGACCTTATGTGGGGTATATAGTCAAATATGGAACGATAGTCTCAAAATCCAGCAGTTTGATTTTCGCATGTATGTAAATGATCCGTGTAAAATCTTAAAACGATACCGTTATTGGTATGATTTCTATACATTTGTAAATGATTTGTGCAAAGTTTTGAGTCGGTACCGATATTTATACGATATATATAAAGATAAATGGCATTTTCGGATGTGGTCCTTGTCTGAGAACTATGACCAATTATGGGCGGATCACCACACAATTTAGTAAAACAATTTATATATCTATAAAAATAATTTGTGTCGATTTATACGTATTTAAGTGGGCCTATGATGAAACATCGACCGAACTAAAAAAAAATTTCGTTTTGCGATTTCTTTTTGCATGGAACTTATTCCTGCTGAATTTTGTATTGATAGGGGCTATTAGAAATCATGGACCTATTCTTAGTATTTTCCTCACACTTTCTTCCCTTATCATTTACACAACGTTTCAAAATTTCATGGAAATATCTGCAATATATTAAAAAAATTGAAAGAAAAATATTTAAAAATATCAATTTTGTATGGAGGTTGTCTTACATTTTGTTCCATAACTATTGTTCAAATATATTGATTTTGCTGACTTTCAATACTAAACGGTTTTTCTAAACATTGATGATTTCGGTTGTGTCCTTTAGACGTGAGAGTGTTTTACGTGAGACAGACAGACGGGCATGGCTCAATCGTCTTAGTATTCCATAAGAACCAAGAATATATATTTTGTTGGGTTTCAGTTGAGTATCATTCACCACTTACGGTGGTGAAGGGTATAAAAATTAAATTATGATGGGGTAATAAAGAAAAAAATTTTGCTTTTTCAATGATGCAATTCCAAAGACCCTTTTTTATATCTGGATTTCAGCAAAGCTATAGGAAAGTTTAAAAAAAACACATACAATTCAGAAAAATTCATGAAATCTTTATTTGAATCGATAGTACGGTCCATATAATTTTATGTTTAAAGATTATTTTATGCAAATGTTGAGCTTGACTGCGCCTCAAATCGTCCATCCGCTTAGTCCAATTTGCGTGAATTGAAGCGGGATTTGTTAACATAGCCCCATAAAAAATAGTCTAAAGGCGTTAAATCGCACGATCTAGGCGGCCAATTGACCGGACCCGAACGTGAAATAAAATGTTCACCGAACTCGCTCAATAATTCAATAATTTGCAAGCGTTGTTCGTTTGTAAGACGATTCATGGTTAAATTATAGACCAAACTGAAGATGTTTGACATTGAAACAAAACACGAAATGTGTGTCAGCTGTTTAAACTAGTGTTGCCGAAAAGATAATAGCTAAAAAATCACCCTTTATATCGTTAAACTGAACTTAACTAGTAGACAAAGCTTAAACGTTTTATTGTTTGGTATTTGATTCAAAACAGCTATATACAAAGTCCTTATATGGGTACTCCTACTTCGGCCACTACAAACCCCCCAAAGTTACCCTGTATTCCAAGAGTATTTTGTTGCGCATCTTTTGGGAAAAAAGCCGATCGGATCATTACTTTAGGACTTATTGAGGTTCTAGTGAGAATAGTACGCGGACGTGTGAATAGGTCCGTATGGAGCTTGTGCTGAATTTCACTAATAAATGCATGTTTTTGGGCATCATTATAATTTTTTTATAGTTTCAACACATAATTTACTTGTTCTGAACACAAAGACCTAAACTCAAAGACATTAGGGATGATGATAAAAACAAAAAATTCTAAGAAAATTTTGAAGACATGAACATATTGTTTTCAAGGAAAGGCACAATATTCTAATTTTATACTACTAGCAATAAACCAGTTCTTAAAATTTTTTGTTTTTATCATCATCCCTAATGTTTTTGAGTTAAAAAAAATTTAAAAAATTATTTTTGGATGTAGAATTTAGTTACAAACAATAAAAACAAAAAAATCAAAAAAAAAATTTTTTATATGAAAAAAAAATGATTTACAAAAAAGGTCCGTAGGGACCTTTTCACATGGCCGTGAAGTTTAGAACTGTCACTCATCGTCACTGTTTTGGGATTTAGATTGTATGGTCTAATATAAAAATTTTGATAAATACAAGGACAAATTAGAACGCCTTAAGCCGTTCGTTTTTAAATTGAACTCAAATCATCTCGGTAAAGAAGACTTTCACAAAAACAATAAAAACAAAAATATTGTAACCTCAAGTAAACAATTCGTTTGGTGAGACTCAGTACTTAAATCTATAATAAATGATTTGTAGATTATACGCTCGAATTCAGTGGCAGTTTATTCCAAATTCATAAATTTTATTTGTCATGTTAAACTAAAACTCTTTATAAAATAGAAAAAAAACTACAAAAAAAAAGTCAAACTTTAAACTTTTACTTACTTCTTTAACTCTTTATTTTTATCAAATTTTTCTCTACAATTTTTGAAATAAAAAAAAAATCAGCTTTTACTTGCAACCATTGTTGGTTAATGACATTGCTAAACTAAGCTGACTACACTGGCATTCAAACGACAAATGGCAAATGGCAAATGGCAAATGGCAAATAGACGGCAAGACAGACAAACGGATATATGTATGTACATTCAAGCTTATAGATACAAATATTCCATCATTAAATACCGCAACTGTTAGCTGCAGCTGTAATGTTGCAATAACTAGAATTCCAAAAAAAAACACACTTAGAAAATATATAAATGTATGGAAATATATTTCTGTGGCATAAGTAAAACAATCATTTTTATTATGATTTTTCTTTCTTTTGTATAATTTTTCTATTTTTTCGCCAGACATTGTCATTTGCTGTGCTGATTATTTTGTGCTTAATGATGGCAGAATCAAAAGCTATAAAAAAACAAATATTCGTGTATTTAAGTATAAAAGCATTTGGGAGAGGGAAAAAGCTCAGCAAAACAATTGAACAATTTCAAAACTAAATAGGCCAGAGTCATTTTTCTATGGCCAAAAAAAAAAAAACTTTTCAAAATTACCAAAAAAAAAAATATATATATATATTTATCGACCACAAACTATACTGTGGTATACAAAATAAGTCTAGTTTATAAGTATAAGATTTAAAATATGAAAACAACAATAATTGCTCTTTTTGCTAACAAAACTGTTATTCAATATTAACTTTGATATTGTTGTTTTTGCTCTAACCCAATATTTAGTAGTTAGTATGTGACTATATATACATACATACATATACATGTATGTGTTTATTATTCCTGTTATCTGTATCTGTATGTCAGTCATTAGTGTTGTTATATGGCCCAAGTATGAATACGATTACCAGACATTTTTATTATTACAGATACACGTACGGTTTTCTATACAAATATACTACAAATTTCTATTAAACAAAAACTCATACAAACAACAACTGCCATTTAAAATATCATTATATACCGAAGGATATAATAATTAAATCCTTCACTCCTTTATTTTTGTTACTGTACTGTTTTTGTTCCCCATTAGCCATTGTCTGCTTGTTTGCCAGAAACCCACAATACCAGTCATTGTCTTTTTGTTTTTCTTTTATTAAACACAACAAAACAGCAAATGAAAAAAGCACCGAAAAACAAAAAAAAAAACAATATGAAAAAATAACTAACTTGGTGCAAAAATTTATTTAAAGTGACTAATGATTCTATAAATTTGCATACGTTAGTGTTAAAGCATTTGCAAAATCATGTGTTAATGAAGCCATATTAACATTGAAAAGTAAATGATGGTTAAAGAAACAAAGCCGGAAGGCAGACTTTAAGGTGGAGTAAAACTATAAATAGTAATGTATAAAAAAGATATGAACAAAGTGTTGAGAATTTATGAAATATTTAGCTTGGTTAAAGAGTTTTAAGTAATTTTCGGTGATGTTGAAGTTTAAAATTTAAAGTAGGAATAAGTGTCATAGGTTATGGCTATGATAAATCGCACTTCTCGTTACAAACTTACATGTATACTCGTATTAAGTACAGACCGAAAATAGGTAGTCCATATAATCAACTAATCAAATTACTCAAATAGTGATTTATATTAGAAAAATATCAATCAGCAAAATGATTTTTGTTCACATGTTTTGGTATCATGAAACAAATAATAAAGACTACGCATGGTGCAGGTCCATTATGTTTTACAAAAACTGTGACAGTAAAATTGAGAGCAAAATTTCTACTTGTGACGTCATAAGTCAAAAATATTTTTATGTTTTCTTAACTTATATATAAATTTTAATTTTAATACAAGTTTTAAACCAAGTGTGCCGTTTTTAATTGTGGAAATTTTTAAAAACTAACATAAATTTAATTTCTTTTCGATTTCCAAAAGAAAATAAATTAAAAACGAACAATGGACAAAATTTTGCCACCTTAATGAAACAAAATTAAAATTTTTGCATAGAATTTTTATTCAATTCAGCTGATATAAAAAGAGATATGAAATTAGAAATGGGAAACTGAAACGTTTTGCGTTTAAGATACTTTATGTTAGTTTTACAATGCCTACTGACGAATTTGTGTGTCAAATTAAAAATCCGAAAGCTGTATTCAAATCCCTGAGTAGTGAAAATCTTTTGATTTGCAACGAGTATTAAAAAAAGCGTATACATATCGCACTCTAAATACAAAAGAGTTGAATTTTGTCTTTTTCTTTGTAGACAGGCCACACTTCTCTGGCAATCTTGTATGTTTCCAGCCAACTTTCATATAGTTCCCGATTTTTCTAACCTCGATTTTCTTCCACTTTCTATTGGTTATAAGATGTATCCTTCGTGCTATTATCAGTTTTTTCTCATCGAAATGTTTGTTAATGGGGCTGAATGACTTTTTACGAGATATTCGGCATTCTTAGTCAATTTAATATTTAATATACATGTTTCATGATGGCATAATGCCTGTCATAATATCAATGAAGGTAACTAAAGGGTGACTCGTGCCATGCTGTCATGTTATTTTTGTTTATTATTGTTTAGCATTTCATAATGGAAAGACATACGTCTGAACAACGTTTACAAATCGTTCAACTTTATTACGAAAATTCACGTTCTGTAAGGAATGTATTACGTGCACTTTGCTTAACTTATGGTCAATATAATCAGACTACTGAGCATACTATTCGCAACAGCATCACCCATTTTGAGACCTAGCACTTATTATTGGATCATATTCGACCGAATAGACCATGTTCAGCACGCTGTGAAGAAAATATAGCGGCCGTAGCTGAGAGTGTACACGAAGACCATGGATAGTCGATTCGGCGCCGTTCGCAGCAACTCGGACTGACGTATGGAACGACTTGGCGCATTTTACATCGAGATCTTAAATTGAAAACGTAAAGACTTCCCACACATCGCATCAATCAATGGATGTATTGAGAGAACACTTCGGTGAGTACATAATTTCACGTTTTGGACCGGTCGATTGGCCACCGCTTCGAGTCAGGCCTTGGAGTAAAACATCACGCGTGTCATTGGCTAGTTACCAGTCGAAATGCTCGAACGAGTCACCGAAAATTGGACTCAAAAGAACGAATGTTCTTTTAAACGATAATAAACATTGCCCAATAAATTTGAATTTTCTGTATATTTTTTTCTTTAAAAAAGTAGGGAACCATGATATGGATCACGCTTTATACCCTTGTCTCAATATCAGATTTAATAATTTTTCAGACTTTTTCCATTCTTGGGATATATTAAAAAAATCTGTTCATTCACTCATTTTCGACAAGTGTCTAATTTTAATTTTATTCTGTTCTAAATATCAAAAGAATATGAAAATCCCTCCTAGTTTTAATATAAAGCATCTTAATTATTTCTCTAAAATAATAAAGAATTTAATAAGCCTGCTTTAAAAATAAATTGTTTCTGTTTGTCACTGAGAAATAGTTCTTTTGGTTGTGATAAATAAATGTATTACCAGTCAATTGACTTAGTCTAAGTGAACTAGTTTTTCTGTTATGGCTACATAATTTTATATGTGATTATTTGTATCATAATTTTATATTTATATTTCATTGTACAAATCGATGAATATTATAATCGAATTTTGTATTATCTGTTTTGAAATAATACTTTAAGAAGAAAAAAAAAACACGAAAATTAAACTTCTAATATTTGTAGCTAACCACCCTAGTTTGGGTTTTTCATATATGCGGATCCAAATAGTTTTCAAAATCATCGTAGAATCAAAATGTATATGTTCAGTTCAAAAGAAATACATTTTGAGTTATTTATTTATTTATTGAATTTTTTCATTTCCTGTACAACAAGACTAAGTCTTATATTTATAGTACAGGAACGCATTACGTTATAAACAATTTTATCATGAGCATGAACAAATTAATTACAGAAAAACCTATATTGATAACATCTTACGTGTAAAAGTTATATAAAAAATTTCTGAAACTATTATAGTTTCAGTTATGTTTATGACCTCATGTAGCAAATAAAGAATATCTAGTATATCAATAAATCACTCATAAAACGCTACGAATTATATTAAATATCTAATTGTTCGTATTTCCTTTTAACAATAATTTTGAGATTAGTGTTTGAAACATACAAAATTTACTCCTAACACCCAAAATTCTTTCAAAGTTATTTTGCTATTTTAAACTTTCCTTACTCCTTTCAGAATCCTTATCATCTTTAACTTCAAGCTCATTGTGTAAAAAAAAATCCTTAAAATAGCACACTAATCACACCAGCGCGAACAGTATGTCTGAGAATGTTTTATCATTAATCTAAGTAGAAAAATTTTAAAATAAATTTATTAAAATGCATTAAGATTCCACACAAAACAGAACCGCCAGCATATGGAATATTTTCGTTGGTTGTGTTCTTTGTAACTAGAATTTATTTCTTCTGTTCCAGGCGACAATGAAAAAAATAAACCCAACAACAGTAAAGTTGAGCATGAGAGCTCTATAGAAGAAAAAAGCGGTTGTCATGTTTGATATAAAATAGCAAAACCACTTAAGTGCTGAATAAGAATTAAAAAAAAAAGAAATGAAAACAAGAATTGAATAAAATAAAGCACAGAAATGGTTACAAAAAAAAAAAAAAAAAAATAATAAAAAAGAATTTTATTATAAATTATGCAAACACATGTGGTACTTCCAAACAACAATGCAATAAAACATTAAAATATCAGCATTTCCATGACTACAGTCAAAATAGAAATAAAAAAGTAAAATACAAATCCACAACACACATAAATAAGTAACCAGCGAGCGAATGGAAAAAAAACACGGCGATTTAAAAAAGATGACATTGTGATTTAATAACTTAATAGCTTATTACTGAATACTATATTCAATGTTCGGCTTTTACAGCAAAAACTTGCAATTCATTATTTATGCAAAACCTTTGTACTTTGGGTCAACATTATGAAGAAGATTTTCGAAAATTAAAAAATGAAAAACTAGATTTTGGAATACAAAAATAATTATGTATATCAACCTAAAGCAAACACTTTTCTTTATTTAACCTCTTTATTAGTTTTCTCTGTTGTAATAATAATTGATTAATTATCTCGAAGAAATAGAAAATTTCAAATCTTAACCCTAACCGTACTGACAACATTTACACAGGTAGACTCCTGACAAAGGTACCCGGGTACCCGTGTGTGTTTATTTGTCCATTATTATTATTTAAAGTTATGCCATATAAATACAACGCTATGCACTTTAAAACGGAGAATCCCCTGTTTGTATTTATATGTTATATACAATTGTACTGTGGGTATGCATCGTTGCTCCTTCAATTCTATGGGGGCATTACAGTCATTCTTTATACAAAGCATCGTTAAGTCGCGATAGATTTCAGCAAATACTACGCGTAACACGTTTTAACAATGCTTTCAAAGCTGCTCCTATCTCCGATATCTGGAATATGTTGATGCAGAATCTACATTTAAATTATTTTTCAGATGAAAATGTGACAGTAGACGAACAGCTATATCCATTTAGAGGGGTAGAGCCAGTTTCACTCAATATCTTCCCCCAAAGCCAGCTAAATACGGAATAAAAATATTTTGGTTGTGTAACACAGCCAATAGCTATCCTTTGAATGGAATCATTTACACAGGCAAGCCACCTGATGGTCAACGACAGGTAAATGTAGAAGAAAACATCGTTCTAGATCTGGTGGATTTCTACAAACAATCTGGAATAAATGTAACAATCGACAATTTTTTTACTTCACTTCCTTTGGCCAATCGGCTACTAGTTGGAGGAATAAGTCTCGTCGGTACCCTTCGACAAAACAAAGCCTATATTAAAAAAAAGAGCTACGTCCAAACCCAACGGACAATATAGGTACACCCCGATATGGTTTCAACAAAAACGGAACATATTTGTCTGTTGTGACCAAGAAGAAAAAGTGTGTTTTCCTTCTGTCAACAATGCATTATACTCGAGGGGAGCCAGCTATTAATGGAAAAGAGGAGATTAATGGCTTCTACAACAAAACAAAAGGCGGAGTAGATGTTATGGACCAAATGGTGTCTAAATATACCAACAAACGCAAAACAAATAGATGACCATTGGCACTTTTATTCAACATGATTGACGTGGCTGCATTGGGTGCATTTTATGTATACTCCAGCCTCGATCCAAGCGCAAAAATAAAACGAAGCTCTCGTCGAGGATTTTTAACATCACTTGGCGTGGAGTTGGCAACTAAAAATAAGAACAAAAGAGCTAATGATAATCAAATAACACGACACAATAACGTCCGAGCAGCTCTAGACCTGATGACAAATAAAACCATCTCTAAAGAAGTTTTCCAGGATGCTGCGGTCCCATCAGATACAACCAAACGAGATAAAACGGGACGGTTGCCGATAAAGGGTCGCTGCTACCATTACGTGACTACTGATCCAAAATATGATCGAAATACACGCAAAATATGCGATGGCTGTAAACGACCAATGTGCAATACGCATAGCAAAACTATTGCTCCACGCTGCACTAGATGTTAATTTTTTTTATTTATTTTTTCTTTTATGCAACAATATTAGGAAACAGTTTTATTTATCTTTTAAACATGTACAAAGTTTGATGTAAAATATTTTTTTAATTAAATAACCAATAAATAAATAAAATACTATATTTTTTACTTTTTTCATACAAAATGTAAAAAGTTATATAAGGGTACCCGGGTACCCTTATCAGGAGGGAAAGGACTATTCGACTTAGGGTGGCTCCAGAGTCAATCCAAAAGAATCAAGAGTGCTTTAGATGGGGAAAAACTTTAGAATATGGTTATCTAAAGGAACTTGTGGAGCCTCATATTTGTATTTTATTTAGTTTAAGAAAAATTTGACTTTAAAGTACGTTAGTATGGTCAGGCTGTTAATAGTTGGAAAAAATATTAAGAACGATACTTTCCAATTCATTTTTGTTTTTATTTTTGTTAATCCTATAAATTAATTCAAAAAATGTAGTAGTTATTAAGAATAAATACTACAGTTTCTGATAATAATATTTTTTATAGATTTGGAATAAGTATTTAGTGCAACAAAAAGATTTAAGAAAAATTTGGCAATCTTTGAAAACTTTTAAAACATTTAATCGTGTATAGGCTTCGATGTGAAACTGACATTAAGTGTATATAAGACAATTTATAAACATTATTGATAACACCCTGTTATAAGCATAGCTGAGCAATATGGCAACATTAAGTTTTAACAGCTTTGGCTGAACCATGGTGTAAATATACAAGGCGAGTGCAGTAGCCCAGCTGACTGGCTTTGTGTACAATTTACTTATGTCAAAAGTAATACTTTTTCAAGTATTTTTGACAGTAGTACATTATTTTACACAAATAAAATGCCTGTTGTTTCTGTTTTGTGTTGTATTTGTTGGCGATTTGCACCATGGGCTGAACAGTCTAGACACGAACATTCTAGATATGAACATTCTAGTATCTCAGCTCTGAACCATCCAGAAATTATGATTGATGTATACATAGACTAACAGGGCCAATCAAGTGAATCAGTTTATTGTGAGTCATCATTGTGTGAACATCAAGTGTTCTGAAATTGTTATTTAAGACTGGTGAAAAAGACAGTGTTCATTACAATAGTTTTTGTGTGCATTTAAATATAAAAAGACACGTTATATTTCCTTCAAACTACTTGACGCTCTTATTTTACAATTGAAAGGAATCCGGTTTATTTAAAGGGAATAAAAGGCAAAATCGTAACAGTATAATTAAAATATTAAATATATACAATATTGCTTCCTTTTAGGATACACTGTAAGAATTTTCTGTATAGTCCACTGAAAAGTTTTCATTATTTTAATGAATTCAGCATGGGGTATATTTGCAAAGATATATTTGAAATTAACTAAAATTAAACATACCGTCTTCCTCAAGTTGTAACAAAACCCACGATAAACTCACATTTCATACAGTGATGGTATAAAAAAAAAAACTGTGAGCAGAATACTATTTATACTTTTTTAAATTTATTTTAACTGTATCAGTGTGTGTTAAACAATATTTGTCGCTCTGCGTGTATGTGTAAATGCGTGTGTGTGTGTATTTTTATATCTGACACAAAGTATCACAACAAAAGACAACAATTTGTAAGCAATTTTCACAAAACAAGCAAAAATGCAAAAAAAAAAAGGAAAGCATTGAAAGGACGAAAAAAACTCACAAGTGTTACTTGTGCTTATAAAAGGAAAATGAATTTACAAAATTGTCGCAGTTTCAGTTGTTTGTCATTATATTTTTCTTTATTTATTTTTGTTACTCTGCTATTGTTGCAGTTTTGTCTTTTTCTCCTAACTCTTAGCCTTCCTTTTTATTGGTATATTTATGATGCTGCTGTTGGTTTAAACTTTAACAATTGAGTTTTTCTTTTAGGTTTTTTTTTTTGTTCTTTTTTCTTATGTTATGACTAAGGACTAAATAACATTTTTGTTGTTTTAAGTTTCTTTTGCGTTCTCCTTTGATTTTCGTGTACTTACAATAAACTAAACAACGACATTCTTGTACAAGTTCATAAATCTTGCTTTCGTTTCAAGTCCACCGAAAAAAACTCTGAAAAAAATAAACTATAAAACAATAATTTGCAAAAGTTGCAACATTGTGTATTTTGTGCATGTTAGTAAAAAAAAATGAACAAGATCTAAAAACTGCAAGTGTTATGGGATTTAGAAAAGAAATGATTTTGTTAAGGTTTCTTCACTTGTTTACAATGGTAGTAAAAAAACGCAGTTTTCTATGTGGTGAACCATAGAACGTTAGTTTTTGAGAATATTGGTATTAATTGTTAAATATATAATAGTTGTAAAAAAGAATAGGATAAATAAAACATAAATAATTTCTGCGCTGCAAATTTTGAAATTAATAACACTAGTAAAAGAAAGTTCTTTTACAACATTTTCCTTATATAAAAATATATGTATGTGTATGTAGTAGTATTTTTTAATAAAAATATTTAAAACAATTATTATTTTTAGTTGAACTGTTAATTTCTTAAATTTTTGATATTTATTTAGTCGGGCTCGAGTTCATTAAATTTAATTTTCATTAAATTATTTTTACTGAAGGTAGGAATTGTTTTACAACTTGAAAAATTTTCATTATTAAAATTTTTTATTGATAATTTTCTTGGCTGGGATTCGTACCTGGGTTGTTGAATTTACATATGTTTCGAGAAACACCACTTTCTCTCATCAGAATTCTTTGCGTTCTAACCCTCTGCACAACTTGCGGTGCCAGCTAGCCAACAGACAAACATCAATCTTTTCACCTGTGTTACCTGGTGGTACGAAATTTGCTGTAATTATCATTTTTCAATTTCTATTCATATACTGCCACCGTTTCTTCAGTTCGCATTCATTCCAAGATTTTTTGTCTTGTAAACTTTGAATACATTTGTTTATTATGTTTTTTGCCCACTTTCGTCAACATTTTTATGTGTACCACTTTTGAGTACAAATACAATTTCGAAGCTGGTGCCCATAGCTATTTTTAGAACAATTATTATTTTTAGTTAAACAGTTAATTTCTTACATTTTTGGTATTTCTTTAGTCAGGCTCAAGTTCATTAAATTTAATTTTCATTAAATTATTTTTACTGAAAGTAGGAATTGTTTTACAACTTGAAAAAAAATTTTTTTTTTTTATTTGATAATTTAAATTTTAGTTTTAGTTTTATGGTAAATTCAAATTTCGTATAAACTAGAAGTGAAAAAAATATTTAAAATTTAAATTTTAGCTTTATACTAAATTTAAATTTCGTTTTCCATGCTTAGAACAGATCACTTGTTATTACGTATACGTAATATATATTCCATAATCTATTTAATGTTAATCATACGTACAGTAAAAATATGCACATATGCAAATCACTTGTACGCATATTTTTTCGTTTTTAAGTGCAAAAATATGCTCAAAAGTGATTTGTATAAGTGATCACAGATTATATTTCTTTTAATTTTTACCACAATTAAAGAATAATTTACAATTTTATATAAAAACACATTTTTTTGGCAAATATTAATTATTACAGATTATCGTTTATTTTTGAATTATACCTCTATTAAAGAAAAGAAGATCCTATTTTAGAGTTCCATATAAAAAATAGTTTTTTGTTGGGAAATGGAAGTAATCGCAAAAAACTTTAATGTATAAAATTTTTGACCCATTGAACTGACAACAATATTTTTATAGTTTTTGTCTAATAATTTAATTTTTTATTCAACAATTCCTTAATTTTACTTTAAAAATATATTTTGGAAAGAGCGCAGCTGTATCACTTTTGAATATTGTTTGAAATAAATGCATAATTGGTTCCTAAAACTGTTTTAAATGTAGGTATCTGTTTAGTTTCTTCAACAAGCTAAATCTAAATCTACTTGTTTAGTCATTAGTGTTTTACGGCTTTTGCAGTATTTACCGTATGGGATGTAAACTGTTATATAAAGTCGAGATTTAAGTGTAGCGATATGCAGCGTTTTTATATATCTTCCATTCTAGTTTACTGTGTCGTCTGGTTATTTATATATCTTAATATCGATTTGCTTTAAACTAAGCGAGTATGGATCTTTGCTGATTTTGGTAGAGTATTTGGTTTTAGGGATTAATCCTAAAATGTTACCAATAACAAAGCATTTATGAAGGTTAAACATAGATCATAAAATTTTAAGACTATCAATAGAATACAAAAACTTATTAAATATTTGTCAGTTTAATATGATCACAATAACATGATCACTTATATTTCCATCTTAGAATCAATTTTTCATGTAAAAGATCAAAACCATTAATAAATTTGTCAATATACGTTTAAATGCGAAAAGATAAATCTGCGATGACTGATTCAAAATCGATTTTTTTAAAAGCTAAAATCCGCAGTATTTATAAATATGTGTTTAAATAGGAAAAAACGACTTAATCTGTGATCACTCGTATATCTATTTCAAACCCGATTTTTTCATATAAAATGCGAAAAGTTTTGAGTGTTTAATAACTTAGTTAATACGCTTTTAAATCTGTGATCACTGACTAAAAATCAATAAAAAGTTAAAAAATTATATATCCTTTATAACTTTGTAACTAAGATTTTAAATGAGAAAAAGCCCTCAATATGTGACCATTCAATTTCCATCTCGTTTATGAACAATATGAAAGCTGGTGCGCTACTGACTGGTTTTGTTTATTTTTGTACAATGTGTGTGCTGCTGTACTCTTGTGATAGAGTAGCTCATTTGAAAGCTTCGTGTAAATTGGGATTTAGTCTTTTATGATCATTCTAAAATACTTTTTTAATATATTAAGTAAACACGGAGAAAAAACATGGTTGTGGTAAACATAATCTAAAAGCAATATATTATGCTAAGATTTATGATTGTAGTCAAAACATATTATGATGAATATAAGTGCCATGAAATATCATATTATGATCAATTATCATCATAATACTTCATCATAATATTATGTTGTTAATCATAATTCGATATTATAACCAAATATAATCATAAAATTGTCATACATGATAATATTATGATAGTTTAAAGTAATCATATTATGATATATAATCATTTGTTATGAGCAAAACGTAATTTTTTTTTAAATTTGTGGTGGTAATTCCTGGTTTATAAAATAAATTAAATTTAAACTTTAAAATACTACAGACAAAGTTTTAAATAGACCAAACAGATGTTTTTAATATTTGTTAAAGAAAAGTAGTTTTTCTATTTCTAGAACTGTTTTATCAGTTGTGACACTTTTATTTCAAGGCTTTCTGACAACTTTGATAAAATAAAAACTGTTACGGAAATTTCTCATCATAATATGGTGATCAACTTAAAAATTACAACTTAATATTTTTAATAAAAAACATATTAATGGTTAAACATAAAACAATATGATTAGTTAGAAAACAATAATTTGTATAACGTAAATCGCAATTTTTTCTACATTTTTTGAGAAAGAAAACTTACAAACACTATTAAATATTTTCGTAAATAGAAATAAATATTTATGCACTTTCATTCAACCTCTATAAAAACGTTTACTTTTTATTTTTTATATTGTTTTTTATATTTTATATTATGATATTTAAAATTATTTTTTTTATGTACACTTCACTTTTACACTTCTTTGATATTTTTGTATATTTTTTCAATTATTGAAACATTTATATCTAAACAAATAATCCGATATCACGCAGACAAACTACCGAACTGAAGCAAAAGCATTCTACAAATGAAAAATACAAAACAAAATATTTTTAAAATTAAACATATTTTGTTTGCATTTTAAACATAATATGAGTAAAAATATAGAAACTTATCTTTTAATGATTGTTCATAAGTTTAAATAGTTGTAAATAACATAATATGTTGGAATAGTTATCATTTAATAGTTGTGGTAAACATTTTTTAAAAAAATTATGTTTCCGTGAACCATATTCAATTTTGTAATTGCGATAAACATAAAAACACAAAACACAAAGATAAAATTATTAATAAAATTATTTCAAAAATATCCAAAAATAATGCTGTAAAAAGCAAAATATGTTTTCAGTGCAAAATATTCAAAAATACACACGAAACAGTGAATGCCAAAATTATTATAATTACCTGAAGCGGATAAGAAACTCTCTCATGTGTTTAGCTGTTTATAAACTTATTTAGGAGTTTGTTCTTAATTAAAGAATGTTTTCGCAAATATATGTATATGTATATGTTTAAAAATTTGATAATTCGCCTTATTCAGAATTTAAATAATTGCACTTGCAGGTTCATTTGTTTTATTTATTTTATGTAAATTTTAAACCAAAACTGTACAATCATCTATGCAGCAATTGTTATTTTTAAGCATTTCATTCAAATCCTTGTTAGAAGGCAGAAACTTTAAAAAATGATGGGGATAGAGAGCTAAAATAATGAATAATTACAAAAGCGTACTCTAGCAGCTCAAGTAGTTGTAACATGTACAGTGCCAAATAAAAGTAATAAAACGAAAACTGTAAAGTTGTAAGAAATATTAAAAAAAAACAGCAGCTGGTGGAAAATGTTAAGTAACTAATAAAAATAAAAATCAGTTAAAAGTTAAAATTTATTACTTGAATTAAGATTGTTTTAATACTTGTCCAGCACACTGTGGCCTATAGTGAAATTTAAATGCTTTAGTTGTTTATATTGTTTTAACAATTAGTCAACTTCAACTTTTGTCAATCTTTTCTTTATACTCAACGAATACGAAGACTTCCACAAAACTACAAGTATTTTTATATAAATTTCATTTTGTTTCCATTTAGTTACGTATTTATTTATTTCTTTTTTCCTTTTTTGATAACTTTTCTGCATTTCATTGTTTGTATTAATTGAAGTTATTGCATTTGCTCCGTCTATTTTTTATGTTTTTTTTTTTTATATAAATTTTGTTTATTTAATACTAAAGAAATGTAATTGAAAAAGTTTAAGATGTTGTATTTGTTTTTTTTTTCAGTTTTATAGCAATTATAAATTCTTGATTTTGTTTGCAAATTTGCTAAGAGAAAAATATTTCAAAATTGCATTAACAAGAAATGTTAGAATGTTGATTAAGAAAACTTATTAAGTTGAATGTCAGTTTTATTCAAGGTAATTAATATTAGCTGCACTTAATTTATATGAAAAGATATTAATTTAAAATGAATTATGAAAATATAAAGTGGCAGTTACCAGGTACACATTGCAGATAAATAAGTTTTTAGTAACAGCTAAAAACAATGTTAGATTATTACTTAACTAATTAAATACTTACTTTTACTTACAAAGAAAAAAAATATGTGTATTTATCAATACATTAGTTCCAACAACAAACGATTAGTTATGCAATCGTGTAAATGCTTAAATTCATTACCTACACAAAAACACATACTCACAACTACATTATTTGTATCCTCGCATAATGCATGCATATGGATGCAAAAGTATACATGTGTGTGTATTATGATTATTTTTTTTTTCTTGTTATTTGAGAACATGTGCGTACGCAACAAATAGTGCGTACACAATTTCATTCAGTGCTGCAATCCAGCCAACGCCCATACGAATGGCGATTGCATACAAAACACAACCGAACAAAACAAAATACAAGTCCATGCACAGGACCCAGAGTATAATCACTGCATTTAAAGCGAATGCAATTATATTGTTTTAAATGTTATGCCCATATTGATGCCATAAATGGGAGAGAAATAAAAAAACTTATTTGTATAGATACATACAAATATCTGTATTACCTGTATTTGTTATATAACCATATAAAGATTTATCACGCGCAATTGTTGATGATAAGATAATTTTTCATTTTCAAATTACTGGAATAAAAATGGGTTTTCGAATGTAAAAATGTATCCTGCAAACCAAAATATTTATTACTGTAATCAAAGTGATTCTATTATTATACTCTTCATCCTTATAGTGGGGAGGTATTATGCCTTTTTGCCCAAAAATATTTATCTAATAAATCACTTTCTCACAATCATTTTTATAATCGACTTAATGATGTTCCCATATCTGTGCATTCGGCTGGCAATTTGGAAGATATTTCGATACAATTTTATATATATAGGCCCAAGGACGAAGCTTTTTAAATTTGTATGTAATCGATTGATACAAAAGTCCTTCAGAAATGTTTATATTTCTGAAGTAATAGAGTTTGAGTCTTAAACGACAATCTAAAAATGATTAATGGCATGTTTCTAGATAACAAGTGACTCAAATTTTTCGCCCAAATGAGTACAAAAATTAAAAATTCACTAATCAACAAAGAGGGTTCTAAAACTATTAATCAAAATAGTTTGTTGGTGCAGCAAGCAAGGCGCTGCTACAATACGCACACCGCCTAGTGATTTCAAGTCGAAAATTTTAATAAAGACATACGAATATATTAAATCAATATATTAATGGCATGTTTCTAAATAACGAGTGACTCAAATTTTTCGCCCAAATGAGTACAAAAATTATTTTTGGGATTCTATAACACTAGTGTCAATTCTCTTGAGTAAAAACGTAAGACAATCTTTATAAAAACTCATTTGCTTACGTACTCGCCCGTGTACCACTCGTTCGCGTGCGAATACACTTGTTATCTAGAAACATGCCATAAGTGTTTAAACGAAAATGTTTTTGATACTTTACAGTAAATATTTACATACATACATTATTTTTTCAAGAAATGTTTTGTATTCAAATTACAACAACTAACAAATTCAAATATTAATTTAACAAAATTTCCCTCCTTTTTATTCTTTTAGGCATTTCTAGACTCTTGCTGGAAAGTATATTAATATTATGAACTTCTGAAAAATTATTTCTTTATTTTCAAGATCCAGCCAGCGGCTGCAACAACTGTTGCTTGCATGCTTACCGATCAACATTTTTGTGAACCTTTCAATATCTATCGCATTCTATTCAAAAATTGCCCTACTGTATTTTTTATTATATGCAAGCCATGTGCAATTTATTTCTGAGTGCCCCGATAGACTAGGCCATAGTTTGCCGGACTATCAGTCAGAGGGTTGTTGGTTCAATTCCCGCCAAAGACTCTAGGTATTTAAAATAAATAAATAAATTAAACTTTTTGTTATTCTCAAGACATGCAACGATGCACAGTGGGGGAATTTGAATTAAAAAAAAAAGAAATAAATCCGTAATTTTTAAACGTTAAGTCCGATTGCAATACAATTTTACACGCCCAGAGGAAATGTTGTGGAGTTCTAGTTTTGAATTTTAACCGCATCAGGCTACCAGGGTAGGTGTTTGCCCGAAGGGAAAACAATTAAAAATTTAACTTTTTTTAAGATACCCTAGAATACCCAAAAATGGAATTTTTTAGATTTTTTCCAATATTGTCTATACCAAGGGCGGGGTTATCAAAACGCTTCGCAGTATAATTAAGAATATATTAGGCAACAAAAAATCGGTTCTTATTTTGGATATCGACTATGCTATTTGAAAACATTTGCAAATTTTTTCAATAAAGTTGAATTTTCGGTAACATAGTTGTTTAATTTTTTTTTTTATGACATATTTCCTTTAACGTTAGTTTTCGGAAAAATATACATATATACGTTAAAAGTCTCCTTGGAAATTCTTTAATAATGTAAAAAGAATAGAAACACCTTTGTGAAAAAGTATTTTCTCTTTCTAGGTTATAGGTCGAATACTTATCAAAATAGCTTGAGGAGGCTTGTTGTGGTTCTCGTTATTTTCTCGAGTAAATATAAGTCACCTACCACTCCATAGTTCTTAGCAACAAAGAAATAAATATCTTGTTGCAAGACAGAATATTGTTGAGAGTATAAAACATATTGCAAAAGATTCAATGAATTGTATATGACTGGATTCGCAAGTCCATTCGATTATTTTATATCGAATTAGTGTTTCACAATAAGAGCTCAGTGCAACTAATAAGTTAGGAAGAGGTTGGTTTAGAGTAATGGTCATATTCACACACATCATAGAGTCCTATCTTCTGTAGTTAATAGCTCAACAAATTAATTGAGTCATTCTACATTTGAAAGCCACAGCCGCTAACATGGAAATACTGGAAATCTCCAATTCAAAAAGCCATTTAGTTTTAATAAATAATTAATGTGTCATAGTCCTGAATACTATAAAAATATAATACTAAAACATTTAATTAACCAAACTTTGAAACTTAATTGAATTTCATCAATTTAACATAAATTAAAACTTTTACATGTTTTAAGGAGCTATCAGACGGGATGTATTTTACATATGTACTGTCAAATTTTCCATCTGTAAAAGTTGTACACATC
The DNA here is from genome assembly GCA_950370525.1 of Bellardia bayeri. Taxonomy (NCBI): domain Eukaryota; kingdom Metazoa; phylum Arthropoda; class Insecta; order Diptera; family Calliphoridae; genus Bellardia; species Bellardia bayeri. The sequence goes on along the minus strand of OX493267.1, from coordinate 73,484,582 downwards.
GTGTGATACATATGAAACTTTGCATGTGTAAAATAAATGTGGAAATACATATGTAATTTTCTTCGAATAGAACACGCTCTATTTTCCCGTGACAAACATAAACAAAACAGCTGGTTTGTTTTGAAATAAAACTGTTTGAAAAAATATATTGTAAAGAAAAATTAAAGAAAATGGATAATGAACATGGAAAAGTAAGTATGTATTTTTCTATTTTTAATAAATTAAATTATATTTATTGCAGTTTGATTGGCCAAAATGAAGCAATTCTTGAAATTTATACACGTTAAAAAGACAGATTTTGTTTACATTTATAGGTTATGTCATACGGAAAAACATAAACAGGTGTGATAGCAAAAATTATGAATCGTATGTAAAATGGAAATTTTGACATACATGCGGAATTTTTACAATTGTTAAATTGGCACAATATTACGGATGCCACCAGAATCAGAATGCTTTGATCTGCCATTCGGCATAAGGCTGAGGAGCAGACAAACAGACAAACCATAAAATTGCTCTTAACTAAACAAGGAATGCACAATCTCTTTACTGTCAATGAATGAAAGCCACATAATAAGCTGACACTATACGCAGATATGCATAGTGGTTGGGATTTAAATTTTCCTATGTCAGAGCTTCGACTTGGTGAGAAATCAACAGGTTACCATTGGTTCTATGCAATTTGGAAATCAATAAGCTCTGACTAGTTTTTAACTTATTAGCTGGTTCCACCGAAAGGCCTAATCTAACTTGCCGTATGTTAATTAATACCGAGAATATTACACGTTTGTATTTAACGTGAAAACTAATTATCTCAAATATACAAACATTTTTGAATGCGAATTTAAAATGCATACGTTTTTAATAAATGAAATTTATATATTAAAGCTGGTTTTAGCATAACATTATTTCCGTCAACATACTTTACATACAACAATTGCAATGCATTTATGAACTAATAAATAATATATGCATTTGCATACTCATTTATTTATGATTAATATACATATTAAATATTTCATAAATAAAACAGCTAAATGTATTTACACAAAGATATATTTCTCGAACAACTTCAAGCATAAATAAATAAAAACTATAATTATGTATTGCTAATTGTATTGCATGTAATTGAATAAAGTCATAAAGCAAGCAATATTTATATCAAATTAATAAGATTATTAATCTAGAAGGTATAGTGAATGAAAATCCTCATAAGATCTTAGAAACCTTAAATATAAAAGCTATTTAGTTGGACTAAATAATTAATTCGTCATAATCTTGAATACTATAAAAACTGGTGCAATTTTTAGAATGAAGATATTAGCAACTATATTAAACTAGCTGAACCAGGTGTGCTTCGCTACCCCCTTTGAGGTAAAGTTAATAATAAACGTAGTAAAAAAGTAGGTGCAGAAGTGTGAATGGTCAAAAAAATTTATCATATGATAAGTATTCCTGCTGTACGCTGTGAAAATTTCAGATCGATTAACAGGTCCAATATATCGCAAACAAAGAGGCGTGCTCTGCCCACTTTTCTCTTGGTACGTATTTCTATTCGTGCCAATACCATATATAGCAAATACTTTTGGTCAAAAAATGACCAAGAAATGAAGATTTTAAATTTTGGGTTTATGGGCCACGCCCCTTTGTCCACTCACAACTGTATATAGTCAAGAATTTATTATTTCGTCAGAATATTCTATTGTGAAAACTGAATGACGATCGGTCCAGTAGTTAAGACTATATTACGATTTTAAATTTGTGTATATAAAAAAAAGTTTGTTTCACTCTTCGACGATTATATTGGCTTAATATTTATTTAAACTGTCATATTAAGATTAAAGCAGCTCATGCTTTATTAATGTCACAAATTTCTTATGGTATGTAAATATTTTTGAGTACAACCTCTAGTAATATTGGTAAGATCAGAATTTTACTGAATAAAATTGTACGTTTTGTTTTTGACATTAAACTCTACAATCATAAAACTTATCAACTTCTAAATAATAACCATATATCACCATATGTCGAGCATTTTCTAAATTTGTAATTTTAAGATAATAATACTTTATAAACTTATTAAAAGTAACACACCACAATTTGTATTACAAATATTCAACTTTATACAATCAACTAGGAATATACAGATTTGTATTCCGAGAATAAATAACACAGTTTTTGAAAGATCAATGCTTATAACTGTTCAACGTACTTGGAATCACTTACCGAATGACTTACGGTAATTTTGTTGTAACACATATCGCAGAAAGTTAACTGAATATTTTAATAAGAATCAAAATTGATGTGATATTTGACGTTCCATTGCTAACTATGCCTATATATACATTTTAACATATTGAATGTTTCTCTGTGTTACATATTTGAGGATGTTGGTAATAAAATATTAATACTAAATTTATTTCTGCCATAAATAAAACAAACGACATCAGTTTGGAAATAAAACGAAAAATTGTACTTGGTAATAGATGCTATTGTGGGCCCTCTCTCGGCAGACAAAGCTTAAACTCTACATGACGCTTATCGTACCTGTGTTAATATATGGCGCAGAGGCATGGGTGCTTACTCGACAAGATGAAGCGACGATTGGTGTATTCGACAGAAAACTTCTTCGCAAGATATATAGGCCAATCTGCGTAAGTGGAGAATATCGATATCGTACGAACCGAGAGCTGTATGAACTGTACGCCGATATTGATATAGTAACACGTGTGAAAATACAAAGACTTCGTTGGCTACGACATGTAGGCATGCGAACACTCCGCTGGAAGGACCAAGACCAGGAAGGCATTTCTAAAGTCAATGTTAGAAATTGGAGAAAAAGAACCCACAAGGGTTGTTATAAAAGGCCAGATAAGTAAGTAAGTAAATAAAATTTATTTACATAAATTAAAAAAAAAAATGTTATTTTTATGTAAATTTTCACATTATGTATACGAGGGCGGTTCAGAAACTTCTTAGCCTAACACAGAAAGAGAATAGTTCGTTTTTCAAAAACATATTTATTTTTCAATATAGTCTCCTGACACTACAATATATTTAGTCCAACACTTATTTAGCCATTCTATCCCTTGATTAAAATAGTTTTCCTCAAGGCCTTCAAAATAGTGGTTTAAAATACTAATTGCATCTTCATTTGAGGTAAAACACTTGCCAGCTTGGAATTTTTTTAGATTTGGGATTTGGGTAAAAGTCACTGGTAGCTTAATGGGGAGAATAGGGTGGGTGGTCGAGCAACTCATAATTTAATTCGTTGATTTTAGCCATTGTTGAAACACTCTTGTGCGCTGGTGTGTTGCCTTTATGAAAAAGTATTTTTTTGTGTTGTAACCCAGGACGTTTTTCTCGAATTTTTACATTTAATTGATCCAAAACATTGCAATAGTACTATAAATCTATTGTTTTACCCTTTTGTAATTTGGTAAATCGATGAAATATCCTTGAAGTCCCAAAAAACCGTTACCATAACCTTATCAGCCGACTGAATTGCTTCTACACTCTTTGGGGCACTTCCTTCAGCTTCAGTCCATTGCGTGGATTGTTCTTTTGTCTCTGGAGTATAGTGGTGGATCCATGTCTCATCATCAGTTATGAACTGACGCTTAAAATGCATTATTTTAAACGATCCAAACAACCTTGAGAAATTTTCATTCTTGCAGAAAGCTTTTTCATCTATAGTTCTTTATGTAAAATTAAATGGACTCGATCATTTGAGATGTCCATGATATTGGCTATTTCACGTACTTTTATTCGTCGATGGTTTAATATCATATCATGCATTTTGGCTACAATTTCTGTTGTTGTTGCTGATTTTGGACGTCCACTACGTGGTTAATCGTCAATGCTTGGACGACCACGTTTAAATTCAGCAACCCAATTGTTTACTGTAGCAGATAAAGAAGCACCTAACACATTTACCATATCACTATGAGTTTCTTGCCGCGATAAACCTTTTTTATTTAAATATTTAATGATACCACGAATTTCTAATTTTTCCATTGTAAAAAATCGCAGATGCGTCTTTTGAAGGAGTTGGCAGATCGAAAAATATTTAACATATGTTCATAACACAGATGAAAGTTTCCGAAATCGAATATTAGCTTAGGGTTGCTATTTTTTTTTTACTATTTTATCATCAATTGTAATATTTTAATTGGTCATTGAAGACTTTCCTATTACAAATAAAAAAAATAAATTGTGTTTGCTTTATTTGTTACATAAATATTAATACTAAAACATTTAATGCAACCAAATTTTATAACTTAAATGAAGTTCACGAATCTAACATAAATTAAAACTTTTATATGCTGTAGCGCGCAGCAAATTGCAAAAGTCAATGTAGTTAAAATATAATAATTGGCATAATTGCTACAATTATTTACAATATCTTGGAAATATTTTACATATTCAAAAATACCTTTTTATGCCGTAATAATTTCCGTTTTAAGTTTAACAATTATAGTCATAAAGAAAACAGCAGCAAAAATATTTATTCTACTACAAAAATATAACACGTTTAATAGTGTAACTTTTTTGAAGCACCAGTAATTCCCCAAAAAAAATTAAAACAAAATAAAACATAGAGCGTACAGGAAGAAGTATGAGAAGAAAAATAAATGTACCTCGAGGTATTTACAAAAATAACATTACAAAATGATTATGGGGATTCAAGTTGTCAACGCTGCTGCGTAAGGTACAAAGAGTAAGAAAAATAACTCCAAACTTAAAACACTTCTTTGTGTGCTTTAGTAAAGTAAGGTGTTTACATGGACAAGGGTGTCCCTTCAGGAGAGTTCTCAATCTGCCAATAAAATAGAATAAAATTTGAATAATTTTCTTATAAATTCTTTGTGATAGTTTTGTTTTTAAAAAACTTCTATATTATTTTTGGTTTACAAAGTCATTAAAAAAAAACAAGTTAGAGTGCAATATTCGGATGTGTCGAATCTTAAATACCCTGCACTAATAGCTTAGCATTTTATACATACTCGTATGTATATTGTTTGAAACACAATTTTACCAATTTAACGAATTTTATTTGATCCCAATAACTTTATTTACAAGAGATATGTGGGTGGCATAGCAGCAATGAACCAATTATTAACCTAACGCTTCTAAATCCAGTATCCAGTAATGTGATTTGCTTGAAATTCAGCTCAATAACGTTATTTATAATAGTTGTATGGTTGGTTGTTGTACTCGGAAGTATACTTAATTTGGGAGCTATTGCCAAATATGGACTGAAAAGTACAAGCTACAAGTAGCATAATTGCGTTGTTACCAATATTAGAATAATTTCTGGATTACGATTTCTGATCTGTATAAAATATTGATTCTATATCGATATTTATTTGACATTATTGAGGGTTAACTTGTTTTTCGAAAGTGGTACGTAAGCAATTATTACAATAGTGATTTTCGAAAGAGCTCCCAATTTTTCACAAATTCGAAATTCACAAAAATTTTTAAGGAATAATTTTTGTGTATATGTAAATAAACTGTTTGGAGTCGACCGATATTTATAAGATAAATATTAAGGTAAATGACTTTTTCGGATGTGGTCCTTAAATGGGAACAATGACCAATTACTGTCCGACCATCATAAAATTTAGTACAACAATTTATATATCTATAATAATTATTGGTAGCGAATTTTAGTCTGGTAACTACATTTGTATGGATTTATACGCATTTAAGTGAATTTTAAACGCGGACTTTATATGGGGTCTATGGTCAAACATGGACCGAGAAAAAAAAATTTCGTTTTGTGATTTCTTTTTACATGACACTTATTTTTGCCGAATTTTGTATTGATATTCCAATTTTGTATGCATTTATTTATCACCACGCCATATTTCGCGAAGATTTTTGTATGCGGGCTAAGAGAAATCATTGACCGATTCGTACTATTTTCTTCGCACTTTATAAAAACAACGTGTACAAAATTTCATGGCAATATCTGCAATATATTTTAAAAAACTGCAAGAAAAGTTTTTAAAAATATATATGATAATTACAGCAAATCTCGAACTACCAGTACCACTGGTTAAAGATTGCTGTTTGACTGTTGGCTAGCAGGTACCGCAGTGGTGCAGAGGCTAGAACGCAAAGAATTCTGATGAGAGAATGTGGTGATTCTCGAAACATGTAAATTCAACCCAGGTTCGATCCCCAGCTCAGCCAAGAAAATTATCAATAAAAATTTTCATAAAAATTCTTTCATGTTGTAAAAACAATTCTTACCTTCAGTTAATTTAATGAAAATTAAATTTAATGAACTCATGCCTAACTAAATAAATATATCAAAAATATAAAATTTTTATGGAGGTTGTCTCACATTTTGGTCCATAACTGTGGTTCTACTATACCGATTTTCAATACCAAACTGCTTAGGAGAATTAAAAACGGTTTTTTGTAAACTCTGTGGATTTTGGTTGTGTCGTTTGGACGTGAGAGTGTTTTACACAGACAGACGGACAGACAGACGGACATAGCTCAATGGACTTAGAATTCCATAAGGATCAAGAATATATATACTTCGTTAGGTCTTAGATGAATATTTCTTAGTGTTACACACGAAATGACAAACTTATATATCGAAAAAGGCTTAACTCAATTTTGTTTTAAAAAAAATCAGTGAAAAAAGCCTTTCTTCGATACCTTTATTAAAACAAAAATAAAAAAATTAAATAAGAACAAAAATGTGTTGCGTTGTTTTATTAAAAATTGTATTGAAATATTTGTTGTATCAAAAATTTTACGGATTTTATTAAGTTTTTTCCTTCGTCTGTATAGGCCTTTTTATATTAAGCCATCGATATACCCTCATTCACAACTTATGGTGGTAAAGCGTTTAACAAAAATATTCAAATTAATATTTATCTATGTATGCATATTAAATGAATAATTATTTCTAAAATATTGAACTAAATTTTATAACTGCGTAAACAAAATTCTCCAAAAATTAATACTTTCTTTAACATTTAACTATATAAATGTTTACTCAGCATCAGGGACATCCTTATAAAATTCTGTTTAGTCTGTAGGTAGAAATTCCATCAAGATGTATTTGCTACATACTTAAACATAAGAGTATATGTATGTATGTATGTATGTGTTTTTATTCACATCTGTATAGAGCTGCTGTTTTAAACGGTTGTTCTTAGAAGTCGTAGAAAATTCTTTGGCTGTTTCTGATGTAACAGATGAGATGTGCTACCACGGCAGCATCTTTACTGCTTTTTCTTTTCTGTTCTTCATCTTCTTGCTCTTATTATTATTATTAGCCCCCAGCATTTTCTCTTCATCGTGTCAAACAATAAATAAAAAATGTTAAAATTTTTCTTTAAGCATTTGACGGAAAACGTACAAAGTGTAAAGAATTTGGCAAGTAGAAAATGAAATAAGATGTGTGTTTAAAAGTTTGTTGTTTTTTTTATTTTTGTTAACGTTAGCTTCCCTTCTGCTTTTACCAATTAAGGTACATGAATAAAAGATAAAATTATTTGCAAACTTGTGTACATTAAATATTTATTTTGGCACCAAGCGGCTGCAGACATACACTGTGCAAGGGCGTATACGATTTTATAAAACTTTGTTAATGTGAATATTTTACATACATATACATATGTAGTTTTTTGTAGGAAATTATATTACTGACGGAAGTCTCAAAGGTTAAAACTGAAAGTATTCTATGAAAAAAAGTCAACAGTTACAAGTTTTCATTATTTCTTTTGTATAGTTCAACTGTTTCTATCGGCTGCCGGCCCTTTAGTTATCTATGGCCGGCCTTCCCTGCTCCTCTTTTCCAGTTTATTAATCATGCATAATTTCTTCACATATGTATATGTGAATTAAATATTTAAAGTAAACAATTTAATATGATTTCACTTAAAGCGCTATAACGAAAAACGTTTAAAACTTTTTTTTCCTGGTTTCCCCCATTTTATTAGAGCTACGTTTTCTCGCAAAGCAATAAAAGTTAAAATCCAAGAAAATGCTCATACATGTGTATATGTGTTAAGATAACAAAAGTTAAAACAAATTGTTGTTGTTAGATTTATAATTTAATTCGTGTGTTTTTTTTTTAAATCGTTTTGGTTTTGCCAAATTACTTCATACCGGTAAAAACATCTTCTTGAACGTTTTAATACTTGGTAAAATAAGTTTTAATCTTTTCAAATAAACATGCAAACATATTAATTCTTTTCGCTAATAAATACCTTGGTAAGAGAAAGTGGGGTTTTTAAGATGTTATTCAGTTAAGTCAAACATATTATATTGTTGGTTTTTAACAATTAATTGAAGTAAAGCACATAATGTTCATACTTGGTATTGAGAGCACACTACGATCAGCAAGACTTAAATGAAGTTCTATATTAATTACTAAAGTTTTTTCCATAATTTGCGTAAAATTTGGATTAAATAGAAACCAATTTTTATACACCATCAAACAACTGGGTTCTTATTAAATTTTTAGCCGATTAAACTACAGTTGGTTCAGAAGGTGAGTGCTTGGCCCTAAATTGAATTCAAAACTTAGGCTCACTTTATTGTACACAAAAGAAGTTGACGCCTCATTTTGAGCAGTTGTTTCGCAATATTTAAAACTAATACAAAAACATAACTAAAAGTATTAATTAATTGAAAATCACTTTTATTAATAACTAAAACAAGTAACAAAGTATAGTCGGTTAAGTCCGACTATATACAGGGTGGGCCAACTTGGACTGACTGATTTGAAATGCTTATAACTTTTGCATTTTTAATTTTTTTTAATTTTTTTTTTTTTGCAGATAATACAGAATTTTATAAAATTTCATAATGTCATCATACTCAGTGGAAGAACGTGTAAAAATTGTTGAATTTGCTAGCTACAGAAAATGACAATTTTTTGGATAATCTGATTATGAGCGATGAAGCACATGTTCATTTAAATGGATATGTGAATAAACAGAACTGCCGAATTTGGGGTACAGAGAATCCAAGAGCATTGCATCAGCGACAATTACACCCTGTCAGATGCACTGTTTGGTGTGGAATCATGGCTGATAAAGTTATTGGTCCATATTTCTTCGAAAATGAGCTTAATGAACCACAAACCGTCTCTGGGGTGGTATACCGGACCATGTTGGAAAATTTTTTACGTCCGATAGTTCTCAATAATCGTAACATATGGTTCCAGCAAGATGGAGCTACAGCTCATACCGCAAGAGCCACAATGACAATGGCAGTCAGTCAAACTTGGCCCACCCGTAGTTTGCAATAGATAATTCAATAGATAACCCAATTTTGTCATGCATAGCATTCGTTAAACCTATACTGTGATGGTTTGGACAGCTCTCCACAGCTCATAATATAGATAAGAACCTTTTGGTCCCACCAAATACAAAACATGGAAATTTAGCGTTGGTTTCGATTAGTAAGGATTCGTTGCAAAAATGAATTCCCCTTAAAGCTTCTAAGCAGCATTTCGGGCATGCAAAGTCGTTTTGCAAGATCTATCTGCTTCAATTCATATGTTATCTAATTTCTCTGCTTTTGGATGAATCTTGATGTTCGTAAATATTTTTACATTGCTGCTCCCAATGATTTTTCAAGCTCTTGCTGACACTAATCTTCATGGAGCTATGCCTCCTATTCTTATCCTTCAATGTTGTCCATATCTGTAGTAGTTTCAGATATAGAAACACTCATACTGCCATCTTATCTTTTTAATTTGACACTTCGTTATGAAAAGAATAACAACACAAAAATTTCTACAAATTATTAGGCTAGTCGGGACAAGCCCGACCATAAAATATTATACACAAAGTATAAGTGGAAAAACAGTCCTTCAGACATGGGTGCTATATGGGAGTTATGACCTTTTATGGACTGATAATACAAAAATTTAGTGGCATACTTCTGTGCATACCAATATGTTTTGTGTTAAATTATATCGCGATATAAACACTTTTGAAATATTAAAACCTGTTAAAGTGATTTTTGAATGGGGTCTTATATGGGAACTATGATTAATTATAGACCGGCTCTTATAAAATTGTCTTTAGGTGTGATTATGCTTTACGAGGGCGGTTCGGAAGCTTCTTAGCCTAACACAGAAGGAGTATAGTTAGTTTTTCAAAAACATATTTATTTTTCAATATAATCTTTTGATACTTTATTACATTAAGTCCTACGCTTATCTAGCAATTCTATCTCTTGTTTAAATTGTTTTTCTCAAGGCCTTGGTTTACAACTCTAATTGCACCTTCATTTAAGGTAAAACGCTTGCCAGCTAGGAATTTTTTAGATATGGGAACAATTAAAAGTCTCCCAGGAGAATAGGGTGGGTGGTCAAGCAACTCGTACTTTAGTTCATTGATTTTAGCCACTGTTAAAACACTCTTGTGCTCTGGTGCGTTGTCTTGATGAAAAATAATTTTTTCGTATCGGACGTTTTTCTCGAATTTTTACATATAATTGATCCCAGATATTGCAATAGTACTTTGAATTTATTGTTTTACCCTTTTGCAGATAGTCAATCATTAAAATACCTTTGAAGTCCCAAAAAACCGTTGCCATAAACTTATCAGCCGATTGAATTGCTTCTGCCCTCTTTAGGGCACTTCCTCCAGCTTCAGTCTATTGCTTGGATTGTTCTTTTGTTTCTGAAGTATAGTGGTGGATCCATGTCTTATCATCAGTTATGAACTGACGCTTAAAATGCATTTTTTTTCTTAAAACGATCCAAACAAATCTGAGAAATTTTCATTCGTATGCGTTTTTGGTCGACTGTTAACAAATGCGGCACACCCATCTTGCAGAAAGTTCTTCATGCAGAACTAAATGGACTCGATCATTTGAGATGACCATGATATTGGCTATTTCACGTACTTTTATTCTTCGATCGTTTAATATCATATCATGTATTTTGGCTACAATTTCTGTTGTTGTTGCTGATTTTGGACGTCCACTACGTGGTTCATCGTCAATGCTAGGACGACCACGTTTAAGTTCTGCAACCCAATTGTTTACTGTTGTATAAGAAGCACTTTCATCTAACACATTCACCATATCACTATAAGTTTCTTGTCCCGATAAACCTCTTTTATTTAAATATTTTATCACATGAATTTCAAAATTTTTCTTTTATTTCCCATTTTAATTTTTTGAACACTTGTTTCTATACCAAGGAGTTGCCTGATCGCAAAGAAATTTACCATGTGTTAATAGCACAGATAGAAGTTTCCAAAATACTTAACTTTTTTCTGTTCATACCGCGCTTACTGTTCTAGGCTAAAAAGATTTCAAACCAAAATTTGGTACTTGCATTAATTAAGCATTTATGACCGAACAATTAGCAAAGGTAAACTATAATGTAGGCTTTAATATTTATCAGGGTAGGTAAAATTCGTGCTTACGAATTAAATTTTATTTTTTCTTGCGTTAAGCATGGTACTCTGTTCATCATTTCGTGCGAAATACTATCAAAAGCCCATATAAAAAAAATTGATGCGAACTAATGCTGCTGAAGTTGTACTCTGTTCTTATTGTGAAAAGTTACGAAATGTTTCTGGCAGCATGTTTTTTCAACAAAAAAATGTATATGACAACATTTTTTTCCAACTGTGAAATAATGTAAGCGGCACTTATTTCGCACGAAATTGAAAAAAACAGCCAAAAACATATGGTTTTTGTTTACATAAAAGAAACAATGTTGCATACCTAAGGGCAATAAAAACGACAATTTTCTTCTAAATCACGGCATTGTCACCACTTGCTAATTGTCAAAATTTTCAAACGAAATAATTGATGTTGCTCAACAAATTTCGCAAATTTGAATAGAGTACCATGCTATAATTGGGATATATTTTTGTTTAACGCTTGTAAATGGTGTATCTATTCATGATGTGAATAAAATAAAAAAAGAATTCCGTTTTTTAGAGTCTAATTTTGTTTACTGAATCATAAAGTATACCGGATAGAGTTATGTATCGATTTGCTGGTACATACACACTATTTTTTAGAAAGCTTTTTCCATAAATGCAGCATCACACATAAGTAGAATCAGCCTATTGTCGAATATATCAAAGCTATTTGAGAAGATAGCAAGTTATTCCCGAGTTTAACTGAAAACAATTGTATTTCAAATCACCACAATCGAACAAAACCATATACTTGTAAATATCGTAAGAAAAACATTTGAAAAAATAAAAATTGTTGTGTTCTTTTTATCGACATTTCTCAAACATTTCCTAAAGTGTGGCATTATGGTCTAATATATAAATTGAAACTAAATTTACCCGTTAACACATATATCTATTGGAAAGCTATTTAACATTTCGAACATTTACCCCCTTATACAAAAACGATTATTAAATTTAACAAGCGTTTATTAAGCAAATTTTTATATGCAACTCTGTCTTAATAAACATTTGTTAAATTTAATAATCGTTTTTGAATAAAAGGGGGTTAAGCTTGAAAAAAGGAGTACCCCTAATTCTGGAGAACATTTGTATGGGGGCTAGGTGAAATAGTGAATCGATTTCAATCCAAACTGTCCTTGGGCCAAAAAAATATCATGCACCATAATTTTATTTTATTGAATAAAGATTTAAAAATAAAAACAAAGATCTAAATGGATCACGCTATATAAGGACAACTCCACAACATTAAATTGATATAATAACGATTTAAGCTGAATTTTTAACTACTCTAGACTTCTCTCTAGCAATGAATTCACCATCATTCCACTGTTTAGCAAATTTTATTTATTACTATTTTATTACTACTTAGCTAAAGCGAATTACAGATTTCGAAACTTATTTTCCAGCTGCATACCCATTTTTATTACACAATAGTGTTAAATTATAAAACAGTGTAGAAAACTTTGTTCTTAACCAAATAAAACTCCATTTTACGACAACAACTAGCTATTTGCTTTTTTGCACCTCTATGGTAGTAATAAACACTTGGTTAAAAACATTTGACACACGTTCTAACAGCTAAAGAAACAAAAACTTTATAGTTTACACATCATAATGCAGTAAAAAGTTGTACGTTCATTCATTCGATCGTTCGTTATATCTCTGATAAAAGTTGCATGCTGCCTGCATTCACTCCATACACAATAATTTGGAAATATTTTACAAATATTGTTTAACTCAACATAAACTAAGTAAACTGAACTAAACTGAGAAGTAAATATAAAAAAAATAACACAAGTTCGTTGCTATTTTGAAGCTTTAAAAACTTTGTTCGTAACAGGTTTTTTGTTTTTGTTCCTGTGTTGTTGTGATTATTTTCTATTTGTAGTTGCAGTTTTGTATGTTTTTTCAACAACTTAAATATTATTTAGATAAAGGTGCGATTACATGCAGATGAGTGGCATTAAATATAAAAAAGAAAAAAGTTAACATGTAAACACGTAAATATACTAGTAAGAGCAAATCTTTACATATGTGTGTGTGTATTTATTAAGAAAATTACTTAATTTTTCCTTACATTTCCCACACCCAACAGCTTTTGTATGAAAATGGGAACTTGGTGAAACTTAAAACTTTTTAAGTTTTTTTTATTTGTTTCTCGTTTGTTTTTGTTGCCTTTTTGAAGGCAACAACAGAAATATGGTAGGTGGTTTGAATTAGTTCTTCTGTTTGTAACTTATTGATAAGCTAGTTAGATTCTATCTTAGGCTTGTAGAAGACAAAAATAAATATACACCAAAAGCTTAATACAGCCTGTCACATTTTATACAAACTTTTTAAAACTTTAATTCACTTTGAAGACTTTGACTTGAATCTTCTTTTGTAAGTTTGCAAATATCTTTATGCGAACCGAACAATTTAAAACAGGAAAAATTTGAATCAAATTATTCCAGATACATATTTTCGAATTTATCAAAAATTTTTTAAAAATTTAAATTTTTCACAGATTTAACAAATATGTCAAAAAAAATCAAAAAATCTGATATTTTACACTTCTGTTTACAACGTTTACAATTTTTCAGGACAGATAAATAAGAAATTCATGAGTTTTCCGTTTTATAATAATAATCAGCTTTAAGATTTTACCATATGGTCGACCAAACACATTTTTCAAGTGTCGAAAGTAGCGCTCGAGTGCCTTGGTTTTTTAAAACGGTGCAGAAAATACTTCACTCCATCTGTTATTCTTACTATTTAAACCACCTATATTCGACCAAAAATGGAATACAGCTCTCATGTATGGGCCGGTGCTATTTTGGCGTTACTTGACCGCGTACAGGAGAAGGCGAAGATGCTAATCGGTGACAGTAGGGTATCCAACTCTATTGATTCATTGGAGCATCGTCGCAATGTGGGTTGTGTTTCACTGTTCTATCGATACTATAATGGTATGTGTTCTGCTGAAATCAGGGAACTTGTTCCTGAAACGCGCAGTTTTTTACGTAATACACGTTCTTCAGTCAGGGCTCATCCATTTGTGTTCGACTGGACAGTGGATCGCACAACACACTACAGGGAAAATTCGTTCTTTAGACGTACTGTCCGTATGTGGAACAAACTACCAGCAGAAGTATTCCCTGCCACTTTCAATATTGGAAAATTCAAATCAAATGTTCACAAACACAACTCCCTCTATCCTCCCTCCCATAACCTATTTTCCTAGTTCCAACACAATGCATTGCATAAGTAGGGGTCATCCCCTGAGTGCTGGTCCACGAAAAAAAAATAGGGACAATATATTTCAAAGATTGGATTGTTTTCTACATTTAAAATTATATCAAATTAAAAACTACCCTTCAGGCAAATATAAATTTCTTTAATGTTCTTTAATAAAGTTTTTGTTTAATAAAAAGAAGAGTTAGGCACCTTCGCCCAAAAATACAAAAATCACTAATGTTCCTAAATTTTTAAATTGAAAATCGTTTATTTTGATAAAGATAATTCAAAGGTGGCCCAAAATTCTATCTCATATTAAAAAAATATTCAAAAGTGACCTACTTTCAAATCAATCTAAATTTCAGGCTGTTAGTTAAAAAGAACATGTTAAGCTACCACAGCTTATAATTTATATATTGTATATACACTAGGGATGCCAAACGAAACTGGTTTTTCAAATTCCGGGATTCAAGGATTTCATAAATGAATCTCAGGATCCCTGGATCATTGATTTATTAATAATAACAATTTATTTCAAATATGTTTGAAAACAAAAATAATAATAAATCAAAACAAAAAAAATGTAAAAAAATTGCACATAAAATTCCATACAAGTAGAAATAGGTCCCTGTGGACCTTGTACTTTGTATAAGGGCAACGGATGACTCAACCATCGGATCGTTAACAGAACAGAAAAAGCTATAATCAGATTTATGATATTATTGTTAGAGACCGTCACAATTTAAGTACACAACTCAAGGCAAGCAGAATCGCGATCAAATATCAAAAAGTAGAGTAATCAGATTTTGGCAGTCGAACAATAAGGTTCACATAACAAAAATCAAAGATCATAATATTATTTGAAAAATAAAATAAAAACGTGATCAAGGATAATAATCCTATACGTATAGATAAGAAAAGGATACTAATCCAATATATTTATTTTATTTTTATTTATATATTATAGTTTAATTTACCTTTATTTTATTACCAACATTTTACTAACTGTTCAAGTTTAAGTCTTTTTTATTTAAATTTTTATTTTCAATATTTCGCTACGTCTTCAGAAAAATATTTTTTTATTTTGATAATTTCAAATTTCTTGTCATAGGAAGAAGTGTATGTCAATTTTTAACATAACAAAATATTAAAACAATTTATAGCAAGTAGAAAATATTATTAATTATACAATACAGTGCCTGCTTTGTAATTAATTATTTTAGAGATGTAGTTACATCTCTGACATGTAACAAGGTTTGTAGTTATTTTCAGTGTTTAATAACGATACATTTTCAAAGTTTGGATAGTGATTTAATTTGCTACATTGAAAAGATAACGCAGTTCTTTGTAAAGTACTATAGAGTCTATGTCTTTGGTCTGATTTATGTCCAGCTATTTTGGGTTTTACTTTATTTTTCGTTGTACCTATGTCTATATAAATACTTTATTACAATTTTCTTTATCATTTTCGTCACAAGGTATTTTATATACAACATTCGACATGTTCCATTTTCCTATTTTATTTTTTGTTTTACTAAATAATATCCAATATATTATTAAAATATAATTTTAAATTTAAATAAATAAGTATTAAAATGTAAAGGTTTATAAACCAATACATCAAACTATTACAATATAATATATTTTTAGTTTAAATAAATAATTTAAACTTAATAAAAAGGTGGTTTCATTTAAAAACATAATTAAGAATTCAAATAATCCTTGAATTCTTCTTGTCTCCATGTACGTATCCCCATCGACTAGCCGTTTCTAAGTAGCAGATTTATTTCCTAAAATAATTCAATTCTGCCTCAAAAAACTTACCCTCAGCAAACTGCCAAAATTTAGACTCGAAGTCAACATTGGAAACAACTTGTAAGAAAATAATGCTGTTACCTAGGCACGATACCGCACATAATAATGTTGTTACGTTTTTACCTTTTAAAAACGGTGGTTTATTTCCCTTCCATAAGCCGGTTTCTTTTTAATTGCAAAATCTTTATTAATTTAAATAAACACCAAACAAATAAAAACAAGTAAAAAAGTATAGCCGGTCAAGCCCGACGATATAATACCCTACACCCAGTATATGTGTAAAACAGTTTTTCAGAAATGGGCGCTATATGGGATATATAACCTATTATGGATTAATCATCAAAAAATTTAGTGTCATGATTTCTGTGTAAAACTTTATCTCAATATAATTACTTTTAAAAGATTTATGGAGGTTAAAGTGAATTACGGAGAGATTCTTATATGGGAGTTTCGACTAATTATGCACCGACCATTATAAAATTAGGTGTCATCATTTCCGTATATATTAAATTTATTTGTGTTGAATTTTATTTAGATACCAATATTTTTTAAGAAATTTATGGTCGTTTAAGTGATTTTCGGAAGTGGCCCTTATATGGGAGCTACGACTAATTATGGACCGATCATAATAAAATTTTACCGTATTATTTGTATATATATGAGATATATATGTGTTCAATATTATTTGGATACCTACATTTTTAAGTGAGTTACACCCTTTTTAAGAGAGCTATGATAAATTATGGACTGATGTGCCCAAAATTTTTAGATCTGATTTGGTTTCATTTACCACTCATTTGTGGTTAAATTTATTTGCATACTTGCAGAATTCAAACATTTATGGGCGCCAGGTGAAATAATGGACCGGTTTCCACCAGTTTCAATCCCGTCCGACCTTGGGCTGAAAAAAATAACGTATCAAATTTTATCGAAATACCTTCAAAATTGCGAACTGTACTCTGCGCACAAGCTTTACATGGACGGCTGGCCAGCCAGCCAGAGGGACAGACGGACATCGTTAAATCGACTCAGGAAGTGATTTTGAGTCGATCGGTATATTTTAAGGTGGGTGTTGGACCAATATTTTTAGGCGTTACAAACATCAGCACAAATCCAATAGGGTACAATACACCCAATATGGTGGTGTAAGGTATAATGAACACTCTGTCTTTTACACACTTGTATTACGGTTTAAGAACACACTTAAATTACTGTCTGAGAACAATTTGATCTTACACAACGATGACTCATTCTATTTGTACAGCAATCATAATTTATGGAAGGTTCGGAGCTAAGATAGTAGACTGCAAATTTAGAATGTTTGTGTCTAGAATATTCAGCCAAAGTCGTTAAAACTCAATGTTGTCATATTGCACAGCTATGCTTATAATAGGGTGTTCGCAATAATGTTTATAAATAAAAATTTTTACAGACGCTAAACAAGTTGTATGTCGATAAACACGCAATCTATAGATAAGGATGTTGTATGTTGATAAACATGCTGTATGTTGATCCCGACCGTCAAATTTATATTGCAATACAATTTCGTAAAAATATACTTGTTTCCATCTTGGTTGATATTTTATGGAAGACATGTGAAAAAAAATTTAAATAACTACATGACACATTTCCTTTTTCCGTGAATTCTCATATTTCTATAATTAATACTAGCCACTAGATATGTAATTTAATTATATTTTTATTTTGAATATATTTTTACTTGGAAATATGCCAATATGCCAACAATCTCAAAAAGCCCGTACATTTAAATCAAGGAAATTCAATACAGTATTAAAGAAATCCAGCTACATACATATATGCAATATGGTCTTAGAAAAATTAACTTAAGTTTAAGAGATTCCTGGTTATATTGTATTATTTATATTTATTTTATATTATTTATTTATGATTCAACAAAAAATTTAAGTCTGAATAAAAAAATAACTATTCTAGTTAATAAAAATTTCTGAGAAACTTCGATTCTTTGGTTTAATTGTTATTGAAATATCTTTTAAATTCCCAGGAATGTATCATTCCTATTCAAATTTTTCGTTTACTTTTCAATATTAAAATGCACAATAGTGAGCAACTAAGATTCGTTTCAGCCTTATAAAATATTGCTATTTATTCCCTCTACTATTATATAGGGTGATTTATTTAGCCTTTTTTATTTTGAAATAAATCACTTAAAATAGAGTTATATGTTGGAATCCTTATTTTTCGGAAAGAACAATCTCTGACATTTGATATAATATTATTCAAATATTGCCCTCAACAACGTTATAGTTGTTCAATTCTGAAGGTATAGTTTAGAGCTACAGGTAGCAGGCAATTAACAACTTTTAGCTTTACACAAACTCAAAGCCAGCTGCCCAAAATTAGCTTGCAATAAACTCATTGTTTATTTTACATTGATTTAGAGCAGCTGCTGCAATCTCTGTCTTTCTACGATAGCAGGACACCAGCCATGTGCAATCTGTGTAAACAAAGCTATATAAAATAGTTATAAACGGATCACCCAGTAGTTGCCGTTTCTATTCTTCACAAGTGTGAAAATTGCATGTTAATGCTAAATGAAATTGTAGAAATTTGTTTCAAAATTCTTCTCACTTCCGGTAATTAGATGCACATTTACATCCGAAAATATCAAACAGAAAAAATAAAGAAAATTAAAACACATGTGAAAACACTTTTCTTTTAAAACTACAACTTAAAATAAATTAGTTTTACTTACAAACTCACAAACACAAATATAAAATCCTTTATATAAGTTTGTGTATTTGTAAGTGTATATGTTCAAATATTAGTGCAACATGTGTTGCATTTAAATTGACAACATTATGTATTCAAGCGATTTCTGTTGATTTTTAGGGCAATTGATTGTAGTTGTTAAATATTTTAAGACGTGCTATTGGTGGAAAAGTTTGTGGATTTGTGGGTGACACATGGTTACATTGGAGTTAATGCAGTTTTCTATGAGATTTAAAATGTATAAATATATTTGAACAGTGACAGAAAGAGTGAAGGGTTAGTAGCAAATGGGAGTAAGAAAATTGTGTTTGTGAAAAATTAATTAATTTGCTGGTGACAAATAAGACTAGTGTGCCAAAGAGAATATTTTAAAATACGAAAGCTGACTAAAATGAAACTCTGGAACATAACACTGTGCCGGAAATACAGCATTATTGTAAGGATTTTTAAACAAAATATTTGTTATAAAAAAAGTAAAAATATAAAGTGCATATACATCAAATACATGATTTTTATAGCAATTTTCTTATATTAAGACCTCGTAGCTTATTTCTCTTTTCTGGATGGGGTAATTGATTCCTGCATGATTTCTTTATCAAATAAGCTTTATATTAAAAACCTGCAACAATTTATGTAAAAATAATTATCTACTTTTGCAGAAGTTCGCATAAACACATTAAAAATATATTAAATAATTCTTTGTGTAGTGTGGAAAATTGAAACATAATATTTTTTTATTATCAAACATTGTTGCTAAGTATCCTGTATAATTTTTTCTCAGCAAAAACCAATATTAAATATTGACTGATAGGGGAATAAATACACATCTTAAGTATATAGTTTTTAATAATTGAATGCTGATCAAAAACAAACTGTGGTATGTAGTTATTTCTAAATACAAACATGTTTCAGAAAATAAAATTTTAATAATGCTTACGAACAGTATTGTGCAATATTTGACTCATGTTCGGTAAAAAGAGAGAAAAAGGAAACAATTATAAATTAGATGGAAATAAATGAACTTTGTAATAGTGGTCTAAAATTAAAATAAATGATAATCTTTAAACCTTCTATTTAATGTAATTATTTAAATTTCCAACCAAAGAAATATTAATATGGAATTATAAAAGAAGTTCTAGATCATTTATTAATTTAATATCACTTCCTATCAAAAAACGATATTTTTCATGGAATTCTAAAATATGTTCTAGATGCTTTAATAAATAATTCTTTAAAGATGGAGGATAATCTATGATCACTTACGTATAATTAATAAAGAAAATCTTTTTTTATACAGAATTACAAAAAAACTCTAGATTCATTAATAACGTTTTAAAGTGCTGTTCGAAATGGCAAGAATCTGTTTACGATTTTTTATAGCCTTTATATAAATTACTTCCCGGAATATGGCTCCATGGTATATATGTAAATGCTTATAGAAAAGCAGTATTCATATAAAATTCAGCAAAAATAAATTCAATGTTAAAGGAAATCGTATATTTTATGATTTTATAAGTTAATCGACCTTCTTTATTAATTATCTTGGTTTTTATAGAAATTATTTCTAACAGGCTTTTAAGGTCAGTTTTCCTCCTAAATGTAAATAAAAGACTTGATTTATTTATGCATTTTCGTTTGTATTTTACCAACATCTTCAGGGGATGAATTTTTATTAAATATATCTTTTCTTTAAAGACAACTGTGATACCTAGCATTAAGAGACAATCTACTGTGATATTTCTAATTAATTATGTTTACATTTATTTCAAATTATATGTTATATGTCGTATTATTTGTGTCGTGAAAAACATCTTTTAATTAAAAATAAATGTAAAAATGAATAAGAAAAGATATATTTAATAAAAATGTTGGCAAAATACCAACGAAACGTCGGATAGAAAATAAATCAAGTCTTTTATTTACATTTAGGAGGAAAACTGATCTTAAAAGTCTGTTAGAAATAATTTCTATAAAAACCAAGAAAATCGTATATTCTTTATTTATTTGTTTGCATCAGTCCATATTTGAGGATAGGCCCCATATAAAATCACTTCCGAAAATAAATTAAATTATCTTTTTTTAAAAATCACTACCAAGTTCAAATTCAATCCTAAGAAAACACAAACTTGTACATATCAATCAGCGTACCGACATTTATTTTATGGCTATCAGTCCATATTTGATCATAGCCTTTATATAAAGTCCACAAAAATACCTTAATCTCTTATAAACTTCATTATCAAGTGGAAATTCAACACATATAATCCACATATATATAAATCGACATAACGTACTTTATGGTGATCCACCCATAACTGGTCATAGCTCTCATATAATGTCAATATCAGAGAATAACTGGAATACTCAGAAATTTATTGAGATGGAATTCCTTAAGACCTTAAGAATTATATTATGTATCAAATAACTCGTATAAACATCGTTATCGATACAAAATGTAAAACAAATTTGTTTCAAGTATGTCTAGAACAGGGTATATAAGAATATAAACTCTCACTTGTTACTATTAATGGCATCAGCAAAAGCCGCATTAGAACCTAAAAGAAGAAAATTCCACAAAAGAGCGATTAAATACATTTTTTAGCTTTTAAATGAAGCCCTTAGCATTTTATATAATAATAATGAACCTAGAAACAAAATATTAAACACATATGGTCCTAAGTGATTGATAATACACAATATACAAGAATGAAAGTGTTCTTCTTGCAAACTACATAGATTGATTGATCAGCCTCTTGTTCTCACATAAAAGGCCCACAAACTAATAATAATATGGTTTCATTCTGATAACAAAATGTTTATTTCTTTTATTTTTTTTTCTTCTTGTAGTCGCTGTTGTTGTTTTCTTTTTCATTTTGCACATGTCTTTTTTCGCACATAAAAGAAATATAAACAGACTCATTATGATAAAGTAATCAATACATACATAAATTTATGCACATCCATACATACATATGTGTGTAAAAGAAAGTGTATGTGTAAATTATCATATTTTTTTCTGTTGCTGTTATTTTGCTCTTCGCCATTTAATAAGGATGTCATTATTGTGTTTTTCTCTTCTTTTCAATTTAATAATACATAAATGGAATAAATTTCTTTATATGTATGTTTTTTTAATATTTTTTTGGAACATCATTGATTATGTTGGTTAGGGAAACTAGTATAATTCTGTTTACAAATAAATATAAAATGTATGTATGTATGCAAAACCATAGAATAAATAAAAGAGATTAATTGTTAAAAACAATTTTAAGATATTTTAAAATATTTAATCTAATTTCATTTCGAAAAATGTACAAAATATATCTAGAACATAAACAGGAAGTAAGGAGAACATAACACTGAAACCTTTTTTGTACGAAATGCAAAGTATAATTAGTTTAACTTTAATAGAATATAAATAAATGTTTCATTTATTAAGACAAGTATTATTTCGCTGTTTTAAACCATTTTGTCATGGGCTTAAATTTGTTACTTTCCTTTACCCAATAAAAAATGTAAACTTATACAGATATTAAACAGCTTTGAAAAAAAGTCATTGACACTTACACAAACAATAATAACAAAATCTGTCTTAACGTTTTATCATAATTTTTTAGGCCCTGTTCCTTTTTTAATAAAAAAACCAGTAATAATAATGAGAGAGAAAAAACCGCTCGATTCATATGTTAATGTAAGCGCTACAAACATACATTCATATATAAATATATATTTATATGTATGGTATATACACTCACACCCCAGTGAGAAAATTTAAAAAAAAAGTTTTCGATGCAAGAATTATACCCGAAAATCGGTTTAATACACCTAAATCTTTACAAATCCGTTATTGAGCTAACACTTTTAAGGAATAAGTTTTATACTTATAGATCTATTTTTATAGATACTAATAGCTACATATGTATATATTATATTCGTAAAAGACATGTAAATTTTATGAATAACAGATTTTTTTAAACTGCAACTTATATGAAAGCTATGATTAGTTATGAAGCAATACTTATAATTTGGGAGGCTTAATTTTTTTGTAAATGAAACTACATTTAAAAAATGTTTAATAAATAATTACCAGCACAAGTGTTAAATGAGCGTATATATACGTTTTTCATTCCTTGTGAAACATGGACAATATTCATTTGAGACGCAACAAAATAGATATGCACAGTTTCACACTTTCTACTTCTGTCCCATAAAACGAAACACAGCGATCAACGTTATAAAAATAATTTTCATTTATAGTGTGATAGAAGTTCACTGCGCTGTCAACACTGTTCAACTCATTACTATCAACTGTCTGCCAGAAACGTCAGTCTTATCTACCGTCTCTGTGCTGCTGATGGTTAATGGTATTTATCTCTTTCCCTTCTCTTACCTTGATCTTTATGAAATTCCAAGTTGATCCTATGTTCCCTTTATGTATGTGTAAAACAGTTTTACGACAACCAAACTAATCAGGTTTCCAAACATTTATTTATCATTCTTCTAAGCAGTTTGGTATTGAAATTCAGGCAAATCGATTCAGTAGAATCAGAGCTTTAAACAAAAATGTGAGACTAACTCTAAAAAAAGTTCATATATTTGTTATTACAGATAAAATAATGACATTTTTTACACGTTGTTCTTATAATAAAAAGATGAACTGTGATGATAGTAAGAATCGCTTCAAGATTTCTCATAGCCCCCAAACACATGAATTGAATTTTTATGTCTTGCAACATTTTTCATATGAAATATTCAAAACATTGGACTATCGACTGATAGTAATAATTTCGAAAAATCCTCAGAACTTACAGTGAAATTTTTCCTATTTTTAAATCTTTGCATTTTACCCGCTGGGCTGTTATGCTTCTTTGTAAGTATATTTGTGGTAGTACAATTGTTGTGTTCGTTCATACAGTTATTTGTTGTCATTGCTCTAGATATTGTAAAATGTGGTATCACATCTACACGTACATCAACATATAAGCATATGTACATATGTATATCGTATGTTATGTATTTAGCCAAATATGTATGTATGTGAACTAAGATAGATGACAACATTTTCCATGTGACTGTCTATCTGTACGTCTGTTCGTTTTTCTGTATGTATAATTGTTTGTTGTTGTTGTTGTTGTTGTTATGTATGTATACAATTTGTATTGTACAACATCAAGTACAAAACCAAAGCAAATTTACAGCTACATTGTAACTGAAAAAAAAAACACAGACAGACATTCATTTTTACTATAACACACATTCGTTTCAATATACGAGTATACACACAGATTTATTCAGAATAACACTTTGTCAATTCAGAAGAAGAAAAAGGAAATAAAACAGTTTTTTACTTACACACATTCACATATACAAACAATCATGCTTACAAGTAAATATTTATTACACGAGTTGGCAAATACTACAGTCGTTATAGAAGAGAAAAATGTGGTTTGTAATAGGGTTTCCTGTTTCTCTTTTAAGTTGTAGTGTTACTTTTAATATTTTCGAGTTTTAATATTTAAATATACACCAGTTTTTAACCCATAATTTCACCTGCTGGAGATTTTTTGATGAGTTTAAGTAATAAATTATACAATTTAGCAAATAACTAAATCAAATACTTTTATTTGTATTTAAAATTTGCTAAATTGTATAATTTATTACTTTTTTGAGAAGAACCCTGGGTTTATTTAACAAAAATTATATAAATAATTTTTAAACATTAACAAATTTAAAGAATAAATGAACGAATTGTTTATGTCGAATATTGTGCAATAGTTAAAGTAATCCATCAAAAAAAAAACACGGATTTGTTTTATTTTTAGTTTTTCTTCATTATTGATTACTAAGTATCAATTTGTGATTAAGTAGTATTCAATTACTTCTTTTTTTTTTTGTTATATAAATATTAAAACAGTATAAAGCTGTGTTTACATTATGTGTATTTGTCATGTGGACTGTGGACGCATGTCAAATTTGTACATATAGTCTGAACACCTCCAAACAATATCAAATGTTATTTCTCTGTGTACAATACACATGATATTTTTTATTTAGAACGAGTTCTATTTTCAAGTGACAAACCATCTGCCATCAGCTGTTTTTTTATAACCAAAATTTTGTGGCGGCAAAAATTAATTGAAAGTTTAATAAATATAATTTCTACCTAATAGTAAAACAAAAATACAAAAAAAAAAAAAACTACACAAATTTATTATTGAAAATGTAGGGAAAATTTAAAAGGAGTTAACAAAAGTCAGTACATATGTATGTATTTTTTATTGCAATTTTTATGGTTATTTTTATGTTGTTCCAGTTTTACTGGTGAAAAGAAGCGGTTGTACTGATCGAAATGTGGCAAGAAAGTGAATGCTTGTATAACCCGCGGAACAAGTTTTACCATAATATGCATGTCAGGTACGTAGCGCTTAATAATATGGCTAACAAATTAAAAATTTTCAATTCATCTTTTGGCCCTAATGAAGTTAAGGTAAAGCATTTAATTTAATTAAAGCAATTGCAGTTTGGCAATTGTTATTTGTAATAAATGTAATGCAATATATTTCCAGAATAAAATAACATACTTGCGCGGTCAATATAGCCGGGAAATTGCAAAAGCAAAAGAAAAAAGAAACGGGGCCGGTGCAGATGATGTGTTTTGGTTCAGCGAAATGGGTTTCCTGGAAGAATTTATTAAAATTAGAAAAGATGCATGTAACTATTTTATCAAATAAATAAAATTTTATTTAATTACAAATTTAATTTTTATATACATACAGCTATTTTAAGATTTTTTTTATAGGTTATGTCAAATGTAATTGACATAACCAACATATGAACATGTAACTTATAAACCGTATGTAAAACTCAAATTTTGGCATACACATGAAATCACATATGGGTAGAAAAGTGGCATTCCATATGGCAAATACACATAATGTGAGCACAGCTTAAGTATACATACATATGTGTTATATAAATATTATTATCATTACTGTGACCTGATTTAATATGAGTAATGATTTATATCTAAATTTATTGCATACTTTATAAAGACCTTTCCAGTGATTTATCACTGTAATGTATTTAGCCGCCTACATACTAATATCTTGCATTTAAACATCCTTTTTTTTCAAATGTCATATGATATCAACCTATACATACGTTTTAATTTAATACAAATATTTATTAATCATACGTCCAGTACATTTTGTATTTACACCTTAAAGTATACTATACTATTAGTAAAAAAAATTTACTATGTATAGTGTGACGTATACGTCATGTGAACAATAAATGCATAATAATCATACGTACAAAGCATAAGCAGATGCTGCCCTAAATTGTATGCAATAATAAATTAAAAACCCAGTAATACAAAATTATGAAATATTAAACCTGCAATTATTTTATAAAGATATTTTCAATAATGCAAAACAAAATCTGTAATTTTGGATTTTCTTTTATAGAACGTGGTTTTTTCTTAGTTAGTTTCTTTTTTATTCCAAAAACATGGCATTGTTCCAAAGAAATGAAATGTAGAAAGTTGAAGTAAAGTCGATTTATAAGAATATTCACTTAAATACACATTTATAATTAAATAAATATTACTTTTTAATAATTTGAAAATACTAGTTATAGAATATTCAAATTTATTGGCTTGCATATATACATACATATGTACATATACATTAAAAGGAAACAGGGAAGTTTCAAAAAAAAATTAAAGAAAGCTTTTAAAACATATCACTAAACTAATACAAACTAAATAACCTCAAGTTTCCATTAAAATAAATAAAATGCTGTATAAAATTGTATAATTTTCTTTCTAAATTTCCGTATAACTGTATAGGCACAACTTCCCTTTATTGTTGTTGGTTATATAATGTACAAACAAATACACTCACAATGTTGATTTGACACATGTAGTATAAATCTACAAAAAAAAAAAAAACAGAAATAAAAAACAACTACATACAAATTTTGTGTTCATTCTGTTTTATCCATTAAACTGTGTGTTTTAGTACCCTGCAAACATAAAGATAAACGCTAGTAAAATCATATGTTTAATCTTAAATTATCTTTACAAACAATTTAAGAAAAACAAAGCCACTTTTTATTATTCTCAGATAATTACTAAAGTGTTTGATTTCAGTTAATTTTAATTTATAGATTGAACTGATTTGGTGGGCATTTATATTTCCTTTTTGTGTATAAAAGACGACGCACTTTAACAGAAGGACAAATCACCTGTCTTAGCCATACAAAACTTTAATTTAACACATGTGATTGTGTGTGTTCGCATGTCTATGAGTTTCTATTGTACATATTTATGCAAAAGTACATACTTTCATGCGAGATGTTAACAAATACATAAATATTAGACCGGCACATGAAAGAAATCATCATTTAAATAGATTAACTTAAATAATTTTTTTATACTCGAAATGTGGTACTTTTATGCTTATTTGTTTTAAGAAAATGATAGTGAATTTTATTTTTCGATAAAAATGTTCATCAAAATTCAAATTCGAAAAACTAATTAAAAAAAAAACATAAATTTTCATTCATCCCATGGCAAGATCCAGTATATATGTATGTGTATACTTTCCGCGGTCTTCTGAATTCTTAATTGTTTCTAATTCAAACATTTTAATAATCAATGAATTTGAGAGGATTTTTATTACGATGGAACCATAAATAACCACATGAAATAAATTCTACTTCAGTTCTGCTTGAGTTAGATTTCATAAAGATGTTTTAATTGTTTCAGAAGTCAACGATTTAATAACCAATGTCACTAACCCACTGTGGTGCGTTAGAATTCGTTAATTGTGCTAAGTTTAAATATATAACATTTTAGCTATTGCGTGTACAGCATAATAATGTGTAAATTTTTCAAATTTATAGATTTGATTTTGAAAAATATGTACAATATAAATTTATTCAAAGTATTGACGATTGTTAAATATGACTTTTCCCATCTTCCTGTCAACATATGGATTCCTCGCCAAATAAAGTTTTCATCTTTGTAGGGTCAAGAATGGATTAAGCGAATTTCGAATGCCCTATTCTTAAGTGCAGCTACCAGTCAAAAAAAAACAGTAATCTGATGTGGCAAGTTCTGGAGTATAAGACAGGTGAGCCAAAACTTACTAACCACTTCTGTTTAAATAGTTTTAAACATTTTTTGCAACATGTGACCAATAGTTGTAGTGCTGGAGTTAGTTTTTATGTCTGGCCGCATATTCTGGGCGTTTTTCGGCCAATGCTTGCTTAAAATAAATCAGTTGAATTCTTTACAGATTCCATGTAATGGTTGGGCCAGATTTTATCAGATCATAACAGATAGGATCCCTTTAGTCCAACTATATTCCGAGAATTATCTTAGTTTCATTGTTATTTGACTTTAGTATTAGTGCTGCTTGGAAGGTCTTCACATACCATCTCAATTTCCCTGCTTTTGGATGATGCTTTTGGTTTGAGTATTTGCAAATGTTTGTATGCAAGCAATGAGTGTCCCTTTTATTGCAACATTGCTCTCTATGCTTAAAAGACAAATCGCTGACAAAAAGGAATGTGTAGCTATTGTATCCTAAACCTATTTTATTGAACAATGCGTTGTATATTAGACCTGGCCTTAAAAAATGGATTTGCTTTGTTTTTGGGTAGCTTAAACTAACCAGTTAGTATTTATTTTGAGTTTTAGCAACTGAAGAACATAATAAGAGTCATCTGCAGTAACACTATTTTCAAGCACAGTTTTAATTTACATACATACACATTTAGTATGCCTGTAATTCTGGGTAACTATTCTGAGCTAGACATTTTTGATATTATTTAGAGTTACACCGGTTACAGAATCAGCTATATGACTAGTTATTTTTAGAAGTGCGTGTCTTAGAAGGAAATCAATTAGCTCTACAGAGATAACAAAGACCATAGTATGGATTACAAGAGGAAGCTTAGTGATAATTGACTCCCAAATTGATTACTTCTAGTTGGTAATATAACTACAATATGAAAAGTCCAAAACAAATTCAATTAAGGTGACTTAGTAAAAACGAAAATTGAATTCTCGAGAGATTATTTGAGAAATAAAAAATATGCAATGTACTTGTCTTTACATTACAAAGATCACATAAGTGTTCCAAGGGTCAAATATACACAAATATACAGGTTTGAGCCAAGTACATAATTAGATATTAATGAAATTTAGTTACTATCTAAAATTGATACAAAACTGATGGTATATTCTTTCATAACATTTTTTGCTTTTATTTAATATTTTATATACAACAATACTTTTGGTTATTACTAAAATATTTCATTAAATTTCTATACAATTTGGTTTGGTTTTTATGATTTTTTTATTTTATGTTTTTGTTACATGTCGGCGAATTTTGTTATATTTGTGGCTGCTGTTGTCCAATATTTGATGTTCAATATTTACCCAATGACCTTAATCTGATAAGAACTGTATGTTGTAGTTAAACTTTTAAAGTTGTGTTATGGAAATATCATTGAAAACTTTGTAGTGATGATTTCAGTTTCTATAAATATACTTGTTTGTGTAATAAACATTATGTGGCAAAATGTGTTGCAAGTTTATAGAAATCATTTTATTTTCAGCTCGAATATGGTTTTTTGTGCAATAATATTAATAATCAGAGTCGAACATAAAGAAACCTTATTCATATAAAATCCGGCTTTACTTCAGAAGCTCTTTAAACATAACTTGTGTTATTCGGTCAACAAATTGTATCAGTCGAAATATATATTGGGAAATTTCTTGATAAACCGCAATGATTGCACAAAATGCTAAGCTTCTCAAAAGTTCTGTAAATGATGTTAAAAACGATTGAAGTAAACCTTTATCACTGACCGAAAACAACAAGTAAGCAAAAACGGTATTAAAGAAAACCTCGAACTTATAAAGAAAACAATACGTTCAATATACCGAACCCAGGAGTTCAGCGAACATGAAGGCACAAAGAAATAAAACAGCAATTTAGTTACTGCATGAAGAATACTAGTCTATCGTAATGGGAATTAGAATGGTGTTGCTTTAAAACTGGCTCTACAACTGCCATATTGTGGATGATGGCTTCAATCAGTTATCGGGAAAAAAGTAAAGTTCCAATATATTGGGTGTAGAAAGAAAATGGGGGATTTTTAACTGATTATGTCATTTATATTTATTTAGTTATTAAACATTATAATGTAAACAATAAAGCTTTTTTTGCTTCGAAAATGTCGAATTTTGTGCCAAAAAAAAAAGTTATATGTGGGGGGTTTTGCTTTACTTCTTTAATTTTAAACAAAAAAAATGCCCCTGTATCACATCGATTGCTCACCAAAGCTTATGGTTTATGTTCTATCTTTTTCCAAGTACGAGAGATGGTGTGGGCATTTCAAACTGGTGTGTCTGACACGTAAGACAAAGATATCCCAGGCCAGTCAAAAATATTTGAAGAGCAAATATTTGAGAAGATTGTTGCCAAACTCAACAAGAGCTTGCAAAATTATTGGGAGCTATTCAAGTCACAATTTCAAAATGTTTGCGGTGCGGAGTTGAGATTTTGCCCCAGGAAGCCCCAAAAAGGCTTAAAGACCTGGAGTTGAAGAGTCCCATCTATTATGAGCTGCTGATATCTGGCCAGACCATCACATGCAACCAGTATGGAATACAACTGATTCGTTTTAAGTGAGTAATTGCCGAAAACGCCTAGTATATGCGGTCAGACATGAAAGCGTAATATTCCATCATGACAATGCTCGACCCCGTCCGACTGCTATTAATTTCAAGCGATGCAGAACGCTCTTTCTGGGATACGCTTCCTTTCTGTACAGGGTATCCGAATTTGGTTTCATTCGCTCTTAACCTCAAAAGTGGAGCAGTCATAGCAAACAATGGCCAATACTTTAAACAAGTTTATGTATATTGTACAAATGTTTCAAAATAAAAGCTGATTATTTAACAAAATTTTATATAAATAGAAAGATGCAAAAATGAATAAATGTGGTAAATAATTGCAAGCAAAATGCAGTCGTGATTTGCAGAGCATCCTTTTTTCACTGCTCCAACTATATTTTTGCATAATATGTATTATAAAAAAATGCTTGCAGACCAATTTTTAGTGAATTTTAGGCTCTCTGGCATTAATAAAAATGTCCAGTGGATTAGTACAGAAAAAATCTTTAAAAACATAATAATAAAAATATATCAACTTGTCGAATTGTCCCCAGCTTTGATTAATTGAACAATAATTGATTATTGTAGAAGGATTAACCTTCCTTTAAGCGGAGTGTTACTGAAGTTCATGGTAATAAAAAATTGCACCCACTTCGAAAAAGTATTTAGAGCAGCTGTATCGAAATATAGTACTACACATTCATAAAAACAAGAACATGGATTTAAATAAAATTAAATTATGTTTAGTTTCTACCATTAGCTTTTCATTAATTTGTTCAAAAGTTTTTTTTATTACATACATATACATATATAAAACAAATTTATGTAACTGGAATTTTTGAATTTATGTGAACAATAGATTTTTTTAAGTGTACATCAGCTAATTGCATTAGTTCATTGGTACTTAGCAATTTTTGGAAACTAAATCATTGACACACTTTTAAGTTAATTAAAGATAATGGAAATCCTTTTTCACAATTTCATTTAATTACCTGGTTACCTTTAGCCCATTTTACCCATAAAACGTTCGTTGTTTTTATTATAAATTTATTTTTGCATATTTTTTTTTTTAGATAAAACCATACTATGTGGTTAAAATACTATTGTATTGTATTTTATCGTTACGCAGAGTAAAAGTCAAAAATAGTTTCGCATGTACACTACACTTTTTATTCAAATTGCCCTTAATTATTCACTACTAAAGTAAAAACCCAGTTTTCGCTTAAAATGAAGTAGGGAGAAACTCTCACATGAATATTGGAAAATTGTCAATGCAATTGACATATTCAAAATTCATCGCAAAATTTCATTGTATGACATTGACTTTTGATTTTTTTTTTTTTTTGGTGCAAATGAAAATTACACTCATGGAAAATATAGTGAAAACAATACAGTTTGCAAATACATATATTAAATACTTTGTTATTTCTAATAATATTAAATTAAATTTTGATTTATACGACCTTTTTTATTTTGATAAAATAAAAAGTTTTTTCGAGCTCGAGGCCAATTATTTGTAAAAACTATATAAATTATTTATTAAATTATTTCTTCCAATAGAGTTCATTATTGAATGTGGAGACAATAATACGTCTCTTAAAATTATAATTGTAACTCATTCCTTGATAATGATATCCGAAGGATATCGAAAAATTGGAAGAAATAATTTAATAAATAATTTATATAGTTTTTACAAATAGTTGGCCTCGATTTCTGATAATATTTAGTTTTCAGTGTTAAGTTCTCACCTTCAAATACTTAAAACATTTACATTCATGCAAAGGCTTTTCACTCACGCACTTTTATTTCAGTGTATATTATAAGTTTTCCATAAATATGTACGAGTAACTACATATGTATGGCATTAATTTTGAGTGTACCGTTTGTGTGTGAATGTATATCTATATATTTGCCTTTGCCTGCATGGATTCGACAGTTTTTGATTATGTACAGAGTTGGCTCTATATTTATGAAAGAGTATTGGTGTTTTTTGTTTTGTGTTTGCTTATTTTTTGAAGAGCTTTTGCACTTTTAAAGCACGCACTTTAAATGCATTAATAATACAAGGTGAAAATTTGTATTGTTGCTGGTGATGATTGACCTCAATACATTTTAAATGTGTCATGAAGGTTTATTTTGTATGAAATTAAGGACAAAAATAAATAACTACATATGTACTTGTGTGCAGTATTTATTCTGCATATACCATATGTATGTATATGTATGTGCAGTTAATGCATATACATGCATATTGCATTTTTGTAACACCAACAATAAAAATAAAAATAAAAAAAATATTTCAACAGCAAATTATAATGTCAATAGCAATATTTGCTCAAGTCAGTTATTATTGTCATGAAAATTAATAAACCATTTTTAAATTAAAGTTAAACCATCATAAAAAAGTAAAAATAGTGCAATATTAGAATGAAAAAAAGTGGTACAGAAAATGTGAAAAATAATAAGCAGATTTTTTAAATCATCATCAAAGGTGCTGATTAAATTTGGCAATTTTTTTTTTGTTTTAAACCTCTTTTTAACAACTTTAGCATACTTTTATTTTTGCCTAGAACTACAATAGCTTCAACAGAAATTGATAATAAAATTAATTGTGGCGGCTTTTTATTAATTACATTAAAAATTAAAGTTTGTTACTTCTCTTAAAACAAAATGTAGCCTCAAATTGAGTTTATGTCTATAATTTTTAATAAAAGATATCTTTAAAATATCCAAAGTAGTGACACTGGAGCTTAAGTGCAGTTTCGTAATTTTCTGGAAAAACAATTTTTTATTTTCAGCTTGAGTTTTGACATGTAATTGAACAGTATCTATATTGGTTAATAAACAACATTCTCAAGGTAGACAGTATTTTATTGTATGAGGCAATGAAACTTATTGGAAGTATATCTTTTGTTAAAGGCCAAATAATAACACAACAAAACTATTTACGAGATTTTATACAAAATGTGTTCTTTATTAAATAAATAATTTTTATTAAGTGACAAAATAATATTTTATACTAAAGTATGAAACCAAAACTACATTGATTATAAAACAAAAAATTCTACATTTATAAACAAAGTATTTGTATTGCAAAGTACAAAATCAGAATAGTTCAACAAAACTCAATATCAGTACAGCCATAAGTACAGCCAGAATAATACGTGTGAATACTGTTTTTCAAACATATCGTACTTTACAATGATGTTTTAACAAAATTGAACAACTGTTCTATTATGAATGATGCAACAGGGACCAAAAGTTTGTGTTGCTGCGACACGATTACATGCCGAGCTAATGTGTTTTTTTTTTACATGAATATAACTTTAAGTTGCCAACACTTTTTAACCGGCCGTCATTTTATCAGCTGTCAAGTGATTTATGTTTAGTTTGGTTTGGCATTTCAACATGAATAGACTGACGCCCGGACAAAGCTTCCAAATTGTGCAAATTTATTCTAAAAATTACGGTTCTGTTTTTTTAGGTGTATAGAGCTCTGAAATGGAATTAAACAAAGATGATTTCTTAAATTAACATAAAATTGCTGTCGTAATCTAATCTGGAACTCCAATTTTTGATGACTTTTGCCAACAGTCAAATGGCAATAACGCGGCGGATGTTGTCCTCCAAGTGGTCAATCGTTTCGGGCTTATCGGCGTAGGCTAGCAACTTCAAACATAAAGTATCTGACAGCTGACAAAATGGCTGCTAATTAAAAAAGTTAAAGTTCTGTACATCTAAAAAAACACCCTAATATATTAAAACGGCTATCATTTAGAAAAAGACTATGTTTTGGCAAGCAATTTACAATGTTGGTATAAAGAGCACCCCTCTTGTTATCTCTACAATTAAGACTTCAGATATTTATATAAAATAATGCAGAAACATTCACTACCTCTTATTAGACGTGAAATTTTAAACCGAATTGGCTCTTTGTCATTATTCAAAAGCTGCAATGGATTGGCGTAGAAGAAAACAAGTCTGCAACATAGAAACCTATATAAACACCCGTAATTGTCGCTAACTTTAGTTATGTTGATTTTGACGATTTGGCGATCTTTAAGCCCAGGGCAACCAAAAAATTTTGAAGACACAGAAATGGAGGGTTTTGCTGAAATCTGGCCAAATTATTGCATGAAACCTGTACCGCATGCAACTGATTGATTTAAAGAGAGAATTTGCCTAAAAACGCCCAGACATGAAAGCGTAATATTCAATCATGACAACTTTTGGCCAGATGTTACAAACTATTTAAAAAGAACTGCTTGGGAAGTTTTGTCTCATCCGCCTTATGGTCCAGAGACCTTGCCCCGTCCGACTGCTATTTCTCCCGATTGATGCAGAATGCTCTTTCTGGAATACGCTGCACTTCAGAACAGGGTATCCAAAATTGCTTTGGTCCTTTCTTGGCCTCAAAAGATGTCAAAATCTTTTGCCTCTGAATTCATATGTGGCCAATAGTATGAAGAAATTGACAAATATTACAAAATAAAACATAAAAATTAAACAAAATATCGCAATTGTAAGTTATACACCCGATTTATACAATCGATTGTTGAAGGTAACAAGGAACATGGTAATATAGCGCCCATTTCCCATTTAAATGCAAACTGACAAAGTAGTGTGTGATTTTAGGTTTTCACCTAAAAAAAAGAGTGATTAAAGAATAACGCCATCTTTCCAATTAATTACATGTTCACAAAGTTAATATTCATTAATACATCATTTCACTGATAAAATTGATTAAAAGACACTAAAATTACAGGCGGAGTAATTTAAAAACAAATTTAGTTCTAAAGAAAAATATGACGTATCAACAATCATGTGTTTTTTCATTTAAATCTTTAAGTAAATTGTTGGTGTTGTGTGTGTCTTTATAAATATTTTCATATATTATGGGCTATAATGCCAGTTAGTGTATAAAATTTTGAAATGATCCAAAATTTTGTCATTCTATATCTGTAACTTTGTCTAAAACTGAAAGTCAGAATATGACAGGTTCAACATTAATCTAACCAAGATTGTTTGAAATATAAAAATGGCAACAAATGTTAGGAACTGACAATACACTTCTTTTGTTCTAAACTAACTAACTATACAAGATGCTGATAAATAAGTTCATGCAAGAAATAAGATAAAGTACTTTTTTCTTGCAATGGACGTTTATATCTAGGGACCAAATTGTACACTTACCCCATTTTCCTAGCACCGCATATTTTTGTTTCTGTCCCCATAAATTCAAATATTCCTTGTTGTTAGTTAATTTGCCGTCGAATAGTCTTTTACTAAATTTATTTTTTTTAAGAAACCATCTATTTGTTTATTAATTAATTTCTTACACATAAAACGTTATGTGATGATGAATATGGTTTTAATTATATCTACTGTTTTGTTTTGGTTTGTCTTTTCGTATTTAAGTGTTGATTGAGTATGAACTGATCAAGTAGAAGAGTTCGTCTCAACTAAACGATCACAGGGATAGGAAAATTTATTCAACAGTTGAGTCATTAAGGAGCGAATTATAGTTAATTATAAACTTTTCAAGTTTGCAGAATAATAGAGCAATTCCATATGAAAACGATCAAAATTGGCAAATTTTTGGACGACCCCTCTCTGATTTTAAAATAAATAGTCTCAATCGATTGCCCAGCAAAAAATAATGTACCTACTTATTTTTTTTATTTTTTTACCGTGACTGGTTTAGTGGTGGTGTACACCACTGTCAAAATTGAAGAATTCTTCATAAGGGACCTCATTGAAAGTTGTTTTAACAAAAAACTTCTAAAGCGATCGCAACGAGTGATAGCTCGTTGGAAAGGTATTGAATCAGGCTTTAATTGAAAAATAAAATTTTCCTAAGTTTTCTTAGAAATTTACCTTTAAATTTTCCCATGAAAATTAAATTTTCCGATTTTCTACAGAAGCTCCTAAATTTTCCGGCTAATTTTTTTTTTGGATTCCTCATAATTTTTGCTTTAAGAATCAGCAATAAAAAAATGGGCCCCGACTCCTTGTTTGGACAGGAGAAGAGCATTTAAGAGACCACCTTGTTAAAAATACATTTTAAAAATTATTTTACAGTTAAAAATACATTTATGAAGAAAAAATCTTTCTTATTTTGCTGCTTATACTTAATTACAATATTTATTAAAAATTTCAATTGTCTTGGCATCATTATAAAATTAAAGTAACTTTAAATTTAGCACGTCGGTAGACGAAGAGTACCGCTTTACATTAATTGACATATCAGAAGTATTTGGTATGAAGCAATGAAACTTTTGCGTTCCAGTTATAGTTTTGACATTATTATATCTGTTTTGAATTCGTCGCTCCATGGCATCGTGTTCTTTTTGAGTGCATAAAACTGTGTTAATGGCAATTTCCTTGCTTTGAATCCACGAAAACAAATGTTGTACATTTAAGATCTGGTCAGTATATGGCCTTTGCAAACTTGCCTTAGTCGCCATGCGTTTTAGGGTTCCCCCTAACGCATCGCATGGGCCCT
This sequence comes from Bellardia bayeri, assembly GCA_950370525.1. Lineage (NCBI taxonomy): Eukaryota > Metazoa > Arthropoda > Insecta > Diptera > Calliphoridae > Bellardia > Bellardia bayeri. The sequence goes on along the minus strand of OX493267.1, from coordinate 73,447,174 downwards.
TACCGTGGGACGTCGCGAAAGTATTTACTAAAATAATATATAATAACACAGTAGAACATTTTTGAGGTGATTGATTCGGGACTCAATTCTGATAATTGTTTATAAAAGTAGCCCCAAAAAAGAAGAACTTCTGCATCATTCGTTAGGTCATGGTACATCAAATAATAATTTAAAAACTAATTTCAAGTTAGCAAGTATCGTATAGGGGAATTTGTCACGTTTAAGGCTCTTTTGTTTGTCATAACTCGAGAACCACTAGTCCGAATAAGCTATATCATTATCAACTTCTAACTCTTTCCCAATATCAAAAGCATCGTCTTCACTTTCATCAACCTCATTTTAAATTTCGTTTTCTGTATCATTGGGAATTTCCCCTGTCAATCTGCCATAATAGTTAGTGCCACATCTTAAAACTGTTTCAGAGAATTTGTCTACTTCAGTGCTCATTGTAATACTATAAGCTTGTTGACTGCCAGCAAAACACTGAAAAACTAATTTCTGAAATTTGTACATTTCAGATTCTGTTTTTTATACACAACAAAAAAAAAATATATAATTTTAAAATGTTTTAATCCCTTTCTCTGTTCTCTCGATTTCATTATCATGCATTCTCTACATAATAGTATAAGGCCTGGCTGGGTCCTGGTGTTTCAATCATGTTGAGAGTAATTACCACGTCTACAGATACAAAATTGTAAGTTTTTAAAAAAAAATTATATAAAACACCTTCATTGAGGAATTCATAAAACACTAACTGCCGTATTTATAAAAAATTAAAGTAGACTTCAAGTGTACTTTAAGAAAATTTTGTATGAAAAGTTTGTCTTAAAGCACACTTCAAGCATACTTTACTTTTTATAAATACGGCAGTAAGCAGCTCCGCCTAAAAAACTATCAAAATATTAAAAAATGATTGACCAGGCCCTAGTATTCGCTTAAGGTTTAAATATAAATACAAAATAAACTAAACATTTACCCCCTTACTCAAAAACGATTATTAAATTTAACAAACGTTTATTAAGCAAATTTTTTATTAAGACAAACGTTTGTTAAATTTAATACTCGTTTCTGAATAAGAAGGTTATTGTTCAAGATTTAACAATAGTGCTGCCAAATAAAAAGAGAGTTCTTGGCACCCAATGGCACTTTTCATTATACCTTAAGTTTCTATCAAATATATTTTAATTATTATACCTTAAAGCTTAACAAATTTATGGCTAAGTAAGAAATAGGAAAAGAACTTAATATTTTAAGAATTACAATTAATAAATTTTATATTACATAATTTTAACAACAATAAATTCAAGTTTTCAAAATAACTAGCGGCAGAAATAGAAATATTGAGATAAAAATTAACATTAATGTTTAATAACACTGTAGAACAAAATTAGGTTAGAAAATGTTAGGTCGATTCTGAGGGTGAGGGGTGAAAATAGAGGCTAAATTAGAAGCCCCGTATCGCCAAATTATTGCAAATTGTTGCACAGGTCGCTAACAATAATTTGCTTTTACAGATTTAAAATATATCAATTAGTCGACGAGTTATAGCCAAAAAAAAAAAACATATAAACAATATGCTGAAAATCGCAATTTGACTGCAGAGTTCGAAGGTTGATTAAAAAAAAATCCAACTAACATAAATGAACGCCGCGATACGGGTCTTCTAATTTAGTCTCTATTTTCAACCCTCATTCTCAGAATCGACCTAACTTTTGCTAACCTGAATTTATTCCACAGTGTAACATTAAAGTAAATTTAGAACAGTTTCATTTAACAAATTCAATTTTATGCAAGTTATCTTAAGAGAAAAAATACTACTCCCTTGATCATTTATTTGCTCATCTCTAAATGAAATTTGAATTGTTTCACTCACTATCTTTGCAATTTCCATTAGTAGCTACCAATAAAACTTATAGAATAACTAAAATACACATACTTATGCATGATTTTAATACAAAAATAATACGTTTTAATTTAAAGATAAACTTTGTTTTAAGATAACGTTCCTTTTCTTACTTCTTGTTTCCATTGCTCGTATTTTTGCACTTCACTTTTCGTTCTGTTTTGATTTTGTTTTTAATTTTCTTAGCTTTATTTACAGTGCGGGTATTATTTGCAACTTTTCAACAAAGAAAAAAACTTTGTTTGTTTGGTAAAAATACAGAAAACTTTAACTGTCAATAACTCTGCAACTGGCAGTAGAGGAAGTGGCGGTCATAAGGAAAAACTTTAGTTTTTTCTTTCTGCTGTTGTTAACCAACAACTCAAGTTAAATCAAAGTTAAGAAATATATAGTGTGTAGGAATACATATACTTTGTAGTTTCATAGGGTGTGTATAACAATGGTATGGAAAAATTAAGCAGAAGTTATGGTGTAAATGTCTGTGTAAATCACCTTAATGTCCAAACTACACAATCTATATTAATGTGAATCACATGAATTGTTTATCATTGACCTAAGTAGTTGAGCATTGAAAATTGTTGATCTCTGTTTTGTCGCAAAAAAGTTATGAACCATCATTTAGAATCGCACATTTCTAGCGATTGTATTTGTTATTCTATAAAAGAAACTATGTAGTAAAAAATATTATAGATTATTGAGAAAGATATATTTTAAACTCTTTACAGCTGAATAAAATTGGGTTTAAAAATAATATTCTATTAAATTAAGAACACACAAAAACATTTCCATATAATGCACCATATTCAAATGTTTATATATTTCGCTACCTAAAATACAAAAGGCCATAACTACACATTTTACAATTTTATAAAATTATAACTTTTTCATTCTTATTGGCCAAATTTCAGAATTAACCTTAAAAAAGTATTACGGATTTGGATTAATAAAAAAATATAAAATAAAAGTAGTTTTTTAGTAATTGTACTTAAAACCTTTTGAAATCGTTTGTAACAATAAAAAAAAATTTTAAATTAGGAAAAAAAATTCCGCTTTTCACTCTTATTAAATTTGTTTTACTTTTTACTTTCTGTGTTTTAAATAAAAAAGAAATTCGAGAAAAATATACTTTATTTAAGAAAAGGAAACACAATTAAAAAAAGAACGAAAATTCATTATTGTACACATGAAAAGAAAAGGAGTCTACTTTGCGAAGTAAAATTTATAAATCCAATCTGAGTATGGTAGGTTAAGTTAGGTTAGGTCAGCAGGCAGCCATATTTAGTACAGCTCACTTAGGTCCATTCATTGGTCCTTTTGTGTTGCCTGAAAAGAAATGAATAGAAGAAAGCAGAAAAGGGATAGATGTTGTAGAGACAGATAGAGAGTAGGTGCTGATAGGTAAGAGAAGAAAATGTCAAGAGAAGATGAAGATGAGTATGGTAAGTTATCGTAAAAACTGTGGCAATCAGCCGGAGATAAACGTGTAAGTTCCTGGAGATGGCTGCATTTCTTTTTAGATATTTTTATTTTTTCTTTATGTAACCGAACTGGTTCGCCATCATCAAACTTTTTTTGTGTGCGCTGTGGCAAAACCTCATATTCATCTTTAATATTGGTTTTATAGAAAATTGTCCCAGAAGTATCATAGGCATATTTTATTTTCACATTTTTTAATAATTTTTTTAATTTTCTTGTGAGCATTATGTTCACTATCAGTATCCATTTTTTTATTTGGTTAGACAGAAATATCCACAGCGCCCTTGTTATTAATTGGAAAAAATTTAACTTTCAACTAACAGTTAAACAAAACTTTTTTTTTAATTAAAAGTGTAGTAACGACTTTTTGGTTTATACAGTTATTGACATTGTAGTTGTGCTGTTTTGAAATGTGTTAATAAAATCGACGTTTCTCGGCATATGAGAGTAAAATTTTAAAGAAAGATTTTTTAATTGAATTTTTTGTATTTACAGCCTTTAGAATATTAGGTGACGATATGTACTCGTATGTATATATGTCTTTGGGGTTTCCGTATTATTTTATTATCGATAAATTCCAACTGTCCAAAAGTTTTAGTTATAACAGAAAATACAAATAATAAAACACGAACAACAACAACAGCAACAGAAAACAACTTACAACAATTCCATAAAATGTATATTTGATATGGTACGTTTATTTTCGTGTAGATAAATTAAACTAAAATCCTAAGGAAATTCAATAATACAATTTATTGATACAGTCGGTATTAGAATTGTAAACAATTTCAAAATAATTCTACATATACATACATGCATGTATACACAAGTAAATGTGTGCGTTAGTTTACAAAGTTATGTATAGGTATGGTGTATTTACACAGCCATAATTTATATTAGACACTGTCACACACAAATCCTCAGACTCACGCATCGCATGCACATGCATAAAATGTGTACATCCTGTTTGCTGTCAGAAATCATTAGCAACTCTAAAGTTTTGACTAGTACACTATACACAAGCATACATACGAGTACATAATTGGTTATATAGTTTTAAAGGGGCTTTCATTAAGAACTTTGATTTTCAAAATAAAATAAAATAATGTATTTAAATGAAAATCATTTTAATTTTTATTTTACTGAAAAGAGACTGAAAAAACTTGAAGAATCTTTTTTCTATATAAATTTACATTTTATTTAAAATACTTATGTATGTGATGGAATGTGAGCAGTTGAGGTCCAGCCTAGTGGTGTTGCTGGTTACTAACGAACTGATTGTTTCATGGTAATTAAAATCGCTCGGGACCTCATAGACTCCTTATTTAAAGTTACAATTTGTGCAGACAGAGAAAGAATATAGTTTATCACAACATTTTTAAAAGTTTTTCATAAATATTATAATCACTATAATTATTTTTATGTTTGTCATATGATTATTACAATCATATATATGATTGTAGTAACTATATATGTATATATTTGTTGCAATCATGTTTATGATAAATCCATTTATCATAATTTGTTGCTCTTTGATTATGATAGAGAAAATCATAATATGGTATAATCTTTCATCATAAAACTGATCACCATAAACATTACATTATTGTTATAATCATATATATAATTGCTGTAATCATCTGAACGGTAACTTAACCATATTATGGTTGCAAAAATTATAAAAAAATTACAGTGATCATAACATTTTAAAAAAATATTTAAAAATGTAAATATAGTTGTGGTAAACATGCAAAATTTTAAAAATATCGTTGCCATCACTTCAGCTGTGATATATGTATATTTAAGTTTAAAGTAACATGTATTTTAATATTAAAATTATGATTGATATTTGTATGCTACTGGAAACATTTAAAACTTTTTAATGTGATTAAATTTCATATTGTATTACTTTAAAAAAGTCGACAAACAATCGACGAAACGTCGGGAACAAAATATTGTAATTAAAAATTGAATAAATCTAGGCCATATTAGCTTAACAAAAATAACAATCATAAATACATCACACTGGCCAAAGAAACAACTGCAACAATTTTATTTTTTCTCTCCGTGTGGATTGTAAATTCAATCTCAATAATATAAACTGGTTAAATTCAATTACAATAATATAAACAGGGTTGGGAGATTGAACTTAAATAATAAAGGAGTTTATAATTTATACATATAATTTAAACAGACACAATTATAAATGAAAAATTATATCGAACAGTTGTCCACTACGATCACAAAACTTTCAATTACATTTTCGTAAAATGATGGGTCTATTTGACTTAGAGTTTTAAAACTATAATCGATTCGTTTGGTTCTATATAAACTCTATATTTAACATACCCTCACAAAAAGTAGTATATTGGTATTAAATCATATGCTCGGGACGGCCAATTAACTGCTGAATTCCCTGAAAATATGAGATTGGCATAGATGATCCAACCAAGCCAACAGACAATTTAGCGCACCAGCCTAGAAAAACAATTGCGCTTGAATTTATTGCTTGTTGAGGTATCCTTACAAATAAAAATACGATTTGTATAAAAAAAAACCAGAAAAACCAGCGGTTTGCTCTTGAATCAAGTTAACAAGTCTGGCTCGGTTTTCCAATGGAATTGAATTCATTGTAACAATTTTCAATACTTCTACTACCCATATGTATAAATATTTATGTTATTCCATTATACCACGCTTGAATAACATAGTTCTTGTGAAAAAACTATTTTACAATCCCACCACCATATGTGTCAGTGTTGTGCAGAAATATTATAATATCCCTGCTTATGCATTTGTGTGTAATTATAGAGAATGTATGTATGGCTATTGCATGTAATAATTATTGAAACATTCGAGTTTGTGTTCATGTTCTCTAAAAAATATTATCATTTTCATGTTACACATATAAAATCATGTTTAGTAGGATAGCATCAAAAATAAAAATAAAGTTAACATTGGCTTTCTGATCCAGAAAATTCACGTCTTCAATATTGAAATAAACACATACAAAACTTTTCAAAACATGTCATATTACTACAAATATGACATCAAATATTTATGTAAAATAATGCCTGTAAAAACGTTTTGCTGCCTCTTATTAGACATCAGCTCTATTAAGTAAAGTTTTGGCCTAAATTAGCTTACTCAAATTCCACAATGGATTGCTATCAAAGAACAGAGATCTTTGAAGCGGAGTAGTACTGTAGTACTTGACAAGTAGATCAAAATGAGGGACAACAGTTAATGCGAACTTTTTTTGTGTTTTTGTGCCTGATTTAGCATCATTGACTTTATTGGTTTATAATGTCTCTATCAATAATCCTAAAGCCATTATGCATTGAAGTCAGAAATTCCACTCTACATCAATGAAGTTCAGCCAAATTCTTCTTCATTTATAAATTTCATTATACAATAAACTGAGCCTTAATTACAATTTAAGGTGTATTCACTTATTCGTTTTGAACAAATTATATATTCGAACAAAGTATTTTTCATATGAAGTTTGACGTCTGTCTTTTTGAGAAATATAAAATATTTTTTACGAACAACTTTCAGCTTGAATTGATTTAGTTTTATACTTTTGTATAAAATGAACTAAGTTGCCAATTGGTTACATTTTTTTCATACAAATAATAAAGCGTTATGTATTTTTATGGCCATCAGCAAAATCAACTTTATTTCTTCATTTATTTTGAATGCAGAAAATTTTAAAATAATTTAATATTTGTTTTAAAACTAATAGATTTTGGAAATTTAGAAAAATCGTTCCGAATTATTAAAAAATTTTTTCTCCGCACAATATTTTCGTTCGGAACAAATGGGTAAATTCACATTTATGTTTAAATAATTCTAACCCAAATGTTCATTGAAAATTTCAAGAGTGAAGTCTGATAGCAAACATATAAAGAACAAATGCCGTATTTTTTATTTAATTTGTAAATTTTCAGAAAATCTTTATAGATCATAATATAATTTAGTTAAGCTTTACCTTCTATGCGCTTTTAGCTATCATAATTTCTGTTTCAGTTACAAAAGAAGCCATCCTAATACATATACATACATATATATATTTATATTAAGTGTAAAAGTATTTGTGTACAAATACGTACGTATGTCACTTTGTATATGTGTATTAAGGAATGCTGGTATATGTTTATGCAGCACTTTGTATTTGAGCATGTGTCACATGACTGCACAACTTAACAGTTAATTGTTCAAAACTTTGTCGTTACTCTTAAACTGTACCTATATATACTATATACGTATACATATGTATATGTACACACTTACACAAGCGTATTCTTGCTAAATACAATAACAACATATTTTTGTGTATATACATTGCAGTGTATTGTTTTATGTGATATATTACACTCTACAATATTCAGTGATATATTAGGGCATTTGTTTGTTCTTTTCACAATTTCAATAATTTAGTGAAACTTATAAAGTTGTGTAAAAATGTAAATTAATCTAATTTAATATAAGTGAAACATAGAAAACACAGATGATTTTTCAATTAATGTTCCATTTTGTGAAAAAAGCAAAAATCTAAGCATTAAATACTTTAATATTCGATAAGAAATTGCTATTAACTGTTCAAAAGTTAATAGATTTGGGGATTTTACAACCACCTTTAGAAAAAATCTGTAAACCTCTTTGCATTTGTTAACTCTTATGGCCGAATTCTCGGTCATTAGTTAACCATTGGTAAACTAAAATACTAACTATTGTTTAACTATTACTTGTTATTCTAATGGCAGACTAAGCATTGCGAATAAAGAATTTGTCATTAGCTAACTAAAGACTGCAAAATTAGCCATAAGAAATTTTATTTTAACAATTCAAATGACATCGAATTTAGAAGGATTAGTTTTTGAAAATAGTTTATACATATCTTAGAAAATAAAATAGTTTTTCCAGATAATTAGTTTGTATAGGCTGCTTTTTAGTTGTATAGAACTTTAAGTTGGCAACACTTTTTTAACTGGCGGCCATTTTGTCAACTGTCTAGTGATTTATATTTATTTGGGTTTTCATTTCAACATAAATAGACTGACGCCTGGACAACAGATTTTCCAATTATGCAAATTTATTCTGAAAATCAGGGTTGTGTGCTTTTTAACGTTTTGAATGAAATGGAATAAAAGTATACATCTCAAAAAACACCCTATACAGGATTTTAACCCTGGATGGTTACTGTTCGTCGTATCGACGAAGCTCATTTACTCTATATCATATAACTCATAAAACAGAGTTAAATTCGTATCGAATTTTAAGTTAGAAAAACAAATTTGTGTTACATTAAATTTTATTTTTTTTATTTCTTATATAAAATACTTAAATAAAAATGTTTTTGTTTATTTTTAACTTTAAAAACTGCTCCGCTAAAATTATTTTTAAAAATTGTTCGTCGATTCAACGAAGAGTAACCTTAATGTACAAAAATAAAGAGTAACCATCTTGGGTTAATTGCGTATACTTAATGTAAATTATAAAAAATATTACGTATACGTTCGATAAGACAAAGAAACGCGTTTAAAAATGTTTCGTAATCCAGCCATAAACTATTATTCAATTGCAATAATATAGATATTACTGTGATATCTATTTGCTTTTATTTAATACGCTATAAAATATGTATATTTCCTTTTTCAACTGCTTTTAACTAAATATAATGAAAAGATTTTAAAACATCATGTAGCCTGATTAAAAATCAGTACTTATCACCACACAACTATGCAACTTTTTTGAACAACTTTCATACTCATAAGTCCAGCTGTCCCCATCTGGTATGCACGTTTGTATGTACACGCAACATACATATGTTTTTAATGTAATTAATTCCACTAAATGTTAAGTAAAGTTGTTTAAATAAAAAAAAAAAAAACAACAAAAAAATAAAAACAAAATAAAAGTTTTTCCTTTATGTGTTTAAAATTGCATCAACGTGTCATCTGTGTCAGATTGTCGGATTGAATGAAATGTTGAAGTGGAAAAAAGTGCGGCAAAATATCATAAATTTCCGTTGACAAAATATGAAAGAAAAATAAAGAAAAACTGCAGAATTTATTATTATTATTTATTATTAAATAAATATAAAAAAAAACTGATGTTCAATAATATCCTTGAAAAAATTATGGCATATTGCATACTTAATTATTTGGGGATAAAAATAAATATAATTTAAATATGCTAAGGTATTTAAAATGTATATTATTCAAATTATCTCAAACATAGTCCGTTTGTATATATGTTTGTATAAGTAAATGTTGAAATTTTGCTTTTGAAATTTACATTAGTTAAAAGTAATTGAATAAGGACTTGTCAATTTCTATGCCGATATCAGTAAAACACTCTTAATGCGTTATTTAACTACTTATTAAAAAATTATTTAAAACTTTTATTACCACGTTATGTGCTAAAACGCTAATAATATTAACATAAACTTGTACATAATTTTTAATTGGTTGGTCTTATTTACTTACAATCCTTCACATCTTTCGAAATTTGAACCAAAACCAGGAAATCATCCAACTCATCGTGTTTAAAGGACTGCATTATTGTGAAGTTCTTTTTGATACCATCTTTAACAACTACAATACGTCTTTAAAGCATTACAAACATTCTCAAACTAAAACAAGTAAAAAAGTATAGTCGGTCAAGCCCGACCATATGATACCCTACACCTAGTATATGTATAAAACAGTTTTTCAGAAATGGACGTTATATGGGAGATATCATCTATTTTGGACCAAAATTTAGTGTTATGATTTCTGTGAATATAAATATTATATGTTTTAAACTTTATCTCGATAAAAATACTTTTAGAAGATTTTTGGAGGTTAAAGTGAATTACGGAGAGGGTCTTATATGGGAGTTTCGACTAATTATAAACCGACCATTATAAAATTAGGTGCCATTATTTCTGTATATAAGAAACTTATTTCTGTCGAATTTTATTTGATTACCAAAATTTGTAAGAAATTTATGACCGTTAAAGAGATTTTCGTTAGTGGACCTTATATGGGAGCTACGACTAATTATAGACCGATCTTCACAATATTTTTAAATATGATTTAGCTCCATTCAGTACTCATTTGTGGTGAAATTTGTTTGGATACTTGTATAATTCAAACATTTATGATCGGTAAACCCCAATTTCAAGAGGACATTTGTATGGGGGCCAGGTGAAATAATGGACCGATTTCCACCAGTTTCAATCCCATCCGTCGTTGGGCCGAAAAAATATCACGTACCAAATTTAATTGAAATATCTTCAAAATTGCGTCCTGTACTTTGCGCACAAGCTTTACATGGGCAGCCAGCCAGACGGACGGACGGATGGACGCACATCGTTAAAACGACTCACAAATTGATTCTGAGCCGATCGGTATACTTTACGGTGGGCGTTGGACCAATATTTGTGGGCGTTACAAACAACAGCACAAATCCAATATACCCTCACCACTATGGTGGTGTAGGTTATAAAGAGACATAAATTCTAAAAATGATTTCAAAAAATCAAGACGACAAATGATTGCTAATGGTAGATCTAAAAATATTACAATATATACAATATTTGTACGAAAACACACAATTTCAAAAGAATTAAGAGTAATTCATACAATAATTTTGCTAAAGCCCTTGCTAGAATTACTTTACTATAATATTATTTGAATTATTGCATTAAAATGTACTCAAGCCAAAAAATATAAAAGAAATAAGAAGACGTAAACGTATGTAAATTTCGTACTAACTCATGACATGTAATCATTAATTTCCAAAGTCTATTTCTCAATAAAGGTGTGTTAAATAGATGATGTTTACAAGTAGATCTTGGGCAACAAACATTGCTGATGATGCTTTCGGCAGGCTAGAAAATGCATTCCAATGTGCCAATTGTCTAGAAAATATAACTTTACAATGATATTCTTTGAATTATTAATTAAAAATGAACTCAAGCCAAAATAATAAGAAATTTTTTTTGTGATAATAAATATAAAAGTTCAACAATTTGTAATTGAGAAAAACAGTAGTCTCTAAAAATTAAAGAAATAAGAAAAAAAAACTTAAATAATTTTTTATTTGAATTTATTAAAGTACACCACTTCCAATTGTATTTCTAATACAGTTGCTTAATGTATTTCAGATGTGAACACTTAAATTTCCTATAAAAATCGATTTTATATATTAATTTATGAAATTGTCTTTAATAGCAGTCTAAATGGAAAAAACAGAAAATCTGTGATCAAATCAAAATTAACTTTTTATATTAAATCATAAAATTTTCTCTACAGCCTTTACTAGTGGTCTAAATGAAAAAAGCACGATAATATGTGATCACTTAGTCTCCTACTAAAAATCGATTTTTTATGAGAATTAATGAAAGTTCCTCTACAGCTTTTAGTTGTGATCATTAAATTTGATACAAAAAGTCGACTTAGTATATGGTTTCATAAAATTATCTCTACAATCTTCAAAGCTCTGTGATCATTTAATTTCCTACGAAAAATCTAGACATCGATTTTTCATATGAACTTATAAAATTGGCTCAACAAAGAAAGATAATCTGCGATAAATTGTTCCTGCGAAAAAGCTGTTTTATTTTATGGATTAATAAAATTGACTCTACAGCCTTATACAGGGTGGCCCAAAATTACCGAAGGGGTTTGGATTGCTTCTAACTTTTGTATTATAGTTGTTTTCTTTCCTTTTCTTTTCAGTATTTTGTAAAGAAGACTTGGGGAATTTAAAATGGAGCAGTACACAATTGAACAAGATACCCAAATTGTTGAGCTTTATTTTTCAAATCAAAGATTCATTGTTTTGACTCAGCGTGCATATCTTCCTTATTTTAAAGTGCGGATTGGACCCTCAGAGACAACAACAAACCGTCTGGTTACAAATGTTCGACAACAAGAGGCAGTAAGGAACATTCCTGGTGCTGGCAGAAGACGAACGGTGCACACGGGTGACAAAATTGAACTGGTACAGAGGAGTAGTCGGGAATATACAGAAACATCAACCAGGAGACGCTAGACACAACTTGACCTCTCACCAGCGTCGCTGCAAAGAATTTTGCACGCCATAGGACAAGATCCAGCTTGCCTAAGAATGAAAACCAACAGATTGCCAGCAACGACTTGATCATGCAGTTTTTTTTTCGAAAAAAGGCAGATTAAAATCATAATTTTATTCATAATTTAATTATGAGTGACGAAGCCCTTTTCCATTCAAGTTAATAAGCAAAACTACACGATATGGGCTACGAGAAATCCGAGAGTAGTTTAACATCGAGAATTACACCCACCTAAGTGCACGGTTTGATGCGGTGTTTCATCGGAAAGGATAATTGGCCCTTAGTTTTTCGAAAATGAACATGGGGTCGCCGTTTCCGTCAATGGTGCCAGATATCGCACAATGTTTGAAAATTGTTTACGGCCAGCTGTGGAAAACCATCCGCAAGTATGGTTGAAGAAAGTGACCAACTGGATGGATTGCGCATAAAATTTACAATAGATGTCAGATGCTAATATACGTGTTAATGAATGTTTTATGCGAATGGTGCCACGAACTCTTAGTTATCTCATGATTAAATCTTTAACATATAATAAATACAAATATTGGCTCGTTTTCATTTATTATATACATAACGTGACGCTTTGGCGGGATTCTCCCGTTTTTTAAGGATCATCCCGCCTAAATTTTTTTTTCCGCTTTTTAAATCAAAATTTTACTTTTTGCTAATTTGAAAGAAAATATAATAACTTAAAACTGCGATCGTTGGCCACTTCTTTAAGCACTTATTATTATTTTTTTAGGATTTCAATGACATTATATCGTTAAAGTTTTTTTTACCAGCCACAAATAAAAAAAAATTAATAACGCATTATTTGGAATTTTCGTTTCATTTTCTTTTCATTGCGAGACTATTCATGTACCTTTGTTCGGATGGTTTAGATGTGACCAACCATTTAGAAATAGCAGATTTATTTCCAACGAAATAAGTTTCTAACCATATAGATTCTAAATTTTCTTCAAGAATAGTTTAATTTTGAAAACTTTATAATGATACATATTTTTGTTGAAATTGTTCCTAAATAAATGTTCTTTGCGTGAATAGATTCCGATTTTGTCTACAAATCAAACTTGCAAGAAATTGGTAACTTTTATAAATTTTGAACAAATATATTACAATTACAGTTTTTAGATTATGAATTCGTTTAGAATACTTTTTCTGAAATGAATGTCATTGAATATTCAGCAATAATTCAAATCTTGCTAGTTTTAGAATTAATGATTTAAAAAAAAAACATAAACAAGAAACCAGAAAAGGACGATTTTGAATTAAACACATAGTTGGCAGCAGTAGAAATCGTCTGATAAGAAAAACAACACAATCTAAATAGGGGATTTTCCTTGTTTATTTCAAATAAATGTATGTAGTTGAAAGTAAGAGTATGAGAATGCAGTCAAATTTAAGAGTTAAAGGACATTGAAAAGACATTGTATGTTTTTATTTTTTGTTGAAATAAAATATGTTTGTGTATAAAACAACATGAATTTGAATTATTTATCTTATTTTACCTAATAATTGATACGTAAAACCAATTCCCTCATTTAATATGGATAAACTGTATTTTTTTACGCGAGTTTTCGAGGAATGTATCTATCGCGTAAAAACAGAATTAGGTGTACATGCGGATGCAGGTTTTAGAACCCAGAATAAAGTATTTAAAGCGTAAAAGAAGAATGCTGTTGCTATAAAAAGCGCACTCATTTTATGTTGCAGAAATATATAAATGTATCCTGATTGGGGAAGGTTGTGATCTAAAATATTGCTAGCACAAACGCTGCATCTCATCATATGTCACCACTCTCCGTTAAGTTTAAACCCGATTTTAAACTACCATTATTTAAAGACTACAATGGTTTTGTCTCGACAAATTAAGGTCGACGTTATAGAAAAATGTATCGAAAACCCTAAATGTAACCTGTTTCAGGAATTTAATAATTTTGAGCTATTGTCAGGGGGAATTTGTGAAACAGTTCATGTCATGCATCAAAAGAAAAACACGGATTTGTATAAAAGGAAATGAGTCTTAGTTTCTACTTTTTTTCTTAAAAAATAATATCAATTTAAGGTTCAAAAGTTTACAATCTCGTTTTTCTGTTACATTAATTTTAAAACATTAATTGTGCTGGATTTTATGTGAAGAATACCCAATATACATATGTACATATCTACATACATATGCATAAACATGTACTTGAAAAAAATCTAAAATCCCATAACAACCCAATAACATTTGCTCTTACACCTTTAATAGTATTAAATGAACATATACATTTATAAAAAAAACACACACACACAAATAAATTGAATTAAATTTTCTAACACACTTATTTATATTGTATTGTAAATCTGCTTTTTATTTTCCTTTATGAAAAGCGTTTTGTATTTCATTTCAACAAGGTATTTCTACCGTTTTTGTTTGCTAAATATCAGTTCTTTTGGTAAATAAACAATTTTGCAAAAAAATAAATAAATAAAACAAAACATAATTGAAAAAGTTTTATTCATTTTGGAGATACTAAATAAAACTCAGTGAAATAAAATATCAAATGCTTTAAGTTTTTTTTTATTAAATTTTTTTTTTTTTTTGAGATTTGTTTTATTTTCGAGCACTTTGTTTTATATTTTATTATATTGTTTATACATACATATAGCTGAAAGCCTGCTTTTTACAAAAAAAAAAAAAACACCATAACAAAAAAGCCATAACAACAAAATAACTTAACTAAACTATAGCAATCAAATCAAAATAAAACAAAAAAAAAATATAAATACTTTAGAATGCAAAATAGACCCACTGGTAAAATTTCTCTGTTTAACTAAAGTACTTTAAAAATATTTCAACGGAGAAACAGAGCAATTTTCTCTTACTTTCTGTTGCTGTTGTTGTTGCTAATGGTTTAAAGTTTAGTTTTTTTTTTTAATAACTTTTTGGATTGTGTAGGGAAATACTTCAATAAGAAAGCAACCAAAAAGTGCCAAGTGTATGTATAAATATTGAAGAAAAACTTTTTTAACTCCAATAAAAATATAAGAAGTTTTCTAAAGCCTTTAATATGGTTTAACTAAAGACTGCTAAAGAGGCAAAACTCCTACAAGACACACTTTTGTGTAGTACTCTTTGCTTTTTCTATTCTATGTTTCTTTTGTGTTTAAAGTATTAAATGTTATAATTGAATAAAATGCATTTCGTTTTATTTTATATCTACTAAAGTGTGGATAACATTTGGTCTCAGTGGCGTATACTTGTTATTTGAAATTGTTTAATATTAAGTATACGTCACTAATGCTGACGGCTTTAGTTGATAATTTTCAGGATTTTTTTTTAATTTCATGTGGGAATAAAGTCACATAAGTATAATACATGCAAATAGTTGATATTATCAGCTCAATAAACTTTAATGAAAAGCTGTTGAAAGTGGATGGACAATTGGAAGAGATACAAACTAACCGTTCAACTGTTCACTTCATTCTCCTTTACTGGTAAGAAATCACTGCATTCGATAGCTCAGTTGGTAGAGCGGTGGACTGTAGTTAACGCGATGTATTAAACATCTAAATTTGGTTCGCTTTTCCATTGCCCAGGAAACATTTATTCATCCACTTTCAAGAGCTTTTGAGCTAAACAATTATTTTTTTCTAACTAATCCTGGTTGTGATAATGTACATGGTGTTGATCATTTAATATTATATGTTAAAGAAGACTAACAGCATATCATGGTATGATAAAATTTAAACTTTTTAAATATCAAGCCTACAAAACCATAGGACTATATTATTTTTAAGTAATATTAATTTGAATGTAACATTTTCTTTGGGAGATAATACTATACAAATTGTTTCATATTTTAAATCTCTGGGCTTATACTTGAATAATAAATTAGAATTTGGAGTTCATATTAAGCCACCATCAAATATATATTTATATGTTAAAAGGAGACTCATAACTTTTATTATCATCAACACAAATATAACGCAGAGGTGGTGAAAAGTGTATGTTGTACCTGATAAATTAACTAGATAAAATTACTTGTTAGTATGTTTATTGGTTTTTTCCCGAATTAACCTAACTTAACCTTGAGTAATAGATATGAAAAAAAAATAATAGCAAAATATTAAAAACAGCAAAAAAAATATAAAAAACAGCATTTACAATACAAAATCTATATGGGTCTAATCAGACAGACCCATGTGTTACAAATGTGATGTGTGCAGTAAAATATTTGAATAAGTGTTCTTCTATATCCTTTCCAGGATTTTTTTTTTAATATTTATAGCGAACTTAATTGTAGAAGGGTATCAGAAATTTCAAGTCTCTAACTAACTGTTAAATATATTATAATGACATTTCAAATTGAAAAAGGTCTGGCCAAACTCATGTGTAAGACGTAGGGTTAATCACGTTATTGCAACAATGTTTTTCATATTAAGGACATTTTATTCACTAGGATATTACATATTATTTAATATAAAGAAACAATTAGGTTTTTATTAATTAGAGAAGGAATTAAACTAATATTTTATTTTTAAAAGAAAAGTTTTTGTTCAGGCTAGTAGTTCGAGAATTTTTTAAAGAATACTATTGTAACGTATTGCCAATTGTTCCAATATGATAATTCTCGTATTCTATTTCTCAAAAAACGGTGAGTTTAATAGATGATGTTTACAGATTGATAATGGACAATGAATGACGCCCTTGGCCGGGTAGAAAATGCATTCTAATTTGCCAATTGTGCCAATACGTTACAATAGTATTCTTTAAAAAATTCTTGAACTACTAGCCTGAACAAAAACTTTTCTCTTAACAATTAGGTTTTATTTTATTTTTACCTATTTTTCTTTATGTTTACAATAGAAGTATATAGTGGTACGACGCAACACTATATGGAAAAATTAGAACATTGTTTCAATAACTTATTGAGGTATACTATATGTCTAGACTTAAATATAGATCACGAATTACATACTATTTTATATCGCTTCTTGGATGTAATTTATAAGGTTTCGTTAATATAAGATTGTTACTTCAACTATTCAAAATAATAAAAACAGGCTGCCCGCCATACTTGAGAACTATGTTTCCATTTGGTACGTCTTCATGGACACATGTTTAAGTGCCACCGAGTTATAATACATTAATAATGAAGAGGTCATTTGTTGCTAGATCCATTGCTTTGTGGAATTTTACAATTCCTTACACAGACAGCATATTTTCACATTTTATTAAACGCTTTAAAAATATAGTAATTGAAAACTTATAAACCATAAATTTCTTATGAAATTTATTATGACTCTCGGATACCCTAATTGTCTGTTTTTCTTTGATTTTTACGCTTAAGATTTGTGTAGGGGAGTGCAATGAATTTTAAATTCATAATTTTTCTTTTCTTTTCAGATTACTTTTGAATTCCAAATTAATCATATTTATATTTAATTGTATGAAATATATTTTGTACTTGTTTATCGGCCCAAGGGCTTAAAAGCTATTGAATAAATAAATAAATCCGTTACTGCAAAATTAGTCCATGTTGTCCATTTTAAGATTGTGGGGATTTTCCGGTTTTGGAAACACTTAAACGAGCATTAATTTTTTTGCAGCATATTACATCTTATAACACTTTTTAATTTCTTCTGTTTGGTTTTTTTAAAAGAGAAGTAGCACTCGGGCAATTAAAATGTCTATATGTGACCAGGACTATGAAAAGGTGGCTTATGACTCAAAAAAGAAATTGCTAGACACAGCTGTTAAAGATAAACAATGCACTTCGTCAGTTTCTTAGTAGTTTTTCTTTTGCATTATGAACAGTCATGCCCAAAAGGCCACCAAAAAAGGCAAAAGAGCATAAATGAGATAAGTTCGTGTGTGTATATAAAGAGGGACCCAAAAAAAGAACTGAAGAAGTCGCAATAAAAAAATCAAGAAAACGTAGGGCCTCATCTCCATTAGGAGATTCAAAAAAACGAACAACTTCAAAGGTTTCAACAAGGAAAGCGACGAATAATTCTACTTAATACTGCTAAATAAATATTTTTTGTGCTGAACAGCTTTTTTGGGTAAAATCGTTTTTGCAGCGTTCAATCCTGTTTTTAAATTTTTCAATTCCATTTAATATCTTGATTCTGGATTTTCAATAAAATTCTGTTTTTCTTTCTTTTGTGCCCTTATTTCTCTACATTTTTAGTACAGTTCGAAGCAAGTTAGGACTTTGTAGTTTTCACCGCGTGAGAGAGCGTCTCAAAAACTATCGAAACCAAAAAGAAAGTGGAAAAAAATTTTTTGAGTCATAAGCCACCTTTTAATAGGCCGGGTCACATATCATAATTGCGTCACTTTCTTTGGAAAGGGATAGTTAACGAAATAAAGGTGGTGAAAGAAGAAAGCTTTCTTGATATCACAACTCTGCAATTGCGCACTTTGTTTGTTTTAGTGCAGCATTGCAGCGCCTCGTGTGGTGAGTAGGCACCTTATTTTTAAAGCTTGATTTTCTAGCCTTTATTTAATTATTTTATTTCCGCAAGTGATGATGGCTTTCAAGTCTTGAATCATTACAAAAGACTGGATATATTATATTTAACTGATTTACATGTAATAACATAAACTGCAGCTCAAATTTCGCGAATGGTTACAAGATGGAAACAGGATGCAGGAAGCTGAAAGCTGGATTAGGAAGGTAACTTTACTGAGCCAACAAAATGATAAAAGTAGGTTGTATTTTGCTAAGAAACATCTACATTAGAAAAATATGCCTTGGACGGATGATAAATTCATTTGGTGCTGGTGGTAAAAGAGAATTTGATTGATATTGGATAGATGGAAAAATGTGCGCTATGAATTACGTAGAAATATTGCAAAATCAAATATTTCATACAACATGTAAGAAATCACTCTCCTGTGGAAAATAATCCAGGACATACATCCAAACTAGTTATCTCTAGATTTAAGTGAATTCCATGTTACAAGTCCAGAGAGTCCATATTATGGAATTGTCTTTAGAATTCACGAACTTAAACCCTCTTGAACCCGCTCGGCAGTCCTAAAAAAGCATATAATGAGATATAAACCTTAAAAATATGTTTGTTTAGAAAAATAAAAAACAAAATGGAATTCAATGTCTCCTGAAACATGTTCAACTCTCGTGGGAGATCTGTAAATCGTAGGCACGAAGAAATTTTAAAAATTAATAAAAGGCTCAACTATGTAATTCTGAAGGAAAAAATATTTAAGACTACTTTTGTTAGCATCAACATTTGTTTACACATGAACGAATAGTTAAGATGTTGTAATCATCATAAAATATTGAAATTTAATCAACTTACCCCTTTCAAAATGTGAGGTATGTTGTACCACAAACTTTATTTTCTCTTACAATAATGACGAATCACTGTAAATGGTGAAGGATATTAGAACAAAGTCTTTATCATGTCTTTCTCTATGGTTCTTAAAATAGAGTTCAATAATGCAAATGCAAATACAAATATATTTGTTTTAAATAACAAAAACACACACACACACTCTTACGCCAAAGAGTACCTCAGTAAATTTTCATTTGAAAGGTAAATAATGTTCAAATGTTTTCCTTTTATTTCAATTTGAGTATGTTGGCAGAAATACTGAAGTTATTGTCTGCTTTTGTGTACGAGTATTTCTGCACTTTTAACACGTATGAATACATGTTTCAAACAAACGACCTTTAGCGAATAATTCGCTTGTAAATAATTCGCACATTTTTGCTTTGATGGCTTTTTAAGCAAACAAAATGGCTGACATGATATTATGATTCCGGATTACTGTTTTTATTTTAATTAAAATATGCAACAGTAAAAACCTTAAAAGATTAATATTTTGCAAATACTGTGATGCCTGCCTGCTGGTTTAAATATTGCATTTTGTGTTTAGTCATAAAATTTGACATTGATTACTTAGTAGAAGGTAGTAAATATATAAAAAGAATTTTAATTTTAAGACAGGCTTTAAATAATAAATTGCTGTTGCAAACAATTTAAGTTAAGTACATAGATTTTGCTTAAAGAAGTAAGATTGAAGACTTAGAGTCACAGTGGCTCACAGCTTATATTATGCTGCATTTATTTGCATTTAAACCTCCCGAAAAAAGAAAACTAACAGTAACTTAACAAAGAAACTGTTGTTATTAAAAGAAAGAAATGTTATCGTCTAACAAACAAAAATATTTTTTAATAAAAGAAATGTACATACATTTTAATACTTAAAACTAAAAGACCAAAAACATCTTATTTTATGCAGTCAATTTCTACGATAGCTTAATATTGGTTTTTCGTTTTTCTTTTTTTTTTCTACTACCATCAATATTTTCTGTTGCATTGTGAGTCCGATTTTTTAACATCAAATCTCAATTTAAAATAGTCAAAAGCATCCGCGTGCTACGATTGAACAAGGAGAATTGGTCTTAAACCATTTCCAAAATTGCCACTTATAGCGAAAAAATAGTAGACATGAGTAACATTACAGCTTCCACAGTCATACAAATTATTAAGCGCTTCATCCATGAAAATCGGGTCCATAACAAAGGCACCAAACAAAATTTTCAATGAGCTTGAAAATTAAGGAAAATACAATCAGGTTCGCAACTGACCTCTGAAGTTGAAGTGTTGCGTTTTAACTGTTCTTCATGTCTTAAGCAAACATGATTTTAAAGGCCGAGTTGTACGCAAGCAACCGTTTATTAACAGACTCTGCAATCTAAATTTCGCCAAAGAACATGTTTGCAAGGAATCTATATTTTAGAATTCGGTCGTCTTCGCCCATATATCTTAGTTTAGCATAGTCGGTTCGGATGGCAAGTCTTATGTTTTTTGTAAACCCAATTAAGAACTCAACAATGAAAACATAAAGGCAATAGTGAAGCATGGTGGTGGCAATGTCATAGTTTGAGTCTGTATGTCAGCAGCTGATACTGGGAATTTAACACTTGTTAAAACAACCATGAACAAGTTTAAGTACCTTCAGATTCTGAAAGACATCTTTTGGGAAAACTTAGAGAAACTGCGTATAAGATTTGCGATTTTACAAGGATAACGTTGCCATTAAGGTCTATGTTATCGAAAATGTATGCTCAATTTTAGAAATCAGCATAAGGAAATACAAAATTTCTAAAAAAAAAAAAACGATTTAAAAACCTTACTGACGGAGTGGTCGTATATTTCGCCAAGTATTAAGTTAAGGCTAGTTAAGGCTAACACACCAAATATTAAATCGTGTAATTGTTTTAATTTCAAAACCCATACGTGCCTGCATAAAATAAGCTGTGACGTAAAAAAAAAACTTTCATTTTTTGTGTTTTTTTTAGTTTTAATAAATCTTTTAAATGAAACTAATCTTATTTTTATGTTCCTGTTAGTTTCCTATTTATGTAGCAAGAATGCTGTGCGTCACTGTCTGTAGGACATCGTGATTTATTTTTAGACATAAAACTGTCTAGTTCTAGATTAATAACAATTACTAAAATTACTAATTAATCCAGCTACAGCCTTTGTGTCTTGTTAAACTTGTACAACTAATTACAATACTGATTTGTTATTTTTTTTTTCCTATTCCTTGCCCTCGACAACTCAATACTTATTCATCATAATTCAGCAATTCGCCCTAAACCCTCAAAGAAAGTTACAACTCAAGCAGCAGTCGTTATTGACTCCCAGTCAAGCAGCAAACGCAAAAAAAAAAAATTGGTCACAGAAACACATAAAAATAAAGTTTTCTGCCACATTATAAAAGCTAATGGAAAAACTTGTGTCGACTGTGTTCATAATCGTACGTGCAGGACAATAAACACAACAATTTTTACTTCAGATTTTGCTCGCCTCCCTCATTTCCCCCTCTTGCGTCTTGTAACAAAAGTTCGTTTATTTATAAATACAATTGAACAAAGTTTCTCCTTATTTCGGTTGTGTTGAAAATATAAATTTCTGAAATCCATTTAAACTGTAATCATAAATAAGTTTATATTTTGCTGAAATATTTTTCTTTTCTTTTTCAATAACAAGAATCCCAACAACTACATTATTCATTCACATATTACGAAGTATGAAAAGCCTCTTACGAAACGTATGCTGAACAGTAATCAAATTTTTGTTTTTGTTTTTTTTTTTTTTTGCTAATGCTGCTTGCTATTGCTGCTGTTGTTTGTGCTGATGTTGTTGTTTTATGCATTATTAAGCAATTTTTTCTATTTAGCACAGAATACGTGAGTATATTTCAAAATTGCTACTTAACTTGTCCATTTACAAGACATTCCAATTCCCATTGATTTAAGTTGATGATTTATAATATATAATGTAAATTTATTAAAATATTTCTTTTTTATGTTTGAGGATTATACTCATTTAATGTTTAAGCGATAAGTATTTAATTTATTATAAATCATAGTTACCTAGCAAGAAAGTTTTTAGAAAAAAGTTGTATTTATTGCAATTATAAAAGAATATTTAAGTGTTGTACTCGTATATTTTAGGGACATGATTATAATATGTATTATTAAAAAAATTTCAGATATCAGAAGAATAAAATCCATAAGAACTCAATTTTGATCATAAAAAGGAGATCTTACATTGGTCCAGTTCTATCAGTGATAACATATTTTGAGCCACTTGAAAGTTTTTCCTTATGCTGGAAAATTAGATTCTTTAATTTTCAATAACTTGTCTAGGCTGGAAATAAACAAAATGTTCTGCGCATTTCTGCTTTAATAAGAAAATGCTCTAAGTCGTATCTTCTTTGGCCTATGGTTTTATTACGGTGCACCTCCCTGCATCATGCTCTCGATGCAGAGCCATTGCTTTCGATGCAACGGAACAAGGCCTCCAAAACTGTAGACACTTTCACAGTGACAGCAAAATCTCGAAGCACTAAAAATATTTTATATATTTTTTTGTATTGTTTTGATAATGTTTTTAGGTAATATATTTACAGATGCTCACAGCTTATTTTATGCATTGATTTTTTTTTTTTTTTTAAAGCTCCATAAAAAGAAAAATAACAGGTACTTAAAAAAAATTGGTGTCATTTAAACGTCAAAATGTTATAGTCTAACAAACAAAAATAATTTTTTGCAAAAATCTAATTAATTTAATTTATTAAATCTGAAAAACAAACAAAAGCTCGTTTTTTTTTTAAACACAGCTTATTTTATGCAAGCACTTAAAATTAAAACTGTCAATTACACGACTTAAAATTTGATGTGATAGCCTTTACTACCTACATAGATGCGACCAGTTTCTGGGTAGTAGCGCTTTTTTTAAGTCGTTTTTTTTAGAAATTTTGTGTTTCCTTATGCTGATTTTATAAATTGACCATCAATTTTCGATAACATTAAGGTGTCATCAAATGTGGGCAGTTATATATTAGCCATGTTTCCACAATACCAATTTGTGCTTTGGATCGTTATCCTATATATAATTGAAAATCTAATCTTATAGTTACCCAGGTTACCTGCGCTTTACGAAAAGTTGTCCTTCAGAATCTAAGGGTACTAAAACTGGTGCAATGTCCTTTCAAAATATTGAAAATTTCCAGTACTATCAACTGAAGTATAGACCCAAAACATGACACTGCCACCACCATGCTTCACTGTTGCTATGTTTTTGTTGTTGAGTTCTGTATTTAGTTTCCGTCAAACATATGACATGTCATCTGAACCAAATATGTTAAACTTAGATTTATGAACGAAGATGACCGAATTCCAAAATGCAGATTTCTTGTAAACATGTTCTTTGGCGAAATTGTTCCTGCACTGTCTATTCTTCGGGACATGAACAGTTTGAATGCAACATTGCATGCCCAGTTCAGTTTCAACTTCGAAGGCCAGTTGTGAAGCTGATTGTCTTGGACTTTGCCTAATTTTTCTTAAAATGTCGCTTATTGAAAAATTTATTTGGTGGTCATGGACGATGCGCTCAATAATTTTTTGGACTGTGCTTTAATGTTAACCATTTCTGATATTTTTCGCTCTGAGTGGATTTTTTAAATGGTTTAAAACCAATTCTCGTTGTACGCGGACTCATTTGAACTATTTTAAATTTACATTTCACGTTACAAAATCGGACTCACAATTCAACAAATAAAATTGATAGCAGTAGAAACAAAGAAAAACGGAAAGCCAAAATTAAACTGCAGTAGAAACTGATTGCATTTTTTAGTTTTAATATATTAAAATGTACATTTTTTCAATAAATGGTTGTTTTATATTTGTACGATTATTAAATTGTTACCTTTAAATGACACCAATTTCATGTTCAAGTTGCTGTTAATTTCCTTTTTGTTCAGCTTTGGAAACAAAAAAATGCACTGAATAAAATAAGCTGTGAGACACTGTATATAAAAAGTTTGCAATCGTTTATTATTTCTAATAGTTTTGATTATATTGTCTGTTTTTAAAGAACTTCAAATATTTCTTATTAAAAATAAACTGACCGGTACTTTCTGCAGTATTTTTTGGATAATCTTTCTAAGGTCCTAGGAATCAATCCAGTATATGTTCTTAGAATATTTGAAATGTATTGATTTAGCTACTACCTGTTATATTTTAAAAATTACAATTCAATATATCACTTTGATTTACAATATTCTATTGTCAAGTTTTTTTCCAAACATTCATTCATTAAAATTGTTTCTCTCAACAAGAAAAATGTTTACTTAATATTATTTAAATAAATTTTATAAAAATTACAATTTGTGTTATATTTAATACAATTTAAAAGTTATTTAAGAACACAAGTGTTGACAGAAATTTGGGAAAATGTTCAATCTAAGATTTGCATGAAATTGAAGTCTACTACAGAAAGTTTTAGTAAGGGGGAATAGCTAATGAAATATTTTGGTATAAGAAGAACATGATAATACGTGTAAGAAAAACAATTTATAAATACAATAAGAAAACTTATATTAATAAAAAAATATTTGAAATTCTTATAAAACAGAAAATATGTTCAAAACTACTATAAATAATAAACAATTTCAAAGATTTTTATATAGAAATAAATACTTTTAATAAAAATACACTATACGAGTATATGTAAATATATTTTTTAAGAAAAATATTAATAAAATTAAAATAAATATTAAAACTGTATTCAACAACAAAAAGCAAAAACAATTAGCGCTTGAGAATGTGCTGCTTAAGGTTTCTAGAGAGTGCGTTTGGTCCCCATTGAACGGAATAATTGTCTACATCATGTCACGATGCACAGAGCCCCACTACTAGTAACAAAACAGCAATAAAACCAAACGCAAAGAATCGAACTAGAGCATTTTATTATTGAAAAGGAAATGCGTGATTATTTTCTTTAACAAATCACACAATAGGGAGAAGAAAAGTTATAGAAAATTCATGAGAGTAATTAACATGTGTACGGATATACTATCAATAAAAGATCCCCTTGTTATGACCAAAGTTGAGTTCTTATTAAACAGCTTTAAAAGTCTTGTAGTAAAATATTTTTTGAATAGTATGTTCTTAAAATATACAACAATATTATTACATCAATTATTCATGTACCCCGACCAGCACTTGAAAACACTAACAATATTACGTTAATGCCCATAATACGAAAAATGTCACATCTAATTTAATGTCTTTCAAAATTGCATTAATACACCCCTAGGTTATAAAGCAATGTTAATTTGTTTCGCTTTAACAAATCTAAATCCAAACAAGCACATTTTAATATTAAATTTCATTTAAAATGACACAGCACAACAAAACAACAATACCAGTAATATGACATGCAAAATATTTTGTAAATCCCCAGTATATTTGTACTTTGCAAGGAAACACAAATAAAACGAGCGTAAGGAAAATGTAAAACCAACACAGAATCACGCAAAATATTCAAATAAAACTAAAAAAAAACAACAATTCACAAATGTTTCTCCCCATGCAAACTGTACAATTGAATTTTTACAAAATTTACATAAATTACTTAAGCAAACCGAAATAAACACAAAGCAGATTTGTCAGTGATACAACAAAAATAAATGATACACTCGCATACATACACACACACACACCATATACTCATTTACATTCCCACCATTCTAGGAGCGCTCCGAAAAAGGAGTCAGAAAAGAGTCCAACAAAAGAGTATTTTCGAAGCGAAATTGTTACTGTCCTGAGTCGGCACGCAGTATGACTCAGAAATTCCACTTAATTATGTGTGTACCAAAGCGTTGTTGTCCTGTTATTTGTGCTTTGAACAAAAAAAAAACATAGCTGTAACACACAAGATTGATAAAAACAAGATTACACAGCGCCCATAGAAAACCTCATAAAAGACTCTTTTCTGACATTATCTAAGAGCTCTTTCTGACGGACCATTTTCGAACGTAATAACCCTCTCTTCTGAAGGTTTTCGAAACAATTATGATTGTTTTTTGGGCTCATAAAGAGCGTTAACGCTCCGAAAAAGGTGCCAGAAAAGACTCTTTTCGGACTCATATGGTTTGCTGGGTTATTATGCACACACACAATAACCACCAATGAAAACACTTGTTGCATGTGTTGAATGGAGTTTTCTGGAAATGAAAAATTTATTAGGGAAATAAAATAATTTAATGTACAATACATTAAGTGTGTTTAGATGTGTGAAAACAGGATGCATGGGTATTTTTAGAGAAAGTTAAAAGTTCAACATTTTGAATATATATATAAATACTCTTCAGTTATTTCAATGATCAGGAAATTGTTTTTAGTTTTCTCTCTTTTGGTTATTAAATGGTCCTCAAAGATCATCCTAAGTAATTAAAGCTTGTGGGCATAAAATCTAGCCACGCTACTAGGGTATACATTTAAATTATGATCATTCGTATAATGGAACAATTTCATACGAATAATTATTCGAAGATTTTCAAAATTACCATTTTCGAACAAAGTATAATTCGATTCATTTTATGAAGAATAATCGAATAAAACGAATAAATAAGTTTATGTTAATTTATCGTTGCTGTTTAAATTTTTTCATAATTTGATAATTAAAAACCTTTTAATTAAACACTGGGTCAAATTATTTATTCCGTTCTGCGTTGGCGGAAAGGAATTTTTTGTACGGAAGCATAATTTGAAATTATTCATTTCGTTGCTGCGGGATTTTTCCTTTTTGCGGTATCATCTCTACACAGACCGTATTGCAGGATATGTATATCGATTCGAAAGCAAAATCTTTCGAAATATAATGTAAAAAGTATACAAATTCGAAAGATTTTCTTTTGGAATCGAAACACACACCCACCCCTCTCTCAGGAGTCTAAACATTCGTCTAGTGAAAAACTACAGTATGAAATTATATTCAATATTTTCATTATAAACGAAAAACAAATAGTATTTTCACTACCAATGAGTGTCACTGATGAATATTATTATATGAACAACTACTTTTTTTTTTTTTTTTTGTTTGCATGTTAATTATCAAAATTGTTGTGAAAAGCGGAATGATGTTCTAATCAACTAAACCTAAATCACATTCGGCAAATATTTACTCAAAAAAGCGTAACTACTTATTTTCGCACATATTTGTTTGACGCTGTTTACTTTTACAAGAGATTTGCAAGATCGAGCGGCATCAAATAAATTAAAATTAAATATTTGTTGTGCTTTGGCCTAAATAAGAAAAGTTTTGTTAAATAAATAAACGAGTTCAAATATATGATATTTAGTGGTTACGTCTTGTATGGCAAATATTTGCCAAGTGTGACCGTACCTTAAGGTAGTTGTTTTATTTGGTTAAACAGAAGATGAAACATTATTTAAATTGCAGCAAACCAAAGTAATGCTGACTCAATATATAAATAAAAAAGTATAAGAGTTTATATTCGACTGTGCCGAATCTTATATACCCACCACCAAATCGCCTATTATGGGGCGATCTTCATATAATATTGTACCCTAATTTCTATTTATTTTAGGTTAATTTTGGTTGAATTTCATATTAATGACGATATGTACAAAAATTTTAGGCATATTCTAGTTATAATCAATTATTTATATATGTTTCTTTTGTTGAGAACTGCATTTTGTAACATAAAGCAATTTACTTTAACTCACAATATATTTAGTACTAAAAAGATACTTATAACTGATATGTGTAAAATTTCGGTTCTATTTGGATGTTTATGTAGGTTAATGAGTTTTCTGGAGTAGGCCTCATAAGGATGCTATGACCTATTATAGGCCGATCATAAAATTCTGTATGACGATTTATATGTATATATATGTGAATTATTTGCATTGAATTTTAACATAATAGTGATGGTTTTAAGGGTTTATGCTAATTTCAGTGATTTCCGGAAACGAGATTTATATGGGGACTACGGTCACATATGGACCGATTATCATGTAATTAAGTGTGACGATTTTTATATACGTCTGGCCTACATGTGTTCAATTTCAACTTGAGTTTGAGGTTGATTGAGGCTTATGCGCATTTGAGTGCTTTTAGAAAGTGAACTTTATGCCAAATATTAAGTATGTTTTGACATATGTCAAAAAATCTTTTTGAGATTTTACTTTGCATGAAACTTATTTTTGCAGAAATTTGTATGGATACAGCTTAAAGTTATATTTCGGGAAGACATTTGTATGGGATTATGAGAAATCAACAGGACTTGACTTTCTATAACAAAAATAAAGTGGACACTGTTTCATGATATTATCTGCATTATATTTGAAGGTAATAGCAAAGAATATTTCAAAAGTATCGAGGTTGTCTTTTATCCATTATCAATATCCAAACAAAACTTTCCTTGTTATTACCTTTTTGTTCTAAACTCTATCGTGCCTTCATATCGTATACATCTTAGAATCTGATAATGACCTATAATATAAATACTTTTAGGTTCTACGATCAATATTTCGATGTGTTACAAAGAAAGCTACAAAATTAAAATCACTCCATCTTTATGGTGTATAATAAGTGTATAAATTTGGTAAAAAGACAATGGTTTGGTAAGCAATTTGCACTTTTGGACTGAAGGCAACTTTTTTCACCCCTTAAACTATTGATTTCGATATTTATATTAAATATTGCCTGCAGCCTTTTAGTGCACTTTACCATTTTTCAGTAAAATGTTGGTCCGCTTTAAGTCCCTATCATTTTACAAAAGCAGCAATAGTTTATTATCGAAGAAATCAG
Source organism: Bellardia bayeri (assembly GCA_950370525.1). Taxonomy (NCBI): domain Eukaryota; kingdom Metazoa; phylum Arthropoda; class Insecta; order Diptera; family Calliphoridae; genus Bellardia; species Bellardia bayeri. The sequence continues at coordinate 73,417,556 of OX493267.1, read as the reverse complement.
ATACATCGATCTGAAAAATATACGAACGACCCCAATTGTTTTAGATTCGGATAATTCAACAATATTGTGGTAAAGCAAATGTAATGAATAAAAAAAAAACGTTAGTCATATGGAATACGTATGCTGCGCAGATGGATTAAAATGCTGTTCAACAGTTAATATCAAAAACCAAAACACAGAGTTTTATATTTACATTACATATGTATGTAAACATAAAAGCATGTTTGAAACAATGTTTTAGCATCAGTTTTTTTTAACATTTTTTCATACCAGATCTGCATTGTGTTGAAGTTAGGAAAATATGTTATGGGAAGGAGGTTAGAGGGAGACATTTGATATAAATTTTACAACATTGAACGTGACAGAAAATCTTTTGCATGAAGTTGTTTCCTGCATATGCGGAATGTGCGAATAAAGTATGATCTATTCTTTTAATATGTTATGCCGTCCACTGTCCAGTCGACCATGAATCGGTAGAAAAAAAAACTTGCGGTTTCGGGTTAAAGTTCCCTAATTTCAGCTGATCTTATTCCACTGTAGTATCGATAGAATATGAGACACAACCCACATTGCTGCTATTCTCCAGTTAATCGATGATGATAGACGTAATCAATAGAGCCCTGTTCAGTCGAATATAGTGAATATTTGAATATAATGGTGTAAATAGTAAGGAGATCAGATGGTGTGGAGTATTTCCTATGCCGTTTCTTTCGACATTTGAAACTTATGCTTAGTCTAGTGAACATCATACTGAATTCTAATGTTTAGAATATCAAAAGCTTCTGATTCTTTATTGCAAACTGGATTTCTTAATTCAGTGTACCTATTGTAGCCAATTTTCAATTTATTATAAATGTTTTCTGTGATTAAAAATTACATCTGTGAACATATTCTGATATCATTTTTCATTCAGAATTGTTAAACCTTACACCTTTTTTTATTTTCGTATAAATTCTGTGTTTATTATATTTGTTATAGTATTACAAGTTAAAATATTTTCTTTCCTCTTAGTTCCATTTCATTATGTTTTATTTCTAATTTCTAACAGTTGTTAAAATTTCTTTTATATATTTAACAAACTGTAATAATTCTAAACATTTCTTGCCACTTTTAAAACCAACTCGTATATTATTTTTCTACAAACTACTTTTTAAAAGCAAATATAAATTCAATAAATTTTCCATGAAGATTGCAATCAAGCACGTGACAATATTATAGAAATTTAAGAAAACAGAAAACTTTGAAACTTTATACATTCGCATGTATATATGTATGTATTTATACATTTTCGCATATAAAATTTCCGGATAGAAAAATCTCTTGATTTTTCACTTGAAATCTAATAACAGAGACAGTAAAATACACAACCTGCATGAATGAATAACTGCATTAAATGTATGTGTATGCGTGTACGTGAGAATGTTGTATTATTATGTGTGTGAGTGTTTGTATAAATCTTAAGGAATTTTAGTTTTATTTTCAACTAGAAGAGTTGCACACAAGTTCTATGTGGATGCAGTGCCTTTACAAGGTTTTCTAGTACCAACACAAATATGTTCCTTTAGACTCAAGTTTAAACAAACACCTTGATTACCGTAATCCAACATGTAAAGGCTGAGGAGAAGAGTAAATCAAACAATATAATGGGGCAGGAGGAAAAAAACTTTATGATTAGGTTTTGATAAACGATGTTTTTTTTAAGAGTTGAAAAAATCGTATCATTAAAATTCTTTTAAAGCACTGATATCATCGATGCAAACATCACTATTTGCCATGGATTTTAAAATCGAATATATTATTTAAATCCTTGTTTCATACAAAACTTCTCAAACTACCAAAATCTTGAACAAAGTACCCACAAATTCAGAATACATAAGCTTAAACTTATCTAACAAACCTGTAGTGCATTTCTTTATACATCTTACTCCCCAAACTATCGTTTTTAAAAGCATATTTCAAATACTCACTACGAAAACTCAAAAATATACTATAAATTGATAAAATGTTAGATGGCTTGTACAACTACTTGTGTATGTTTGTGAGACAAAGAGAGTTAGTGATTGTGAGAGTATATTTTATGATGATAATATTCAGATTTTGTGTTTGTTTCCATACTTATCGAGTCAAATCACGCAACAGGAGGAAGTCACGTTATAGAAAATACATGAGAGTAATCACAGGCGTACGGATAAACTTTCAATTGGGTGAGAAAAATAGAGTTTTTCTTTTCTTAATTTATGTAAAATAGCTAGTATATATTTTTGATGAAATGTTTGCATAAAAAAAACTAAAAAAGTATTGGAATTGGGATTAGTCGACGAGTTTTGACTATAGCCTACTACTTGGATTACTTGAATACTATAGTCGAATATAGTTGACTTCTATAATCGACTTGAGTTGACTACTATACTTAACTTGAGTTGACTAATACAGCGACTTTAGTTGACTGCTATAGTCGACTTGATTTGATTGCTATAGTCGACTTTAGTTGACTGCTATAGTGGCCTTGAGTTGACTACTATAGTTGGCTTGAGCTGACTACTACAATCGACTTGATTTGACTGCTGTAGTGGACTTGAGTTAACTACTATAGTTGGCTTGACCTGACTACTATAGTTGGCTTGACCTGACTACTATAGTTGGCTTGAGCTGACTACTATAGTCGACTTGATTTGACTGCTATAGTCGACTTTAGTTGACTGCTATAGTGGCCTTGAGTTGACTACTATAGTTGACTTGAGCTGACTACTATAGTTGGCTTGACCTGACTTGTAGTGTGGACTTGAGTTGAATACTTTCGGTCTAATTCATAAAAAATTAAAATAGACTTTAAATGTACTTTAATAAAATTTTGTATGAAAATTTTGTCTAAAAGCACACTTCAAACCTACTTTATTTTTTATGAATACGGCAGTTAGTGGTTTTCAGTTCAATACTATAGTCGACTTGAGTTAACTACTTAGTGGTTTTGAGTTGACTACTATAGTCGACTTGTGTTGACTGCTATAGTAGTGTTGTCGACTTGAGTTCGCGGTGAGTTCTTACCAGTCCAGTAAAGTTGACTAGTGTCCATCCATAATTGACTATAATCGACCAAAATTGACTACAGAGTCGACTAAACCTTTTTACTCACCCAATGGAGTTAGCTTGTATGGTATGTAGTATTTAACAGTTCCATGTTTCAAAGTTTTTCTACTTGCTTACTTCTGAATGCGTGTGGTTACAAATTAATTTTCTTCAAATGGTTTTCGTTTATGGCAAATACTTTCCAGAGAAAAAAAAACTACTCAAACGCACACACACCGACATAAAACAGAGAACACCAAAAATAGGATAGATAGAAAAAAATACTATTAAATGAAATTTTGTGATTTCTTGATTATATATTTTGTTTTAACCAAACTATTTATATCATCAATATGCACACACACCATAATTAGTGTGCTGGATGAGTCTGCCTGAGTACGAGTATGTATCAATGAAAGCTAATAAATGTTAATTTGTGTAATGGACCATGTATAGCTCAAAGATTAACTAAATAACTTTATTTACTAAGATTCTTTTGCAATCAAGAGCATATAATCTAATGATTAACTGAATGAATTATAGTGATAACTTGATATCCATTTTTTATTTATTTCATTTTATGTTGGTATTAGCATTGAGATGCTATTTCGTATTATACATATGCGAAATTGTGACTATATTTAATGAGTTATACAATAATGGCCGAATTCTCGGTCATAAGTTAACCCATTGGTAAACTAAAATACTAACTATTGTTTAACTATTACTTGTTATTCATATGGAAAACTAAGCACTGCGAATAAAGAATCATTAGTTAAGCCTTTGTCATTAGCTAACTAAAGACTGTGAATACGGCCATTAGAGATACAATGAAGTAATTTAACAGTTGTTGTGTGCAAACAATAGTAGGATTTGCATAAATTAAAACTTCCATTTGAAGCAGATAATTTAAATACATTTGATTAAACACTGATATGTAGTTTTAATAAAGTTATTAAATTATTTATTGTTTTATAAAGCACAATATTAATTTATACATAATCGTATTAAATTGTGCAAGAAAACATTAATTACAGAGTGATGATATAAATAGTTTTATTTAAAGTCTTTTGCCGCATTATATAGCTCAATAACAACTAGAACTAACTTGAAAATTTTTTAAACAAAACTTGTACATTTTGTTAAAGTTATAAATATAAATTTTCCTTTTGTGGATATTTTCTTATATTTAACTTTTATTTAATTTCAAATTGTCCTCCTCCATATTAAAATACAATTCCATCCGAAATACTCATTAATTATTCAGACAATATACCGGATATTATTTTCATTAACTATAACTAATTTATTATTAGTTAGTCAGAAATAAAAAAAACAAAAAAAAAAAACACTTTGTAACAATGTAAATCCTGCACCAAATTAAGTTGTCTACTTGAGAACCCACACACACACATACATACATATACATTATCAAATGACTAGCTATCGAAAATTTCATATTGCTACAATAGAAAACAACAAAAAAATTGACTGACACTGTGCTACAGCATTATTTACTTAATAATAGCAAATAGCTAGAGCAAAATAGAGTCGATTATCATCCTAGAAAAGAGCTAACAGTAGGCAGGAGTTGGCTATAGCAGACAAGAGTTGACTATGGTCGACAGGAGTTGACTACAATCGACAGGAGTTGGCTATAGTCGACAGGAGTTGACTACAATCGACAGGAGTTGGCTATAGTCGACAGGAGTTGACTATAATCGACAGGAGTTGGCTATAGTCGACAGGAGTTGGCTATAGTCGACAGGAGTTGACTATAATCAACAGGAGTTGGCTATAGTCGACAGGAGTTGACTATAATCAACAGGAGTTGGCTATAGTCGACAGGAGTTGGCTATAATCAACAGGAGGTTGCTATAGTCGACAATAGTTGCCTATAGTTAACAAGAGTAGACTATATTTAATAACAAATGACGACATTTCTCAATAATTTGCCAACCAGTTTACTAAATATTATAAATTATTAAAAGAAAAATAATAAAATCCAAACATTTTACATAAGTTCGCAATAAACTAATAATTAAATAAAAATATAATACTATTAATATTAAAGCTATTAATATATAAATAATTTCAACAATATTTGTGTTTTATTTTTGACCTACAGATAAGAAAAATATGTTTTTTTTAGTGCTGACAACGAAGAAGGTCTTAAAGCGAAAAAATAAAATAAAAAGTGACGTAAAACACTTTAGGAAAGTGTTTTATTTGCATGTTTGATTAGGTTAAAATAAGCGCTTATTGTCAGCAGAAAGTAGTCCTCCAAACCGGAAACACCTCCTACAAAAATAATGCATCCCATCAGTATGTTTGAAGTGATTTGAGGTATGAATTCATAAAACCTGCTCCTTTTGGAGCACATTTTTTACTGGGTGACTAAACTTCGACTATAGTCAACAGGAGTTGACAGGAATTGGTTTTTTTTTTTTTTTTTTTGCAACTATAGTCGACCATACTTCGATATAGTCAACTATAATTAGGTATGGAGGACTGTAATGGACTAGTACGCTCGACTGTACTTCATTATAGTACACTATACTTTGAGTATACTTGACTATAATCGACAATCTTCTGACTGAACCATGCTTTCACCGAGCAATTATTCCTGTAGCACAGTGTTATTAATTAAACTATCACTACGAAAACAATGTCATTTATTTTCCTGTATATAGGTACTAGTTGTACAGCTAACAAATACGTGTATATATTTACCTAGAACGGAAATGATTTTCAAAATACAGGAACTTAATTTGCATGACAACAGACAAACAGGAAGTGTATTGCTGCTTCCTCATCTGCAACATTTTGTAATTATGAAAATGACAATAAAAATCTATGGTGTAGACGTAACATATATATAGACACCTATAAATACATACACAACTATATATATGTATGTAAGTGGGTGTGGCAGTATGTATGTAAGTACATACCTTTTCAACTTTGAACTTTTGTGAATGTGAATATAGTGATCATAAATCAAAAGGTCAAAAGAACCAAATAAATTGTAATTGTGGAAAATTATGTGAGTGTGTACAAAGGAAAATAACATAATTAAAAAAAAAAAAAAAAAAATACTAAAGAGGGGTTGGGCGACTCTTTTTATTGCTCTTATAAGCCATTTTTATGTATCACTGGTTCATAAAGTGTAATAAAAAAGCTGTAATAAAAATGAAATTAGTAGTTGTAAAAATTAATGGCCAAAGGTAAGAGCTTTGCTACAAACAGCAATCTCGAAGTTTTATTTAATTTTTCTATTTTAAGTACAGGAGAATATTATTATAGTTTATTTCCGCTATTAGTAATTTCGGTCGGAAGACAGGGTCTGCTTAGATACAAATGGCTATTAAGAGATTTGAATAGTGAGTGTTTTAATAAGTTAAAAAATAATAACAAATAGATTACTTAACTGGTCATATGAAATCATATAAATAAGAACATGTTATTTATGAGTTGAACCAACTTAATATACCATTTATGCTCAGTTACAAAAATTACCTTAGCAGGAGCAAACAACTAACCACAAAGAATCTGAGGTTATTTTATGTTACCTTTGAGACAGTTATAAATGGATTTTATGTAGAGCTTGTTATTGTAAAATTTTTACAATTAATTATTGTGCCGGCACATACAATGCTTTAAATATTGTATATTAAAATGTAAATCTTATACCTATAAACATGACTTTAAATATTTTAATTTAAAACCCAACTGTTTGTTTCAATTTTATTCTTATTATTATTATTTTTTTTTTCATTAAATAAGTTAAGAAAAACGATTTATTACCGCTTCACTTGGCATTTAGCTTGACCACAGCATAATGTCATCATATAAATGAGTCTTACATAGAATTAATAAAAATGAATTCATATAAAAATCCCCAAACTGTTAAAACTTTTTTCTATAGATAAACTTGGAAAAATAACAGAAAATGAAAAGAAAACAATAACAACAGCAAGAATTGTTCGTATAATCTTAAGTGTCATAAAAACCAACAGCTATTAAAACTAACAATTAAATCCTTAAAATCTTTTAGAAGTTCTGTTTGTTTTTGTTTTTATTTTTGTCTCTCACATTTTTAGTTCAGTAGCATGATGAAAAAATGGGGAGAGATGAAAAATAAAATAAAAACACTTTCTAACAGTTTTAGATGTTATAACTTTATTGTTGGTTGCATACAGATCCTTACTTGTTTAACTATACTTTTTTATATGTTTTGTATTTTAGGCAGGGAGGTGAGAGTTTGCTCAAGATATATAGGGAATGAAAAGTCAGTAGGAATTTAAATAACTTTTACTTAAATGTCATGCTTTTAAATAATAAATATCAATGGTGAGCTTTGCTGATTAGAAAAATTGGTTTATTATCAAAATTTTTTATATCTTTTTTTTTAGTCATTAAGCTGAAAGTCTACACCAAGCGTTTACGCGTTTCTCGCGAACTAAGCAACTGCCACAAAAGTAGAATCAATGCAGTCGTACATTTTAAATTACACACTTAAAAGCGTAGGAAGCATTGACGCTTGAAAAGCAAAAGGTTCGTTTACTTTTGAAAGCGTCGCAAGCGTCGAACACCTGACATCGACAAATGAAAAGCAAATTTATTTTAATGGTGACGTCACTAAAACAAATGACAGTTGAAAAAACATTTTTTATATGAAATTGACAAACAAACTGACAAAAAACTTCATATAAAAAAAAAATCAGCTGATCTTGACGACACCACCTCCGAAAATAAATTGCTGTGAAAAATCTTCATATGTAACTTGAAATGCTTGACACTATAAACGTTTAGAAAACTATAAAGGCGTTGACGCTAAAAAGCGAGTTGTGGACCTCCTGCTTTACAGTTCACTATAATCAGATTTGACTAAAGGCACCTAGAGTTGATTATAGTCAGCTAGAGTTGACTATAGTCAAAGTTGATAAATAGAGAGTTGGAAAATAGACTAACTCCAAATTCAAAATTTAGATTAAGAAAACATCACATGAAAACTAAAGGACCTATTTGTCGACCTAAAAAATAAGTCTTAAATTATACTCTTGTTAGATTTTGTTAAACTTCAAACCATGTATTCTACTCTTAAAGTCTAAAATACAAACTTAAATAATAATTGGTTTCATGGCCAATTTTCCAAATATCTTTTCCCTACGCCATATTTTCGGATTAAAAAATGAAAAGCTGTAAACCTTCATGTATTTCTTATTTATCGTTAAATTATTTTACCAACTTTAAAACACTTTAAGGATAATGTCTTTAAAATCTAAGCTAATTATATTCACGTTTTTAAAGATCAATGATTACAGTTTTGAGTTTCTTATATTTTTTTTTTAAATTAGCAAAAAAACATAAAGCGTGATCCATTTCTAGGTTCCCTACTTTTTTAAAGAAAAAACCGCACAGAAAATTCAAATTTAATGGGGAATGTTTATTACCATTTAAAAGAACATTCATTGGCATTTATTTTTTAAAGATTATTTCTATCAAATGCTGGCCGTTGCTACGTCTCAGATGGTCTATCCGTTGAGTCCAATTTTCGATGACTCGTTCGAGCATTTCGACTGGTAACTGGCGAATGACACGCGTGATGTTTTCCTCCAAGGTCTGAATTAAAGCGGGTTTGTCCGCATAAACTTTAGACATTACATATCGCCACAGGAAAAAGTCTAACGGTGGGATATCACACGATCTTGTTCGGTTGGCCAGATCGGCCCAAAACGTGAAATTATGTGTTCACCGAAGTGTTCTCTCAATAAATCCATTGATTGATGCGATGTGTGGGAAGTGGCGCCGTCTTGCTGAAATCAAATGTCGCCGAGATTTCAATTTCAGGCATCAAATAGTCGGTTATCATGGCACGATAACGGTCGCCATTAACAATTACGGCGCTGAATCGACTCTCCACGGTCTTCGTGTGTACACTCTCAGCTACGGACGCTATATTTTCTTCACAGCGTGCTGGACGTAGTCTATTCGATCGAATATTATCCAGTAATGAATGCTGGGTCTAAAAATAGGTGATGGTGTTGCGAATAGTATGATCAGTATGCCAATTATGTTGACCATAAGTTAAGCGAAGTGCACGAAATACATTCCTCATAGAACGTGAATTTTCGTAATAAAATTGAACAATTGGTAAATGTTGTTCAGGCGTAAGTCTTTGCATTGTGAAATGTCAAACAATACTAAACAAAAATAACATGACAGCATGACACGATTTACACGTGATCTGTCAAAAAAAGGTTATTGAAAAAAGTAACATACATATATACATATATACATAGAATGCATACTTTCACTATCTGCAATATTTTCATTTCCTCACAAAATCAATCTCTATTCGTCTTAATATATCAGTTTGCCTCGGAAAATTACATTTGCCATACACAACATAAATTATAATTTACAACTACAATTCATTTTAAAGCCTATCTGCTACATGTTAATTCACAACCGGGTCTTAAAATCTCTGTAGACATACATGTATAACGATTAAGGTTTCGTAATATTGTTTTTCTTAAAATCTTGCAATTTGTTTGTTGTACTTGTACAAAATACAAGTGCAGTAAACATACAAACACAAACATTAATATAAACATAACCATACACAAAAGCATATACAAACAAACTTGGCTATATACTCGTATGTATGCATGTACATATGTAGTAATGAAGATTAAGATGCATGTAGATGTCTGATGTAAAAATTCTAGTTGCATGTATACATTTAACTACAATTATAGTTTAAGCAGATGTTGTAACATGCCTCAAAACTTAACACACAGCTAATACAAGTTGTAGTATGTAATTGTATATAGATATGAATGTATGGCAATATGATGAGAGAAAGAGAGAGGGAGAGTTAGCGAGTAAAAACACCACGATGACAATATAGATGTTAAAATTAGCTAACAAATTATTCTATACACGTTGCAGTTATACTTGTGCTTTGTATAGATTTACAAATACACATGCAGAGTAAAACTACTACATACGAGTATGTATGTATATTACATAAGTACGCATGTATGTATTCATATATGTAGGTATGTGAGCCCGAGTAAAAATACACACACTTTTAAATACTTTTTAATGAAAGTACGAAATTTTAATGATGCTTTTAGTATAGTTGTAATTTCATAATGATATTTGTGAAAACTTTGTTCTTGTTATTTTATAACACTTACTATTAAGTTATTTAAACGTTGTAAAAGTTGGTTGTTATTAGTATTTATGGTTATAATTGTTTTAAAAGAAACATTTGTTGTGCTTGGGTATTCATTACTTTTTAAATATTTAACTAAATGTTTATGGAATGTCAAAATTGAGATATACAAAAATTTGCTAAAATATATCATCTTGAAGTACACACGATTTGGCTACAAAAAACTACAAAGTCTACATAAAGTATCTATACAAGAATTATTATAGCAGTATTTACAGACCACTAAATGTATTAAATGCTTTACAACGACATATTTAGGTGTTGTAAAGATAAAGAAAAAGAGAAGGCAACTCAATATATTTTCGGTCTATGTTCGAAATTTGAGTACTAGAGTAGAACGTTTATTTAACAACTAATTATTAACAAAACCTAAGTCTCTGATTTAAGTCTGATTTAAGTAAGATTTAAGATACTTTGATAGAACAATAGTAAAGCATAAAAAATTATTTAAAAAAAACGTCAATAAATTTTATGAAAATGTTGTATGAATATGTGTATGTGTATGTGAAAAATTTAAAGAGCCACAAGATCATGCGCCAGAAGGAATGTTAGATAAACTTATTATTAGAATAAAATTTATAAAACTAACTCTATAAATAAACAAAGAAATCTAAACATTTGTTTAAAAATCAAAAGTAGGAAAAAAACAGAAATCTAAGAAGATAAAAAAAAAATATTCAATGTTTTTATTATTAAACTTTAAAACTTAAATAAATTTTTATGAAAATATATTTTAAAAAATAACTCTTCAAACATTCATTTTGTTAGATCTTAAGTTTATAATAACTAATTAAATATTACCTAGTAATTTTATTGTTTAATTAATGAAACTAGTAATGGAGAATGTTATATAAATTTACAGAAATACGAGTCCTTAGAAATTCAAATAATCCATAATTGTGTAACATACACATTTTTGAAACAGTCCAGATCAAGTGACATCTTAGTTTGTTTTTTTTTTAAATTGGAACAGGTGGTACGTTTATATGTTTATTATTGTCAGTATACCAGCTAATCATTGCCACATTAGACACAAAGTATCACAATCATAGGTTCTGTTGCAAAGTAAAATTATGTTTAGCACAACCATTTGAACACTGTTAAAGTTTTTTTAACAATTTTTCTTCTTGATAATTTAGTCAGGCTTGATCTCATTAAATTTAATTTTCATTAAATTATTTTTACTGTAGTTAGGAATTACAATTTGAAAAATTTTTATTATTAAAAATTTTTGATAATTTTTCTTGACTGGGATTCGAACCTGGGTTGTTGAATTTACATATGTTTCGAGAAATCCCACTTTCTCTCATCAGAATTCTTTGCGTTCTAACCACATGCATCACTGCGGTGCCGGTCAGCCAACAGACAAACATCAATCCTTTAACCAGTGTTAGTTCTGGTAGTTCGAAGTTTTTGCTGTAATTATCATTTTTTATTAATTTCTATTCATAGTTGTTTTTTCCTTTTTTTCTGAAAGCGTATACAGGAAAGAAATGGTGTTACTATAAAGTGAGCAAGCATTGGCTACAAACAAAGTTTCAACAAAATGCAACTATTGCCTTATTAAAGAATAATGAAATATATTTTAAATTACTTATAGACCTCAAACAGCCACCGTACCCAACATTTTATGTTGCATCAAAACGAAAATATAAATATACACGAATGCAAACATTTGATAAAAAGGCAATGGTTTGGCGAGCAATTTCTAGTTGTGCAATTTGTAAAAGATCAGCTACTTTTGTCTCCTCTTGAACTTTGCCAAGAGTTACTAAGATCCCTTAAAAAGCAAAAAACACCAATTGAAGTGAAATAATTCAAGTTTTGTGATTCCAAAGTATACAATCGCTTTTTTTATTACATAAATATTAAAACGTTGATGCTACCGGCTTTTAGATAAACAATCAATATTACATTGTCCATTTTTACATTATTACAGTTTAAAAATTAATGGACTTGAACTGACTGAGATTTTAAAAACCACATTAGCCGCATATTTTCTACTCAATGCGCGTATACGTAATATATATTTCATATTTGGTAACTTAATATTCCTCATACGCCCCGAAAATAATAAAAAAAATGTTTGCAAACCGTACAAAATTATTTTCCAATGCAAAACATTTTAAAAATATATTTTAATCGAATTATTCAAACTATTTAATTTTCCTCACCCTATCCTAAGTTTCAAACTTCCCGTGAAGGTTGATTAATTTTATCTTTTTTTCAAAAACAAATATAACCAATGTTGTGGTAAATACAACCATAATATTTTTTTTTTCATTTTGATTCCACTTTCCTAATTTTACAGCAAGACTTTAATATGACGTTGTTTTTTATTATTTCATTAAATAAGTCGTTAAAAATGTATTTCCCGGCTGATTTCAATTTGGTATTTTTTCTATCTTTTTCGTTTTATATAAGAAATAAACAACATAGTAAAATACAACACAACATGGTAAAACCACAAACTGTTGGTACTTTAATTAAACCTTTGGTTTTCGTTCTACATAAAAGCATGTGAAACCACTAAAACGTTATACTTCTTATTTGACAAACATGAAAAATTATACATACACATTTGCACATACCGTGAGGGTAAGAGTTAAAGGAAAACGGACTAGCCCAAGGCCTTATTTTGGTGATAGAAAAGCGTTTTAATGTGTTTTCCATTGCTCACTCTTTTTCTAAAGCAGATATACTTAAAGCCAATGCTCTATAGAAAAGACTTTGAAAAGGTTTTGAACATATAAGTCAAGTAAAATGTATCGTAAAGAAAAGCTTTTAAAAGGCCTTATTAATGAAGTTAAACATGAAAAATTAACAAATCTTCAACAACATCTATATATTTAATTAAAAAGGCCTTACAATTCAAAGCTTTGCTATTTCTTTCACTATATAATATAATATCCCGTTTACATATACATACCCACACCCTGTAAAATGTTGTGCATCTATATCTAATGCACTCTAATAGCTTATTCTGCTAGTAGTATATGTGTTTAGATGCGTGTCTGTGACTGTAATGAAATACGAACGTGGAGCAAAAACATTTTGTTTCAAATAACTTTTAAATATTTATAGAAATGTTTGCAAAAACAAACAATTAAAAATTAGAATATAGATGCTAAAGGTGTTTTAGGTTTATACTTATTAATTAAAATTTAGTTTCCTAATAAAAATTCGTTCAGCTACTAATAAATATGGGCAAATGTTTTGTTTATTTATATTTTAAGGGATATGAAATTACAGTGGCTATATATTGGGTGTATACTTTAAAATTTCAAGTCTCGTAGCAGATGCTGCATGTTTTGAAAGCGGTTTTTGTATTTTGATATTAGAAAACATAATAGATCCGCATCTTTTGAAATCGTTTTTTTTTTTTTTTTTTTTTTTGTCTTTAGTAACTTATGTGACATTTAGTTATCCAACATTATAGTGTAATAAAAAATTTTTTTGATTATTTAACTGATTGTTCGTCCTTTTTATTAATTGAACCATTTTATTTTTCGAGATTATTTTTATTTTTTTCCCCCCGATATTTCGCCACACAATGTGTAGCATCTTCAGGGAAATAAAAATAAAAACTGACCTTAATCTCGAAAAATAAAATTGTTTAAAAAATTTTTTTTGTTGCTTCGAAAATTACGAACTTTAAGCCATATATGGGGATTCACCTAATAACAGGGAAATTGAGTATCATATGGATTGCAGACGACAGACCTTGAGACACGTTTTTTCATGGCCAGAATGCTGCTTAAACGCTATAAAAGAAAATATTTTTGAACCGAATCATTACATGCAATAAAAAATCGATCCATTACAATAACTTGAAGCGTAAGACGTCTTATATGAAGCCCAGCCATCCAACCGATATGTATTTGGAGGCCCAAAAGTGTATATACTAGAATAGCAGAAATCTGGCCAGACCATCACAGAGAACCTGTATCGAATTAAACTGGTTCGTCTGTGCAGAATATGAAGACATACACGAAAGCGGAATATTACTTCATGACAACGCTCGGCCACATGTTGCAATAGCTGTTTAAAACTATTTAAAAAGAAGTGCTTGGAAGGCGTTACCTCATTCGACTTATAGTTCAGCCCTTGTCCCTTCCGACTACTGTTTGTTTCGATTATTGCAGAACGCTCTCTCTGGGATACATTTCTCTTCACAACTACGTTTCACTTCGATATTGGCTTGATTCAATCTTGGTCTTTAAGGTCGTTTTAAGCTAAACCGACGTTAACTTGGCACTCAAACTATTTCATAAAATCGGCAAAACAATACAATTAAGCGGGAAATTTTAAGAAAAGTTTGTGGTGGAAAAATGGAGAAGGTAAGATTAATATCCTAATGAGGCTATTTTGTAACTCTTTACAGGAACAAAAAAATAACAAACAGAAAGAAAGACGAATTGGATTACTCCAGAAAGAGAATATTTGCGGGAGTGTATAAGTTTGTATAAGATTTTTTTTGCTTTTTTATATTTTTGTACACATCCAGTTTTTGTTGTTTGCCTAAACAGCTGGTTGATTTTAAAGTGATGTTAAATTATTTAAAAGCAACTTCAGCTGGTTTTAAATTAAAAGTATGTTTTAGCGGTTAAAGGATACTTTTACGTGTCTATAGTTAAAGTACTTTTAACAAAAATCAACTTTTTAACTAAAGTACACTTTTATTGTGACTATGGTTATGGCCCATTTACTTTATTTAAACCATATCTATGCTTAAACCAGCAACAACAACAATAGTCTTTCCAATAAAACACAAACATAATTAAGTAAAATAACTCATTTGAAATTTTAATCGTTTTGCATTTAAAATACAATTTTACAATTTATTTACAACGTTTCCACACTTAAATAACGTCTTGGATAAAAATACATCATCTACATGAAGTAAGAAGAAATATACTCGTTTAAAGAATATTTTATAAATTTAATTTCAAATTACTTTGCAGTGTAAAGAGATTATCATGATTTCAGAATCTTAACTCAGCACTTCTGGGCAAAAATATGAAAACTGAAGTTGTTTGTAATGTGATATGCAGCTAAAGGGTGGGAGGTATATAGAAATGGATGTGGGTGTGTGGATTTGTATTATTGTTAGTGTTTGCTTTTGAAGTACATTTGCAGACAAACAAACAAATAGATTTTAAATAAGAACGTAGCTAAAGAAAACATTTTATAAGTATTAGGATTTTAAAAAATAGTAGGAATACTTCTAGGAGACTGTTTTAAAATATTTATTTAATATATTTAAAAGTTCCCCCTTGCTACAACTACCAACCTGTGTATATTTCAAGTCAAAAAAAAAAAAAAAAAAGAACACTGAGATAATAATATTTTGATGTTGTAACGACTGTTTAAGCATTTAACTATAAAACTGTTTTCTTTCTGCCAGACTTAAAGATTAAATTAAAAATAGAGGGAAATCTAAATTATATAACGTTCCTTGTTAGCGTTAACTTTGTATGTATGTAGGTAGTTGCTGTCTTTTATTCTTTTGTCGTCGTCGTCGTTCATTTGTATGTTTATGCTGCCCTGCAGCAGCGATATATTTGCGTTTTTTTTTCTTAAACGTCAAATTAAATCTAAAATGGTTTAATATTAAGATATCTGTAAGCTTTCGGATTGTGGGAGAAATAAAATTTTAATGTTTTGATAAACAAATTGAAAAGCAAAATATTTGGCGATTTTATAAATAAACTAGATAGGCACTTATGTAATACACCTAATTCTGTTTTTACTCGGTAATTGGTTGCACTAAAACCCGTGTAAAACGATATTGATCGTATGTAAAATAGGTGATTGATTCCTTATCTCTAAAAACCTATTGAAATAAGTGCAAAACAAGGATTTATTTTAGAACAAATATTTAGGTTTATAATATTGAATCACCTATACATACATTGTGTTTTTACACAAGCATAGTTATAAGAGAAAACAAAAGTTTAAAAATAATGTAAAATATGTATGACAAGTATATTTGGGGGTAATCCCCCCAAATGTGTGCTATTTACAATTGCTCTGGCCAGTAAATTTGGTTGTATCCACAAAAAGGGAATTCCCCTAAATTTTTGATATGAACATATTACGCAAAAATTAAAAAAATTAAGTAAAACTATTTAAGCCCAAAGGATTTTGAATCGTGTAAAAAATTTAACATTTATTTATTTTCGAAGCGTCCTTAATCAAAACCGTGTAAAAAAGGCCGTGTAAAAACAGAATTAGGCGTTGTTTGTTTGTATAAAATAATTATTGTAATTTAAAACTAAATTCTTGCTTAGTTGTAAAAAAAAAAGTTATTTTAGTTTAGAACTAAAAATACAAAATGACATGAAAATCGAAAGATTTAAATTATTGAATAATTCGATATTGTTTGAGACTTTTACGAATAACAATATTAAGCTAAGTATAGGCGATATGTTGAATCAGCATATTTATGCTGCAAAATTTGTTACAAGTGCTTACATATCGTGTAAACGCAAAATTTTTTCAGCATACGTATGTTTAACAACATTCGCTAACACTTTGTTAACAATGCCAACAAACGTATGGTAATATATTGACAGATATGTTATTTGTTGAAAAACGTATGCAAGCTTTATGCATATGCGTCGCATGCTTAAGCCCAGCCGCCGATAGTTTTTTTTTTTATGTAAATACACTTCTTGTTGCATATGTACCTACAAACATAAACACACAAGCACACAAATCGCAATATAGTAGTCGGCGGCATTGTTCAAATTAATCGACACCAATTTCTGGAAATAAACAATAAATTATTATAAATGTGTCTTTTTGCTTTTAATTCTACTTCATCGTCATCCTAGATCAGCACTGTACAAGCAATGGCTAGACCAATTTCCTCCCATTATTTATTATTATTTCAAAAATTACACATAAAATACAGAAGTTGAATAATAATTAAAAAATGTTGTCAAACTGACTAATTTCACAAACAAATGTTTATACGACTCAGCATATGTAGCACCACATAAAATTCAACATATCGTATAAACACAAAAATCGTATGCTAACGGTACGGTCACATTTGGCAAATATTTGCCGCAAAAGACGTAACCACTAAAAATAAATAAAAATACTTTTCTTATTAAGGCCATAGCACAATAAATATTTAATTTTAATTTATTTGATGCTGTTTGATTTTGCAAAACTCTTGTAAGGGTAAACAACGTTATACAAATTTGTGTTAAAACAAGTGGTTACGCTTTTTTGATCAAATATTTGCCAAATGTGACCGTGCCTTAACTCTTATGTTGACATTTCATTTGCTGACATATGCTGACATCAAAAAATTTGCTACTTTTAACATATCGTGTAAACGTCTAACATATGACATAGGAATTTGCTGCTAATTTTCATCATATGACTGACAGCATATATATGCTGATTTAACATATCGTCTAAACTTACCTTTATACATGTGTTATGGTATGGGAGTGAACTTTTCTAAATTGAATGAAAATAGTTATGTTGCTTTCGAATGTTTGTAAGACACAAAATTTTATTTACAAATTAAAACCTTAATAACTAAAATACAAATCTTAAAACTAAACTAGAAATAAGATAAGACCTTTTGTACAATTGCTTACATTCAATCTTATATATTTAATGTTCCCATTACTTCGTATGGCAAACAACACACGAGTAATAGGGACTTCTCTTTTAAATGCATGTGTGAAGTGACATGGGTCTTATTCCTTATCTGCCCAATTCATACATGTGCTTTAGTGTAAAAATATACATATGTATGTAAACAATAAAAACTATTGAACTACAAGTACACTTTTATAAATAATAAAAAAAGATTAAATATTAGTAATATAAAAACTATAAAAATATATTTAGGTATTCGAACAGGCAGTGACACCATAATTAGCGTGTGTACAACCGCAGCTCTAAAAGTCTAATGTATTTCCTTAAGATTCACGATGTGCACTTTTTCGAAAATCTAATATGTATAACTTGCCCACAATTCCAATTATCAGATATTACCACTTATTTTACGGGAAACATAAAAGTCGTTCAATATCCAATGCCTTAAATATTTTTGAAATATGATTTTGGTACGACGAAATAATTTAATACATATATCCAATATTAAGTAAGTATAGTTTGTCAAGTCTGACCATATAACACCCTACACCAAGTATATGTGTAAAAACAGTTTTTAGTAATCGACGCTATATGGGAGCTATGACATATTAAAAAAAATTAGTGGCATTATTTTTGTGTATATAAATATTGTTTATGTTCAATTTTATCTCGATATAAACGTTTTTGAAATAAATTTTTGATATTCATTTAGTCGGGCTCGAGTTCATTAAATTATTTTTACTGAAGGTAGGAATTGTTTTACAACTTGACAAATTTTTATTATTAAAATTTGTTATTGATAATTTTCTTGGCTGGGATTCGAACCTGAGTTGTTGAATTTATATATGTTTCGAGAAACACCACTTTCTCTCATCAGAATTCTTTGCGTTCTAACCCTCTACACTACTTGCGGTACCAGCTAGCCAACATATTAATATTTTAACCAGTGTTACCTGGTGGTTCGAAATTTGCTGTAATTATCATTTTTATTTATTAATTTCTATTTACATGTTGCCTACTTTTCTTCAGTTTTTTTCGTATTCATGTCAAAAAAAAATTTTTTTTTAGTAATAAAAATTTTGCAAGTTGTAAAACAATTCCTAACTTCAGTAAAAATAATTTAATGAAAATTTAATTTAATGTACTCGAGCCCGACTAAATGAATATCAAAAATTTATTTTAAAAACGTTTATAAAAATAAAAATATGTTCCATTTAATTTAATATATATACACATATTATATTCCCCTGATGAAGTCAACAAAGAATTGACGAAACGTTGGGAAAAAATTGTAATTAAATGTATTTTTAATTTACAATATAATAATTTAGGCCCAAGTAGCTTATACGGAAATAAATACCAAATACAACAAATTACAACATATTGGCCAAAAATAAATAAATAAGATTAAAAATTAACAGTTTGAATAAAAAATAATAAATCGGTTTTAAAATATTTATACTTTTTAAAGTAATTTTCAGAAGTGAGTCGTATATAAGAGCTTTGACTAATTATGGACTGACTGTTTTTAAAATTAGGTGTCATTGTTTATGTATATATGAAACTTGTTTGCGTTCAATTTTATTTAGATATCAACATTTTTAAGAGAGTTATAGTCGTTTAAGCAATTTCCGAAGGTTATATGGGAGCTGTCATATCATAAAATTAGACCAAATAATTTCTGTGTATATGAAACATATTTGTGTTGAATGTTATTTGATTACCAACATTTTTAAAAGAGTTATGCTCTTTACAGTGATTTATGGTATTGGGTCTTATATGTAATTAGGTTATGTACAAATTATTTGTGGCGTATTTTGTTTGGATACATGCATATATCTAACTTTAATAACCGATAAAGCCCCATTTCGTCAGGACATTTGTATAGGGCAAATTCCAAAAAAAAAAAAAAAAAATCAATGCCAATCGTTCTTTGATCGAAAAAATATCATGTACCACATTTCATCGAAATATTTTCAAAATTGTGACCTGTACTTTGCGCAGAAACTTTATATGAACAGCCAGAAAGCCAGCTGTAAAAATGGACAGACGGACATTATTAAATTGATTCAGAAAGAGATTTTAAATCGAGGGGTTTACTTTTATGGGCGTTACAAACATCAGCACAAATCCGATATACCCTCCACGCTAGGGTGGTGTAGGGTATTATTATGTGTAACGTTTTTTTAGAGGAAATTAAATAAATAAATTCATATTAATTTATAAAAGTTGGTAGTTTTATAAATTTTATGAACGTATAACATTGTTCACATAAAATCCGCTGGTATAAATGTTTTAATATTTATGTTACAACAAAACTGCTTGAATACATTTGAACCAAAAATTGGCACTTATCTGTTTATATTTAAGCAAAGCTAAAAAAGAAACTATAGATCATTTTCTTTTTTAGCAAACTGTGTATCTTAACTTTGTGTATTAAAATCTGAATTTTCATTATTCATATAAGTTTTATTATTACTTTTTTTCAAAATATCTACAGCTAAAAAATATATAAACATGTATTACCTTATAACTACGTAGCAACATAAATATTGTTTTATGAATAACATAAAAGACCTTGATCTCTAAACAAACCGACATGGTTCTATTCATCTTCTGCAACAAAATTTTATAACGTTTATTATGCTTCTCCTTTACATTTTATACCGTACATAAAATGTCATATTTGTGACACATTAAAAAGTCTACATTAACCAAAAAAAAAAAATACCAAGAAAAATTTCACAAAATAAATAATTGTTTTTAATAAAATACAATAGCATAGAAAATGAACTGGTAAAGGAAGGGGTTTAGAGAAGAACCCCAAAGAAAACATTTATTATAATATTTGGTGTAATAAACTGCCACTTTGTTTAGGTAAATGTGTCTTCACACTTTTGTGGACAGGTTGCAGATGCTTTGCCATAATAAAAACTACAAAAAAAAATGTAACAGTAGCAGCAAACAACCAACCACAAAGTTCATGTTACAACTTCAAACAATGCATCATTTTATGTTGTAAAAAGATGTAAAAAGAGAAGGAGGGTTTGGGAATTGAGAAAAGAGAAAACAATCTAAACTAAAATATTATAATAATAATAATAACAATAAAAACATGTCTCTACGTGTAACTATGGCTGTAGTATCTAGTATATTTGTTAAACATTGTTGTATGCATTTGTAAAAATTTAAGGCAGCAGGGAGGAAGAAGTAAGAGAAATAACAACAAAAAACTAAAGAAAAAAAACTTTATTATTTGTGAGAAAATTATTATGTGCTTGCGTGTATGTATGTGTGTGTGTGTGTGTGTGTTGTGTTAGTTATGGCTGAAAATAAGTTTGACAAAGTTGCACAATTTTCAAGCTCATTAGTGGTATTGCTTGTCTTCTTGGTCTTGCCTCTACAGGTTTTCATTCTTACCAGCATAAGTCACACACAAGTTAGTGTATACGTTGCTTAGACACATGTAAGTATAAATAAATGTAGACCAACATAATAATAATAATTTAAAAACCGTATTGCACACAAAATGAGTAAGTGTGAAAATAATTTATTTACTAGTATCATAACATGTTTCTTTTTAAGTTCAGTTAGAATGGTACAATTTGGGGTAGCCTCAAAAAAAGTTAAAAGTCAATATTGTGCAACAAAATGAAGCAGTTAATGAGATGGTATCGGGTAGCACTTGAACGGCATGGCATGTCATGTCATACATCAAGAACATTTGTAGTAGTGTATACATTCAAATAATGACCCTTTGCAGAATCAAGCAATTTTTTATAAACAATTAATCAAAGAATTGAAACAGGTGGCATTTGTTTTGAACACAGATTTTGTCTTTAGCAACTTATATGTCATTTTGAAGGGTACATATCTGTCATTTATTCTTACTTAGTTATTCAACATTATGGTGTAAACAATAACCTTATTTACTTGGAAAATGATGAACTGTATGCCAACAAAGCATCATATGTGTCATGTATGTTTTGCTTTATTTCTTTAATTTGGAAAAACAAAGAGCCGCTGAAGCACACCGGTTGCTCAATGAATGAAGAATTTTAATCATAAATTGTTAAATTATGATTTCTGTCTTTATTTGCTTGTCATCAGTTGATTGAATATATTGCAGCTATTTCTAGTCACTCGTCTGATATTCACAAACTAGAGTTGCACGTTTGAGAATATGTATATGTACTTATCTGACGATACTTATATGCAACAATATTAACTGCTTTCGTCATTCTGGAATGGAAACCATATAGGTGTGAGGGAATGTTATAAATATAAAAACCTCATTGAAACTTTTGTCGTTTTTTGTATTTTCCTATTCATTATAACTTTCATTCAATAAATTATAATTAAGGCAGAATTAGTCTTTACTTTCTGTTCCGTTCCGAATTAGCTGACTTGATTCTGTTAAATAGCAAATGTGTAGAAGTCGTTAGTTGTTTTGTTACTTTCCGTGCCGTTGCGGGCGAACCTGTTAAAAATAAAAATTTGCTAAGTAATTGTAAGTGACAGCAGAAAACAGCTGACATCCGCACAACAAAAAAAATTTTGGTTTATTACAAAAATTTTCAATTTATAAAAGTTATAAAAATATATAAAATAAACGATGGATGACGAAAAACTCATTACTTTATTCGAAAGTAATGACATATTGTACAATAAGTTCCATAAAAACTATAGAATACCTGAAAAGAAGCGAGCATAAAAACTTTTTATTGATTTGTTTAGAAAATTCTAAATCGGGCTTTTTAAGGTCATGTATCATGTGATTTGTATTTTTTGATTTATTTTCGCGGTATGTGGTGTCTGTTTGCCTAAAACAGCTGATACGTTTATACGGAAAAACTAGCTAAAAAAATTTAACAACAAAACGACAAGGAACAGCAACAGAAAGTAAAGACTAATGAAGCCTTTAATATTTTTATACAAAATATAAAAAAAAAATTTGTGAATATAATTTTGAAAATAATTTTTGTTACAAAATGTAAATATTAACAAAAACCCTTCAGTGTTCGCATTAAATGTGGTAATATTAATGCTTCAAATTTAATCCTTATGCGATTAACAAAAAAACTCCATGTCTTGTACAATAAGATACCCCGGTACTTACTTCATACAAATCTTATAAAAATCAATCCATTTTGCAACAAAATTTGAAATATTATAAACGTGTAAATACAATAAAATATCAAAAGGTCGGAGCTCTCAAGAAGCTTAAAGTACGCTGGTTACCAATTTCTACAAAAAAAATTAATTTCAAAAGCTAA
The DNA here is from genome assembly GCA_950370525.1 of Bellardia bayeri. Classification (NCBI taxonomy): domain Eukaryota; kingdom Metazoa; phylum Arthropoda; class Insecta; order Diptera; family Calliphoridae; genus Bellardia; species Bellardia bayeri. Next base: position 73,394,342 of record OX493267.1, on the reverse strand, counting down.
AAGGTGCCTTGTCAGTCACATAAGGATTAAGTAACACAAATAAAACTCACATAGGGGTTCATATTTTTCTATTGCGTTGACTTGGCTTTTTTCATACCAAGTTATTGCAGCTTTCGGATAATGATAGGAAGTTAAATCGGCCCAAAACATTACAAAAAAGTTGTGGTGTATAAAAAGAGATTTTAAACATTTATACAGCCATTATTTTATAAAAATTTCCGACATCATTCATAGTTAAAGATGTGAAATATGGTTGCTTTTCAGACCACAATCATGCATATTTTTGTGTATTCATATATTGGGCCAGCAGCCACTCTTGAACAACGATGCAACATTAAATTTTGGTGCCTGCAGCTGTTTGAGTTAGATTTCTGCATATGTTTCATCCTCCTTCATCTAAAAACAACATACCTAATGTGATCGTTCGGACATACTTTTCATCCGCTCTATGAACTTTAATAATCATTTAAAAAATAATTTGGTTTATACATCATTATAAAATCGTTAAAACTGTTTTATAAAATCGCGTATTATTTGTGACATTGAAAAAAGTTCTTGTGATACTCTTATTCAGTGCTAAAGTTAATTGTCTAAAGATAAACATTTTTAATTTTCTTGAACAATATATAAGATTTGCTTATGAATAATTTTTAAAACTGTGTGTGGATCATTCTATTATATCTGTGTTACCATAGGTATAAATAAAACTCTAATTGGTTTGTGTATTAGCTATGATTTTAAATTACCGACATCAATAAAATTAGTTGAGACTTAACCCAGAAAAATCATGTGCTGCATTATTAAAAACTGCACTATTATTATTGATAAGGAAAGAATAATCACTTGTTGGCTATGCCACGGCCTTTGTTATTTTAAATGTAGCGGTCTTTTAACACTTGTCGCCGAATCTTTGCCGAGGAATAATGGACTCTATTGGTGCTGCAATACTTGTAGAAAAATTAGTGTTATCTTCTATCATTGCTTAAAAGGAACGAAGAACCATTTTTTAGAAATTCAAGATGAATTAAACAAACTATCTCAACGAGTTTCTAACTAGGGTAAACTGTTTGTGGATTTTAAATCATTAGATGCTATATAATCACCTGCAAGAAAAATCAATAAGAAAAGACGAGTTGACCATTCTGTGAATCCAAACGGATCATCGATATAATAAAATCCTGATTTTCTTAGTACTTCTGCTACTACAACTTCTGCTGCAATTACGTCTGGCCTAACAATGTAATTTGGATATTCTTTGGTTCTTTCGAATTATTGATATCAACAAAATTAGATTTCAAATTAATTTTTTTATAATTTTTTTCTATTATGATTTTTTTCTGTCTGTTACTTGTACAACTAAATATATTTCGACTGATTAAATTTTTTCACAGCATAACAAATCACTAAAGGTAAAGGAAACAATTTCAAAGATTTAGCTTTTCTGAAATCATTGAACATTGAACATTTTCAAGGAATTTTTTCACGATTTTCGTAACACACAGCTTCAGTAGTGCAGCCGTATTGTTTACATACAATTTATTAACAAAAAAAAACCCCCTTTGATACATTAACCCGACTGTACTTATTTGCCCTGGCGATACTTTTTTAAGTACATCTTTATACATGCCAATAACACAATTAATTAAAATAAATAAAATGTGTAAATTTATTTACTTATAGCTCACTACTTTGTTCTTAATAAGGCATTATAAAAATAATATATGGCGAATAATATTAACATCCCTTCAATACAAAAGCGATGAAAACCCGTAGATAGTTTAAGGAAAGCAGAAAATATTATATAAAAATTGCACTACACTACAATACGTATACTTAATATTATTATTAAGCAAAGTAATAAATATTGTTCATACGCCTAGAATGAGCTGCTCTTCTTATTTGAAATATTTATCAATTGTTATAAAATGTGCTGTAAAATGCAATTAATTTTCTGAAGAAGTTTATTCTTATTATTTAATATTTTTGTGCTGTTTATTTTCAAATTTATTTTTAATTGTAATTGCCAATATATGTATACAAATGTGGTTAAATCACTGCGCCTTTATTATGGTTTATTTAGTTTTAATTTGTTTTTTTTTTTCAAACATATACGAATTTGTATCTGTATCAAGTACATAAGTATATGTAAATATATGCATATGTACGAGTATGTATATGGTATTATAGTATGTATGTAGTATATAACATATTTTTATTGATTTTTTTTATTGTATTTAATTATAATGCAAAAAATGTGCATTTTATATACATATTCATTTTATTTCGCTGTTTTTCATAAATAAATATTTGTTCCACTATACATACATATAAATGTTTACGGGTAGATTTATATATAATATACGTATTCATATCTATATGCAACATTTACATGAGCTTTTAAGTGAGCTTATGTGTAACCCTATCTGTATGTACGTACATATATATGTATTTATATTGTGTATATATGTGTTGCACATAAACCATGTATGTATACAAGTTGTTTTTATTGCTACTCTTGCCGCTATTGTGTGCGTATGTGCCTTTATGTACGTGCCCAGCGTATAAAGTATATAGTAAAGAGGCCTTTCTAAAGGCCTTATTTTGCAGATACAAAGACAACCAACAGATTTGCTAAATTGTTTAATTTTTAATGTGGAAAAAATAAGCTTGCGGCGTTAAATATCATTTACCGACGATTCTCAGAGAAAATGCTAATTATATGATGTGGCAGGTTTTTATTGAAATTTTCCTTTTGTTAATATTGAACTTTAATAATCGTACTGACTTCGTTTCAAAAGAATATATTATATATAATTCCAATTAATACAATTGTTACCGCCATTACCGATTACAAAGTTATCGTTTTAAAAAAGCTGTTTTGTATATATTTATACATTTCTGTAATTTTCCTTTATTAATTAAAGTGTATTTGAATGCTTAAGTTTCATAACAAAAAAGTAAGTATTTAATTAATGTAAAACCCTTAAATTAAATTATTATAAATTTCTTTATTATTTAACATTTAGGAATTTTCACGTTTGCAACTAAACAATTTAAACTAATACTGTTTTGTTATTTGTGCTTTAAAAATCTAATGAAATTCAGGCGGTTTGGTAAACTCCTACAATAATAGTAATAATATAATATATTAAATAAGCAAATTCAATTGTTTCTTTAAAGTTATTTCATTATATTTCTTGTGCAATTTTAGTTACCCAAACTTCTTATAAAAGACTAAACGCAGGCCTATATTTCTACTCTCTTATGATGTGTCATTGGTAATCAATGTCTTACCTACTGGCTAACTACTTAAGAAGGGCTACCTTCATGTCTTTCGTTCAAGACCTGTCAAATAATGCCTCATAAAAGAATTACATAGGTTGGTTGGTTGGTTAAATGCAAGCATTTAAGTGAAATCTTCTCATTCCATTTTGAGAAGGACCAACCCACTCGTTGTGTTCAGTTATATCTAGATTGTTTAGTATATGCATATTGAAAAATTTTAGTCTAGCGTTTTGAAGTGCCGGAAATTCACAGAGAATAGGAAATACTGTTTCCTCTTTTTCAAGGTCCTAGCAAATATGGCGGTGATTATTGAAAGAAAGTGGGAGTCTGATTGCATGCTTGACAATCGTCCAGTGACCTGTTAGCACAGCTATAGGAGCTGCATACTGCGTTTCTCATTATATACTGGCCACATACATACATAGGTACTCCTATTATAATGCCTGAAAAGTCCTTTAAGAGGCCTATTGCATTAATAATATTATTAATAATTTCAGCATAAAACCTTAAGAGGTACAGCTTTGTGAGCAGTCAAAGCTGTCTCTGTGTGTTTTTTGTGCCGTATATTAAAAAGGAACATATAAAGCGTTTTTTTTTTTTTAATTTTTAGTTTTTACGACGGAACATTTGTACAAAATATACATTTATTCAAAGTATTGGCCATTGTTTGCTATGAGTTTTTCCCATCATTCTGGCAACATATGTATTACACGGCAATAGAAAGACTCATCTGTTGAGCCTTTAAAGGAATCAAGCAAATTTCATATAGCCTGTACTGAAGCGAAGTGAAGTGAAGCGTATCCCAAAGAAAGCGTTCAGCATCTATCGAAACAAGTAGCAGTCGGATGGGGCTATAACTTCCCAACCAATTAATTCCAAAAATTTCTTAAGAAGTCTTGCAAAGTGTGGCCTGGCATTGTCTTGATGCAATATTATGCTTTAGTCTGAGTATTTTTCGGTCAATGCTCGCTTCCAATGAATAAATTACATTCGGTATAGGTTCCCTATGATGGTCTGGCCAGATTTCAGCATCTCATAATAGATAAGACCCTTTGGTAGCACCAAATACGCACATTACCTTAACAACTTGCATATTTGGCTTTTGTGTCGATTAGGCTGGTTGGCCAGGCTTTAGATATGATATCTTATGATATTTTCTGTCTATCTTTTTTTTTTTGGTCAAAAGTAATGATTTGGTGCAAAAGTGATTTGCTTTTATTTTGGACAAGCAAAATCATTCTTTAAAGTCTTTTGGCCTCCATACATATTTCTATTACTGCTTGAGTAGCTCTTTTTAGTTTGAGTTGAGTTTTTCATAATATCTCCAATTATTGGTCTTCAAAGTTTTTTGTCTGGGCTGGGCCATTTATGTCTTCCGTGTCAAAATCACCACTTCTGTATATTGTTGCAGAATATAGAAAAACCATTAATTTTCGATTTTTAAATATTGCAATATTTTACAAACATGAGCAAACTCCAACTATAATATGTTCAGAAAGAAAGAAGGCCTACACAGTGACGTCCTAACGATATTCCCACTGTATTTGACTGCATATATATATATGTATTTGTATGAATGTACGTATGTATCGAATATGGTATTTTATTTTTTTGATTATTTAACACTTTGACATTTTTTACACTTTATTTCCAGCAGTTTTTTATATTCGTATGTATTGGGCGTTGGCCAAAGTAAATACTATTTTATATTTAACACAATACACATATACACAGGATAAGTGTGAGCTTAAAAGTAGCAGCGGTTAGAGACCGCTGAAGTGATAATGATATTATAAGTTCATACTAATAAGTATTTAAGTTATAGAAATAAAAGCATAGTTTGTTAGATTTTCTATGAACTTATGTGAGTAGAGAATTTTGTATTTGAAAAACATGATTGACAAACAAATCTTAAATTACACAATTTTTACTAAAACGCTGATTTTTATATTTTGAGACATGGCATTGAAATATGATAGCCTGAGTTATATTAAAAACCACTATAATACCCAGGCACTGAATATTATATTGCACTATTATTAAAATTTGCAATCACATTTTAAAAAATATCACGTCTATTTCATAACTCACGTCAAGGATTTTGAGATTTAAGGCTGTAGTCATTTGATAGGATCTGTATAGATTCCTTCTTTAACATAGCCCCACCTCCCATGTTGGGGACAGCCAATTACCAGCCAATTACGAATTTCGTGAAATTATACGATCGGGAAATTTGGTTTGTAATATATTCTTTGTTTCGTTTGCTGTGTGATATGAGATTAAAAGTCAGTGATATTCATATAATTAATAATAGAAACAAATTTAGTTGTTAACATCTATCGATAGTGTGATTCATTCGCCGTAACAGCAGTTCTAACAAAATTATCAACAAAAATTCAGACCACATAAAGGTTGTAATGCAGCAGTTTTGCTTGTTGAAGTATTTTTTTGCTGAAAAACTAGTGGATTGATCTTTATTTTATTTATCAAATCTAAGGGTATTTTTTGGCAAAATTCAATTCATTGTAATATTTCTGAATTCTGATATGTTAACAAGTAAAATATCAAAACTTTCATGTTATTCCAATATGCTTGTGCTCCAAGTCAAATGATTATTGTGCTAAATTGACTCATTTGAAGGCTGTTCTTTATCCTTAGTAATATTAATTTCAGGCCAGTCTAAGTCAGGTGCTAGAAACTCAGATATGTAGACAGAATATCTGCAGAATATCCCATAACTTACACGATCGTACAACAAACTCTAAGATATTATTATAGCGGAGAGACATTTATGTTTCACTAAAAGATAGCACCTCCTATTGCGAACAATCCATACTTGGAAACTTACTTAGACAGCAAGTGTTTCAATTAAAATATATAGAATATTGCTTTCAGTATCTTTTATACAATTCTTAGATATGTAATTATCACATAAATCCGTGAACTGGCTTTAAAACAAAATTAAGTTCAAAATCAGTTCAATAACCAATGCATTCTTCCATTTTTACTATTTGGCTGTTTCGGTTAAATTAAAATCTATTTTGTTAAAAATTATGGTTTGAAAATCAGATATCATTCTTTAGGTCCTGAAACCAATCGTATAGACACACACATTTTGTTAGTGGAAAACTGACGTTTGGAATAACCAAATTTTTGTTACTCAGCACAAATTGTTCAGCCAACGTTGTCAGGACTAAATCACACTCGTAGCACTAAATTCTGTGGTAACCTAAATTGTTTATTTATGTGAGAAACATCATTTAAATTGGCGTAATTAACCAGCAAAAGTTATATTAATTTGCCAGCATTATAAATCATTATTAGCTTTCAAAAGTAGTGGAAACCCGACTACTACTCTGGAATTATCGAAAATAAACAGTTCCGGTAATCTGTAAGCCCAGATCCGATTCCATCTAATGAATATCTTAAATATGAATATGTAATGATTTTTGAAAGCAGGATACTTCATCCTAAATTGAATATTTTATAATAATTACATAATAGTGCTAGCCAACTTACTACAAGTTTTGAGTTTTTTTCGAAGTTGCATTGCTGCTTAATTAGTACTAATTTTCACTGTGCGTCGTTAGATTTTCGAGGTTGCGTTGTTTTGTGTTCGAGTCGTTAAAATTTTTGTTGAAATTTTTGCAAAATCTGCAACATCATTAGATGCTAAAACTATGACACGTACAAGAAGTTCTTTGATGATTTCTATTTGGATTGAAATTCATATTCCGCAGAGCATACCATTAAGTAAGATGGTATTTGATGACATAAAAGTAAAGCTTTATCCAACAATAATGCTAGTAGTAGTAATACAGATAATTGCTACAAGGAAATTTATTTTACGTTGAAAAAAAAAAAGCTGTTCTGCAAACATTGGACCAATTTTTTGTGACAGTAAGCCGACGACTTAGTATTTTCGTAGCCCTTCAAACTTTACATGGTTTGCTATAGAAAACCTTAATTCATTCAATTTACTTCGTGTTTTTTAACGTATTTTTAACCACAACGCAATGTGAGGTACTATTGGTGTAATAGCATATTTGCCAGCACTGTGCTATAAAACCCAGACACAACTGTTCGTATCGATCGATTCATTTTTGACACAGTTGACAAAATGTGGTAATTAAAATTTAAAATATACACAAAAGCATTTATTATACTTTCAAATACATACATACATACACTTCTATTTAAACACGTACATACATACACATGAACTGCTACTCGTACATATACAATAAATATTTTTTTATATAATTTTCTCTTTTTTGTAATAAAATTTCATTAATTACTTTGGTCCCCTAAAAGTATTTGAGAATTACTTACGAATAGCTAACATGCACAAACAATTTCTTCGAACATATTCTGCTAAACTTATGTTTGAAACAAAATTCTTGAAAATTTGTAAGAAAGTTTTGATTATGACATTCAGTGCTAATGGCATTTTAACAAAAACCTTAAGAAAACAAAATACAACACTTGTGCACACACTGAGTAGAAGAGCTTGGAAATGTGTCTCAATAATGTGATGTTGTTGGTCATTTAATTAATTTGAAATATTTTGTTAAATGAACTTTTTCTTCGGCTACACTGGGTTTAACTTTAGCAATTGTTGTTTAATACACAACGTAGGCAAACAGAAGAAATTCAATGTGGGGGTTATTAGGTAATTTGTAAGTATTTTGTATGAATTGTAATTACAGTTCTTAAGATTTGGGTGCAAATGTTAAATTGATAAAAAGCAAAGTTAATATAAAATCTGGACACACTTCAGAACACATGATACATACTTATTTTAAAATAGGTTACCGCGAACAACAATTTATGCTTTAGTTTAGCAGCTAAAGTATTAATATACATGCAAAAACTTTAAAAATTTGGTAAAAAAAAAAAAAAAAATGCAATGGTTTGGCAAGTAATTTACAAAAAGGTTTGCGGCCTCTTATTTGACATCGCCACTATTGGTATGGCGTAATAGAAAAATATATAAACCCCTAGGAAAGAAGTTTAAAAGCGAAGTGACACCGTCGTTCTTAATATTATGTGTACTCGCCAGTTGGGGTGGTTCTTGCCAGCGCTCTGGACCTTCCAACACACATGAAATAAAATTTCCTTACAACGGCTTCAGGACAACCTACAAAACTATTTCAACATTTGTAGTGACGAGAAGAACGTATAGCATCCACTTCGAATATCCATTCCTATTAAATCCTCATTCACATATTCTATTTCGTTTACGCGCTGTACGGTGTTTCGCTGTTGGTACAACTACCTTTGAGTGGTAATAAGGTTTACAGCAGGTCTCACTTTTCGGAAAAATTCTTTCTGCTTTTGCGCCAGCGATAGTTTTAAGTTGTCTCTCATGATTTCCACTAATTGCTCCTCCTCGTACGGAGGACTGCCTTATCTTATTGTTCTTCTTAATTTAAGGTGTAATTTTGATAAATATGTGTATAAAAATATTAAGTTATATTCAAAACGAAAACATGAATTCTTATAAGACTATGGTTTAATAAATTTATTCTCATTTAGTCTTTAAAATTGTAAAAATCTGTAGTATAAAAAAACAAGTATTTTACCGCGTAAGTGTCAAATTAAAGATTATAATACAGTCTTCAAGTTATAACTAGACACTGGAAATTGTTGTAATGAAGTCTTCTACACGCAGAGAAAAAACATAGTTGTGGTAAACATAATCTAAGAGCAACATATTATGATGAGATTTATGATTGTAGTCAAAACATATAATGATGAATATAAGTGCCATGAAATATCATATTATGATTAAATATCATCGTAATATTTTATTATAATATTTTCTTTTTAATCAAAATTTGATATTATAACATCATATTATAACCTAATATAATCATAAAATTGTTATACATGATCAAATTATGACCTAGGGTAACCATATTATAGTTTAAAGTAATCATATTATGATCTTAATTAATCATATTATGATTTAAAGTAATCATATTATGATCTAAATTAATCATATTATGATCTAAAGTAATCATATTATGATCTAAAGTAATAATATTATGATCTAAAGTAATCATATTATGATCTAAAGTAATCATATTATGATCTAAAGTAATCATATTATGATAGTACTTTATCATAATATGTTAAAATAATATCATTTTATTTTTACTAGTTATCATATTATGATAGTATAAGTGGTACCAGTTGAAACATTGTTTAAAATGAAGACACAACTAAAACAAAAGATTATTTCTTTTATGTACACTTTATTATTTATTTATTACATTTATTATACACTATTTAGGTCTTTTACACGTCTTTTACATTTTTGTTTTTTGTAGTAAACTTTTAAATACGAATTGTTTTTTTCAATTATTGAAACATTTATATTTAAATAAATAATCCGATATCACGCAGACCACCTACTGAACTGATGAAAAAGCATTCTACAAATGGTTAAAACAAAATATTATTAAAATTAAACATTTTTTGTTTGCATTTTAAACATAATATAAGTACAAATATAGAAAATTATCATTTAATGGTTATTTGTAAGTTTAAATAGTTGTAAATAATATAATATGTTTGAATAATTATCATTCAATAGTTGTGGTAAACATTTAATAACAATAATTATGTTTCAGTGAATCATATTCAATTTTATAATTGCGATAAACATAAAAATATTTATAGTAACTAAATTATTGTTAAAATCAAATTAAAATAACAATTATTTGTGTACCACAACAATATATTGTTACCAAAAACAAAGTGTAGTAGTCGTAACCATGTCCAATCAAATTTTTTCTCTCCGTGTAATGTTAATTTGCAATTGAACAATTTATTTAAATTAAAATTCTTAATAGCTAACAAACAAATCTTAAAACTCAACTATTAATAAGATAAGACCTCTTGTAATCTTGTGTATATTCAATCTTATCTATTAAATATTACCATCACTTCGTATGGAGAAAAAATTTACAAGTAATAAGAAGACATTTTATTCTATTTTTATGTATTATATAAACACATGATCTCTACAATTGCTATTAGATTTCCCGAACCTTAAGTTCTGCAATTTTATCGACCAAATTCTTATTAGCTGGCTTAGAAGGACGATAATATTGACACAGCAAAGCGTTAACAAATCCATCATTGTCATTTAATTTAAATACATTGTAACAATTAGTAAAGCTTCTGCCACTGATATGTCAACAAGTAAAAAATCAAAACATTCATGTTATTCAAATATACCCCTATTGGAAAACAAAGTTCTGGTTGAAAACCTTATATACAATAAGCTGTCACTTGATTAGAATTTAAGATACAAAACAGCTTTTTATTTATTTCAATAGCTAGATATAAGCTTTTAAACTTTATAATTGCACAATTCCAACATTGAGGGAAATGCCAATGGACAAGTTTTGATAAACATTGCGAGGAACCAAAACTCTCGGAATTTTAGCCCACAGAAATGTGTTATAATATATAAATAACAATTACTCGTTTTACTGGGTAGAGGATGGATGACATCCATCCACGTGGGCCGGATTATATCCGCCAAATCAGGCTTATTTCATTACAGATTAACCGGAGGTCAATGGGTTTAACGATGGTTGAGAATGTTAACATCAAAGTGTGTATAAAGCAGAGAGTTTACGGCAGAGGGTATTAAGCAGGGAGGATTACCACATTGTTTCAACTGAAAGACGTGAAGGAAGAAGATAAGTAGATGAGCAGTATCAGCATAATTACCCACAGACATTCAGCATCATAGCACAGTACCACACACAGATCAACAATAGTAATCGAACAATTGAGAGATGTTGCAATTAAACAACCGCTATCGATTGATACACATCAAATATAGTAGCTACAAAACTACATTACCTGTAGTTTGGAATGATATATAAGCAAATGTAATAGAACAATCAGTCTCTTTTCGTGCTGTACAAGTGAACAATCAAGACGTGTGACAAACCGGTAAGGAACAAAAAAATATATACATTAAAGAAATTACTGAGCAGTGCTAGGGTTGTAAAATAATCAGATTGGTAACACCAATCTTTGTTTTGTGACAGCAGGGCGCTTGTTTACAATCCGTAAGCGAAGCGGGTTACATCCTACCTTACCCAAAACAGATTTACATCCGTTGAGGGTGGATCATAGAGCAATGGCTCAGGGCAAAAGTGAAAGTTATTTTTCTTGAAAGTTAACATTCGAAAAAATCAGGGGCAAGATTAGATTCCAGCGGTTCGTTTCTGTATTTCTCGCATTGTATAATGTTCCGCATGGAATTAGTGAATTGCAACAAAAACAGTGTAAAATGAAACAAAAAATGGTTTTTCTCACACAAGTGTTTCTGTAACTTTATTTTGCGAGAAATATCTGTTATTTAAATAGTTTGACAACAATTATTGAAAGAATGTGAGAAAAAGTGTTTCTGTAAGAATATTTTGCGAAAAGATTCTCACAAGAACTGTCAAAAAAATTCACATTTCAAATTGGTGCGATAAATAAACAATTCAAAATATATATGAACATAGATATTTTTAAATACATATTCATACATAAATATATAATTTTTTTTTTACATTATAAAGCAGTGGAGTTCAGTTATTTTGGGAAAAAAACAAAAATAAGCAGTTTTTTATTTTTCGTGTCCAACTGTTCTTGAATCGCGTGTGTTTGCTATGCTTCATACAACAAGAAGCAACAACAATTCTTAATAAGTTTCTGAAAAAAAAAGACAACAACCATGTGTTCTCATTGCTTGCTCAACGACGACTGCATGATTTTTTTTTTCGTCGTTGACGTTTGCCTTGCATTTGACACTTACTTACTGGAAATATTCCAATAAAAACAGAATCAGCGTTGTCCGTTTTCGTATTCAAATGCAGAAACACTTTTTTCTCACAAATCGAGAAACGATGGAATTTTTTGTTTTACACTTCATGTGAGAAATTTTTCGATGCGGGAAATACAGAAACGAGCTACAGGATTGCATCCTGAAATATTAACAAGAGTAGGAGCTAGAGAACAGGAGGAGTAGGGCACCGGTACAAATCACCGTTAGTTCACGATACAGTCGGCATATTGTTCTCAATAAGCATAAGAGTGAATTAAATAAAAACCTGTGAAATTAAAATAAGAATCATCAAAATCAATTAAAATTTTATGTAAAGGATCCTGGACAGACAGAGCATTACCCCAGCTTCAAACGCGGAGTAACCGGAGGTTCTTTACACCATTTAAATCAGAATATATTTCCACACCTTTTGATAATTAATCAGTATAAGAAATAAAAGTATAATTTTTAAGCATCTTCCTTAGTAATCCATAAAAAAATATTTTGAGCAAATCAGGAAATATTTCAATACGCTATAAATCAAAAAACCAGACTAGGGTGGCTAAAAAGGTTAAAAATATAATTTTTATATGCAAATATCTCGTAAACTATAAGAGACAAAGTTTTTTTTAATATTCGACTATTAGTCTTTGAAATCGGATCGCAAGAGAAGGATTGGGAGCGTTTTCAATTTCTCTTATATTCGAGGTGCCCTACTTTGGAGACCTATGTCACCGGCCCTGATGGTTTTATGAGGTACAAATTCAAAACTTAAACTCTGAAATTGTAATTAAGATTACCGTTTAGAAATTACAGATTTATTTCATTTTTTTTTTTCTAAAATTCCTAATTTTGCGGCACTACCTAGGCCATTCAAAATCAAAAGCAAAAATAAGATTTAAACGGAACAAAACAAAACTTCTAAAGATTCAAAATCATATAATGTTTAAAATAAGTTTAATTGTATTAAATAAGCCCATTAATTATATTCAAATAAAGCTACAAGATTAAGCTGTTCAAACTTTTAATCATGATCATAAATCTAAAATCATAAAAAAAAAACAAACACTTAACAAACTTTACTCATACCCTTTTAGCAATATATTTTAAAATTTATTTACCTTTAACAAAACTTAGAGAACAGCAGCAAAACGGCATCAATATTACCCTAATAATCTTTTACGATTGACACTAACCATAAATTAACTCCTCCGTCTAAGTAGAAGGGAAGCATTTTCAAATAATTTCCACTACAAAGCTATAAATAACACAACCTAAGTATGGTACTCGTAAATATGGTCTTGTTAAATTTAAATTTCATTTACATAAAACCGAACTCCGTAATATTGAAAAATAAAATGAGCTTTTTTCACAGATTTTCTTTGTTTCTATTGTAGAGAAGCAAAGAAGTTTACAGGTGCTAAGTAATATAAATCTGTTTACTTGACCTACCTTTGAATGTTTTATATTGTCTTTGCAAGTAATCAAATTCAGTTCGAAGTTTATTTGTACAACAATTCAACCTTAATGTTTGTTTAACCTTTGAAAAAAAAAAACATACACAAAATCATTTACGTTTTTTTTTTTGTGTAGTTGTTGTATTCGATTTGAATTTGAAATGTTAGGGTTTGTTTAGCAAGGAAAAAAAGTCCTTAAATGAAGTAAAGAAGAGGATAACTACAAATATAATTTGTAAGCTAAAATTAGAATTTCATTTTTAATTTATCTAAAACTTTTTTATGTTTACCAGGGCATTTTTTATATGTTATAATATTATTAATAATATTTAGAAGTATGTCTACTTTTTAAAATAGTGTTGTTAGTGCCTTTTTGCCTTAAAGAAACATTTTATCAAAACATAACAATCCACAAATACAAAACAATATTCATACCTTTTCTGCACAAGACGAAATGAAAAACTTTCGTTAAAGAAAACAAATAAAATACGGAAGAGCGACGTGAGAACATTTTAGAAAACATATTTAGTTCAACCAAATCCCATTTAAAGTCAATACTTTAAATCATGAGAACAACAAGTTGTAGCGTATAAAAATGAAAAATGCCAACAAAATGATTTTTTTTTCTTTCTTTTGTTTAACAAAAATAAAAGACTTTAGCTATTGCACATATACATGCACATATACATATACATATATATGTAAATAGAAAGAGCTTGAAACAATATATAAAATGTCAATCGATTTACTATACAAATAGTTTTAGAATACTTCTGAAATAATAAACAAATATAAACTATTAGGTTTACACAGTGCGTGCAGAGAAAAAATATAGTTGTACATGATCAGCACAATTATTTCAAAATTTTTATAAGTTTTAGCAATTTGATTTATAGGATTGTTGTAATCGTAATATGTTACTTACGTTTCACCTGTTTGTAGCAATCATATGCAATGGGGAGTACAAGTGAATACCCAGTAACAAAAAAATTCGTTTTTTTTTGAAGCACTTAAGAGAAAAAGCGCATAATCGAGCGCTTCAATAAAAGCGCTCTTTTGAAGCAGTAAATGCTTACGAATAGAATACACAAAAAAGATGCTGACAAAGAGAAAAAATAAAAATGAAATTATAGCCTACAGATTTACGTATGACAACGAAAGTCAATTACAAAACGAATATCGCGCTTCTCAGTTACTATGAATTTTTCTTAAGCGAAAACATTCAGATAGAATTTCTTCTGATGTAAAAAATAAGTTAAAAATAAATTAAAAAAATGATTGGAAAAAGACGTTTAAACAAATGAATACAAAATAAAAAAAAATTGTTGCAATCCTTCCTGTGGAAACAAAAAAGGAAAGTGCTTTATTTGCATGTTTGATTAGGTTAAAAGAAGCGCTTATTGTCAGCAGAAAGTAGTCCTCCGAACCGGGAAAACCTTATACAAAAATCATGCATCCCATCAGCAGGTTTGAAGCGATTTGAGGTATGAATTCATACATAAAATCTGCTCCTTTTTGAGCACATTTTTTACTGGGTACATGTCTTGTGCACTGTCAAAAGCCATTGATGATAATATTCTATAGGGTGTTTTTAAGATGTATAGATGTATTAAGTTGGCAACTGTTGCCCATTTTGTCAGCTGTGAAGAGTTTTAAGTTTTGTTTGGTTTGCTATTTCAACATGAATAGACTAACGCCTGAACAGCTGTGAAAATTTATTTTAAAAATCATGGTTCTGTGCCAAGAACTTCGAAACTGAAGAAAACAATGATCATTTTTTTAAATTGAATATACTTTAAATATGACATCTGGCATATGACCGGCTCGGACGTAACCTAATCTAAAGATCCAGTTCTCGTTGACTTTTTGCAACATTTGTGGCCGTATATCGGCAATAACGCAGCGAATGTTGTCCTTCAATGAATCAATCATTTCGGGCTTATCGGCGTAGACTAGCGACTTCAAACATTTGACAGTTGACAAAATGGTCGCCAGCTAAAAAAGCTGAAAGTAAGTCAACCAGTGATCACAAGAGTCCAAAGAGTTCCCAAACTCACAACCAGATGTAGAAAAGAGCTATTAATGTATGTGAACAAAAGTCTCATGATAACACAAATGAAATGAGTCAAATGTCTAACACCAACCCGTTTGTCGATGGACAGCAAGATGAGCCCTTTGCGATATTGATGAGTGTTAAAGGCACAGTTAAAGTTTGCCAGAGAACATAGAAATTGGACAAAGTCTAGTTTTTATACATGCGATATCGTCAATAAGACATGACTACATGGTGTGGTTCACACCGGGTTGACGTACGGCCAATCAACGTATCGCATGCCTTGCAAGGACATACAATAGTACACTTCTCGCAAGACACACAATTCATAACTTCTCATACAGCAATTGCAGAGATCTATATACATAAACTTTGTTAGAGAGTTTGGGCTATCTAATAGTCAACTAACCTAGGCCAAGACAAATATTAGACACGCAGCAATTGTTCGAGCTACAAACTGGTCCAGCATTTCACTGATCAACCACTACTGCCAAGGACGAGAAATTACAGCAGCTTATCATAAAACCGCTCTTGTAACCCTGTCCAGGTCGGATTGTCAGCACAAATTCCATGAATTCCACCACTACAATACTTTTCCTGAGCATATAGCTAATTGTAACCACTATTAATAAATGGCTCTGTTGATTCGGTAACAGCATCTAGAGATAATATGGTGGTCCGAAGTTTGCCATTAGCAAAATATCAGTCTTTTATCTTCTTCCTGCGATTTTAGGTATAAACCGCAGCCACCATGTATACCCCGAAGGGGACCAGCAACCAATTATCAGTTACGGGCTTCTAACTGATCCCGTGATGCTAGATAAGTCTCTAGTCAGCATAAATAATCAACACTTCCCAGTTTCGAGCTCCATGCAGCTCATGGCACTAGTTTCGACATCTCTACTCGGGCATTGGAATTGTATATAAGTGATTGAGCACCTGGGCGGAAAAATTAGACAGTAGATGACTGGAAACATTTAATCTGGTCATATGAATCCAAATTTAATCGTTTTTAATCCGAAGAGAAACAATATTGCCAAAGCCGCCGTGTAGAGAGCATTCATGAGAACATATTTGCAAGCAATCTGCATTTTGGAATTCGGTCATAGATAAGCTAAAGGCAACAATAAAGCACGGTGGGGGCAGTATCATATTTTGAGCCTGCAAGTACTGGAAATTTAACATTTGTTGAAGTAACCATGGACAAGTTTAAGTACCTTCAGATTTTGATGGACAGCTTGAAAACTCAGAGAACCTGGGCACAATATTAGATGTTTGATTTTATCAAGTTAACGTCCAAAGCACAAATCGTATATTGTGCAAACGTGGCTAATAAATAACTGGCCACATTTGATGACACCAGACCCCGATGGTATCTAAAAGTTATGGTCAATTTCAGAAACCAGGAAAAATGGAACACAAACCTTGTAACAAAATCGATTTAAAAAAAGAGCTACTTACGGAGCGGTAGAATATTTTGCGGAGTATTTCCCAAAAACTGGTCGCATATATGACAAATCGCCTTAAATCTGTTGTAGATAATAAACGCTTGCTCACCAAATATTAAATTGTTTAGTTGCTAGTTTTAATTTTAAGTTTTCTAAACCTATACGTACCTGCATAAAATAAGGTGTGTTGTGAAAAAACGAGTATTTTTTGGTTGTTTTCAGTTTTATATATTAAAATGTACATTTTTGTTATAAATGTTTATTTTTTATTAGACTATAAATTTTTTTCTTTTAAATAACACCAACTTCATCTTTAATGTCCTGTCAGTTTTCTTTTGAAAACAAAAAATGTTCTGCATAAAGTAAGCTTTGAGACACTGTACTTTATTTAAATTAAATATTAAACATACATTTATATATATAGATGTATATTTTCAAATTAATAACAATTTTCATATTTTATTATACAACAAGGATATATTTTTTGCAAATAGCATTAAATGTATTTTAGTTCATATAGTAAAACTATGTACATATTTATAAGAGTGCTTATTTGCCCCAGGGTGTTGTAAAATTTTTACAAATAACACACAACAAAATTAACACAAACTCATCAAATTGTTTATTTACACACAAAAACATTGTTGATATTAAATTATTTATTTTTTTTTTTTTTACTTTTTCAACATAAACAAGATAATAAGCAAAAGGCGAAATGCTTTAGGTACAATTGCTAGCAAAACATATCATTATTTATGCATTTCCTACATACATACATATGTACATTAATAATACCTGTACGAGTATGTACAGATAATATAAAGTTTAAAATTTAATAAAGTTTTAACACATCAACTCCCTACAATCACACATAGACATTATCGCATACACACACACACACACACACACACACACACACCTTACTTAGTTTAATCCTTTTTTTTTGGTCGACAGGTTTAGGATGTCATTTGGTTTGTTGATATGGTCACGTTTAGTCGACAAATGGTCTTAACTTCACCTAAAGTGCTCATACATGTTGTGATGCCATCAGAAAGCAAAATATAAAAATAGCTGCAGCTAGAGAATACAAAAAAGATGAAGTATAAAAACCTAGATAATATTATAATATACATAAGTATAGTTGGCCATACTTGTGTGTGCATGCAATTTTAATTACATCCACTTCAAGTACAACTCATAATAAAACAAAAACAACAACATTTTGTGTTAAATATTCAGGTTAAATATAGCTGAGTATGCGATGTGAATAACAGCAAAATATGTAAATATGTATTTAGAATCATAAGTATTATTAACATCGTAAACAACAATGTTTTTCGGTATTAGTTTTTACTATTTTGCAATTATCCCATGGAAATATTAAATTTTAGGTATTTTTAAATTGAAAGGTATTAAAACAAAAACAAAAGGTGGTAATAAAAACAAGTATTTCAAAAATAAAGCATGGAAATACAGTGGCCCACAGCTTATTTTCTGCAGTGCATTTTTTGTTTTCAAAGCTGCATAAAAAGAAAACTAACAGGAACTTAAAAAATTTTTGTTTTTTCACGTCACAACTTATTTTATGCAGTCAATTACCACTGTACTGATAGCTAAAGGCAGCATTGTGGGTTTTTCTTTTCCACTTCTATCAATATTTTCTATTGAATTGTGAGTATGATTTTGTAACGTCAATGTCAATTTAAAAGGACAATAATTTTATAATTAAATAAAAAAGCAATCACAGCTTTTTTATAACAAAAGCGATGAATGAACAAATGAATTCAAGCATTTTGGAGTAGATAACCAGAGTACCGAAATACCCAGCATACCATTCTAGGAGCGCTCCGAAAAAAGAGTTAGAAAAAAGTCCAACTAAAGAGCATTTTCGGAGCGCTCCGAAAAAGAAATCAGAAAAGAGTACAACTGAAAAGAATTTTCGGAGCGAAAGAAAAATTTGTTAAAAAAATTATTTTTTCTATTCTTATATATTTTATTTAAATGGATTCCATTTTATTTTTGTTTTTTACTGTAAATACAATTTATTTACTTTTTTCCCATTTCTAGTTTAGTTTATTTGTAAATGAATTCCCTTTTTGTTTAAGTAAAAACAATTTAAAAAAAAAATATGAACTTTCAACTTTTTGTATTTAAAATTGCAATGACTCTTTTCTGACATGATGTAAGAGCTCTTTCTGAGCCCAAAAAAAAACCCTCTCTTAAAAGACTCTTTTCAGACATTATCTAAGAGGTCTTTCTGAGCCCAAAAGCCCATCTTAAAAGACTCTTTTCTGACATTATCTAAGAGCTCTTTCTGAGCCCAAAAAACCCTCTTAAAATACTTTTTTCTGACATTATCTAAAAGCTCTTTCTGACGGACCATTTTCGAATGTAATGACCCTCTTTTCTGAAGGTTTTCGGAGCAATAATGATTGTTTTTTGGGCTAATAAAAAGCATGAACGCTCCGGAAAAGGTGTCAGAAAAGATTCTTTTCGGACTCATATGGCTTGCTGGGTATTCACTCATCACTCACTCATGTATGTGTACGTACGTTTCAGACTTTGCTGCTTCTGCTTGAGAAACTAAAAGACATTTTGTTTTTGTGCACTTATGTGTGTGATGATTTCAAATCTTTGTTGCTATACAAAGTGAAAAAATCAGTAACCAACTTTTTTTCACTTATTTAAATTCAATTTTGATAATTTTCCATGAGTTAGAAGATCACAAATCATCTTTACACATTATATACACTTTAAGCACTGTTTCACTAATAATAATAAAAATCAGAATACACTTCTACTTAAAAGAATATGAAAACTTCAATTCATACACATACACATGAGTTCAATCAGGTATGCGTAAATGATGAAACAGAACTGGGGCTGAACGCTGTTTGACATAAAATTTTGCCAGAGAATGCGGTCGTGAAATAGAATTTATTTTATTTTGACAGCGATTTTTCCTGTGCTCTCACTTTAAAACACAAATGCTCTCAACAATATTACCATATTCTTATAATAATTTTATACATTTTTTAAACAAAACCATATGTTTTTGAAGCTTTGGCGAAAATCAAAAGAAACGTTTAAAAGTGAATTTAAAAGTGAGATTTTGTAATTTAAAAAAAAAATCAGTGATATTATAGACAAATTAAATGTAGAAGTACAAAAGCATGATTGCATATATAATTTGCAGTCGCCATTGTACAAAATTTTTTATTTAAAACAAGATTTGTGTACAAAAATTGGAAAAGCTGTCGGCATTACAGGTTGGTGCACAGAAGAAATATAAAAACATTAAATGACAGTTCGTCAAGCTGCAGCCGTCGTTTCAATTATAGGCCTGTTTTCTCTAAGAGTCGTTTTTGCTTGAAGTTGCGGTCGTGTTCTGTTATTTTCTTGTTTCTCACTCATATGTGTTATGAGTTCAAAAAAAAACACAAAAATATGCAACCACTCATGTGTGACCATAAGCAAAAAAAAATATTTGGTATTCGTTTATGAGTGTGAATAAAATTTAATAAATTTTTGATTTTTCATTTATGAGAGATATCAAGAATGTGTGTTGTTTGAGTTCACACATGAAAAAATGTGTACCCTGGTTGAAACTGAAGTCAGATGCTTTGTATTGCTTTGAGTTTTAAAACCACAGAATCATTGTCACATAAAGCATTGTTCACATAAAATCCAGTGGCATAAGTATTGTAAAAGTTATGTACTAAACACTTTGAATAATTCTGAACTACACATGTCCCTTAATATTAAAAAAAACAACTAAAAAAAGAAATTTAAAGTAATTATCTCTTTTAAAAAATCTTTTTTTTTATTTTGATGATCCTTATTCACTGCATAACATTGCACAACATTTCGATTCCTCTACATTGTACAATTATTTCAAATCGCTAACATTTGCTTATTATCAATAACTATAATTATAATAGTCGTATATTATTATATAACAATAATAGTCCAATATTCAATCCAACTTTACCGATATAAGGTGACATATAATAAGAGGTAACAAACGCTTTTGCAGGCATTCGTTTATATAAATATCCGAAGTTATCACCTCTGTAGCTTGCTAAATAAATGCTTTTTTTACAAATTTATTATTTTTTTTCCTTTCGATATTTAATTGCAAGATAGGTTTCAAATCCAGCATTCACACGTATTCATCTTGTGGTCAGCAAAACAGACAACAAACTATCCGCTAAGTAAAGCAAACCAAACAGTAGACAGGTCAAGCTAGTACATGTTTGTAATTTGTGCACATTTCATTGCACAAAAATAAAACTAATAAAGAAAATTTAAAAATGTTTTTTTTTTGTCATTTATTTTAGGTTTGATGCGAAGCAAAATAATTTACTTGGAAAATCATGCTTAACTATGACAAATCTCAGATAATCTACTTAATAAGGAATACTATGTTCCCCGATATAATATTAATATATACAATAAAGTCATTCCTTGGGAGAAGAATTTTAAATGATTTGGTGTGATCAAGGATCCCATACCTCATATTATACAAAGGTCAATCAATCCGTATTTTATAAACCCATATAAATCGAAACTCTCCATTTAATATCGCTAACACGAAACACATATTACAAATATTACAAACAGTATTCCATGCTTTAATGTTCTATGATGTACCAGCGTGAGCTAACATTGCCAAATGTCATATCTGTTAACCACAAATTACACAAAACAAAGTACTGAAATTAATATTCAACCTCATTTGGGGTTTCCCAACAACAAGAAAAGAAAATTAAGTAGAAAAGAAAATTAAGAGACTTTTACAAACTTTTCATGTTCGATGTACTAATTCGGAATTTGCTCATATTACTGAACTTTCTCAATTTTTTACTCAATTTTGGGAAAGGCTTTTGAAAAATATACACAAAAATAAATTCGCACAAAAAGTTTATCTGTAGATTTGTATGTGTTAGTTTTGTGTATGACTTTAAAAAAAAACATTTGTTTGATATTAATTTAATTGCTTGTGGTAAGCACTTTTTGCAAATTATCCAAGCTAAATCAAATTGTAAGAAATAATGAAGAAACTGTCAAGATCTATTGAGGAGAATATTGTAGTAATGACAAAAAGTAGCTATTCTACGCTACTAATAGCTAAATAGTTAAAAGTAAAAGTCAATCAGTGCTCATAAGAGTCCAAAACAGGCGTTCTATTAATTCCAAACGACAAATCGCAAAAAGCTATTAATGAATGCGAGCGCATGTCTCATCATAACACAAATGAAAAGCGACAAGTCTTTAACACCATAAGATGCTTTTATATTAATAGGGAGAGCCATTGGTCGTTGAACAGCAGGACGAGCCATTCGCGATATTGCTTAAATATCAGCTGTAAAATATGAAAACCTGCATGAGTAATAGAAAAATGTTATACCTCGGTTAAAGATTGTCAGGAAGTACAGAAATTAGACAGTAAATGGCTGGAAACGTGTAATCTGACAGTAAACAATATCGCTGGCGCCTAACAACACAAATAATTCAAACGGTGGGAGGAACGTCATGATGTGCAGTTGCTTTACATCCTGGCACTGCTAAGAATTGACGGAATAATGAGGTAAGAAGACTATCTGTTTATTTTGCTAATTAGTTTTTCCGATTTTGTAGATAATAGCATCTATAATGTGGATGTAGTTACTTTTCAGCTGTATGAAATCCTAAAGCACACGTCTAAAATCTAAAATTTCCTTTCGATGTTGTAGCCAGCAAAAACTTCCGATCTCTATCCAATTGAGAATTTGTGGTGATGATTGTGATGAGACAGTTGGGACAGTACCGATTAACTTTAACCTATTTGGACGAGCTTTGGCGCTGATGACAAAAAACATTAACAATTAAAAAAAAATAAGTGATAGTTAATCTTTGGCATGCTTGTAAGTATTTTTGGAACAAATACAATGTTGTTTCTAAATAATTAAAAATATAGTTGAACATAATCACCGCTATTATTTCAACATTTTGATAAGTTTTTAACAATATTGTGGGCACTGTAGTTATTTGCAAGATTGTGACAACCATGTTATATTGACATTACGAAGCAATCATATATGTATAATTGCAACTTTTCATATACAAATTTGTAACAAAATGCAATGGTTTGCCTACTCTCTTGCTTGAAATCAAATTTTAGAAGATTCATAAAAATGTTGATTTCAAGTTTATATTTATATTATGGTGGTGGTGTTAAACCAAATTTTATTTGTTATTTAAAAACTAAATAAATAGTGTAATTTTTTACTATATTAAGGAGAACAAACGCTACTTACAGGATAAATGTAGGCCATGAATTTTAAACTTAACTATGTCCTAGTTCATAGGCAATATAATTATATGATTAATTTTCAAACAAACAACAACTTCAGACTTTAGCAAATAATAATTTAAGAAAACATTATTCTATTATTAATTTTAATGTTCTTCTTACCCTACAATAACAATAAATTCAAAAGAAATTATTTCCTTCCTCCTCAAAAACAATATGTGCTGTTATTGCCGCTTATCACAGTTTTCCAATCCGTAACATTGTCACAAGAAAAACCCCTAACAATTTAATTGAATAAAATAATTTATGTAATTTTTGCCTTAATGTATGATTTATTAAGCATGAAAACACACATCCCTACACCAGGCACACAACAGTAAATATTATTCCACATCATAAGGGAATCTAAAAACAAACAACAAACAAGAGCAACAGAAAAAAAAGAACATTAACATACAAAATAATTCGGTGAATAAAACATTGTCCAAAAAAAGCAACGTAGAACAAAACAAAAATATAAAATTGTTCATAAAATATGTTGAATATATTAGAGGAAAAGACCATATAATCAAATTTTACAATACCAATTTCCCTTATGTAGACACACACACAAATACACAAAAAATATAAACCAAAACCCACACGTAGAAACACTCTCTCACACTAACACAAATACTCATATACATACACAAACACACAACATACATATGTATTTATTAGTATAAGAACGAAGTAAAGAAACACCAGTTGCTTTTTGCATTGGTAACACTTATGGTTGCCAAAAAATTGTTGTTGTCGATGCTGATGCTGTTGCTGTTGCTACTACTGCTAGATATCTATGTATGCAAAGCAATAGAATTGTGGTTGAAATGGTTAGAAAACTTTTCAAATTGTTTATAAACTCATGCTCAGGCGAAAAAAAACGATATGAAATGAAATGGGGAAAAAACAATAAGAACCCAAAACAGCAAAAAAGATGAAAATATGTTAAAAATTATACTCACATACAATAAACATGTAAACACACACACACACATGTATTCATGTTATTGGAGTCAAAAAAAAATAAACAGAAATACTCACTCACTCAAACACACAAACAAACACTCACTCACTTATACACTATCGTCTGTCACTTTGTTTTGGTGAGATAAAGTGGTTGTAAAGGACACATAGAAAACACACATACACACCCACCACCAACAACAGAATATTTTGATTGAAAAACTTTTCAATCTTTGGTAATTTTTCAAATGTAAATTTGACAACTTTTTCTTTCGTTTCCATGAATTCTCTTGGTTTAGCTGGCTGACTGGCTGCAGAAAAGTAGAAAACAAATAACCAACAGTATAAATGTTTAAAGTTGCAAATATTTGGTCAAATTAATCAAAAAAGATTATCTTTCTTCTGTCTTATTTTTTTATATACAATATATTATATGAGTTGTAAATCCCAAAAACTTTTCGTAACAATAGAAAAAAAAAATGTGAAGAAAATGGTTTTTAAACAAGTAACCAATACTTTGTTACTGGAATGTTGTAAAGGCATGTGTTTCAAATAGAATGCTTTAAAAAGTTTTGTCCTGTAATATGGGTAACAATTTGCAAAACTGTTTATAGTTTAGTGTATTTAAAATTATTGTTGTGTTAGATAGAAAAGGATTAATAGTTTGCTGATAACTTAGTATTAATAGAAAACATACACTACAACCCCGATTTGCGTCGTTAATAGGGACCGACCGACGCAAATTGTATCTTTTTTTTCTGTACAAATGCACTGACGTTTTGTTAAATAGGTCCAAAATGTAAAAATTTAGCAAGCAATATCATATTTTTATTAAAAAAACGTCTTATGGTATGCTTGATTATATTTATTTCAGCAGGTCTTTGTTATTATTAAAAAAGAAATTATTTAAACTATATATTTTTAAGCCAGAAATAAAAAAGTATTTAAGGAGAAAAAAATCTATTTACATACATACATACATAAAGCATAAATACATAAAAGCATAACCAAAATTAAGTTAATAGCACGTAACATATGTTAAGCATGAATAAAATGGGAATTCCCCTTTTTATATACAAGTAGACAAAATATTTACATGTAATTATGTAATTATGCTATATAGCGACGCAAATCGGAATCAAAACGATGCAAAGCGGATTAAACCGCATTTAAAAAGGCGACGCAAATCGAAACGACGCAAATAGTATAGACGCAAATCGAGGCTCTAGTGTATTTAAGAAGCGCTTTTTTGCAGTGCACATAAAAATGCTTCAAAAGGAAAATACGTTTCATATAGTGTACTTTTAATGAAATCTACTTTTTTGACGTTCAAAACCAAATGCATGTTCAATATGATTTTACTTAAAGGGTCACAAAATTACAAATAACGAAAGAAGTTTTGTAAAATTCTTACCATTTACTCTTTCTTGCCGAGGCGCATGAAAAGCGTTATTGAAAACAAGGGCTTATAGATACCATACTATGAAAACTCTTTTTATTGAATTTGGAAAACATGCAAAACTGAGTTAATTGAGTTGCTTTAGTGCTGCCAGTATTTTTTCAGAGCTTATCCACAATTTTTGCTATATTTTTGATACGGCACCTAAATGAATTTAAAAATACATTAACATACTTTTATGACTGTAATTGAAAAAAAAATATTTCTTACAATAATTCACTAAAGTATTTCTTGCTTAAAGAGATTCGAAATTATTTTTGTGTTTGGCCGTTTCACTGTGTCTCTTTTTTGTGATTTTAAAGATGTCTTGCATGCAACACACCAATAATAATTTGTTGAATTACTAGTGTCTTGAAACGATTTTGGTGCACAAGAAATACATCTTAGCCACCCTAAAAGAAAACATGTTAAAACCGTTTAAAAATATACTCGTATATGTAAATTTCAAACCTTTTGCCCAATCCTCACGTTCCTAAGAAGCATTATGATTTTTGTCAATAAAATTAGTATTTGCAGCCATTTTAAACGGCAAAAATATTTACATACTTCTTCTTTATTAAAAACCATCCACTTGCCAGACGCACATTTTTTAGCTCAAAAATCATTCTTGTTACCATCAGTTATAAAAAAATATTTAAAAAAAATCCCCTAAAATTGTGTTGTCATCCCCAACAAACCCCCGGATCCCAAGATAAAATTTTTATCCCAAATCACGAATAAAAAGACTCAATTTGGGGATCCCCTAAACTGACAACGCTGAGTGGCTTGACATTGACTTTTTTTTTTTTTTTGTTACTTTGAATATCATATTTTTTTGCTCTGACAATAAAAAGTAAATGGTAAACATTTGACAAAACTTTTTTCGTTATTTATTATTTTCTGACCCTATACTGACAGCTATACTTGGAAGCGCCCCTACGCTAAATATTTTTTTTAATTGGACCAGTAATCCTGTTCTGTAACTCCCGCGTCGAAAAACTTTTAGAGTAAAATGTGTGTAATGGAACAGAATTGTCATAAATAGAAACACATAGCTGTTTTTCTTACAGAACAGTGTCTGTAATTTTTTTGGCGAGTAATCGCCGTCATGCAAGAAAATTAGTCAGTTTACAGAAAAAGTGTGTCTGTAAAATTTTTGAGAAAAAGGTTCCCGATTTGAACTGCCAAATATACTCACAAATAAAAACGCAGTAAATAATAACACATTACCATATATTTTATACATTGTATTTTATGTAGCACTTTAGTAATTTTCTTTTAGCAAAACAAATTGTTCTTGTTACAATACCAGGCTAATTTTATTTTAATGCAAATTATTTTGTAAACAACAAACATTCAAGTAGTACTATACATTATTTTGTATAGCCGACGGCTGTATTTTTGCCGCCATCGTTAACTATTTTTCAATTTTAGTAAGTTTTGTTCCCCATCAACGATATTTGTGATTAGCGATTTCAAACACTGAAATTTCACATTTCAAATTTGAGTTGTATATTATAGCATTTCTACACAGAAATAAAAACCATGTTTTTTTTCAATTAAACCTTTAATTGATTTTAAAATAATTTTCAATTAAAATTTTTCTTTTTCTAATTTTTCTGATATTTTTAATTAAATCTCAAATTTTTTTTTAATTGATACTATCATTTTGTTTACAGGTCCGATTTCAATTAAATTTTTAATTGATTCCATAAATATTTTAATTGAAACTCATTTTTATTTTTTTTACTGTGTAACGTAACGACGTAATCCCTTTTGATAGCTTTCGACCTGAGTTACAGACAGATTTTTTCTCACTTTTCGAAAAACGATTGAATATTTTGTTTCGCATCTTTTCGATGCGAGAAGTTCTCACTAAAGTTACAGAACATGAATATGGGCCGGGATCAAAAGGGTCAAATCGGTAAGCCCAATCGTGTAAACCGATTTAATTGAAATTTGGAACGTAGAAAGAACAATGATTTGAAGCGTGTATATCTTTTTTCAATTTCGGTAATAACAAACAACTAAACCGATTTAAAATAGATTTGGCAATAGGCTGTATCCCAGTTGGGATAAAATGTGAAAAAAATCCGGTAAAATTTGTATATTTATTTCTTAAGCAACGACTAATCCGATTTTGTTTAAATTCGGAAAATGTATAAATTCTTTCTTGGAAGCTTCAAAAGGAGAAAAATTGGAACATTTTTATGATGCTGTTCTAATGAATGATTCTAAGTGTTATAAAGCAATAATATTTTTATTTTACACAAATATGTATGTAGATATATTAAAAGAAAAGTAGTTTTTTATCTTCAAGGGGGTAAAAAGGGGAAGTTTTTGTCTAACCTTAATAAATTATCTGTAGACTTAAAATTTGAAATATGAATATATTAAAAAAACTAAAAACTTATTAAAACAATACATTTTGGAAATTTAAACTAAAGGGTAAAATATATGAGCATTTTTTAAAAATACCAATCCCTGCTAACTGCCGAAAAATTCCAATATAAATGATCAGCAGTCCGAAATAAAATATTAAAAAAAAACCCCCTGGCCACGACGGCTTCAAAAAGCTAGTAAAATTATAATTTCTGCTAATTTATGAAAATGAAATATTAAATCAAATCTTCTCTAGATTTATGTAAACTTAGCCCTCTAGACTTCTGCTATCAGAAGCATCATCTTGACACATTATCTTGGCATATTATCAGGCCATTAAATGTTTATATTACAATTCTATCCAGAACTTTCAGTTCTTTCAAAAACCTAATATTGGCGACAGACATCGCCTTTTATGCATTAATGAATCAAATCGCTGACTATAGTTCGAATTCCTTGTATCTTTTGCATTATTTTTTGAAACTTATTTACTCTCACTGAAAGGAGACAACAGCCAAATTTTTCCATTTGAGCATGTAACGGCAATCATTCTTTCCTTTTAAAATTGAGTTTAAAGTTTTACATACTATGCAGACATACTATGTTAGGCTTGTATGAAATGACTCTCATACCTGTCCAAATACTTTCTAACGGAAATAAATATTACTGGTTTTTTATAGATTTTTCGACATTCTAACAAAGTTTAATTGTCTTCATTGCTCGATAGCGAGATTCATTTACCGTAACCGCATTTCCAGTCAAATTTTCGAAAACAAAATGGCATTATTAGACGCCTTCCGACCACATAGTTTGCCTTACAATGACACGTTCATATCATAACGACCACATTCTTAATAACGTCGAAATACACTTAATTAAGTTTTACATGCTCAATGATGCTTAAATTTCAAGTAGTTCAATTACAACCTTCTTTAAACTAAGTACTTAAGTTGTTCACAATTTTAAAATTTCATTAACAAAAACTGCTGTTTCCTTTATTTGTCTGGTGAAAATAAAAAAAAAAAAAAATTAATAAAGAAAAATACTTACTCCAAATAATGGTCCCAATATAAGAAAAGTTTTTCATCTTATTTTTATACTTTTAGATAAAGCAGACCAATTTAACGCATATGTTCACATTTTATTTATGAAACCACAGTCAACAATAAAATACAAAATTAAATTTATTTCAACAATTGCCAAGTATTTTCTTTCATAAAAAAAAAAAACATTTGACGCTTCACACACCCAACAAGCAAAAGCACACTCTCACAAACACACACAAACGCATGTAGCCGAAAAAAACAACACTTACTAAAGTGTGTTTGTAGATGTGTTAAGGTTCAACTGAAAAAGAACTTGTGAAACTGACATAAAAGGCAACTAGAAAAAAATATTGTATGATTAGACATGTTTGCAGTGGTGCCACAGCCACTACATACACACACACCTACATATAAATACATGCGTATATATGTTTAGTTAGAAATAAATAGTTGAAAATTAAATATTATTTACTTACGCTCGTACTTACCGGATACCACTTTACTTGGGATTCCTACTCACTTAGTTACGCTCTTACTTACTTATCCATATCAAGAGTAAGAATAGTTTTTACTTACACAGTTTTTATTTTATATTTTTATTCTTCTGGTATTTTATTTTTAACATATTTAGATATGTTTGTATGGCTGCATATGTATAAGAATAAGAAAACACAACTTTGCAGAAAAAGGAAAATATTACAAGTAGTTTAAGTTTAGTTTCCGAGTCATCTTGTCCTGTTCTCACATTTATACACACAGGGGACAGTTGTTAAACATAAATTTTAGTATCTTTGTAATAGAAAATAAATTAACTCATATGCACATACTATATATATGTAGAGTAGATTAATTCAGTCACTTAGAAGTGTATCTACATACTACTACGAGTACTATAGCATTAATAATGTTGAAAGCTTGTGTATATAAGCTGTATTACTCGATTGAATTTGAAAGTTTTTTAAAAACATTTTTAGAGCTACTTATATTTATGAAAGCAAAAAAAACAACAAATTAGGTATATGAGAATAATTAAAATTGTTATTGTATTGGAAAAATAAGGTTTGACAATGACAATTAAAAAACAAGTTAGAGTTCAATATTTGGCTATGCCGAATCTTAAATACCCTCCACCTAAATATAATGGCAAATAGAAAACTGCACTGGTTATAGGGTTATAATATCCATATTCAGTGTTTAGCTTAGCATTTTATATATTCTTTGCAAGACAATTTTTCGAACAACATAAATTATTTAAAATTTTTAGAAATAGCATTATTTATGGCAGTTTTATTTTAGTATTTTTATTTAAGAGAATTTTGGAAGTGGACTTTATATGTTGTTAGTCTTATGCTAAAAATTTGTTCTTCACTCCAAACTGAAACTAGCAAAAAGAAATAAATACTAAAACAACATTTAAGCTTCTTATGCTGTTTTCCAGCTTCGTTTTTTTTTTTTTTTATATCAAAATAAATCTTAAGCCTTAGTCTGCATTTAGAACAACACACACAGTCCGTTCGGTCAAACATGGACCGAACTAAACAAAATTTCGTTTTGCAATTTCTTTCTGCGTGAAACTTATTTTTGTGAATTTTGTATTGATATTCAAATTTTATAGGCATTTATTTATCATTGAGCCATATTTCGGGAAGATATTTGTATGAGAAATCATGGACCGATTCTTACTATTTGCCTCACACTTTCTTTTTTTATCATAAAAACAACGTGTACAAAATTTCATGGGAATATCTGTAATATTTTTCAAAAAATAGCAAGATAAATATTTAAAAATATTAAATTTTTATGGCGATTGTCCCACATTTTGGTCCACAACTCTGGTTCTACTATACCGATTTTGCTGATTTTCAATATCAAATTGCTTAGGAGGATTATAAACTATTCTCAGTAATATTTGTTGATTTTGGTTTTGTATTTTTCACATGATAGTGATTTACACAGACAGACAGACAGACATAGCTCAATCGACTTAGATTTTCATAAGGATCAATAATATATATACTTTGTTGGGTCTCAGATGAATATTGCTCAGTGTTACACATGGAATGACAAAATTATATATACCCTCATTCACCACTTATGGTGTTGGAGGGTATAAATAATATCGGTCAAATTCCTACAATGACAGATATCGATTCTTTTTATAAAAATTCCACTCACATTTTGGCACAATGACAAAACAATTTCATTAATCAAATTGCATTTAACAGCTGAATGTCGTGGCATTATGCGAAAGTAAAATTTGGTTTGCCATAAATTAATTGCTTATTAGAGAAA
Source organism: Bellardia bayeri (assembly GCA_950370525.1). Classification (NCBI taxonomy): domain Eukaryota; kingdom Metazoa; phylum Arthropoda; class Insecta; order Diptera; family Calliphoridae; genus Bellardia; species Bellardia bayeri. The sequence continues at coordinate 73,362,799 of OX493267.1, read as the reverse complement.
ATTTCTTATTATTTCGGCTTGAATTCGTTTTTAATTAATAATTCAAAATATACCATTGTAAAGTTATATTTTCTAGACAATTGACACATTGGAATGCATTTTCTAAGATTCCAAGATCTACAAGTAGACTTCGGGAATTGATTATATTTCTTATTACATGTTATGAGTTAGAACGAAATTCAATGTGTGTGTATTTTTCATTATTATTCTTATTATTATTACAAATTTGTTGTTACTTTTATTGCTGCGTTCACCGTCGGTTGACAATATCAGCAATGCATGTTATTGTTGTCATTTCCATTGTGCGAAATAACTTTACAGTGGTATTCTTTGAATTGTTAATTAAAAATGAACTCAAGCCGAAATAATAAGAAATTTTCTCTAATAATACATATAAAAAAGTTCAACAATTTTTCATTAGGAAAAACAGTAGTCTATAAAAATTAATAAACTAATTGCTTCGGTGGCTGTTTATTGATGAAACCACATGTCATGATATCCATATCATAATAATAGGGCATTATCCAAATTGGATATTGTATTGTATTGTGATTCGGACCTGATATACAGCCTTCTGATTTTCATATACATATATATATAATTGCTAAAGTTTACGTAACCTCATAAGGCAAAATAATGCTTGCACAATATCTAAACTCATCTGGTTGACACTTATAAGGAAGTGCGCTTTCACCCGTTTTTTACTCTTCAAGAAATATGTTTGGGTGAGAAGTGAGAAGAGAATAAAAGGGTTACTAGTAAATTTTCTTATTTTTTTCTCGGTCTTATGTCTTATTTTACGCAAAGTTGTTGGCATGTTGATTTGCATGAAAAAGTAGATACTTGATGGTAAAAAACACGAAACTTAAAGATACGCATGTGAACGAAATTGCCGGCTCAAAAGAGAACTGAACAAAAACTGGTCAGCTGAAACTGAAACGTGTGAAACAGCACTAACGGAATAATAAAGTGTGATTTTTAGCTTTTATCTTTTTGGCAACACTGGTTTACACAGCTGACGCACGTTTCGTGTTTTGTTTCACTGTCAAACATCTTCAGTTTGGTCTATAATTTAACCATGAATCGTCTTACAAACGAACAACGCTTGCCGATTATTGAATTTTATTATCAAAATGCGTGCTCTGTTAAGAAAGTTCATCGTGTGCTTCTTTCGGCTCAATGAGTACGTAAATAAGAAGCTCATTTTTGGCTCAATGGGTACGTAAATAAGCAGAATTGTCGATTTTGGAGTGAATATCAGCCATAAGCATTGCAAGAGCTACCAATGCATCCAGAAAGTCACAGTTTGGTGCGGTTTATGGGCTGGTGTCATCATTGGACCGTACTTCTTAAAAGATGATGCGAATCGTAACGTAACTGTGAATGGTGAGCGCTACTGTGAGATGATATCCAACTTTTTTTTTGTTCAAAATGCAAGAGCTTGACTTGCATGACATGTGGTTTCAACAAGACGGTGCCACATGCCACAGAGCACGCGCAACAATGAACTTATTGCGAGGCGAGTTCGGTGAACATTTTATTTCACATTCGGGACCGGTCAATTGGCCGCCTAGATCGCGCGATTTAACGCCTTTAGAATATTTTTTGTGAGGCTATGTTAAAGCTCATGTGTATACAGACAAGCCCGCTTCAATTGACACATTGGAAGACAACATTGAAGCATTTATTCGTGAGATACCGGTCGAAATGTTGGAAATAGTATGCCAAAATTGGACTATGCGGATGGACCATGTGTTTTTTTTTTTTTTTTTTGAAAAACTTTCCTATAGCTTTTAAAAAATCACCCATTAGTATGTTTGGTGCTTAATTACGATTTGAGACAAGTATTTAATTAAAACAACAGCTTAGACATTTCCACTACTTTTGTTCATTTAAATGACTAGAAACAAGAATTGATATTGCCGTTTGAAATAAAAAGCCATGACCATGCTTCCCAGGAAACCATATCTCTCGGGATATTGTCTGTGACTTTTTAAATGGGCAGTACATGTAGGATGCTTTACATCCAGCGCATCGCTAAGCTTATTTTAAAGAGCACCGGTGATGCTTATTGAGGTAATTCCCTGTAGTTTTTGTACTACTATAGATAGTCCCAGTGACTGTTCTTTAGAGTATAATTCAGATAGTTATCTTATAGACGTAATTACTCAGTTAGCAGCTAGACATACTATGCAGAAAGAAACCAAATAATTAACCATATAAAAATATATAGATCTTGGTTGTAAATTTTCTTCTTCGTAAAAAGAACTTTTACTGAATTGCTGGTATTTATAACAAGATCGCGTTCCTAGTCCATTGTGAATATTGGGTCGACGTGGTCACATCGTTTTCCCCCAATGAAGAAACCAATTACAGTCCTGAATACGAAATTCTTTTGTATTGAAATAGCTGGAATATTGTGTCGACTTGGTCACATCTTTATCCCCCAATGAAGAAACCAATTACAGTCCTGAATACGAAATCCTTTTAGTATTTCTGTTAATAGCCGGCATAGACTATCCCAGGATCATATTTTCTTTTATTTGAGGAATTGCTTCTTTAGAACTAAGGCAAGAAAGATGAGATCGTCTCTTCTGTCTGGCCATTGCTAAAGTTTCTTGAGAATGGCAGTATAATTCTGTTTGTAATATATGTTACAAATTTAAAATAGCCAGTGACCGTTTCGAGCATTTCGCTCAATTTAGATTGTCCTAAAAGATAAGGAATGTGAACTACGTCTAAGCCAGATAAATATTGAAACGTTTTAATACACTGCTAGTATGTTGAGAGATGCATTACATCTCAATCTTTCCAGTTAATTAACGAAATGATTTTCTGTAATAAACCCAATTCTACATACCCATATAAGCAAAAGTGTGAAAGAACTAAAAATTACATTTAATTAATTTAATTACTCCTGCAGCAAAATTCGAATATCACTTTTAAATATATTTAAATATCTTATCCAGTCTGCTACTGATTGTACGCTGACAATTCATCCTTAAGTAAACTATTCTTTTGGGAGTATAAAGAGTCCATCTAATACTTTATTCTTTGTTGTAGAAACCATAAAAACTATATCTACTCTTTGCATAAATTCTGTGGTAACAGTAAAGTTCGGCATTGCCTTTAATAAGGTGTGAGTTTCAGATCTTCCGCTATTTACTTTTATGTTAGACATACATCATTGTTGCCAATAGCCCTCATATATTATCGCGGTAATAGATAGACGATGTTTTAGCTTGTATATGTATTCAAACTATAGGACAGTTTACTGTCTCAGGAAAATATACTGCGCTGTGGGTTTGAATGAATATATGTATGTATATGCTAGACCATGGAGAGCTATAAATAATGAAAAGCTTGATTGATACTCAGATTACTGCTACAAATCGATAAGTATAACTAAAAGCTGTGCCTCTGTCTCCTCATTCGCAAATACAGCAACTTTCAAATGCATTAAGTCCATTTTGCTTAGCCTATTTTACAGTAGCATTGATAAAAATCTCATCTGTCTGTGTTGAAACCGCAACTAATTATCTGAAGTTCTGAATTACGGCTCAGTTCGTAGAGATAAATAAGAAAAATCCCTTTAATTCAAAAGTCACCATAATTTAAAGACTTTATTACTCTCTTTATTTCTATAACACAAAACCAAGCATTTGCGTATAAACTCCTTAATTTGGTTATAATATTACAACTACTCGTATAACAACTCACAACTCCTTGAGTTTTAAAATAATTAATCCTGTTTATTACAATTTCTGCTCATGGCAATATCCACAAACACTTTACGAATGCCAAAGCGAAAAAAAAACACACAGAAATAATTATAAAATATATTTCGTGCGTACAAAAAAAACACAAAAATAGAAAATGGAAACTGAAAAATATTGTATGAAAGTATTTACAAAAAAAAAATTAATTGAAATATCAGCAGAAAGAATGCAGGCAAATTTAGTGGATTCGTATAATTTTCACAATAAACAAAATCTAAACAGCAGGGTTTTTTTAGCTATTTTCTTTCTCTATTTTACTTCTTAAAGCAAGCAAACAGTATCCTTCGTAGGAAAGTCATAATTTATGTGTCAGAAAAAATAATCCCAAATATGTACATAATTAGAGAATATATGTATATAAATATAAATTAATGTATGTATGTACGTATGTACTAGTAACTGCGAAAATAATATTAATGTATTTTGTGATTTTTTTCTATAGCTTTAACCCGCTGTGAAGACAGTTAAATATAAAGAGGCTTTATAAATACATTAAATTATATAGAAACCTTAATATATACTTATGTCTAGAATATGTATATTACAATTTCTGAAATTGCACGAATCAAAATTTGCAAATAAAAAAAAAATAGAGTCCGAACGAGTATTCGGTTTCTGTTTTAGATTAGGCAAAAAATCAGAATAATAACAGTTTCGGTATTAATTTTTGTTTTTTAAATTTGATTTTACATATAAAAACTCAGTTTTTATGTTTTAAAGTCCTTAACAACTTTATAAATATATGTTTAAATGAGAAAAGAGCCATAATCTGCAATCACTTATAACATAATCACCCCTATCGAGAATAAAAATTCCACATGAAATTTGTTCCCTTTTACTTCTTTAACATTGAATTTTAATAGGAAAAAATGTGAAAAGGGAACAATTTTCCTGTGGACTTTTTAATCACTATAGGGGTGAATAACGATTTTTCATATAAAAAAAAACAAATTTTAAATCCTCAATAACTTTGTAGATTTAAATAAGAAAACGATATCAATCTGTGATCAGCCATATTTCTGACTTAAAATCCCTTTTTCATACGAAAACTTAAAAATCGTAAATTTACAATCACCCCTATCGTGAATAAAAACTCCACATGAAATTTGTTCCCATTTCACATTTTTCCTATTAAAATTCAAAGTTACAAAAATAAAAGGGAACAAATTTCATGTGGAATTTTTATTCACGATAGGGGTGAATATCTTGGTAAATATTCTTTTAAATTCGATAACGCCTTCAATTTGTAATCCCTCACTAATATGTCAAATCGTATTTGTATATAAAAAGTCTATATTTATTTGAATAAATTGGTAGTTTTGAAAGTATCTACTCCTAGAATTGTTCTATGGATTGCAGAAACACGTTCTGAAAAATATTATGATGATAGGACGTGGAGTTGCATTTCTAAGGGGAAATTATGCATTTTTTCTTACATTTTTGCATAAATTTTACCACTAACTATTGGTTTTTGCATTTTAATATAAAAGATTCAAATACAAGGTGGCGCAAAAGTAATCCTCCTATCAGAAAATGCTATAAATTTTGTGCAACTTGATGAATTGGGATTGGAAAACATGTGGTTCCAACAGGACGGTGCAACGGCACACACTGCACGTGCCACAACCGATATGCTGAAAGATGCATTTTCCGGGCGCCTAATATCCCGTTTTGGCGATTTGCACTGGCCAGCAATATCGCCTGATTGGAAGTTTACTTTTGCGCCACCTTGTATTTACGAAATTAGGGTTTTAACAAGAAATAAAAGAAAAAAAATCGGTTAACAAACTTTAAAGTTAATAGGTATTACAGAGGCCATTAACGTATTTTAGACCCTTTAACTAAAGGTATGGTCACACTTGGCAAATGATTGCCAAAATGTGTTTAGATTTCTTATTGTTTTACTTGAAAGGTATACGAATGTCGCGTTCTTAACCATTAAAATAGAAATACACAATTATCGGTCATCGCTTGTAAAAATGAATGCAAATATTTTAACATGATAATTAATAATTGTTCATATAAAAACCGGTAGCATAAGTGTTTTAAAAATTATGTAATAATATAAGCGATAGGATGCTTTTGAACCATCCAAAATAAAGAAACTAAAATTTAATTCCTCTTATAGAAATTCCTGATTTGGTATTAAAGGATCGATTTAGTGCTACAGAAAATGTTGATTAACTGAAGTTGCATACTTATTCCAAATCCTAATATTCTTTATTATAAAATAGCATTGTACCTCGTCTTTTAACAAAAACCAAATATTGTTGAATTGGCGGCAATTGAAGACAATTTGTGGGTATATAGTATATTATTCTATTATGTCATAATATTAGTTGTTTCCTTTTAAAACCTTCCCCTCATTAACGCGTTAATGCACACATACTTAAACTAGAATTTGTTCTTTGCTAGCCTCCTGTTTCCAAAACAAAAAATTTGTATATATATTTATTTAATTTTAATCCACCGAAAAATAACGAAAAATCCCTATAATTACTCTTTTCTTCAAATTACATTTCTCCTTTTTTTATATCCGTATTTATATTTTCTTTTTTGCTTTCTTTTTCCATTTTCTGGTCGTTGCTTTTAGTACTCGCAGCAGTCGTGGAGTAAAGAATTAATTTGTTTTATGTTCACCATATAACAACATAAAAAAAACGCATACAAATATACCAGGAAAATAGTACCAAAACTTTATAAATTCTTTTATCATGTAATTTTTGTTCTGCTCATTCTGTATACATTTAATCCAACATTCAGCTTTGAATTTTCAAAATGGATATACATATGCACACAACATTTATGTACATATGGACATTTGGGTGGCCCTCGATCAATTGGATTTTTTTATTTAGAAAATGCTGCAAATTTTGTTAAACTTAAGGTTGGAAAACCAAAACTCCAAACTTCAAATAAAATTCGCAACCTCTAAACATTATCCGCGTTTGTTTTAATTTTTAACATTTGTGTGTGTTTTAGTTAAGAGAGAACTTGGTAGCAATGAAATTTTAGCTCTAAAAGTGTAAAATAGGGGCCACCCTTCTGCATATGTATGTGATTGTTTTACTCTAAAATTGCTTAATAAGCCAAAAAAGAGGAAAAAAGGATTTAAAAGGATGTTGTTTAAATTTAACAGAAAAATTTTTTTTAAATTATAATAAAATGTTTAAAGTAAGTAAATTCGTTTAAATGTAATTAAGAAACCGTAAATTGTACGAAAGTTATTATGCTTTTTTTTTAGTTAAAAATTGTTATAAGTCCCAAATTACACCAAGCAATTCTTTAAGCTAAACTGATTACCTTGTAGACATCGGGGTGATACGAAGACAAGACAAGACAAGTTCATACTTGATTGTACAAGCAATTCGTTTTACTTTCTTGTTCATATTATATACATACATGTATATAAATTTGTGTATACTCTCGAATAAAAATACGAGCGATTTGAACAATAAAAATTGTGCTGGTGAACACCGGAGAAATTTCAAGGAAATAATTGTATCAACCTTTTAAATAAAAATTGCTTCGTGTAAATTAGGACTAAGTTTTGATTTATTTTTTTCAGCAGACTAGTTTAATGTAATATCTTTCATATTTTAATTTCTAGCTGTTCTTCATCAATAAATTTATGCCTATAATTTAACTAAATTTAATTTACTTTTTATTTCTTCAATAATTTCACTCATTTTAAAGGGCTTTTAGTGGATACAAGAATCTAATGTAGAAAAAACTAATGCTGATGTTTTATAGAGCAAAGAGTTAGCTCTCTGATGATATAATTTACTATAATAAAATTAGACTGGCCACGACCAGACTCTGTACTTTGAACTCCATTAAACATTATAAAAAGTACTAAAATATTGTTCACATAAAATCCGTTTGAATCCAAAAAAAAGCGCTTCAATAATTTCGAACCACAAATTGATACTGATTTATTAATAATTTAATAACTGTTGTACAACATTTAAATTCTTTTACTATTACTTTAACTTCAAATGAAGGTACTTTAGTGCCAAGGGAAATTATAAACACATTGAATTTTATAAAAACCATAACATTAAATATGCATTCAGAATATATTAAAATTTGTGTAATTAACCATTTTTAATATTTGTTAAATTATTAAAAAAAAATCTATTTTTTTTTTGAGCTTATAAGTATGTTAATTCTAATAAATAAAACAACACACTTTTTACTTTTGAGTTAAACCGATTTTATTATTTTGTACGTACGTAATGCACAGTGACAACTAAAAGCTAACAACGGTTTGTTTATTTCTAGATATTTATTATTTATAGTAATTATTGATTGAAGAATGAAAAAGAGATCTCAGCAATTTTATTTCGGTCAGACAAAATTATGAGGAACTTTCAGTGGTCTAATACAGTTCTGTGAATTTATCGGTCGATTGACCTGGTTTATTACGGAAACGTTATTGCTCTGTTTAATATTCGCAAATAATTATTTGGATTGTGGCAGAAGTGTTACACACGCCGGTATGACAATGATATTGCAAGTTATTTCATAATAAAAGTGCATACAAACATACATATGTATATTAATGTTTGTATGTTTTTTATATTGTGAAGATTGGTGTGGCTCTTAAGGTCAAAATTTCTTTTTGTTTATTTCTTATTCTAAATTCGACCAAACTGGTGTCTATTGGAAAATACTACCAGATAACGCTAAAAAACGAATGTTCCAGAAAGAAAGATATCAAAAGATATACTGTAGTAACAATTTCATTTTAATGCATCTGAAACAAAGAAAATGCGGCCGGATCTGCTAACAAAAAGACCGCCAATTAAAAAAGTTCTCTCAACTCAAAGTTCTATAAATCCAAAAAAAAAATACTCTATCTATGCTTTCAGAAGTACATTATTTCACAGTGGAGAATAAAAACTATATCAAAAACATCATTATAAACTTCAATAATTAATTATTTAAATTATTTTCACATGTAAACTCTAGGCATATTTAACTTATCAGTGCACAATATACATAAAATGCAGAAAAAACAAACTAGAGTGCAATATTCAGCTGTGCCGAATCTTAAATACCTTCTATTTAAATATAATGAAAAATACAAAACTACACTGGTTGCAGGACTAGAACATCCTTATACACTGTTTTTTTTTTATACTAATAGCTTAGCATTTTATATATTGTTTGAAAGACAATTTTACGAACAACACAATTGATTTCAAATGTTTACAAATTTTATCTAATTTTGACCATTTAAAATTAATGTAATTACCAATTATCACCATTTGTCTGATATTCATAACAATCTTGAGTGTAATTTAACAAATTATAAAATAAAATTCCATGTTTCCCACATGTTAGGTTAGGTTAGGTTCCATTGGCAGCCGTTCTTGAGAACAGCTCACTTGGGTCCATCTTGTTAGTCCCATTGTGTTACCCGTTGGTGGACAACCCGTCGGTTCACTCCTTATTGGTTGCTTCCCTATCAAACCATCCAGACTCCATGGCAAAGGTGTAGATGCATCTTGGATTTATCCCTGATAGTTCACCCAAACACGAAAGAATGGGTGCCCCGAGTATCCGTTCCCTTTTCATCGATAGGGCGGGGCATTCGCAGAGGAAGTGGGTAACTGGTTCCTCTTCCTCCTCATCATGACAACTTCTATATGTTAAGAAAATAGGGTAAGATTATAAGGTAAGGCTTTTTTGGTGGAATTTGAACTGAATAACTTTATGTACAAGAGATATATGGGTGGCATAGTAGAAACGTACCAATTATGGACTTAAAGCTTCTAAATCCAGTATCCAATTATGTTATTTGGTTGAAATTTATCTCAAGAATGTTATTTACAAGAGTTGTATGGTTGGTTGTTTTACGGAAGTGGACTTAATAGCTAAAGAGCTATTGCCAAATATGGACTTACAGCTACAAAATTCAGTAGCATAATTAACATATAACTGATATTAGTGTGATTTCTGATTTACAATTATTGATCTGTATAAAATGTTGATTCGATATCGATATTTATTATATATTATTGGAGGTTACCTTGTTTTTCGGAAGTGGTACGTAGATGTTAGCAATTAGAAAACATGGCCGATCTTCTTAAATTTCGGCGCAGAGAATTTTATACTTGTAACGATAACGTGAATTTCGGTAGTGGATCTCATATGGGGAATATGGTCAAATATGGACCGATATTTTCAAAATTCAGCAGCATATATGTATGTAAACGCTCGGTATCGTTATTTATACAAGATTTATGAGTACTGAAGTGATTTTTTATGTAAATATTATATTATACTGAATATATATATATCAGATATATATAAAGATAAATGACTTTTCCCTATGTGTTCCTTATATGGGAGCTATTATTAATTATGGACCGGCCATCATAAAATTTAGTACAACAATTTATATTTTATCTATAATAATTATTGGTGTCGAATTTAAGCCTGGTAACTACATTTCTACCAGATTTATATGTATTTAAGTGAATTTTAGATGTAGACTTTAAATGGGGTCTATGGTCAAATATGGACCAACAAAAAAACATTTCGTTTCGCTATTTCTTTTTACACGACACTTAGTTTTGCCGAGTTTTGTGTGGATATTCCAATCTTATAGACATTTATTTATCTTAAGCCATATTTCGGGAAGACATTTGTATGGGGCTAGGAGAAATCATTGACCGATTCTTACTATTTTCTTCACACTTTCTTCTTTTATCGTAAAAATAACGAGTAAAAATTTTCATGGCAATATCAATATTCAATTCAATTCAATTTTCATTATAATTTAATATGTTACATTGCAATTGTGTATAATTAGTTGTAAAGAGTTCAAGATTAATATCTTTTTCTACTTAATTATAATATATTTCGATTAATAATTATTATATATACATGACAAAATTATATAGGAGGTAAAAATTTATCAAAACCCTATTTAAACCTATTTTTTTTTAACACTTATTCTAAATCTTATCTACGTAAGATGAGCTAGCTCATTAATATGATTATAAGTAGAGTTTAGGCATCTGGTAATGAAATTTTCATTTAGTATTGTAATTCTATCTTTGACTAATTCTATATCTGCAAGAAAGTGTAGTCGAACTGTAGAATAAAACCAAGGTAGGTTGTATATTAGTTTTAATAATTTATTCTGAGATATTTGTAACTTGTTTAAGTGACAGTTTGCACTGGTCGACCAAACCGGTGATGCGTAGAAAATAACAGCGTCAAATATCGATTTCAGTATTAACCTTTTATTGCTAATGCTTAAAGCAGAATTCCTATTGATAAAAGGGTATAGCATGCGTGTTAGTACATTTACTTTATTGGTAATATAATGAATATGATCTTAAAATTTCATTTTGGAGTCCAGTATCACTCCAAGATATTTAACTTTCTCTTCCCATTGAATAGAAAAATTATTATATATTATATTACTTTGAGGCAAAAAACATGCTTTACGCTTCCTGGAAAAATATATTGCCTGTGTGAGAGTTTAACATTATTTTCCACTTGTTAAAGTAATGTTGCAATTCTCTTAAAGCTCTCTGCAAGTTAGTTAATAATCTATCGATAGTAATTCGGTGCTTAGCACCGCTGTGTCATCTGTAAATATCGATACAGTGCAGTAATTTAATTGGGGGAAGTCAGAAGTGTACAGGTTATAAAGAATTGGTGACAAACAGGAGCCTTGCGGACAACCTGCTGCAGTAGAGTACGAATTAGAAGAAGTCGTACCAATATAGACTTTGAAGGATCGTGAATTAAGAAAACTCTGAACAATCTTTATAAGTTGCATAGGAAATCCAAGATTTATCATTTTAAAGATTAGTCCGTCCTTCCAAACTGAGTCAAATGCAGCTTTGACATCTAGTAAGAGCATACCAGTAGAGTTTTGAGCTTTAAAATTTTCTTTGACTAAGTTTCTTATCCTAATCAGTGGCTGGACAGTATTGTGTTCTCGACGACAGCCAAATTGCTCAGGAGGAATTATATTATTTACTTCTAGAAAGCTCACTAACTTCTCTTTTATAATTTTTTCTAGAATTTTACTAATGGAGGATAGTAAGCTTATTGGACGGTACGAAGTAGGAGAATCAGGTGTTTTTTTTTTTGGTTTTTTTTTATAGGAATAACTTTGGATTCCTTAAACTCTTTAGGAAAATAACATAATTTTAAACAACCATTGATTATGATAACTAAGAACTTAAGAGCTTTACTAGAAAGCTTTTTTAAACAAATATTATTAATGCCATCGATTCCAGGGGATTTTTTGGTTTTTAATGATTTGACAATTGCAAAGATTTCTGAAAAATTGGTTAGAAATAAATCTGTATGTGCTGGATTTGAATTTCTTAACGAGAGCATTATGAACCTGGGAATTTGTGTTTATATCGCCAAGATTAGTAGAAACTGAGTGATTCAAAACAAAAGTTTGAGCCAAAATTTCACTTTTTTCCTGATTAGTAGTATAAATATTATTATTTTGTTTTAAGATTGGAATACTTTTTGACTTCTTCCTTAGAATTTTGGTTAAGTTCCAAAATGGGGAAGAGCTTTTATCAAGGGTTGAAAGTAAGTAATCCCAGGATTTGTTTTTATGTTTGGTTATTTCTTCTTTGATTTTTTGGTTTAGTAAATTCAATTCGCGTTTGTCGTTTAAATTTCTGAATCGTTGCCAGTTTCTCCTAATACTATTTCTTCTCCGAATTAAACTCTTTATGAATTGTGGTATTGGTTTGTTCTTTTGTAAACATTTGTTTTTTGGCACGCTGCAATCTACTGCATAGTTAATAGCATGCTTGAATTCTAATAACAGGTTTTCAATATGTACAATGTTTTCGGTGTTGTCTAAGTTAGGTAAAGTCAGAGTTCTGGTTAGCAGTCTAGAGTAACGTTTCCAATTAGCATTTACAAAATCATATTTGAAAATTGTAGTAGCGTTATAACAGCTATTTAACATAACTTTGACTGGAAGGTGGTCTGAGCTTAAATCGGTTATGACTTCGGCTGATTTTCAATACCAAACTGCTTAGCAGAATTACAAAGGATTATTTGTAAACTCTGTTGATTTTAGTTGCGTCTGCGCATGATTAACTTTTAATTTCTATAAAAAATTCGTAAAATAAACTGCTTTATTAATTGTTTTGTAAAACAGTCCTTTTAAATTGAACTAAATTAAAATTCACAATATTTATCTCTCTCTTAAAATTCGTTGCTTCATTAAAAACACTCTAGACTTAAAAATGTCCACAATAGAGTAAATATCCCTCATAAATATGTAAAATTAATTTATTACATAAATTATTATTGTATTCTATGTAATTTATTTTCGCCATGTAGTATTGTGTTATGTAATGTAATGTAATATAATATAATGTTATATAATTTATTTTAGTTTAACAAACGTGTCATTTATGAGTTTCGAAATTTATATTGAAACACTCTCTGGCAAATACACACAGAAACTTACACAAAATATCAAATCAAAATATATATAACAAATTCAACACAATATAAAAACACAAATATAGTTATTTGCACAATTACATAGAATAAATAATCTATTGCTGATGTTTTACGCAGCCACATACACAATACATACATATGTATGTAAAAATATATAAAGTATATACATAGATACATATTTGTATATATATAATATTAGGAGGGACCCAAATATGTAAATGTTCTCCCCAAAAATTTGCTTGTTTTTTCATTCATTACAAAGTCTTTAGTAAAATGTACTTTTACTACAATTACGGAATTTAATTTTGAAATTTATTTAAAATTTAATTTCGAACATTGACAACTTCCTTTATGTTTTTCTACAAAAACTAGAGTCCTTCTAATGTACACACGTATATAAAACTCTTTCAATAATATTATAATCATAAAATTTTATTACATTCATTTGCATAAAAATTGTCACAAGCATATATATGTACATTCACACAGTTTTATTACAAAATATTATCATAAAATAGTGAAATATTTTAACACGTTAACATGCCACAGTTCAGTACATACATACATATCTGTAGTTATATATGTAGATACAATAAAAAATTATATGTAATCTTTTGTATATATTAGCCAACAATACAGTACTGCTCATTAGATTAGGGTTTGAAGTTTCCACAGTAGATATGAAAAAATTTGTAGATGAAATTAAAGAAAACTTAATACCAATCAACCTAAAGAAATTATGAACAGCCTTAAATTCAAATGAAGCTTAAAAGTAAATGTGGCATGGGCATAAAAACGTATATGGGCGTAAAAAATCACCGTCAAAATATTGGTTGGTTGGTTGATTTACGTGGTAGTTCACTACGTGCGAACATTTAAGTAGAGTCGAAGGGACCCCGTTTTAAAAGACCACTACAATTTATGTCTGCTGACACTCAGGGCTGGGCATTCGCATAGAAGGTGGAAAATCATTTCCTCTTTTTCCCTATCCTTACAACTACGACAATGGTCGTTAAAAGGGAGTCCCAGGCGATTTGCGTGCTTGCCTAACGTCCAGTATCCCGTCAAAATATTACGGTCTGTATAATCACAGGGCTACTGATTTGTTTATAGTAGTCTTAATTTAAAAGAATGTTAAATAAAGGATATCATGAAAAATATAAATATTTAGCATGAAATTCTAAAATAGGTTCTAGATCCTTTAGTAGTGTTCCAAATAGTAATAGAAGTATATTCTGTGATCACTTATATTTCCCAACAAACATCGGTTTTTATATGGAATTATAAAAAAACGCTCCAGACCTGCAATAGTGATCTAAATTTAAATTTGTAATCACTTATTTTTGTTACCACAAGTGGTATGAATTATAAAGCAGGCTCTTTGTTCTTTAATATTGGTCTAAATTAAAAACGAAGGATAATCTGTGATTACTTATATTTCTCACAAAAAATCAATTTTTTATATGAACTTATAAAATAGGCTCTAGATCCTGGTCTAAATTGTAAAAGCATTGTAAAAAAAGTTCTATATTTTACATGAAATGATAATATAAACAAGTTAGTGTGCTATATTCGGCTGTGCCGAATCTTTAATACCCTCCACCTAAACGTAATAAGAAATACAGAAATTACACTGGTTATAGGACTAGAATATTCTTATTCTGTGCAAATTGATTATTATTTGAAAGACAATTTGACGGCCAACATAATTTATGTTAAATATTTGGAAATTTTATCTAATTTTGACCATTTATACTTGATGTAATTACCGATTCTTACTGTAATTTACAGAGTTTGTCTGATTTTCATGATAATTTTGAGTGTCATTTAGCAATTTATAAAATTAAAAGAACATATTTCCATATTCACAACAAGTTAAGAAACAGAGTATAAAAAAGTATAAGATATAAGAGGAGGCTTTTTTGTTTGAATTTGAACTCAATAATATTATTTCCAAATGACTTATGGGTGGCATAGTAGAAGTGGACTAATTATGGACTGATAGCTTTTTAATCCAGTATCTAAACTAATGTGGTTTTGGTTGAATTTTATCTCAATAACGTTATTTACAAGAGTTCTATGGTTGTTTAGTATGCTCGGAAGTAAACTTAATTTGGGAGCTATTGCCAATTATTAACTGACAGCTACAAAATTTAGTAGTTTATAAAATCCCAGCAAAAACTTTACTTACATTCTTAATTTTAATGACTACCAGAATTCATTATTTTGTAGCTTTATTCGCCACTTTTTGAATTACTAATTATATATTAAGCAATTACTTACTTACTTATATACCACACAAATGTCAACTACGACCACGGATACAAATGTTGCTCATTTTATTAAATTTTGGCAAAATGGTTGATCTATTTCCTTAAGTTTTAAGACTTTAAACGATTCGATTGGCTCTGCATAGAATCTATCTTTAACATAGCCCCACCTGCGACATATGCCACCTTACTGTTGAAATCACATGCCATCGAACGATTACTCGGATCTACACATCTCGAATTTTATGAAATGTAGCTTTTAAGATTCACCATTTACAATACATTACAAACTTTTTCGAGTAACTTTTAATTTATTGTAACAACTATCAAAGCTTTTGCTACAGTTATTTTATAAAAACTTTCAAAACCTTTATAAAGACCAATCGAAACTTGATTTGAAAGATTGTCAAATTATTTAAATTTAATAAGTTCATCCCTAGTTAATAAAGAGGAAGTTAACTGACGATTAAATTGAACAGAATCTATGTAAGTATTTATCATCAGCTAAATTAATGTAAAACTTTACCAAAAAGTGGTGAGTGACCTCTACTAAGTAAAAACAAGCGTTTCTGCAGGCATGTTTTTATATAAATATACTTAGTCATAATTGAAGAGGTAAAAAATTGATCCATTTTTGTTTATATAGGGTGTTTTTTTAAATCTATAGAACTTTAAGTTAGCAACACTTTTTTAACTGGCGGCCATTTTGTCAGCTTTTCAACATGAATAGAATGATGCCTGAACAACAACACTTCCAAAATTATTTCGAGAATCATGGTTCTGTTTCTTTTTAGATGTAAAGAACTTTAAAATGGAATTAAACAAAGATGCATTTTTTAAATTCACATGAAATTTACTTTATTTGCGCAGAAAAAAATATAGTTGTGCATGTTTACCACAACTATTTCAACATTTTTAAATCTATTTTTAAATATTATGCTCACTGTAATTATTTATATGATTTCTGCAACCATGATATGGTTAAGTAACCATTCAGTTACCAGTTTCATGATTAAAAATTATACCATATTATGTTGTTCTCTATCATAATCAAAAAGCAACAAATTATGATAAATAGATTAATCATAAACATGATTGCCACAAATATATACATAGTTACTACAATCGTATATATGATTGTAGTAATCATCTGAATCGTAACTTAACCATATTATCGTTACCGCAATTATTTTAATAATTACAGTTACCATAACATTGTTGAAAAACTTGTAAAAATGTTGACATTGTTGTGGTAAACATGTACAACTATATTTTTTCTCTGTGTGTTCGAAAGATAATTTTCTGGCATTATAATTTAAATATGACTACTGGCATATGACTGGCTCGGACGTAGTCTAATTTGGAGTTCCAAATTTCGATGACTTTTACCAACATTTGCGGCCATATATCGGCAATGTTGTCCTTCAAGTGGTCAACCATTTCGGTCTTATTGGAGTAGACTAGCGATTTCAAACATAAATCACTTGAAAGCTGACACAATGGCCGCCAGTTAAAAACTATTGCCAACTTAAAGTTCTAGATATTTAAAAATAACGCCCTATATTTTTTTAAATTAATTTAAATCGTCTTTGGTCTTGGTGGCTGTTTTTAAATTGTCGTAAATTATCCAATAATAAATTGTTTATTTTCAGCAACAATATTCTGCTTTTCTCGGCGATTGGAATATTTTTAATTGCACGATAGCTTTAAAAACCAGCATTTACACGTGTACTTCTTGCTTTACTTTACTGATGTTGTTTTATTTTTTATACTAGGGAGGCCCGGATTTTACTTCATTGCAAATACCTGGTTTCTGTTAATAACATTTTTTTCGCTTTCTTTTTATTTACGATACGTGCTTAAAGTTTGCTTGTATCATTTTATAAGATTATTTATAGAACTTTTTGGAAGCTTTAGCTTTTTTGCAATCATGGAAATCAAAAAAATGATATTTTCACACCTTAAGTTTTAAGTTGAAACCACATTTAAAGGATCTAGAGCCTATTTTATAATTCCATGGCAATCATGGAAAGCAAAAAAATCATATTTTCACACCTTAAGTTTTAAGTTGAAACCACATTTAAAGGATCTAGAGCCTATTTTATAATTCCGTCGAGTTTGACATTTAAACAAAATGAACAAAAATTATGCTTCTTTTTCTATTTAGACACTATATAAGGAATAATATACATTTTACAATTCCCCATATTAAATATCGATTTTTGCTGGCAAATCCGATTATCCTTTGTTTGCAATTTAGACTGCAATTAAGACTTATAATACAATTCCATTTAAAAACTCGTTTTTTTTAGCAAAATATGACTGATCAGAAATTATCCTTCATTTTCTATTAAGACCACTATTAAAAACCTGGAGCAACTTTTATAATTCCATATTAAAATTAGATTTTCAATTAGAAATTTAAGTAATTTATGTCACTATTAAAGCATCTAGAGCCTATTTTGGAAATTCATACAAAAAATCGTTTTTTTGGTAGGAAATAGAGTAGATAATAGAATATCCTGTTTTTTAAATTTAGACCTCTTTATATTTATGCTCTTATTCATAAAACTTACAACAGGTTTATAAGAGGTTTATAAAGCAAATTTTGTATGGAAATTTTGTATGGAAATTTGCTTTATAAGGATCACAAGTCCACCTAAAAAAACGAAAGTAACGCCACCAGGTTTTTAAAAAAAGTTTCAGTAATGTGGCCGGATTTTATGTAAACAAATCTTTATCTAGCCCAACATAGAGTGTTGGATTTATCTACTCATTCAGTTGAAGTAATTTGGTCGGTAGATCAGTTTCAGCTGTAACAACAATTGCAATTTATTTAACCATAAACAAACAAAAACTCTTTTCCCATGGCAGTTAAAAAACTAAACTGCATTTTTATTTCACACAATGTAAAACGTAAAAAAAAACATAAATAATATTTCAAAAAAAATAAACCTAAGCAAACAGATATTTAATACTGATATTAAGCTGCTATTATTATGCATATGCAAAATTCCATACAGAATTCATGCAAACACATATATCATAAATATGCAAATTGATAATAAATTTTACATAAATCAATAACAAAATAATTTATTTTCGTTTTTCTTTAATAGAAAAAACCATAAAAAATTTTAACATAATTTTTTACGAGTATTTAAATATTTGTATAAATAATAAAAAATAAAAAAATATTAGAGAATAAAGTGCTTATGATTTTATTTCCGTTTCCGTTACACATGCATACATAAAGGCGCACTTAAACTGTATGTGTAAGAGTAAATCTGTGTAAATTTTACATAAATTGTTGTGGTAAATGTGTGGGTGTAAACAATTATTGTGTGAGTGTGGGTGTGTGTGCGTGTAAAATGTATGGTGTTGACAACTGCATAATTGTGACATTACACTTGATTCAAACGCACCTACACACTTTGCTCTCTCTAAAAAAAAACATAAAATATGTGTTTGCTTTATGCGTAGCCATTCTCTTTTTATTTGTCTAAAAATTCTCTTTCATTTATACATAGCAGGCATTTATGCGTTTGCATTTTAAAGAGTCGCTACATCTGTTATTAACTTTTCTCCGTTTCTCTTTAGTGTGGTGTTTTATTTGATTTCCTTTTTCTTTCCGTAATCTAACAAATCCGGCATTTTACGCGCATATTCAACACATGCTTTACATAATTAATTTCACTCTTTTTTCTCATTTCTCTTTTCCTTTGCTATATTTAACTGGGTTTCTTTCGCACACGATTTGTAGTTACTGAAACCGCGCCAATATGAGTGACATGTTGTTTCTTATTTAGTGTGTATATGTTTTATTTATTTTTTTCCCTTCTCTTCTGTGTGCGTATGTGTGTAATATTAACCTACCCAATATATATTTTTTTTTGTCGTGTATGCATGTATTTTATATCGTATATTTTTTCTAGCATCCTTTTTATTATAGAATGTTTACTCAATATACAAAGTAGACTTACGTACACTTTGGTAAACAGACACTTGAACAACAGAAACACAATCAAATGTATGTAGTTTTTGCTTCTATGTAAGTGAGTGCGTTTAATGGTTTTTTGTTGTGAGTGTATATATGTATGTTATTGTATAGGTATTTGTAGCATATGCATACATACTCACAGTATGTTTAATATTATTAAAAATTTGAATTATTTTTTGGGAGAGTTGAGAGTTTGCAAGTATTTAACACTTATCATAGTTATCATGCGTAAGCTGACATATACACTAACGAAATACCTATACTCGTACATACGTCCATTATAAAGTAAAGTATATGTAACTTAACTTTATTAGAAATTATTATAAAGTAAAGATAAAATAAGACCAGCAATATAAAACAAAATATGTTTTTATAAGTCCATTGTTTTTGAATAAGTACTGTTAGTAACTAGTAACGTGATCTAGTCAATGACACAAAGATCTCTAAAGCCGTGTCAAGGCGCTAACTAACTGCGAACAGGAATCTGTTTGTCGGTTGTCTTAATGATTGTTAATTTAACACACTGAGTAGATAATTATTGGCCTACAGCACTTTCCCTGAAGTTTGCATTAAATTAACTAGTCCACGATTAGCAAAATATAGGAGTTCAGACCAAACTATAACTAAATATTATCCTGCATAGAATCATTCAGAAAAGTTAAAATTTTGTACTAAATATCCTAGTAAATCCTTTCGCTGTAAATAAGTTTATTCTTTAAAATAATTTAAAATTTGTACTTAATTTTTCTTACGTTGTTGATTATAAAAAAGCCCAGGACTACGTCCGAATCCTCTTAGATACTAAAGTAAAGTACAAAAGTTCATATACAACTAAGTAAGTGAGTAATACATAAAGTATATTTTGTTTTCTTGTTTCCTTTTTTTATTAAACTTAAGGGAATAGCTGATAACAAAGTGTTATATGGTAGAATCATAAAAAAGATTTTCTGTTACACGTTGCATGTACACTGGAGCAAAAATAGATTTTATGTAAACAAATCTTTATCTAGCCCAACATAGAGTGTTGGATTTATCTACTCATTCAGTTGAAGTAATTTGGTCGGTAGATCAGTTTCAGCTGTAACAACAATTGCAATTTATTTAACCATAAACAAACAAAAACTCTTTTCCCATGGCAGTTAAAAAACTAAACTGCATTTTTATTTCACACAATGTAAAACGTAAAAAAAAACATAAATAATATTTCAAAAAAAATAAACCTAAGCAAACAGATATTTAATACTGATATTAAGCTGCTATTATTATGCATATGCAAAATTCCATACAGAATTCATGCAAACACATATATCATAAATATGCAAATTGATAATAAATTTTACATAAATCAATAACAAAATAATTTATTTTCGTTTTTCTTTAATAGAAAAAACCATAAAAAATTTTAACATAATTTTTTACGAGTATTTAAATATTTGTATAAATAATAAAAAATAAAAAAATATTAGAGAATAAAGTGCTTATGATTTTATTTCCGTTTCCGTTACACATGCATACATAAAGGCGCACTTAAACTGTATGTGTAAGAGTAAATCTGTGTAAATTTTACATAAATTGTTGTGGTAAATGTGTGGGTGTAAACAATTATTGTGTGAGTGTGGGTGTGTGTGCGTGTAAAATGTATGGTGTTGACAACTGCATAATTGTGACATTACACTTGATTCAAACGCACCTACACACTTTGCTCTCTCTAAAAAAAAACATAAAATATGTGTTTGCTTTATGCGTAGCCATTCTCTTTTTATTTGTCTAAAAATTCTCTTTCATTTATACATAGCAGGCATTTATGCGTTTGCATTTTAAAGAGTCGCTACATCTGTTATTAACTTTTCTCCGTTTCTCTTTAGTGTGGTGTTTTATTTGATTTCCTTTTTCTTTCCGTAATCTAACAAATCCGGCATTTTACGCGCATATTCAACACATGCTTTACATAATTAATTTCACTCTTTTTTCTCATTTCTCTTTTCCTTTGCTATATTTAACTGGGTTTCTTTCGCACACGATTTGTAGTTACTGAAACCGCGCCAATATGAGTGACATGTTGTTTCTTATTTAGTGTGTATATGTTTTATTTATTTTTTTCCCTTCTCTTCTGTGTGCGTATGTGTGTAATATTAACCTACCCAATATATATTTTTTTTTGTCGTGTATGCATGTATTTTATATCGTATATTTTTTCTAGCATCCTTTTTATTATAGAATGTTTACTCAATATACAAAGTAGACTTACGTACACTTTGGTAAACAGACACTTGAACAACAGAAACACAATCAAATGTATGTAGTTTTTGCTTCTATGTAAGTGAGTGCGTTTAATGGTTTTTTGTTGTGAGTGTATATATGTATGTTATTGTATAGGTATTTGTAGCATATGCATACATACTCACAGTATGTTTAATATTATTAAAAATTTGAATTATTTTTTGGGAGAGTTGAGAGTTTGCAAGTATTTAACACTTATCATAGTTATCATGCGTAAGCTGACATATACACTAACGAAATACCTATACTCGTACATACGTCCATTATAAAGTAAAGTATATGTAACTTAACTTTATTAGAAATTATTATAAAGTAAAGATAAAATAAGACCAGCAATATAAAACAAAATATGTTTTTATAAGTCCATTGTTTTTGAATAAGTACTGTTAGTAACTAGTAACGTGATCTAGTCAATGACACAAAGATCTCTAAAGCCGTGTCAAGGCGCTAACTAACTGCGAACAGGAATCTGTTTGTCGGTTGTCTTAATGATTGTTAATTTAACACACTGAGTAGATAATGATTGGCCTACAGCACTTTCCCTGAAGTTTGCATTAAATTAACTAGTCCACGATTAGCAAAATATAGGAGTTCAGACCAAACTATAACTAAATATTATCCTGCATAGAATCATTCAGAAAAGTTAAAATTTTGTACTAAATATCCTAGTAAATCCTTTCGCTGTAAATAAGTTTATTCTTTAAAATAATTTAAAATTTGTACTTAATTTTTCTTACGTTGTTGATTATAAAAAAGCCCAGGACTACGTCCGAATCCTCTTAGATACTAAAGTAAAGTACAAAAGTTCATATACAACTAAGTAAGTGAGTAATACATAAAGTATATTTTGTTTTCTTGTTTCCTTTTTTTATTAAACTTAAGGGAATAGCTGATAACAAAGTGTTATATGGTAGAATCATAAAAAAGAATTTCTGTTACACGTTGCATGTACACTGGAGCAAAAATAGATTTCATAAAAGCTTCATCATAACATAAGTTTAGCAAAAAAAAAAAAAAACGCGGTTGTATGTATTTTATTTTCATTGTCTACAAGCCAAACTCTTTGTCAAGATTTTCTGCATAATTTCTTAAGAAATAAATTCATAGTTTAAACATTAAAAAAAAGTAAACAAATAAAATAGTCTAGATTAGGGCGGTCCTTTTAATCACATAGCACAATTCCCTATAATAATAAAACAGCTAAAAATCAAATGATGTCAGTAAAAATAGAATAAATATGTTTATAAAAAAATTTATCTTTCTTTTAGAAAATATTGCTACTTTTTCAAAAAAAACTCAGATCTTCAAATAAAATGTCTTTCTTAAAAACAAACAAATATTTAAATTTTAGCTTTTGATATGTATGCTCTATTTAAAAAAAAAAAAAAAACTTTTAAAAAGCGCCAAACATTAAATTTTTAGGATTAAAAATTCTATTATTTGGCATTTTACCTTTCTTTGTAACAATTTTTATTGATTTGTTTCAGTTTACTCATATATAGTAAACTTTTGAAAAAGTACCAAAAAAGTACTTTTTTAAAATATCTTCAAATATAATTACGATTCAAATTATTATTATTTTGCACTTAACATTACCTTGAAAAAGTTTTATTTTTTTCTAGTTTACTCATATATATTCTCGTTTTTTAAAAGTACCACAAAAAGTACTTTTTTAAACTGCAAAATTTTACATTTTTATATTTAAAATGAGTTTGTTTTGCATTTTATGTTATTTAATAGTTTTCGTTTATATTTACAGATTTTTAAAAAAATTACTAGAAAGGTACTTTTTTGTTTTGCATTTTTCGTTTTAAATTTGACATTTTTTTTACTTATTCCACTTTTAGAAAAGTATCAAAAAAGTAATTTATTAAAAAACTGCGAATTTTAAAATTTGTATCCTTCGAAATAAGCTTGTTGTACATTTCAGGTTCTTTTAGCATAATTTTGCCAAAAAAAAAGTATGTTTTAACTTTTTAGTTAATTTTTACTGTTTTTTAAAAACCACTAAATACAAGAAATTTTGCATTTTCAATTCTGAAAAAAGTATCAAAATGTACGGAGCGTATGATTGTTTTGACTTTTTTAACACTTATACGCCTCAGTTTAAGAGTGTGAATATGTATGGCAAAAGAAAACATATTTATAAAAAAAAACTTCGAAATAGTTGTATTAACAATGCAAAATAATTTATTATTATAGTTTATTTGAGCTTTATTATTAAATAAAATTATTAATTTTTTTAATCAAAAATTTAAATTTTTTCCTGAAGAAGCTACACAAAGACGAAGCGAAATATTGAAATAAAATAAAAAAAATTATAAAAAAAGACCTGAAGCTTAAATAATTACTAAAATCTTAATGCAAAATAATTTCCAAATATTTATTACTTTATTTAAATATTCATGAATTAAGTTGACTTTCTTTAATTGCAGCTAAATTTAAATATATGTATGTGTTAAGAAAACTGTGAAGTATATCTGAGTTTCCTTAAAATTGTCTTCCAGTCACATAAACTCACCGATACTATAATCAGTCTCATTTCCAATAAACTGCACACAAACAATATAAAAACATGCCATGTACAGCAATGACTAGAACATACATATTTCTCATTCGATTAATTCATAAATTAGATTTTCGTTTATTTACAAAGTTGGCATTAATCCCTGCGGTTGGGTATGAACAACATTTTCCAACACATTAAAACATGTGTCTTTGCAACTCACGCAAATGTAGGACAATATTATATACACTATACACTATTTGTTGGGGTCGTGGGTCTTGCAAATGAGATGAAAAATTATATTTTGGCAAATATCTAGCTGGGTTGTAAGCAAGGTAGTAAATAGGTAGTGCCAATGTACATGAACAGTGGTTAGATAAAAATACAATAAAATGTTAAATTGTCCATATATACCGCATGACATGTTCAAATATGAATGTATGTATGAATGTAGGTAGACATAGACATTTATAAAACCACACAAACATCCATGCTTACATAGTTTTCATGCAAATATACACACATATGTACTTGTTTGTATGTATCTTTATATGTATAAGTAAAATGTGTGTTAGTAATCAACATACATACATCCGTAGATACATAGTTGTATGTGTAAGTGCGTTCAAATATATTTTGAGCCTGTTGTTACAAATTCAGACTAGATATATATGTAAATTGTAACAACATCAACCTAATGTTTGTTTTTATTGTAGCCTCCAAATACTCTCACACAAAAACATTCATTCACTATCAAAGATGTATAACTAGTCATATACATTTTTAAAATATGTATAGCTATGTATAATATATATAATAGAACGGCTCGTCTCTATACAATATAAAACCGCGTATTCAGTTACCATTTTAAAATGTTAAAATGTAGCTTACTTTTATCCTACTAAAATATCATTTTCAAAAAAAATGTTGTTCATAAAACATCTCTTTGATTGACTGGTTTATATGATAAAGTATGGGCCTCTTTGGAGTTTATATAATTTGTAACACACTGCAGGTGTTTGGGTACCAGGTCCAAGGTTTTTCGGAGACTCCCATAAAGGAGTACAAAAGGTCTACTAAATCCTCTATCGCAAAATTTTATAATGCTTTAAAATTTTTTGAACTTTTATTTCGTTATTAATAAAATTGCATAAAATTTCTGTAGAACAAACTAAAAAAGAACTCTAAACAAATGTTTTGTTTAACCCGTGATCTAGCTAACAAGATCTAGGCTTTCTAAATCGTATCTCTCTATATGTGACTGTGCTAATGTGTATTTCTGTGAGCTGGTGTAATGTATAAAGACAGACCTATATGTCAGTCTATGTGTTTGGTAATAACAACACCAAAAAGTCATTGCCTTGTTGAGATATTTATATATTTATCCCTGAACACACAAAACTGACATACGAGGCTTGTTTTATGATTTACTAAATTTCGATATTATCAAATGAGTTATAAAATGGAATCAGTGTTCAAACTAATAGTTTCGGAAAAATGTTTTAAAATTAAGCAAGTACACTTTCTACTTGATAAATTTTATATTTTATGTTTTTTGTAGAAATTTTACTTGTAGTTCATTATTTTTTATTGATTACATATATTTTTACACTAAAACGCATGTGTGCATTAGGTAGATAAAAAATGAGACTCATATCACTTTCCACCTGCATTTAAAAGAGATGTGCTTATCACTCGTGTGTTGTTTACCACGCGGACTGATGGGAATATTAAATACATATGTCCTTATTCAGAAAAAATTAAAGTAGACTTCAAATGTACTTTAAGAAAATTTTGTATGAAAATTTTCTCTAAAAGCACACTTCAAACCTACTTTATTTTTTATGAATACGGCAGATAAAATTTAATATATGCAACATTACAAGAAGTCTTCTCTTATTTCTAGTTTAGTTTTAAGATTTGTATTTTATTTACATTCAAAAGCAAAAAAAAAAAAAATATTTTCATTAAATTTAAAATAGATTTCTTCAATGAGATTCAAGATTCTATTATGACAGCGTAAAAACTAGTAATATCGCAATTACTGAGTTAGTTTTGCGAAACAAAATTGGGTTTCTAAATAAAAGTATAAAATACTTTTGTACCGAAATTGGAAAAACAAAAAATATGGCGTTAAAACCTTAAAACCATTAAGAAATATTAATACAAAATTTGTGATCGTATAAATACACTTATAAGTACATCTAATTCTGTTTTTACGCGAGTCTTTTTTACGCGAATTTGATTTAACGCGTTTCCAAATAAATATTTCATTCTGTTTTTATGCGACTAGATTTGATTTAAAGCGATCTAAAAATGTATGCATTTTTACCAGAAAAACGTTGTTTGCACTGGTTTTGGAGAAATTTAAATTAAACACATAGTTAGAAGCACTAAAATCGTCTGGTACGAAAAACAATACTATCGAAACAGGGGATTTCCTATGTTTATTTCAAATGCGATTATCAGAAAGTGATACTGACTAAAAAATATATATCATATTTATTTTTAAGTTTTATATTTCTTTGTGATTACTTTTCTAAATTAACCCCCTGGCCCACGATGTCGAACGATAACGTTCGCTTAGATAAGACTTAAGACACAAACTTTTTATCGTATATATTTTTTACTCAATCAAGTTTGTTTATTCCATAATCAAGTTTGTGTCTTAAGTCATATCTAAACGAACGTTATCGTTCGACATCGTGGGCCAGGGGGTTACTCTTTTTCTACTGTTTTTTTGCTTAAATAAAATAGGTTTGTGTATAAAGCAACATGAATTTGAATTATTTATCTTATTTTACCTGATATTTCAAACGTGGAACCAATTCCCTCATTTAATATGGATACTCTAACTCTTTTACGCGATTTTTGTTTACGCGAGTTTTCGAGGAACGTATCTATCGCGTAAAAACAGAATTAGGTGTATATAAAATATATTTGTGTATACATATACATAATAAATTCCACAAATATTATGTTAGAAATAACATAATACGCATCCTCATGATATCATCTAAAAGTCTCACAAACTCTGCATTTTTAAGCCCTCGTAAATATATTGTCAAAAATTACATGAACAATTATTTACACATAATTCGTAAATTTGCCCAACAATTTTGGCTCGTAAACTTGCGTTGTTTAATTGTCCATTTAATTCTACAGTTGATTTTTATTTAATTTTGAAAAAAAATGACATTTGAAAAAGTTTATTGTATGATTTCGGGACTGGCATTTTATGGCGAAAATATTCTCCACCTGCAAGAATATAAGTGAAATATTCCGCCTTACGTTGATTATCTTTAAACAACCAAACAAGAAAAGTAACATAGTAACATACACAAACATTCTTATACTTACCATAATTTTTACCAAAAAATTCAAGTGTTAATAGATCACAAACGGTAAATTCTTCAAATAATCTGAGTTGTTTAGACTCTTGGCTTTCTTTAGTTATTTTTAAAAATAAATATCTTTTTTAAAACAAAAATTTTATAAAAATATTTTTATTCGAAGTTTTACTTCAAATTAAATATACAAATTGTTTGAAAACAATTTTATACACTACAATTTATTTTTGTATATTTTTAAAAATTTTCAAATACTCGCAAGAGGAATAATTCTCATTTAATACAAAAATTTTATGTTTATTTTTTTTCGAATTAACGTTTGTCACAAACTGACATTGTTAAATTCTACAAAACTTAAAAAGGCGCTTCGTAGAACAAGTTTGCCCAATTACACAAACGGCAATTTTAAGCAATATCATGAGTACCCTTAATATTTTTTCTGCGCAAGTATTTGGGAAATAAAACCTTTTGATAAACTTTAGTATGTAAATGTGTTTTACGTATTTACATTTATGCAACGGCCACTGAATTGAACGGCCACTAATTTATAAAAAACCCCTCATCCAAAATAACACACCGAAGAACTGGTTTTACTACAACTATTCCTGTAATAATAATAAAGAGCAACACACATACATTGTAAATTTGGTTCTAACTCATAACATGTAAAACATATATAATTAATTCCCGAAATCTATTTCTCAATAATGGTGAGTTAAATAAATGATGTTTACACGACCTTGGCAGGGTAGAAAATGCATGCCTATGTACGAATTGTCTAAAAAAAAATATTACTTTACAATGGAATTCTTTGAATTATTGCATTAAAATGAGGTCAAGCCAAATAAAATTTCTCTAATAATAAGTCCGCTTTCACACTCTTCAATTCTGACTTCTCAAGGCAAGTATATTTGGATCAGAAGGGAAAAGACGATACTAATAAAATAACTGCAAGTTTCATAATTTATCATTAAAAAAGATTAAGTTGCAACGTTAAATAGTGAAAATTTTACAATGGAAAGTCAAACCTCAATTGAGACTCGGCAAATCATAACAGACTTACATAGAAAATGTAAATCATTGCTTAAAAGAAATAGGTAAAATAGTTGGAAGGCGTCTTACAAAAACTGAGGTTAGAGCTATCGTTAGAGAAGTAAGAGTAAACCCAACATCAAGTACTGTAAAAAAAAGCTTAAAATGTTATGAAAACTTCTGGAAAACATATAAGCGCGAGTACGATTAAAATAGCTTTTCATGAAATTGGCCTACATGGTAGAGTGCCAGAAGCCCTTTATATTGGAGAACAACCAAAACTTATGTTTGTATTATGAAAAAAAAATTAAAAACAAGCTTCAATTTTTTTTTTTGATGAAAGTAATTTTGTGATATTTGGAGTCAAAAACTCCCCAAAAATATGGCCAACATATAACGAACCCTTTAATAATAAATATGTTACCAACTCGGTAGAATATCAGTGGTCACCTCTAGTGTAGAGAAATTGAAACTAGTGCCGAACTGGACAATAATCCTAAGCATACATACCATCAAAGTTGTAAAATATTGGTTCTTCTATCATTTTTAGCAGTCCCTAGACCTCAATCGAGATGAGCTTCCATGAGAATAACAAAAAAAAATAACCTAAAGGTATTAATACAGAATGAATCAAAAAAATTTCGTCTGATTTCAGCAAATAACTCATTGATTCTATGTTTAGAAGATTGTCAGCTATTTAAATACAATATTTTACATAATTTTAATATACTTTATCTTTATCTACTTTATTTTGATGTGATTTGTATTCGTGAAACCTTATTTTTTCCACTGCAAAAAAAATATGATTTTCACATAAGTATAATTTTGTTTTGGTAAAGGAAACCTTTATAAGTTTATATCTAACCATTTATTTCTAAACAATTCTATTTTAAAAAATTATCAGAAAAATTTAGATAATATGAATATAATTTATGATTTAAAAAATACCTTTCAGATTGCCCTCCTATATTAATTTCACAAATAGAAATGAATGTTGTTATATACGCAAAAATCTAGTCATGTATAGTAGACCTAGAGCTATGTATAATACATACAAACATACATGCAAATGTATGTAATAAGTTTATACTTGCAACATACATATCGCACCTGTTCAACAAAAGGGTAGTAACTCAAAATTTTCACTTTTTATTAAAAAACGATACAAAATGATCTACTCTACTACCCACTGTAAAAATCTCCCATTATTTTGCCTACTCTTTCGTCAAAAAATACCGTTATGTCACTCTTAATATCTTCAGAGTTACTATTTATATATCAATAGTTTTTTGCCTCTACTGAAAAATAGAAAATTTTGAGTTACTACCCTTTTGTTGAACAGGTGCGATATATACATATAAGTTTGTATGTGTTCATGTATGTTTATGTTGGTGTAATTTACAAGTTAAGCGTTTAGTAGTCAGAATATTTCATTTTCACCTGATAACGATTGTTGCTATTTATGTATGTATGCTATGACACACACACGCAGATACATACATATGTACATATATTATTCAGTATTTGAGTATTTGGTGTTCTTTATTTGTGTGTAGTAGACCATGTACTAAATCCTAAATGTACAAATGTATCTCTGTTTTGGTGTGTATATTTGTGTAAAAACACATACATTTCTATTTATATATGAATATCAGCAGAGTACTACTTGCTTACTACTTTTAAAATATACGAGGCTTATCTTAAAAGCATTAAACATAAAACTCATTAACGGTTTTTGAAATCAAATTTCTTAATTATATAAAAGTAATTTATATTTTAGCCAAACAAATTTTAAATATTCATGATCATCAAAAGATATATAAAAATTTTAACTTTCAAACTAAATTTATCTCATCACCCTCCCTTGCATACATACATACATATGTATATAAACGTAGATTAATGCGGTAACATAGACTTGACATGTATTTTTTAACTAACACTCTAACTAAGTATGTGTGTTGTTGAGTTGTACAAAATACTACAACTACGCAGGCATTTCAACATTGTTTAACACGGTGTAACATACAACTACAAATGTAGAAGAGAATTAGTTGGAAGCGAAATAAGACAACATGACAAAAGATGGCTAAATACAGCAGCAGCAGGCAGTAACAACAACGACTTGAAAACAGTAATTATACAGTAAAAGGTATTTTAACTGCTATGGAAAGTTTCTTTTTACTTAGTAAATTCTCTTTAACTAACACATACATATGCATATAGTGTTCTTCTATTTTTCATTTCAAGCATTTAAAAGGTGCTTATAGATATGTGAATGTAAATGTTTTTAATGAAACACTATGCATTTAGCATCAGTTGTGGAAAATAATTGATATGAATTTGTAGTTGTATTTATACCTTAAAATCAGGTGTAAATAAAGTAAAACAAAGTAATAATTTTCTCAAAATTGGCTTATTGATTCAAATTTTAAGTTAATGTCCTCGAAATATTTAGTGTTCACTTATGAATCGTTACAATATTTGGGTCCGTAAGTTATCTGCGGGATACGAATGTAAACTATTATTTATACCACTTTCAGTCGATTAACGATTGTCTCAGTTAGTTTAAGCTACATAAAATCCGTTAGCATTGTTCACATAAAATCCGGGCACAATACAGAATCTTTTTGGAAAACCTGGTGGACACATTTATATTTATTCTGTCAAAAAATTTAATCAGTCGGAATATATAATATAAAATCAAAATAGATAAAAAAACAAACACAAATTCCTTGGAAATCCGATAGTGTCCAAATCAAGAAAGAAGCAAAACCTTCAGAAAATTTTTGTAAATTAAGTTACAAAACGATACCAGAAAACTTTAAGCACAGATCAAAAAGAAGTATGAACGTATAGTCAGTCAAGCCTGACCATATAATACCCTACACTCAGTATGTATGTATGTATAAAACAGTTTTCTAGAAATGGGCGCTATATGGGAGATATTGGACCGATCATCCAAAAATGTATTGTCATTACTTCTGTGAATATAAATATTATGTATTTTATACTTTATCTCGATATAAATACGTTTAAAAGATTTATGGAGATTAAAATGAATTACGGAGAGGGTCTTATATGGGAGTTTTGACTAATTATGGACCGATCATTATAAAATTAGGTGTCATCATTTATGTATATATGAAATTTATTTTTGTTGAATTTTATTCAGATACCAATATTTTTAGAAGAGTTATGTTATGGACCGATCTTCATAAAATTTGTAGATTTGATTTGGGTTCATTTACTATTCATTTCTGGTGAAATCTGTTTAAATACTTGTATAATTTAAACATTTGTGATCGTTAAACTCAGCCAGACGGACGGACGGACATCGTTAAATCGACTCAGGAAGTGATTCCAAACAAAGCTCGATTAACGAACAAAATTTCATTTAATTGAATTATTGTTCTGTTGTCGCGTTCTTGTGCTGGAATCACTTTTGCTCTAATCAAGCGGCAGAAAATGTTAAACTAACTATTATATTTTGATTTTCTAAGTTTGTCGCATTTGCTACTGTGAGTACAAAATGCAAAAAAAAAAGTTGTTCTTATTTTAATATGCACACTTCAATGGGTAACAATTAAATAAAAAAATTAAAAAAGATCCACTAAAAAGTATTTTGATTAAGCAGTAAATCTAGCGTGTCTCAACTGCTTAAAGCAAAATAGGAAATACATCATATATATCAAAAAAATTACTCTATAGATAGAAAAAAATTGCTGAAGTCACAAAAAACTTATAACTACATGCAATCACCTTAGTGAAAGATTTAAAATGATTGTAGCACTATATAAAAATATGTTGTTTTTGTTGAAATTTCTTGCACTAAAACTTATTACAAACATAGCGTAAAGATATGTCAAATGCTGAATCATACTTAAAGTTGTTCAAAAAGTAATTTAAATATTTTAACATGATATTTATGAGCAGTATGCCACATTATTATATTTTATTTAAAGTATTGAATACCAAACTTAATGAGAAAATATGTCGTACAAAAACATGAATGTACACAAAAAATACAAATTTAAATATTTCAACATGATATTAATAAACTGAAAGCCACATTATTACACATCTGTTGAAAATAAATAATTATTTGGCAATTAGTATTTTTCGATTTTTGTCACGTTCTTGAGTCAATGTTTTGCCAAAACGGCAAAACCTTTTTTACTAAACTAGTGCTACTAGAATGCCATGGAAAAATGTAAACAAGAAAAAACATTTCTTTCACTTCAAAGGAGTACGAATGTCATGTTCTTGACTTTTGAATTGACTGAAATTGGGCATATTTTGGCATATTAAAATTTAGGTTTTACAAAAAATTAACACGAATATATCAACATAATAACTATCAATAAAAAGTAACGATAATTAGCTTAACGACAAAATCTAAAATTGCTTAAACGTGGAAAAAGTAGAAACAACACGTACGAATGTCACGTTCTAGATTGTGAAAAGTATATTGCAATATTATAAATATTATTTATAAGTCTCAATTTTCTACTATAGTTTAAATAAATCGCTTTAAAAACTGTTTCAATACACAGAATTTTTGATTGTTTTTTCTTTAAACAGTCGAAAATGAGTTCTATATTTTGTAGCAATATATTGTGCTACTAAAATGATATTGTAAGCGATTACTTAATAGTTGTACTTTAAAGTCATACGAATGTCGCATTCTTGATCGTAAAAATGCTAATATACTATTAACGGTTTACTTTTTTACACATCAAACGAAATTCTAGTAATGTATGCAGATTACAATTGTTCTGATATAAACCAAACAAAATTCTTCTATTCTCCAAAATCTCCAAACAAATGTTTACATTTTCACTCTACAAACATATTTAGAGTTCTCAGAGCTACAAAAACTCTATCTAAAGTTTGCCTATTTATGCATAAAAAAACATCTATTTCCTAAGGGCAACACAACATCACAAAAATCCTGATTCAAACACTAGATTTATCCACAGCTCCTACAAACAAAAACAAAGTACATGTTGATGCTGTTTATATGTAGTGTTCCTTTCTAATACAGTTTATCGTAGGTATCTTTTTGTTTTCAAATTTATTTGGGTAATAGGCTTTTTGTCTTGTTGTTGTCAGCTACCATGATGTCTAATTCAAATACACGGACACGCACATAAATAAACAAATGCACAAAGTTTATACAGACACACATTCAATCAGACATTCATATATTTATCACATACATAGATACACATTTACACAATTATTTTCTCTTCTTAATTCTGTTGATGTTTTTATTTTGACTTTTTGTTTCTCTTGTTCTTTATGAGAAGAGGTCTATGGGGAATAACCCAAATTTGTTGATTGTCTATGAGAGTGTGTTATATACACAAATGCACACTCATATGTACATATACTCGTATGTAGTTTTGAATATTTTTTATGTAGAAATGTAGGTATGTATGTCTGCTTGTAATCCTTAAACTCTTTGCCATATGAATGAATATGAATTTATGTTTTATTGTTATTGTTGTTTTAAATATACTATATACATATTTTTTTGTTTTGTTATTTAGGAAAAATTTAATAAATACAACATGACCTGTTGACCTTAATCCAATTTTCTTTGCTTCTGCCCAGAGTAAACACAGTGTGTGTATATGTATGTTAATGTTTGTGCCAGTGTCAGTGTAAAATGTGTTTATATCCTACATTAATTAAGTTTTAAATTTGCTTAAAACTTTCATTTATCAATTATTAAGGACTCTTGTTATTGCTTGTTGCAAGTTCGTAGTCTGTGTGTGTGTGTCATTATTTATTTAACTACAAATAAAATACTGAGCATTTGTTCATTTGAAACTAATATGTATTTTATTAAGTATTTTAGGCAATTTTAATAAATATTAAGCAAGTGTCTGCTACTAGTTAGAATACACATATGTTTCAAAGTTAAAAACGATTTAAAACCGCAATCATTTCTATGGGTATAATGTAATTTTATTAGATATTAAATATTTTATAAATCATTGTTGAATATAAGAAACCCAGCAAAGTCATTCATTACCAAGTACTGAGTTAAATTGTTATGTTCTAAACCAAAGTTTCACTACTTACAATAGCCTAATATTTCAGCGCAGTGATGTCATTGAAGGCAAGCTTATAAATGCATCATTATTTTAATATCACTATAACTAGTTACAAGTAATGACTTAAATAACACATAGAGAAGCCGTTATCAATAAAAACAAAAACATTAATCAATAAAAACACATTAATAAATAAGTAATTAGTTGAATAACTGATAAAAAATAAGTCATTGTACAAATACTTGAACATATTTTAATAATTCTAATATTCAAGATTTTTAATATTTTGTTCAATTTAGTACTTGTTATTGTTTAGCTATGCTTTTACACTACCTAATGCACACAATTAGGTAGATGAAGCATGAGACCCGTGTCACTCCATATCAGAGTTATCAGATTTTTTTCATCTACGTCGACAAAACAGTAGCCATAAATCGCAATAAATCGCCAAAAATCGCCAAGAAAAAAAATATAAAAAAAAATCGTAAAATATGTCGAGAGACTGAAATTTTTAAAATTAGCATTTTATTTTCCATTTATGAAGATTATAAATAAAATTTCTTTTACTTTTTGCCAGTTTATTAAAAATTGAGATCATTACTTTTAATTACATACATACATACATATATGTATAAGGTCGTAAACCTCTTTTTCATACACTTCATTAGTATTAAAACTTTTTAACATATTTTGTGTAGGTACAAATAAGTTGCAACAAATTTAATTAACATTCATATAGTTAATAATTCTATTAATTCATATTGAATTCATATTTTCTGCAAACAAGTTTTAGTACAATTCATAGTTGAAAACAACCTTACCATGCTAGCGTTGAACAACATGTGAGGGCGGTTCGGAAACTTCTCAGCCTAGCACAGAAAGAGAATAGTTAGTTTTTCAAAAAAAAAATAGGTTTATTATTTTTCAATATAATCTCCTAATGTTGCAATACACTTAGTCCAACGCTTATCTAGCAATTATATTCCTTGATTCCAATAGTTTTCCTTAAGGCTTTGCAACTGCAATTGCATCTTTATTTGCGATAAAACACTTGCCAGCTGGGATTTTTTTAGATTTGGGAACAGGTAAAAGTCACTGGGAGCTAAATCAGGAGTATAAGGTGGGTGGTCAAGCAACTCGTACTTAAATTCATTGATTTTAGCCATTGTTAAAACACTCTTGTGCTCTGGTGCGTTGTCTTGACGAAAAATTATTTTTTTGTGTTGTAAGCCAGAACGTTTTTCTGGATTTTTTACATTTAATTGATCCAAAATGTCGCAATAGTAATCAATAAAATACATTTTAAGTCCCAAAAAAAAACCCGTTGCCATAGCCTTACCAGCCGATTGAATTGTTTTCTGCCTTTTGGGCGCTTCCTCCAGATTCAGTCCATTGCTTGGATTGTTCTTTTGTCTCTGAAGTATAGTGGTGGATCCATGTCGCAGCAACAGTTATGAAACGACCCTTAAAATCCTATTTATTTTTCTTAAAACGATCCAAACAAGCTTGAGAAATGTTCATTCTTAAGCGTTTGTGGTCGACTGTTAACAAATTCGGCACCCATCTTGCAGAAAGCTTTTTCATCTGTAGTTCTTCATGCAAAATTAAATTGACTCGATCATTTGATATGCCCATGATATTGGCTATTTCACAGACTTTTATTCGTCGATCATTTTATACCATATCATGCACTTTGCCTACAATTTCTGTTATTGTTGCTGTTTTTGGACGTTCATCCTCAATGCTTGTACGACCGCGTTTAAATTCAGCAACCCAATTTTTACTGTTGCATATGAAGGAGCACTTTCACCTAACACATTCACCATATCACTATGAGTTTCTTGTCCCGATAAACCTTTTTTATTTAAATATTTTATCACTTGAATTTTTTCATTTTATTTCCCATTTTAATTTTTTGAACACTTGTTTCTATATGAAGGAGTTGCCAGATCGAAAAGAAATTTAACGTGTGTTCATAGCAGAGATGGAAGTTTCCAAAGCACTTAACTCTAGGCTAAGAAGTTTCAAAACCGCCCTCTTATTGCACGCAAATTTAAACAATTTTATATTTTCAAAATGTCTTCAAAAACAACTTAAAATCATAAAGTAATAAAAAAAAATATTGGTTAAAGCCATTGTTAATAATAAGGCTTCTTTCTGTATATCTCTATAAACTGCAACACATCATTAGACGTATTACTTTTATTTACAAACATATTTATTTCACTGTAATTAGTTATTTTTAATTTGGTAGATTATAATATTATTTATAAAGAAGAAACAACACCACAAAAAAAAATGATGCAGAAAAAACAAAAAATTCGTTGACTAAAATTGCAATCAGCTGTTTTCTTGACTGTAAATTTAAACACACAATGAAACGAGAAATTGAAAACAATTTCGTAGCAATTGCAAAAAATGCGTTTTCGTTTTCTATTTCAGAGAAGTACCAAAAGTGTAGACAAGAATTACTAAAATGTGGTTCCATAAAAACTACGTAGTCAGTGTTGACACAGTCTACTGGTAGATTTCGTAGGACAAGCTTGTAGTAAATGTCAATAGTAGATAGCATTAGTAAGGGTATAATTCGTCAGTAGTAATGGTGACATCGTCAATAGGTAATCAGTATAATTTTACTATTGACATTTCCTGTAGGGAAGTTTTAAAAGTATGAATGTATTAGTGAAAAAGTGTGAGTGTATTAAAAATTTAAAGGCAAAACTTGATAGGGTAATCAGCAAGTTAAGAATTATTTGAATACGACAGCGAAGTATGTAATTGAAAAAAAACCAATAACTACGTACTTACTTTCCAATGAAGGATTAATAAAAAAAAAAGTGGAATCCCAAATAAGTTTTTTGAAAGGAGACAAAAATATTGCGACTTTAAACAGTGAGATTAAGATCTCACTATATATATATATCACTATGTGTAGCGTGAGAACTTAGATAAGTTGCAAAGGAAAAAAAAACATAATATGTAGCATGTCACACTTGACAAATATTTGCCGAAAACGACGTAACCACTAAATAACATATATTTGAACTCGTTTAATTATTTAAAAAAAAAATATTTTCTTATTTTCGCCAAATCACAATAAATATTTAGTTTTAATTTATTTGATGCTGTTTGATCTTGCAAAACTCTTGTAAGAGTAAACAATATCAAACAAGTTATGCTTTTTTTAACCAATCTAAAACATGTGAAAATATTTCAAATTATTTTGCATCAAATAAGTTAAACTTTTGAAATAATATTTGCCAAAAGAAAAGCTTAACAATAGTTGAAACCAGAAAACTTTTAATTGGATTAACAATTTCAGACGTTTAATTAGAACGACAGCAGACTACTGATAAAAAAAAGAGAATTTTAGTTTTGAATATCATATTATCATGTGAATTTTTGTTAAAACTATTTCTTATAATAACCACTAGTATAAAAGTTGCAATTCATGTACATATAAAACTTTAAGCACACTTTTGCTTAAAATATGTTACCTGCTTTTCTTTGATGCTTTTATCCGTTTTAAACTTTTATTATACTTGAAAATTGTTTAAATTTTTTTGCAATCAAGACAACCGCAACATAATGGGAACCAAAAAACTTAACTTTAAAATATATTTGCGCTACAGACGGTATGTTGGTATTGGGAAAAGTAATATTTGAATGCAAAAAACAAAAAAAAAACAGGCAAAACTGGTGAATAACACTACAATTATAAAGGTATTATAAAGGTAAACTTCCACAGTCATGTGCGATAATGATGCCTTAATAATGTTTATGGAGAAGAAAACCTGCAAAACAATGTTTTATTTATAAAATGACAGGATGTGATTTGGAAATAATATTAAACTTTCATATACAGTGAAACTTTGATATAACGAATTCCAAGGGGATCCGAAAATACTTCGTTATAGCTATTACTTCGCTATAAATATAATCAACAAGCCTTGATATACGAAACTTGAAGAAATACGAAAATAATCCTTATAACTTTTCTTTATTCAATTTTATTTGACATGAGAATGCTAATAAAAGCTTTTATTTCATGAGGTTAGTAATAAATAAAACACATTTTTGTTATTCAGTTAATTTTATTAGGTTTTATTTACAAAATATTGTGTTATGTTTGTTTGTTTTTGCAACTTCCAAATACAGTTATCAATACTTTTTTGCGGTGTTTAATCCTGTGCCTCAAGAAATCTTTACAGTTTTCCT
This sequence comes from Bellardia bayeri, assembly GCA_950370525.1. Classification (NCBI taxonomy): domain Eukaryota; kingdom Metazoa; phylum Arthropoda; class Insecta; order Diptera; family Calliphoridae; genus Bellardia; species Bellardia bayeri. Next base: position 73,323,825 of record OX493267.1, on the reverse strand, counting down.
ACAATTATTTTAGCTTCGCTAGCGGTAACATGATTTTCGATTTCTTCAGTTTCTTCCTCCTGTTTATCATCATTTTGTGGATTCTTTACGCTAGTAATAATTTCATCATCGTTAAGGGACCCAGTAGAAGCAATGTTGTCATCAAAGTTAACAAAATCATCAAACGGTTCTGTAATATTTAAATAATTTTTTTAGAATAAGCCATTCCTCGCTGTCCTGGAGGCAAACATTATCTGTAACCAAAATATTTGGTCGCACGACACAGCCACAAATGGCAAAACAGTTTAAAATTGTTGATTTCTGAACACTTTTCCACGCTTTGTGGGCAATTCTTATGCCTTGTAGAACGTTTATAGAGCTCTTGCGCCCCTCATCCAGATCGTTGTTTATAATTTTGACTACTTATTTAAGGTAAAAGTGTTTGAAATTTTTGATTATTCCCATATCTAGAGGTTATAGTTCCGATGTTGTGTTTGGGGGCAAAAATTGTAGTTTGATGGATTTAAGTAATGGAACATTTTAATGTGCCGTATAATTATCGACAAACTTTACAATTGGCTTTAGTTATATCTTTGTCAAATTGTTGTAAGTAATCCAACCATATATCTCCAGTCATCCAAGCTTTTTTATTCGCAGTGTAGTCTACAGGTGAACTTTTTATGTTTTTCAAACATCTTGGATTAGTCGACTTTCCGATAATGCGCAATTTCCTATTCTCACAGTCTGTACTGTTAACAGTAAATAAAATAGATAATCTTTCTTTACTATGTTTTCCACTGAAGCATTTCACTGACTTAAACGCCATTGTTCAGTCTGGAACGCACTTAAAAAATAAACCAGTTTCGTCAGCATTAAAAATGTTATGCGGCTGATATTCTGCCAACAAACTTGGTAACAATGTTTTAAAATCAGAACAAACTACTGGCGTTTTCCCCACTCACTTTCCGAAATCCAATATCATGACGCTTTTTAAAATTATCAAGCTTTAAAATCTTTGTTCCCCAAATGTACTGCAAAATGCTCAGTTTTTAGTTTTTATCATCTGTCCTCCTAAGGAAATGTTTATATTCAGCACAACGCACTCTTTTGCACTTTAGACCTTTAATTTTGCAAATAATCTCTCGATTTTTTTAAAATTGTAGAAAGAGTACTAGGCGCTATACTAAATTGTTTAGCAATTTCTAGCTTAGATTTGTCACCACGATCTACGGCCTCAATTATAGAAATTTTATCTGGAATAGATTTGATTTACGCTTTACTTTCTTTACTCATGTTGACAAAAACCAAGTCAATACTGTTTACATACATACATTTCTAATACATTACAATTGCACACACACATTAAGAATTCGTTCTTTTGATAACGGGACTTTACCATTTTGCTTTAAATGTTATTCTTACTTCGTTGTATAGAGGCTTATGTACGATTACTTCGTTGTTTAGATTCTTTACAAATGCGCTTGTAAATACATTTAGACTTCGCTGTTTTAATAACGTGAATTTACCATTTAGGATTTATTCGGATTTCGTTACATTGAGCCATTTGAATGAATATTTTTGGGGGCTTTTTTTCTACGAATTTGTTTGTTATAGCTATAGTGTATGAAAAACTTTGCAATAAAGAGATTTTCTCAAGGGACTCAATAAGAAATACGTTTTATTGAGTTTTCCGTTATAACGAAGTTCGTTATACCGAAGTTTCACTGTATTTTACATGAAAGTATTAAACTATCTGACCTGTTCACCATACTCATTATTATGATCGACCTTACCGGACTCCAGCGATTCATTTAACGACTAAAGTTTATTAAAAAAAAAAAAAAAACACTTTAACAACAAAAAGATGCACAACACAACACCAACACCACCAGCAGAAAGAAAAAGTTATTATAAGTTTCTGAAAGTAGTTTTTGCTTAATATTTCATGTTCACTTATTGTTTTATCAGGCAGCAGCAACAAAAACTCACTAAATTGAATAATAATAGTTTAACACAATGCTGCAGATAATAGAAAAACGCAAATACGAATACAAGACTACAATACTAAACAAAAAACGAAAAACAAATCCAATGAAAAAGTCATGACACTAGAAAATTTTTTTGTTGGCTGCTTCTTTAGTTTAGATAGTACAAGTGTATGAACAACTATTAAGCCTGTAAAAAAAACTTAAAAACTTGTTATACCCTACACCACCATAGTGGGGAGGCTATATTGGATTTGTGCTAATGTTTGTAACGCCCAGAAATATTGGTGCAACACCCACCTTAAAGTATACCGATCGACTCAGAATCACGTTACGAGTCGATTTAACGCTGTCCGTCCATTCATCCGTCCGTCCGTCTGGCTGGCTGTCCATGTAAAGCTTGTGCGCAGAGTACAGGTCGCAATTTTGAAAATATTTCTCTAAAATTTGGTACGTAATATTTTTTCGGCCCCAGGATGGATAAGATTGAAACTGGCTAAAATCGGTCCATTATTTCACCTGTCCCCCATAGAAATGTCCTCCCGAAATTGGGATTTACCGATCATAAATCTTTAAATTATACAAGTATCCAAACAAATTTCATCACAAATGCGTGGTAAATGAAGCCAAATCACATCTACAAATTTTGTGCAGATCGGTCCATAATTAGTCGTAGCTTCCATATAAGCCCTCTTCCGAAAATCACTTTGAAGAGCATAACTCTTTTAAAAATGTTGGTATCCAAATAATATCGAACGCAAATATATTTCATATGTATATATATAATACGGTACAACTTTATTATGATCGGTCCATAATTAGTCGAAACTCCCATATAAGACCCTCTCCTTAATTCACTTAAAGTATAACATAAATAATATTTATATTCACAGAAGTCATGACACTAAATTGTTGGATGATCGGTCCATAATAGGTCATATCTCCCATGTAGCGCTCATTTCTGAAAATCTGTTTTATACATATACTGGGTGTACGGTATTATATGGCCGGGCTTGACCGACTATACTTTCTTACTTGTTTTTTATTGCTAGCAATTACAAAAACTTTATAACAAACGAGAAAAACATGTGTTTTTTTACCTCAAAATACATATATTTAACATGTCCTCTTAAATATAATTTAAAAAATATTTAGAAAATACTGATTTTACAAAGAATGCTGCAAAAACTGATCTAAGAAACATAAACCAGGCGGACATTTACTATAATATTTGAAACAATCTGCACCAGCTCTACCCACTTCATAGGCATGAGCATAAATGTCAGCCACATCTCCCTTACCAGGCCTAAGAAAAATTAAAAAAAATATATATATATTTAAAGACTACTTTCAATACATGTTTCTAAATACTTACGTTAATATCACATTTAAGACTTCCGCAAATAAATCTATATGTTGATGTATCTGGGCATTTTCACAAATCGCACGCAATAGACATTCCTTGCCATTGCCATGACTTGAGTTCATATAGTTTTCCAAAACTAAATATAAAAATTCTCTGGATTCATCTGGTTTTATATGGGCACGTCCCTGATTTGATCGCACATAGAAATTCTCCCATTTATCCCAGGGATACAGGGGTGTCGAGGGTATATTGTAATTACCCACATGAATGTTGTAGAGACAAATCAAAGTTCTCCAAGCGATGGGATCGTCTAGGGTAATGGGATGAATGGGTCCCATAACCAACTGAATGTAAATGATTAATAAACAATTAAAAGTTTTTTTAAAAGTATTTTGCATTATTGATATGCAGAAGTCACACATAAGGACTGTCGAGAAAAAGTAAATCCACTTAATCTAATATCCTGTCTGCGCTCGATGCTTTTCACCAAGTTAATATAAAATCCCTCAATTTGTTGCCTCAATTTTAAAGGAAAAAATTTGTTGCCTCAATTTTAGCGGAAACAAATGGCAGGGCAAAATGATGAGGTAACACTTATATTATCCGACAACTCCAAACTCTAACCTGAATACGCTATACAGGATCACTAAAGCCGCGATTGTATTATATATTTCTGCAAATGGGTAATAAACCCAAAAAATTTATACTGGCTACACAAATCAATCCAGAGGTTTGGTGGACAGCTCTATATCAAAACAGATTCGAACGTATCAAGAGAATGGTGACGATTATGACAATAAGTGCACTAAGCACTCTATTCATTATACTTAACTGGTCAATGTCAACATTATTCATTCCCGTCGGCTACACATTTTCTAAATCAGTTGCGAAAGCCGTTACCACCATAAATTCAAACGTAATATTGACATAGCTCTCCTAAAAGGAAAGAAACTTTTGTCACATAAACTCCACTTAAATGCCTAATAAAGATAAACCACCTGCAAAGAGACCAGAACAATCTGGCCAAAAGTAATTTCTGCCCAGATTTCATCTAAGGAACATAGTAGTGGTCAATACTGGTTACTGGCCTTACGAAAAAATGTATGTAGAACCTATAATGACGAGGAAGATGAAGAGAATACTAAAAATCTTCTCCGGCAACAAATAATTATTGACAAATCCTGTCAGTATGGGAATAAAATTCTTATTTTGATTAAAACAACAGGTTGGCTGAAAATTTTAAGCGGGCAAGAAATACAGGACATGATTGCGATCGATACAAGGTATTACAACGATTATGTTTTAAATTATGTTTAGGAGCTATGCTTTGGACGGCTCCTAATCTAAGCAAACCTATACCTGGCTGGACAGATTGATATGCAATTTTACACTAAATTTTCAAATACTCTAACAGAGAAAAAGAATTGTTAGTTTAACTTGCCCTTTTAGGGAGAAATTGAATCTTGTTCTAATAACTAATTATAAACTATAGGTATGTGTATAATTTCTGTCCTTATTTCAGAGTAGGCTGTTGTTCGCTGTTTTTAAAATGTATAATTAAACAAAATCCCAAATTGATAAATACTCAAACTCGAGGCTTGAGGTCGAATATTTCAAACTTTTATTATTAAACAAAATCTCCATGACTTTGCGTTGGCCTGAGTTGCGAGAGATAAGAAAGGAAGTTAAAGTCTCCACCTACTATAATCTATCTATCTATTATATTCCTTGTGATTTGGAATGACAGTTTGGTAGCTGATATTTTAGGCTTGGTAAAAATGAAGCATTACACAAGTAAACAACATGTTTGTTTGTAAAATAAAATTTCAAAACATAATGAAAGTGAAAGCGGCACAATTTCACCTTAATATCTTTGTTAAACGTCAAAATTGTTTTATGTCGCGATTCAAGGAGAAACAAATGAAAAACAAACAACGTGCCACTTTTTGATGTGGTCTGGAGGCATTATGGATGCCACAGTAATGTCTTTAAAAATAAAAAAAAGATATGACAACTTGGGAAATGTTCTGGTCATCTACTATCTTAAAATTCAGACACTTTAAACAAAGGGCAAGTTGCAATATTTTACAATTAGTAACTCGGTTTTCACATAAAAACAACACATTACCTTTGTAGATCCACCATCATTAAAAATCAAACCGCGTTTCTCACGATGCCTTAAGAAATTGGTTAAATTTCTACCGACACCGTAACCAGCAAACGACCACGACGACAAGTGACTAAACAGTATAAAGTAAATAATAAATATTCCCCGTAAAACCATTTATAACGATCTGTAAAAGTTTTGAATAAGACCGCTAGACTATCAAATTAGAACTGATTAAGTTATTAACATAAATTCATAGTAATGGCCTCACAATCAGAAGAATAAAAGAATAATGGTTCCGCATGTACAAGAAAACACAAAGAAATTCTGTAACTTACTACAACTACAAGCATATAATTGAAATATACACAGATACTAAGAGATATTTCTCTGTCCATCTAACCAAGTATCTTTCTGTCTCTCTGTCATTCTTTAGGTTATAATTTCATTATTTTCTTTTTGTTGGATAATATGAATATTTATACATACATACATATGTGTAGGTACGTACATATGTATGAATTTGTGTGATTGACATACTTTGCATGTGTGTATGCAAAGTAGACAATTTTTTTCACTTTTTTTTTATTTTTGGTAATGTTCCAAATAATGTTAATATTTGTTTAGATTATTAACACAGAACCCAAACAAGCAGCACTCCAACAAAACAGGGATGGTAAATTGTAGCAAGAAAATTTCAAATTTTACCCCGTAAATGTAATGAATTATTATACCAATTCTCAGACTGACACAGAAGCCTTCATTCGCATGAAAATCGGTCACATAAATATTTTAAAAATTTCGGTAACAAACAAAACGTTTAAATACTTTTAAATCACAAATTGTAAATCATTAACTAATATTTCAGACATGCTAAGACATGCTTTTGACATAAGTAAATTAAAAACAAAGTCAGACAGCTGGGCTACTGCGCTCACCTTGTATAGTTGCACCATGGTTAGAGTTTTTAATTTTTTCTTTATGAAAATTTGTTAAACTTTTATGTAGTAGTTTTTATTAGAGAAATTGAGTTCAATGAGCTTGAGTTCATTTTCATGCAATAATTCAAAGAATACTATTGTTTGCATTTTCTACACTGATAATATCGTCATCTGGAATGTTCGTTGTCCAAGATCTACTTGTAAATATCATCTACTTAACTCGCCATTATTAAGAAATAGTTTTCGGGAATTAATAATATTTATTTTCCATATTATTTAACTCATGACGTTTACAATGTGTGTGTATTGTTCTTATTATTAAAAATTCGTTGGTTTTATTGCTGCGTCTACCGTTGGTTGGCAATATCAGTTATATACTATATGTATGTATGTATTGTTGTCATTTCTCCTTTTTTGGCAAATTCTGTTTTTTTTTATTTTATTTATTTATTGTATCTACATTAAAAACGAACTTGACAAATATTTGCCGAAAAAGACGTAACCACTAAATAAAATAATTTTAAATTAATTCATTTAAAAAAAAAAACTTCGTTTATTAAGGACAAGACACCACAAATATTTAGTCTTATTTTATTTAAAGCTGTTTGATCTTGCAAAACTCTTGTAATATTAAATAACGTCAAACAAATTTGTTCTAAAAACAGTGGTTACGCTTTTTTGCATAAATATTTGCCATGTGTGACCATACCTTCACAATAAGTATTTCAACTAACAAATTTTAATTATTTAAAAACTGTTTATCGATTATTGTTTATATGTATTAAGTTGGCATTCTGCCTTCTTGTCTTTGGTTCAGATCCACTGTATCCCTTTTTCTTAGTCGAATTAATATGTTGCGTGCTAATGGGTTTGGATGTATGTACTTCAAGCTTTTTTCAATATTTTTTTCTTGTATATATTTGGATCAAAGTTTTTAGCAAAGGCACGTTTAGGTCTTTATGTATATTCGAATTTTTTATAAACCAGGGGGCAATTGTGATCATTCGTAGCAATTTTTTTTTGGCGTCTTTGAATTCTGTCTACATTTGAAGCTGAGGCTGTTCCCCATAGCTGTATTCCATAACACCATATAGGTTTTATGATTGAGTTATAAAGTCGGAGTTTACAATCTAAACTCACATTTTAAGAAAAACTAGCGTAGTTCTTGCTTTATTAATAGGAAACCAAAATTGCTTCCGAATTGAAAGTGCTGACATGAATTTTGTTTCTAAAACATCCCTGTCATAATAATTATAATTTAAAGAATGTTTTACAAACAAAATGCATGTTTCCTTTTTATAAAGCTAGAACTACGCAAGTCTTTCTTACGTTTAAGCTACGTTACCGTAAGCATTTACTACGTGTAGTCCATTGATTTTCCTGATGTAGATAGAAACCATTTATTTGAACAAATAATACCATGCGAACCCTTTCTTTCACCTACATATTCCAATGAATTACTATGCTAAGCTATGTACTCATTTATTTTTCATTATTATAAGCGAAATCATAGCAACAGATTTTATGTTTCACCTACGGCCAAGTTTTAGAACTTCTGCCAATGAGCCTATTGAATAGGAGAGCACGAGTGTTTGCATTTTCTAATTAAAATATATTATTTTGTAGCGAGATGCTTCTTGCGGCTTCTCAATAATGCTTAGAATAACAGTATCATCAGCAAATGTTGATGTGTCATTACGAGTATTTGTTGGGATATCAGATGTATATACCAAGTATAGGAAGGGTCCCAGGATACTTCCTTGCGGAACTCCTGCTTTAATATGTTGTGCGAAACTTCAATAGTCTCCTTCTTTAAGCTTAAATGTACGACCAGTTAAGTAGCTTTCCAATAGCTAATGTGTGTTTGCGGGTAAATATAGTTTCAGTTTGTATATTAAACTATCATGCCACACTTTATCAAACGATGAAAAGAGCAGAAAAATATTTTTTTCTTTAAATATTTTTCTTACGATATTAACAAGTATATGAGTTTATTTAATATTACTGTGCTGTCTTCTAAATCCAAATTGATGATTTGGAATACAATTGTTTTTAATTGAAATCGGGTCTAACTTGTTCATGAGTATCTTCTCGAATAGCTTCGTTCTATTCTGTAGTGTGGACGTATTTTAGGTGAACAATGTCTTATTATGAAACTCTTAAGGAATGACAAAGAATTGTAAAAAGTACTATTCCAACCAATTACTCATCTCTGACACTGGCACATTTAAAACGAAACCATAAATGGGTTATAAACGTAAGCAAATACAACGTTTCACATACATTCTCTCACACACACAACACTCCTACCACTACACTCTCTCCAAGTGAAGAACGCAATTATCAAAAGACAAGTAAATGATGATTAAGTGGAGCAAGAAATTGGTAACACAACACTGCGGTAGTAATCATGTAACACGATTTCTAACGAAATAAATTTTAACACACACACACATCACTTACTTATTTACCTACTTACTCTCTCTGCTTTTCACACACGCACGCCACAAATTAATTTGTCTAATAAAATCCCAGATAATTTTGATGGTAAACATTACTTGTATCTGGTAAATACAATCAAATGATTTAATTAAGAGATGAAGAGTTTCAAACAAATTTATGTGTGAAAGAAATACTTACGATAAATTAACATTTTAAGCTTTCACTTTTACGGCAGTTAAGTGAAAATATGGTAAAGGTGTTTTAGTAAATACAATTTTTAACAAAATTAAATTATATATTATTTGTGGGGGAATTTGGTAAAATATAATTGGTTGGTGTAATATTTTTTCATTTACCTAAGAGTGTTGACAAAGATTGGTGGGTGGATGTCAAAATTTATGACTTACGTACGAGTCTTAAGACTGTAGGGTGGAATGGAAGCAAATAACAATTGAACTAGGATGCGTTTCTAAAATATTTATGAAAATTTGTTGCTCGAAGGCTTTTTAAAAAATATATTGCTGAAAAGCTTTAACTGATTTTTATCAAACATATCGATTAATTAAATATCTAAATCGCAGTTAAAAACATAATGCTGTTGTTACAAAACAGGCATGCAATCTTTACGACCAAATAAAGCAAGTGAGAAATTATACTCGGTCAAGCCTCACCATATATGTAATACCCTACACCCAGTATATGTTCAAAAAGTGTTTTTCAAAAATGAACGATATATGCGATTTAAGACGATCTAAGATATTTTAAAAAATTAACACTAATTTCTCATCTAACTAGTCATTTTGTGTAATAAGAAGAATCCATTTTGATACTTGGAAACGCCAAATCAGGCCTACTTCATAAACAACTCCTCAAACCATCGACCAACCACCTCCGAAATTTCTTTTTCCTTCCTTTCGTCTCTCCCCATTGCTGTTGAAACTATCTGAACACTCAAGATTGGAATTTTTTCTCTTCAGAAAAAATCACTTTAAACAAATATATATTGAAATAGTGTTCAACTATTAACAAACCTTATTGGATTACCTGTTTTCAGTTAGTTTAAAAGTGTCTTTAAGCAAAATTAAGTCTATCTGTTTTGTTTGCCGCAGTAATAGCCTTTGCACAGACTATTTTAGATTAATAGTTTTAGGGGACGACCTGTACTCATGCAATGCATTGTGTTGGAAGTAGGACAATAGGTTATAGGAGGGAGGATATTAATGTTGATTCATTTGTTGTTATGGGCATTGAGTCTTATGGGCGTTAAAATCGACAACCCCATTCTGAGATTGTCATAAAATTTTTTTCTAGCTGCCACTTTTATTTTTACCAAAAAAAAAACTTCAGCCACTTTTTACATAATTTCAATTTGAACTTTTTTTCAAAATCACTATGTTACGAATGATTATGTTGTTTATCATAATATGTAATTAAAGTTATGAAACACTAACAAAATATGAATAGAAAATTTCTCTCTTAAATAATGGATAAAAAGAGTATATTAAAATAGAACTTTTAAATAACTTTGCAACAAATAGCAAACACCAAGTGTAATTATAGTAATGCTACACAGTGTATGTATATCTACCCCTGAAAAGCTGAAGAATTTAAATTGTATTCATTAAAAATTGGGACACGTCTAATAGCTAACAATTTACACATGCAAACCCTTTCACACAGGATCATAAAATATTTTAATTTACTCTTATCTTAAAAGTTTTCTACCCCTGTTTTCCTATTCCTTTTACCACCATGCAAATACAATAAATTTCTTAAAATTACTCCAAAGAAATGTAATGACAGTGATACGTTGCCCTTTTTATGCATGACGTGGGTGAATTTTTCTTTTGGTTTTGATAAAGTTGTTGTCTGTTGTATGTTGTCTTATGTGTATTTTGAAGCGAGTGTATTTTAGCGCTACTAAACTAAAAATCACTCAATAATATAAACACATACATACATACCAGCGCCGTCTAATACTTAAACATATATTATCTTTGGCATACAGTTTAGTTTGTTGAAAGCCAAAAAGAGAAAAAATACCACATCATCACTATTAGTCGTTATATAGCAGAGCACAGCATATTTAGTTTGGCAACAATGTATGTAAAACAAACAAAGAACAAAAAGCAAAAGAAAATAATAATCAAAAAATTGTTTAAAGACAGCGGAAACTATTTTTTTTTTGTACAGTGACCACTGAAAGAGATTTAAAAATTGTTCAATAAGATTATTTGTCTTATTATGGGAATCAAAAGTAGCAGCCATAAAACTTTACACTCCTTTCCGAGTTTACATCTGAGTAGAATAATTTACACTCATTCAAAGGGCAACCGATTAATTTTAAACTAGTTTTTTAACATTTAACTCAGTTATTCCGAAATCTAGAGCACATGACCTAATATAAATTATAATTGCTCAAGTTTGGCCCAGACTCCACCTGGAAATCCCAAAGGAATTACAAATCAAATACTTCCTTTGCATTAGAGACCTTATGGACCTTATTCGAGTGCTATTTATTATATTAATAAAGAACCTTGTTTTCCAACACAGGCAAAAATGTCTTCACATTTACTTGTTGAGATATCAGTAGAAGAAGCTTTGATAATTGTTACAATGAATTAAATTTAACTCGAAAATCGCATTAATGACTTTAAAAACAACACGCTGATTTTTCTAGAAACATATTTTTTTCAACGAGGCCTTTTTTATTTGTCTGGATACACCAACAAACTAAATTGCCGCATTTCCGAAAGTGTCACTGAGGATATGAATATCACTGGCATGTTGTTTAACCAAAATTCATGATCGCAAAATTTCACAAAATTCAGTAGTTAATTGACCACACAATCTCGCGATTTAACACCAATGTATTATTATTAGTGGAGCTTTGTTAAAGATAGAGTCTAAACAAAGACAATCCATCGATTACAGCCTTAAAACTCAAAAGCTGTGAAGTGATTTCCAAAATGGACCCGCCATTTAGACAAAATGTAATTTAAAATTTTTATAAAAGATTATTATAAAATATTAGACATATGAATGCGTAGTGGTGGTGAAAATCTGTACCAAATTATTTTTTTAATTTATAATTGTCAAACCATTTTCTTTGAAATACAACAAAGATTTTAATGATTTTCAGATAAATTTTTTATTTTTATTGTTTTTATTTTGTTTTGAAAAACAAAGTTCTCGTTGAAAAACTGTTTATGCTATAATACTATTAAACTATTTTACTACTATACTATTTTTCTATTATACTATTAAACTATTATACTATCATATTATTATACAATTATACTATCATATTATTATGCTGCTAGTATTTACATTTTAAAAATATTGACCCAAACAAATGCCAAACTAATATATGTATGTATATTTCAAAAATATTTTTAGCAATTTAACTTTGAGCTGTCTGCAAATACCTGACACCGTCTGCAAATGAACCAATTGTTTAGTCAATCTTCTAGACTGTGTACGAGTATATATTTTTAAACACCGCCACTGTACAAACACATTTTCACTAAAATAGACTACTACAATGACAGAACATACAAACACACATAGCGGAAAAATGCAAACAGAATACTAAATGATTTCCCGCCCCAACAAGTTTCAACATAATCCCAAAAAAAAAAGAAACAGAAAAATATAGAAAGCGTGAAAAAAAAAACTAGAAAATGTTAAAGTAGACAAAGTTCGTTCATGGCAGTGGTATTGAAAACTGTGAATGAAGCTTATCCTTGTCTACAGTTAAATAGATTTTAAATAGATTTGTACGCGTACATGACACTGACATCAGCCAATATATAGAGTGAAATGAAGACAAACTTAACACCGACTAGCATAACGGCTTGTAAGCGGCTAGGTACATGTTTGAATACCCTTCCTAAATTAAAATGATGGAAATTGAAATTGTTAAAAGCATAATATTGCTTTACAAAAATAAAGTGCTAAACTATAAAAATATATATAAAAAATCAAAATCTAATATAAGAAAATACAGTAAAAATGTTCATTAACAATGGGTTATATATACTTATTTTTAAAAATATTTGTGATATAATAGTATTGATGTTACAAATGCTCTGATAAACTAATTTTGTATTTACCTTTTATAGGGATTAGTTTAACACGTAAAACTAGAAAAAATAATAATAAATTCCATGTCTTAAACCTTATGATAGAACTTTACTACCATACAGCGGACAAGGAATATGCAGTTTTTAAAAGAGTACACACATTTTTGTATTTAAAGTTAGATCAAAATTTTTTCAATTTCTTATTCCGAAAAGTTTTTTTTGTGAAACGTTACATGGCCAGATGACACAAGTTCCCGTTATATAAATAAAGTATTAGTAAAAGAACCAGACCGCATTACCAAGTTACTAAAATTTATTGTTTTAACAATCAGTTTTCTGTCCGTTCAAAATTAACAAGAAGCAAATATAAACTTAACTGTTATTTTGATTATTTTTAAAAAATAAGGCAACTTATTAATATTGAACCTGCACTGCGGATGTAATTCCTATAGAACATTTTACCATCAATGGAAATATAAAACTCCTAAAAAATCAATAAATTTGAATATCTTAACCTTTAGATCTTACTATTATACTTTTATACTATTATAATATTATATTGTTATACTATTATACTATTATAATATAACACTGTTATAATACTACTTTTATACTATTATTATACTATTATAATACTATGCTATTATACTTCTATACAATTATAATATTACACCATTATACTTTTATACTATTATAATATTATACTATTGTTATAATATACTTTTGTCCTGTTATATTATTACACTATTATAGTATTAGACTATTATACTATTAAAATATTATACTGTTATACTATTACACTATTGGACTATTATAATTTTATACTATACTGTATAATATTATTACTGTTATAATATTATACTATTGTAATATTATACTTTTGTACTGTTATGCTATTATAATATCACACCATTATACTTTTATACTAAGGAAAAGAACTTTGTTTTCCAACAGATTTATATTGGAATAAAGCGAAGGTTTAGAAATTTGATTTGTTGATATATCAGTAACAATTGATACCAAAATGCAATGGAAATTCGTGATATTTTCACTAAAATTTAATCGTACTTCTGAAATCACTGTTTTGAATGTGTTTGGTAATCTAAGAACAATTGTTAAGAAGCATTTCCATGCTGAATGTGTCACTGCATTTGGCTATTTTTCGAAACATCGGCTGAACAGACGGTGGACCACTCTATCGAGATTATAGGATAAACTAAATTTTAGCTTATAATTGTCATTTTGCCAGAATGTGATCAATGTAGGTGGTCGTGGTAGACAAATGTCCGACATAATTTTTCATTTATAAAGAAATACTGTGAACGATACAACGAACATTGCAGTATTTTTACATTAATTATGAACTCGTTTGATAGATCGCACTTAAAACAAATCGTTTTGTTTTATCCACGAGAGAAATTGATATTATACGGGATCAGTTATTAACGAAACTAAAAGCTATAAATAAGTTTGGATGAAAGGCATAACTTTACTCTTGCCAAAATGGTGAATTGAATAACACCATGTTTGCGAAGGTAAAGCCAGCATAACCATAAATTTAGATAGAGGAGAACTAATTCCTAAGATATTTTTTAGGTACTGGGTTAAGCTTAGCAACCTATAGGAATATTTATAGGTTTAGGTTGAATAATTAAGCAGCTTAACTTTAATGCCTGTTTCAGAAACCGTCAAGTTATTGAAGATTGCTGCTTTTTAAGCAGTTGGGTGCATATTTCCCCTTAATTTCAATATTAACAAAACTTATACACCCAAAAGTGTTGCATACTTTAAGGCAAATTTCAGCTATATTCAACAAAAAGCGCATATTATTATAAATGCATTAATGACTTAATAATGGGTTTAAGTTGGCAACAATTTTTTAACTGGCGGCTATTTTAAATTAAGTTTGGTTTGGCATTTTGACATGCATAGACTAACTCTGAACAACGCTTCCAAATTGTCTAAATTTATTTTGAAAATCATGGTTTCGCGTGTTTTTTTTTTCGATGTATAGAACTTTAAAGTGGAATTAAACAAAGATGCTTTCTTTTAAATTGACCTGAAATTTTCTTTATTCTAAAGAAAACTTTCTGGCAATATGACTTCTGGCATATGACCGGCACAGCTGGCTCAGACGTAGTCTAATCTGGAGATGACTTCTTCCAACATTTATGCCCGTATATCAGCAATCACGGGACGTTTGTTGCTCTCCAAGTAGTCAAACGTTTCGGGCTTATCGACGTAGACTATCAACTTTAAACATAAATCATTTGACAACTGACACTATGTTATGACACCAGTTAAAAAAGTATGGTCAACTTAAAGTTCTGTACATCTAAAAAAAACACCCTATATTTATATTTTCTTAAAAATAAAGGCACTTTTGTTAATTTGACAGGGTTTCAAACAAATTAAACATTTTTAATAATAAATAGCTTTTAATAAATAAGATACTAATTTAAGAAATGTACAGTATAAAATATTCATTAAGCCTCTCATTGCAAATTTAATATCATTAAACTTCTGCTTATTTAACTACCCTCTGAAATGTAGTAAAACTGTGCTGTGGTATTTACTACGAAAAAAAAAGAACGAAAAACAGGAAAAATTAAACAGACAAAAAATAACATCAAATCATAGATGGTTGTTTGTTTAACAGGAAAATACCTACAAACGTTTAAGGAATTCATAAGATTATGTTAAGGATTTAGGATGTTGAATAAATTTATTTTTTTTTTCTTTTTGTGTGTTTTTCATTTAAGCTTTAACATTACAGTTCATCAATGTATTGATCCAGTAGACTAGAGCCTTTGGGACATTTATTAAATAATTGTATACAATCAGCACCATGCCGGCCAGCCTGCTGTGCCATTCCATATGAGTTATCTAAATTTTCTTTGCCTGGTCTGTTTAATTAAAACACAACAAAGGGAAAACAAAACAAAAATATAATTGCCAGCAATGTTAATAAGAAGTGATTATTAGATTATAATCTATACTGGATTATTTAACCATATAGAATATACATACGCCCGCAAGTACTTACGTTAATATAACATCTAAGACTTTGGGAAATAATCCTACATGGTCATGAACTTGGGCATTTTCACATATTGCCCTCAGTAGACATTGATGGCCATCGTTATTATTACGTGACATATATTTCTCCAAAACCATGTACAGGAATTCGCGGGACTCATCCTGTTCATAGTCACCGTAATGTTCAAATTTTCTTTTCATTTGATTGAGAGATCTGGCAAATGTGTCCTCCCATTTGTCCCATGGATATACAGGTTCTGGGGGTATTTTATAATGACCGCCTTGCAGAGTGTATGAGCATACCAAGGAACGCCACCCTAAGGGATCAGCCAAGCGTACGGGCATTGAGGGACCTACGGATAACTTTGAGAATTATTAAAACTTAAATTAAATTCTATATATACATTATGGGCACATGTACGATGGATGATGATTTAAGAGAATTTTTTTGATTTTATGTTTGAATGAATATTGTAAGAAATATTGTACGACGCATCACTGTTGCTGATTGAAAATCTTTAAATTGCAATCAATTTGGCACTTTTAAAATGCTGATATTACTTGAATAATATTATAATAATAATCTATTTGCAAAAAAATGCCATTTGATAAGTGCGAAGTGAAAAGTTGATAAATTGTTTGTGGTTAAGGGCTCCTGTATGTAAGGATTATATAGAATTAGCAGTGTTACAATCAAAACAGTTTAGTAAAATTCGTGAGAAACTCATCCCAAAATTCTAATATCAACCGAATCCGCTTTTAGGATTAGTTCGAAGAACTATAAATCGATTATGGCTTCGTTTAGTTAAGGTACATAATTATATCACGGCTCTCAATTGTTAAATAATTATTATATACCAGATTAGTATATTCTTATAGTAGTCTTAAAAGTAATACTAATATAATTTATTAAAAAATACTCAAATTCATCAATAACTTTCATTTTGGAAATAATTTGGTATCACGGGAACTATTACAGATATCGTAATGAAATCTTAAGTGGTTGGAGCTGAGGTGTTTGATTAAAGAAATCCCATCAGAAGATCTACACAAAATACGCATACACTTGTATCTCTTTTAGTTAACGAGATACATAGATTTAGTTTTTTTTATTTTTTTTTTTAATTTTGTTCGATCGTTTTTATGGTTTTAAATATCGCAGGCCTACGGACGGTTGAAAGATTTTACTAAAGTATCAGCTATATTTGCGATAAATTTCTAAATAAAATTAAAAAACTTGCAAGCAATTATTTCTTGTCTATAAAAAGTTACACTCATCGAAAATTGTAACAAGTAAAAAGGTTTATAATTTAAATTTGTTCCCCCAAAAAAGTCCTAAAATAAAATTTGACTCATTTAACAGGCACAGGGGGGGGGGGGGGGGCATTCCTATCCAAACTTAACATTCTCAAACCGCAAAGCACCGATTCTCTAAAAAGTTCTACATTTGTATAGCCCTATATTTTACTTAAATATTTCTGTATATTTGGTAAATAACGTCACACTTTTATAAAAAAAAATCAAATTTTTAGACATACTTTGCCCGCATTTGAAATTTTGGTATTTGAAAATAAGAAATGCCTAAAATTATTACGCCATCGATTTAAGGACATTTAGTTTTAGTTTTAATTTTAAATTTTGTTATGATATCTTTAACCGTAAAAAATTTTACATTAATTCAAATTTTATATTTTTCTTCAAGGAAAATCAGCATATTATAATTTTTTTAATTTTTAATGTAAATGACATCTAAAAATTTATAAAATTAATTAATTAAAATTAAGACAACATTTTGCAGGAGAGTAGCAAAGAAGTATTCGTGTTTTAAAATTTCTAGAACGGTCCCTACAAAAACCTCTTAGAAAGGATTTCTATAATTTCAAAATACAACACCATTGTCATGTAATTTGCTTAGTCGTGACAAATTTTATTGTTTTCCTTCTAAGTCTGAGCTAGGTCTTTCAAAACTATGCGAGTGCTATTTATCATTTATAGTTTTGGAGTTATAAGCATTTTATAAATTGAATTTTTCAAATTTTGCCCAATGCAAAATGTCGGTCAGAATTTTTGACCAATTTTCATCAAATTTATTTTCTTAGTTAAATAGTAAAGTTGCTTATTACACACAAAAGCAACATCTGTCCAATATCAAAAAAAAAACTATTTTCTAATTCAAAAAGGGTTTATGGACATAGCAAAGATATTGCTTTTGTGTTTGGATGGATATCGGCCTAAAATATCTTGAAAAAAAAATCACCTGGATTGGGGAAAAAAATCATGAACACAATATTGAACTAAGTTCAACAATGTCGTCATATTAAAGGATTTTGACCATAATGAAATATTTGGTTTGCCATAAAATATTATTATTTAACATTGCAGCTCACAGCTGCGATATTTTCACTTAAATAACCCCGTCGAACAAGTAATGTTGTTGGCACATTATATAAATTTGATGAAAAAATTTATTATAAATTTTGCGAAATGTAGCATTTACAGATTCACCATTTCCTTCGTTAATTTTTTTTGATTTAGTGCATTACGATACATTATTACAATTGACAAAGCATGAACTACTGATGTGTCAACAGGTAAAATGTCAAAACTCTCATGTTATTGCAATTTGCCTTTGTTGGAAAACAAAGTTCTTGTTGAAAACCCCAATTCACCAAATGGTTTACATAACTAAAAAATTGATTCCGTCTTCATGAAGATAAAAAGTTTTGTCACAAAAAGACCATTCTTTAAGTAAATTTATTCTTGTTATGAAAAAATAGAATTTCAAACGTTCCGCCTAAACAAGTTGTAATAAAACATTTCCTAAAATTTTCATTATCTTGCCATATTGCATTTATACTCCAGCAACAGGTGCAAAACTCACGCATGAACGTAGGAATATTTACTCAATTAATTACTATTATTTCTTAAGAATTATATTGTAAATTAGTAATATTTTCATCAAATCCACCAGATGTGTTATTACTCATTAGATTGTACTTATTATTCTGCACTTCTTTACAAATATTCATTCATCACTGTTTGTCACCATAAAAATTCCAAAAACATTTTCTAATGCGTATGTTTTTACCAATTTATGAAGTATTTCAAAAGTAAATTATTTATGAAATGATCAATCATTGTTTTTTGCTATTTTGCTGGTATTTTTTTTTTTTTTTTTTAATTTGTTCTTTTTTTCTTTACCTTTATTGTGCCACCATTTGTGAAAATTAAACCGCGTTTTTGACGATGTGTACGAAATTCGGTTAAATTAACACTTGTACCAATGCCGGCAGCAACAAAACACAATTGTTCAAATGTCAACAACACCAACAGTAATATCGTATGGTATAATAAATTGTTGTTCATTGTAACATACACAGGCATACAACCATATACATACACACAAAATAATATAGGTATTTAGAATTTACAAAAAAAGCAAATAAAAAAAAACACTTCAATTAAATGTTTGATTACTGTGAAGGAAACTGCTACTGTAGCCTGTTGGGTTTTTATTTTATTTTTTTTTTTTTTGGGTGCTGAAAATTATGAAGCGTAAAATGTGGTGCGTGTTCATCAGCACACGAATGATTTAACTAGACTGGATTGAGTTGTCAAAACTCAATCATGACAGCTATCAACAAACAACCAGAGATACATTTTTAAGTACCGACCGGTAAATTTAATTGGTATTAGAATTTCTATACGAATTCGTTGTTTGTTTATCAATCTATTGATTTATTTGAATGTTTCTATGCGTAAGTTTGTTTGTTTTTTTAATTATTACACTTCTACAAATGAAATTTGAATTAAACGCACCGTTATATTTACGCACAAAAAAAATACTTTTCCGTTTTATTTTTTTTTCTTTAACATATTGTATTGTATGTATTTATTAACACAATGATTTGGAAAAAAAAAACAAAATTATTTAAATGTTTCTCTTATTTAACTAATAGACCTTCTTAATTCACAATGTCTTATTGATTGAGTTATTTTGACAATTTTAATGCACGAGTTAATCTGAGGTTTTATTTTCATTGGAATTTTATTATCAAAATTCATGCTCGATTAAGAAAGTGCATTGTGGAATTCTTCCATGTTATGGTCAGTATGCACCATCTGAGGCGTATATTCGAAATATTGTGACTAAATTTTGCACAAAATTTACATTATAGGACCACCAACTTGCATACGTAGAGTGCGGATAGTGGAAAATATCGCAGCTATAGCCACCAGTGTTGTTGATCGCCGTGAATAATAATTCAGCGCCGTTCGCATGTTTCATACCAAATTTCATACTTTTAGTTTAATTTTTTTTTTAATAACAAACACAAACTGAGAAGCTTTTGGCTTATCTGCAGAAAACACCCAGACTGATAGGCCGGTACTCTATCGCTTAGTATATCGGGGCACTCAAACATTTTGCGAAAGTATTTGGATGTAAAACCATTTAAAATACAGCTGGTGCAAGAATTGAAGCCACACGACCTACCATAGCGGGTTACTTTTAGTGTATGCGTGGTGGCAAATCACAATTAGATGCATTCCGAATGCACTGTTTCGTGTGGTTTATGGGACGGTGCCACATTCCACACAGTATGCAAAACAATGTCCCAATTGAAAGGCGACTTCGATGAAAAGTTTATTTGACGTTTGAGGCCGGTAATTGGCCGCCAAGATCGTGAGATTTAACGCCTTTAAATTATTTTTTATAGGACTCATTTTTTTATGTTAAGGCTCATATCTATAGACACACACCTGCATCGGTACTGGTAGCTAGTATTAAAGAATTTATTCGTGAGAGACCAAGTTGTCTTAGCGTAACATTATTATACTTTTGTACTATTTTAATACGTTTGAAATGTTTACGAGACAAGATACAATCAAAAAATTTAAATTTGAGGATTAGCCGTGGTCAAGATTTACATGAAATCATCTTTAAACATTGAATTCTATGGACTTAAATAAAGATTTCATACATTTCTCTAAATTTTATGTATTTTTTATGTATACTATTATACTATTATACTATTATACTATTATACTATTATACTATTATACTATTATACTATTATACTATTATACTATTATACTATTATACTATTATACTATTATACTATTATACTATTATACTATTATACTATTATACTATTATACTATTATACTATTATACTATTATACAATTATACTATTATACTATTATACTATTATACTATTATACTATTATACTATTATACTATTATACTATTATACTATTATACTATTATACTATTATACTATTATACTATTATACTATTATACTATTATACTATTATACTATTATACTATTATACTATTATACTATTATACTATTATACTATTATACTATTATACTATTATACTATTATACTATTATACTATTATACTATTATACTATTATACTATTATACTATTATACTATTATACTATTATACTATTATACTATTATACTATTATACTATTATACTATTATACTATTATACTATTATACTATTATACTATTATACTATTATACTATTATACTATTATACTATTATACTATTATACTATTATAGTATTATACTATTATACTATTATACTATTATACTGTTATACTATTATACTATTATACTATTATACTTTTATACTATTATACTATTATACTATTATACTATTATACTATTATACTATTATGTTATTATACTATTATATTAATATACTATTAATCTATCACACTATTATACTTTTGTACTATGTATTTCAACAAGACAAGATGCAAAAAAAAAAATTAAAAATAAAAATCCCCAGGATTGGCCTGCATTTTAAAACTGGTGGAGTGAGAACAACCCTGAACCTAATATTTATCTAAGAAGCATTATTTGGCCTAAACCGAAACAAACCAGAACTTTCCAAAATCAATTTTTCGAAGAAAATCTTTTTACGTGAAAAATCGAGTTCGAGTCAGAAATACAGTCAACACCACATATTATTAAAAGAAAAACTTAATTATATTAATACATATAAATAATATTATACATATTATATAAATATTTCTTATTATAGTTTATTTCACCTTTTTTATTATTAAGATTTAAGTAATTATTTAGGTTTAAGGTCTTTTTTTATAAAAAATTTAAATTTTAATTCAATATTTCGCTACGTCTTTGTTTAGCTTTTTCAGGAAAAAAACATTTTTATTTTTTAAATTTCAAAATTATTTCCTATGACACATTTAAATTTGTTATAAAAAAAGTTTATATAATTACTAAAATCTTATTAGATAATTATATTGCATTTTTATATAGTTATTTAAGAAGAATTTAATTCACAAAAAAAAAGAAATAAAAACGAAAGCGTATAAAAATTTAAGTGAACTATTGTTAAATTAGGCCCATCATACTTATGCAAAAAGCCCCTGTCAGGGGCATATCTTTTAATTTTTCTTTGTTTGAAAGTATAACAGTAAAGTGCCGTTCAAAATAATTGCAAGTTTTATAATTTATCATTAAAAGAGATTAAGTTGTGACGTTTGACATCAACTGAAACTCGGGAAATCATAATAGACTTACATAGAAAAGGTAAATACATCTAACTGGCCTACATGCTAGAGTTGTACGGCAATCTTACATATGTGGAATCTACAGTGAAAAAAGAAAATTATCTCGACATTTTAAAAAACAATGTAGCCGCATGGATATTACAACTAGTGCATAAGTGGTTTTTCCAACAGGACACTGATACTAAGTATACATCCAAAATTGTGAAAAATTGTTTGTTCAATCATTGTCCAAAAACTTTAGATCGTCTGGTTTCATTAAAAAAAGCTCGTTGATTCTATGCCTAGAAGATTGTAGGCAAACGGCCTACAAACAAAATATTAAATAGAATGTTTAAATAATTTTTATTTAATAAACATTATTTTGACGTGCTAGTGTATATAATAAAACATTTTTTAACTAATATTGGTATTTCCTTTATATTGCCGCTCACTGTAGATTATGTTAGCATTGTTACTTATTACTTCGTAATGAAAGTTCAATGAGCAAATCAAATATTGATCATTATGCCTGTAGAGCATCTTTAAAAAAACTAAATTTCTTTTTTTAAGTAAACAATATAAAACTGCTTATCATTTTATAAAACAAATTATTAAAATTTCAATTCTATTAAACACGCGTGTGGTTCATATTTGTAATAAATACAGCCTAAAAAAAAACGTGATTGTCTAAAAATAATGTCACTCCACACAAGAGAAGAACATTAGCCGGCCCTCATAATACACGATACCTGCTAAATGTTGGTTTAGTAATTTAATACTCATTATTGTAAAATACTCAAAATAAGAAGGAAAAAAATGCGTTGAAACGTAACGTAGAGTAATGTAATATTTGCTATAGCTTCAACAGTTGTCTTTTCTTATTTTGCAGCCTTAGACAAGAATAACAAACATGTCTTTAGTGCTTATAATGTCTAATATTTGCATAAATATTTGCATTTACGAGTAGTTACATTTGCAACTAACAAACAAACACACACATACACACACAGGCACACGCTTGTACTAAGACATTTTGCATAATTTGACTCATTTTTATTTTCAAACCTACAAGTACTGAGTACTTTACAAGTGTACTAAGTACATATTATACTGAGTGTAATATGTACTTAGCCACATTGTGTTAAAAGAAACAAGTGCACCATATGAACAAGTATAGTATTCTTGTTTCCTTTCACATACAGGTACATATTGCTTTTAACCTTTTCATAATACAATCAGTAGTTCAGTGAACAACTGAACGAAAAGAACGAACTAGTTCATTTTTTTTTAACTGAACAAAAATGAACGATCACTGAAATCAACGATTACGCCCAAGACTACATTATAAGCACTAAAGACATGTTTGTTATTCTTGTTTATAATATACTGTAGTATACTGTATCTGTTGTTGTACTTTGTGTAGACTCGTGTACTTAAAGTGAATTTGTTTGTACGTACTTACTTAGGTATGTACGAGTATGTATGTACGTACGTGCCTGCATACTTTGATACGTACACCTTTTTTACCGTTTAATCTTTAAAGCTCATAAAGTCAAGTTTATGACCAGGTTTAAGGTTTATTTACAATTGCAGCAAACGACAAGAAAAGAGGAGACTAGGATTTTCTATTTTTGTACAAACAACTTAATATGTCGGCTATGTGAAATATCTATTTATACAGTGGAAAGCAAAATTTTTCGGATGTTTTGCATTAAGGAAGGTGTTTTTAGTTGCGCTCATGCGGCCTATGCCAATAGTATTCTTTTCCATCAGACTGGTATCGGTTGACTTTCGTTTCGTCGCTCCAAATAACCCGTTTTCAGTCATCTATTGCTAATTTTTGTGGATTTCTATCGGAAAATGCTGGATTTTTCTTTTTCACCTGGCTACTAACCAATTCTATTTAATACGCGTCTAATCGTCCAGGAACTGACATCCTTACCAATACTTATTGCAGCATTTTTGTGCCGGGCATCACCATCAGAAATCAGTCTTGGTCGACACCCTTGATTATTATTCCAAGCTACATTACGCCATTTTTTTACCGTGGATTTACTGAAATTTAATTTTTCAGCAATTTTACGGCACGAATAATTATTTTCATCAGTTGGCGTTTTTTCTCATTTTTAAAGACCTTTTATTTTTTTATTTAAAAATCAAGTTAATCACTACACAGGTCAAACAATAATGCACAAATAGAGCAATAAAAGCTTGATAATGAGATCGCAACAAACAAACAAAAAACCAACGGGTACAAAAGTGTCCAAATAGTGCATTTTTTGTTTTTATACCCTACACCAATATAGTGGGGAGGGTATACTGGATTTGTGCTGATGTTTGCAATGCCCAGAAATATTGGTCCAACACCCATCTTAAAGTATACCGATCGACTCAGAATCACACTGATCATAAATGTTTGAATTAAGTATCCAAACAAATTTCATCACAAATGAGTGGTTAATAAAGCCAAATCACATCTACGAATGTTGTGCAGATCGGTCCATAATTACTCGTAGCTCCCATATATGGCCCACTTACGAAAATCATTTTAAAGAGAATAACTCTCTCAAAAATGTTGATATCCAAATAATATTGAACGAAATATATATCTCATATGTCTAAAAATAATACGGTACAATTTTATTATGAACGGTCCATAATTCACTTTAAGCTCCATAAATCGTTTAAAAGTATTTATATCGAGATAAAGTTTAACACATATAATACTTATATTCACAGACATCATGACACTTTTTGGATGATCGGTCCACAATAGGTTTTATACATATACTTTCTTACTTGTTTTTTTTTTTAATTTTTTGAAGCAATTTGTGGTTTATAATTTCGAATAAGGTTCAATTAAATTAAATAATACGGATATATGGGTATTCGTTATTATGATATTAAAGGAAAATTTCAAAAACTGTTTAGTGTTTTTCATATTTTATGTTAAAATAGGCAGATTTTAAGTTTTCAAGGAACTCTCTTTATAGATTTCTTATTGCATTACAGTAATGCCCGTTGCTGCGCTACATCCAAGTGTATTATGTACTAGTTTGTTGAGCACTTTTGTTTTATTTGTATAGTTTTCCAAAAATTCGTAGATGGGAAAGAAAGAATGACCTGCCCAATCCAAATTCATTAACTACATACATACATATACATATGTACGTATATGTGGAATCTCATAAAGAAAAGTAGTTAATGAAAATAATTAGGTTATTTGTATGCTTAGGTTATTTCTTTCTTAATGAATGAATTTATTGTATAAAGCATAATAGTCGTTGTATTACCTTTATTACTTAGGCATATTCAATGCAAATGGTAAATAAAAATTATCGCTCAATTCACAATCTTCTGCAAACGGTATTGCATCATTGCATTTGCAAAAAGGTTTAAAAAGGTTTTTGCTCTTGCAGTGTATTTTGTTAGTGTAGAGCAAAAATATGCTAAACATTTTTGCAAATGCAATACCGTATGCACAAGATTGTGAATTGCGCTAATATTTTCATAATATTCAAATGGAGTTGAATTTAATTATTGTTTTGTAAATTATCTATATAAATATAGTTAAAAGGAAGATTTTCTAAAAAAAATTGTTTTCTACGTGACTTTCTATAGGCAATACTGTTAAACACAAGATTTTCTATGCAAAATACCGATACAGTGGTGGACATGAGGTAAACACGCTTCATATATGCTGTTTTCGAAACTATTTTTCTTTTATATAATTATAGTTATAAACTACAATTTCTGTCCACAGGTGTGATCAATATGTCTCGTTATTTTTTATTCCATTATTTCTTAATACTTTCTTCTATTTGCTGCTAATTGCAATTATTAGACAAATTGAGCTGGACAATAATTTAGAACGTGAGAGTAAATTTGTATATATTTTTTAGTTTTTCGAGGTAAATTTTTAGAAAGTAATAAGTTCTGAAAATATTTTATGAAACAAAAGATTGTGGTTCATAAAAAACCATTTAAAGTAGAGTACAGAGCAGCGTAAGTTTATACACCAGATGAACTCTAGAGGGTGCAGCATTGGAGAGAGTGTAAAGATTTAAATTTGCTCAAGTAAGGTAGTCTACAGCATATTAGGCCATTTTTGATTCTATTGGACATATAAATATGTAACAAACTTGCGTGGATGCTTTGTTCGGCATAAGCCACATGTTTCAAGAAAGAACTTACAGTTCCGGCTTTCTTTTGTCCATATACATTTAGAAAAGCCAATAATTTTCTCGAAGAATATCTTCTGTAGCGATGCAGCAATTTTTTGTATGTTCAGGTAAGACCTAAGAATTTATCCGATTTGTGATAGGAAATTCAAAATGCTTGGTACGCAATTTTTAAAAGAGCACTGTAGAGATCTGGTGGAAAGTATGCCCAGGTGATCTGCAGCTGTTATTAAAAACAAAAGATACACTACTAAATATTAGGATTAAAATGAAGATATTTTTTGTTTCTCTTATGAGAATAATTGATAAAAAAAAAAAAAAACACAAAAGTAAGGTGGCGCGATCTTAGAATGTCATGTAACACCTTAGAAAAAAAAGAATTTTAAAAAAATAACAAACAAAAGAAAATATTTGCTTTGATTGGCAACAGACTCCAAATGTGCTAACCTTGTGTGCATTACTGTCAGTACAAGAGTTTCCACACATGACTTTTTATAGAAAATACTGTTTCTTATACACAAGATTTTCTATAAAAAATATTTCTTTATGAACCTATTTCAGATTCTCTTTGACTGTTTCACGATCTTATTTCTAAAAGTTATAGTTCTCAATGTAGTGTTGGTACTTATAAACTAATGAAACACTAAATATAAAATTGTATACATGTCTTTTAGAATTGAGTAAATTTTTAATTTTTCGAAAACTAGTTCTTTTATTTCATCAAATGAATGCAACATGAATTTAAACAATTCATAATAGATGGCGTATCTTTTCAATGCGGTTTTTGTCTTCAGTAGCTTATGTGTCATTCTGAAGGTTAAATATCTGTCATTTACGCTCACTGTCAATTATTTGTGTAGTTTAGATATTTGACACGTAAGTTTGTCCACGCCTGCCAAATATGTTTGAAGACAAAAAACGGGAGGCATTTCACCATGAAGATTGTTATCAAACTCATTCAGGTGACTTTTGACACGAAAGTTCGCCCAGGCCAGCCAAACAAGTTTGAAGACAAAGAACTGGAGGCATTTCACCATGGATATTGTTGTCAAAATCATTCAGAAGTCGTAATCGCCCAGGCATCGCTGGGAACCTGTACCGAAAGCAACTGATTCGTTTGAAAGGAGCACTGACCGAATATATGTGCAGATACAAAAGCATTCCATCATGCCAACGCCCGGCCATATGGGAAGTTTTGCCTACCCCACTTACATTCTAGAACTTGTCCCGTTGGACTACTATTAGTTTCGGTTGATGCAGAACGCTCTATTTGGGATACCCTTCACTTCAGAACAGGATAACCGAAATTGCCTTGACTAGTTCTTTTACATATGTACCTTTTAAAAACTATTTATAAAGAAGTAGTTGGGAAGTTTTGACACAATCGTTCTATACTCCAGACCTTGCCCCGTCCGACTACTATTTGTTTAGATTAATGCAGTACACTATCTCTGGGATATGCTTCACTTCAGAGCAGGCTAAATGAAATTGGCTTGATTTGTTCTTGCCCTCAAGAGATGAGCAGTTCTTTTGGCGCGGAATCTATTTGTTGCCAGAAAGGTATGAAAAGATCATAGCTAACAATGCTTTGAATAAAAATTTTAAAAAATCAATTAAAAACTTAAAATCTAGATTCTTGAAAATTATTCATTTTAGTTATATTCTCTTATAAAAGATTTTTGGATGCAGACAGGATAGAGAACAAAGCTTTAATGGGAATAAAGTGAAGCTCCAACAGTCTTTAAAGGTATTCTTTAATTTATTTATTTATTTACAAATTTATTATAATTAAAATTAAAATAAATCAAAAGCTAAAAGCACTAGCAACGAAAGATATCGGCCATATATTTTATATATTTTCCTATATTTTTTTTTCACTAAATTATGCAAATTAAAACATACTCCTCATATTAAATATACTTGTACAAAATATAAAATTCAAATTATTCACACAAAAAGTCATTTGAAGCTAAAAGAAACAACGTGGGTGTTTGCTGAAGTGAAAGTAACTAATAATAAAAATAACACTTGTCGTCTTTAAGGAGCAGAACACGACGAAAAAAAAACAAACAATAGTCAGCTGTCACTCTTTCTTTTAATAAAATAGTGTAAAGTAGAGAGATAGAGAGAGCTTCGGCTGTTAGTAGGAGTATGGAGTAGTGATAGTGGTGGCATGATTTTACACTAACAAGTATATTACAAGCATTTTAATTGCCTTTTGCATAATTTCTAAATAAAGAGACAAAAGCCGTTCGGATGCTTGAACGAACGTGACTAGAGCTAAGGAAATGCTATTTAAAGTGTTGTCATTCTTTACAGCTGGTATTATGTTAGTCGTACATAACTACACACACACAACATTTTACAAATACTCCTGCTCACACAGAATTGTTGAGAGCCAGACAGACAGATAGACATTCGTAGAAAGTCACTTTAAGTTGTTTCCTTTTTATCAGGCATCACACACCAACAAAAAAAAAAAACAAAAAATCACAGAGTTGTAAAGGAAAGAGCTGAAAAGTGTTACCAACTGAGTTTGAATATTTTACAAAAGGATTAAAATGATTATGATGAAGACTATGATGGTAATGTTTGTAGCATTAGTTATGGTGGAGATAATTATAGTGTTGGTACTGATGATGTTCACGTTGATAAAATAAAATCTCAACTATTTAATTTAATATAAATATATTTAGGTGTATGTTTATAACTTTATCATTTTACGTTTATTTACTCGTATATTGAAAATATGGTAAGGACGGAGACTGAAGAGACCAGTGGTCGTATCAATGTCAATATATCAATTATCTGATTTATTTCCTTTGTTAAAAAGAAACACAACAATGCACAACAGTGATCCCTACCTTTGATGCACAACAATATTACACAATCCTAAAGATATGATTAAGTGAGTTCATTTTATCTACGTATATTTGAAATATTGGCTATTCATATATAGGGAGTTTAATTAGTCCGATATGTACAGCAATAGCTATATAATGTTCAATACTCTTAAATTATTGTTTGATTAAAAATCCAAATAGTGTACTGACAAAAATCAGGCAAAACTAGCCTCGAAACCTCAATTCTGAAATCAGCATAAAAAAAAACTTTGATAGTTTTGACGTGCATTATTTTATTTAGACCTGATAGGACAGACCTGCACTATTTTGAAAACCTTTCGTTTTACCAGTAATTTTTTATTCTATTTCTTTTTAAACATAGAATTAAAACGTAAATATTTTTGAACGAGGATGTTTAATTATTTTTAGGTAAACTGAATGATAAACTCATCCCGACTTGTTAATTTCTAAAAACTTTCAGCTTTTCGTTGCCGATTGATAAAAAATTCAGTGAGCGTCAAAATAAAGTCAACACTACATATTATTAAAAGAGAAGCTTAATTATATTAATAAAAAGAAAAGCATATACAAATTTTATGGATTATTTTTAAAATAATCCAATTTGTACGCGTCACAATAAAGTAAACATTGGCATCATCCTTATACAAAAAAAAAACCTGTTATTGCCAAAGTAGCGGCAATTCTTTTAACTTTTCTTTGTTTGAATGTATAAAGGTAAAGTTCCGCACAAAACTATTGCAAGTTTCATAATTGATCAACTTATGGAAATGTTCTCCCTGTTAGAGTGTCACGTAAGAAACTCTTTATGCCAAAGAACAACCAAACCAAACGTTCGAATGTTCTTTCCCTTGTACATCATCTCTTGATGAAATCCGTAAAGGTTGTGCAAAATAATTAGTTTTCACTTTTATCGATCATCAAGAAATCTCTACAAATCTAAGCTATTTCAACAAGTTTTCAAACATGCCTAAATGGATCTTCAACATCTAATAACTTTCTCGTTTACTTGTATATGTATCTAAAATTGGAAATTATGTTTACTGACCACTATCTGACAGCTCTTTATAAGTTGATTCTTAGATGCCTTACAATTCAGTAGTTCCAGCCAACTTATGCTGGTCTCGTTATCAATGAAATAGATAACGTGATCAAGTCCGACATATTAGGGGCCTCAAAAAGCCATTTGTACCATTGATGTTGTTTCAATTCTCTCCAGCTTAAATTAATACGTTTATCTTTGATGTTTTTTTGATATAGCAAGATTTGCAACGGTCTGCCTCCTTATTGTTTCCTTCCCTGTGGATTTCAATTAATTACTGACTTACACGCTGTTGTAATGAAATAGATAACGAGACCAAGTTTGACATATTAGAAGATACAAATATTAACAACGAATTTGTACCATTCGGTCAGGATTGATGAAAGTTGTTTGACTGATGACGCAAGATTTATCCTTATCATAACCTTTCATATGGATATTTCAGTCGACACCAAATGAATACAAATTTCAATATCGATCGTATAATGTTAGGCCAGAAAAGTTTAGAATTTCTTTGAAGACATCGGGTCGAATTATGCATTCCGTTTCGCGATTATGGTAAGAATTCTTATGTGCGGAAGCATTATTTGAAATAATTCATTCCGTTGCTGTGGTATTTTTTCCTTTTTGGCAGTATTGCGGCATGCCGCATAGTTTTATTATCCGTGCAGAATCAATAATACCACCCAACATTTAATAAACACTTAGATTGAGAGTTAAGGATATTAATTATGTTCTGTTTAGATATGCCAGAAGATTTCCATACTGATCGGAAGCTATCAACCGCTGGGACAACTTTAATAGCACAATGACGTGGTTCAACGTGGTCTAGCTCTTCATTCATTTATTATTTCCATACTAAATCTACATATATTGCCTCTCTCTTCTATTCTTTGCAAATAACACCAAAACCGTGTTGCTAATGTAATGAATTAGCTTTACTGATCCAGATTTCTTGTTGTTTCCATCTTAATTCGACTTTATCCTTTGATTTTTTTACTATTGCCAGAACTGAAAAATGTGTAAAATCGAATCGCTCATTGCAAAACATTAAGTTGACTCAAGGAATCTGTTTTATTGATGAAATCAATTCAAGTTGGACTTTGGCTATTTATAACGCATTTATTTTATTTTCAGTGGATATTTGTAAGTCGAAAAATTTACTCTGAGTTGTTTTATATTAGAAATTGAAAAAATTCGATCCTGATGGTTTAAGTTAAAAGAAGTAGCCTGATGTGTAAGTCTGTCCGGTGACTCAAATTCCACAAAACCTGTTACCTGTTTGTATATGAAATTCTTAAAAGTTTCTTGGGATAACTTTTTATTCATTCTTATTTGCAGCAATTTGTATTTCTCCATACATTTTTAATATACGAGTATATTTCTGCCATGATAAACTGCTTTTTTAAGTGAAAATGTCTGGTGTCCTATATTCATTGATCTCAGTCCTTATCAGTCTTTTCAATCTTAGAGTTTGATCTTACACTAGACTTTGTGTGTGGTAGAATTGAATAATTTATTTATTTTCGTATACAGCATGTCTTTTTTGATTAAAACTTAATTATACCATGAATATTTCTCTTTTTTGTTTGTACAAAAAAAAAAAAATCTAAAACACTTTAAGCTGTTTAAGTGGCAACCATGTCTTTGTTGTTCTTGTGTTGGGTTTATGAGTTTTAATTTCAGCAGCGTGTAAGTGGGAGTGTCATAATCATCATGGTAAAAGTTATTACACTTGTAGGCTTTTCTTGCGTTGATTTTTGTTGTTCTATATTTAACTAGTTGTGTGCTAAAGTATGTGAATAGGTGGAGAGGTTTATAAGTTATTAAGGAGCTAAAACAAGACACACTCAGAGTTAAAATG
Organism: Bellardia bayeri; assembly: GCA_950370525.1. Taxonomy (NCBI): domain Eukaryota; kingdom Metazoa; phylum Arthropoda; class Insecta; order Diptera; family Calliphoridae; genus Bellardia; species Bellardia bayeri. Next base: position 73,291,395 of record OX493267.1, on the reverse strand, counting down.
TTTCATTTATGAAGCACAATATTTTCATTATAATAAGAAATATGTATGTCAGTTTGTATCAACTCAAAATTTAATTAAAACTTTAATGTTTTCTTATTTAAAAAAATATTAAAATTAAAATTGATTTCATGGACATTTTGTGTGAGGAAGAAATAAGTACCTGAGAGAAACAATCAAAAATTTGGTATACAGTTGCAAGATAACACCATATTTTATATTATCAAAAACTAAAAATTAAAAGTTAATATTTTGTTGGTCGTCCATTCAACTTAATTACAGTCTCTAGTCGCCTTTTCATGGAATTTACAAGAGGTTTAGTCACATCTCTAGTAATCTTGTCCCAATCTTTCGTTAAAGCTATTCGGAGTTCGTCTTTGGATAAAATGCTTCTGTTTCTGACGTTCCTGTCTAAAATTTCCCACAGGTGTTCTATGGGATTAAGGTCAGGACTTAAAACTTTAAAATTTGTAAGTAGTCTTGGCTACTAGTTAAACCCAAACCATTAAAGACCCACTGCCGTGTTTTACTGTAGCACTAAGGTTCTGTGGAACCAGCTAACTATTTTCTGTCCTCCAGACCTATCCTCTTGATTTTGACCCAAAAAGTCTCAAATTTACCCTTATTAGTAAATATTATATTATTCCAGAAAGATTGTGAAGATTATAATTAAGCTTTTCTCTACGTTTGATACGGTTTACTGCTGAAATATACGGTGTTTTCTAGGTACTCTTCCATGAAGTCCATGGTTAAGCAGCCGTCTTGTAATTGTCGATGCGCTTACTGGGTCACCGCGTGTTTAATAAATATCTTCAACTATTTTGACTGCGTTAGACTTTGGAGTTTTCTTGACCTCTCTGACTATTATCAATGAACACATTATCAATTAGAGAGCGTGTGCGACCGTTATGTTTTACAGTTTTTGGTATTTCCTCGAGCTTTACTTTTTTTCAATAACGTTTTGAATAGTTGACCGGCTTTTGTTCACAATTTTAGCATTATCTGGGAGAGATTTTCCGTTGCTTCGATGCAACACTTTTAAATCTCTAACCTCTACTGGTAAATCTTTGCCACATGCCAATCGGCTTCTTAAATAATTTCCTAACTCTGTACCATGGTGTAATTAGGCAAGGTGAGTGCAAATCGGCAACAAATACAACACAATACAGAAATAACGGGTATTTTGTTTGTGTAAAATAGAGTACTACTGTCAAAAACACTTGAAAAAGTATTACTTTTGACATAAGTAAATTGTAAACAAAGTCAGTCAGCTGTGCTACTGCACTCACCTTGCATAGTTACACTATGCTCTGTACTTACAAAATTATTACAAATTTTATTTATAATTGCATTAAGAAAGTACTTAATGTACGATCTACTCAGACTGTACTTATTTTATTCTATTTTTACGTTGTGCTCTTCTCTTAAGAGCACTTTCTCTTTTGTTAAATCAAACCTGCCTATACGAGTATAACATATCTTTCAGTAAGAGGAAAAGTCAACTTTTTAATAAAAGTAAGCCTATCCGAAACATTTTATAAATATAGTTTGAAAATATAGACTTCTTCACATAAGTTATTGTTCGCTGTATACTAAATTTTGACTCTGACTGCAGTAAGTAAGATATCGTGAAAATGAAGAACTAACAGTTTAAATACTTAACAAACCACCCTCGTAACTGTAAAGACTAAGGTAAAGTTGGTTCCACTACTCCTATACATACATATATATATTGCTAGTTATTACTCGTATTATTATTGTTGTTGTTCTTTCATTTCACTCCCACTCACGCCTTCAGTGCAGTGTAATCTAAGAGCCTTACAAGATGTCGCCATCATCGGCTAACCGAAAGGAAATGCTTTCTGTGGCTTTTCAGTTCTTGCTCTTCTTGTTCATATTTTTCTTCCTAAGTTCGTTTTTAGTTTATGGCGTTTTTTGCTTCTTTTTTTGTTCTTGTTGTAGTTGTTGTACGTTTTGCTCTGAAGTACCTTTATGTATATTTTGCTGTGTTAAACACGTTTTATTCCATTTTTTTGATATAGCAGTTGTTCTTCATACATACATACATACTCGTATATATTTTTTTATACTTATTCTTTGCTTCTGTTGCTTTTTCGTTTGGCATTAAGTGGAGATGGTGCTACTAAAAGTACAACGCCTCCAGCAACTGACACCATATTCGGTTATTACTTGTTTGTTTGTTTGTTTTTCTTGTTTGTTCCCTTAAAAATATTCTGTTTGGTCCAATTTGTATTTAATTTAAAAGAAAATTATCGTAAGTATTAAAGGTGATTTTAAAGGAAAACATTGTCTATTCAACTACATATTATAGCAAAAGTTTAAGACGTCCTTTTCATTATTGAATATTTAATATAGTGTTTCTGTATAATATCTTTGGACAATGTGTATAAATAACACAGAACGCGGTCTAAAATTACTAAAACATTGGTCACATAAAATCCGTCCACACTTTTTTGTAGAAAACTTCTTTAAGGGAATTATTTTTCAAATAACTACCCCGTTATTCACTCAAACAAATTAAACGGCTGGAATAAAATTTTGCGAGTGCTGGTTTTAAATTTGGGTGACTTGACAAATTATCAAGCTTAAACAAAACCTACATTAGGAGGGATTTCGGTTCTAAATACGACTTACTTAAATGACGATAGTGTTGCATCTAACACTTTGTTATGAAACGAGAGGACGGGGTTGCTTTACCTTTCCAAAAAGAAGAGGGTTATTTTTTTTCGTTCCAGATGCATAAATGCATAATAAAGTTGTTGTTCTATTCTTCGAGAATTTGGAGAAGCTGCCTTTTTTCAATAGAAAACAGTATCATTTGTATTGTGTATAAAACCAGATGTCACTAAATCAGCTCGGTATGATAGTTTCACTCATGATTATGTTAGAAGTCTTTTGTTGTATTTTATTCTGAATACCTTTGGTTCTTACAACAATACAATTGGAATGGGTCGACAGAGCTAAAGCAATAATAAAGCTCCATTTCCAATAGAGGAGATCTTTAAAGAGAAGCAATTTTTTAACCATTCTTGATTAGCTTGATTTTGTTTTATTTTTCGTTATCTACAAATTAATTAAACATTCGGTATATGCCAGTATTTTTAAGAAATAACAAAAAGACTATTTTGGAAGATAAGGTAAGGTCACACACGACAAATATTTACTAAAAAAAAATCGTAACCACATTCTTTAGCACATATTTGTTTGACGCTATTTGACCTTATAAGTGTTTTGTAAGAACAAGCCACATCAAATAAAATAAAACTAAATTTGTTTGTATAACTTCTTTTTAATAAAATAAGTCTCTAATATAAATAAAAGAATTTAAATATATTTTACTTAATGGTTACGCCTTTTTTGCCAAATATTTGCCATGTATGACCGTACCTTTAGAGCTAACTCTAGTATTACTTAACCGTTTTTGGCCTATTTTTTACTTAAAAAAATGTCATCCACCTAGGCCTTTCCCATCAAGGCCCTATCGAATCTACAACAAATGACAGATGGTTGACATATGTAAATAGCATCTTATAAGAACCCAGAATAAATAAACCAATACATCGCTTTGTGTCGTTTCGTTTTGCGTTTTTTTTTCGAAGTTGTGTCACTGCTTAATTAGTATGTACTAATTTTCACTTCGCGTCGTTAGATTTTCGAGGTTACGTTGTTTTGGATTCGAGTCTTTAATTTTTTTTTTTTTTTTCAATTTTTATAAAATTCGCAACATCATTAGATGCTAAAACGATGACCCGTACAAGAAGTGCTTTGATGTCCGAAATGGTATCCTTGCTTTCTATTTGGAATTAAAATCAAGTTGCACAGAGTATACCATTAAGTAAAGTGGTATTTCAGACAGAAGCAAAAAGCATATTTGATGACATAAAAGGTAAAACATTATAATACAAGCAATTGCTACAAGGAAATTTATTTTACGTTGAAAAAAAGCTGTTCAGAAAACATTGAAAAAAATTGGACCAATTTATTACGAAATAAAGCCGACGACTTTATTTTCGTAAAACATATCTTTGATCTTGACTTGCTTTGCTATCTTAATTCACTTTGCGTCGTTTCAATTTTCGTCGTGTTTTTGGAACGTAACACATTTTACATTTTGGCGACCCCTGGTTGTGAAACATCAAACATAAGTACGGTTTGTGTATTTGCTAAAACTTAGTTGAGACAGATAACTTTTTAGTTCCACAAATGTATAAAATTAGTATGTATGGATGTATATTTAAACAGTAGCAGCGTAATTATCTGTCTAAAAATCAATTTTAATAGGAAAGAGATTAATTAACAAATACGATTGTAAAAAGCTGTCAACTTCATTTCTCTTGGTTTGAAAAAAATAATCGGAGCTAAAATGTACAAAAGTCTATAACGCAATATATAAGCATTGTTCACACAAAATCCGGTCGATTAAATAATTAATATTATTATTAAAAAACATACACCCGAGATAGGTTTGTATCTACTAACTTATTTTTCTTCTTAAATGGTCCAAATTTATTATTTTTTTATGTTTTAGTTTTTGTTTCAAGCAAATATTCTACCTGTGTCAAGAGATATAGACAAAAAAAAGTCACGGGCATAAGATAGCCAAAAAAGTGAATACATTTGTACCCGGGTGTGTGTTCTAGAGTTAAATTTCCTTTGACAACAGCCAAAGCTGTCAATTGTCTAATTCAATGGTAACAATTAGGCGCGTTTATATATTTTTCCATTACATCAACCTGGGGACTAATTCTCGCATTCGTATGCGAATAAATTTTCATTCGGACGTTCGAATTTTTTATTTAGTGTTGTAATACGTACTTATTTAAGGTTTCTACAGCACTGAAGCAATGAATCGATTCCATTCGTATTGAGTACCATCATTAGAAAATTTTGCACTTACGAAATAAATTTCGATTCGATAACAATTTCGATCACGACGCCAGAATTAGCCCCATGATTTCTTCGGTAGAGATGCGTTACAGCTTTGAATAATGGCAAAAATACATCGGACGAAAACTTCACGGAAGAGTTGTGACGTCTAATACGATGCAACAAATGTTTCTGCGGGCATTCTTTTATATATATGATATGAAGTGGTGCAAAAGGATTGCTTTTAAAGCTACTGTGGCGAATTGATTTGCAAATCATTGTCATTTTACTAAATTTAGTATCTTATAAATGTTTCAATCGTAATAAGACAGTTGTTGTTTTTTTAAAACTTTGTTGTTGTATTTGCACTTTTATATCTTGTCCTTACAATTGATTGATATTGGATTCGGGTTTACATTTTTCGATAAATTATATTTTGATATAGGAGCAAAACGATTTCAATCATGCACAGTTAATGTCCTAATATTTTGCGATCATATCTTTCTTAACATGTTCAATATTACTAGAGAAGAAATGGATGCCGTTGCTAAATTAGGCTAAATGGTTACTTGAGAATAGAAGAAGAACTTTTTTACTGCACTCAAATAATTTCAGTAGGGATGCCAGTCACGAAATCCAGATCACGAATTCGGGATTAGTCAAATTCCTAAAATCCCGGGATATGTTTTTAAAATCACGGGATTTGTTTTTAAAAATCCCGGGATTAATAAATGCAGAAAATTTGTGTTTGTAAATAAATACGGGATTTTCAGGATTTGACAAATCCCAAATCCCGAGATTTGTTTTAAAAAATCCGGGGATTTAATTAGTATTTGTGTAAAAGATCCAAAAAGATATAATTGTTTTTATCTGTTTTTTTTTTTTTTTTTGGCATACGCAAATACAAAACATATATATTTAACATAAATCAATGCTTTTTTAGCATTTTAAATAAAAGAAAATAAAAGAGATCTAATGACAGATTCCAAATTAAATCAGTAATTGAAACATAATCCGAAACATTTTAAAATATCTACAAAGTCACCAACAAATTTTTTGATTTGAAAGTTCCTATAAATTGATTTAATTGATTTTAAGGCTCAATAAATAACAGATGAAGAATTTGTTTTACTTAAACAAATAGTTGTCATTTTAAATCCGGTTAAAGTAACAGTGAAGGCGTTTGTCGCAGTGATATAAATCTCTGCCGATGTTTTTATTTAAGCTCAAAGAGATATCAACGGCCCCTATTATGAGCTGTATTCAACAATCGATATTCGCTGGCTATCGAAAATCGAGTATCGAATGTACAATTTGTATTATGAGTTGGCATCACTATCGAAAATTTCGTTATTCAACGAATTTTTTATCGAACACAAATTTGCTGTCGACGCTGTATAAAACTGTGCAAAATTTATTAAAATTGTAAAGCTTTGTATAGACGGTTGTCAGATCTTACAACGTTGTCCGAAAAATTTTCAGAGAATGTCTAATTACCGTGTAAACTTAAAATTTCTGTCTACCAACGTTGTAAGAAAAAGCATTGACAATTTAACTTTTGCTAAAAATTTTTAATGTCAGTACATTGCTAGCACATTGCTAAATCTGACAACATTGTATGATCTGACAACCGTCTATACATAGCTTAAGTACTTGTTTTTTTTTTTTTGGTTTTAGTCAAATTACTTTTGTTAATATCCTGTAGGTCTAAGGCCGTTAGTATAAAACAGCAATTGGAGAAGTTCGTTTCTCTCATGGAAGAAGAAGTATTTGTGCCCTAAAGTATACTCAAGTGGTGGAATCTATTTCCAAAATGTTGGCAGCATCCCTCAGCCTTTTTCTGCTTCTGCCCAGTTCTAGTAAGGATTCATCTTCATCAGAAGAAACATCAAACCATAATTCCGTGGAGGTCATTTCAAATTTAATTTATTTTTCTTTAAGAATTTGTAAACAAATATAGCGCAAGCTGATAGGAATGTACTAGAATAACCAAAAAAGAGTAATTTTCACAATAGCGTTTTTTCATCGAATGTGCAACATAATACCAAATGAAAATTCGTGCAATAAGCATTTTCGAACACACTCGAAAATCGAATTTTTTTCATTAAAGGCAACAAAAAGTGATTGCATATTAAGCGGTGAACTGGTGAAACCAAAAATCAAGAAAGAGGGATTTACTTAAAACTTTTATATTTCTAAAAAAAAAAATCCAATATTCAAGAGTGAATTTAATAATGAAATAAAAATATTTGTTATTAAAAATTAATGAAATTCATTTCATTGATAATGAATGTAATTTATATATGTAAAAGCCCCCACAACAATGTCTGTAATAGTATGGAATCAATTTGCCAACAATTTTGCCCACAAGCGTTGATTGTGAACCATGTTTTACGTCAGCGTCATATATTGGTAACAAAATTAAACCAAGATTCTCTTTAATTTAGAAGCCTTAATATTTTTAAGAAGCTTTTTTACAATCGAACGATAATATTTTATTTCTTTTGAATTAATATAAAAATTGAAGGCGAAATGACATATTTTTCTCTATCTAATTTTCAATGTAATGTTATTATGTTTTTAAACTATTATTGGTTTATAAAATACAAAATGTGCTTAATAAACATTTAGTAAATTTAAAAATTATAATTATTAGTACAGAAAATGTTTATTTTTAAACATATTTATATTTAATATATGTATGTAAGTTACTTTTTTGAAATAAATAGTTTTTATTATTAATAAACCAATTTATTTTAATAAGAAACAAAAATCCCGAAATCCCGGGATTTACATTTTTAACATCCCAAATACCAGGATTAGCAAATCCAGTTCCGTTTGGCATCCCTAATATTCAGACACACAAGAGAATTTCTACCTAATCAAATTCAATTGTATTTATATTTATACCCTGTGTGTTTATACCCTTTTTGATAACAGCCAATAAAGTATTAATTTTAAGTACAATTTAAAATCTAAGAAAACAAACGAACCATTCGATAATCCTCATATACGATTCGGACAACAATCGACAAAATTTCCAATTGATAGCCATCAAGGTCAGCACATTAAAACAAAAACAAATAAATAAAAAAAACTCGCTCAAATTGATCGATTTATTGAGCATGAAGTCAACGAAGATTCATTCATAAAACTCTAGTAATCAAATTCATTCTGTGTTAAACTCTCTGTAACAGACAATGAAAATGAAACAATGAATTTGTAGATAAATCCATAAATACTCCCACATCGTTAGTCAAACATGTTTAAGCGGTAGTGCTTTATGGAGATACTTTTTATTAATATCTATTTGTTTTAAAAGAGTCTAATGTTGAATTAAAGTTTTAATGAAATAAATAGCAGAGTTGCCAATAAAAATAATAAAAAATGGGTTGTTTTCTGTTGCTTTTCTTTTATCTGATGTTACTTTCTGCATTTTTTATTATTAACCTACAAATATTAAATTAGATATATATGTACTCGTATATGGTCCTGAGTAAGTGAGTACTATGTGGCATCAATGCGGAAGTTTGTGGCACTTTGTGTTCGCAATAATGTTTATAAATTTTCTACAGATGTTTAACAAGTTGTATGTCGATAAACACGCCATCTGTTGATGAATTTGTTCGTAACAATATTAATACATTTTGATAGTTTTTTTGATGAAATTTTCAGAGGTTGTCTCGGATTTTTGCTCATATCTCTGTTATTTATGGAATGATTTTGCTGATTTTAAATAGCAAACTTCTCGAAAGCATGTCTTACAGAATTATTGAAGATATTGATCCCGAAGATATCTAGGGACTTCAGAAATTTGATTTCAACAGACAGACAGACGGACATGGTTTAATAGACTTCGCTATCTATAAGGATCTATATATATATATAGACTTCTCATGAAGGTGAAGGGTATAATTATAGAGATGTGATCTTGTCTGAAGTGAGAACACACACATTGACAATTTAATTGTACCTTTTATATCTTCTAGTGGTACTTTTTGCAATTTGTACAGTAATGGATGGACAAGAAACCACAAATGAGCAAATTTTTCGTTAATCTAATGTTGCTTTTTAATTTCCTTTTATTGATTTTCATGATTCACATAAAATCTGGTCGAATAAATATCTAAATAGTTATGTAAGACAAAAAGACCGCAAATTGATGTCATTATATAGTAATTGTTGAATTTTGTTAAAACATTGTAGTTTTACATAAGTTTTTTTTTTATATAAGATTCTCATCTCTTTATATGAAAATTATTCACATTTGAAAGCAGTAAGGTTTGACAATAATAAATGACAAATAAATAAATAAATATTGGGCAGATATCCACATTGCATACAGATGTCGTTTCTTTTATAAAAATTGTCAATTACATTTTGGCAAAATGGCGGGTCTATTTCATTAACTAGGTCATGAATTTTCAGTTTTATAACAGTAATTGATTCGATTGGCTCTAACACAGCCCACAAAAAATAATCTACTGGTGATAAATAAAATGAAAAGAATGTGTCACATGTCGCGCCGTCGTATTGATTTCACATGAAAGTGGTATCCATATAATACGCCAAAATTTAGTTGCTGACATCTTTCAGCAAGTTCAGCAAGCAAAGGTTTGCTCTTGGATTTTCAGCAATTTAAATGTCAAATATGCTGCTGTTGAAAAACAAAGTTCTTGTTGAAAACCCCAGGAAGGGTATTCGGTTTGAAAAACAGAATCCAGACATAATCCTCTTGTAATATTTACACAAGTATTTTATTCTTTATATACCTATGCTTAACCTCACGTTGCACGAACAAAACGTCTACCGATTTACTAACAGAAATTTGTTTATGTTTTTATATGAGGGGAAAACGTGTCCATGTTTATGTTCATAGTTTTCTTAGTCAATTTTAAAAATGGCGTTTTTTCTTGTTATGTACTATTGTATGTATTATGTTTGATAATGGCTGACATTGTTTGTTGTTTGGAAAAAATTTCTGACAATATTGTTCGAACATTGACAAGAGTTATTCACATGAGACAAATTCAGAAATTCTTCACTGAGTAAACAAATATATGGCTTGTCAACACTTGTCAAGTTTAAAACATTAGTTATAGTATTTTTAAGAAGCTTCAGAGTTTTTAAAATCAATGCGGGATTTTCAAGTAAACGGTTTTCTTTTTTCTTTATATTTTGATTTGCTCGTGTTCTTATCAGGTTTTAACAAAAAACCTATGCAGTGCGGGTGGATTTTATGTGAACAATACTTTATTCAGTAATTGCAAGAATTGGATATTTTGGTGATTTCTTACTAATAATTGTGGAATGTTCTCAAATTCTCTGCAGTGGAAGACAACTCTAGCTAAAAGATTAAAAACGAATGCAGGTTGAATTTTAGACAAAGAACAAAATGAGCAGCAGCAGGCGCACACATTTCCAGCAAATAAATAATTTGTTTTTCTGTAAACTTAGAGTGACAGTGGTAAAGCAAAACCTTAGATAATGTAAAGCTAAGCTCCCCACATGCACACGCACGCACCAAAAGCAAAATGAAACGAAATAGATGTGAAACACTGATCAATATACAACAACTAAAAAAAAGAGAGAGAGAGAGAGAGAGAGCAAAGGAAACTAGCAGAGAAGTTTTAAAAGCGTGAAGAATTTTTAAGTTTAACGAAGAATATTTTTTTTTTTGAATACTTAGTTTAAAAAGGCAGCGCAGTAACAGCGGCGATTACTATCTAACAGATACCTTAAGGCAGCAAAAGTATCTAAACAAATAATGAAAATAATAAAATGTTTCACATTCAGTTACTCACGAGCGGTCTTTTGGTTTAAAACGTTTTGTTTCATGTAGCGGGTAAAACGATAAGTGCGCAAGCGCGTTTGGCGGTTACATTTTAAAAAATTAATAACAATTTTTCTGAAGAATTATTAAAAAAAAAACTATTAAAACTTCTAAACTAAATTAAATGAAACTAATTTACATAAAGTTAAAAACAACGAATTATTTTAAAGTGAAAAGTTAAATTTAAGTCAAAATAAAACGAATTTTATAAATTAAATATTTATTAAATGTTAAAAATATAAAAAAATTAAATAAATTTATTATAAAGTAAATACAAATTTTAAGCAAAATTAAAAGTGAAAATTAAAATTAAGAATATTCAACTTGAATTGAAAACAAATTGAAAAAAGTGTTTTGTTTTTTACAAATAACTATTTGCTAGGTGAAAATTTCTAAAAATTAAGAAGAAAAACAAATTGTTTAACAATTTTATTGGCTGGTTTTAGCCTTCAGTTAAGACAAAAAAATTTCATGCAAATTTTGTTACAATTTTGTTAGCAACAAACCAAAACACAACACAACAACAGAAAAAAAAAACTTAAATTCTGGTTTTCTCTAATTTCTTAAGAAGTTTGACTGGCGTCTTTTTGGTTTGTCACAAAAGTAAAAACAATCAACCAGCCCACCACCTGTTCTAATGCGCTTTATTTTGGCAACTTTTCAAACGATCGCATGAGCAACAGCACACGCAAATAACGTGGTAAGTTTACAAACGCCTTGATTTTTATTTTCATACATACACTTACTTCTTTTTTATTTTTCTTTGCCACACACTCAAGGAAAAATCTTGTTTGAAATAAAAAGTTTTCAATTGAGAATTTGTTTAAAAGTAAGTTTTTTCAGTAACAACTTTTTCAAAAATTAGATATTAATGAAAAAAGAGTCATCCCTCAAATAGATGTAATATTTCTTAATTGCCTCATCTAGAAAAAAATTGTTGGTTAGGGACTGAAAGATTTTAAATTTAAATAAATCATATGAATGAACTTAGTCCTGATAAATGGTTAAGAAAGAAATTTATCTAAAAAATTGTCTCCCCTAATATTGCGGTTTTTTAAAAAATGGTAATCTACATCAGGGTTGGCAAACATGGTATAGAAGTCCAGGGCTTTTACATGCAGTACCGTCCATAGGAGCTGACCACATGGTGCTCTTCACACCGCGTTGACGAACGGCCATTGCATTGCATGCCTTGCAAGACATACAATTCACAATTACTTATACAGCGATTGCACAGATCACTGTACAAACATCTTGTTAGAGTGTTCGGGCTATCTAATCCCTTCCATCAGTAGTTAAGCAAATTCTCATATGCCAAGAAGAAGAAGAATGTTTAAATGAACAAACTCCACCCTAGCCCAACGCAGCCTTTAATCGCTACTGCACTCTAGCCTAGTGTTCTGCCGATCGACCACTTGGGCTACCGACACCTCCCTCGGCAGGTTCTGCTCATTTCAACACCTCTCCCAAGCATAAAGACGATCTGCCATCACTACCTTCAATAGATATGTTGTTGGCAACAACACCTAGAGATAATTTGGTGGTCCGAAATTTGCCACTAGCACAAACACCAGTCTTTTAACCAACTATCTTCATTCTGAGATTTTAGGTTTAAACCACAGCTACCACGTGTATTCATAAAGAGACCTGCAACTAATTATTAGTTAAGGGACGCGTCCACGAGCTTCTAACTGATTTTGTGGCCAAAGATAAGACTCTAGTAAGCTGCGAGTTTATTGGGGTGAAACAATAAACTCTATCCAGTTTCGAGCTCCCTACAGCTTGTGATAATAATAAAAAAAGGTTCGAAGTCTTTTCAAACTAACTATAATATTTAAACAAATACAGGCAAAACCCGGTATAACGAACAATATATTGTCAAGTCTATTGGTTAAATCGAAAATGCATTATATCGAGATATATTTTTTAATATATTTCAATAGGTGTAACTTTAGGAGGCGTGTCATAAGACAAAGTTTTCTATAGATTCTATAAATTATTTCAAATATGATTTATTTTACTACGAAACGAGCATTGTTTCTTTCTCTTTCCAAGTAGAAGAGGTTTAATTTTAATTTGTTTAGATGCAATACCGCAAATTAAAATTTTTACTCTATCCTTCGATAACTTTCTTTCCGGAGCACTAATTTTTTAGTGCAAACAAATTCTTTATCTGGTAGCAGTATAATAATTTCTCCCCTGATTATAAATCCACCATTATAAAGCTTTTTTGAATTTCTGTGGGTTTGATTTTTAAAGCAATTAAATTAACTAAAATATTGTTAGTTTTTTCTATTGTCAAAAAATCAACGCGAAAGCTCAATTTCCATTAAAAATCATTTTAATTTGTTGAGTCATTCTTGATAGACTGATAAAATTGTCAATGTTAAAAATTTGGTCGTTCGTTATATCGAATATTAAATTGTTTAAACAGTCGTTATATAGAGTATTTTTAGATGTATAGAACTTTGAAATTTAATAAAAGAAAGATGATTTTTTTAAATTAACATAAAATTTACGTTATTCAAAAGGTAATCTTCTAGCATTTTAATTTAAATATGACACCCTTGTTAAGTAATTCGAACATAACTATGATTTTAAAAATAAATTTACAAAATTTGGAAGCGTTGTTCAGGCGTCAGTCTATACATGTTGAAATGCCAAACCTAACCAAACCTACCAAAGATCTATATATCTAAACGAAACACCCTATATAATATAACGTTAAAAACTTTGCTGTATGTTTTGTTATTATTTAATAAATATTAAAAATGGTACCGTGGAGTTCTAAAAAGTACATTTTATTTATAAAGTTGGTACAAAATTCAAAAAGCTATTTTCCATCCCTGATCTGACATATTTAACTTAATGAGCAAACAAGCTAAATCCACTTTTTTAACTTAGTTAGTCAAATGGAATTGATATAAAGTAACGACAATCTAGTTTTAGCTCTTCTACTGATATCAAAAATAGCTGTTTGTAACTTTACAACAAATAGCAAATATCAAGTGTAATTATAGTAATGCAACACAGTGTATTCCTCTGTGTGTGAAAGAACGTGTTGTTGTTCATATTCAAAGATTTCTTTGCAATCTTTAAAATTATGATATTTTTGTGTGAAAATAGCATTTCATAAAGAAGAACATATCAACGACCAGTGTTGTCCACACGATAGAAATTCATGTGCTGATAAAAATTGTTCGCTTTGTTAAGGTTGGCGATTTTTTAATTTACATTTTATGTAGCCTTCATTACGTATTATAATAATTATTACGAGTATGTTCAAATATTTGCCAAGTGTTTTGCTGAAATCTAAATAGTAAAATATTATACGACCACTTCTAAGCAAAGTAGTTATTGAAAGTAAGTTATTAAGTAGTTGTTGGGTTATTTATATTTCTTTGTTTTACTATTTCTGACAACATTATTAATTGTTTAAATTTTAACAAATAATAGTACATCTGGTCACCTTAATGATAAAATATTGTTTTATCTATTTTTTAACTTTAGATAGAATAGTAAGAGTTTACATTAAAGTACTTTTAAGACAATATTGTTATCTGTTTTGCACAGTTTATTTTCTATTTAAGTATTTAACGTATTTAATTAAATATTTAACTAAAAAACTCATTTCTGCAACAGTACCTTAATTCCTATTATCCCCCACAAATTTAGAAAAAATTATCAAAATAATAAATTAGTAATAAAATTCTTACTTTTAAATAATGTCAACAGATTCAGTTGTTTTTATTATTAAAAATTTATTTAAATATTTAAAAGATATGTAGTTAGAAACATTTTTACAAACATAAGACGCTTATTTATTAAAAATTTTTTAAATGATCATTTGACAGGGAATGGCGCCTCTTTTAAGTTTCTTTTTTTTATACATATGTGGCTTTCTCAAGAGGAATGACCCCTAGCAAGTAATTGTTTATTAAACTTATATTTTTTATTGTCTCGTTTATTAATATTAATCTTTAAAATCAAGTCCATTCAGAATGATATTCTGTAAGACATCTGTCATATTAAATTTTATTACGTTTCAAATAATCAAAATATGTTTACGTTCTTTTAAATGTTAATAAAAATAATATTATTTTATTAATAAGTCTGGTTAAATGTTTGTAAATTTAATTAATAAAATTTTAATGTTATGAGAATATAGAGACGTGACTACTGTTTTGCATAACTATAAATACACCGAACTTTTCTCAGCTTTGTAAGTTAAGGAAAAAGTAAAACAATTTAACCTGCATGTTGTTCACATGAACAAAAATACAAATATTATTTAACAAAGAGAAAATCATTATTTCTATACCAACCATAAAAAACATGGGGGTTATTCCGTTTGTAACACATCGAAATATTATTGGTTGTACCAAAAGTCTATATGGGTCCTTATAAGATTCTAAGACGATTTAGCCATGCCCGTCCATCTGTTAAAGGGTCGCAAAAAAGAAATAGAACAATGAAATTTTTACCAAATATTCTTTGATCCAGCGAAATGTTTTGTATTGCAATGAGCCAAATTCAGTAGTATCCAAGTTATAGACCAAAGTTTCAAACAACCTTGATATTTTCAAATAATTTTTTCTAATTTTTTTAAATAAGTATAATAAAGATAATATCATGAAAGTTTAAAGTGCTACGAATCGGTCCATGATTTCTTATAGCCCCCAAACAAATGTCTTCCCGAAATATTGCTTTATGCTGCACAAATGTCTAGAAAATTCTGTAAAAATAAGTTTTATGCTAAGAAAAATCTAAAAACAATATTTGGTTTGCATCTTACTTGTTTATTTTACCTCTTAAAAATGTATAAAAAATTTAATTAGTGTTTCATAACTACAAATACACTGATATTAAAGTAATTAAAAAAAACAATATTTACAGCCGTATTCATAAAAATTTAATAAAGGTTTACGAACCATTATTAAGCGTAATTCTTTAAAGTTGTATTCATAACAGATTATTAGCTAAACAACCCTTTTTTATATTTTGCGCATTATTATACCCTACACCAGCATACTGGGGAGGGTATATTGGCTTTGTGCATATGTTTGTAACGCCCAGAAATATTGCTCCAACTCCCACCTTAAAGTATACGGATCGGCTCAGAATCACTTTCTGAGTCAATCTAACGATGTCCGTCTGTCCGTCTGGCTGGCTGGCTGTCCATGTAAAGCTTGTGCGCAGAGTACAGGTCGTAATTTTGAAGATATTTCGATAAAATTTGGTGCGTGATATTTTTCGGCCCAAGGACGGATGGGATTGAAACTGGTGGCAATCGGTCCATTATTTCACCTGGCCCCTATACAAAAGTCCTCCCGAAATTAGAGTTTACTGATCATAAATGTTTCAATTATGAAACGAACCAAACAAATTTCATCACAAATGAGTGGTAAATGAAGCCAAATCACATATACAAATTTTGTGCAGATCGGTTAATAATTATTCGTAGCTTACATATAAGGCCCACTTCCGAAAATCACTTTGAAGCACATAACCCACTTAAAAATGTTGGTATCCAAATAATATTTAACACATATATATTCCATATGTATACAAGCAATACGGTACAATTTTATTCTGATCGGTTAATAATTAGTCGTAGCTCCCATATCAGGCCCACTTCCGAAAATCACTTTAAGATCATAAATTTTTTAAGAATGTTGGTAATCAAATAATAGTCGACACAAATAATATACAGAAATGATGACACCTAATTTTATAATGGTCGGCCCGTAATTAGTCGAAACTCCCATATAAGACCCTCCCCGCAATCAAATTTAACCTCCATAAATCTTTTAAAAGTATTTATATCGAGATAAAGTTTAACATACACAATTTTTATATTCACAGAAATCATGACACTAAATTTTTGGATGATCGGTCCATAATAGGTCATATCTCCCATATAGCGCACATTTCTGAAAAACTGTTTTATACATATACTGGGTGTAGGGTATTATATGGGGCGGTTTGACCGACTATACTTTCCTACTTGTTCATATTTGCGAAATATAATAGAAATAAATTCGTTTGACTCCAATACGAATTTATTCGGCAGCCAAAAAGAGATATCATTGCTGCTCAATGTTAATTCTTGAGGTTGTGAACCTCCGTCAGTTTTTTTTTTTTAATTTCTTTTCGATGCTTAGCGGCTTGTTTTTTGGCTTATATTTCTGTAGCAGTCCACTGCGTTCTTAACTGGAACATCGATCTTTCGTGGCCCGTGCATAAATCGTTGAAATTAAGTAAGTTGTTAAGAGAATAAAAGGCAAAAAATACACCATAACAATTTTTTAATTTTTATGCAATTATGCACACGCAAACTAATATAAAATATACACAACAGACTAGTGATGTGTAAACAATCAAAACAAACAAGAAAAAACTCGTTATTCGAATAAAATTATTGTGATAAAAACAAAAATCATTGAAATTAGTTTTTTTTTTCATTGTTTTGTTGCTTTTTTAGTTGATAAACAGATTATGATATATTAATTGTTTTACTGAAATGTCTCTTTTTATACAAATAGTAAAAATGGTTTACATATAAGAGATGGGTATGTGTTGATAATCGTTTTTATGCATCATTAATATTTAACTGACACATACAGATAATAGTGATGCTACCCTATGGCTTAAAAGTTCGTTGAAACGTTTATTAGTTAATGCATTGTTTATGAATACGAATTTTTACCAAAGGTTTGTTAAACAAAATTTGCATACAAAATTTTCTTAAAGTACATTTCAAGTCTACTTTAATTTTTTCTGAATAAGACCGACAGTCTTTAGTTAGCTAATGGCATTGGCTTAACTAATGATTCTGTACTCGCAATGCTTAGTTTTCCATAAGAATAACAAATAATAGTTAAACAATAGTTAGTATTTTAGTTTGCCAATGGTTAACTAATGACCGAGAATTCGGCCATTAAAGTGTTGGTTAACTAATTTGTACTTTAAACCTATATCAAGATTTTTTGTGCATACGCCTATTAGACTTTAATAATGTGTTAGGCCTCCTTTCTTTTGAATCAACTCAAAAATTCGATCCGGCTACTATTCAACTTGCCACAGACAACAGCTTTTGTCGAGCTATAGTCTGGAATTTGTTTTAGCGGTCTACTTATAATTGATTTGGACACATTTAACTCACATTGATTAATAATCTGATCAAGATTCTATATTGTGTTGCTGGCACAGTTTATAATTCTACGATTGACCCCTTCAGAAAGCTTTTTATCGGACCGCATGATTATTTGAGAAATTTGTTACTACAACGTGTGAAACATTAATTTTATTTTTGCAATTGCTCGAAAACTTAAGCCACATTTAATATACATACACAGAAATTTTACCATTTTCAAAATCACTAAAGTACGAACCAATCGGCATTTTTTACTCGTAGCAAATAATGAGAATAAATAGCAATTATACTTTTGTTTTTCAAGTATTCTTCTTTGTTTATCATAAATTGTAATTATAGTTACGAAACACTAACAAAATATTAATGCACAACTTCTCTTTTAAATTAATACAGTGTTCTCCTAAATTTTAAATAAAAAGAGATCATTAAAAAATTTTACAAGCTTTAACAAACTGTTTATAACTTTACAACAAATAGCAAACATCAAGTGTAATTATAGTAATGCAATACAGTGCATTTAGCAATATATGTACTAGGTAAATTTTAAAATTGCCATAAAAGACATTTGAATTCAGTTACTTAAACTTAACTCTTAATTTTTCTTTAATTTTTGATAATTTTAGTCAAATTTGTTTCTAAAAATCATTTATTTAGTAAATATTTGAACGTTTTTCTACTTTACAATATTTGAATGTTAATAAGACACATTTATTAATATTTATATCATTAAATAAACAAACACTGTTCTGTATTTGTTATTTAAATTTAATCACGATACAAGTTTTTATTTAAGTGTCTAAAAAAAACTACACCATTTCCACACAGTAAATCCAAAAACAATGTATATTACACATTTCGCAGCGACATTAGAACACCAGGCAGCCCAACTTCCACTTTATCATATATTTTTTGTCACAAAATAATTTATTTTAAACGGTTTTGAAAACTTACAATCCCAACACAAATATAACCAATTCCTCTAAAGTGGAAAGTTATATCACAATACTGGTTTGTGAAATATATTTTATAATTTTGAACTTGAAAAAAAATATTGCCCCGTTTTACCCAACCTCTGATCTACACAATAAATTTTAACAATTTCATTTTATTTGATACCATTTCTCCTGGAAATGGTGTTCGAATAACAAACATTGTAGCTCAACATAAAAAGCAACACTTCTAAGTTATTAACAATACAATGGACATTAACAATATTGTTAATTACAAAATGTCACCAAATGTTGCAAGTGTCAAGGGCCAGTACACCGATGTCAGGCAAATCAATTGTAAAAGCAACATAGATTTGAACATCTTAATCAACTTTTTCAACATGCTAAATAAAAACAATTTAAAAGCAACTCAAAATCAGCCACTAACCAAAATAAGAAATTCATGTTTAAATTCATTACCCAGTAATTAGTTAAAATGCTAAATTTTGGCACTTTACTACTTACACAATAGCGGCATTTTTTAAATTTATTTTGAAACATTTATACAATATCAATTAGTATTGTTAGCTATGACCTATGATGGAATGTACTTATGTATATATTGCCAGAAAGATGGGCAATATATAGCTTAAGGCCAAGAAAGAATCAAGCAAATTTCGGATAACCTGTTTGAAAGTGAAAGTCTGGTCTGGACTATAAGGCGGACGTGGAAAAACTTACCAACCACTTTTTTCTAAATAGTTTTTAAAAGTAGTTTGAAACATGTGGTGGAGCGTTGTCATGATGGAATATTACGCCTTTCTGTCTGACCCTTTATTCTGGGCGTTTTGTTGGTCAATGCTCGCTTTAAACGAATTAGTTGCATTCGGTACAAGTTCCCTGAGATTTCATTATCTCATAATATTCCCACCAAATACAGAGCATTACCCCAGCGCCATGGCTTTGGTGTCGATTAGGCTAGTTGGCCGGGTTGCACACACGATCTCTCACACTTCGGCTTTTCGTAATGAATACATTTTCCTTTGCAAGTAAGGATTCGTTACAAAAATTATTTTCTTACGCAGCATTTCACAAAATCGTCTTTCAAGGTCACTCGGCTTCAATTTGTATGAGCCGGATGAATTCTGCCGCTAGCTGGTTTATGTCTAATCTTATAAAGCATTGTTCACAAAAAGGCATTCGAATATAGATTTCGTAATATTTAAGAAAATCTGAAAGAACAATCTGAAATTCATTTCCTCTTGTTTTTCTATTTGGGCCAAAAAGAAAATTGTAATCATACCACGATAGCGTTCGCCATTCACATAAATTATCTTCCTTTGTCATCTTTAAAAAGGGCGGTCCAATGATGCCACCGGCCTATAATCTACACCAACAGTCCATTTTTCAGGATACATTGACAGTTCTTGCAATGCATCTGGCTGCTCTTCACACTAAATACGAGAAGTTTGCTTGTTTACGTATACCTTCAACCACAAATGATCTTCGTCGCTGAACAAGATTTTCCGATTAAAAAAAAAGTGGATTGAAATACAATTTTGCCAACAAAAGTATACCGTTGTGGTAGATCTGAACGTAATATTTTCTTTGTAAGTTCCTGGTTTCTTTTAATACATTGTTTATTGTAGACCAATACCTTACTTTCCATCGGGATTACGTTTCAAAAAAAAAAAAACACGACGCAAAGTGAATTAAGATTTTCTATAGCAAACCATGTCCAGAATGAAGATAGGTTCTAGGGTTACGAAAATACTAAGTCCTCAGCTTTCTTTCATAAAAAATTGGTTCAATGTTAGCAGAACAGCTATTTGTTCAACGTAAAATAAATTTTCTTGTAGTTATACTCGTTGGATAATGCATTAATTTGTATGTCATCAAATAAGCTTTTTGCTTTTGTCTGATATACCATTTTACTTAATGACTTAATCCAAATAGAAAGAAGGATTCCATTTCGATCATCAAAGTGCTTCTTGTACGGGTCATCTTTTTAACATCAACATAATGATAACATAACTTAATGATGCTGCAGATTTTGCAAAAATTTCATAAAAAAAAATTAAAGACTCGAACCTAAAACAATGCAACCTCGAAAATCTAGCGAGGCACAGTAAAATTAGTACTAATTAAGCAGCGACGCAACTTAAACGCAAAACGAGGTATTGGCGTATTAGTATTTACAACCTGTGGTAAGGTTTGCTTGCATCGTTTCGGCACATAATTTAAAGTAATTTTAGGAAGCGTTATCCTTTTTGCATACATTGAATATGACATGACAATTTTTCAAGAAATTTGTGTACGATTTTCTTTCAATTTTGAATTTCCATTGCTTAGGTTTTTTACAAATTCTTGCCACAGATTTTATGTGAACAATGCTTTGGTTTGTGTCCATGTTGCATTCATTTAATGTTCATAATTTCTTTATCCACAAATAATTAAATGAAATATTACTGTTCTGTGCTGTGTATTTAAAATTTAATCACGACAAAGTTTTAAATGCAAAATACACCAATTCCATAAAACATATTGCTTTAAATTAGCGATTGTTACAAAACGTTTTTAATGAAAAATTGCTGGAGTTCATAACAAATTATTTGTTTGTTAATAAACATTTATTAATTTAACTAACTTTTAATAACCATGTTTTTTTTTTTGAAATGGTGTTAAGTTTTTATTGTGTTGTACCATTAAGAGTAAATCAAGTGTGTCAGTCTTTTACTAACAATGCACTTGAAAAGTTTAACACTAATGACAATCATGATATTTATATTGTCAACAATTGTTGCAAGTGTCAAGGAGCAGCACGCCCATGTCTCAGATATAATCCGGCAATTAAATCGTGAATGCTAACTGGAATAAAGCATCTTAATAAACTATGATCAACAGCTAAATGATACTGGAAAATATAGACAATTTCTAAAAGCCACTCAAAATTGGCAATAGCCCCAAATAATTATTACCGATACTGAAATTACCTCATTGACCATGAAATTCTTGTTCAAAAACTTGGCTATTATGGAATATGTGGAAGAGAATTATTGCTTATAAGAAGTTATTTAACAAATCGAAGACAATTTGTTCAAATTAACGGTGACAAGAGTTCGTATGGTTCAGTTGAATATGGAGTACCGCAAGGTAGTGTTCTGGGACCTTTATTGTTTAAACTCTACCTAAATGATATAAAAAACCTAGGTCTATCAGGCCAACTTTTTATTTACGCTGATGATATTTGCCTATTTTACCCATACAAACACGAAACCGTTGCAAAAGCATACATGGAACGTGATGCTGCTCTTATATCCGAATTTACGAAAATAAATAAACTTATATTAAATGCCAATAAAACAAAATTAATTAGATTTAAACCATACTGTACTAGCAACGTAGACTTCAGTATTTTGGTTGATGGCAGAGAAATCATGGAAGTTAGCTTTATAAAGTATTTAGGAATATTTTTGCAAAATAATTTGTCTTGGAGTCTACATATACAATATTTAAAATCAAAAACTGCACAAGCTGTTGGATTTTTGTATAAATTTAAAAACAAATTTGATCGTAGTACTAAATTGCTAATATATAATGCCTTAATTCAAAGTCATTTTAACTACTTGGCCATATTGTATGGGTGGAAGAAAAGTACCGAGCTGAAATCACTTCAACGGATGCAAAATAAAGCCCTCAAAGTAGTAGGTAACCTTTCAATTAGGCACTCAACATTATTATTATATAGTAAAAATTTTGATGCAGTTTTGCCAATATATGGTATATACAAAATGCAGCTTTTACTTTATGTTTTTAAATGTATACATCACATTGGTTATCATACAATTCAGTTTTCAAGTTTTCAGCACTCACATAACACAAGAAATAACACAAACTTATATGTAGCCTGGTGTAGATTAGAAACAACAAAGCAAAGAATTGAATATATGGGTAGTTTCGAATTTAACAACTTGCCACAATACTTAAAAAACCTTAATAGAATTTCATTATTTAAATCAGCTCTTAAAAATTATTTACTGCAAAATGTAAGAGAACTTTTATTATAAACAGTA
The DNA here is from genome assembly GCA_950370525.1 of Bellardia bayeri. Classification (NCBI taxonomy): domain Eukaryota; kingdom Metazoa; phylum Arthropoda; class Insecta; order Diptera; family Calliphoridae; genus Bellardia; species Bellardia bayeri. Next base: position 73,268,520 of record OX493267.1, on the reverse strand, counting down.
ACTTTTGATCTCAAAATAACTTACTTAACTTATTTGTTATTTTATATTACTATACCTACATATTATTTTTTTTTTTCTTAAACTTTTCTTTACTATTTTTATTTAAAGTAAATTTAATTTATGTAATATTTTTACCAACTCGCCTCTATAAGGCCCAAAAGGGCGCTGAGGCATCATCATTGTAATATTGTAAATAATAAGAATTAAATTTTTTTTAAATAAACAAAAAAAAAAAAAAACAATCTAACAACTCTAAATAAAATGTTTACAGATCAGCTTCTTATAGTGGCTTGGATAACTGATGAGGCTTTAAATACTATCGTGAAAGCAGTGGATAAGTTACTGTAAACTCTATATTTCAAGGATATTTTGCTGATATATCACAGCTCTAAGAAGAATTATTCTAATTTATTTGAAATATGTTGGAACCATGGTTTCAATTTGGCTTTATAATGACGTGCCAAGCAATTATATCGCTACCATCCCTATCCCGGTATAAAATATATATATATAAACGAGGTCAACAAATTTCAAGATAAAACACATTTGGATAATTTCCAGGGCAATGGAATGTTTTTGCCTCTATTAGAATAAGTCAGGTCGATTGCTGCGTGTTGGCTATGTCTACAAGTAGATAGAAATATTTCCAAGTTATCATAATGCCTCCATAAAGCATAATTTCTTTGATATATGGAATCCTAATGCTACTTTTGCTAATGTTCAACTAACTTTGGAAGAAATTAAATTTAGTTTTGTGCCCGCAGAGCTCGAGTATGATTTTGATAGTTACCAAGACTGTGTTGATAATGCCTAGCGCAAGTGGAATTTCTAAAAATTTGTATCTGCTCAAAACTTTTAACTTAAATTTGTGGTTTTTCATCATGGTTTTAATGCTAAAAAATTAAATATTTAATTTTTTTTTTTAAGAGAAGTAACACTCAGTTAATTAATATGCCTATATATGTATAATTGCGCTACTTTCTTTGGAAAGGGGATAGGTTGAAAAAGTATAGGTGGCGAAGGAAGAAAGGTTTTATATCACAACTCTGCAATTGCGCATTATGTTTGCCTCTGGTGATGAGTAGGCGCATTAATGTTAAAGCTTGATTTTATAGCCTTTATTTAATTATTTTACTTCGGTGGCGTTTCAATGCTATACCACCGATGGAGGGCGCTGTGATAAATATTAGCCATGATAGATTGAAAACTAATAATTATCAGAAACTAATGTTGTTTGAGTGGCAGCGGCTGGGGCTGCAAATACCAATTCAAGCTTAATGATCGAATGTGCTAACCAATTAGGCTATGGCACCCTAAATCAAAATCCTACTCTTCCTTGCAGTCTATTTAACGCTCTCTATTAAGTTTTTACCTTTATCTACTATTTCTCTACTACAGCAGCAGACTCTACAGATTGCTTAGCTCAAAGGTTTATGAACCCGAATTACAGCAGTTAGAGGATCTCAAGCGCAATAATTTACTAGTGTTGGAACATACAGTCGATATAGATGATTTGCTGATATGGGATATAACTAAATTCCTAAAGCTACGCTTACATAGCAGCAACATTACATATTTCAAGCTTAAACGTCAATCACTGGACATGTCCTTTATGTAAACGGGTCAAAAGGACTTGGTAGATTTCTTGTTGTTTCACCAGCGGTTTATGAAGAAACCTTAAGCTAAAAGAAACTTAAAATACCTTTAAATTACAAACCATTTTTTATCACACTGCTTCGTCGTTCGCTCGTAATAGATCAAATTAATCAATATTTGCATTACATACAGGAAAATTGCATTTTAAAGAAAATCTTAAGGGACACTAACTGGCAGGGAGTTTTGAGAGGCAATTTGAATATATATGCGGATTTTGAAGTAAAAAAATGTTTAACAATTAAATATTTCCAATATACATTTCTAATCTGGTGTTGCGGTTTGATGTGTGCTTTGCTGTGGTTTTTAATTGAATGTTTTCATTAGCATATCATAGGTGTAATTGCAATTGTAATTAATAAAATTGTTAAGTGATGCAAATGACTATTTGTGAATTTGTTTAGGCAAACATTAGTAAGAGTTTGAAAAATGAAATTAATACAAAAAAGTTTAGCTAAATATAATAAATATTGTTTTATTAAACTTTAACTTATATAAGTTACAAGAAATACTCTTATACACAACTATTTTTAAAGAAACTGTTATACTCAACTATTTCTGTTGAAAGTACTGATTTACACAAGATTTTCAGAAGATTTTCTAAAACAAAAACTGTTATACAGAAAATATTCTATAGAAAAAAACTGTTATGCAGAATATTTTCTAGAGAAAATACTATTTTACACAAGATTGTCTGCAGAAAATACTGTTTTACAGAAGATTTTCTATAACAAAAACTGTTGTACAGAAGATATTCTATAGAAAAAACTGTTATACAGAAGATATTCTATAGAAAAAAACTGTTATACGCAAGATTTTCTATAGAAAATACTGTTATACACAAGATTTTCTATATAATTCTATAATTTTCTAAATAAGCCTCACCTTATAACCATACCCTATATTATTTTCCTTAAACTGCTGAATACGGAAAAATATTGAGCACAAAATTTTCTATAACAAAAACTGTAAAATAATGTTATACACAACTATTTGTAAAGAAACTGTTATACAAAACTATTTCTAAAGAAACTGTTACACTCATCTATTTCTGTAGAAAGTACTGATATACACAAGATTTTCGGAAAATTTTCTAAAACAAAAACTGTTATACAGAAAATATTCTATAGAAAAAAAACTGTAATGCAGAAGATTTTCTAGAAAAAATACTATTATCCACAAGATTGTCTAAAGAAAATACTGTTATACAGAAGATTTTCTATAACAAAAACTGTTGTACAGAAGATATTCTATAGAAAAAACTGTTATACAGAAGATATTCTATAGAAAAAAACTGTTATACGCAAGATTTTCTATAGAAAATACTGTTATACACAAGATTTTCTATATAATTCTATAATTTTCTAAATAAGCCTCACCTTATAACCATACCCTATATTATTTTCCTTAAACTGGTGAATACGGAAAAATATTGAGCCTCTTTTTTTTAATTGATTAATATACAAACTCTGTAAATTTTATAAGATTATATAATTACATCAATTACTGAAATAAATGCTTAAAATTAGATAAAATTTTAAAACATAAGAAATAAATTATATTGTGCGTAAACATGTCTATCAAACAATACATGAATAAAATAATAATAAAATGTGCAATAAAACTGAATAAGAAACATTGGATAATGGATATCTAGTCCTAGGAAAAATGTATAGTTTTGCAATTCCCATTATATTTATGTGGAGGGTATTTATGATTCGGTATAACCGTATATAGCACTTTAATTTGTTTTATTTTTATAAAACAGTCTTTTAAAGGCAATCTGGTTTTTGAAGTTAAAAAATATTTTACGTATAATTAGTATATGTGCTCTCAATAATTTGACATGGTTTGATTGTTAAAATAGTAATCCATTTCTAGAAAAACCAACAGAACCATTTACTCTTACTTTTATAATTGATACTAAAATGATAATTTGAAATTTAATAATGATAATGTTAATGATAATGATAATTTTTATTTTTTGAATCTTATTGGCACTGTTTTCATATAAATTTGAGCAGTAAAAAAAATATAAAATAAAATAATACGTCAAAAGTATAAAATTTTTTAATGAAACTAATAAACCAATTAATGCAAAGTTTACCAGTAAATATGGATACACTTTCGAAAATTTACTTTTTATATGTTGATAGTTTAAAAATTTTAAAACCAAATATATTCTCTCATATTGAAAATGAAAAATACAATGGCAAAAGTTCATTTGAAGCAAATCGATTATGCATGAATATTAAAATTTCACAAAAAATACAACATTTTACAAAAAAAAAAAAACTTAAAGTTTAGAAACAATGGCGCATATTCAGAAATCGTAACTAAAGTCGAAACTTATTAAACAGCAACTAAAAAATAGTTCATAAAATGAAAAAACTACATTTAAAAAATTGGTGGCCAAATATGTTAATATCATCGACGACAAGAAATAAAATCAATCAGCTGTTCTTAAATGTATTTGTTAGTTGACATTTAGTTACAGCCTTACCCATAATTAAGTTGTAACTTTTCGTGCTGAAAGTAATCAACTAAGAATAACTTAAGTTGGTATTAAAAAAAGTTTAAACCTAGGGGAGAGGGGGGCACCTTTGAACACTTTTTGCTTTAAGCCACATAAAAATTTATATTTTTGAATTATTGACTTTTTACATAATGTAACTAATATGTATGGAAATATACTTTAGTTTAAGTCTACAAGTAACTTATTTTTAGTTCGATTTATATTTTTTTTTTATTTTTTTAATGGCTGAAGTCATTGTGTTCAAATGTGCCCCACATACGGGGCAGCTTTGAACTAGGCTGGGGCAGATTTGAACGGCAATCTTTTTCTTGTAGCGCTTATGTCCAAAAATAACATAAACAGTATATTTTATATATATATAATAAATTCGATTTATTTATTAAGAAAAACATAAACATTAACAATTAAAAAATAAAAAAAATTCAGATCAAAAATAAGTTTTATATTATTAAGACGGAAAAGGCCTTGCGATTTCAGGTGACATTACATTTTCCTTTAAAGCATCATGATCAGCTTTGGATTCGTTATTTTCAGAAAATAAGAGCGAATCAACAATGTTTGGTAGTTCGGTTGATAAATTAACATGTTCAAAGGTGCCCCCTTTTTCTTTGTTCAAACCTGAACTGGCTTGCCATTTCACGGAAATTTATAATAAATATTTTTTTTACATAAATTATAAATAACTTACCTTAATTTTGTTTGAAACGATTTTTGGACTGCAATAAATTTCTGTCACGAAAGAAAATGATCACTGAATACTTCTTACACTTTTACAAAAAAAAAAAAAATAAAAAAATTTACAATGGCACTGCGAAAACTTGTACACCCAACTACATTCGGTCGACTACTGAAAAAACTAGCAAAAGTTGTTGACGTTGCTAGAAAACAAGGTCGTCAGGTGAAAAACTCGGTTAAGGATCGGAAACAATTTTAAACTGAGATTTTATCAACATTGTTCAAAAGTGCCCCGTGTTCAAACGTGCCACCCTCCCCCCTAGATATCATTTCTGAATATGCGCTAATTAAAACAAATCCCCAATTTGGCAAAAAAAAAAAATACATTTTACAAGTCACTAATTTAAAAAAAAAATCAAAATTCATTATGTCCACAGCAAAAGTTATTTTATAAGTTTTTGATATTTTTATTTTAGTCGGGCTCGAGTTCATTAAATTTAATTTTCATTAAATTTTTTTTTACTGAAGGTAGGAATTGTTTTACAACTTGAAAAAATTTTTTATTAACCAGTGTTACCTGGTGGTTCGAAATTTGCTGTAATTATCATTTTTATTTATTAATTTCTATTTTCATGTTGCCTCCTTTTTTCTTCAGTTTTTTTTTTCGAATCCCAGCCAAGAAAATTATCATTAAAAAAAAAAAAAATTTTAATAATAAAAAATTATTTCAAGTTGTAACATAATTCCTACCTTTAGTAAAACATAATTTAATGAAAATTAAATTTAATGAACTCAAGCCCGACTAAAATAAAAATATCAAAAATTTAAAATTAACAGTTCGAATAAAAAAAATAATAAATGGTTATTTTATAAGATTTATTTTCAGTGATTTATTTTTAAAAACAAAATATAAATCACTATTTTGTATTTTGATCATATGCGACGAGTTATTTTCGGTCTCTGTTAAGTAGTTGCTCTTGTACTTAATGTACTTTGAAATTTTATTACTTTATGTTAGTTTTACTTTTAATTGAAAAAGCCAGAAAATTTTCATTAAGATTGTGTTTGTTTTTTTTAACCCTTTTATAAAAGAATTTAAAGCCCATTCAGCTTTTTTCCAGTTCCTAGCAACACTGGTCTGTGACAATAAAATTTTCCCCTAAACACCCTGTATTTCTTTCCATCAAATAAAATATAAAACAACACACAACCAGCAAATCCATTTATACAAGTAGTTTAATAACCAACTACATAAGTTTACAAAATACTAAGTTGATTTTCAACGTATTTCTGTACTGTGGGATGTTTTCATATACAATTAACACAATTTCTTTAGTTAAATCGAACCATATTTAGCAAAGTGCAAATGAATTGAAACCACATAAGAAAACACTCTCTTAATAACATCGTTTATTTATTTTTTTTTTTGCTTTATTTAAATTTTATTAATATTTGTAGCGCATTAAAATGTTTTCAAGCAAATTATTATGGTTTGCAAATAATAATATTTTAATTTATTGATAGCCAAAAATATACAGTCATAATTTTTTTTTTTTTATTGATGAAAAAAAACTGAATATATAACAATAGTTTGTAAAGAAAACAAGAAATCACTTAAGGATTATATTTGTATGTTCTAAAAAAGACGTGGGTTAATTGATAATTATCTTAAGCAGTAGTTAGGCAAGAGATTAAATACTTAAAAATAAGTTTTAATTAATCATAATGTACAATTAGAAAAAAGTTAACGTTAAGTAAGCATGACTAAAATTATGATTAGATGTGTTTATGTTCAATAGATTTGCTGGCCTTTTTTTTTTTTTGTTAATATACTAAAAAATTAAAAGAAACTGTGTAGGGTATTTTAATTGAAATATATTTTGCAGAAAACAACATAATAAAATGATATCTACAAATAACAAGATTCCATCAATTAATTGTTAATACTTGGAAGTAATTTAGTAATGTCTGCTTTCCAAACTGATATATAAGAACTTCTTAATTATATTATTTAGTTATCAGATGTTGTTTTGCGTCTAATATATTTCACATTTGGCAGAATAAAATTATGGTATTATTAGTACTATTAGTGAGGCTACATTTACTGTGAACCATATTATCTTCTGTGCCCCATTAAACATTATTATTGCAGGTATGAAGTGTTTTATTATAGAGGGTGTTTTTTTAAGATCTGTCGAGTTTGATTTAAAAAATTTAAAGAAATATATGAAATCTGAGTCGATAGAATCCAATTTTGACATACTCGCGAATAAATTCTATACCTAATAGTAGCTTCCAGTGCATTATCGTGAAATTATATCAGGTAATTGCAAATCGGCAACAAATACAACACAATACAGAAACAACAGCCATTTTGTTTGTGTAAACTACTGTCTGTTGACCGTTGACCGAATTCATCTCTCAATTGGGCCATGGTTTCGCATGCTGAGTGACATGTGGCACCGTCTTATTTATACCACATATTAGCCAAGTCTAGGTCTTCCATTTTGCACAAAAAACGTTCCTAACTTCGTCGTCCGGCCACACCAAACAGTGCATTTTCAGGGTACTTTGGTAGTTCTTGCAATGCTTCTGACTGCTCTTCACACTAAATACGACAATTTTGCTTGTTTACGTAACCATTCAGTCATTCAATTAGCTTCGTTTCGGAACACAATTTTCCGATAAAAAAAAAAGTAGATCTTAACTTGCTTAACCGGCCAGGAATTATGGTAATAAAATTCAATAATCTGCAAGAATAGTTCGCTTGAAAGTCAATTCATGGTTGAATTATAGACCAAATCGAACATGTTTAAAGTAACATGTTACACGAAAACAGCTGAGATGCCAAAATCAGTCTTGCCAAAAACAAAGTTTTTAAAAAAAATCACCCTTTATATATGTATATGTTTCCTTTTAAAAAAGTTTGGAAAAAAGTTATCTAATCTGAAAGCGAAACAAAGAAGTTTCTAAAATTTGTTTAAGAACGGATTCTTTCTGTAGCGTACCCCACAGGCTGCCAAAGCAAGTTTCAAGTCTTTTAAAAGCGCCTGGCAATTCGTTCGCAGCATGACCCAGCAAAATATCATATTGTTGTGCGCAACGAGCTTATTCAAAGACACATGTCACATGTTTGGAATTATCGGTAAACCACATCAAACAATTAATAAAATACTGTAATACTATGGTTTTGGATATACCCAATAGTGTGGCTGAATACATTACTATATATGTAAGGGTTCTCATTGACTCAGTAATAGAAACATAGATGAAGTGATAGGCCTTATTGACTAGTGATCACGAAGTGATATGTTCCATTAAACTAAATAAATGAAAAACGCATTGCAAAAAACCGAAAAGATTCTGCTTTAACTAAGAGCAGGACGAAGCAATAGGCTTTCTGGTCCCACATTTTGCTTTTTGAATGCTTCTTAGATTTTTTAAGTTCATGTATAGACCCACAAAAAGTCGATGGTGACTTTTAGAATTGATCATCGGATTGCAGTCAGACAATTGTTTACAAATTTTTTCTGTACAGTGGACCCATCTGTCAGGGTTACAGAACAATTCCTTTACGTAGAAACATATGAAGCAAATGTTAGTTTACAGGTATTTAACACTGTGTGTGGTTGTATTTAAAAGTTTTTAACTTTTTCCATTTCATTCAGTTCCAAACAAAAAACATGTATTTCCTTTTTGGAAACAACAACAAAATTTAATAATGAAATTATTGACAATTGCAGAAAGTTTTGGTTTTCATGTAGTTGTTTTTATAGAATTTTTTTTTTTTTTGGCATGAAAAATAAAACAACAATAAGAAATATATAATGAAACGTTACTATACTGATATAAACAACCTGAGAGCTCAACACAACTCAACTCAACCAACCCATATTTGGCATTTGACTTTGGGTAACTTTTTATAGAGTAATAAAAATACTCATACACGCTCATATTTTTAGAGGCTTCGCATACATTTGAATGTGTAAAAGTTGCATACATATATACATACATACTCGTATAATGAGTCTGTTGCAGGTCAGATCAGGGTTGAGAGTGTTGGTACTTTTAAGTATGTTTGGGTACTTTATGAAAATATAAAAAGTGCAATGTTAGAGATATTATAGAATGTGTACCAATCTATAGCAGTGGTCGGCAATCAGAACCACCAAAGTGCAAATATAATTCGTTATTTATTTGTAAGCAAAACGAATGTTAATTTTATGTTATTTTAATCCATTATTTTAATTCTCTTTATGCCGTCCATTAATCTTTAGCATAGGTCACAGTGTTAGTTAGTTTGTGCACGAACTGGTTCAGTTAAACGATTCACTTATGTGAACTAGTTCAAATCTTTTGCTACTTTAATTAAGTTTTTGAACTATGTACTCAACAAATCTTTGAACTAAGCAATTTCAAAGTAATTCTCTATAATTTCACCTAAAATTTTATAAGGCTGAAAATCAGCAAGGGTCAAACAAATTTTGTCCGGCACTGGCTGGACAACATAATTAAAGTTTATAAGATATGAGATTTGAAATACTTATTGTTAGTACGTTTGAATGAAGATACAATAAATAAGCAAACAAAATTTATAAGACTAGTTTAAATATTAAGCTAACTACTAACTAACTAAGGTTCAGTTTTTGAAGCATGAATTAAATAAATCTGAATATACCATTTTAATAAAATTTGCATATTTATTCTCATCATTATTTTCTTTAGTTTTGCCTAAAAAGTATTTTTGTGATGACATGTAAACAAGCAAATGATTTGTAGTTTAATTGCACATTTCAATTAAGTGAATGCGTTCAAATATTTCGCTCGTTTAGTTCAGTTTTCGAACTATGAAATAAACTGAAGTTTTTGTATTTTTTTCAAGAACTTTTCGATACATTAACATCAAAGGTACTTTTGGGATGTAATTGAAACAAGCAAATGATTGGTATTGCAATTAAACGATTAAATTATGTGAACTTGTTCAAGTTATTCGGTCACAGACAACGGGTTTTTAAACCATGAATTAAATTTATCTAGAAATATGATCTAAAGTAAATAAAATGTCTTAGTTTTCATTAATTTCAATAATTTTTTTAGTTTCACCTAAAAATTATTGTTGATTACATTACACAATTCAATTATGTTAAAGAGTTCAAATATTTCGCTCACTTAATTCATTTTTATTCCCACCACCAAAAATATGGGAGTTATATTATGTTGGTCATTCAGTTTGTAACACATCGAAATACTAAACGTAGAACCTAAAAGTTATTCTGGGTCATGCTCTAGCTTGAAAAAAAGACTTAGAACAATAGACTTTTTCCTAAAAATTCTTAATTTTAAAATCGGTCCAGTTGTATCCGAGTTATAGCCCAAAGTTTCAGACAACCTTGATATTTGTCTGGTATTTTTTACTATTTTCTTTAAATATAATGCAGGTAATATCATGAAATTTTGCACACTTTATTTGTATTATAGACGGATAAGTTCTGTTGAAAATGTTAAGAATCTATCCATGATTTCTAAATGTTTATAGAAAAGTAATATTCCTACAAAATTCAGAAAAAATAAGTTCCATGCTAAGGTAAAATCATAAAACGATATTTTGTTTGCATTAGTCCATATTCACTTACTATCACAAATAATTCATTTATGTACATATATAAATTATAACAATATTGTTAATTTGTTAATAATTTGTTTACCTGAAGATGCTACATATTGTTGTAACGAAATATCGGAAAATGTAATAAATAAATAAATAAAATGTTGACCTTAAGCCTAATAATGGTATAATTTTAATATATAAATCATCGAAACGAACATTATGGTGATCGGTTTATACTCCGAAAAGCACATTAAATTATCTAAATCTTTATATATATATATATATATAAATTAATGTATGTATGTATGTATGTATGTATGTATGTATGTATGTATGTATGTATGTATGTAACGTATGGACTCCAAAACGGCTGAGCCGATTTTGATAAAATTTTCAAAGCATGTTACTGTGACTCTGGAAGGAATAATAGGCTATATGAAGTTTAGATTGTACAAACGGGGGTGGCACCGACCATATAACCCAAAAATTTAAATCGCCATATTTTGGGCATTTTTTTACCTACATCAATGATATGTGGTGGGTGGGACCACGCACTTTTTTAGGAAAATTAAAAACTACTGGACCGATCATCATTAAATTTTCACAATAGGATATTCTTATGAAATAATAAATTCTTGACTATGTAAGTGGATAAAGGGGCATGGCCTCGCCCACTGAAATGCATCTCCCATATGGAGAAGATGGATATCTCTTTGAAATGCGTCAAATCAATCAAGCAACCCGTAAGGCCGTTAATTATCCTGTTGACTTCTTAAATTCACTGGATGTGCCAGGCTTTCCACCACATGTGCTACAACTTAAAATTGGAGTGAGAAATAATTTAGTAGAAGCGACCATTATAGCAGGAAAATATAAAGGTGCAGATGTACTTTTGCTACGCATTCCAATGCTACCAACAGATTTACCATTCGATTTTAAAAAATTTTTTCCTGTTCGGTTAGCGTTTGAGATGACTGTTAACAAAGCTCAAGGTTAATATGCCGTGTATATGTGTATGCTCCTGATGGGCAAACTAAACCTAAAGCATTGCAATAAATACATTAAAATTAAATAAATAAATGTTTGTAAATTTATAAATACGTTTTATTTTATAACGAGAGGGCGGGGGGAGGGGGGGTGTGCTTGCGAAGCACACCGGGTTTAGCTAGTATATTTATAAAACAGGATGTGTGTATGTATGTAACGTATAAACTCCAAAACGGCTGGGCCAATTTCGATGAAATTTTAAGGGAATCTTCAGAATTTTCAGGCGGGTGACACTGTGAAGTTTGATTTTTGATTTTCGGTCTCCGAGTGGAAAAAATCCAATTTTCATATTGCATTACCAATGACATATACATATTATTTTATTTTTTTTTAAACCGTTGTCATGTTTTTAAAAACGATATCTCAAACTCTTAAATCGGTTATGTAGTTCCGAAGATATTTACAAATGTTAATAATGATTCAATATCAAAATTTTAAAACTTTCGAAATGTTGCATTCAAAAATCCGAGTTTTCGGTTTATTTACAAAATATTTACATCATTCGATAACACAAGATATATTTTAATATTATATTAAAGACTTGCCTTTGCTAGGGTCAGCAACGTGTACCGGGTCAGCTAGTATCTTATAAATATCGTTATTAAACTGAAATTTTTCACGCGAGCTAGTTCTAATCATTCTATCACTTATTTCAGTTATTCAACTATGAACTAAAATGTATATACTATACATACTCGTTATTATTAAGAAGTTTTGTATTTTTTCTTTTTCACAAAAAGTTCTCTGGAGTTCCCCAGGGAAGCATTTTGGGAACTTTATTGTTTTTGATATATACTTCAGCGTTCACAAAAATCTCCATGAAGCAGCTCGACATTAGCAAGACTATATATTTCAATTCGAAATATGGCTAAAACAGTGGAAAATAAAGGTCAAGAAAAATAAACGTGCTCATATAACACTTACCTTAAGTAGAGAATCATAATCAAATAATTCCTCAACATGCGGATGTAAAATATCTCGATATATGTACACCTTCATCGATGGTGAACCAGCAAAAGTCATATAGAGGCAAAATTAACCCAAATGAAACTTAAAGTTATTCAAATTAACTGGCACCATGGCAGAAACTCCTACTCTACAATGCAATCTGGTGCTATGGTATTCTGTTATGGAACACTACCTCGGCCTTCAACATAGAAAAAATTTACCCCCTGGCCCACGATGTCGAACGATAACGTTCGCTTAGATAAGACTTAAGACACAAACTTTTTATCGTATCTATTTTTTTACTCAATCAAGTTTGTTTGTTCCATAATCAAGTTTGTGTCTTAAGTCTTATCAAAGCGAATGTTATCGTTCGACATCGTGGGCCAGGGGGTTAAAGGCGACAAAACAAAATTCTGAGACCTATGACGGCCGCCCTTTGGTATGTCAAAAACTCGAATATTCACAACAACCTCAATATACCATCAGTTCATACTCTGATTCCAGCAAATTCAACAAAATATTTGAAAAGGCTTGAAAGCCACCTAAACCCGCTGGCTCAAAACATTCTAGATGATGCTGGTCATATCCGACTAAGGAGAAGAGATACTGCAGCACTTATCCGAATAGAAGAGCGTACGCCTCCAGTATGAGACAAACCGTGACATTAACATTTTATATCCAGCATTTAAGATTTGATTACTTATTGTTAGTTCATATTCATATTTCATAACGAAATAAAAAACTGTTTAAGGCGAAATTGAAATAATCTAATATTTGGTACATTTTACTCTCAAAACTTGGTACATTTTCTATTCTTTTCATTGGTACTATTACTACCAATTATTTCACATACCCAGTTTTACATGTATTTGAGTAATTTAACTAAATAAACTATACATAATAAATGTTTTTTTTTTTTAATTCAGCACAAGTTTTTTCTAATTTTAATTCACACTATTTTTGGCAAAAATTTGTTAACTGTTGTTTTTTTTTCTACTTTATTTATTTATGTTATTTTAAGCCTACACTACATAACACATAACACAAATTTAGAGAAAACAAATAAAATTCAAAGTGTCAAATATTGATTGCTATAAAAAAATTGGTATTGAAGAAATTTCCATTGATGAACACACCAAAACAAAAATCATTGAGATCTATGTTCAAAAAGTGATTTGAAATTTGTGTAATTTTTCATAGTCAAAGCATTGTTCTTATAAAATTCGGTCACATAAATGTTTAAATATTGGAGTGTAACAGAAAAAAATGGTTGCTTCATTTTGAAGCACCAATTTACTGTGAGCGTCAATATAAAATAAACACCTAATGTTAGTTTTATAAAAAATTATTGCTTACATGGGATGCAATTGACGGGTTGGCAAATTTATACGGTAATAATAAATTAAAAAAGTTTTGTTGTACTTGTTTCGTCGTTGTTGTGCTTCATACGATGAATTTACACAGTGTATTGGTCACCAACTAATTCGCCGTGTTGGGTGAAATTCGTCGTTCGTTACAGTTGTGTTCCTGGCATAATATTGTTTAAAACAAATGTTTTATTATATATACTACAAGTAGAAATTGAAAACAAAATAAAATAGTATAATATAATTTAAGCAGAATATAACTCATTAACAAACATTTTGAAAATAAATAAAGGAAAAGTAACAGATTTTTGGCGTCAAAATAAAATAAACAGGTAAATTAAATTTATGTTAAACATTGTATTTAATATATTGTTTGTATGCATTTTGCCTTTATCACAGCTGACAGTTTTTCCATTCATCCTATATTACTGCTTTTAGGTTATTATCCTTGCAGGAAATATTTCTTTGCCTAATTTTTTTCTCCGGATATTCCCGCTGGTGCTCAATTGGTTTGAGGTCTGCAGACTGCGGATGATGATCTAAAATTTTTAAACAATAATTGAGCAAACACTTTTTCACAATTTTGGAGGTATGCTTAAGATTATTGTCCTGTTGGAAAATCCAGTTCTGCCCTAGTTCTAATTTCTCTACACTAGGGGTTACTTTATTTTCTAAAATGTTCAGATAATTTTCCTTTTTCATTCTAGATTATAAATTAGATTATAAATGCAAAATTACCGACCCCTGATCCCGCCATACAACCCCAAACCATTACTGAGCCGCCGCCAAGTTTTACCGTCTTGGTAACATATTTATTACTTTTTCGCTTCGTTCTTGGTTCACACTATTTTTGAGTGATTTTTGACTCCAAGTATCTCAAAATTACTTTCATCGGTGAAAAAAATATTATATAAAATAATTTAAGGCTCGTTCATATATATTTTTTTTTTGCGAAATTCAAGCGTTTAGTTTGGCTGTTCTTTGATATAAAGGGCTTCTTACGTGGGACTCTACCATGTAGATATGTAAAAAATAAAGTAGAGTAAAAAATAGATACGATAAAAGTTTGTATCTTAAGTCTTATCTAAGCGAACGTTATCATTCGACATCGTGGGCCAGGGGGTTAATCTCTTTTAATCATAAACTATGAAACATGCAAACAAAAAAATACTTAAAGAGTTGAAACTACTTTGGGAATGACAGGGTTTGTTTTGCATAAAGATGATGCCACTGTTTACTTTATTTTGACGCGTAAAAATGAATCTGTTTAAACAATAAATTACTTTTTTTTTGTGAATTCAATTCTACTTAAATAACTACATACAGTGGGAAGCAAAACTGTCCGGATGTTTTGCATTAAGGAAGGTATTTTTGGTTGCGCTCATAGTATTCTTTTCCATCAGAGTGGTATCGGTTGACTTTCCTTTCGTCTCTCCAAATAACCCTTTTCCAGTCATCTACTGTCCAATTTTTGTGGGTTTTACAGATTTTTTTTTTTATTATAACTTTTTAATATTTATTGAATCTGCCTTATTTCCTTAGGCCTAACAATAAGTATTCAAATTTTAAAACTAAAATAAATCTAATTACTCTCTAACAGAGCATTAATTTCTTCTTTGCTGTTAAGCTCTACGAAGCCTCGACTCCGTCTGGCTCTGAGCTGAAATTCTAGCCAGCGGATTCGGGTGGGTTTGTAGCTTTTGAATGTAGTTTTCGCGGGCCCTACTGAATTTATTTACAGAATGAATTTACAGAAATGAAGGCGTTTTTTCACATTTCTATCGGAAAATGCTGGATTTTTCTTTTTCACACTGGCTACAATTCTATTTAATACGCGTCTAACCGTTCGGGAACTGACATCCTTAGCAATACTTTTTGCAGCATTTTTCAGGGTCTTGATGTCCTTATTATGCCAATCAATTCAATCTGCCGGGCATCACCATCAGAAATCAGTCTTGGTCGACCCTCTAGGTTATTATTTCAAGCTACATTACGCCGTTTTTTTATATCATTTGCCGTGGATTTTCTGAAATTTAATTTTTCGGCAATTTTACGCCATGAATAATTATTTTGCAACAAATTTATCACATTGTTTTCAATATCAGTTGGTGTTTTTCTCATTTTTAAAGATATTTAAATTTGTTATTTAAAAATCAAGTTAATCACTACACAGGTCAAACAAAAATGGACAAATAGAACAATAAAAGCTTGATAACGAGATCGCAACAAACAAAAAACGGGTCAAATATCGTTACATTTTAACAGAGCAATATCGTATAGTGTTTATTTCTTGTGCTGTAAAAAAGTGTCCGAATAGTGAATTTTTTGTTTTTTTTTTTTTAATTTTTAATTTTTTTTGAAGCAATTTTGCGCTTTATAATTTATAATATGGTTCAATTAAATAAAAATACATATTTATATTATTTTCATTACCTTACTTAGTGCAAAACATCCGCACATTTTGTTTCCCACTGTATATAAAAATGCAATATAATTTTCTAATATAATATAATATATATTAATATAATTAAGCATTTCTTTTAAAAATATGCGGTGTTGACTTTATTTTAAGGCTCACAGTATACTCATTTATTAATATTTAAGAATAGCTAAAAAAAAAAAAATAACTAAAATTTATTTCCCTTTATAAAAATACGATAGATATTTAGTCAAAGTACGCTCTGAATTTTCATAATCAACTCATATGTTTATATTGTTAATAAACTCAAGGTCAACTCTTATTGTATTCCCACTTTGACTAATAGACGTAGAATATTTGGTGTTAATTTCTAGAAAGTAAAATTCACTATGGAAAATATTCTAGCTGTTAATACGCCACACTAAACAGCAGACATTTTGCTACCGTTGAATATCGATTTATACTCGTTTAGCGTTAAACAATCTTACAAATACTACTCTATAAACAAATTAATTATCATCATCATAATCATCATCATCATCATTATGATCTTCCTCATACATAATTATTAAAACTACCTCAAATGTATCAATTACTTGAGCAAATATTTAAACCAGGGGTGTTATTGTGTATTTCGATTCGAAAGCAAACATTTTCGAAATACAAATTATAAAGCACACAAATTGTAACGAGTTTTCTTTCGAAATGAGTTACAAAATAACCCCATCAGATGCACGGAAATTATAACGTTTATAAGTCAAGGTTGATTGAAGATAACTGGAGATATTGAGATAAGAAATGTGTTTTATATGTCAATCAAAATAGATTTGTGATAAATATTAAAAATATCTTGTTTAAAGATGTTTGAAAAATTTTATAGTTTTCTTGGCTTTTTGTTTAATTAAAAAAAAATGTTAGTTTATTTTTTCTTATTATTTTATGAACACCTTTTTATACTAACTATAAGCATAATTTTAAGCTTACTTATTAGCAGCATTTAGCTGTATTATAAGTGTTATTTAACGTTTCTTAACTTAATCGCTAAATAAACAATTAATTAGCGTTGAAATAAACGCATTATATGACAATAACTATTGTATAATTAATGGGTGAGTTAAATGAAATATATTTAAATACATGTGTATAAGAAAAGATTCCTTAATGAAAGTTAGTAAAACGGATTTTTGAGGAAATACGGTTTTTGTCAGTAACTAATATAAACTGATAAATAATCAGGCCGACGTAATAAAAAACTACATGAAGATCCTTATTGTCCCCAGCTTCGGTCAATTGGACAATTTGGAGTGGTAGTGTAATTCTTAACAATAAAAAATGTTATCAGTTTGAAATAAGTTAATTATTAGTTAATGTGATCAATCAAAATAAAAACACGAATTTTTATAAGAAGAACTTAATTGTTGTTTATTCATTTAACTTCTCTTAAATTTAAATAAATCAGTAACTAATTGTGCATTTAATAGCTTTTTTGTTACATAAATTATAAAACAATTTAGCGACCGGATTTTATGTGAACAATATTTTAAAACTACTTTTACTAGCTAAACAAGTTCGATTAGCATTTGAAAACAAATGCAATCTGTTTCTTTTCCAGAACATAAAGAGGGCAAAGTGCAAGAAAAGGGCAACATTTTTTCCAGAAGAGAAAACGACACTTTTGTGATAGAGGCAGAATTATATATAAGAGTAACTTTAAATTATAACTTTAAAAGTGATAATTGCTTGAAATAAGTTTCGATTAGTATTAGAAGAGCTGTAAAGAAAGCAATGTGCAAGAAAACTGCAACATTTTTTTCAGAAGACAGAACGACATTTGAAAGGATTGCACTTTTGTGATAGAGGCACAAATTTACATAAAAGTAACTCTAAATTATAACTTTAAACAGCCTACAAAATTATAAATATTCAATTATTTCGAAAATTTGCATTCAAACAAATTTAGTAAACTAATGTAATCCACTAAAAATCTGACCTTTTACTTAATACATAGTTTTTTTAGTTAATAACAACAACAAGAAACAACAAAAACAAGAAAACAACATAAAAGAGCAGACAAAGCAAGGTGTGAGAAAACTGCAAGAAAGATAATATATTTCATACTTTTTTATTTTGCCTTTGTATAATTAAGGGCAAATTGGGCAAAGGGCAATAGCAACGTTTTTGCCGGAGAAAGAAAACGTTAATTATATTATAATTATTATTTTTTGTTCAATACGAACTTTAAATACATACTACGATTTTTGTAAGGGTATAAAAAAGTCGTTAAAGTCTTACTTGTCACTCTCAATTAAAGTTTATTTGTGTGCAATATTACATATACAGTCAAACCTCGATATAACGACCCTCACTATAACGAATTCCTCGATTTTACGAATTTTTTTTAACCCCTTACAATGCTCCATAAGATTTAATACAAAATAAACCTCTCTATTGCGAATACATTTGTCAATAGCCTCGTTATAACGAATTTTCATTCACTGCAGACTACAGAAATAGAAAGAATTATTTACCTCTATTTAACGAATTTTGTCAGCTTACAACCTTTGCATAACGATTTCCATTAATTAATTCAAATTATATGAAACAGATCCACACAAAATTCTTGTGTTTGCAACGACAACGTTTCCAGCAAACCTACATTCGTAGTCGACAGCAGCATGCATTAGACTAAGGGGCTGAAATATTCGTAGAAAAATTTATTGTTGCCAAGTGTTTGTGTACAGTGTTTTCCTTCAAATTTGTTTTGATTTATTAGCGGAAATCGTTCGCTATAACATGGTAAGCAGATGATGATTAATATACAAAATTCTTTATTACCTCGTTATAACGAATCGAAGTGCAAATTCACCTCGATATAACGAACCTCATTGTAACGAATTATACGATATAACGTTTTTTTTCTAATCCCCTTAAGATTCGTTATACCAAGGTTGAACTGTACATACATATTTTCTTACAACAAATAATCTAAAGAAAATAAAACTTATTTATGTATGTATGTACTACGATATAATATTTATTATTATAACTAAAAAAAATGGCTTAAATATAGACATAAGGAAGTAAATAACACCTAGAACTAACTAACGCTCCAAACAGACTCAGATAAACAAGATATAAAAAATATGTACATATATAGATACAATAAACAAAAGTCAACAAATAAAGTTATTCTGCAGCGCTTTTTATTAAGTCCAGAGAAGAAAAGAAAAACAAAAGGTTTCTAAACAAACAGAATGGAATAAAATAGCAAAAGTAAGTCAACGATTTGTAAATTTAACAGACGACATAGTTCTATTATTAAATAAACATTTATTTTTAGTTTATAATTTATTTGATAACGACAAGAAACTATAATCAATCATATTATAATTAAGACTATCATATAGATACATACATTTGTATATGTATATGTATATAAAAGATATTTTTAATTTTCAAAATTGGCAGCTCACAGTTTGACATATTCTTGTGTGCCATATTATAGTTATCAATATTTCTAATAGTATTTTGAAAAATTTTGAGGTCTCCATTGTAAAGTAAATATGTAGCAATTGTAAGAATAGATAAATAGTCTGATGGCTGGTTGTTAAGGTTTGAATGTAAAACACCTTAAACTTATTTGCTTTATACCAAAACTATCTTTATAGTAAATCTATTTGTATTTTAGTTTTTTTGTAAATGTTTAATCTATTTTAAGCATAAACATATAGGAAAACGTAAACCCCTAAAAAATGTATTTATTATAAATTGAATTTTTAGTAACGTAACTAACGTTTTTTTATATTATTTATACCACCGGCTTTAGATGTCTACCGATTGTCAATGTGGTTTTTTTTATACATTAAATAAATATTTTTCTAAACAATTTTATCCCCCAAATCTGCCATATTTTTGCTGTTCTTTTTTAAGTGTTTTTTTTTTTTTTTGTTATTTATTTAGCTTAGATGCTTATGATGATATTGATACTTAGGAGTTGGGTAACAAAAAAAAATTAGAAACAACAAAACATATTTGAATTGATTCTAAGAAATATGCTTTTGATGTTTTGGCGTGTCAATAAATCACCCAAAAAATGTACTTATGTCTTCTTCTTCTAATTATTTTTTGCTTTACTACTTAAAAATCAGAGTGATCGTATAATATTATTCATATTTAAAAAAAAAAAAATTTTGCACAAAAAAATCGATACAGGGTTTTGTGATAATTGCAGTTATTTCAGAGTACATATTTGTAATAAAAGATTAATGACAAATTAAGTTTTAATTAATTCCGAATCATTATAAAGAGCAATTTTTTAAGAGCTTTTGACTTTGATTAAAAAAAACACATAAAATAAAGAGAAATGTATGAAATGTATCTTTACTTGAGTCGATAGAACGATCTATATAAACCCAGAATTAGGTAATTAAATTAATTAATTAAAGAATATATAATTTTCATCATCCAACGAGTCCCATTAATAGCTCCTATAGCTTTTACTGATCCAATATTTGTATCTCAATATTCGGTATCTTACGATAAAATTATTTGGTATTAGCTTCCAGTGTGTTAACCGCTGCGGGCTGGTGCCTATAGAAATGAACCCTAACATGGCCCCACAAAAAGAGTCCAAAGGAGTAAAATCATATGATCTAGGCGACCAATTGACCAGCCCCAAACATGAAATAAACTGTTCACCGAACTCGCCTCATTGTTTCGCTTGCTGTCTTATTGAAACAATGTATCAGCCAAGTGAGCTGCACTTGATATCTTGGAAAATACAACTATAATCATCTCACGGTAGCGATCGTCAATCACAATAACAATCCTGCTCACCGAACTCGCCTCTCAATTGGGCCATTGTTACGCGTGCCGTCTTGTTGAAACAAAGTGTCAGCCACAAGCATGTCAGAGACCCGAATTAAGTTTTACTGAACATAGTATTTTTTGTGTAAGCTCCCGATTTCTTTTCCTGCTTCTTTTAATTTCATTGAGGTGCATTCACAGAAAAAAAAATCTTGTTTTTTTTCAATTAAACCTTTAATTGATTTTAAAATAATTTTCAATTAAAATTTTAATTGATTCAATTACTTTTTCTGATTTTTCTGATATTTTCAATTAAATCTCACATTTTTTTTTAATTGATACTATCATTTTGTTTACAGGTCCGATTTCAATTAAATTTTTAATTGATTCCACAAATATTTTAATTGAAACTCATTTTTATTTTTTTCTGTGATTCCCTGAACCCGACAATATTGGATTCTAATTAATTAGGGCACGATTTCCTTTCAGGACAGCACTGGTACAAATACCTTTATTTCGGCTGTTGTCACCAGATTCTTTTGTAATGTGGCCGGGTTTTATGTTAGCAATGATTTAAATTTAATAATTTATTGTTAAAATGCAATAACCCTTGACAAATCGTTTGAGTGAAAAAAAATTAAAAAATTTTTTGATTTTATTTAATAGAACTGGTTTCTATTTAAACTAATCAATAGGTTGGGATGATTCTTCTTTTAATATTATTTTTTTTTTAACAAATAAACATTTGAAATGTGTGTTATTGTTGTTATTTATTCTTGTTAGTCAGTGGTTTGAAAATTGTTTATTCCACAAGTATCTAACTAAATATGTGGGCTTTTGGCGTAGTATACAAACATTTACACCCACTGCAATTCTCAAAAAAAAAACGAAACAAAACAAAAAAATTAAAAGTTTTATTCATATGTAAATTAATTTACTAATACATTTACCAACATAAATATATATGTACATATATTACAAACACAGCCATACATCTGTAAGTAATTGAAAATGATGAAAAAGTTTTCAAGCATTTTGACACGTAAGCATGCGCGCCATTGCTACAAAATACTACACAAAAGTTCTTTAAATTTCCTATATAAACAAATAATTATATGTATGTATAATTATGTATAGTATATTAAAAAAATCATACAATACTAATGCAGACATTTACATAATTACACATACACAACCATATATTTTTAAGAATATTCACTACACTCTTGAAAATTATGCTAGGTTTTTTTTTATGTATTTTTTGTTATTATTAAATTATTATTATTTTCTTTTGTTTATTTTTTCATTGGAAACAATCAAAGCAAGAAAAAAAACACACACATTTTAAACGCTGTCTCTTGCATACAAAATGGTTGTTAACAACAACAAGAAAACAGCATGTAACATGCAACTTTTAACACATTTTTGTATGTATAAAATCAATAAATTTCATTTTCAAATGAATTGTTTATGTGAACTGCATTTGCATATTGAATGCAATTGCATTTTAATTTATATTTTGCAAACAAAAAAAAATAATAAAAATATTACAAAAACAAAAAAACAAAAAAAGACCTGCATTTAAAAACGCGTTTACTAAATATGCATGTTATTAAATTGTTTCTCATGCGTCAACGATTTGGTTTGTGACAAAGAAATGTGAACAAAATACACCCTCAATGCAATTTTTTTTTGAATGGGAAAAAATTAATTTTACTAATAATTTAAACAAAACATTTTTGTAGTTCCAATTGTTAACAATAATCACAAATACTAAGGAATTTGCTGAAAATATCTAATAATGAGTTTAAGTTAAGCTTGCTACTACATACCGCCTGCATTACTTAGAGGTAGCTTAGTAATAGCAGGCTTTTACTACGTATTTGTTAGACAACTGTGCAGCTCTTTACTAATTTGAAACAAGCATGTCATTGTTACTAGCCCGACTTACCAGTTTTGCTGGTAACGTCTTTATATTATTCAAGTTATATACAAGATTTTCTAATAAAAAACTCTTATAAATATGTTATTGTATAAAAAAACAGTTATACACAAGATGTTATAGAACAATGTTATACAGAAGTTTTTATTTAAAAAAAACTTATACAGAAGATTTTCTATAAAAAATCTGTTCTGCACAATATTTTATATAGAAACAACTGTTATATACTCGTACACGATATTCCACATAAACCAATATTATACAGAAGATTTTCTATAGAAAAAACTGTTACACAGAAATTTTTCTATAGAAAAAACTGTAATACACAAGACTTTCTATAGCAAAAAAAATGGTATACAGAAGATTTTCTATAGAAAAAAAACTGTTATACACAAGATTTTCTATAATAAAACTATTATACAGAAGATTTTCTATAAAAAATATGTTCTGCACAATATTTTATATAGAAAAAACTGTTATATACTCGTACACGATTATTCCACAAAAAAAACTATTATACAGAATATTTTCTATAGAAAAAATTGTTATATAGAAGATTTTCTGTAACAAAATCTGTTGCACAGAAGATTTTCTATATAAAAAACTGTTATATACAACCATTTAAATAGGAAAAACTGTTAAACACAACAATTTCCTTTTAATAAAGGTAATATATACGAAAATTAATTGAATTGAAGCTTATTATAATGCATTTATATTCACATATCTTACTATTTTTACAATTACCGTAAGATTTCACTCCTTATAAAAAAGTCACCCTCCTTTTTTAGCCAAATAATTCCTAATACAACAATATACAAAATATTATAAACAAATTGCCACTTAGCTATCGTAAAGTTCAATTATTTGATAAAGATCTTAGGAAATAGGTTAATATACTCGTAGAAGAAAATCGTAAAAAAAATAAAAAAAAAACAAGTCAGAGTGCTATATTCGGCTGTGCCGAATCTTTAATACCCTTCACCTAAACGTAATAAGAAATATAGAAACTACACTGGTTATAAGACTAGTATATCCTAATTCTGTGTTTTCTATTCAGTTTTAGTGCAAGTTTTATTAGTATTTTATATATTTTTTGAAAGACAATATTACCTGTTGGTCGTAATTCACTAATGTGATTTTATTTTAAATGTTTTGAAACCTTATCTAATTTTGACCATTTATAATTCATGTAATTACCGATTCTTACTGTAATTTACAGAGTTTGTCTGATTTTCATAATAGAACATTTTTCCATATTCACAACAAGTTAAGAAACAGAGTATAAAAAAGGATAAGATATAAGGTGAGGCTTTTTTGTTTAAATGTGATCTCAATATTATTATTTACAAAAGATTTATTGGTGACATAGTAGAAGTGGACCAGTTATGGAATGATAGCTTCTAAATAAAGTATCCACTAATGTGGTTTATAAGTATTTGAGGCTTATTTTGGTTTAATTACATTCGGGAGCTATTGCCAATTATTGATATCCAGTAGCACAATTGCCGTATAACCGATATTAGTATGATTTCTGGATTCAAATTATTGATCTATATAAAAGTTGCTTCGATATCGATATTTATTAGACATTTTTGTTTTTCGGAAATGGTTCAGCTATGACAAATTATGGGCCGATCTTCTTAAATTTTGGAACAGTAACATTTATGCATATGAGGATATTTCACGTCGAATTTCAACATAATAACGCTACATATATATATATATATTAGTATTAACGTAAATTTCGGAAGCGAACCTTATATGGGGTATATAGTCAAATTCTCAAAATCCAACAATATTGGCATGTATGTAAATGATCCGTGTAAAATTTTGTATTGGTACCGTTATTTTTTAGAGATTTATGAGTATTAAAGTGATTTTCGGAAGAAGGCTTCATATGGGGGATACGGTTAAAAATGGACCAAAATTCACAAAATTTTGTGGGATGATTTTTGTGTATATGTAAATGATCTGTGCAAAGTTTTGAGTCGGTACCGATATTTATACGATATATATAAAGATAAATGGTTTTTTCGGATGTAGTCCTTGTATGGGAGCTATGACCAATTATGGCCCAACCACCATAAAAATTTTTACAACAATTTATTTACCTGTAAGGCTTAGTTATGTCAAATTTTAGCCGTTTAACATTATTTATATAAGTTTTATACGTATTTAAGTGAATTTTGGAAGTGGACTTTATATGGGGTCTATGGTCAAATATGGACCGAACTAAAAAAAATCGTTTTGCGATCTCTTTTTCCATGAAACTTATTCCTGCTAAATTTTGTATTGATATTCCAATTTTATAGGCATTTATGTATAATTGAACAATATTTCGGGAAGATTTTTGTATGGGGGCTATGAGAAATCATGGACCTATTCTTACTATTTTCCTCATACTTTCTTCTTTTTTCATAAAAATAACGTATACAAAATGTCATGGTATTATCTGCAATATATTTAAAAATATATACATAAAAAATATCAATTTTTTATGGAGGTTGTCTCACATTTTGTTCCATAACTCTTGTTCTATTATACCGATTTTGCTGATTTTCAATACCTTAGGAGAATTATAAGCGTTGTTTTGTAAACTTTGTTGATTTCGATTGTGTCCTTTGGACAGACAGAACTTAGACTTAGAATTTCGTAAGGACCAAGAATATATATAATTTGTTTGTTCTCTGATGAGTATTTCTCAGTGTTACACACGGAATGACGAACCTTTATATACCCTCATTCACCACTTATGGTGGTGGAGGCTATAATAAGTCCCAATTTACACGAAGCAATTCTTTACGCTAAACTGATAACCTTTTAGACATCGTGGTGAGTGTACTAACAATTTGTGTTACTTTCTTATTCGTGTATACTATAAAACAAAAATACGAGCGATTTATGCAATAGGAATTGTGCTGAGTGAACACCAAAGAAATTGTATTAATATTTTCAATAGAAATTGCTTCGTGTAAATTTTGACTAAGGCAACATTGCAACATAAAATAACTTTATAAACCCCAAAGCAACTGGTTAGACAACAGTCAGTTAAACTACAGCCATGGCAGTCAAAGCTACACAAATTATACTAACAGTTCTTCTGCTAACAAAAACCTATACAAAAGGACATTCAAAAATTGTGAATATTGTTAAGGAAATTAATATACATCAAGGCAATGAAATAAATGTGTTAATAAATTTTGAAGCAAACTTAAAGCAGAGTCAGTACTATGAAGAACTATTGCAACTGGAAGAAGTGCCTAAACTTATTGTAACCAAAAACTCAGACACTGTAACTGCATTGCATAAAGATTTTAACAAACAAAGTCTTACCATAGGCTGGGTCACAAAAGACATTTTGAATACCACCATCGACTTTATGGATCGTTTATTATGGTCTATACATTTTAAAGATATTATACTCATTTATGAAAGGGAAAATTATGAGGACTTTAATGACAAAGACATGTTGCACATCTTCTCTTTGTGCTGGAAAAAAGGTTTTATATCTTTGCTATTATGGCTAGACAAACGCCTGTTTACCTATCATCCTTATCCCACAATTAAAATAGTTCCCGTTTATAGTCTGGTCGAATACGAAGATAAATCACATTTACAAAATTTCCAACACACGGTAATGCGTGTACCTTTTTTTGAATTTCCACCCTTTTGTTTCTCATACACCAATCATAAAGGAGAACTGCTGAGAGTTGGTTATGTGTACAAGTGGGTGGAAACTTTCTTCACCCATTACAATGCCACCTACGGGTATGAGTTACATGATATATGGGCTTATAATGTTACTTATTTGGATGCTTTTAATTTTGTTTACGCAATGGATTTTGCTTATATACCATTATTATTACCGCCATTGGATCACTATTTCGCCAGTAGTAGCGCTTTGTTCTTAAGTGGTGTGGTGCTCATTGTTCCAGCACCTAAAGAAATATTTACGGGATTATATGTAATTAAACCTTACGATGGTATGGTGTGGTTTATAGTGCTCCTAACTGGCTTAATATATTTCATGCTGATTAATATGCTGAATTATTTAAATGATAATAACTTAAATTGGGGCCAGGCTTTTCAAGATGCCTTTAATATTATAATATTTCTGTCGGTATCTTCCAGAGTAACTGTGCGAAATTATTTACTCAAATTTGGTTTATTTTTACTTTTACTTTTCACGGGTATATTTTTAACCAACTGCTACAGTTCAAATCTGTCGAGTTTGTACACTAGCAAAGTCTATGAACAGGATCTACACTATATTGAAGACATTGAGCGTACTAAATTAAATATATTAGAATACACGGCCGATGCACCATTGTGGATACGACGTAACATGAGCGCGACCTTTTTAAAACTCTTAGTCACCGGCAGCAATAAAGAACTGTTCCGTAATCGTCAGATACTTAACATGTCCTACATGTATGTCACCGTTGAAGAATATGCCGACTTTTTATTATTTCGTCAAACTTATCTGAAACGACCCACGGCCAAGAAATTAAATGAATTTCTGTACCACCGTCCGATATTCATCAGTCTCCCTCATCGTTCGCCAATAATCGACCAGTTCAATCGTTATTTAGGTTATTTAATGGCCAGTGGTATTTTTAACAAAATCTTAGCCGATACCAAGTGGCACGGTATTTTTAGCGGCCGTCTGCAGTTATTTTCGGAAGAGGAGGAGAATAAATCTTTAACTTTGGAATATTTTTGTTATGTTTTTATTATATGGCTGTTTGGTTTGATTTGTGCCTTTTTATGTTTTTTGTGTGAGATATTTAAGCGGAAATAAATAAAGAAATAATTGAATGTGTGAATTTTAATTTGTTTTTCATTTGTTGGGTTGGTTTAGTTTGGGTTGGTTTGGTTTTATTATTAAAACTAGAACTTTATTTAATAATTTTAAACAGCGAGTTTTTAAGAGCTTATGGATTTGATGTAAAAAAAAAATATATAAAATTTAGAGAAATGTATGAAATCTTTATATGAGTCGATAGAACGATCTATATAGTTAAATGTTTAAAGATGATTTTATGTAAATATTGGCTACAAAAATATTTTCTATAAAAATAGAAAGGCTTGTGTATAACAATATTCTCAATAGAAATAGAAAAGCTTGTGTATAACAAAGTTTTCTATAGAAATAGAAAAGCTTGTGTATAACAATATTCGCAATAGAAATATAAAATCTAGTGTATAACAATATTTTCTTTAGAAATAGAAAAGCTTGTGTATAACAATATTTTCTTTAGAAATAGAAAAGCTTGTGTATAACAATATTTTCTATAGAAAATCTAGTGTATAACAATATTTTCAATAGAAATAGAAAAGCTTATGTATAACAAAGTTTTCTATAGAAATAGAAAAGCTTGTGTATAACAATATTCTCAATAGAAATAGAAAAGCTTGTGTATAACAAAGTTTTCTATAGAAATAGAAAAGCTTGTGTATAACAATATTCTCAATAGAAATAGAAAAGCTTGTGTATAACAATATTTTCTTTAGAAATAGAAAAGCTTGTGTATAACAATATTTTCTTTAGAAATAGAAAAGCTTGTGTATAACAATATTTTCTATAGAAAATCTAGTGTATAACAATATTTTCAATAGAAATAGAAAAGCTTGTGTATAACAATATTTTCTATAGAAATAGAAAATCTTGTGTATAATAATATTTCTATAAAAAGAATAGAAAATCTATAGAAATAGGTAAGCTTGTGTATAACAATATTTTCTATAGAAATCCTAGTGTAAACAATATTTTCAATAGAACTTTCACCTTCTTAATTTTGTTATTAATTTCTTATCACCATATTTAGCTAAATGTTTAAATTACATATTTTGTTTTATTTCCCTTTTTTAACACCAACATAAATTCATTTTCGTTTTTTATTAAATTTAATATTTTCAACTACTCAATTCATTTCAACATCTGCCTGTTGTTTTGTTTTGATTTATTTAATTTAATTGTACATACAACAAATTAATTGTATATAATTTTAATTTTTTTTTATTTTCTTTCTTTATCGTTTCAGTAAGTCATTGATGATCTCTGGGCAGTATATATCGCGTTAGTACAAAGGTTGCTTTTGTACAGCGCTTTCAGATACAAACAGCTAAACATAACGACATTCTTAGTAGATTAAATTCAACAACAACAAATAAATACCTACATATATCTAGGTATAAGTTTTTGATAGAGATGTGAATATTAATATTGCATCGATAGCTCTTTCAACGGCCCAAATGGGAAATTTTAGCAAAAATTTATAGTTTAAAAAAAATTAAATTCAACCTTACATGAAATTGATTATTCACTAAAAATTCATTAAATATTTCACTATCCAGTTTTTAATTATACCTCAAGGTACGACAAGTTTTAATTTTTGGAAAAATTTTTAGGAAATGTAAAATTTTTTTATTTAAAACCATAAAATAAGTGAAATTTACATCTTTGTTAATACAATTCTTAAGTTTTATATATAAAATGAGTTAAAATATTCAAATGCTAATTTTTCCACAACTGTTTTTATAAGGCTTTAGTGTAATAACGTGGTTGTATTTAAATAATTGGCATGTAAATAATTTAATTATTAATATTTTGTTGAAGTTTTGTTAACCTACCAATAAATATTTATTTACTACAGGTGGTGGCATTTCCGTTTATTTTCTATATTGTTTTAAATCTAAACATATTATTGAGTGGCGTTTATTTGGCTCTATGAATTTGACAAAAAAAAGCGTAAAGGTAGACTGAAATATGTCAGCAGGAAAGAAATTGTGTTTATACTTCAAAAGTATGTAAACACTTTCAAAATCTAAACATTGCTCACATAAAATCCGTAATAACAAAACACTAAAATTAATTTCCTCTTTTACAAATCCGTGTTTTTGTTTTGCTGGATCTCATTTACAATTGCACAACATTTCAATCAGAACTTTGTTGTAAAGAATGTGTGCCATTTTAATAATATTCGGAATTAATTTGTAAAAATCTTACAAAATATTTCATATTGATATCT
This sequence comes from Bellardia bayeri, assembly GCA_950370525.1. Classification (NCBI taxonomy): domain Eukaryota; kingdom Metazoa; phylum Arthropoda; class Insecta; order Diptera; family Calliphoridae; genus Bellardia; species Bellardia bayeri. Next base: position 73,238,485 of record OX493267.1, on the reverse strand, counting down.
ACTATATATTGTAAAATTAAGTTTGACATAATTTTCATGTGTTTTTTTATATTCGAACATGAAATTTTTAGAGAAATATTTTTAATTCTATGTATGTCTAATTTTTATACCCTACACCACAATAGTGGGGAGGGTATATTGGATTTGTGATGATGTTTGTAACACCCAGAAATATTGGTATAACACCCACCTTAAAGTATACCGATCGGCTCAGAATCACTTTCTGAGTGGATTTAACGATATCCGTCCGTCTGTCTGGCTGGCTGGCTGGCTTGTGCGCAAAGTACAGGTCGCAATTTTGAAGATATTTCGATAAAATTTCGTACGTGGTATTTTTTCTGCCCAAGGATGGATGGGATTGAAACTGGTGGAAATCGGTCCATTATTTCACCTGGCCCCCATACGAATGTCCTCCCGAAATTGGGGTATACCGGTCATAAATCTTTGAATTATGCAAGTATGCAAACAAATTTCACGACAAATAAGTAATAAATGAAGATAAATCACATCTACAAATTTCGTGAAGATCACTTTCGAAAATCACTTAAAAGAGCATAACGCTCTTAAAAATGTTGGTATCAAAATAATATTGAACACAAATATGTTTAGTGCATATGCATACAATATGGTAGAAGTTTATGATGATCGGTCCATAATTAGTCGTAGCTCCCATATAAGGCCCACTTTCGAAAATCACTTAAAAGAGCATAACGCTCTTAAAAATGTTGGTATCAAAATAATATTGAACACAAATATGTTTCGTGCATATGCATACAATATGGTAGAAGTTTATGATGATCGGTCCATAATTAGTCGTAGCTCCCATATAAGTCCTACTTCCGAAAATCACTTTAAAGAGCATAAATCTCTTAAAAGTTTTGTTATCCGGATAAAATTTAACAAAAATGAGTTTCTTATGTACAAATAGGATGACACTTAATTTTATAATAGTCAGTTCATAAATAGTCAAAACTCCCATATAAGATCCTATTCGTAATTCACTTTAACCTCCATAAATCTTTTAAACGTATTTATATCGATATAAGGTATAACACACATAATATTTATATTCACGGAAGTCATGGCACTAAATTTTTGGATGATCGGTCCATAATAGGTAATATCTCCCATATAGCGTCCATATCTGAAAAACTGTTTTATTAATATACTGGGTGTAGGGTATTATATGGTCGGGCTTGACCGACTATACTTTCTTACTTGTTTTTATAATGATTTAAGTGTAAGTGACAAAAATATGTATTTTGAGTCATGTTCGAAAATTCGAAATTCTAAAAATCACCTCAAAATGGATTATTACTATTGTAAAAAATGTAAAAATAACAATAATTTTATTGTTTAATAACATTTTAATACGGTTTTTGTTATTCGAACAAGACATTACTTTAGATAACTATTATTATCTGGCATTTTGGAATAAAACTATAAAGCATGAGTTCAAAAACATGCATTTCGAGTCATATTCGAAAATTCGAATTAAATTTAGAAGTTCTAAAGTGCATCAAATAGTTCAACTTTACAACTAGCAGCCAGCAAATGTCCCATCGAATTTTTTGAAAATGTCCGATATTCAAAAATAAACTGATAAAATAAGAATAAAAAATTGATTGATTACTGCAAACACACAACTGAATACAATGGAATTTCCTAATCACAAAATACGACATTTAAATAAAATAAAATTTGCCAGCTTTTACAAAAAGTCTATCGATCGCACACTAGTCAATATTTTTTAAAATGTTAAACTAAACTAAAACCATGATAATTGTAAACTTCTATTTCTTCAAAAAAAAAAAAAACATTAATATCCCCTAAATATTTCGTAATATTTACTTTGACAAACAAAAAAGAAAAACAACAATAAATTATTTCTTAAAAAAAACAAATTCAACATGAATATGTGAACAACACAAAAAACAAATCTTTCAAAAAATATTCACCTAATGGGCACGTACTAGAAGTACAACATGCAACATAAATTTGTTTATGAAAGAACACTACAACACTTATGTTGACACTATCCTTAGCTAGGTAACTTTTTTTAAATACATTTATAAATTTAAAAATACAGCCTTTATAATTCGCTTCAAATCCAATACCAAAAAAAAAAAGATTGTTTTATTTTCAGTCTAATTTATTTGTAAACATGATCTGACTAATAAATTTCAACTAACAAACGTTTTATTTAAACAACGACCAAAAAAACAGAGACAGACTTTTGACGGAAAAAACAAAAATTTTGTAACCACAAGCATCGGGGTTTTTAGCATAAAAAAGGGAGTGAATAAGTGAATGAGTGTGAGAAACGGCTAAAAACGCATTTTGTCTTTAAGTGATTTCTTATGTTTACAATTTTGCTTCATATAAAATAAATTGGCCGCATAATTGTTAAATGTTTACAAACGCATAAAATGTCTTAAAATGTTAAATATATAGAAATGACCTTCATTCAATAACGTGCGAAAATATGATTTGTTTTTGATTTTTATAAACAGATTTTTTTTGTTTGACAAAACCCCTAAATAATTGAGTACTTGTATGGCTTAACAACTACATATCTAAGTAATAAATAGCTGGTCATCAATAAATATTTAACATGTAAATTTAGATGTTTTATTTGTAAATTATGTAGAAAAGTAACCTTCAGAGTTTGGAATTTTAATTAGGAATAAAATCATCTTTATTAAAGTCAAGGAAGCTCATTTGACCGACATTAATTTGGAATAGATAACTAGGTATCTTTAGGTAATGACAACAATAACTATAAATAACTGAAACTGAACTGGAACTGAACTAGAACTGAACTAGAACTGAACTAGAACTGAACTAGAACTGAACTAGAACTGAACTAGAACTGAACTAGAACTGAACTAGAACTGAACTAGAACTGAACTAGAACTGAACTAGAACTGAACTAGAACTGAACTAGAACTGAACTAGAACTGAACTAGAACTGAACTAGAACCGAACTAGAACTGAACTAGAACTGAACTAGAACTGAACTAGAACTGAACTAGAACTCAACTAGAACTAGAATCGAACTAGAACTGAACTAGAACTGAACTAGAACTGAACTAGAACTGAACTAGAACTGAACTAGAACTGAACTAGAACTGAACTAGAACTGAACTAGAACTGAACTAGAACTGAACTAGAACTGAACTAGAACTAGAATCGAACTAGAACTGAACTAGAACTGAACTAGAACTGAACTAGAACTGAACTAGAACTGAACTAGAACTGAACTAGAACTGAACTAGAACTGAACTAGAACTGAACTAGAACTGAACTAGAACTGAACTAGAACTGAACTAGAACTGAACTAGAACTGAACTAGAACTGAACTAGAACTGAACTAGAACTGAACTAGAACTGAACTAGAACTGGACTAGAACTGAACTAGAACTGAACTAGAACTGAACTAGAACTGAACTAGAACTAAGCGAGAAATATTATTGTTTTAGAATTTCCAAGTCATTGCCAAAGCATTTTCAAGATTTCAATTAAAAATGTTAGAACTTTTATTAACAAATTTGAAAATAAAAGAATTAGTTTTTAAGATTTTCTTTGCGATATTACAACTAATACAAATCAAAAAGAACTAGTGCAATAACATTCTTAATTTTAAGCAATGGTAGAAATTTGAGCCAATTTTAAAATTTTAATTATAACAATTTCGCAATTAAATTTAAATGTAAACAAAAACTATATACATACATATGTATGTATGCCTTATTTATAAACGAATAGACCTAAATATTATTACTACTTAGATATAGAACCATGTATTACACTCGGTCAAGGGCAATTTTTTTTTTTTTTGTTTTTTTAAAGCCTATTGAACAGTAATTATCCATTCCACAATCATACTGTCTTCATGACAACCATGTCAGCGTAAATCTCTTAAGCCTTAAACAAATTGAAATTGTTTTATAATTAAATGGCAATTCATTTTGTTTAAACCGTTAACAGCAACAATAAAAACCAATAAAATTAAAACTGTCATAAAAAAATTGTGGCTGCATAAATATACGTATGTAGTTGTCGAACAAGTATGTAATAATTTAATAAGGCGCTAATGTCCAATAAAAACAATTACATTGGCCCCATAGATATTGATGGCTGGTTATAAATAATAACAACAAATTGAACCAAGTATTCCTAAGCGAACATTAAACGCTCATATAGATAGTAAGAGCAAAAGCAAACAACCAATACTACAACCACAGCCATCACACGGATATCCGCGGACGTGTTTTAAATAGTAATGTGATTTTGGTGGATTTGAAAATGTATAAAAGATATGAGTACGAGTATTTAGAATAATGCTTATTATTAACGTTTATTAACCCTTTTTTTCTCTGTTTACCGTTTTCTTGTTGTATTTGGAAATATGTATGTATGTATGTATTTATTTTTTGATAAAACTATTGACAAAAGATTGACAGTAAAAAGTAATTTATTTGAAAATTAAATATAAACAAAGATATAATGATATACATATGTTTGTATGTATGTACATAGAGTGCTAAAAAGAGTAATAATAAGAAGTATATAGGTATGTATGTATGTTTTATTTTAAATAAATGGCATATACTGCAGAGGTCAAAGGTCAAGTTTTTAAATACTTAAGAACCATTTAATGTTTTATGAGCGTGTACTCCATTTACGAAGCAATTCTTTAAGCTAAGCTAGTTACCTTTTAGACATCGGAGTGAGAGGAAGATAAGACGAATACACACTTGATTGTACTAGCAATTCGTTTTACTTTCTTATTCGTATTACATATGTCTATACAAATGTGTGTATATTCTAAAAAAAAAAAATACTAGCGATTTATGCAATAAGAATTGTGTCAATCTTTTCAATAAGAAATAGAAGAAGCCTGGTTCAATAATGCTTCATTTTTACTAACCCTAAACTGTCGACTGTCAAATTGGTTTGCCTTTTTTGGTTGAAGTTAAAATCTTGCGTGAAATTTGCAACACAACGTCTTACGTTTGGCGTCTTACCAACGAAACCATTCACAATAAATATCAAAATAAAATAATGAAAAATTATTGATGACAGCTGCCAAAAAACATTAATAATGAAAAATTATACTACAACAACAACAATAGCAGCAGCATCAGCAGCAGCCACAACAACAATATAAATTCTACTAACAATTATATAATAAACATGTTAAAATTAAATACAACCCTTTTTTTTTGCTCTCCAAACCATAGTGAACAAATGAATGAAATGAATGACATTTGTATGAGTTTCAATGAGTTTAAAACGATCACAATGATGATCATCTATTATATGGATAAAAATACAAGCGAGTACACCAGTGTTGCCATTTTAGCACTTTCAGTGCTAGATTTAGCATTTTGTGTCTCAAAAATGCTTTTCAGCATAATTTGTTTGATAAAAAACAATTTTTTTCTCGAAATTTTTTTTACTATTTTACTCCAAAAAATACTTTTGGAGAAATAAAACATAACTTTTAATAATATTTCAACTATATTTCTTTCGGTGTAGTAAAGCTATGTATAGACGATCGTCAGATATTACAACGTTGGCAGGTCTAGCAATGTGCTAGCAATGTACTGACATTGAAAAATTGTTAGCAAAAGGTAAATTGCCAGTTTAGACGACTGCAAGAAAACTAACAATTTCATTGGCACACAATGAATTTATCTGTCAACCGAAATTGTTTTTCCAAAATGTTATTAATGCACACTTGTTTATATACAGAGTTGCATTTAGAAATAATTTCTATGACAATGCTACCATTGGCAGATGCATTAACTTTGCACATATGACAATGAAAAGTGTTTGACAATTGTCTTAAAACAATGACAATGACAAAAATTTGTTTTTTTAAGAGAAAAGTTTTTTATTCAGGCTAATAGTTCGAATAATCAAGAATACTATTGTAAAGTAATGGAACAATTGGCAAATTGGAATGCATTTTCTACCCTGCACGATTGTTAGATGTCTGACAATATTTTTGTCTTGCAATGTACTGAAAATGATTTTTCTTACAACGTTGGAAGACAAAAATTTTAAGTTCACACTGTTGTTAGACATTTTCTGAACATTTTTCGGACAACGTTGTAATATCTGACGATCCTCTATACATAGCTTAAGTAAATGAACACGGAAATTTTTGAGTTAATATATGAAATGTTATCTATTACATTGAAAAATTTAGCACTTATATTTTCTTCTGTAGAACATTTTAGCACTTAGTTTTTCAAGTTTTCGCATATTTTGAAATTCATTTTCTGGCAACACTGGAGTACACATTAATATATTAAAGTTCCAGAGTCGCATGTAAGGCTGGCTGTGTATTGAAGGCAATTGCAATTATAACAACTCAATCGCTATTCAATAATGATTAAGAGTTGATAATGAGGGAGATGACGATAATAATAGAAATGTCAATAGAATTAAAACAAATATTTTTTTATTGCTATTAAATAGTTATATATTTTGCAATAATATAAAAGCAAGGGGGTAATTATTAAACAAAAAACAATAAGAAATGCTTAAAGTATAAAATAAAATAAAAAAAAACCTTGTGACGTTTTTAAGTTGTTGTGTAGCCAGTTTTAAGTTAAACAACCAACCAACCATCCATTCATTTATCCAGCCATCTATTTACACCACTGACTGCCTACCTGCTTGCTTACTTCGCTACTTATAAGAGTGCAAGTACGAGTGTGTGCATAATGGATAGATAATAATGCATTTATTATTGTTGTCTCTATATATGCATACACTCGTATTTAAATTGTAATTAAATATTATTTTATTTCTGTATGTACATATATATTTTTGAAATGTTTTCTCCGTTTTTAATGATGACGTAAATTATTATAAAAACCCTACATATGGAGTGGAATATATAAATAAAAAAAGTATTCAAGTTGTTGGAGGTTACTACCACTGATTGGTGGTTGTGGTAAAAAATTGGCTTTTAAATTCTAAAAGTTTACTAAATATACCATCGAAAATCTCATAACAATTGTTATTCCATTATTTAACTATGTTCCCAAAAATATTTATTTTACAGCTCCATAGTGGGGAGAGTATATTGGAATTGTGCTGATGATTGTAACCGGAGTCTCAGTTTTGAAGAAATTTCGGTAAAATTAATGACAAGATATTTTATTGGCTTAAAAGCCGGTAGGTATTAAAATTGCTTGAAATCGGTCCGCTTTTTCACCTAATCCCCATACAAGTGTCCTTCCAAAATATGACTCTATCTGTCATATACACAAATACATATACATAAATACAAATCATTCAGCCCAATTTTATGTTAATCGGTACATTATTAGTCATAGCATCCATATAAGTTCCACTTCCGAAAATAATTTTAACGACTATAAATCTCTTATAAATGTTGGTATTCAAATAAAATTCAATAAATTTTATAGCGGTCGGTCCATAATTAGTCGATGCTCCTATATAAAACCCTTCTCGAAAATCACTTGAACATGTATAAATCTTTTAAGTGATAAAATTAACAACAAAAAATATTTATATGCCCAGAAGTCATGCCACTCAATTTTTATATGATCGGTTCATTATAGGTCATAACTCCCATATATCGGCCATTTCTGAAAATCTGATTTTGCACATACACTCGATGTAGAGTATTATTGACCGACTTTACTTTCTTACTTGTTTTATTAAGCTGGCCGAGTAACTGTATAAACAGTTATATCGAAATAGAGTTTGTTTCGTGTTACTTCTGAAATTATTTCAATAATATCTTTTCGTCTATTATTTTTAGATTTTTTCCACTGATCTCCGTCATGGTAATAATTTCTGGTATGGACAATTTTAGTCTTGTTCGAATAGATGTTATGTTTTTGGAAAACATTTGTTCCAACAAAGACATCTGACATCAAATATGAATATCATACAAACACGGCAACATTTTTTAAAAAATAAAACCATGAACATTAACATCGACATTGATACGTTTTCCCCACACAAATAAACATGAACAAATATATTTCTATAATTCTAGGCTCGTCCAGGACATGGTGTTATATTCTGCTTAAGATATTGTACAGTTTTTGGTATTCATTGAAAAATATTTCTTTTTATAAGGCTACGTCTTATAAATTGCCACTACACAATGGTGCTGATTTAAAATATTTTGGAAGTAAATCCTGCAATTTTACATAAAGGAGTGTTCGAGTTAATTTTGAAACCAAAACCTCAGAAGCTGCACAGTAAGGCAGAATCGTAATATTTTGGAAACAAATCTGACATATCTGAGCTGCTAGTCAGATTTTAGAAATATGTTACATTTTCATTAGTTTTGAAGCTTTAAAGTGCTACATTTTTGAATATAATCAAGATATTGACCTGAATATTTTTGATTAAGATCTACAGATACTTTATAAAAATAAAACAGATAGTTACTTTATCCAAATAAAATGTGTAAAATTTAGAATATGTGTAAAATTGTTCCCAATATTTCCAAGTTTAACAAAGTTTTGTTAAAAATAGTAGCGCAATTCATAAACTTGTGCAAATGGTATTGCATCATTAGATTTAGAAAAAGGTTTAGCATATTTTAGCTCTTACTGTGTATTTTATTAGTGTACAGCAAAATTATGCTAAACCTTTCTGCAAATGCAATGATGCAATATCATTTGCACAAGATTGTGAATGGCGCTAATGTTTTTTAGAAAGTCGTTTAATATGCAATATCTAATAAAATATGTATTTATTGTTAAATTTTCAACCTACATTAGATTTATCATTCTAAATAAGAAGTTGTAAATAAATTGAATAAAAGTTCAAAGGAAATCCCGCAATACCCAACGAAAACAAGACGAAATTTGCAAAAACTTACATTTTTACAATTTTGCTCCTCATTTCCAACGAAACTGGTAAAATAATTTAAGTCTAAATAAGGAAAACATGAGGCTTTTAAAAACTTAGTTTCAGTTTGTAAACCCAGCTTTTTGTAATTCTAGAACATGAAGCCTACAATTTGAATTTTGTTAAAATAAAAATAGAACAAATTCGACATATGATTAGAAAAATTTTAAATGTTTTTGATATTAATATGATCTTTGTAAAGATATGTTTCAGAAAAATGTATATTCTAAAAGAAAGTTTTTTTTAATAAAAGAAAAAGAGTAAAAACAAATCCTAAAATCTATTATTTTTTTTAAACTTTCAAATTAAAAATCACACATTTTGTCCCATATTTTAAGAAAACCGAATTAAGGTTTGGCAAAGTTTTGCAATTTCAATTTTCAAATGTGTCTAACTCGAAAACCGCAAGAGATAAATAGCACACCCAAGCATGCTTTTTAAAGATCTCAACTAGGAGTTTTAGAAAATATAAAAGGTTTTGGTCCAATTCTGCTTGCTGGCATTTTTAAAAACCTGCACTGAATTGGTATTAAAGAAATCAGGTCCATTAAACAATATTGGGCTATTTTTAAAAGAAAAATAAAAATATTTGGATTAGCAGTGAAAAAAAATTGGAGTAAGTATGAAATGCAAAATGGATCGAAAAGTTTTTATTTTAGATTTTCTTAAATAAACATAACTGTGTATCAACTTGTGGTTTAAAAGCTTTTTTTTACAAAAATATTTTAATATTTATACCAGCCAATTTTATGTAAACGATGCTTTAGTTGTTATTTAAATTGAAAAAATATGCTAAATTAATAAGACTTTCCTAATCAACCTTATACGGACTTAGCTGGTTTTGGTAAAAAACTATAAATAAATATTTAATAGAAATAATTTGAAAAACATATTTGGCTGAGCCAATTTTAACACTTTACAAAACCAAATTTAAAATTCTCTATTTCAAAAAAATATGCTGTAACGAATATATGTATGTCATGAAACTACATATAAAAAAATATTACACAAACCATAAAAAACCATAAAAATAAACAAATTTAAACTCAAACAATTATTGAATTAATATACAACATTATTGAAACGAACATCACCTACTTTATATATAAAACATAAATAAATGAATATATGTATGAAAAGCCAAAAACAATTTGAGTGTATTAAATTTCATAATTAACAACAAACTGCCTTATTAAAAGAAAATCAAAATCAAGAAATCATATAGTTTACCGGAAGAAGCAATTCAAAACGCACTTGACTTATTTGAATTGCGTATATACAAAAGTCATAACTTCTCCACCCAATTTAATAAGCAACGGCAGCAGCAGCAGCAGCCGCCACAAAAAGCAACAGAATTTTGTTAAAAGTAAAAAAAAAACTAATAATAATAATTTCCAAACAAAGAAGTGCCAGCCATATGAAAACAAATGAACAGAAGAGAAGTAGCTAATAAAAAAAAAAAGATAGAGAGGAACAGACAGTTTAAAAACCTGACACATGTTTAGGGAAGAACAATAAAGAATGACTCCAACCAACAGCAGATTGTTGGCTGTGAATTTGTATTGAAATTGCCCGAGTAGTTAAGGACCATGGCAGCAAGTGCGGGGGTGTTGTAAAATGCTTAAATATAAAACATTTTAGTCATTCATTTACAAATACATGCGTTCATAATGGGTGCCATGGGGATATTAGAAATATACTCGTGAGCTGGCGATCACGCGTGATTAACTTTAAATAGTTCAGTAATATCTTACGGTTTTAAAATGGATACAATAGAAGTAGATCTATTGTATCTGAATCCAAATGTTCTGGGTGACTGTTCCGAACTAATGATTTAACTTGTTATAGCTACAATATTTTAACATGACTTTCACCAATGCGGGAGTTAATTGATACTAAATAAATTAAAAAGTTTAAACTTCAGATCACACAAGGGCACTTAGTTACTATTGCCTCTTCAATAGATTCCTGCAGCAGATGAGATGAGTCTGGTGAGTAGCCAATAGCTAAAAATTAGATATGTTGTAATGTGTTCTTGCTCTAAGCAGAAGTTAAAAAAAAACTAAACTCTAGTTTTCCAAAGGATACTTAATGACTATTGACTCTCCAATAGATTACTAGTGGTGTATTAAATAACTACTTACTAAAGTACAATAAAAAAATAATTAAAATAACTACAGTCTAGACGACACAAATGCACTAGAGTGGCAATTGACTTCACAACAGACTACCAGGGATGTTTAAAGTAACCAATTGACTTCAATTGACCAATTGTTTAGACATCAGCGATAGGAGAAACATTGACTATTTGTAAAATTGCTGGAATGAGCAACAAATTTTATAAAGATTAATTAAATTTATACAATATACGATATTATTAGCATAAAATAATGTTGTTTTAATATCTATGTAACCAGAAAAGCTTTAAAATATTTTTGAAACACAAATTGTTACTCATTTTACAAAAGAAGACTTAAGGAATTTTAACTCTGTAATAGATTACTGAGGTGCTGTAAAACTACATTCTAATGTGCAGTAAAAAGAAAAAATCACAGTAACTACACTCTAGATTCCTTAGAGACACTACACTGATCATGGACTTCATGATTGATTACCAGGGATGTATAAAGTAACCAATTGACTTCTCTTTGCATTATGTATTAGTTAAAGCCCAAGAAGTGATTCGACATTAGTGAAAATTACTGACTAAACGCAAAAATATTGACAACTTGTAAAATTACCTGCAATTTACAAAATTAATTAATTAATTTTAAATAATATATAGAATGGTCATATAAAATCTGGTCGCATAAATATTTTAATAAAAAAGCAATTGAAAACTTTTGAATCACACTTTTATTAATATTTAAAAAAAAGCTTAAATTCATTTTCTTTTATAAAAATTGTTTCCGATATTTGCCAGTTTATCAAAATTTTAATTAAAATAATATTTTTTGAAGATTCAACAAATATTTATTCTTTATATATATAATTCTATTGTGCGTGTCTTGTGACTGAACTCCTCGGAACGGCTGGACCGATTTTTAAAAATTTTTTTGTATGCGTTTGGGAGGCACCCCGGGAGGTTTAGATTTATAATTCGGTCGAATTGGACAAAGGGGCGTGGTACATCCCATAGAAACCACAAAATAAAAATCTATTTTGTATTTGAACAAAATTTGGTACGTCGGTTTGGTGAGCATTTTTTAAGTGCTACTGCAAATATGGGCGGGATTGTACAAAGGGGCGTAGTACCTCCCATACAAACCACAAATTAAAAATTTATTATTTCTGCTCCTGATAAAAGTATTTGAACAAAATTTGGAACGTCGGTTTGGTGTGCATTTTTTAAGTGGTGGTGCAAATATAGGCGGGATTGTACAAAGGGGCGTTTTACCTCCCATACAAACCACAAATTAAAAATCTATTATTTCTGCTCCTAATAACGGTATTTGAATAAAATTTGGAACGTCGGTTTGGTGTGCATTTTTTAAGTGCTGCTGCAAATATGGGCGGGATTTGATAAAGACGCGTGGTACCTCCCCTACAAATCTTCTTTATGTATATAATTCTACTGTACGTGTGTATGTCACTAAATAAATTTTTTTTGCATGCGTTTGGGTGCCACCTTGGATGGTTTATATCTTTATATCGGTATCTAGGTTATTCAACTACACTGCCACTTTTAAAAATGGCACTAGTGGCCTTTCTTATTGTAATAGACCGATTGGCATGAAACATTTCCAATAAAAATAAAATTTGAAGGCAAAGCAACATTTGCCGGGTCAGCTAGTACACAATAAATAGTTTGTTTATTAACATAAGGCAATAAAGTTTTAACGTAGATTAAATTTATCATTCTTAATAAAAATTTTGTTAAAAAAAATACAAAATCCCCCCTTAACCAAAAAAATTGGGCAAAATTCCCTAAAATTTATTTTTTTTAATTTACTTTATAAATCTCACATTTCTAAGGGGTTGATAAAATACTTTAAGGATACATCAAGGTTTTCAAGACAGTTTGCCGTTTTGTAATCCCAGTTGAAATTTGGATTAACAAAAGTCAAATTTTGAACAGCATTAGGGCAACATATGTCGAAAATTCCATATGATTTTTATATCTAAAGGGTCTCTTTAAGAACACCTTTCAGAAAAATATTAATTTATTAAATGTTCTTAAAGTAGGTCTGTTTTTAATAAAAAAGAAGATTTATGGCACTATTTTCTCCAAAAAAAAATTGTTTATAATTTCAACTATCAAAGTGCAATTTATTTATTTTTAGATCTAGAAAATATATTGCTTTGAAATATTCTGTTTTAATGGGCAATTTTATTGTTTAACTAAAGGTACGATCACATTTGGCAAATATTTGCCGAAAAAGACGTAACATATATTTGAACTCGTATATTTATTTAAAAATACTTTTCTTATTTAGGCCAAATCACAACAATATTTAATTTTAATTTATTTGATGCTGCTTGATCTTGCAAAACTCTTGTAAGAGTAAACAACGTCAAACAAATTTGTGCTAAAACAAGTGGTTACGCTTTTTTGAGTAAATATTAGCCAAACGTGACCGTACCTTAACAAAATAAATTATAGAAAAATCGGTAAAAATTCTGTCGGATTTTATAAAAAAAAAAACCCGGACCATGTTGGCAAAATTTTAAAAAATTGTGAAACTTTAATTTTCAAATGCTTATAACTCAAAAGGCACAACAGACAAATAGCACATAATAGCATGTTTTTTTTATAGATTTGTCAGAGGGCTTTCATTAAATATAAAAAGTTTTGCTCCAATTCAGCATGCTGTCATTATTTAAAATCTGCAACGTATTGATATCAAAGAAATCAGGTCGGTGTAATACAAAAATATATGAACTTAATTTGCAGCAGCTGCGGCCAATTGGACAATAGTTGCTTATTGTTCAAGGAGTTTTAAGATTCACCAAATATTAGCGATTTGAAATAAGTATGAAGCTCAAGGTGGATCAACAAGTTTTTCTTTAAGCTTTTCCTTTTTTATAAAACAAACCGGACCAGGTTTGGCCAAATTTTGAAACTTTAATTTTCGAATGCTTATAACTTAAAAGCCATAACAGACAAATATCACATATTAGCAACTGTAGTTCTGACATTTAACAAATATTAACGATTTGGAGTAAGTATGAAGCTCAAGGTGGGTCGAATAGTTTTTCTTTAAGCTTTTCCTAAATAATCATAAATAATAAGGGTGCCCCGATATACTAGGCGATAGTGTGCCGGACTATCAGTCAGAGGGTTGCGGGTTCGATTCCCGCCAAAGACTCTGGGCGTTTTCTGCAGACAAGCCAAAAAGCTTCGCAGTTTGTGTTTGTTTAAAAAAAAAAAAAAAAGTATTAACTTGCATTATATAAAAAAGTCTTAGAAATCAGATGAAAACAATTTTACATATCAAGAAATTAACTGTCAGAGGTGCCTTATTTTAAGACCTAAACTTCACGGCCCTGGCGGATTTTTGGGCTTTATCTTCAAATCATGAACTTAAATACTCCTTGGCTACATTTATGTAGAATTCTATCTCGAATTAAAGAAAAAGAAAAGAAAAAATCAATTATACCCCACTGTGCGATCTATCAGTACGTTTTGGAAGCTCACATTTTTAGCAAGGAAATTGTTCCCGATTTTCTTACTATTAAGTTTCCCTTGCTCAGCTCGAGTGCTGCAGATTAACGATAGCTATATTTGAAAAACAAATCACTTGATCAAAACTAAAGCTTCTGTAGTGTAACCGGATGTTATGTGAACACTGCTTTCTATATAAATAATCATATTTCCAAACACACACTCACTTGCTCATCTCTATGGCTTACAAACCATAAAATTGTTTTGTAATATAAATATATATATATGCAATATTTTTCATTCCTCTTATGGAATACAAGACATAAAAATTCTTCTTTTTTTGGAATACATATTTTCTTTTCATAATTTTCAATGTTCATTTTATTTGTTCACGCAACAACGTCTCAACGTACATAAATATGCCACAGTCATAAATTTTATTTAACTTAAATTAATAAATAAGCACCACGACAAAAAAAATACCAGTCAATTTCTTATAAAAAATTATTATGACTAAATAGCCTGAACCTTTAAAATTCCACAGTTTGTTTTTTTTTTTTTTTTTTTTTTTTTTTTTTTGAAATTCGCCAATTATTCAAATTTTTTTATAGGTTCAACCCAAACAAATCATTAAAATCAAATAAATATTTGAAATATTTTGTAAAAAAAAAATAAATCAATTCAATTAAAATCAATTTAAATTCAAAGTTGAGGTGACCAAAAAATATGAAAATAATAATAAATTAATAAATATGGTAAATAAATAAAAAAAAAAACTTAACTACAAACAAACATAAATTCATTTGTTGGCTGCCACAATCAACAATTATCACTGGCTTTTTTTTTTAACAAGTTTGGCTTTGAAGACATTTAAATTGATTTTAATGCAAAATTAAGCCTGTGGAAGTTGAAAGATGAGTTCAAATCATAACTTTTTGTAATGAGTCATCTTTAGTTTATTAAAAGAATTCCTTAATATAAATTTATTAGTTGGGGTAAGTTAAGTGAGACATGATGATACATTTCAGTTCTTTTCCAGGAATTTTACACCTCTGCCAACTTAATCGAAACCCTTTGGTTAAGTTGTGTTGGAGAGAAATTAAATTATTGACCACGATTGCCAAAGGTTGCGAAAAATCTAAGCATCTAAAACGTACTGTAAATTATGTTATAAAACGATAAA
Organism: Bellardia bayeri; assembly: GCA_950370525.1. Lineage (NCBI taxonomy): Eukaryota > Metazoa > Arthropoda > Insecta > Diptera > Calliphoridae > Bellardia > Bellardia bayeri. The sequence goes on along the minus strand of OX493267.1, from coordinate 73,222,781 downwards.
AAACAAATCTAAGGATTAGATGGCACAGTGGTTAGCATCGATTTTATTAGAAATAAATCTATAAATCATAAACGACTGGTCCAAAAAACACAAAATTTAACGAAAACGAATGCCAAAAATTCTCCAGCAACGAGGCGGTGGGGACTCTAGCACCTTTGACATGTAATTTTTGTAAATGTGTGGAACTGTGTTGATTTTTAAGTTAAATTAAATTTGATGACACATTCCAGTTATGTTACTTCTCTGCAAGCTTAATCGAGACCCTTTGATTAAGACGTGTTGGAGAGAGACTGAATTGTTGACCACAATTGCCAAAGGTTACAAAAACACCAAAGGTTATAAAATGATACAAAAAAAAAAAAACTGTACGACAGTGGGGTAGCATCAATTTTTTTTAGAAATAAATCTAGTATAAATTAATTAACGTGAACGTAGCCAAGGAGTAATCGAGTTAAAGTTTTTAAAATGAACTCCCAAAAATTATCCAGGGACGAATTTGTTGGATTTTTAATTTAAGTTAAACTTGATGACACATTCCAGTAATTTTACAGAAACTTAATCTCTTTGACCCTTTGATTAAGTCTTGTTGGAGATAGAATGAGTTATTGACCATAATTGCCAACTATTGACTAGAAACTTGTTTACGAGTATTTCCCGGGAAATACAAAAACTGGCAACTCGCTACTTATACTTAAAAAAGGAGTTAAAATTTGTTGAAGGAAGCGGTCAAAGAACTCAAAATATTGAATACTTGTTTAATGCACTTTCAACTATTCGCCCAATCTCGGTAGAAAGTGAACGAGTTTTTTCAGTAATGGGGCAATTTGTAAATAAAATCAGAAATAGACTTTCTGACGACTCAATAAACGCTTTGAGTGTGTTAAAAAGTTATTTCCTAAGCCGTTAAAATTTTAGTATAGTTATTTAAAATATATATTATATGTATACCTATTTTATGAATTAAATTTGAAATTTTTTGATCTCATATCTGGAGTACCTGAATTTGTTTTTTTTACTATTTTTTATGAATTAAATTGTTATGTTTATGTTTCTTTTTTATCTAGTATCTAGAGCATAATAATAAGAAATTTACATTTAAAGCGTAATGTAATAATTCAAGTTACTCTTTCAATTAAAACTAATTTTTGTAGTATTTAAGTATTTTTTTACCTTGTTTTTTATTATTAAATTTACGTTTAATTTTTTCTATGGAGCGGTATCCGGGAAAATAAAAAAAAAATTCCCGCTTTACCGGGAAGCGAAAAACTGCGGGGAGAAAAACTCTAAATGTAATGCATGTTCTAACATGCCTCAATTTCCAAATAACTGATATGAAGATATTCTAGCATAATACTAAGCCATTTGATTACTCTATTACTACAATACCTTGGCTAGTTTTTTTTATATTTATTAAATCCAAAAGAAATCAAGCAAACACCAACCCAAAATTATTAACAAAAATAATATTACTGCACACAAAAACTCCCTCAAAGCAAATACATTAAAAGCAGACAAAAATGTTAGTAATTTTCCCAAAAACATAACAAAATTCCCCCCAAAAAAATACAAAATACATTACAAAATGAGCACCTACAATTAAGGCAAATCAAAAAAAAACAAAAATAGAGACAAACCATATACATACATACATGTAAATCAAGACGCACACTTAACAATTGAACCCCAAAAAATTAATGCATACATTAAACAAATTTTGTTATCAACAACAACATCGACATTATCGTCAGCAAACTGCATCTACAATTGAGACAAATGCCTGGCAGTTTTCAAATAAATGAGGATTGCAATCGCATAAAAGAACCCAAGCTCCAAACTCATGACCAGCAATAAATCATAATGGTAGTTTATTGAATAATGGTTGGTTGAGTGGATGGATGCCTGCCTCATCATGTATGAGCTGGTGCTGCAACTATATTTGTGAGAAAAGGTATCATAAAATACCATAACCATTAAATGACTGCAAAACTTGCTAGTACTCGTACTCTATATGATTAAATTAAATTTGCTGTTTCTTTTTTTTGTTTGTGATAAAATAGCTTAAGGTTACAATAATTGCAATTAAATGTTAAACAGCTTTATACCAAAAATCGTGTATTTTAAATGTTGGTGATCTAAAATTATGGTGTGAAATATAAGTTTATACTACTTCTTAGTAATTTTCTTAAGTTTTAAGCCTTACAGCATTCAATTTTGTACTATTAATTGTGTTTTTTTTTCATTAATTTAAAATGAAATGTTCTTTTAAATGTCATGACAAATAAATACAAGATGACTGACTACTTCATACTATAGAAGTCTGTAATAAAGGAGGATCCACTTTTTTTGTTACAAACAAAAATTTTCTCCGCAGAAAAATTTTTTTACTGAGATTTTTTTGCAGCACGATTCATCCATTTCGAATGATTTTTCTTAAAAATCAAAGCTGCCATATGTAAACAATATCTATTAGATTTACTAGTGCGGCCATTGATTTATTTTGCTTTGGTTTTTAAGTGTCACAAAACAAATATTAACCCCCTGGCCCACGATGTCGAACGATAACGTTCGATTAGATAAGACTTAAGACACAAACTTGATTTTGGAATAAACAAACTTGATTAAGTAAAAAATAGATACGATAAAAAGTTTGTGTCTAAAGTCTTATCTAAGCGAACGTTATCGTTCGACATCGTGGGCCAGGGGGTAAATTAGTTTGAAATTTTGTGTATTAAAAATGAATGAAAAAAAGCAATTGCTTTTGCTGATGGCCATGGAAATACATAAGGCATTATTATTTGTATGAAAAAATGTAACCTATTGGCAACTTAGTTCATTTTTGTCCAGACAAAATATAAAATTAAACCAAATCAAGCTGAGAGTTGTTCGTAAAAAATATTATCTCTCTCTCAAAAAGAGAGACGTCAAACGTCATATGAAAAAATCTTTGTCCAAATAAATATTTTGTTTAGCACGAATGGGTGAATTCACCTTCAGAAGTCTTTATATAGAAACTTAAACTTGGTAATAGTAAGTTATTTCTGATTACCACACCTTATAGTGGCTACTGGTTACCTTCTACATTACTCGTAGAGAGTTTCTAGTATAAAGTGCTTATTTGTTAGATTTATTTATTAACATTTAGATAAAAATTGTGTTTTTTAGAAATACAACAAATATGCAATCACCCCTATCGTGAATAAATATTCCACATGAAATTTGTTCCCTTTTCACATTTTCCTATTCAAATTCAATGTTAAAAAAAATAAAAGTGAACAAATTACATGTGGAATTTTTATTCACGATAGAGTGAATATGTAATAAAATCTTTATTTATTAACATAATGCACTGAAGTTTGGAAAGTAATATTAAATTTGTCATTCTAAATGAATAAAATGACTTAGTTTTTCTATGTTTTATTAAGGATTAATCGGGTTTTTATTGGAATAAATGTTTTTTTTAGCTTTTTATTTGGTTTAATTTGTTTAATTTTACTAACAAATTTATGAAATTACGTATTTTTTTATGTTGTATAAACGATTAATAGGTTATTGCTTTTAATGATCGATTTTTCGCTTTTAGTTTGATTTAAACTTTTTCTAAATCTTATGAGATTTATTTTTTTTTAATTAACAACACCAACTGCGAAACAATTGGCTTATCTGCAGAAAACACCCAAAGTCTTTGGCGAAAATAGAACCCGCAACCCTCTGGCTGATAGTCCGGCACAATATCGCCTAGTCTATCGGGGCACCCACAAGTAGTGCGGTAAGACTATCTGCCTCTGATTGCTGGAGATCCAGAACGTATGGACATTCAAAAATTCTAAATTTGCTTCCCCCTTCGTTACATCAAAAATCTTTCAAAATCACTTTTCCACCCGGACGTGAATGGAAAGGCGGTCACATGATTGATGGATACGACATATGAGTATACACTGGTTCAAGGATAGAGTGTGGAGTTGGGTTCAGCCTCTTCTGCAATGAACAGCTCCTGAAAATGAAACGAAAGGACATCTCGAGAGTCATAGCGATGCTAAGCGATCACTGGACGATTGGTAAACATGCAAGCAGACTCAGACTTCCCTTCAATAATCACTGATGCAAGAAACAGTGTTTTATCTTCTCTGTGAATGTCCTGCTCTTCAAAACTCTAGACTCAATATTTCCAACAATCATATACTAAACAACCTAGCGGAGATATTAAGTATTAGATGGTACGATTTCATCGGATCCCTGTACGCAACAGGCTGGCTATACGCGTAGATAGTACCCATGACATACTAGTATCTGGAAAAAATCTAGTCCAATCATTTATTGAACGTCGGAATCAAAACATTTCACTTGAATGCTTGCAGTAGTAAAAGTTATAAATCTTTTACTTGATTGAAATTTTTTTACACTTAATTATGCGCTTTTTATTAATTTTATTTTCTTTATAGATTGGTAAGATTTGCATTATTTCTTTAAAAAAAATTAAGAAATTGCTAATTGTTAATTATTTTTTAAAATTAAAAAAATCACACGACTACTAAAATTTTTTATTCTGAATACAGTCAACCCCAAAATATGAACACTTTTTCTCTGCCAATGACAACTCCAAAATATGAAATTTTTACAAAAGCTTTAAAATATGAACATTTATTTTATTTTGAAACTGATTTCAGTTACGTAATATGCATAAAAATTAGGGGAAACCCCGACCTATTAACACTTGAATGCTAAATGTCAATGGTCAAACAAATAAGTGCACTTTTTATTTAGTTTTTACATGCAGACGCAGGTTTGGTTTTTAAGCGTTAATAAAAAGTGAATAATTTGGATAATATGCATCTGTCTATATTACTCCATACACGGATTTTGATAGGGTATTCAAGGTCTTAATTCCCTCTAGGAGTGAGTGGAATAGGGGTAATCTCGTGCATAAATATGACACTAGGATATACACAGACGGTTCTAAGATGAGCTGCGGTGTTGGTTCTGGGGTCTTCTGTGACATCTCGTATCGTCTTCCGAGGCATCTCGTATCGTCTTCCGAATTAGTGTAGTGTTTTCCCGACGGAAATTTTTGCAATCATGGCAGCTTGTGATACACTACATGATCATAACATTCACGGCAATATAGGTATTTTTGTCGACAGTCAGGCGGCACTCCTCTCACTTAATGCCTACACAATTTCATCTTCACTAGTTAGGCAACGTAGGAATTCTCTGTCAAGGCTAGGTCGTCTATCAGAACGGCATCTGCTTTAGATATCTCCGATGTGGTATCAGTAGCAATTCCACTGGGGACTATCAAAGGTACCATCTTCAGACATTTTCTTACAAAGGTTGAGTATAGATGGCGTAATTTACACACATGTAGGGTAGCCAAGTTGATGTGGCCATCTTTTAACGAGAAACGTACTATGCAACTGATAACCCGGAATAGGAAGGATATAACAAGGTTGCTGGCAGTATTAACGGGACATTGGACGTTAGGCAAGCACGCAGATCGTCTGGGACTCCCTTTTAACGACCATTGTTGTAGTTGTAAGGATAGGGAAAAAGAGGAAACGATTTTTCACCTTCTCTGCGAATGCCCAGCCCTGAGTGTCAAGAGACATAAATATGTACATGGGAAACTATGTATACATTGAACAACCTTGGTGAGGTAGCCGGGTCAAAACTCAATGATCTACTGAGATATCTCACAGCTACAGGTTGGGTCTAGCAAGACACGACTTTTTGTGCACATCTTAGCTACATTATATTGTATACGACATTAAATCTGACAAGTGGTGTGGTCTTTTAAAACTTAATGCCTACGCACGTACGCACGTAGTGAACTACCACGTAAACCAACCAACCATGCATACGAAACAACATAAATTTCTAACTTTAAAGGAAAAAGGTACAAATGTGACAAAGTCCACAGTATCTGGAATACAAAAGAATAAAAGTGCAACTTCAAAATGTGTCAACAATACATTCATCGGACCTAGAAAAAGAAAAACTATGCGGATTATTAGGAATAAGAAATTACCCATCAGCGGACTAAAAAAATGTACACTGCCCTTGTTTTCATTAGTTCATATTATCGCAAGTGCACTGTATTATAAAAAACAAATCAGATTTTTTGTTAAATTTTTCTTCTGTCAAGATATTAAAAACCCATTAAACTAAACTTTACCCAATTTCAAAGTCCTATAATCAATAACATCCACAATTTCTCTTCTTTAACAACATCTTAAACATTTTTAGATTCTGCCATATTTCCGACAAAATAATTTGACATTGAAATAATGTGCAGCTTTATTTTATTAAGCATATTTTACATCTTTGTTGGTATTTTTTTTAGCTGTAATGAACTAAAAAAAAAAGAAACGTAAAATGTGCAACAATATTGTCATTTTTACAAATCATATTAAATAGAGATAAGTTTTTAGTATTTTTGTATAATCCTTTTCATAAACCAGCATCTTATAAAGTTTTTCTGTTTCGTTTTTTTTTTTTTCAAGAATATCCAATTTCATTATGTTAAAAATAAGATACACAAAAAGTAGTTGTTCTAAAAACAAACTATAAATTAAAAAAAAAAAAGAATTCAATAGCTTAATTGTTTCTAAACTACACGTGACTCATGAAATAGGTGTTTTGAAATGACCGAACAAAGTGTTATTATGTATAATAAAATCGCTCAAATTTCATGTGTATGTCGGAAGAATAGATATTTTGTTAGAGATATTGATTTAAAACATGTTAAGCGTACCAGCATTTAAACTTATTGTAACAATATTGTTAAAAAAATCTAGACTACAACGTAAAGCTTTAATAAAGCTTAAAATTGACTTACAACGAAATTGGCTCAAAAGTTTATTTGATCTTACAACAGTTTTGTAAAAGCAAAAAAATGCCTTAATATGAAAACATTATAAACTAATATATGCTTCACAGGCAAGGCCTTAAATACATCTAAAATGTTTAAGAAAAATATCCAATTTAAATCCTTAAACTAGATTTACATGATAGAAATTTTCTTCAAAATTGCTCTTCAAAATGCTTCAAACTCGTGGAAACAGCAAGATTTCTTTAAGATTTATTTATTTAATAACTATTAATAACTATTAAATAAATAAATTTTGAAGAATTTTTGCCTTTTACACGAGTTTGAAGCATTTTGAAGAGCAATTTTGAAGAAAATTTCTATCATGTAAATCTAGTTTAAGGATTTAAATTGGATATTTTTCTTAAACATTTTAGATGTATTTAAGGCCTTGCCTGTGAAGCATATATTAGTTTATAATGTTTTCATATTAAGGCATTTTTTTGCTTTTACAAAACTGTTGTAAGATCAAATAAACTTTTGAGCCAATTTTGAAGAAAATTTCAATCGTGTAAATCTAGCTTTATTCTTTATAACCAAAAATTTATTTAAACATCATAAATATACTCGTACTTTATAATCCAAAGAAATGTTCTACTTCTTTTTTTATAACACTCACAAATACCATTTAAATCTAACTAAATCGTATATATCTTTATATAAAACTTTACAACTCATAATGCAGCACACAAGCTTTTTAGGGCGTTAATAATCTGCAAAGAATTCAGAAATTTAGTTTCTTTTAAAATCTACACTACACACATGAACTTGTAACTTGTATTTAATGTGTTTAATTTTATTTTTTTTCCTCTTACTTGTCATATTTTTCTATCTTTTATATTTGAATAAGTTTTTTTTTTTTGCATTTAAAATTTTTTTACTGAAAATTAATACTTTGCACTCGTTGCATGTTTGTGTGTTTATGTGCCACACAGCTTAATTCTATTTACCTAAATTTATATCACAACCAACAAACCAAAACAATCAAAGCACCCAGTCGCTGGCTGACAGTCATCCAACCAAGCGAACAACCAACCAGGCAGTCAGCCAGCCAACCACCAGCAATATTATCATCAGCAGCATCATCTTGGCTGGTTGTAGTAGTAACCAGAGGTTTGAAAGAGTGTAGTATGGGTAAAATTGATTATTTTGAAAAGTAAAGATATCAATTCAATTAAAATCTGATCTAATCAAACCCGAAAACTCTTAAAAAATCACTCTTTACGTACATGCCAGGCTATCTTGGTGAACACCCAGATAACATTCATAACAACACACACAAAACCTTCTTTGATAGTGACTCTAATGTGTTGCTAACGGTATCTGGTCCATATGGGAAGGAGTCCTTTTGAGATCAGCCAAAAATATAGCAGCAAATTGGCTACATTTTTATATGATAAAAATTAACAATAACATTGAATAAGAACAATTTCTCCGAGTGAGAATCGATATTAGAACTGCATTGATTATGTAGCCATTCCAGGCTGTCTTGGTTAACTTACAAATAATATTGATTACCACACAGACAAACCTCTCTTCAATAGGGACTTTAATGTGTGAAAGACGACTGGAGCATCATGGTGTGTGGTTTTTTAACTTCTTCTAAGGTCTGCCAAAAGAAGAGCTACTTAAGTTTTATGGGATGATAAGATTTTGAAACCTCGCTTGAGTAACAACGCAGCTGAGATTTGACCATCTCTTAACGTGAATTTGTTTCAGATATCCCCATTATTATACACTAGCTTATAAGGATTGATATCTCTGATAAATACTTCCAAATCTCAATTTGAGAAATTGTTTAGTGCTTGTTTGAAATGTATGCTAGAATCTAGAATCTGATGTAGAATGACTTCCAAAGAAATTAAGGTAAACGAGAAAACAGAGAGCGAGACAGCTTCTCTACCATTGTTCAAAACTGACAGATCGATAATTCAAAATGGTAGAATTCTTTTCTGCAACCCAAAAAATTGACATAACAGGGTAAATACTATTTTTCGTAATTTAGAAGTAGTTTGTTGAAGAACTTAGAATGAAGATGATACTCTTTTCTAGAGTAGCTGAAATGTGAGTCTTCCATAGGATTACAGCCTATTTATCAAACACCATCTACATTTTGATTCATTAATATTCCTCTACTGAAACTGTTTTTGTTAATTTTGAATGCCAAGCTACTTGGTCTATTGACAAACTATTTGGTAAAATACAATTTATTTGAGTTCTTTAGATTGAACTGGATGATCATGTCTATATTAACTACTTATATAAGAATTTCATAAGATTTTGGAAAGATCTGGAATATTGGTAAGGGATACATGAGAAATTAAACTACCTTAAGGCAACAAGTTATGAAAAATGTATAAGATTCAATCATGGAGCTTTACATTCTTAAGAGCACGAATGCTTTAAGAATAGGTGTCGACTATACTGAAAACAATGTCTGAATTACCTGATTTTTCACAGATCCCAGCTCTCACGTTGCTGATGCTCAGTAAAATTAAAAAAAAAAATGTGTATGATTACAGATCAAATGAAGATATAAGGCTATTGTTTAGACAAATGCCTTATTTAAAGGATGCGAATATTTAAAGGAGACAGACCAACAAGATAATTCTAAAAAAAATCCATCTGTATAGAATTTCAAGTTGGCAACACTATTTTAAATGGCGGCCATTTTGTTAGCTGTTAAGAAATTTATGTTTAGTTTGGTTTGACATTTCAACATGAATAGACTGCAAATTTATTTTGCAAATCATGGTTTTGTGCAAAATACGTATTGAGGGCGTTTTTTTAGATCTATAGAATTTTGAAACTGAATAAAACAAAGATGATTTTTTTTTAATTGATATAAAATATACTTTATTCGAAAGATAATATTCTGGCACATGACTGGCTCGGACGTAGTCTAATCTGGAGGTCCAATTATCTATAACTTTTTTCAATATTTGTGGCCGTATATCGGCAATAACGCGGCGAATGTTGTCCTCCCAGTGGTCAATCGGGAGAATTAACTGAGTGATAATTGGGTCATTCCTAATCGAAAACCAAATTGTGGGAAGGTTTTTCAATAGGTCATTTATATTACTCGTAAAATGTAATAAAAAAAAATACATAAGTTGCTAATAAAAATTTTAAGTATTTTAAGGATAAAATTCAATTTGAAAAATGTTTCCATTGTGATGTAACAAGGAATTGGATTTTGTTTCCAGGGAGTTCCCAAATGAATCACCATTTAAAACACAGCTTACTGAGAATTAATGTATTTACAGCTCTGCCGGCAGCAGCAGCAACAGAGAGCAAACAGCGCACTTGTAAATTAACACTTAAAGCTGGTTTTATCAACAACTTAAAACGCTGCAACAAACTAAAATCTGAATTTGAATTTAATCTTTGTTGTTCGCTCGTGTATTTAGTTTTTGAATTAATTGCACATATTAGACATACAGTGGTAAATGCAACAACAGCAACAATAACAACAAACAATATCAAAAAAAAGTAACATTTTGAAAACGAAATATAGTTATTTACACTTTCAGGGTTTAAGTTTGAGTTAAAAACTCACAGGTTGGTTGACTTTTGAAAAAGACATTAAGAACTTTTTGATTAAATTATTAAATAACAAAATTACATTCCTTAACATTTAATTATGGATTATTGTTAATTATAAAGCTGAAAATTGAATTGATAGGATATAAAAATGTTGCCTAGAGTTTATTTACAAAGTGTTTTTTTAAATATGGTTGCTTGAAAAATATTCAATATTGGTAAATTTGTTTTTTGTTTAGTAATAACAAATAGTAAATATTTGTAACTTAATTAAGTTGTGGCTTAATAAATAAATTATTTTACAATAAAAAAAGTTGGTATGTTTAGAAAAAATTGAAGGTTATAGATTAATAAACACAAAACACTTTAGTTAAAGGCGGAATTTAACATAAACAACGTGTTGCAGTCAGACACATGTTTATAAACATTCAGGCATATGTTGAATTGTTGCAGTTAGTGCATTATCAATAATTTGCATTTAAGTTTATATAAATAAATATTAATTTAAGCAATTTGTGTTAATTAAAACCAAATATGTGTAGTAGTATTTATTTAAATAATAATAATATATAAACAATGACGTATATTTTTTAATATTTTAAACAAGTTGATTTTTTCTTTGGTAAACAATATGTATGTATATGTGTTTCTAACTCATAAACTTATAAATTCATTCATATATTTTGGTATATTTTTTTCTTTTTTACATTCAATTCAATTAATGCATGTAGGTGTTATTTACCACTTGTGTAAAGAAAATCATCATCATAAAATTTTTTTTAATTTTATTTTTTTGTGTAACATTATGAAATTTATACGAGTTTTAACAGAAAACTAGTTCTACTTCTAGTAGTTACAAAATAAACCAAAAAAAAAACCTCATATTTTCATTCATTAATGTTTGAAAAGCCATGCGACAAATACGTCCCCGTTTACATTTTAGTTCCACAACATAAATTGTTTTTGGTCGGCGTTATTTTTTTCTGTCTCTATCTCTCTATCTGGTTTATGAATTGAAAAATTTATTATTATTTTTTGTAGTTTTTATAGTCGAAATATATTAAATTGCGTAGGTTTTTGTGGTTGCTGTGGATGACCACAATGAAAATTTATCAGGAATTAAGAAACGACTTCATTAGTCCATTTTATTGTCATCATATGTTATTTGCTGACATTGTAATATATTTTCTTGTTCATGTCTAGCATTTAAGTAAACTTACACATTTAAATTGTATAAAAATTAAAATGACAAAAAGCAATTATTGTTTGCAATCGTATAAAGGGCAAAATAGTATAAATTTTGTAATAATTGTTAAGCTACAGGAAATAATTCTCTGAGATTCAGCATTATATATACCCTACACCACCATAGTGGAGAGGGTATATCGGATTTGTCCTGATGTCCGTCCTTCCGTCCGTCTGGCTGGTTGGCTGGCTGTCCATGTAAAGATTGTGCGCAGAGTACAGGTCGCAATTTTGAAGATATTTCGATAAAATTTGGCACGTTAAATTTTTTCGGCCCAAGGATGTATGGGATTTCACCTGGATTTGATTAATTACAATATTGCATTGCTAAAAATTGTTTTTAAGAAAGATAATTTTTTCAAACTGAGAAAAAAGTGGTATTTCTATAGTTTGTGCCCCTACTATATAATCCTGTTAATTAATTTTGAAATTTTGGCTTAAAAATTTAATTTTTAAAAACGTAGTATTTTTACTACCATTTCAAAAAATCAAAAAAAAACACAAAGTATGTTTGAAATTTTTTACATAATTTAAACTACTGTTGAATAGTTAAATATTTCGCAGCAAAAAAATACTTTTTAAAAAAAGTATTATTTTTAGTACTTTTTTCGACATCAGTAAAAAGCAGTATTTCCATAATTTGTTCATCTACTAAGTAATCTTGTTAACTAATTTTAAAATTTTGGAGCTAAAAATTGCTTTTTAAAAAGTAGTATTTTGACAACTGTTTTTAAAAAATCAAAAAAAGTATTTTTTTAAATTTTTTGCATAATTTAAAATTTTGTTGAATAGTTTAAATATTTCGCAGCAATACATGTAATATAATAACAAAAGTACGTACATATGTATGTGACATAACCAACATATGAACATGTAATTTATAAACCGTATGTAAAACTCAAATTTTGACATACACATGAAATCACATATGGGTAGAAAAGTGACATTCCACATCCTTAAATGCGTATAAGTCTCTTAGAAAAATCATTGATAATCCACACGAATAATTCATAGTTTATTTATGAGGACTATTCCCGAAAACTGATTAACCTACATAAACATCCATATCGAACCGAAATTTTACACAGATCAGTTATAAGCATGTAAAAAATATACTATTGACTTTTGTGAAAGTTGGCCAAACCTGCCGAGAATAACCACAGCATATACAGAGGTGACAATTTTGACGTTTCAAAAAGCCAAAATTATTTTCCTAGGGCTTGGTACTTAATTTATTGAGTATTAAAGTAAATCGTTTTATGTTACACGCTGCAAAAATATAAACAAATTGTAAATTCTTGATTATAACTGGAATAGGCAAAAAATTCTTATAAATGTCATTATTGAGATGAAATTCTACCAAAATAAACTTAAAATAAATAGAAAGTACGGTACAATCAGGCATGTGATGTAAATCGAAAACGAATGAGTTTTAGAAGTACATTTTAATGCATTTCTAATCAAATTTTTAAAATTTTTCTTTTAAGATTCTCTTTAGTAGCACAATATCTTTATATTTTATGTGATTAAAGTTTTCCAATACAGAAATATTACGAAAAAACTTTAATTATAAAACTCATTCGTTTTCGATTTCCATCACATACCTGAATATTTTATGAAGCTGATTTGATGGTTGGTATATAAGATTCGGCACAGCCGAAGTATTTTCAACACTCGGCAAAAATTGTTATTTCTAAAATTTAATTTATTGCTTATTTAAATTTTATTGGTAATTTAAAAAAACTCGTCAATGAAATTACCTAAAAAATATTGCCTAACAACCCTCAATTTATTCAAATTTATAATACTACTAGTAATTTTTTCATAAACAACTGTCTTAACAGTATTAATTCATTATTTATATTAATGTAATTAATATATTTTTTTCTTTTTTTTACAGCTTCAAACGTACGCTTTCAGGGTAAGTGTTATCACTTCCATATAATAAATTAATTAGTTTGTATTATTTAAAATATTAAACGAGAAAAAAATAACTAATAAACTCCATTAATAATACATAAATAAACAATAAAAGTTCATTGCTCCATAATCACTGCTTCGGAAATTGCTGAGAGCTCTTAACTTACTACCACACAATTTTTGGGTGTTTTAATCATTATTTTTTTTATTATTATTTTTTTTTCAACTATTTGTTTATGCGGTTTTGTTTATTGTAGTTGGTGGTCAAAATCTCAGCAATGACCTTAACTTTGAATTGTCAAAAAAAAAAAAAAAAAAAAAAAACTTAAAGTTCAATAAATTTCTATGCACTAACATGTGCTTGTAGTTAGAAGACTTTTGAGTAGGGAAGTGTGTTAAATGACAAAAAAAATAAACATTTGTTAATAAATAATAAAATGAAAATATATAAAGAGAAACTCAAAACAAACATTATTTTCTAAAGTCATTGGTTGTTAAACGAAATTTGATCTACAAAAAAATAATTAAATAGTTTGACAAAATAATAAAAACGAAATGTAACTAAAACAAAATCCTATTTATTAAATTAATTATTTACAAAAAGTGTTAAGTGTATTAATTATATAATTATAATAACTTCACACCAGCATAAAAAAGCTAAAGGCTTTTGACACATATGCCACAATGTTTAAAAGGCAGAAGAAGTCGCATTAGAACTAAAAACAATATGCTAATTTTTGCAAACTGAAAAAAGGTAGTTATTTTACTACTATTTTTAACATGCAACTAAATTATGATAATATGTATAAATTTAGTATATTTAGTACATTTTTCAACATCACTGAAAAATACAAATTTACTAATCTTAAATTTTTTGCTCAATATTGCAATTTTTTCTATCAAAAAGTACTTTTTAAAAAAGTAGTATTTTTAGTATTTAAAAAAAACCCAAAAAGTTATTTTGGTGCTAAAAAGTACTTTAAAAAAAATAGTATTTTAAGTACTATTTTCAACTATTTTTGACATTTTGTTGACTTATATAGCAATTACGTGGGTCTAAAAGTAATTTGTAAAAAGTAGTATTTTTTACTAATATTCTAACTGCTGTATTTATAAAAAAAATAAAGTAGGCTTGAAGTGTGCTTTAAGACAAAATTTTCTTAAAGTACACTTGAAGTCTACTTTAATTTTTTTAAAATACGGCAGTAAATATTTAGTGTTTCTACAAATTTTGCACATAATATACAAATTTGTGGTAACTTTATATATTTCGCAGCTTAAAATTCCTTTTAAAAAAAGGAGTATTTTAAGTACTTTTTTTAACATGAGTAAAAAGTATTATTTCTACTGTTTTTCTACATAATAAAGAATCTTGTTAATTAATATAAATATTTTAGTGCTAAAAGTTCTTTTTTAAATATGTAGTACTATAAGTACTTTTTCCAACATCAGTAAAAACAAGTATTTCCATTATTTTTCACATAGAAAACTATTTTGTTGATCAGTATATCAATTTTATTGTCTTAAAGTACTTTTTTAACAATTTTTAAAAAGTAGTATTTTTACTACTATTTTAAACTTGCAAAAAATTTTGTGTTTCCACTAATTTTTCACATAATACACAAATACACAGCTTAAAATGCCTTTTTTAAAAATAGTATTTAAGTACCTTTTTCAACATCAGAAAATTTAGTATTTCTATTATTTTTTTAATAATTTATAATATTCTTATATAATATAAAGATTTTGGTGCTTAAAAGTACTTTTTAAAACAGTAGTATTTGTGTACCTCTTCAAATATTAATAAAATTATGTGTTTTTATTACTTTTTTTTACACATAAAGCTATTTTGATGAATAATTTTTGGTATTTAAAAGTACTATTTTAAAAATTAAAAAAAAGTAGTATTTCTGCTACTAATTTAAATATGCAACAAATTTGAGGCTTTTTAAATTTACACAAAATATAATAGTTACATGTTTAACTTAAATATTTCGGTGCTAAAAATTGACTTTTAAAAAGTAGTATTTTTAGTATGTAGTTTTTTTCATTAGTAAAAAGCAATATTTCCATCATTTTTTCATATAATATAAAATCTTACTAATTATGTAATTTAAATACATATTTCGTTGTCCAAACAAAAATATTTTAAAAACTAGTATTTTTTGTACTATATTCATTCTCAAAAAAATTTAATATTTCTACTATTTTTTCACATATTATATAAACGTGTTAATAATTTTACTTTTAAGAAAGTAGTATTTTTGCTACCTTTTTTTATAGCTAGCTATGAAATTTAGTATTTTTTTAGCATATACATATTTCGGTGTTAAAATCAAAATTTTTAAAAAGTAGTATATTTAATACTTTTTTCAAAATCAGTAAAATGTAGTATTTCTAATATTTAGTTATGCTTCTTAATTAATTACAGTATTTTAGTACTAAAATATATTTTGTAAAAAAGTAGTACTTTTAGTACTTCTTTTCGTTCTCAGTAAAAAGTATCATTCTGCTAATTTTTCGTATATTTTATAATCGTGTAAACTAATTTAAATAATTTGGGGCCAAAACTTCCTTTTAAGAAAAAAGTAGTATCTCTACTACTATTCTGAAAAAAAAACTAAAAAAGCAGCTTTCATGCAATATTTTAACCTAATTAAAAAGTTTGTTGAATAATAATTATATTTTGGTACTAAAACAGATTTTTAAAAAAGTAGTATATTTAGTACTTTTTCAAAATCAATAAAATGTAATATTTCTAATATTTATCCATACATATTACACGGTTCTTAATTAATTAAAGTATGTTAGTACTAAAATGTTCTTTATATGTTTTAAATTGACTTTAATACATAATTGAAACAATCCATTGACAAGTCTAAACGCCTAGAACTTTTTAACAGAAAATATTTTTAATTTAAACAAAATTTGTGTAAATGTTGAGTACTTAAACGTTCAGTTTATTAGTTCAAGTAAACGCAAAATTAATTTCAATTTCAACCTTAAAACATAATATTTGAATACCATAGATTTACGAGTACTTGTACTCTTCAGTTTACTGAAGAGTGCCTTTTTTATGTGATCTAATTTTGGTAACCAAACATTTAAAGTCAACAGCAAATTTGTGTTGGCTTTATACGGATTCGACAACATGTCTATTGTTGGGTTAATAATTTTTTTGCCATTATTTTTTCCGTTTTTTTTTTTTTTTTTGGTATTGGAAACATGTATCCATCAGATAATATTAGATGGTTAGATGAGATACGAAGCGAAATGAAACATCGACAGTATAGTGATGTGATGGTGGCATATTCGTCAACAATTTGACATTGACTTGATGGATTTTATGAACAGTTTTTGCATGTCTGTGTGTGGGCTCAAACATCTAACACTGCAGGCTAGTTATAGATAGATAGCTACAACAAGTATTTGCCATTAATTTTGGTTTTCTGTTTTTCTGTCTGTCTGTCTGTTTTGGTATACTTATGTTTGTTTTCTTTAGCTTGACATTAAAATGTCTTCTTGTTTCTAGAGTTATACCTACATTAATAATAAACTATGAAATTTATAAAAATTTGTTTTCAACACTGAGGTTTTTGATTTTTTTTTTTCGAAAATCTCTTTTAATGTATTAGTCACTGAAGTTTTTTTTTACTAGATTTTTTTGGCCAACTTTTTTGTTTGTTTTAACTTGGCGTTAAGAATTGTTTTAATAAACTTTGAATTTCTTGTTTTTTTGTTTTTGAGTGTGTTTCTTATGCGGTATTAAATTCTAGTGGGTGCATTTTTTGTGTGTGAGTGTTTAAAAAAAACCACAAAAGATAATAGTCAGTCAGTCGTATGTGGTGTTGAGTGCTTTAATATTTTGTGAATTTTGTAAAAACTTAAAGAAGTTTAGGAAATTTTTTACAGGTTAAAGACGACTGTTGCAGGCCTTATGTAAGTTAAAAACTTTTTGTAGTTAATAAATTGTCTAGCCTTTGCAGAAGTGTCACAGTTTCCTGTAGTATGGTAGTAGGGTGCCTTAATTTCTGTCTGTGTATCACTGATTTTTTCTTTAGTAAGGTGTCTTTTTACTCTGATAATTTGTTTTGTATTCTATTTGCTTTTTCATTAGTTTATTGTGTAAACAAGTTTATTTTTGCGTGGTTTTCAGTCTAATCACTAGAAACACATGAATTTGAACATGCATACATATGTGTAAAAATGTTTACAAACAATGTGTCTTATACAATACATCTGTAGGTATTGTTATATTTTTATACCCCTGCTAGTAACTATTGACTAGTAGCTGCCGTTGTGTGTCCTTCAATGTGTCTGTTAAAGTTTTAACTTGTGTTGGTTTGTTTTTCTATTCTATTCAATTAAATTTCATTCCATTTAGAACTGTAAAGTAATTGAACTTCCGTAAAATATTAAAAAAGCTTAACTAAAACGTATATAACATTCTTAATTACTATTTAATTAATAACGTCGCAATGTGTAATTAGTTTCTTTGAATTAAATAATAAAGTTTGTATTTGTTTTTTAAAACGTTTTCTTTTCTGTCTTAAAAAGAATAATTGCACTAAAATGCAATGTAATTAAATAATACTATTTTAGTTAAGAATAATATAAAACACATTAAATATTAATGAACTATTAAGACAAAGAAGTTAAAAATAAAAGATTTGTTTTAGAAAAGAAAATTTGTGATTTCCTTAAATCAAACCAGAATTTTCCGATAATATATTCAGTAATTCAACAGTTTTGTAATCGGGAAATTAAAAAGAAGATTTCAAAAATATATTTTTTTTTTAATTTTTCACAAACTTTCGATTGCTTACATTAGGTAAAGTATGTAAACAATGTTAAATTAACAAATTGTCCAATTAAAAGCTACACCGATAATCGATTGTTTACATTTTGTAAAATATGTAAACCATGAAATCTATTCCACATTTTCAAACCAAACTAAATATTATTTCAATAAGATTCTTATTAACATAAATTTGCAACATTTACGTTGTGTAAAATGTGTAAAAAATATAATTGATAAAATATTTCTGTATATATTGTACATTTTTTTTAGTTTTTTACATACATTTTGCGTGTGTAAGTAAACAATGTAAATTTTACAAATTGTTCAAGTGAAAGCTAATAATGTCAGCAGAAAGAGTTTTTAATTATTTTAGACACCGATAATCAATTATTTACATTTTGTAAAATATATGAAATATATTCCATATTTTTAAACCAAACTTAACTAATTTTATTTAATTAAAAATTAGTTTTAAGGGAAATTTATAATAATTACATTGTGTAAAATGTGTAAAGTTTTACAAAATTTCAAATGTTACATTAGGTAAACTTTTTTTAAAAGTAAACAAAAACAAGTAATTGCCTCAAACAAAGTTTTAAATTATTTTTGTCATATATTTTTAATTGTTTGCATTTTGTAAAATATGTAAAAAAAAAACAGAATTGTAGTCACATTTTTAACAGAGTTACATAGAGTACCTCAATAAATTCTTTTAAACATAAATTTTCAATACTTACATTATGTAAACTGGCATAAATTAATTAAAAACAAGGAAAACTATTAATGAAAATGTTGACTGTAACCAAGATAAAGAAAATTTGTTGGCAATACATTCAATATTGTAAATAATTTTAAGTAAAAATTCCTTAAATTTTTGAAAACAATAACAATTGCTAAATATTTGACACTTTTTATTAAAGTTGCTAAACTATCAAATTTTAAATTTCGCTTAAATTTGTTAGCAATATGTTGCCTGAAAATATTTAATAATTAAAGTTTCAAACCAATTAAATTTTCTTTTTTTTTTCTTTAAAATATAATTAAATTCATACGATTTTAAATAAAATCTACATATGTATATATTTCGTATTCATGTTTGTAAAACATTAAAGTAAACTAAACAATTTCAATATCTTATTTAAAAACAAATAAAACAAAATTCCCACATATAAATTATGTAAACAAAAAAACTACTAATTTACACGCATCATTAGCTGGAAATTGTTTATGAAATTTCACTTTTTAACATGTTTGTTTTATTATTGTTTATTTGTTTAATGAATGAACACAATTTATTTTAAAACAATAGAAATACTTGAAAGAGCGAAACATACTGCAATCAGTATTAGGTGAGAAATTGTTGTAGCAACAATGTTGCTTAACTATAACAAGCTAAATATGTATAACTTTTTACATATTTTTTTAATTTTACACATAAATAAAAAATTTAAATAATAAGCATAACTTTATTAAAAACTATGGAAAACATTGACTAAAACCAGTATAAAAAGTGATTGTATTTGTTGGAAATATAAATATCCAGAATTTGCTTATTATCTTCACTCCATCGCTTAGCAACATATTGCCAATAACTACTTTCAGGTTTCTAGGGCTTTAATCAATATGTTTCTTAGTTTGTAATAAAATCAACTATAACAAATAACTTATTTAATGTCATATTATAACTAAGCAACATGTTGCTAATAATTTAAATATAGAAAATTAGCCATATGTTATTAAAAACTATGGCAAACTAAAATTTAATTTACTGAAAAATAAAAATCTATAATTTGCTTATTTCTTAACTTCATTACCCAACAACATGTTAATTAAAATGTTTATTTGTTTGCTTATTTTTTAGCTCAGCAACATGTTGCCAAATATATAAAAAAAAATGTTGACTATAATCAAAATAACATGAATCTAATTATTGGCAACATGTGATTTGGTTACAAAAAAATACAATTAGCTTAATTCCTTAACATGTTGCCAACTATAACTTTTACATTATTTTGTCTCAAGCCCAAATTTTTATCAATTTTTTCTTAAATTTGTAATAAACCCAAGACATATATTTCGTATTTCTGTTGCCAGACATATGTTGCTATAAAAATCAATATGTTGAAAATTTTTGAACAAATGTTTTTTTAGGATTTTAAACTTATTTGTGTGTTTTTTTTTCAATAAATTCCAAATTTATTTTATTTTAAATTGACAAGCAGTCATGATTTGCGTATATGTAAATGGTATTTATTTATTCACTTACTTCGTATTCTATGGCTTGTAAATAAATATAAAAAAGGAGTCTTTAAACTAATTTTTTATTAATTGAGCAGAAGATTGACATTAAAGTGTTTGTTTTATAATTTTGAGGAATATTTTTTCCAAGCAATTATTCAGAGTTAAAATTTTTTATCCTTAATCTTTATTTGTTTTTTTTTTTTTTGTATATATAATTGAAGACTTTTGTTTTTAAACTCCCAATGAATTAAGTTATTTTATATAAAAAACACACACACTCTCAGACAAAATCTTTACAAAATAAACAATCGGTAACGGAAGGTTATTTATTTCATTAAAAACGTTAAATCACAATATTTATACGCAAAAAATCTATAAAAATAAACGTTTAAATAAAAATAATAATAAAAACTGAAATAATGAAACAATCAATGAGCAGCAAAAACCAGTTAACTGGTCAACCTTACCTATTAAACTTGACGCCACTTTTACCAATTTGGCAGCTAAATTTTATAAATATTTTTTAACACTACATACATATATATTTTATTGAACATGTTGTAGCAGCTTTTGCCACCATAAATAATCGACAAGATTCATTGTGTGGCTGAGATGTTGTTAACAGAAATAATGATTCAATTATGATTTATATTGTGAGACAATAAACGATGTGAATCCTTTCTCAATTGTAGCTGAATTTTTCATGTTTGTCATGCAAGTTCAGTAGTCTTTAGTTAGCAAGTTTGGTTATGAACAAAATAGTTGTTTTTTTTGTAAAATACCGCTTTTATTGCAAAGAACTCCTTAATTAATTTTAATGTTTCAATAAGTAATGGCTTAGCAATATGTTGCTAGCGATGTGGAGTTTAATTATGGTTTATTTATAGGTAAAGCAAAAAAAACTTATTTCTGAGCTATTTACGTATTAATTGTTGTCATTTCATCATGTTTCTTATTGTAATAATAGCGACAATTATAATATAAAATTATTTAACATGATGACATTTGATCTAAGAGATATGTTGACGGAAACCAAAATAAAGTAATTGGTTGGCAACATGTTGAGTTAAGCAACATATTGTTAATATTATAAGTATAAAGAATTTGCCTGACTTTGTTAAGAATGATTGTATTAATTGGCAACATGTTGCTGGAATATAAAAATCTATACTTTGTTTATTTTTACATGATGTTGCAAACAATATAAATTAAAATAATTTACATAAGTTTATTAAAAACTGAAAAAGCATGTTGATTATAAACAAAATATTTATATTTGTTGAAAACATATAATAATTTTTTTAGTTTTATATCTTAGCAACAAGTTGCCAACAATTGCATTCGCGTTATTTAAGCCATAAGTCAATATAATTCTTTGTTTCTGATAAAGTCAAGCTAAAACATAATAAACACTGAAATAAATATTAAACGACACTTTATATCTCAGCAACATGTTGCTAACAATAAAAATATAAAGAATTAAAAGAAGACGAACTATAATGTGTTTATTAAAAACAATGAAAAATATTATAAAAATATAATAAAGTGATTTCATTTATTGGCAACAAGTGCTGTTTTCCTTAACTATAATACTCAGCAACAATTACATTCATATTAAATTGAATACAATGGCAGTTTGCTTTAAAATTATAAAATTAACATGTTGATAATACATAAACTAATGCAATTGTTAATAAAAATGTTGACTAAAACCAAACTAACACAATTAAATGTTGAGAAATTGTGGCTGCGATATAAGGCAATTGTTAATAAAAATGTGGACTACAACCAAACTAACACAAATAAAATTGTTGAGAAACTGTTGCTGCGATATAAAGAAATATATATTTACTTATTTCCTTAACATTATATCGCACCAAAATGTTGCAAACATGTCGCTTCAATTTAGTTTAATTAAAGGTACGGTAACATTTGGAAAATATTTACTCAAATATTTTAGCACAAATTTGTTTGACGTTGTTTACTCTTGCAGGAGTTTTGCAAGATCAAACAAATTAAAATTAAATATTTGTTGTGCTTTGGCCAAAATAAGAAAAGTTTTTTTTTTTTCAAATAAATAAGAGTTCATATACATATACATATTTAGTGGTTACGTCTTTTTCGGCAAATATTTGGTAAGCCCTTTAGACAAGTGCTAATAAATATGTTGACTTAAAACAGCGTAAAATGAACATAATTGTTGGCAACATGTTGCCATTATTGCTGTAACTGTATTTTTTAGCAACATGTTGCCAAATATGTGGACATATGTTTAAATAAACCAACACAAATGTTAATACATATAATATAAACTAAAACCAAAAAGATAAAAATTGTTGCTGGTATATACAGAATAATATGCTGATTTTTTAACCTAATATCTTAGCAACATGTTGCCTGGCATAACATTTACGTTATTTTTACTGTAGTTTACTTTTATGTCAATATTGTTAATTTATTTTGCAAAATACCCCACTATGCATTGTTACTAAACGTGAAAACAACATGTTTGAGTCACAACAAGGACTTTATTTCGTAAAACAAAATGTAAAAGAAAATAAATCTAAAATGAACATTAAATAAATATGATTAAGTAGAATATTTCAACACGAATTATACTTAGAGACAAAATTTCTATGAGAACTTTAAACAATTGCAGTGACAATGAATATGAACAATATGATGACACATTTCACATAAACACACCGAACAGAACAGACAGGCGTAACACATAAATGTGCAACCAAATATACATTAATGCCACAGAAACAGACACAGCAACAACAGTTTTTAAAAAAAATTAAATGAATGAATTTATTTTTTATAGATTTACATTTACAGCAACAGTAGCCAGCAACAACATTAAAATATCCTTAATTTAAATAAACAGCAACAACAAAATGCCAGCAAACTCATTGTCTCAGTCTACAATTTATAGCAAACCAAAATAAATAAAAAAAAAAAACATATTCCATATGTATATGAACCCAAAGTATTAAACGTATATAGACGACATACTGTCAGTCACTTAGTCATTCAGCCTGTCTGTCTGTCCGTCTCTATCTGTCCTTCCATTTGCCGGCCTGTCATGGAAAATAGCAATAATTTTTGTTCCAAAGTCTAAAGTTTAATTTATGAAAAAAGAGGTTTTTACCCATTTTTAGTCAACTTGAGGTCAATGTTGTTGCTGATATTTGTTGTGTACAAGTTATTTTGATAGTGCTGTACATCTCTGTGCATGCATGTGCATTTGTGTGCAACAGCTTAAAACATTTGCCTCAAGATCGTGTGCAGCAGTTTATTCAATTCAATTCCATTCCAATTTTTTCCACATACTCAGTTCATGTTGCTGCATTTTGTCAGTCGAAAATTTTTCTTTTCAAATGACATGTTTGAATACAGCGTTGATGACGATGAGTAGTACTTGTCTCGTTTACAACTTCTCACATTCGCATAACATAGAACAGAAAACTTATTAAACAAAAAATTATTCAAAAATTTTACATAAAAAAATAAGTGTGAATATAGACACTGTCATTGTTTGGTTGCTACTTTTTGCAGTTTACTTGCTGGCTGCATGTATAATTTATTTTTTTGTATTGTCTTATTTCCAAGATTGTTTATTTCTGATAAGAGTGAAAATATGTTTGCCTTATTTAGAGTTTTAATTTCAAATTAGTTTCGTATAAAACATGCCACATGATAAGCAATATGTTTTGGTTTTGCTTGAAATTTTTTTGAAATTAAATGTAACTGGGTTTTCAAACAAGAAACAGACAATTAAATTAGATTATGTCGCTGTTCATAACTGTATTAGTGTATAATATTATACACTTAAAAACTTTGCAACATTGTTGCCAAACATTTCGGCTATGATATACATAAACTTTGTCAATTAATAATAAATATAATCATGAATAAAATAGTTGGCAATACAAATATATAATTTGCTTATTTCCTTAACTTTATGTTTCTTTGTGTAAAATAATAAAGTACGATTATAATATCCAATATAGAAATCACGAAAGCACTTCATATGACAAATCGTGTTGCTAGCCACATGTTACCTAATTAAGTATTGATAAAACAACTAATAAGTTAAAGGTTATATCTTTGACAAAGAATGCAGTTTGTAGCAAAAAGGATCATTGTTTAAACTATAGAAGATTTATTTTGATCGTAACAATCTTTGCAGCATTGTTGCTAATAACATAAAATCACTGAAACTTTATAAAAGAACAACAACAGTAAAATCAAGGAACACTAATCATTAGCTACAGCTGCAACAAATCCAAATGTGAATAAGGACATTTTAGCACTAAAGTTGTTGCTAGCAACATGTTGCTCATAAAATTTTTTATAAAATTATTCATAAATATTGCAAAACTTGTTTGTAATATTTATAAGTTGTTTTTTTTTTAATTTTAAAGGAGTTTCTTTGACTTTAGAGTTTTCTAAGCTATGCAATATTATTTATAAACATTTTATTGCAGTATGAAATCACAATCCTATTGAAATTCATAAAACGGGCAACAACAACTAATAAATGATATGACAGAAGTTTGATTTTATTGAGATTATATACAGGTCTTTAGAAGCTACATCTGTAAAACAACACTTTAGTCCTAAATTTGTAGCTAGCAACATGTTGCCTATAGTAGTGTTTATATAAAAACAATTTCATAATAAATGATATTAAACTCTGCAACAAAACAGGACTTATTTTAAATTATATTGATTACCGGAAAAATAATACTATATATTAAAAATTCTATAGTGATTAACAAAGTCTAATCCAACATGATTACTTAAAACAAATCTATAGAAATAACATATAAACACAAACTATTTCAAACAAATTATGTAGCTAGCAACATGTTGCCAATAGGAAGGATTATAAAATATTTAATAAACAAAGTTTATCTAGATTTTCAAGCTTAATATATAATACTGCTGTAATAAAGTGTGCTGAAATCTGTATACCAAACCTGATTGCATACATAAACTAGCTATTTAGCACAAATAATGTTGCTAGCAACATGTTTCCAATAGGAGGTTTTGTAAAATATTTAATAAAAAAAAATGTTTTATAAACATTTGTTAGCTTAATACATAATAAAGGTATTGTTATAATAAAGTGCGCTGGAATTTGTATCACAACCCTAATTAATTACATTTGTATATGCGTCAAGATTTAGCGTTTGATTGTTTTGAACTTCTAGTGAATATAAAGGAACAGCAAATTGATCTAATGGCTCTCCATTGAGTCAAGTTTAAATTTTACATTGTTTTACTAAATTCCATCAGGTAAAAACATTTCTTTTCAAATCACTTCTTTACAAATGCCTTTTTAATTGCGACTAATATCACTTAATATATTTAAAATTCATCTAATTATTCGTATTAAACAATTCAATATAACAATAACTAAATCACACCTTTATTGTGTACAATTTTCAAACTACTTGCTGTTGAGCATTGTTGTTACAATTGAATTAAGTACTTTTTTTTTGCGAAATCTTTTGAAAATTTACCGATTTGACAAAATACATGTCAGGTGTCCCTGAATTTCAAATTTGATTTTAAACAATTGATTATTGTTGCTGCTGCTTTGCTTTAATTTGGTTTGTTGCATTAAATGTTTGTCATTTTTAAAATAGTTTGTTGTTTGATGAAAAAATAATAATAAAATTTTAGAATTTCTAAGTAAAACGATTAAGTGCTCTGAATAAATAAACATGAATCATTTTGTTAAAACAAAAGCAATAGAATCAAAATACGTTAATGATTAAAAATACCTTGTAAACATGGGCTTATTAATAATTTATAGATTTATTTGTTTTGTTTTATGAACGTTTTTTTATAAGATATTTTTATAGTAATATGTAACTTGTATAATATTTATACCAAAAATTCAGTTCATTTAATTTGGTGTTTAAAAATTAAGAGATCTTTTATTTGCATTTCATTTTAAGAATGGGAAGAGTTTTCTAACAATTGTTTTGGTGGGACGAGTTTTCCAAAAAGTGGTAACAGTTTTTAAATATCACAAAACATTATTTTTCTGGCTAAATTTAATTTTATGGTAGTTAGATAACACGTGCTTTTATTTGACAACCATTTTGAGGGAGGAAAGAGTTTTCAAAAATATCAAAAAATGATTTTTCAGGCTAAGATTATTAAAAAAAATATATGTATTACAACAACATTTAAGGCCGTTGGTCATAAAAATCAATTATGTTTCTCATTTTGAATAAGAATTGAAAAATCATATCATTTAAAGTAATTATTAAGAATATCAAAATTATTTATTTATCTATTTAGGTTACAATATTACAAAATCTTTCATTTGATACCGATTTTAAGGGTGGGAAGAGTTTTCGAAAAACTGGGAACAGTTTACAAAATTCACAAAAAATTGTTTTCCAGACAAATCATTATCAAAATCACAGAATGAAATGCTTTCATTTGAGATCCAATTTGAGGATGGGAAGAGTTGTCAAGTTTTATTTTTCAGACCAAATTTAATAATCACAGAATTCAATGCTTTCATTTGTGTTGCATTTTGAGAGAGAAAAGAGTTTTCAAAAAGTGGAAACAGTTTATAATATTCACAAAACGTGAGTTTGTAGCTGGAGTTAAATTTAAAATTTCCATATTTTTTAATCTTAACATTTTATTTAGTACCAATTGTCTATAACGCAAATACATTTCGAATTTTATACGTAATTTCCGATCTCGTTGATCATATTTATTGTAAAATATGCATTTTGAAGCTGTTGTTAAGTGTTTTAAGATTTTTGTTCATACAAGTGCGAATACTACAAATAATTGTATTTGTTTATCAATTTAATTATATATTTCTTGGCTAAAGTTTTTAAATAAATAATTAAAATAACAAAAAAAAAACTATGAAATTAACAATTAATATTGTTACAAAACATCCTGCAGTTTTAAAGGTGGCAATCATCTCATCTATCAGCTCAAACTAGTTTTGAGTTTTTATTGTTGTTACTCACTACTTCTCTAGTGTAAAGTAATTCATGGAGTGTCATATTTAGGCTAAGAACGAACTCAAACAAATCTGCTAATAGTAAAAAGTTAAGATTTAAACATATTTGTGAACACTAACCGACCACTAACTGCATTAGTGAAGTAACCGTCGATAAATTATCCTATGCGTTTTAAATTATTCCAAAAATTAGGTTCATGTCACTTCATAGAACGACTATTACATTCTAATTTAAATTTTGAAACAAATACACTCGCATGTAATTGTTTTCTCTTTTTGGCGGTCTCTCGTCCATAATTATTTAGTTGTGGTTTTTAATGGTTAAGATATGCGATAATGAGGAACTAAGTAACTGATATCTTGAACTAATGATCCAATAACCGATTTCCTATAAACAACCCATTCATTCTCTGAAGGAAAACATCGATCTGATTGAAAAAACATACACGTGTTAATGGCGACCATCAAAAGACTTGCGAGAAGATTGGCGGATAGTTAGTTGTGGTTTTAGAGGCTCCAACTTTCACCAATGAGCAGTTTAATTGTGCCAGTGGCCGTAAATTTTCATTCACATTTTAAAATCGACTGGTTTTTAATATCTCTAAAGTTTCGTGTCAAAAAAAATTTCAATTAGAACACAATCAATAAAACAACCTGGAGCAGATAAAACAAAAAAGCTAAAGAAAAAACAAAAAAGCTAAATTCTAAATAGGCCTAGTTAAAGCTAATATTGAACTTTTAGCAAAAGAGACAAGATCATAAAACATAGCACTTAATATAATTTGAACGACAGAACATGAGTCATTGAAAATTTTAAATAAGTACTTATATTTCCTATATATATTTGCTAGACGAAGATAGACGTTTTATAACACAGTTTTAAACAAAAATAAGATAACAAAATCACTCACCATCATTGTTACGTAGGTTATTATTGCTGCCTTAAATGGAGTCGATATTTGTCACCTGGAAATGAAAAATAAAAAATAAAATATCTTTATCAAATACATTTTGTTAATATTTTTCGTCAAATCTGGGATAGATTGTCCAATTTAAAGATTTGAACAATGGCCATGAGAATAATATAATAATAATATTCCAGACAGTATCAATCCAAATCACTATCAAAATATCCCTAAACATCCTTGATGCTCAAGTTATTTTGACTTTTTATTTTGTTATAATGGAAACTATTAACCAAAATGTTTATCCCCACCGGTAAAAGGATGGGGTATATTAAGTTTATCATTCAGTTTGTAACACATCGAAATATTGGTCGTAGAACCAAAAAGTATATATACTCTTTATTAGCTTATGGTACATAAATGTCTATAGAAAAGCAGTTTGATTTTGGGATGTATGTAAATGATCCGTGTAAAATTTTGGATTGGTACCGTTATTTATAAGAGATTATACTCATAAAGTGATTTTCGAAAGAGAGCTTTATATGGGGGATACGGTTAAAAATTGACCGAAATTCACAAAATTTTGTGGGATGATTTTTACATATATGCAAATGATCTGTGCAAAGTTTTGAGTCGGTATCGATATTTTACGATATGTATGAAGATAAATGTGGTCCTTGTATGGGAGCTATGACCAATTATGGGCCGACCACCATAAAATTTTTTACAACAATTTATTAACCTATAAGGCTTATTTATGTCAAATTTTAACATTATTTAGACCAGTTTTATACTTATTTAAGTGCATTTTGGATGTGGACTTTATATGGGGTCTATGGTCAAATATGGACCGAACTAAAAAAAATCGTTTTGCGATCTCTTTTTCCATGAAACTTATTCCTGCTAAATTTTGTATTGATATTCCAATTTTAAAGGCATTTATGTATAATTGAGCAATATTTCTGGAAGATTTTTGTATGGGGGCTATGAGAAATCATGGACCTATTCTTACTATTTTCCTCATACTTTCTTCTTTTTTCATAAAAATAACGTATACAAAATTTCATGGTATTATCTGCAATATATTTAAAAATATATATATATTTAATATCAAGGAGGTTGTCTTACATTTTGATCCATAACTCTTGTTCTACTACATCGATTTTGCTGATTTTCAATACCAACCTGCTTAGAAAAATTATAAGCGGTTTTTTGTAAACTTTGTTGATTCCGGTTGTGTTTTTTGGACGTGAAAGTGTATTATACAGACAGACAGACGGACAGACGAACGGACATGTCTTAATCGACTTAGATGAGTATTTTTCTCAGTGTTACACACGGAATGACAAACTCCTCACCACTTATGGTGGTGGAGGGTATAAAAACAACAAAATTAATACTTGGTGGGTCCGTCTTGGCTTTGTAGAATAGCATTAAAACTATTTTTAAAAGAATTTACTAATACTTGGGTGTAATTATTTAAAATTAAATTCCATTTTTTAAGTAGAGCGTTTTAAAACTCCTGTTGATTTTTAATTGTACTTTTTTTCAAATCAGTGAACTTTACTGTGCTACTGTATTTTGTTTTAAATTTGTACGAGTATATGTAGTATCTATAATAAAATATTTTCTAAACAATATTAGGTGCTTAATTTATATTGACGCTCACGGTATATGAAATAGTCTCAATCTACAAATTAGATCAAAATTCTTAATTTTTCTTAATTTAATTTTATTTGCCAAATAAGTAATATAATAATATTTGAAAGATGTTGTTTTTTATACCCTACACCACCATAGTGGTGTAGGGTATATATAGGATATGTGTATATCCTATATTGGATATGTGCTGATGTTTGTAACGCCCAAAATATTGGTCCAACACCCATCTTAAAGTATACTGATCGACTCAGAATCACTTTCTGAGTCGATTTAACGATGTCCGTCCGTCTGGCTGGCTGGCTGTCCGCAGAGTACGGGTCGCAATTTTGAAGATATTTCGATAAAATTTGGTACGTAATATTTTTCGACCCAAGGACGGCTGGGATTGAAACTGGTAGAAATCGGTCCATTATTTCACCTGGCCCCCATACAAATGTCCTCCCGAAATTAAGGTTTACCGATCATAAATGTTTGAATTATGCAAGTATCCAAACAAATTTCACCACAAATAAGTGGTAAATGTAGCCAAATCACATATACAAATTTTGTGCAGATCGGTCCATAATTAGTCGTAGCTCCCATATAAACCCTCTTCCGAAAAGAAGAGCATAACTCTTTTCAAAATGTTGGTATCCAAATAATATTGAACGCAAATATATTTCATATGTATATTTTATTATAATTGGTCCATAATTAGTCGTAGCTCCCATATAAGGTCCAGTTCCGAAAATCACTTTAACGATCATAAATTTTTTAAAAATGTTGGTAATCAAATAAAATTCGACACAAATAAGTTTCTTATATATAGAAATAATGACACATAATTTTTTAACGGTCGGTCCATAATTAGTCGAAACTCCCATATAAGGCCCTCTCCGTAATTCACTTTAACCTTTATAAATCTTTTAAAAGTATTTATATCAAGATAAAGTTTAATACATATAATATTTATATTCCCAGAAATCATGACACTAAATTTTTGGATGATTGGTCCACAATATGTTATATCTCTCATATAACGTTCAGTTCTGAAGAACTATTTTATACATATATTGGGTGTAGGGTATTATATGGTTGGGCTTTACCGACTCTACTTTCTTACTTGTTTTTAAAATTGTTTTACAATTTATTATTTATTTATATTACTCAATTTTTCCCGCCCTTACCTTAGCAAAGAAAGTTTTCATTTGCCAGCTATAAATTAACTAAAAAAAATCAACTTAAAATGCAATCAGCAACAGGTTGCCTTTAATTGCTTATTATTTGCTTAAGTTTTTGTTATGTTATTTTTATAAGTGTGACTATTATTTATTATGTTAAATTTGCCTATTTATTAAGTTAAATTTATATTTCTTGGTTTAGAATTTCATTTCTGACATTTGCACTTACATGTCCAATTAATTTATGTGCGTTGTCATATTAGTAATGCCGATTAGATGAAATGAAATGAACAAAATAATAAAATAAAATAACAACAAACACAAAAACAAAAACAAAACTTTATATTTTTCTATAAAATCCATTAGATATGCAAAATAAATTGTTTAATTTGTTTTTGATGTTTTGCCGCTGCTAGTAAAATTAACAGAAAAATAACAACAATTAAGAAACAACTGTTGGGGGAGCAGTTTCTATAAAAAGATAGAGAATTTTTTAAAACCCTGCCCTTGTTTATTGAGACATTTTTTGAAGTTGAAAAAAAATTTCTTAAAAATAAGAAAGTAAGCTGTGATTTTAGTTTTTCGAAAATATTGAACATATAATCTTTTTTGCGTTATCTCATATTAAGCCAGACTTTTGTTGCAGTGGGCAATTAGTTTGTAAAAGTTTCCAGAATACATTTTACACATGATTTTGTTTATAGTTTTACGACAGTGCCAAAATGTTTTGGCACAAAATTTTACCATGTAAACGGGCTCTAAGAAGAAATAAATTATTTTACTGGGAATTATAAAATTTAAATTATATATTAAATCATAATTGATCATAAGTTAAAGGTTTATTATAATCATATACTAATAATGCCCTTCATGGGTATAAATAAATAAACATTTTATTAAACACTGATTTTGTGTTTAATAACAAAATGACATATTCAATTATTAACTGAAACCACCTACCTTCCTCCCACACTTTAAATTAAAATAAACATTTATTTGCCTTTTATTAGATAAAGCACATTTTTGAATTACTAAATACTTTTGCCATTACTCATTTCACAAATCACTGGAAATTTATCTAAAAATCTATAATTCTAATTGTAATCAGTGATTTTTAACACCTAAAATTAATAGACACAGTGTAACGTTTTTTTTTTTTTTTTTTTTTTTTTAACCTTTATTTATTTATTGAATCTTCATATAATGAAATGACAATAAGTATTCAAATCTTAATACTAAAAAGAAAATAATAAGCCCAGCCAGTGCTAGACAAAAATTTTATGATACTAAAAAAATTTCACATCAACTGATCCAGTCATCTATTTTGCGCTTGAGTTAAAGCAAGGGTATCCCTCCTTCTCAACCGATTATGGCCACTAAAGTTAAGGATGTCTCGTGCAAGTGGGTTTGGGTGGTGTTCAAGTTTGCTGACATACTTTGACGCGTGTTTTGTAAATTCAACTTTTACTAATGGCACGCATAGATCTTTGTGAATTCGAGAATTTTTAACATACCATGGAGCTGCAGTAATTATACGTAGAATTTTATTTTCACCCCTTTGAATTTTTTCAATGTTTGATGCTGAGGCAGTACCCCATAATTGAATTCCATAGCACCAGATTGGCTTTAGAATTGCATTGTACAACAATAGTTTGCAGTCCAACTTTAGTGAAGAATTTCTGCCAATTAGCCAATTAAGTTGCACTGCTTTTAATCTCATCTGTGTAAGTTTCGCTTCAATATGAGACTTCCAAGTTAAACGGCGGTCGAGGTGAATGCCGAGGTATTTGACTTCATTATGTTGAGGAATAATTTGATTATTTATTTTGATGAACGAGCAAGTTTCTTTTCGCAATGTGAAAGTGATATGAATACATTTCTGTTCATTAACCCTGATTTTCCAAAGCTCTAGCCAATTCTCTAGTTTATAAACATAATTCTGCAATTCTGTGATGCTACTTGGTGGTCCTTATGAACGCTGATAAAGGCGTTCGTCTGCGAAAGTTGACGTGTGGATTTTGGGGTCTGACGGCATGTCGGAGGCATAAATCAAATATAAAGTAGGACCCAGTATGCTACCCTGTGGCACACCTGTTTCAATTGGCTGAGCGGGGCTTAAAAAATTGCCTTCTTTGATTTTAAATTTGCGACCGTATAAATAGCTTTCCATAAGTTTATGGGTGTTAGCAGGCAGAGTTAATTTTATTTTGTGCATTAAACCGTCATGCCAAACTTTGTCGAACGCTTGGGACACATCAATGAAAAGGGCGGAGCAGTATTTTTTGTCTTCCAACGACCCTCTTATCACATTTACCAATCTGTGTGAAGCCGAATTGATGATTAGGAATGGATTCAGTGTCGTTCAGAATTGTGTAACGTAACGATAACTAATAATAACACAAAGTATTTAAACTAAATAAAACATGTTAAATACTATTCTCCATTATTCTTTTTCTTTAAAAGGTTAATGTGCTGTTTAAACTTTAAAGAAAACCTGTTGAATTTGCAAATAAAACTTTTCTGGGAAAACCTTTGTATTTAAAAAAAAAAGTGTTAAAATACAGAGTTTTACAGCTGTTTGAATGTTGAACTTTATGTTTTGAACTTTTATGTTAATGACAACTCTGTTACTACATTAATAATAAAAATATGTAGTAAGCAAAATAAATTTGTTAATAGTCATCATAAAAACTAAACTTGATTTTTTTAGAAATTAAATTGTTTTGCAACATGTTGCTAGAAACATATTTTAACATTTAACGTTACTCTCTCTCTGGTTATTTGTACTAAAACTTTATTTCTTTTCTAATGTAAAGCACTGTTTATATAAAATCCGGCCATACTAATCAAGACTATTTTCAGTCATTTGTTTTTGGAACAAACTACCATTATTTTGTCAAACAATTTAGCCTTCGTAATATACAACTATAAAGTGGTTTACTTTAAATACTTACTTAACAATAGTTATACTTCATTTAATACATACAGTGGTGAACACAGGGTTAGCACAGTAGATATCTGAGGCCATTTTAAGCAAATATTTTATGCTTTTAATTTTAATTTTTCAAACTGTTACATGTCAACTTAGGTTGACACGCCACTACACATTTTGTTTTATTAATTTATTGCACTTCGGTGGTTTTCATACCCAAAAAAAACACTTTAGCACTAAATAAAAAATTGTATTCTTCTAAGAGCAACAAACAAAAACTTTATTTAAGTCCAAGTTTTTAGTAAGACATCCTTTGCTTTTAATAACAGCTGCACATTTGCTGGGTAAACTCTCCTCCAGAGCCATACAGTAGATATTCTTTGGAATTGTATACCAATCATTTTGAATTTTATTCCACAAATCGCCCAAATTCTTGGGTCTTACTGCCGTTGTATGTTGCTGCACATCATTCCATAGATTCTCAATTGGATTAGCATCCGTAGTTTTGGCTGACCATTTCAACACATAAATATTATTCTGCTCCAAGAACCTGCTCACAGTGCGTGAAGTGTGCGTTTGATCGTTATTGAGCATTAAACGCCACATAAATGGCATATTGTCCTAAGCATATGTAATCATTGTATTTAATAGTATACTTTGATAAGTATACTGATCCATTCGGTTATCGACCTTATGTGAAGGACCAACAGCATGCCCAGACAACGTTGCCCAAACCATGTAATTCCCACCATCGTGCTTTATGGTCCTAAAAGTATACTTTGGGATGTTCTGCTTATTTGAAGGACACCTACGTATCTATGAGTTCTTCCTCAAACTAGCTAGTATTTCAACAAAATAGGCATTAAACTAATTACATTCTGGAATACAAAGGGTCAGTAAAGTGAGATTAGAGTCTGCAAATACTTTGTGCAATCAAAAGTTCAATGATCAAAGAGCCAGTTGACGCCAGTCAACCAAAAAAAAACTATGCAATAACTGTGGGTCAATAAATTGATAATTGATTCTTTATCTTATATGTAAAATAAACGAAGGAATGCCAAGATATGAAAAATCAAATTACAATAGAAATTGCGAAAAAATCTTGTGTATAAAAGTATTTCCTCCAGGGATATAACAGAGATAGACCTATTAAGAGAGGGCATTCGGTGGAACTCTAAAAATCAGCAAAGGTTTTTGATATTACTTCATAACTTTAAATAAACAGCATATATTAAGTACTTAAAGTATTCACTTTTGTCAGCCACTGTTCATTTAGTAGCTATACTATACCATGATTCATCTCATTACACATATAAAAATTCTCCCTAATAAACCCATTAACTCCTTGTCCATAAATAAATATTTATTTAAAATATTAAAAATCTATAAAAATGCATTTTGTTGTCTAGTAATTGTCAATTGTTAAACGCTTTATCATCAATTTCAAATCACAGCTGCAGCCACTGGCCATTACATATTTATATGTATGGATATATTTTTGTATAAATTTTTGCTTAAAAGCATAATTAAGATTAAACAAAAATTCCTTTAAACAAATATTTTATTATTTAATTCATTTAAACCAGTTTTTTTAAGGAATGTTAAAAAACTGCACAAGTATTTTACACTACCTGTAATAACGAGATAAGCATAAAATTTACATTTCGTTATGAGTAGAATATTATTTTGTACTACAATTCTTGGCATGTAGGTGGCACGAAGAAAATTATTTAAAAAACACGCCTCAGACGAATTTAAATAATAAACAGCACGCGATTAATTATTTATAAATCAATTAAAAATAATAGAAATTAATAGAATGCGTAATAGATAAATTTGTTAGAAACATAAAATTTATTTTATGTTCTTTAATAAATTCCAGTTCATAGTATGGAATTTTAGAGAAGATAGACGTGTTTTATAAGGTTGTGGACCTTTGAGTTCAAATTCAGTCATGTTAAATCACACGTTCTAGATGGCCAATTCTGGTCACCGAAACAGAAAAGTATACGACCAGGATTTCTCTTAAATAGAAAATGAACTAGATGAAACCACACATGCTCCACTTTAGTATCAACCAATTTAGGCGCTTTGCAAATTGGCAAGTTGAAAAATTGCATAAGTGCAAAGTAAAAAATTGGTAAGTTGTTTTGTGGAATTGTATTCAGCGTGAAGAAACAAAATTGTCGTATATGGCGTGAAGAGCAGCCAGAAGAATTAAAGGAACTACCAAGCATCCCGAGGATGGCACTGTTTGGTGTGGATTATGGGCCGGTAGTATCATTAGACCGTACTTTTTCAAAAACATCGAGGTCAGGAACGTTACTGTGAATGGCGAGCGCTAACGTGCGATGATTACAAATTTTTATTTCGCCCAAAATGGAAGAGCTAGACTCAGCTGATATGTGGTCTCAATAAGTCGGTGCACAGCATGCACCGACTAGTTTTTGTTTAAGGCTCATATCTATAGGGAACGGTTGACACACTGGAAGCTAATATTGAAGAATTTATATACATATGTTAAAGACAGTATAACAAAATTGAACCCAGCGTATGAACCATTTGAGTAGTAGCCGCGGTCAACATTTACATGAAATCACCTTTAAACATTGAATTATATAGATCGTTTTGTTCTATCGACTCAAATAAAATTTTGTAAATTTTTCTATATTTTATATATATTTTTTTTTTAATCAAATCCGAAAACTCTTAAAAAATCACTCTTTACTTCTAGTCTAAAATCTGTTCCAAACAGTGTCACATTTGTGATGAATTTGTTTTTCAACAATCTCTAGTAGGTTCTTTAAACCATAAATGCAACAATTTTGGAACATCCTGCGAAAAGTAACGTTGTTCCCTCTTTTTTGAATTTATAGAAAATTTTAACGATATGATTGTCCTATGATATGATTGTCCTTTAAATATATAAACATATATTAAACGTTTGCTTTTTATTTACGAAACCCATTGTGCAACAGTATAAAAATAGATTTTCACCACCTGTTATTAAAACATTAACAAGGTTCATCAGCTGATTTTCGAAAAAAAAAACAAAAATAAACAAAATACAAAACCAATTCGGAATGTGCCAGCAAAGATAAATAAATTTAAATGATAACAAAACATAATAATGTAAACAACAATAAACACACTACGTAATTTTTGTTTATATATTTGTTTTAGTCGTTGTACCAGTACCAGTAGTAGTTGTTTTTGTTATTATTTTTTCTGTAATTTACAAAAAACACCACGTTACAAATGCACATTAACAGACTGCGACGACTTTGGCAGTGGAGCGCAATAAGCGCAAGGTCGTTGCTGAGTTGTTGACTATACTGTTGTTGTTGTTGTTGTTATATGTGTTTGTTCGTATAAACGTAAAATCAGTTGGTTTCATTTCGTATGGCTTAAATCTTATTAACAACAAGAGCAGCAGCACTAACACACACATTTTTAAAACCTAAATGTATTTGCTTGTTTGTATTAAAACTACTCCAACAGCTACCATTAAATAGCAACAAAATTCATAAAAAGAAAACAATAATAATAATAAACAAAAACTATGAATGAATATATTTTTTTTCCTACAATTCACATGTTGGTGTTAGAAAATTGTATTAAAAATGTATTTATAATTAGGCACAATGGATCGAAAGTAGTGCTAAAAAAAGAAAAAATTAACTGAGAGATTAATTTGTATAACAATTAACAGTACGATGATGTTCTAGGAGAGGATGAACTCTATGACAGGTTAAGTTACAATAGGACTTCTTGTGCTTTTAATAATTTTAAATCTGGTCGTAAAATCAAAATTAATATATTATAATTTGTTTTCATTAATGAATTGAATTTTCATAATCGGAAAGGTGAAGGGCTATGTCCTCTTTTCATATGCCACGGAAGTAATTCATTTAAAACCATTCCTAACATACAAGCAGAATAAGATCTCGACCTAACCGAGATGGCAATCCATCGAAGACAGACGATCGCCAATGCGTGACAGAGAAACGCTCTTCTCTTCGACAAAAGTTGTCACAAACTTTTGAGCATTTCCACAGCAACCTTAACTTCTAGACATACTCGTAAAGGAGAATTACATCAGTCTGCACAACTTGCGTAACACACTTCGATGCCATTATCTGCAACTTTTGTAGAATTTCCAAGTTTTCTCATTTTCTGATATTCAGTTTAACAGTCAAGAATACCAGATACTTATTAATATTCTGAAGATTATATTTTCATTGTAATCAAATATTTGAGAAAATATTTTTTACGAACAACTTTCAGCCAGTGCTGCCAGATGAATTTCAGAAAAAATCGTCTTTTCGAATTTTAAAAATCGTCAAAAAAATCGGAGAAATAAAAAGTCACTTTTTCCAATAGTATTTTGAAATTTGTATTTAAACGAAGACATAAAAATTCAAGTTTATAAAGTCTCTTGTACAATACATATCAAAATACATAAATTTTTACTTTTTAAATAAGAAATCAAAAAAAAATTGTTAAACACAACTTGACTCGTCAAGGCAAGTATTTTTGGATGAGAAGGAAAAGAGAAAAAAAATAGTTTGTACCCCAACTTGACGGTACTAGTCAATTTTCTTATTTCCTTTTGTTTTTTTTTTTTCATGCATGTTGATTTGCATTAAAAAGTACGAAAAGTGAATTGACGTGTGTAAATGAAATGGCAAGTTCAAATGAGAATTAAATAAAAACTGGTCAGCTAAAACTGAAGTGTGTAAAACAAGACTAACAATATTTTATAAATAAATATCTGAATTTAGCATATTTTATTAATTCAGGTTAAATTACAATGTCAAAACAATTTAGTTTATTAAGTATGAAATAACATTTGGAGTATAGAATACAATTCATCCATTATATACAGGTACCCATTTCCACTTTTAGTATTTTTGATGTTGTTATTTGTTGTAATCAACCTACAGCTACATATTTTGATGAAACTTTGTAGTTTAAAAATAAATCATAATTGTTTGATTAAAAATTGCAAAGTTATAACAAAAATAATTACTTTTTCTAGTAGTAAGGTCGACAATATCCTATTACTTTTTAACTAAAGTTGTAAGTGAAGAAAACTTTTTAACGTTTTTTTTGCATGTATCTTTTAAAGTACCCTTTTAAATGTATTTATTTAAAAGGAGTAAAGTAAAGGATACACTTTAAAAGTACCATATTATAAGACTAACTTTATAATGCCTTCTTTAACGGACCCCTTTCAAGATTTTGTTTTAAAAGAACTTCTGTAAAATTGTCCCCTTAAATGGGCTTTTGTAGAGGACCCATATAAAGATATTCCTTTAACAGTTCCTCTACAAAGTTATCTCTTAAGGGTGGATGGATCCGCCGAAAGAGGACCATCTTTTCGATTTCAAAGTATTTAATTCGGGCCAAATACAATCAATTATGATTAATCTGTAGTGCCCGGCATTTATAAAGATGACAAACCGGACAAATGGTGCCGCACTCATGTAATTCAAAGCCCTTGTTGAAAAACCTTTTACAAGAAATCAGATGATGTACTAATACAATTTTGTTGATTCAAAGTAAACGGTGTTATTCAAAACTAATGCTCGATTGTCAAGAATCTCATATTTCCTTGTAAGGATAACGAGATCAGTTGTGCTAGAATTAACGGCAAGTTCAGGTGCATCAGGCCATTTATACAAATGGAATAGACAGTTCCATTAAACGTCTTTGACAATGAGCAGAAATTTGTCGTTGTTTGCAATAGCAACGTTATATGTACAGACAACAACTTGACAGACATGACGCTCCATTAACTATATAGCATTAAAATGAGAAAAAAAATTCCATAAAAGCGGTGAACGTGCCCAATCTGTGATGGTATTCATTAGCAAAACGGTTAATATCAGAAATAACCAACACCGATCAGCCTGTGAAAAGCTGATTTCTAACTTAAGAATATTATGATATTATAAGCGTTTAATGATTGCTTCCTCATTTGCAGGATTGACTGAAAACGTAATACTCAATACCCAGTCGATTGCAACAGAATATCCAATGCATTAGTTTAAACTAGAATACACTTTCATTTTGTTTTGTGATAGTTTAAGCTAACTAGAATTCAATTCAATTCCAAAAAGTAGCAAAACTTTTTGAATATCCCCACGCACTTACGATTTAATCTCTCTCCAATTCTAAGTCTTCGTTCTCATACAAAATACTTTAATATTTCCTATACGGACCTATAATGACAGTATTTATTTATTATTCAGATTTCAATTATTGATATTGTTTATTTAATTTTTTCTTAACAACCATTCATCATTCAATGTATTCAAAATGTATTAAAAGATGGCGCCTTTTTTATTTTTTTTAATGGCTGGCTGACTACCTGTTGTTTTATTTAACATAATTTAAAAATATTTATAAAATAATACAAAATTATTAAAACCAAAGCTTCAATTTATAAATATTTATCTAAAACAAACTAGTCTAGAATGTTAAAAGGAATATTTGAAAACAATATTCGTAATAAATTGTAAAAACTACTATCATTTGAATAAATGTTTTAAAGTGGTTTTTAATTTAATTATAACGATAACATCTCAATCATTAATATAATTCTTTTGTTAATCTTGTTAAACAATCAAGATCAAGTTTTGGTTGAAATAATTTATGGTAAGTATGTAAAATAATTTCGATTTCTTTTAGATGTTATCTTTTAGTTGTGTTATAAATGTTTTAACATTTATTTTTTATTCCTAGGGGTTTTCGTTATGTTAATAGTATAATGTTGTTAATAGTGAAATAGTAATTTATTTAAATGTTTAAACAACTTAACAAGATTTGTTTATCATTTGTGTTTCAAAGTAATCTTTTTCAAACAATTTGACATGTAATTCTTTTATATTTATGTATATAAGAATATATTTATAATCTTTATAAGTATTTTTAATTTGTTATTAAGTTATTTATATATAGATTTTTTAAGTACATACTTAAGGGAAGAGGGCTATAAATCAATTTTTAAGTGTTGTAATTCTAAATGTACAATTCTAAAGTATGTTCACGAAATATAAAGAAACCAAATAAAATTGTAACTCATAAAGACCAACAAAACAGAGATCTATGATTGGATCTCCAAAAGATCTGCGATTGGATCCTCTACAAATCTATGATTTGATCCTCCACAGATCTACACTGGATCCTGTAAAAACGTATTGTTGAATATTATAAAAATCTACGATTGAATATTCTAAAGATCTATGTTTGGATTCTCTAAAGATCTGCGATTGGATCCTATAAAAATCTATGATTGGATCTTCCAAAGATCAACGATCGAATTTTCTAAAAATCCTTAATTGTATCTTCTAAAGATCTACGACTGGTTCTACTAAAGATTTATAATTGGATCCCCTAAATATCTACGATTGGATCCTCTAAATGATCTACGACTGGATCTACTAAAGATCTATAATTGAATCTTCTAAAGATCTACGACTGGATACTCTAAAGATCTACGACTGGTTATACTAGAGATCTATGATTGGGTCCTCTAAAAATCTATAATTGGATCTTCTAAAGATTAACGACTGGTTCTACTAAAGATTTATGATTGGATACCTGCGACTCTAAAGATCTACGACTTGAACAGTTAAAAACCTATAATTAGATCCTCTAAATTTAATTTTCTAAAGATCTATGACTGGATCTACTAAAGATCTATGATTGGATCCCCTAAATATCTACGATTAGATCCTCTAAAGATCTACGATTGGATCCTCTAAAGATCTCCGATTAAAGCTGAAATTGAATTCCACGATTGTAGCTGAAATCGAAGACTATAAAGATCTGCTAACGAATTTGAAAAAAAACTATTATTAAAACAGAAATATACAGCCATGTCACAGAATTTAATTCTGTTCGGAAGTGGAATTAATTTTGTTTTTTGCTTCTATAGTAAAAGCGAAACAAAAATTTTTTCGAAATGAAACCACTTTTAATTTTCTATATGGAATTGTAATTTTAAGCATTTCTAGGTTTCATTCCGAAAAAATTGTTCGTTTTATGTTTTCTATAAAGGCAAACTACGGGATTAATTCCACTTCCGAACAGAATTAAATTCTGTGACATGGCTGATAATCTTTTGAAGATCTACGATTTAATGGACATTGAATCTTCTAAAAATCTATGATTAAAACAGAAATAGAATCCTCTAAAGCGGACATTAAATCCTCTAAAGATCACCGAATGAAGCCGATTAACAATTAAAGCAGATATTGAATTATTTAAGGATATACGATTGAAGCTGAAATAAAATGCTGTAAAAATTCTACTTTGAAGCCGAAATTGTATTCTCTAAAGATCTACGATTGAAGCAGAAATTTAATTCTCTAAAGAATACAAAAAAGTATGATCAAAACAAAATCTCCCTGCCTCTGTAATTTGTCAACAATTTATCAAAACAAAACTTAAAATCCATTATTTTATGAATATAAATTATGGTTATTTGTTGAATATTGGTCAAACTCTATTATTGAAATGGTCTTTCATTGATAAATTCAACAAAGTTCAAATACAAACACAATATTTTATTAAAACAATTAATTTATGGCGATCACGAAATCTTGTTTAATTCGTAGTCTTTTTTTATTATTATTATTTTTTTAATTTCCATACGAAACACTACAACACAAGACAATTTCAAAAAATCAAATAAAATCAAATCAGAATCAAACAACAACAGACCGGACCCTTATTTTCAAAAGATCATCATAACAGGCACAAGACACACATTCAAATGTGTACATTCAGTGTGTGTCTTGATCATTTAATCGATCGTTTGTTTGGACGATCAAGTCGGTCGGTCAAATGCAAGATTTTTTTAACATGTCTAAAAACAATAAATTAATTAAAGTCAAAACGAACCCAAGAGACTGAAAAAAAAACAGACGTTCGTGTCTGGTAAAACACACACATTAAACATCAACAGCAATAACAAACATCACACATTCAAAGGGGTACAAAAACAATTTGAAAAATAAACTTTAAGAACCACACTCTTAACACTTACAGTATCAAGTAGTAAATTACAAACAAGGCGGCTGGCGACAAGCATAAAATTTAATTTCAAATTCTAAATCTAAATTTTATTTATTTGTAAAGAAATGGAACAATTTTTAGTTTGATTAATAAAATATTTCATAAAATCGTTAAAAAATAATGACAACCTACCGTATCAATGACTTATCAAATATTTAGGGAGAATGTCGTTAAAACTACCTTTATTATCTATCAAATTACAACAAGTAACCTAATTATATACTTTCATTAACTGTCCTGTTTCTCTTTCGTTCTTACAGATTTCCAAAAGAAAATACAACCAACAACACTACAATAAAAAATGAAAAAGGAACAACAAACCCAAGAAAATTTATAAATACAGCAAATAATATACATGTTAATTTATGCAATTGCATTACAATAACTAATTGACAATTCTAAACAAGTCGTCATTAAATAACAACACGTTGCTTTTCCTTACTATTTAGCTGGCTAGATGGCTGGCTGCAACAAAGAAGCAAATCATAGCTACAACAAACACAACAACAGGCTAAATAAAAAACATTAAAAACCCATCAAAATACCATAATTTAAGAAGCCACATTTTGTTGACACCAAAACAATTTAAAAGAAACCCTCGAATTTAAAGTTTATTAACACCCATTTACTTGTACCTACTTAATACGAAACGGAAATCCATAAAAGGGCTAGAGTATTTCATTTTTGTAAAGTTATTGGCGACACTAACTTCATTGCTTCCTCTCTGGCCCCAAAAAACAAATAAAAAGCATTCACAATGGACTCACGCATCGGCCTGGATTACATTGTCGAAAATCGTGATTATATTTCGAAATTAGGCACCGCCTTGGATACAAACAATGTTGTGGTTAAGAAGCAAGTCTTCGAATTACTATCAGCTTTATGTGCGTATAATGCAGATGGTTATATTCGTGCCATAGAAACATTAGAATATTATAAGGTAAGTT
This sequence comes from Bellardia bayeri, assembly GCA_950370525.1. Taxonomy (NCBI): domain Eukaryota; kingdom Metazoa; phylum Arthropoda; class Insecta; order Diptera; family Calliphoridae; genus Bellardia; species Bellardia bayeri. Next base: position 73,178,464 of record OX493267.1, on the reverse strand, counting down.
TTTTTTTTAGAATTATTTACTTATTAGTAATAAATTATAATAAGGAATTGTTGAAATTATCGTAAGCTAAATAGTAAACTCCACTAAAGATCTAAAATTTAACTTTAGAAAGACCTTCTATTGAACTTGGATTTGCTTAAGATCTAAGATTGATGCTAAAGATCTGCGATTGAAGCAGCAATTATATTTTCCAAAGATATACTATTGAAACAGACATTGAATCCTAAAAAGACTTGCGTTTGAAACAGAAATTAAATTCTCTAAAGATCTGCGATTGTATTGTATAAGATTTTGGATCTTCTGCATTTAAAACAAAATTTGGATCCTCTAAAGAAACACGGTTGAAGTTAAATTTGGATACGCTAATAATTTACTATTGAACACCAATTTCGATTCTTCAAAGAACTATGATTGCAACTAATTTTGGATTCTTCAAAGATCTACGACTAAAGCAGAAATTTAATTCTCCAAAGATCTGCGATTGAAAAAGAAATTAGATCCTCTAAAGATCTACGATTGACGTAGAAATGGGATCCTCTAAAGATATATAATTGAAGCTAAATTTGGATCCCTTAAGATTTACGTTTGAAGCAGAAATTTGATTCTCTAAATATCTGCTATTGAAGCTTAATTTGGATCCTCTAAAGGTCTACCACTGAAACAGAAGGGGTATGATTGAAGCTAAAATTGGTGATGCAAAGCTCTCTGATTATTGCTGAATTGAATTATCTAAAAGCCTGTGATCGATGCTGAAATGGGATCATCTAAAGATCTGAAGCAGCAATTATATATTGGAAAAGAAATTGGATCCTCTAAAGATCTGCAATTGAAGTAGAAATTGGATCTTCCAAATATGGCCTAGAGAAGCTAACATTTGAATCCTCCAAAATTCTTGATTGAAGCTAAATTTGTATCTGCAATTTAAGCACAAATTGGATCATCAAAAGATCTAAAACTGAATTGAATTCTTAGAGATCAACATCTATGTTATTGAAGCTCAATTGGATTTTATCCTCCATATCGATGATACTGATTGCTTCAAAATTGATACTGATTGAAATAGTCAATGTAAATTGAATACTATAAATATCTACGATTCAAGCTGCTTTTATTTAATTTTATTAAACGTTAAAGATCTACAATTGAAGCTAAAATTAGCTAGCATTTAGAATCGTTTCTCGTCTAAAATTGTATTCTACAATTAGAGGTGAATTAAGATCTACAACTGAGACTAAATTTGATTAATGAACAGTAGATTTAAAGATTGTCAAGCATTCGCTGAGAAGTGTCACGTTCATTTCTGCTCACCTGGAAAGATTTATTCAGTAGACCGCTGTTCAACTGTTTATAATGATAAAGCATCTATAACATTTTTTTTACATATTAATTGATAGCCAGAGTTCATAGATCTTTTGTCACACATATGTTCAACCATGTCGCAATGGCAAGATCATAGAGTATCAGTTCCTGCACAGGATCGATTACTGAATCTGAAAAATAGTATGATAGGTATTATAGATATTTCGAACAATATTTAGCCACAAATAAGAAAACGAAATCTGTATTTGCTTATGTTCTATTCGATTATGTTAAAATTATGATAAATAAATCATGTTTGAGTCCTGCTAATTTAAATTTACCTTTTCTTCTTAATCTCTCCTTTCAGAATCTCAAAAATGAACGATATCGTTTTAAAATAGTTATCAACGAATTGGAAAAAACCACAACGATTGAATATCAAGTTGCTCTTTTGGCATTTATTAATTGTGTGATCATTTCGGCAGCAACGCTACAAGATCGCATTAGAATACGAAATGAATTTATAGGTAAGTGGTGCACAAATTAAGCAATCAATAAATTAATTTAAACAAATAAAAAACACTATTATTAAGCATATTAACAATTATTAAAAGTATTGTAATTAAATAAGGCGTGTTCTATTCTAAAAATAAAAAAAAAAAAACAAATAACAATAGTTCAAACACCTTATTTGACAATGGCAGTAATTAATGAAAGAATAATAACGGTTAGTTTTGCTACAAATAAGCAAATTTTAATGCAAAATAAAAATAATACAAAATGACATAACCTAATATAACAGATAACACATTTTTTCTATATTAATTGAAAAAAATAATATTTTTTTCCTCATAAACAAACTGCAAAAGGAATTGATTTGAAGACTAAAACAAACAAATAATATCAAATAAAGACCAGTGTCGATTGGCCATTTAATTGTTGATTTTTCTTTTTGTTGGCCATTAAGTCAAAGTGTGTTTTGTTAAACGATTATTATAGAATTTGAATTAAAATTCGAAATTTAAGTGTAAAAGCTATTGACTGCCCCAAAACACCTTCACATTATGCGGGTGAACAAACCAACAGCTCTCGTTTTAACTCCAGTTCGAGTACAATGGCATGAAAATCATTAATAGTGGTGTAAAAAAACACCACTAAGCCATTAATATCAAGCGTGAGTACACGTTTTTTTATATAGTATGTACATATGTATATAAAAACAAAATCTATTGGTATTTTGTTTAAAATGTGTGTTTTTGTGTACACATTTAAAAAAAATATACAAAAAAAAAATAATCAATAAACCAAACCAACTTTAACTGAAATCAACGCATAGCGTACCGCCAAATTTAAAAACAAAACTTAACCCTACAAGGGAATTAGGCCCAAACGGTATTTCTTAAGTGTTAATTAAAATTGTTATTTTTAATTAAAATAAACCGTTACACTTGTCTAATGCCAATTAAAGTATAAACAAGTATTTGGTATAATTAAATCACAGAAAATGACGTAAACTATTATTGCGTTATTTTTTTTCAGTATTTCAAGTGTATCATAAATGCAAATGTATTTTTCATTAAGATGAAAATGATTTTGTTAGTATTAAATATGTATATGTACTATCAATCACTTTCATCAAGTTTAGTTTTGATTTGGATCCTTAAAGTTAAGACTTGTATATAAGACTATGCATATTTTGAGTTATAGCAACACTAGTAAAATAATCAGCAACATTCCGACCCAGGGTGTTGCACTCTTTTTTTGAATTTAAAAGAGTTCAATATTTATCCCAGAATAGATTCGTGGAGACCGTTTTAAGCCTCAGATTGTTCTTCAATAATATCTATTAGCTCCGGCTATTACTCAATTTTTTATTTTAAAGTTCAATTATTATCCTTTATAAAGCATCTATAAAATCGTCTGGTTCTAATAATAATGGATCTAGTGTATCTGAAACTAAACTGCACCCCCATTACATGAGTCTTTCCAGATGAGTCGTCAGCAATTAACTTCTGAGCGTACACAGGGGTATCATTAATTCGACTATCTATGAATCTACTTTACACTCAATTGTAGAACAAATGCTAATATTTATAGAATTTAATATCAATTTTAATCGCACAACTTTATAAAATCTTATTTTGGTTTATTTTGTAGCTGTTAAAAGAATACAACTTTATTGGCTTAAAATAGAATCCAATTTTGTCTTCCAACGTAGATCTTTGTAGAATGTTGTTTCAGACTCAATTGTAGATTTGCTCGTGCATATTTAGAGCATCCAGAATTAAGGTGTCAGATTCTATGGTTCTTTAGAGGATCAAATTTCAGCTCCCATCGTATTTTTTAGACAATAAAATTTCGGTTTCAATTTTAGATCTTAACAAGCTCAGTCGTGAAACTTTACAAAATCCAGATTCAGCTTCCAAGATAATCTGCAGTCGTATATGCATAAAGAATTTAATTTAAGTTTCACTCGTTGATCTTTAGATATTGCAATTTCTGATATTATTGTTAAAGCCCGCGATGTAAAGAAGGAGCCCCGCTTTTTATGCGTGTGGTCAATACTGAGAATGACGTATAGGAAGATTGACAGTTTCCATTAGTTTGTGAAATTTGTTTACTTATAGAATTCAATTCAGCTGCGCTCGTAGAACTTTAGATAATTACATTTCAATTATGGTTTGTTAGAAAATTGTGGTTTGACAGAATCCAATTTTAGTTTCAATTGAAGATCTTCTGTGAATACAGTTTTTGCTTCAATCCTGGATCTTTATTGAATCCAATTTCAGTTTCAACCGTGGATCTTTAGAGAATCCAATTTCATCTTCAATAGTAAATCTTTATAGAATAAATTTGTAGCTTCAATTATGGATCTTTAGATAATACAATTTCAACTTTAATCGTAAATCTTTAAGAAGCCAATTTTAGCTTCAATTGTAGAACTTTTCAAAATCCAATTTGAGCAGCAACCTTGGATTTTACAGAATCCAATTTCAACTTCAATTGTAGATTTTTAGAGAATTAAATTACAGTTTCAATCGTGGATCTTTAGAGAATCCAAATTTAGCTTCAATCGTGGATTTGTTTTGAGAATTAAATTACAGTTTCAATCGTGGAACTTTAAAGAATCAAATTTTAGCTTCAATCGTAGATTATTAGAGAATCAAATTGTAGCTTTAATCGTAGATCTTTAGAGAAGAAAATTGCAGCTTACGTCTTAAGAGAATCTATTTTCAACTGGAATTGTTGATATTCATAGATTTCAATTTCAGCTTCAATCTTCGATTTTAACTACTTCCAATTTCTCCTTCAATCATACAGTTCTGGAAAAATACCTTCAGCTTAAATTATTGGTCTTTACAAATTTTAGTTCCATTTGCAGATCTTTTCTCGTAGATTTTTAGAGAATCCAATTTTGTCTATCATCATAGATCCTTAGAAAATCAAATCTTTTATTCAATCTGAACTTATTTCAATTTAAGCTTCAATATTAGAACTAAACTAATTTCAATTACATTGTCAATTATAGAACTTTAGAGAATAAAAACTCAGCTGCATGCATGAATCTTTAAAGAATCCAATTTTAGCTTATCTTTAGATTATAAATATTAGATTCCATTGTAATTCTTACTGATTCCAATTTTAGATTCAATCGAAGAACTTTAGAGAATCCAACTTCAGGGGAATTATTTTGTAATTCGTTTCGAAAAGAAAATCGTTCGAATTTGTATACTTTTACATTGTATTTCGAAAACGTTTGCTTTCGAATCGAAATACACAATAACCTTCCAGCTTTTATGTTAGATCTTTAGACAATATAATTGCATTCTAAAACTGGGAACAGTTCAGATTCCTAATAGATCTTAGGAGAATTCATGTTCAAATTAAGTTTTTCATCTTTAGAGATTTTAATTTCAATCGCAGATCTTTAGGAATATAATTTGGCTTTATACAATCCAATTTAAGTTGTATTATTCAAGATTTAACTTAAAAATTAAAAAAAAAAAACAAATTTGGGAAGAAACTATTTTTAAAACTTGTATTTTACCTTAAAGGGTTAAAACCGTTTGGAAATAATCAAAAACTACTTGTTTATTTACACTTTATTAATGTTTTGGCGGCGGCAAATCATATAAGAGTCAGTAGCATTTCTACGTTATAACCTTGACCAACAGTGTTCTGGCAAAAAGATAAAAAAAAAAACAAATATTAAGAAAAGGCTGTTGACGAATGACGAGGGCATTTTAACTTTATAGCTTTACCCACAAACATATAATTTTAATAAGCCTCTAGCTACTTAAAGATGATAAACAAGAAGTAGTAGTCATGGTGGTTTCATACTAGTGAACCGCAAAAAATGGTCACACAGACTTAACGCGTGTTAATGAGTTAATGATTATAATTGAAATTACGGCTTAATTATTTTATTGTGGCTTAAATAGCCATATATTATGAAATCAATCAAGTACTCTTTTCTATGGATTAAGTATATTGATTTTAGCAAACAATGTAACAAGTAAATTGTTTAATTAATTCTATGATTATATTTTGAAATGATTAAGCAGCTTCCGGCTATTCCTAAATGGATATAAATTGTATTTTTTGTGGTTTTTTTAAACAAAAATAATTTCACCTGCCTTTTTTAAAATTTATTTTTTGTTCACAAAATAAACAAGTCTTCCTTTTTGGGTTTATTTGACGTAGAAGCTCGCCTGAGTGTTGTGTTGTATGTTCCCAATTTATTTCAACAATTAAATACGCCAAATTTGGTGGGGTTTTTTGTTGTAATTAAAGACAATAGATGTTATTTATTGTTAAACTTGGTTGTCTTTTGTCTTTTGTTTTTTTTTTTTTTTTTTTTTTTTTTTTTTTTTTGTGTAAAAAAATAAAGTTTTTTTAAAAATAAATAGAAAAAACAGCATAATGAAAAATTGAGAGTTATAAAAACTATAAAACAAAGATTAGATGAAAAAACCATACGGCAAACGATATTGAAATTTTCATTTTGTTTTCGCTACATTTAAACTCTAGTCTATCTCAAACAAGGGCAATTTTTTAGACACACTCATTTAAATTCCCACCAGCTCTAATAAGGGGGTGTATCCACATAATTACTATTTTAAATTAACATTGTTTAGCATTCATTCTCTATTCAATAAAATACATGTGTCAATTGTTTAATTATCAGTTGTACCAATGAATATAATTAACAAACCCTGCAACTGTTTACGAGTATTTACATGAAATCTTATTTGTCACTTTCAAAACTGAACTTTGATTTATTGTAATGTGACAGAACAATTTATACATAATTCATCTCTTAACCGCATTTCGTTCGATTCCATTGTATTGTCGAATACAATAGATGAAGACAAGCTGATGAAAACTAAACATAATAATAGTACTGAATATCAAATTAAACTAAATGCAATTTATTTTATTACTATGAGTTAAATAATTCAATTAATTTTAATAAACTGTTTGTTTTATAAACAATTTATTTGTTATCCATGACATTTAATTTGTTAGGGTTTGCAAGAGTCCAATCGTTGATATTTAAATAGTTTAGTTTCTGATACGATCGTAGATCATTGTTTTACAGAACTTAATATCAGCTTCAATTTTGATTTAGATTCAGTCGCAAATCTTAACTAAATCCAAATTTAATTTCAATCGTAGGTCTTTAGTTATTTTAATTTCTGTTTCAATCATAGATTTTTAGAAGATCCAATGTAGATATACAGATGACTCAATTTTTGCTTCAAACGTAGGTAATTACAGGAGTAAATTTTTTTCTGCAATCGTAGTTTTCTAGAGGATCCAATTTCCGCTTCAATTGTTTATCTTCATAGAAGTCAATTTGTGAATTAATCTTAGATCTATAGAGGAGTCAATCTCTTGTGCAATGGTAGATCTTTAGAGGAATCAATTAGAGGAGTCTAGTAGATGTTTGGAAAAGTCATTTACTGAATAAATCGTATATCTTTAGAAGATTCAATTTCTTCTGCAATCGTAGATCTTTGAATAATTGAATTTGTTTTGCAATCCTAGATCTTTAGAGGATCTAACTTCTGCTTCAATTGTTAATCTTCAGAGAATTCAATTTGTGAATCAATCCTATACGAGTATTTTCAGGAGCCAATTTCTTCTGCAATCGTCGATCTTTAGACTAGCCAATTTCTAAATACATTACATATCTTTAGAGGATTTAAATTTCTTTGCAATCAAAAATATTTTGGGGCGTCAATCTCTTCGGCAATCTTAGATCTTTGGAGGAGTCAATTTCTTCTGAAATCGTAGATCTTTATATAATCTAGCCTCAATACTGAATCTTTACAAAATCCAATTTAATTTTAATCGTGATCTTTACAAAATCCAATTTAATTTTAATCGTAGTTTCTAAGATAATCCAATTTCAGCTACAATCCAGAATTTTAAAAGAAACAAATTTCAATTTCAGTTTCAATCCTGAATTCTAAGAAAATACAATTGCAGCTGCAATTCTGGATCTTAAGCGATTCCAATTATAGATTCTATCCTGGATCTTGAGTGAATACAATTTTAGCTTCAATGCTGGAACTTAAGAAAATTAAATATCAGTTTTTATCCTGGATCTTAATGGAATCCAATTTTAACTTGAATCCTGGATCTTAACGGATATCAACAATATCAACACTAATCGTAATTCTGTAAAGAGTTCAATGTTCAAACTTAGATCTTTAAAGAATTTCATTTTAGCTTCAATCCTGAATATTAACATAAACTAATTCCAGCTTAAATCCTGGATTTTTACAAAATCCAATTTCAGCTTTAATCCTGGGTCTTAAGCGAATCCAATTGCAGATTCTATCCTGGATCTTGAGTTAATACAATTTCAACTTCAATGCTGGAACTTAAGTAAATTAAATTTCAGCTTCAATCCTGGATTTTAATGGAATTCAATTTCAACTTCAATCCTGGATCTTAACGGAGTCCAATATCAACATTAATCGTAATTCTTTAAAGAGTTCAATATCAGCTACAAATTTAAATCCTTACAGAATCCAATCTCAACTTCAAACTTAGATCTTTAAAGAATGCAATTTTAGCTTCAATACTGGATGTTAACATAAACAAATTCTAGCTTCAATCCTGAATCTTTACAGAATCCAATACCAGCTTCAAACGTGGATATTTGCAGAATCCAATACCAGCTTCAATCCTAGATCTTTACATAATCCAATTTCAACTTCAATCCTAGATCTTAACGGAGTCCAATATCAACATTAATCGTAATTCTTTAAAGAGTTCAATATCAGCTACAAATTTAAATCCTTACAGAATCCAATCTCAACTTCAAACTTAGATCTTTAAAGAATGCAATTTTAGCTTCAATACTGGATGTTAACATAAACAAATTCTAGCTTCAATCCTGAATCTTTACAGAATCCAATACCAGCTTCAAACGTGGATATTTGCAGAATCCAATACCAGCTTCAATCCTAGACCTTTACATAATCCAATTTCAACTTCAATCCTAGATCTTTACAAAATTCAAGTTCAGCTTCAAAGCGGAAAGCGTATTTCCATGCTAACAGTCTCCAACTTTAAAAAAGCCTTTTAAATTTACCGCCAATTATTGCTGGAGCAAATTTATAAAATTGAAAATATTGTTATTATATTTTTGTTTTGCATACAGTACTCGCATGCAAATTAAAGGTTCCGATAATTAACTATTTGCCTTTAGTTATTGTAATATATTATTAAATAATTAATAAAAATCTCATAGTTATGCATATATCTTATTAATTTTGTTATTGCAATTTAATTTTCTAACTATATGCATCATGGTATTTAGCACATTAGATAAAGTTTGTTTGCCTGCTGGTTAAATAAAAATTATTATTAATAAAAACAACGGATACATATATATTAAATTAATGCACGATAATCGTTACAAGATATGCTAACAAGCTGTTAGAGATTATTAAACAAATACACAGAAACAATTATAGCCTAGATAAAGTATTGCAAGTATAGGCAAAAGGAAAGATTAAAAAATTAAATTAGAATTTAATTATTAGCAAACATGTTAAAAACTACAACTTTAGTATTTAATTAAAGGGAAATATGCATTTTTATGTATAAATATGCTTTCATTTCTCTGAGAAATAATAATAGTTCATAAATAAAACAAACGTTAATATTGCCAAAATTCTAAAAAGATTAACATACTTCCATAAAACCAAAAACATTTCATATATGATGTTAATTAAATAATTCCAAGAACAGAAAATTGTTTGTTTTGTTAAAGTTCAGATTTATTGTCATCAAAAATACATTAATATAAGTAGGAACAAACAAAAAAGAACTAGTGAGTCTTATCTTCTACATAAATCTTCTAACAGTTAACGAAAATATATTTCATTCCATGGGGAACATACACAATTATTTATCGATTCATATGGAGCAAAACGCACAAAAGACAAAAATAACAAGTTTAAATTTAAATGATGATAAGCTTCACTTAAAATCTCAAACCATTCAATGGTTAAATAATGCATTAAAATTGTCACAAAAAAAAATATTATTATATATTCGTTTTCTAATGCTAATGATGACAGCAGACAGAAATTTGGGAATACGAGTACACTAAGAGAAATTTAAATTTTTTAAAAATAGGAATATCGATTTCAATTTATATTTAGATTTCACAGCAGGCAGCAGTGTTCGGTATTTATCAGCAGAAATCTTTATTATTTATAAAATTGTTTAGTAAATGAAAGTATGTAAAACGGCAATAATACTCCGTACTCTAAAGTATTTAAATAAATTCATTAAATAACAATCAGTCTGCCAGACATGAAATATTGAAACGATCATATACAATTGTAACGAAGAAAAATATACATATTAATGTTGCTAATTTTTTTTTTAAAGTAAAATGTTACAGTGGAATATCAATTATTTGCTTCAATAAGTTATTTGTTCACAGCTTACATTGCAAGGAATTGATACTGTTGCGGAACATTTCTTTAACTATAAATTAATCTGTAGGAAATATAACATTTAAAATTATTTATCGCTCAGACCTTTACATTGTATAGGTGGATTAATTTCAAAACCAGAAGTATTTGATTTAGTCCTTAAAATTATTTGCATTAATTTTCATTGCGGTGATTGAAAACACATTTCCTAGTTTGAAATAATTTATTTCAGCATTAATTGTTTATTCCTAGTGAAACTATTTTCAACTTTAGTCATTGATCTTTAGACAATCCAATTTCAAATTCAATCGAAGATCTTTAGAGTATCCAATTTCATCTTAAATTGTAGATCTTCAGGTTATTCAATTTTATCTTGCATAATAGATCTTTAAATAAAACTATTTCAAAGATTTTTTAGAATCCAATTTGAGCCATTAGAATCCAATTAAGCAATATATATTTAAAGAATAAAATTTTAAAGAATGCAATTTCTAAGAATCTAATTTAAGCTTCAATAGATCTTTTGATAATCTAATTTAAGCATTAGTTTTAGTTATCTAGAGAATAGAATTTTAAAGAATACAATTTTAAAAATCTAATTTAAGTTTCAATTGTGGATATTTAGCGAATACATCAGCTGCTTCAATCTTTATTAGATCTTTCGGCTACAGTCATATCCTATCTATTATCCAATTTCAACATTAAACAAAACAATCCAAAATATTTTTATAATTTTCAAGTTTTTGATGCGAATTTAGGTCTGTAGGTAGATGACTCATCAATAACGAATATCATAATGGAACAAAAAATGTATTTGACGGTTTAGTTTCATTATTTCTCCAAAAACTTTAAGCAAAGTAGTAGTTTCTCCAAAGTCCAATTGAACCATGTTTTAATGTACTGGTCCGAGGTAGATAACCTAAGAAGTGTAATTTATGTTTAAACTGACAGATTTTTATCAAATTTTTAAAATTTCCCATCAGACACAAAATATTTTAAAGCAACATCTTTTCTAGTTCCAAAAATAAACGGTTTACAATTTGAAAATTTTAAAAATAATAGATTTTTGCATTTTTTGAGTTAAAATGCGCCTAAATTCATTTTAAACAAATGTGTCCTATTATGCGCCCACAGCTCCGCTACTATTTATTTTCAAAACTTAAATACTCCTCGTCTATGCTCATGTAGAATTGTATCACTATCTCTTAAAATTAAACGATTTTTCAGCTTTAGCAAAGGATTATCTCTTTTTGTATTTGGCTCGTCTCGAAAGACTCATGCCGTCGACTGTTATTAAGCTTCAGTCTCAATAGTCTAAGACAGGCCAAAGATGATAGATTTTTTCAACATTTCGTTGATCTGATCAATACAACCTAAGTATCAAAAGGTCTAAGAAAGACGTCTGATTGTCTAATACTTTCTTTATTGGATGACTTTAAAAGAAAATTTATTGAATTTAAAATTGATGTAGGATTTAGGTTGTCTTGAAAGTCTACTATTTAGTTTCCATCTCAAAAATTCTAAGAAAACTATACTTTGCAGTTGAGCAAAGATATTTCATTGGTCTGATCAATGGAAGGCATTGATACTAATATATATGCGATAATGGCATGATTATTTTACGCTGTACTCCCAAATGAATTTAGTCTTTTTGGATAGATTTTTTTCAAATTTTACATCTACTCTTTAAGACATGTGCCATATAGTCCGACATCCTTAGCAGGCTTTAAAAGAAAATTTTTTAGATTTAGATTTGATTCTTTTAACATTTTATTGGTCTGTTCTATACATTTTATGAGTTTTTGGCTATACTACGATCGATTAATTTTTCCCACATTTGGTAAATGTTTATCACCAAAGTAATGTCAAATATAATCACGATTTTTCTCACAGTGTCAATGTTTTCTGGCACACTGGTATTGATTGATATTCATTAAATTCGTGAATAAGATTAATTAAGTGAATAAATTGGTTATGGATTTTTTATAGTCTTAGAAAGTTTATCAACCACGTATTTACGCTCTGACCACATACCATTAAAACCCCATTCATTAATAAAGAGTGATTTTTAAGAGCTTTCGGATGTGATTAAAAAAAAGATTAAATTTAAAGAAATATATGATATGTTTATTTTAGTAGATAGAATGAATTATATAAATCAAAGTTTTTAAGATGATTTAATGTGAATGTTGGCCGCGGAAACGCCTCAAATGGTTCATGTGCTGCATCCAATTTTGACATATTATCTCTAATATATCGGCCAGTATCTCACGAATAAATTCGTCAATACCAGCCTCCAATTCGTCAACCATTGCTGGCTTGTCTCTGAAGGCATTAAATCACACGATCCAGGTGGCCAATTGACCAGCCCCAAACGTGAAAAAACTGTTCAACAAACTTGCCTTTCAATTGGGACATTGTTTGACGTGCTGTTTGGAATGTGGCACCGACTTGTTGAAATCATACGTCAGCTAAGTGCAGCCCTTCTATTTTGGGCAAAAAAAAAAATTGTAATCATTGCACGATAGCGCTCGCATTTCACAGTAACGTTACTGTATTCGTCGTCTTTGAAAAAGTACGGTCTAATGAAAAAGTGCTTTTATCGGGATGCATTGGCAATTCCTGCAGTGCTTCGGACTGCTCTTCATACCAAATACGACAGCTTCAGCTTCATCGCTGAACACAATTTTTCACGAATTCTTCACGATGCATTTTCTTTACCGAGCATTAATTTTGATAATAAAACTCAATAATCTGCAAGCGTTGTTCATTTGTAAGTCGATTCACGGTTGAGTTATGGACCAAACTGAATATGTTTAACACTATTTTACACGAAAACAGCTGAGCTGACAAATACAGTCTTGGAAAAAAGAAAGTTGGTAAAAAAAAATCACTCTTTATAACTAGTAATCTGGTAATATTAGCAACTAGAAAGGATCAGAAATTAATAACTTTGTTAAACAGAATTTCTCATGTAACAATGATGCCCGCTTAATAGCTGAAATTTGGTTAGTCGAAACCCTAATAGAGAATAATCGAAATTCTACTGTACTTCTACATACAAACGTGACTGGAAGCACATTATTTTTTATATAGATACATACTAGGTTGTCCCAAAAAAAAATTTTTTGGGGATCAAGCATAATTTGAAAGCTTATGGGGTAAAGTATTTTTGAATTTTTTTTTTTTAGATTTTTCAGAAAAGGTTTTAAGGTCGCACAAGTCGAATTTTTTCCAAAAAACGGCTTTACCAGCCGTTTTTTGAGTTTTCTTCATAACTTTGTCAAAAACCACGAGTTTCTTCACTTACGAGGAAACAATTTAGAACAAAAATGTCCAAACTTTAATTTTGTGTGCAAAAATTATAAGTTTTGGCAATTATTTTGCTCATTTACAATTTTTCATTATATTACAATTTTTCATTATATTACAATTTTTTATAGTTTTGTCCATAAATTTTGTAAATAATGCTTTATAACTTTTAAAATTTATATGAAAGTGAAAAAAAGATCTAATAATTTTTAATAATTTAGGAGAAAATATTTTTTTGAATTTGCTCCTACCGTTCCTGACATACAATATCAGTCCTGACATACCGTAGCCAGTTAATCATATTATTATAAGCTGTTTACCAGGTATGTGTGGTAACATACCCAACAAACAAATAAAAATCAAAATTTTTGTTTTGTTTAAAAATCATTTATTGGGTGGCTAACGATGTAGTTCTATGCCCTGCAATAAATTCTGAAAATCAGTCTCTGCCACATCATTTACCACTTGTAATTTTTTAACTTTGTTCTATGATGATCTTGATGACTTGTTGGCTTCCCAATTTTCTGGATCTACTTTTAAAAAAATCAGTTGAAATATTGCAAGCTTGAAAAAAAATGAAATTGGCTTTTGGCAACCTTTTTAGAAAAATATGAAAAAAAAATCTTAAAAATACTTTTAAAATATGCTTGAGCACTAATGAAAATCAAAAAAATTGTTTGGGACAACCTAATGCATACGTGTATAAAATATACGTACGAGTACATACATAATTCTTTATGAAAAATTCTTAATAATTTAAGACAAATGTTTAAACAATTGTCAGCCATTTGTCACAAAATATGCTTAAATTTTACCATACAGTATTGTGTAATAAGTAAATTTGCATTGCATTGTGGTATTTAAAAGTTGAAAAAAACTATATATATATATATACATACATATAGTATATATATGTATGTTTAAGAAGAGTACCAAATCATTTATAAAGTGTATAACTATTTATTATTCTTTCTTTCTTTACTCATAAATGAAGCGCAACTTAATTTATTTTAATTGAAAACAATGAATAAATATTTTGTTTTAATACATACTTTGATTATACATAATTGTTTTTTATTTTTTTTTTTTGTCCAACTGGCAGTTTAACTTAAACATTGTACTTGTACGTTCAATGATGTAAATGTTGCATGTGTTTAAAAGTAACATTTAGTTGCATGTAGAAAATACAAATCAAATCAAACTGACAATCATTCACTTTCTGTTATTATTCTGCCCATTTATTTCATTTCATTTGTTTGCTCTTCTAATAATGTTCATCATGAATGGTTTTGGTCAACTTTACCATGAGCCTAAAGTCTCCCGCCCCCCTTTTTGTAAGAGTTCTTTTCAATATCTTTCTTTCTCTTGTTTTCCATTACAAAGTTCATGAACTGAAATTAAGGTTCTTTTTTTTTTGTGTGCTGTCATTTAAATTCCAGTAACTTGTGTGTCTGTCTAAAGGGATTTAGCGAGTGAAGTGACATTTAACATTTGAAGTTTACATTAATGCCAGTTCTTTCTGTTTTTTTCGGGGCATAATAATTATTATTAATCTTTGCCACATGTCTTTTGTGATAAATTAATATTGATAATAATAATTTCTATGGAAAAAAAAACAAGTTGTAAACTTGATGGGTTGTTCTTTTTTATATGTATTTCAATAATATAGAAACATATTTGTTTTTGGCATATAATGTGGGTGTTAAGCTTATAATCCGGAAATAATTCTTATTGTTTTACACATTTAAGTACTATTTATATTCTTAAAATTTAATTGTTTAATGTTTTATTAATGTTTTTTTATTAATATTTGTATATTTTAGGTCTAAAAATACTTCCTCTATTAAATAATTTAAGGTGAGTAAATTTATTTATATTTTTAAAAATTTTCAAACTCGCGAAAATTTCAAAAAAAAAATCGCGTTTCTTTCAAAACTGAATTTTTAGTAAATATTTTTATTAAATAAACAATATTTGAGCAGAAAACTGGCGTGTTGGTCAAAAGCGTACTGCAATAAAAACTTGTTTTTTTAATATAAACAATAAGGAAAGTATAGTCGGTCAAGCCCGACCATATAAAACCCTACAACCAGTATATATGCAATAAGAATTTTACAGAAATGGCCGCTATATGGAAGCTTGACATATTATGCACCGATTACCCAAAAATTTAGTGTTACGACTTCTGTGCATATAAATATTTTTTGTGTTAGATTTTATCTCCATATAATCACTTTTAAAAAATTGATACATGTTAAAGTGATTTTCGAAGAGGGTCTTTTATATGGGATCTTCGACCATTATAAAATTAGGTGTCTTGATTTCTGTCTATTTGTAACTTATTTGTGTTGAAGTTTATTTGAATACCAACATTTTTAAGAGAGTTATGCACTTTAAAGTGATTTTCGAAAGTCGGCCTTTTATATGGGAGCTTCGACTAATTATAGACCGACCATTATAAAATTAGGTGTCATGATTTCTGTATATATGTAACTTATTTGTGTTGAAGTTTATTTGAATACCAACATTTTTAAGAGAGTTATGCACTTTATATAGAAGCGTTAACTAATTATGAACAGATTTGTACAAAATTTGTAGATATGATTAGGCTTCATATACAACGTATTTGTGGCGAAATTTGGTTTTATACGTGTATAATATATATACGCGTTTGCACTATGTCATTTTTGTTGTCAAATTGTCCAAATTGTTGGCAATTTTTTTTAAAACGGGTTGTCATATGGCGTCATCTATGTTTGCATCATGATTGCAATCATGAAAATCATGATATGACAACCCGTTTTCATACAATTGCCAACAATTTGGACAATTTGAAAACAAAAATGACATAGTGAAAACCAAGCATTATTCGAATGACTTATTGGTTTTATTCGAACAAAGGAAAAATCGAACAATTAGGATAGACTAGGGCTTTTTTATTAACATAATAAAATAAACAACTGTTTTTAAGTTATCTTTTTTAATGACACACTTCTTAAGAAATCAATTCAATGATAGTATAATATTTTATTGAAATTAGAAGTTATAAAATCCTGTTATCATACGTATTGCCCATTTCATTAAACCCCTTCCTATCCATATGATAAAATCATATAATATCCAAATATTGAGCTACTTTTTTGAATAAATTTCTTCAAACTATAGATCCTGCATCTTGTCAACAAAAATTAATATTTAACAAAAAAAAAATGTTGGCATACATAATTTAAAAATTATGTATGTATCCCATATCATAAATTATTAGGTAATTATACCAAAAACCACAATAACTAATCGATTAGAATATAATAAATACAAATCATGTGAACGTGCAGAAAACCCAGTCGCTTAAATGTTTTAAACTTTATTTTTAAAACAACAAATGCTGGTTACAGACAAAAACAAAAATGAACAAAATAAATTTTGATTTCTTAATATAATTAAGTTAAAAAGTCACTACAACACTTTCATAACACTAACAAAACAAACCATCAACAATAGTACAAAGAAACTCTATATAGTAAATCAAATATTTTTACATGCCAACAGAAGCCTCAATATCTCCCAAACATACGAGTATATAATTGAATTTAGACTTAAGAAGCAACCGTCTTAATCATGTTAACAAAACTTGAAAAAAATAAAAACACTATAAATTCCAATTTGCCTTTAAGGCATTTTTCAATACTTCAATACAGCATTTAATTTTGCATACATGATTGTGTTTTTGTATGCAAATCTTTGTTTTCTAAAGATAAAAATCTTGTTTTTTTTTTTGTAAATTGTTATTGTTTTTGTTAATATTATTAATACAACAAAATTAATAATTCGCTTTTAACAAAAAGCTTGTAGTAGATTTAGATACATACATGAACGCCTTTTGCAACTAATATTTAGCTATCTCTCTTAAACTCCCTCCCTGCCCACCTCTTTTACAATTAGTGGGTGTGTCTCATTGCATTTAAAAAAGATTATAACGTTCATACTATATTTTGTTAAACTCTGTATAATTTTAAATAATTCTTTAGGATTTATTATTTCACATATACTGTGATTTGCTTATTTAATTGTGATTGATGAGTGAATTGTTAAAAGTTGAAATTAATTTTTGTATTCAATGTTTAATTTGGTATGTGTGACTAGCATTAAACATTTAAATTTAATTTACCCGAACTTATTGTTCTTAAATCCCTAGTTTAAGTTTTGTAAAAGGTGCTGGTGCTAACTTCTACTCTCAATGAATTTGGAATTTTTCAGCATTTCCAGTTTAATTTAATCCAAGATTAATTTCTCCTCTATAACTTTTAAACACTGGACTGATGGAAAAAAGCTGTTCTGTTTCTTACAATCTGAATAGTAGTTTAGAAGATATATGCATACTTAATTATTTAATTATAAATAATATTACATTAGAAAATTATATTGCATTTTTCAACAGAAATTTAAGTAGAATTCAACTCTCAAAACAAAGAAACAGTAACCCAGCAAGCCATATGAGTCCGAAAAGAGTCCTTTCTGGCACCTTTTCCACAGCGTTCATGCTCTTTATGAGCCCAAAAAACAATCATTATTTCTTCAGAAAAGAGGGTCATTACATTAGAAAATGGTCCGTCAAAAAGAGCTCTTAGAAAGGAGTCTTTATGAGGGTTTTTTTTGGGCTCTTACATCATGTCAGAAAAGAGTCATTGCAATTTTAAATTCAAAAAATTAAAAGTTCACATTTATTATTTTTTTTTTTTAATTGTTTTTACTTAAACAAAAAGGGAATTCATTTACAAATAAACTAAATTAGAAATGGAAAAAAATTAAATAAATTGTTTTTACAGTAAAAAAAATAAAATGGAAATCATTTAAATAAAATATATAAAAATGGAAAAAAAATTTATTTTTTAAGCAAATTTTTCTTTCGTTTCGAAAATTTAAGTTCGATGCCGATATTTATAAAATGTTTACGTTAGTTATTGGGTTTTTTTGGAAGTCGTCCCTATATAGGAGCTATAACCAAAATTGGATCAATCACTATAAAGTTCGTTACTATGTTTTTATATGTGTGTGTGGATTATTTGTGCCGAACTTCAATTGGATAAAGATATTTACAAGAGATTTAGGTGATTTTCGGGATTAGAATTTATCATATCCTCCATTATGGTGAAATATGGACCAATAGTCATTATGGAATGAACTTCACAGAATTCAATAGTGATTTTTTTTTTACATATAACTCAGCTGTATAAAATTTCCATTCGATATCCACATTTTAAAGATATTTACGTAGGGTAATGTGTTTTTCCAAAGTGGTCCCCATATCAGAGCTATACTTAATTATTTACCGGCCACTATAAAATTCGGTACGATTATTTACATACATATTTGGATTGTTAGTGTCGAATTTATGAGCCTTTAATTTAAGGATATATACCGATCATCCTAAAATTTTGTACGATTATTTAAATACATATTTTGTTGAATTTCAAGTTGATTGTCATGTTTAAAATAGATCTTAGCGCATTTAGGTAATTTTAGGAAGTGGACTTTATATGGGAGCTATGGACATATATGGACCGAAGCAAACAGAAAATCGTTTTAAGATATCTCTTTACATAAAATTTATTTTTGCTGAATTTTGTATGGATACTGCTTTTCTATATACATATACATATGTACCATTAAGCCATATTCCGGGAAGACATTTGTAGAGGGGCTATAAGTAATAGCGAACCGAATCTTAGCATCTTCAACAGGCCTTGTCATTTTATACCAAAAATAAAGTGTGAAAAATCTCATGATATTATCAGACGGACGGACATGCATAGATCGTATTAAAATCTTATAAGGACCCAGAATATATAGACTTTTTGGTTCTACGACCAAAGTGCTAACAAAAACTGAACTAAGAGCTATAGTAAGAGAGGAACTAGCGCAACATCTAGTGCTGTAAAAATATCGGAAAATGTTACGAAAACTTCGGAAAACCTTTAAGTGGGAGAACGATTAAAAGATCTTTGCATCAAAATGGCCTACGCGATAGAGTACCGCGTAAGAAGCCCTTTATATCAAAGAACAACCAAACCAAACATTGAATTTTTCAAAAAAAAAATATATAAAGGGTCCGCCAAATAACATTTTTTTTTTAAATGCTATAAAAAAAACTACTGAATATTTTCTCAAATTTCTTTTTTATTTGAAAGTACAATCCTTCCGGTTAATAATGGAAAATAATTTCATTTAAATTGCTGCCTCGGCTGGCGATGCAATAGCCTACACGATCGGTCCAATTTTTAAGCACAGCTGTGCAGCTGTATTTTACCAATGGCTTCACGAATATTGTTCTTTAAAGCGTCAATTGTCCCAATGTTGCCAATACCCTCCTCTTCAATTTTTGTGAACAAAAATTCGTTCAACATGCCCGATAACGATCGCCATTGACTGTAACGGCCACTCCTTGCTCATTTTCGAAGAAAAATGGCCCAATTATGCCTCTGGACCAAAATCCGCACCAAACAGTGACTCGTTTTGGGTGCATCGACTTTTCAATGTATGCGTGCGGGTTTTCTGTACCCCAAATGCGACAATTTTGCTTGTTTACATAACCGCCAAGATTAAAATGAGCTTCATCTGAAAAGATGATTTTTTTGTCAAAATCGGCATCTTCTGTAAGTCGATCGCAGGCCCACTTAGCGAAGCGGAAGGATAAAACTAATTATCTGTCAAGTCAGACATGAGCTAAGTGTTACCATTCACGAAATAAGCACTAGTTGAAAAAAAAGTCAAATAGCGGACCCGTTATATAAACTAGTCTCAAATTATTATTTTCACCGATGAAAGTATATTTGAGATATTTGGAGTCAATAACCAAATACAACTGTTTCTAACCATTTCAGCCAACAGTGTGTCAAATATGTACAATTATAATTTTATTTGTATATTATCTTTAAATTTTATGAAAACTTTTCTTACAAGAAAAAAACATATTCTAAGTATTTCTGCAGTGTAATTTTAAATAAGAATTACCCCAGTCTTTTTCTTATGTAATTACACAAATAAAATCGTTACAATAGATACAAATCTAACATTGAAACTCTGTAGTTACACATACACACCCATTTAAGTTTATGTAAAGTTTTACAACAACCTTGTAAACAAACAATTTCAAAACAATTTTCAAAAAAGTCAATCAAATAGCTATACTTTATTTTTGAAATTCAATTATTTTGATAGTCATAATACATGTAACAATAAACTTACCATAATAACAATAATACGTATAGTTTGCTGTACGAAAAAAAACTCATTAATTATCGCTTAAAACTTAAAAGCAACGCACAAACTCACACTCTATTGTTAAATTAACACTTTGTTTTGTATATAAATTATTGAAATAAAGTGTGTTACCAATGTCAATTAGTAGTTGAGAGGTGCCAAAAAAAAGTAGCAGAAGTTATAATTAATGAATTTTACTTTGAATTTGCAAAAGAAACTGAAAGTTTGGTGTATTCTTCTATAATAAATCAAGTACAATTTACAGCAGTGGTGGGCACTGCAAACCACCAGGGGTCAAAAGCCATCAATTATTGAAATGTACAAAATACGAATGAAAGAAATACTTGTTAGAGTTAGATTGTATGTCTAATATATGAACAGAATATTCATTTTATTTTTAAAGACAAATGTTAATTTACAATCTCTTTACTTCATTATATACTGAGTGATTAAAGTAGAGATAATTTTTTCTATAGCCTTTTTTGACAGTTCACGTGTGAGTCGTGTTATGCTGTCATGTTATTGTTGTTTAGTATTGTTTGGCATTTACTAATGAAAAGACTTACGCCTGAAAAACGTTTACAAATCGTTCAACTTTATTACGAAAATTCACATCCTGTGAGGAATGTGTCTCGTGTACTTGACTCAATTTTTGGTCAACATAATCGGCCTACTGAGCGTACTATTTGCAACACCATCACCCATTTTGAGACCAAGCATTCATTATTGGATATTATTCGACCGAACATACCACGTCCAGCATGCTGTGTGGAATATATAGCGGCCGTAGCTGAGAGTGTACACGAAGACCGTGGAGAGTCGGATCGGCGCCGTTCGCAGCAACTCGGACTGACGTATGGAACGACTTGGCTCATTTTACGTCGAGATCTTAAATTGAAAGCGTACAAAATACAGCATGTGCAACAACTGAAGCCGTTTGACCTTCCCAAACGACATCGCTTCGCTCTATGGGCTCTTGAAAAATTCCAAGAAGATCCGACGTTTTCGAGGCAAATTTTTTTCAGTGCTGAGGCTCATTTCTGGCTCAATGGATATGTAAACAAGCAAAATTGCAGCATTTTGGACGAAGAGCAACCTGAAGAGATTTGTGCATATTTCTTTAAAAACGATGCCGGTGCGAACCGTCAATGGCAACCGTTATCATGCCATAATAACCGACTATGTCTGAAATTGAAGCTCGTGATCTCGGCGACATTTGGTTTCAGCAAGACGGCGCTACTTCCCATACATCGCTTCAATCAATGGATTTATTGAGAAAACAATTCGGTGAGCATATAATTCCATTGATCGATTGGCCACCAAAATCGTGTGATATCACACCGTTAGACTTTTTCTTGTGGGGATATGTAAAGTCTAAAGTTTATGCGGACAAACCCGCTTCGACTCAGGCCTTGGAGGAAAACATCACGTGTGTCATTCGCCAGTTACCACTCGAAAATTTAACTCAACCGATATACCATCTGCGACGTAGCAACGGCCAATATTTGATAGACATAATCTTCAAAAAATAAATGCCAAAGAATGTTCTTTCAAATGATAATAACATTCCCTATTAAATTTTAATTTTCTGTGTGATCCATTTCGAGGTTCCCTTTACTTATAATATTTATAAACATAATAGTTATCAAAACATTTTGCTGGGTTTTGTGTTTTTAATCTCAACTAACGCAACAATAATAAAAATATTAAAATTTTGAACCTCACATTATCAAAAATATTGGTGTTTTGTGTTTTTTTTTTTTTTTTTGAGAAATTAATTAATTATACAAGCCAATGCTAATTAACCAATAAATTTTAGTTTACACATCTTTTTAGAGAGAAACTTAAAACACATGCATACAATTTGTTGAAAACAATCCAAATATTTTAAGAAACTTAATGAAGCGTTACAATTTTTTTTTTAAATATTCAAAATTCGTCAAACTGTGTATAATTGTTTAATGTTTTATTTTCATATATTAGTATTTATAATTAATGTATTATTAATTAAGCCTGCTGATATTTTGTTTAACACATGGCGACAGGTGCTACTGTGAATAACTTTTGATTAGACAAATTATTTGTTTAATTAAATTATAACTTGAATTCAGTGAATGAATATGTGAACAACAATATCTGGTTTTTTGGTTTTGTTGAAATAAACATTTATAGACAATAATGAATGTTTAATTAATGAATAAATTTTGTACGATTTCAGTTTAAATAACAAAAACGTTTTAATCTAGTTAACTCTACTGCGCATATATTTATAATGTTAATAACTTAATCTTAATAAGTCAACAAAACCTCGAAAGATTTCAATTAAGAAATAGATGTTATAACCCAGCATAAGTTCTTAGTTATTTTAAAGGGAGTCCCAATATTTATGCAAGATTTTAATTATATACTCGTACTTATGTAGTAACATAACAGTCTGGGACAGAATCACACCATAGCACCCAATAATTACACATCAAACGACAAACATTATATACTCCCTTCTTCTTCTGTACACAAAACACGAAATAGTAAATAGCCTTAAACTTTATCCCCCTTATTCATAAAATCTTACAACAGGTTTATAAAGCAAATTTCCATACAAAATTTGTTTTATAAACCTCTTAGTTTTATGAATAAGGACCTTTTTCTTCACAAAGAAATAAAAATAAAACAAGCAACACTATTAACCCTGCTACTATGTTAGAAAAAAAATACACATGTTATGTTCGGGTCATATTTTGACCCCACATTTTTTTATTGAGAAAATTCAAATTTGTACATTTCAAACATATTTTTAAGGCTTGTGATCAATGCAACATATCATCGTTAGAGTGATTGTGCGTCGGTGTGACGGACAAACACGTTTTTTTGCAAGTTATGCAATGTTAAATACGACTTGGGTCATCAAAAGACCCTAAACGTTGTAGCAGGGTTAAAAAAGCTTTTTATTAACACAACAAAAAGCCATAAAATAGGCAATATATTTGTGTGTTGTTTATTACTAAAGTAATAACCAGACCAAATTTGCGGAGACCTTGCAGGCATAACAAACTGCACGTATCCTTTTATCTCCAAAATCATGTAATTATTTTTTTCAAATTACTTTTTTAACACTTCGCAAATTTATAGTATAACAAAAAAACACACACTACAAAAACTTTATAACTTGCAAAAGAAAAATCCAAAACAACCCCCAAAATAATGCTAAAATATAATTCTCTCAGAAATATTAATCATAAAAATTACAACTAAAAAGTCACAACTATTAAAACAATGAAACCAACCGACCAACTTGCTTTCTCACCGTTTTATTTAGCAGAAATACTGCATGCAACTATGCAACTGAGTATATATGTATGAATATAAATCATTTAAAAAATTACCAAAAATAAAAAAAAAATCATTTAAAATATTCTTTCAAAAGTATGAAAGGAGCTTTGCATAATGTCACATGGTATTTAACAACAGCGAAAGCCTGTAACGGAACTGTGATTGAGCAATATACATAATATAGTCAGTCGCATATTAGAACTCACTTTTCTACATAAAAATACTCACGTATAGAGTTGAAAACCGAAAGGAATATTAAAAAAAAAAAATAGTGCGCGCGCACCACGTGCAGTCTGAATCTGAAAACAAAAACAAACACATGCAATTTTATGTACCATGCAGCCGAGGAAATGTTTACCCAACTGAGGAGCTCCAAAATAAAAGAAAACACCAACAAAGTTTATGTGTTGTATTTATAACTACACAGAACTGAGATTTGGCAATGGGTCAAAAATTTTTATACTCACCAGCTGTTTTTGCACTGAGGGAAATTTGTTGTGGAGTGGTACTTTCTTTATCACTTTGCGGAAGTTTTAATTGAAATAAAATTTTATGTAGTACACTGTTATCTTGACTGTTATCAAAAAAAAAAAAACATTTTTGACTTATTTCAAATGTAAGTATCGTAAGAATGGAATTTGGATCTTCTAGTTGTTTAAGTATTCAATAGTTTAGTTGTCAGCTTAACAATAACCCTATTAACCGGTAATCCCGCCATTAGCCTCTAAGTATTATTTCAGTTTATATTTATAAGTATTCGGAACACAAGTAGTGAAGAAAGTTATATATAGTTTGTCATTGCATGTATAACACTGAGACCCAACAAATTATATGCTATATTCTTGATCCTTATGGAATTCTAAGTCGATTGAGCTATGTCCGTCTGTCTCTTTAAAACACTCTCACGTCTGAAATACGTAACAAAAATCAGCAAAGTTTACAAAAAACCGTTTTTAATACTGCTAAGCTGTTTGGTATTGAAAATCAGCAAAATCACTATGGTAAAACAAAAGTTATGGACAAAAATGTGTGACAACCTCCATCTATTTTGTTGAAATATATTGCTGATAATACAACAGAATGACAAACTGTAATGAAAATAGGAAGAATCGGCTATGATATCTCATAGCCCCCATACAAATTTATTCCCGAAATATAGCTCAGTGGTACATAAATGCCTAAAAAATTGCAATATCAAATTAAAACTCCTATAAAAAGAAATTGTAAAACGACATTTTTTTTAGTTCGGTCAATGTTTGACCATAGACCCCATATAAAGTTCACTTCGAAAATTCATTCAAGAAAGTATAAATCTGTGATTTAATGTGATGTGATTTAATATTATAAACCTGAATAGTTGTTCTTAAAAAATCCTTGTTTTTCACTAATTTCAATACGTCTTAGAGATAAGGATCACCTATTTTGCATACGATCAATGTCTACTTGATTTTGATGCTATTTGTCCACTTATACTATGCCACTCATAAAACTCTTGTAAATAAAATTATTGATATCAAATTCAACCAAAAAAAGCCTCATCTTATAATCTTACCCTTTTTATACAATGCATCTTAACTTGTGGTGAATATAGAAAACTGTTTTGTTATTTTATAAATTGTTAAATTACATTCAGGATTATTATGATCCTCAGACAAACTCTGGTAATTAAAACAATTATAAATTGTCAAAATAAGAAAAAACTACAAAGCATTTAAAATATGTACATTATGATTCTAGTAAAAGTTGCGCTAATACTGAATAAGGATATTCTAGTTCTATAACTAGTGAATTTTTTGTATTTCTCATTATATTTAGGTGATTCGGCGCAGCCGAATATAGCACGCTAACTTGTTCTTGAAAAATTTACTTACAACATTTTATTATCAGAAGACTGAAGATTTCAGTTTTAATAATCTTAAGAGATTATTCATCTGAGATATTTAAAATTAATCCTGATCTGGCCTGCGATCTCTATCAGATTGACTTCCTAATTTGGACAGCACTATTTGACTAATGTAGAAATTGCCTCCTTAATAGCCAATATCTCTATTCAGGTTTTTACAGTTAAATCATCATAGAAGATCCTACAACATATGTCAAGGTTGATGTTAGTTGAATCAGTGTATACCATGGTCTAACATTCATTTATTTTAATTTTGTTTCTGCTTGCATTTGAAAATAGTTTCCTGACAACTTTGCAAAATTTCGGTTCCACATCCTCTATTGCGTGCCTTGTGCCAACAGATCACTGCGTAGGTGGTAGTGATCTAGCCCTGACAGATGGACTCCTGACTCCATGATAGCAAATATCTCATACATCTTCAGCAAGAAGACGTATTGAAGACTTTATAGCGAGTTCATTACAGAAGATCCCAGATTATTTACCAAGTTTGATTTAATAATCACGAGTGTATAGCCTAGTTTCAGTCATTTATAAAGGAATAAATTAAAACTTTGAACATTCTGTCAAAGTTCTTAAGAGACGTTATGTAGCCAGGTTTTGATTCCGTTACATCTGAAGATCGGGAGTAATAGGCAAAGTATTACTTTGATAATGTTGAGGCAAATAATAAAAAATATTTACCGTGTAGTTGCTCGTATACTCCGTATATTCTATTTGGATTGATGTCGACAGGCTCTAATAAAAAACAAAAAATACAAAGCACAAAAACATATTTATACTCATATCGTGCTTATATCTTTTATACTATATGGCCAAATGTAGATGAAATGAAATTCGAGTAGTTCAGTCTCTAGTGGAAAGGGCGCAGAAATGTATACACAAGTTTGTTATGTTAAATAAAAACCGACAATTATTGCACGGAAGAAATAAAATTAAAAGAAAATTTAAACAACAAAAAAAAAGCAAAATAAATGAATGAAAATTAATTAAATTGTATCAAGGGAAATTAAATTAACACAACAACATTTTAAAACGAAAGTTAATTAACAAATGAAATTATTATATGGAAATAAAATGAAATTTTATTAAAAAAAAAGAAGGAAAAAAATAGAAATAGAAATGAAATTGAAATAAAGAAGTATGTATTTGTTGCAATCATGTGGTGCCATTAAAATAGTTTGTAAATAAATTTCAATTTTACATACGCAAACATACATACACTTATGTATGAAGGTATGTGTGTATGTATAAATAGTTATGTATGTATGCTAGACTGTGAGTTTATGTAAATGTATGTGTTGAATTTGTTGTTATTATTGGCGTCATTAAAAAAAAGTTTTCAAAAACATTAGAATACGAATATAGAATATTTTTGGTAGTATATTGCCAAGGAGCTCTGCGTATATTATTTCCGTCCTTTAAACTTGTTTTAAGGCTGTGGAGCCGTGGAGCCATCAACATTACAACGTCTCGGCTGTGCCGCGTTTTGTTGCTCTTTATCGAAATATAATTTAACTGGAGATTCTTTTCGTCTATTGGCAAATCTAAAGTAAGTTTCATATTTATACAAACACTCACTATTGTACTTGTATAAACAATGCAATAATATAAACACACAATACATACGAGTAAATACCTATTTCCTGTTTCCTTATCCATTGTGTTTGGCTGGTTTTTCTTCCAAATTTTGATATATTTTCACATACATACAATATGTATGGCTAGACATAAAATATTAAAAAAAAAACACACACACACAAAACTAAGAAGCTCAGGAGTAAAAAGAAATTTATTTTTCAGTAGTTGCTATCATTTTTATTTCTTTAGCTTTTTTTTGCCCAAATTTTAAAATTACGTATAAAAACTTTTTGTTTTCTTTTACCACCACAATCCCTAACAAACCACCACCTACACAATACCCAGGCAATTTGTTTGATCTAAGTGTTGTTTTTTATTATTTTATAAACAAAAACAAATAAAGGGTTAACATAGTTCAAGTACACACTGTCTCTATCTATCTGGTTACCAGATTTATATTATAGATATAGTGTAAACAAGTCCTTAAGCGAAGTAACCACATACATATGTATCTAAAATATTTTTTACAGAATTTCTAAATTGTGTGTGAGAGCATGGATAATTGAGTTTCTGTTGTTAGCGAATGATAAGTGAATGATGTTCTCGGAACTGTCTTGTAATACAAAGAGATGAATTTGTTTTAATTACCAACTCTCCTCATATGATTTCTTTAAAAATGGCCCCTTAGAATAGGGCATTTTGAAATAAAACAAATAAGTTTCCAGTAAACTTAAATAGTCTAGTATATTTTGTTACAGAAATTGCATCATAATTGTTCATATATAATGCCCAAAACCGGTTATCAATCTAGGATAGACTGCATCGATAGAGTAGATTATAGTGAACTGGACTATCAATATGAGGTTGTGGGTTTCATTACCGTCAAACACTTTTAGTGTCTGCAGACTAGTCAAAAAGGCTTGACAGTTGATGTTTGTTTAAAATATATTAAACTAAATAAAAAGTGATTTTTTAAGAGCTGTCCGATTTAATTAAAAAGAACTATTTAGAGAAATGTACAAAATCTATATTTGAGTCAATATAAGGATCTATATAATCTAATGTTTAAAGATGAATTCATATTGGCCGATATCTCACTAATAAATTCTTCAATATTAGCTTCCACTTCGTCATCCGTTGCGGGCTTGTCCCTATAGATATGATACCGGCTTCAAAAGTGAAATAACTGTTCACTGAACTCGAATCTTAATTGGGCCGTTATTTCGCATGCTATATGGCATGTGCCACCCCACTTGTTGAAACCACATATCCCTTCCGTTTTGTGGGAAAAAATTTTAAATATAGCACGGTAGAACTAGCCATTCACAGTAACGATCTTCCTTCGTCGTCTTTAAAAAAGTACGATCCAATGATGCCACACTGTTTGGTGTGGATTATGGGCGTTACAAACGTTGTTCGTTTGTAAGTCGATTAATGGTTAAAGTATAGACCAAAAGAAACATGCCTAATAGTAACACGATACACGAAAACAGCTGAACTACCAAAAGCGGTGTTGCCAAAAAGAAAGTTGACAAAAAGTCACCCTTTATTAAGACATTAATTTCTGGATGATTTTTTCAAAGTATACGATTTATCAATGGTATCTGAAAATAAACCTTATTGTATAGGGGATAAAAAGTCTCTCATCTTCTCTGCTCAACATACAGTGCTGTTGATTTGTGCTGGCCATATTCAAACATTTAGTTTAATTTAGTTTTTTTCCGCTCTTCACAAGTCGTGAACTATGTTTGGGATCATTGTCGCGCATAAAATTCCATAGTAATGGCAAAATTTCTTCAGCGAATGATATCATCGTATTTTCTAATATATTATTATATAAATATTAATCCATTTTTAAGAAATTCTGGCTATTATCCCTTGCCAAGAAAACGCACTTCAAAGCATTACATTACCACCGCCCGGTTTAATTGGTATACTTTAGATGATGCTGCTAATTAATCGAACCCCACATATACCGTTTCTATCAGATCTTCAGCGGCAAAACTTTTATTCATCATTCCAAAGTACGTTTTTACAAAAATTTACCGGTTTTTTTCAAAATTTCTTTTGCAAATTGATTTTACATACCTTTTCGACACAAAAGGTTTGCGTCGTGCGATGCAGCCACAAAGACATTAAGCCTTCGTCTTGAAGTTTCAAGCCTATGCGATAACTGCACTTCAAACTGTATTAAACTAGATGTTTTAAAAGAATCAGCTTGATAGATTCCTTTTATAGTTTGATATTTTCTTTTGTTTGCTTTTTGCTGTTTGGGAACTCTTACAACATTTGTAGTTATCTCATATGTATTTAAATGATGTCTTTTCCTGAGGAGTAACCACCCAAAAGGTTTTTAGGTTTGTTTCTTTTTCGAAACATTATTGGTGATTTACACATACCCAACACTTGTTTAGTACTCACCGACAATATTTTTGGGAAACAATTTTAAAATATATTATTATAAAACTATTATTAAAACAAACTAGAATAATATAAAACGTATTACCACAAAATATCACATTATTTTAGAAGATAATTTGCTGATAGAGAGAAATAACTGAGAAATTAAGAAAGTAAGACATAAAACAAAAAATTATTGTAGAAAAATACCGTTAAAATTGCAAAAGAAACATTAAAAATTTTAAATTGGGTGAGATTGGAAATATGTTTTAATTATATGACCACCACTGTATATGCTTCATGCTAGTATTGATACTTGATAGTCCAGATTATAAATGGAATTCTAAGCCTGTTTGCTTACATTGATATTGCTCCCGTAACATTCTTCTAGTTTCTACCTATGCTGAAAATTTATATTTAAAATAATTTCTTGACGACTTTGTACATTTCTCGCACTGTCACTGTCTGACTGAAGTAGTAGATATCATATAAGATTTAAGTGACATACTTATGCCCACCTGTATTAAGCATTGTTGAGAAGATCTTAGATCAAAGGTCAAAGTTGATCATAGAACTATCAATATCTATCCTGTTCTCATATCAATTTATAATGTTCTGTCAAAGTCCATAGGATTGAAATATTATAGTAGAAAAAGAAATATTATAGTAGAAAAAATGTACAAGCAATTGCTCTAAAATAAAAATAAATAATATTTTATGATATTTTAAGCTTTTGTAACATAAATTTGATAAATTTTTTAAACAAAATTTATTTCATTATAATTCTAAAAAACAAAATCAACTTACAAAAAATTGCTTTTACCAACTTTCAATACCCTGCACAATATGGTGTGTGCTGATATTTATGTATATAGTATGAGAAAGCAAGCAGCTCTGTTGCATTAGGATAAAGAAACTAAAGTTTATTGATTTTTAATTCATATTTTTGTAAAGTTCGAGGTAATTTATAGTTTCAGTTTTGTATGTGTGTGTGTTGCTCTCTTTTATCATTGAGATGAATGTTATTGTCAGTCTGTTGGGCAGACAAACAGACAGACATTAAAAAAGATATTCTGTCTGCAAATGTCAAGAACCAAATGAGATAAAATACTACTCATACTTCAAATGAAAATTTTCTCAGTCAATGATTTTCTTTCTTTGGTAATTAAGTAGCAATAATTTTTATGGATATAAACTTGGCACTTTTCAAATAATAAATGCAGTAGAGCAAGGATTAGTAATTTTTCAAAGGCAATTCTTAATGTTATAAAGAAAACATCGAATTTTTAATTCAAACTTGATTATACAATTTTAGGATTAAAAGTTATCCAAGTATTTATTAAACATTTTGCCATTCAATACAATTTAATTAACTCTCCCGTTCAAAAGCTTTAAAAGCTAGCTCGCCAAAGTTAATACTAAAGCAATGCACAGACGGTTGTCAGATCAAACAATGTTGTCAGATCTGGCAATGTGTCAGCAATGCATTGAAAAATTGTATCAGAAGGTAAATTGTCCATTCAGACGACTGTAGAAAATGCATACAATTGTAGCATAATAAATTAATCTGTCAAGAGAAATTGTCAGTTTACACGGTTGTCAGATTGTTGTATGGCATTGTCAGAATTGTGTGTGTGTTTAAAAATATTAAATATTGTAATGAAACAAAAAAGTTCAATTGAGACAATTTTAGCTGCATATATAGGTGTGTACTAGAAAGTAGTGAGAATGAAGACAAAATAAAAAAATATGCTGCAAAGTTTGGTTAAATCTACGACCTATTGACATAAAATATTTTCGGGAAGTTTTTATTCATTCGAAAGATAATCTTCTGTTATTGTAAATTAAATATGTATGACTTCTGGCATACGACTGACTCGGACAAAGTCTAATCTGGAGGTCCAATTTTTGATTTTTAAATACTTATGGCCGTATATCTGCAATAACGTGGCGAATAATGTCCTTCAAGTAGTCAATTGTTTCAGGCTTACCGGCGTAGACTAGCGACTTAACATATCCGCACAGAAGCGGCGTTTTGGAGGCCAAATCACAGGTGCGAAACGTGAAAATATGCGGTTTCCAAACGTTTCCATCAATAAAATAAATTATCGCACGAGATGTGAGACATTATGTGCCGTGTTGTAGAAACCACAATTCCTGCACATAATGATTGTTCAATTGATGAACGAAAAAGTCTCTATAGCGGTCACCATTGACTGTAACGTTCTGGCCAGCTTGTTTTCTCAACATACACTTGAGAATTATCTTTACTCCAAATACAGCAGATCTGTTTATTGACGTATCCATTCAACCAAGAGTGAGCTTCATCACCAAACAAAATTCGCTTATAAAAATCGGTATCAACGGAAATCTTGTTTTGGGCCAATTCAACGAATTTTCAAAATAAATTTGCACAATTTGCAAGCGTTGTTCAGGCCATTTGTCATTTCAACATTTAGTCTATTCATGTTGAAATGGAAAACCAAACTAAACATAAATCTCTTGACAGCTGACAGAATGGCAGCCAGTTAAAAAAAAGTTACAAACTTAATTAATGATAATACTTTCATATGACCACACGGTCTTGACTTTTTGTTTTTATTGGCTTATAGCTGCAATCTATGACGCAGGATTCATTAATTAAAATGTCGTTATTCATTTATTATTTTCTTCAACTTAATTCTTCTATTTTTTTTAATTATTGTTGATATACACTTTTCTTTGTTTATTTATGTATATACAGAATTGCAAATATATATAATTTCTCTGACAATATTGCCATTGTCAGATGCATAAACATGTGTGTTTGACAATTATCTTACAACAATCTTAGAATGTCAAAAAATGTATTCACACGATTGTTAGATGTCTGACAAAAATTGTAAGTACACGGTTGTTAGACAATGACAATGATGTAAGATCTGACAACCGTCTGTGCATAGCTTAAATCTGTATTACTTGTTTTGCAGTATAATTTACATGACCATTAAAATTGACATTTAATAACTTACAAGCAATTAAGACTCAACAAATGCTAAGTAAGAAAAAGAATTGTTAGGAAAAAAAAAGCTTTTATTTCAATCTAAGGCAAAACCATAAAATCAGAATAATTTATTGATTTTATTACGAAAACACTTAAACGTTAATAAAAATATAATTTTTATACGCCATCAAATGGTATTAACACTTTTAAACATTTATTATATTATTGTAATTATTAAGTATTTTTTAACATATTATAACACTAACATACTTATAATATGTTGTATTATTTCTTTTGTATTTACAGAAAAGTTGCACAAAGTGTAGGAGATATTATTGTACAATTGGACGTATTCGACGAGCAAAGAGAATGCGACGAAGCACAAAGCCTACAGGGCCCAAATGGCATCAACCTAAACTCACATCTTGACGTCTTCTATGCAATATTGCGACAGGTATTTTTTTTAGTTTTATTTGTTAATCAAATTAGTTTAAAATAAATATTTTAAATAGTAATAGAGTTTTAAGATTGAACTTGGTTTAGAATGACTATACACTGAGTACTGGTTTTCCTCGGTTAATTAGTTTATTTCAGTATAACTAAATCCAATTAGCTGGTTTATTTGGATAATGTTATATCAGGATTTAAATAACACTAAAATAATACAACATCGGCTTATATATTGAGTGTTAGAAACATCCTAAATTTTGCTTGGTAACTATTCAGAGCTCTCCATTCATTACCCATGAAATAAGCACAAGTAATAATCCAATGTCTTCATATAATGTAGATCCTTTGCCCGAATGTCCTTGTTTGCCCATAGATCATACAGTGTTATTTAATATCACAAAATGTTCTAAGTCCTAACTCTATTTAGCAAATGTCACGCGCTACGCATACCTCCCAATACGACACACAAACTCTTCCGAAGTTTGAAATCTATGTTTCCAACAAGAGGCGTAACTTCTCATTATCAAATAATACTTAAAATGAGTACTTGTTAGTCATCTTGTCTTCAGTATTTAGTATAGAATAGCAATGAAAACGAATGAACTTCATAATTGCATAACTGTTTTCGGTGAACAGTCATACAAGACATTAATAATTTTCGCTTTCTAGTTCTTATAGTATCATTAACATCACAAGGCAAGTCTACAATATCCTTAATCTCCAGATTTTCGGGAACCTTCTAAATGGAGACCAATACTAAAATCAATGTTTGCAATATAGTAAGAGAAAACTTATCTACATTGAAAGTTTTAAGTTAGTATAGTCACATCATGAACAAAGTTTCCTGGCTATCGTTTACTGCTGACCTCACATATTACAAACTCTTATGAAGTTTGAAATCTATCTTTTCAAGAGTCGTAACATCTTCCTATAAAATAATACTTAACACAAGTACTTGTCAGCCATTATTTTAAGATAAAGATATTTTGTATTCAGTATTTTACAGCACCAATAAAGATACATGTAGGGATATTTAGGGAAACAACTTCTGAGCAACTTCCTCTTGTGCTTTCTTCATGAAGATCAACACTCAAGTCTTTTTCTGCAAAAGATTAGGAGTGAAATTATACAGCGCTAAATGTATAATCTACTCTAAAATAAGTATTTTAGGGCCGCAACAACTGTAGTACAACTGTCAGAAGAGACATAGACGTTTGTTTGGAAAGACCACATTAGATCAGCGGTAGTTTCCAGCTTCCTTCATAACCTGAGTTTCGTAAACTTGCTCTAAAAAGACCAATACTGAAATCCATGTTTGCAATAGAGTAGCATCAAGCTAATCCGTCTTGACATTCAACATTTCAGCCTACACGTAAATAAATAAGCGATACTAAAGCGTTTCCTTCCTCAGGAAAGATTATTTCAGGCAGAGACCAACACTATGTTTGCAAGCGAGTATCAGCAAGTCCAACCGTCCTGAGAATTCGCTCCATTAACCGCTTACAACCCAAATGATCTTTACGTGAAACAACTCAGGCATCACGTGAAGAAATGTGCAGAACCACATTGGACCAAAATCTTCAGAATTTAGGGAGACTTTTGATGTATTTAGATATTATATATATAGAATGCCACTATAATCTATCTGTGTAAAAAACTACATACTTCTAACAGAAAGACTATTTCTCATACCTACTTGGGAAAATAATAGCATTGTATAGAGTCATTCGCACTTGCGATCTTCCACATCTAGTAAACAAATTGATCAAATCCAGTGCCAGTAAGTTTGCTAGTATATTGGAAATTGATGCTCTTAACATTCTCCAGAGACCCTATTAAATGATTACACCATAAAGTTTAATCGTGTAAAAGCAAGAAAACTGTAGATATCAAATATTTCGCGCACGAACAACAATCGTTGAATATATGTAGCTCACTTTCTTGCAATATGTATATGTAGACTGATATTTAATTATATGTTTATAAGGAATTCGTTCGATGGAAAACATTTTTGGACGAAACCTGTTACGTTAAATTTTAGAAATTTTGAAATTAAGCTGTATCCACAGCGAAGAAACAGGTGATTCAGAATACCAGTTAGCCAAAACAGTTGGGTAATTAATCTACTTCCAAAACATTTTAATATTGATTCCTGTCATAACATCAATTTTAATTTAACCACGTTTAACGTGTACAGGTGTAATTTCTAGCAAATTTGTTACCAGTTTGTGTAGTAAATTATTTGTTATTGGTAAGAAATTATCTGTTGATTGCAAGTGAAATATATACAGTATATATAAAATTAAAACAAAACAAACAAACGATCGAAAATGCGAGTACTATTAAGCAGTTTGTAATTTATTTACCATATAAGTACATAATTTGTCAAGGTTGTTTTTAACAAAAGTTTTTCTAAAACAACAACATTGACGAGAACAGAACACTCACAAGTGTGGAGAAATAAATAGTAAGTAAATACATATGTAGAGCAGTGAGTGCGAAAAGTTTGTCACTTATAAAAGTTCTAATTAGGACCACAATATCAAGGAACAATGTGTAATCATGTTTACAACTACTTTTTTCCCTCACTGTACTTGTGTTTGTTTTTGCATACCACTTATTCACACATGTGATACTAATTTATAGCGTATGTTTTAAAAGAACATTTATGTTTGCATGTCTCCAGTTTATGTGGACAGATCGTGTCTATATTGTAATTTATATTTATATATAAAAAACGTAACTACACTTTAAAGATTTGTAACACAAACAGGTTTAAAATAGCAATTTAACAGTACTATATACTTAAGCAAAGGAAAATATATAGAGAATTTTTTTTTAGAACTTAAAATCAAAATCTATAAATCAAATTACTAATTTATTGGCTTTCCTTTGTTTGTATTAATAGGTAGCCGATACACCACAGGAAGTGCCATTCCTTAGTATACTACAGCATTTACTGCGCATTGATTCCAAAGAACCAGTCAGTGATGTTATTTGGGACACAACGGAAAAACTAGTTCATCGTGCTACTCTACTCGAAAATCATGAAGACTCTGTGCGTCTGTTGCGCACGACTACAGCTCAGAAATTCACATGTCAAAATTGTCGCAGTGATGCTACAAGCCCAACACGTAAACCTAATGGTCCCATAGCTCCACCTCCACCACCACCACCCGCACCAGCTCCACCACCACCAAGCTCCACTAATAACGGCAAAGGAGCACCACCACCGCCTCCTCCACCTATGAAAATGTGTAATGGACCACCAGCACCACCACCAATACCCGGAGCACCACCGGCTCCGCCACCTGGCGGTAAACTACTAAGTGTTAAGAACTCTATGCCAGCTCGTTCTCTGACACCCGAACCCCGCGTCCATGATGTTTTGTTGCCACAACAAGACACGCCAGCGCCCAAGGCGAAAATGAAAACTTTGAATTGGGGCAAAATACCACCCCATAAAGTGATAGGCAAACAGAACCTCTGGACCATAGTGGCAAATAATCATCAGGATAATTCCATGGAGGACTTGGACTGGAATGAAATGGAAGGTTTGTTCTGTTTGCAATCTACTAGCGCCCAAGGATCACCGAAACTGGGACGAGCCGATAGTGGTAATGGTAACAGCGGCGGATACGATACATTGGATCGTAAATCGAAGAAGGAAAGTACAGAAATTAATCTGCTGGATGGTAAAAGAAGTCTCAATGTAAATATATTTCTCAAGCAATTTAAAGGGTAAGTTGAGCTTTTACACAATATTTAAAACAAAATTTATATTTGTATCCACATTTTTAGTTACAATTCGAATGAAGACATTGTTCTCCTAATACAAGATGGTAATCACGAGATTATAGGTTCAGAGAAGCTAAGAGGTCTATTAAAAATACTACCCGAAGTTGATGAGATTGATATGCTGAAAACATTCAATGGTGATCGTCAACGTTTGGGTAGAGCGGAAAAGTTTTTACTGCTTTTAATGGAGGTGCCAAAGTAAATATTTATTAGCTTTATATTTTAATATAAATAAAAAATATATTTCCTTTTATTTATTTGTTTAACTTTGCACTCTGTCTGCAGTTACAAATTACGCATTGAGAGCATGCTGCTCAAAGAGGAATTCGCCGCAAATGTTACATATCTAGATCCTTGCATAAATGCCATGATTGAGGCTGGCGATGGTAAGTTTTAGCTTGAATTAACTATAAATTATTAAACAAAATGCAAATATTTTCATTTCCATTTAATTTAGATCTTATAAACAATAAAACCTTACAAGAAGTATTGTATATAGTGGTGGTAGCGGGTAAT
Source organism: Bellardia bayeri (assembly GCA_950370525.1). Classification (NCBI taxonomy): domain Eukaryota; kingdom Metazoa; phylum Arthropoda; class Insecta; order Diptera; family Calliphoridae; genus Bellardia; species Bellardia bayeri. The sequence goes on along the minus strand of OX493267.1, from coordinate 73,140,669 downwards.
TTCCTTAACTCCGGAGGTTATGCTGGTAATGCGGCCGGTGTTAAGCTGACCTCTTTAACCAAATTGACCGATATTCGAGCCAATAAACCGGGTATGAATCTTATACATTTTGTCGCCATACAAGCGGAAAAACGTAATCCTGCCCTATTGAATTTTACCAATGAGCTTAGTAATTTAGAAAATGCTTCCAAGTAAGTTAAAAACAAAACTGCAAATCCCATTAATTTGATTGATCAAACTTACAATGATGTTTGCCATTTTTCAGAACCAATGTTGAGCAAATCAGCATTGATATCAAGAATCTGGATACTCAGTTGCAAAAGATTAAAAAACAAGTTGAATTACCCAATACTGATGAGGATATCAAAGAGCAAATGATGGAATTTTTGCAAATGGCCGAGAGTGAGATAGCTGTGCTTAAGTCCGGCATGGATGCTGTCGAATCGATGCGTTTGAAATTGGCCGATTTCTTCTGTGAGGATCCGTCCAGTTTTCGGCTAGAAGAATGTTTTAAGATCTTTCAAACCTTCTGTGATAAATTCAAACAGGCTGTTAAGGAAAATGAACGACGCCAACAGTTGGAAGAGCAGGCCACTTTGAGGCAGAAGCAAAGGGAGGAACAGTTGGCCAGAAGAGCGAAATATGGTAATATCTCTAAGAATTACTATAATAACAGTGATTCAATTTAATAAATAAAAATTCTCTAATTTTAGCCAATCAAAACGGTACTCCCAATTCCGATTATGAGAATCAATATTCCCTGGACTCATCGTTTGATCCAAGAGCTAGTCCTGCTTTATCGCGCAAACGTTTCGGTTCTTTCAACAATGGCAACATGGAAATTAATAATAGTTTTTTACGCATGGAGGCGGCAAATGGTAACTGTGATGGCATGTCTCCCGATATAACGCCCAATGGCAGTATGAGGCGACGCAGAAGTCGTGTCATGACTGAAGAAGATGATCTTATGGAGTTCTTAAGAACATCAGGTCATGAGCGTAATAGTCGAGATCGTAAAGCAGCCTATGGAAGTTTGGGTAAGAGAATACGTTCAACGATTTAACTCGGCTTCAACATACATATGTTGTTATTGTATATTTATAGATCGTTCTTGGGCCCGTCGCGCCCGTTCAGGTAGTTCTAGTCGCAAACGTCCCGAATTGTTAAATATTGACTTTGGAACGGATAGAGAAAGAGCTGCTTCGCCCCTACCAATTAATGTGCCAGAAAAAGCTTCGCCATTATCGCCCAGTAATGGGGATATTGTACAGCCAACACAAGATGAAACAAAACCAAGGTAAGTGCCATAATTTATGGATCTTATATAAATCTTTTCATAATTTCATATTGTATTTCTAGAATATCTCGTGAATGGCGTCAAAAGATCGAAACCTGGTTACAATCGAACGAAAATGATGAAAAACAAGACGAGGAATACAAACGCAAGCGACGTTTGGTTAACATTAATAGGCGTTCGCTTGAAAACGAATCGGGTATGTTTCACTGGATTAATTAGTATTAAAATAATATAAATCTAATAAAACTTATATTTGCAGAAAGCGAACGAAAGTTGGATACATTGCCTGAAGAGAAATTTGTACCAACCACACCTAATCCTTGTACTAATGATACTAACCACACTAACAGCAACAATACTCAGACAAAGGATGGCTACAAACGTGTTTATCCCGATTGGAAACCTTCCAAAACCTTAGACACTGATGTTGTCGGTACCATACAAGCCATAGCAGGTATTTTCAATATTTTACTCTTGTTTATATAAATGTTTCAATGTTTACTTTTCAGATGTTAATAACGCTCGTGAAAATTCCTATAAGCAAAGAGAAAAACCCAGCATAACGGACTCAGATGAAATTCTCTCACAAAATTCATCAGCCCTTGTGAATAATGAAGCCACAAACGATGATGTTGTCTATAGAAGACAACGTTCCACAGAGAACAATGCTACTCAACTAGAGTCTATAGCAGAAGAAGATCGCCGCAAATCTCTCATACAACAATTGGGCGAACGTGATGCAACCGATCGTTTAAAAATCTATATACGTTCTCCTTCTACCATGGACAAGGAGCAAAACACAAATAAACAGCGTTTAACGGCTATCGATGCCTTAAAATCGCCAGCCTCGACTTACGAAGTCGCCGCCGCAACAGCTAGTAGTACCAAAGTTAATGCCGAAAATCATCTTAAGTCTCCCCTATCCAAAAATCGTACAGCAAATAGTCAACATAAATTTAACTTTGAAGATATACATAATGAAGTCAGTAAATTGGAAAGCAATACCTCAAATACCCACAATCAATCAAGTCACAAAGCTACAGCAAGCTCAAATCGCAAGGAAATTGATGCTGATAATATTGAAACACCACCAGTAATGCGAAGAATCATATCTAGTCCCACCACCACTCTAGTAACAATTAATAGAACGGAGCCAACGACAAACAAAACTAAAGAAGTAAAGGAGAGTAATAAGGATTTGGAAGGCGCCGAGATACCAGGATACTTTGATCGTTATTCTATGGCTAGACGTACGAGACGTTATAAACGTCCTACCGATTACAGCAGTGGAAATGAGGACTTAACTTCTACCAAAGATTCAAGTGAAGAAAATTCCCTATCACAGTTAGCTAAGACCACAGAAATCCAAAAATCTCAAACCAAATCAGAAGACAAGCCATTAGCAACAATAACAGCCTTGGTGGCGGACAAGTCCGGCGAAAACAAGGGCAAGCGTACAAATATTTCAGCTAAAACTATAACCAAATTGGAGAAGGTGGGACGACATATAAGTTCGATCAATCAGGAGGATGTTCAGGAAGCTTTACGAAATCTCAAATCGCCTACAGACTGTCCGGAACGTTTATGGAGTCCTCCGCGCGAAATAATCACACAACGAACAACACCCTGCAATAACACGACCACCACAGCCAATGGTTCTACTCTGATAAAAATAACAAATCATCATGAGCTTAACGATGAAGGTTTTGAGGAAACACAAAGTCTAGTCTCCGACACACCCTCTCATGGCAAAGAGAGCACAAATTCGTCTTGCAATGAGGTAAATGAGGTAAATGAGTTGCCCAAACTAACACAAAAGTCCGTGTCACAAAAAACCACTCCCATACAAAAGATTTCCAGCCGTTTGGCGGATAGACTACAAATATCAAGATTACGCTCAGCCTCTTCCAACACCAAGTCACAACCCTCCACAAATGCATCCTCGCCACGCAGAACGGCATCTTCGGTAGATCGCTCTCGAACGACACGCATGCCTAATGGCCATGTGGTGCAGGGTCCAGCCAGCTCTACAGCAGCAGCCCATATGAGCAACTTCACCAACAACGCTATAAGACGGGCCACCTCAATGCGCAAGACTATAGCCAACTCAGAGCCTTCATCGTCTTCATCTGGTTCTACCACAAAACGTGATGTAGAGCGCAGCAGTTCTCGCAACAGTTTACGTTCGTCACGTTCCTCCATCAACAGTGGCGCTTCTACACAAACAGTTAAACGCATGCCCATTGGAAGTAGTAGTTTACATAAATCTCCCCTACAAACCGTATCCGTCGATTCCTCACCCAGTAAACGTCCCCTAACCACCCAAAATCTACGCAACAATCCCAGTCGTTTGACTGGCACAGGTGGTGTGCCAGCAAGTCGTTCCAGCTCCAGTGGTTCCAGTGTTGGTCACAATATTGTGGTAGTGCGACGTCTCAACTCTTCAACGCCAAATGCTCATGCGCGTCATACGTCCAGCACAAACTTGGGCAGCACTAGTTTTAAGGAGAATCAAACAAATATAGGCTCGTCGCGTTCACAAACGGCCCGTAGCGCCTTGTTGGTTAAAACAAATGTAGCAAATCCACAAAATTCAACGCGAGCTACGGCATCTCGTAGCAGTTCTACTACCAGAGGTGTTAGCAGTTTCATGAGACCCACGGCTGCAAGTGCAACAAAACGTACTAAATAGTTAAATGTTAAGGGAGCCGATTTAAAAAGTATACGTTCAAATACATTCCAAATATAAAGAGAAAATAACTAATTGAGATTAGAAATAGTCAGTTTATTAAAACAAAATCAAAAAGAAAAATATTAATTAGATGTTATAGTATTTTTGTTGAGGTTAAAATGAAAATATTTTTTGAATAATGTTAAAAAGATAATAAAAGGTATAAATATTAGACGGATCCGTGAAATTTGGGGGTGATTTAACAAATTGTAAGGGTTCATTTATAAACTTTATGTTTAATTCCTTAAATAAAACAAAAGCAATCTAATACCAAATCGATAATTACATGTTTTTTCTATGCGTAAGTTGAATTTAAATTGAAATAATAGAGAATTTACTACAACCAAAAACAAAAATCAAATAAAATAAATACCTTAATAAAATACAACTAAAAACGTCCTTAAAACTTAAAGAAATAAAATAAAATAAATTCAAAGTAAATATAAAAAAAACCGTCCAAAATTAAAAAAAAAAACAAGCAAATTTTTGAAACAGCAACAAAAGAAATCTATTAAATAAAAACCAAAATACTGAGATAATAAACAATTGGAAAGATAAATAGCGATAGAACATCCAAAGTAACTCCCTTTACAAAAAAAAAACAAAAAAATCATCAAATAAATATATATATTTTTATATAGAACCAGTAGCGAGTAGAACCTAAAACCTCGAATAAATCTTTATAAAGAAAAGCGCAATAATGCCTTAAATTAAGAGAAAAATAAAAGCATGTTTTTGATATTAAACTTTTTTTCCAACAAAACAGGGTTTCAAAAACCAATAAAACAGTTTTTTGCCAAGAAAAAACTCTAAAAATCAAAGAAAATTTAAAGCAATATTGTGTGTTTTCTTTACATCCCCTTAAACAATTTTAATAAAAGTAGTTTATATAAAAATAATAAAACTAAAAAAATGTTTTTAGCAATTTAAAACTAAATGTTTAGTAGAAAATTTAAAAAAAAAAAACAAAGTGGTGCCTATAAACACCAACAAGTCACAAATTTTTAAAACACAACTATTATTATAAAAAAAAAACAACAAACAGGCAATGTAAACGAAATCAAAAATGTTTGATATACAAATGAAAAATTATTAACAATTTTCTTCAATAGAATTGAAACCAGTTATTAAATAAAATCAAACCTTAACTTAAGTCACAAACAAACACTATCCCTCTCTCTCGCTCTTAAACTATCGAATTCTCTGTCCCCATATTTATATAAAAATAATTTTACACAAATAATTCTGAATACAAACAAAAACAAATACTAAATAAATCTTTTTTCTAGAATCTAGATTTACTTACATCCATACAAACATATAAATTACTTAACTACAACTAATATTTAAAACTATGTATTTAATAATATTTTAATTTTAATACTAATTTATAAAATAAGTTACCCTTAATTAATAAATGCATATTAAAATATAAATTAAAACTATACTTAAGTAAACCTAAACTTTATAATAGTTAATACTGAATAATTAATAAAAAATCTGACAACAACCAACCACAATGTTAACCCAACAAAACTCTATATTATTTTAATTTATTATCTTTTTTTTTTTGTATGTTTTATTATTAATTTTTTATTATATACATATAATTAAATAATACATAAAATAATTATAATTATTTTTATTAATTTGTAAACTTCTAAATAATATTACAAAATTTAAGACGTTATAAACAAATAAAAATAAAAACCATATGAGCAAAAAAAAATTATTAAATAAAATAATATGAAATAAAAAACAATAATCCTTTTGAGACTGTTTTTAATTTGTAGAGAAAATTATTTGATTTCAGGAAAAACGAGAGGAAAAATTGAGAAATTCTAAATTTATATTGAGAAATAACAAATTGAAATTCAGAAATCCGAATTAATATTGAGAAAAAAACCAATTTACATTTAGAAAAGCAAATTAATATAGAGAAAAAAAACAAATTGAAATTTAGAAATGTAAATTTATATTGAGAATATGCTAATGGAAATTGAGAAATCGATATTGATATTGAGAAAATACAAATTAGTATTAAGAAAATAAAAATTGTAAATGAGAAACTAAAATTTTTATAAAATTTCAAATATTTTTTTACTTATAAAATACGTAACACAATTTTGAATTACAAATCTAGTTTTATTTCTATTTTATTATAAACCTGTGTTTTCTCAATATCAATTTCCATTTCTCAATTTCAATTTGTAAGTCCGCGTTTACATTATGAAATTTTTATCGCTGCAATTTTTGTCGTTTGTTTTTTTTTTTATACCCAACATCACCATAGGATTTGTGCTGATGTTTGTAACGCCCAGAAATATTGGTCCAACGCCCAACTTAAAGTATTCCGATCAACTCAGAATCACTTTCTGAGTCGATGTAACGATATCCGTCTGTCCGTCTGGCTGGCTGTCCACGTAAAACTTGTGCGCAGAGTACAGGTCGCAAATTTGAAGATATTTCGATAAAATTTTGTACATGATATTTGTTTCACCCAAGGACGGATGGGATTGAAATCGGTGCATTGACTTACCTTGCTCCCATACAAATGCCCTCCCGAAATTGGGGTTTAACGATCATAAATGTTTGAATAATGCAACTATCCAAAATTTCACCACAAATGAGTGGTAAATGAAGCCAAATCACATCTACAAATTTTGTGAAGATCGGTGTATAATTAGTCATAGCTCCCATATAAGGCTCACTTCCGAATATCACTTTAAAGAGCATAACTCTCTAAAAAATGTCGCTATCCAAATAATATTGCACACAAATATATTTCATATATATATACAAATAATACGATGCAATTTTATGATGATCGGTCCATAATTAGTCGTAGCTGCCATATAAGGCCCACTTCCGAAAATTACTTTAATGAGCATAAATTTCTTAAAAATTTTGATATTCAAATAAAATTTAACACAAATAAGTTTCATATATACAATAATTATGACACCTAATTTTATAATGGTTGGTACATAATTAGTCGAAACAATAAGACCCTCTTCGTAATTCACTTTAACCTCTATAAACCTTTTAAAAGTATTTATATCAAGCTAAAGTTTAATACATACATATTAGATTTATATTCACAGAAATCATGATACTAAATTTGTCAATGATTGGTCCATAATAAGTGATATCTCCAATATAGCGCCCATTTCTGAAAACCTGTTTTATACATATGCTGGGTGTTGGGTATTATATGGTCGGGCTTGACCGACTATACTTTCTTTCTTGTTTTTAATTGCATTTGCGTTTACATTGTGCGATTTTTACGTGTGGATGTATTCATCTGTCCATGTTTTTCTTCACGTTTGAGACTATGAATGGGGGAACAAAGCCTGTCTCAAGAGTACATGCATATGTGTATCCCTTTAATACGCCAACAAAGCAAGAATCGCAGCGACAAAAATCTCATAATGTAAACAGGGATTATATTCTCAATATTAATTTACATTTCTTATATCATTATATTATTTCAATTTGTTTTTTCTCATTATCAATTTAAATTTTTCATTTTCAATTTATCATTTTTCAATATCAATTTGCTTTTCTGAATTTCAATCTGTTTTTTTCTTAATATCAGTTTTGAATTTCAAATAGTATTATCTCAATTTCAACTTGAAGTGGTGTAGTTCTAAAATGCACACAGCTATTGTTCTAGTTTTTATTTTGATTGAAACTGTCACCTCTAGAAACGATGCTAACAAATCATTATTTGCAACGGTTCTGGAACCAGTTCTATAATCAATGATTTTCCCATTTACACATTAGTAACAGTCCTAAAACAGATTTTTTAGCAAATTTTTTTTGGCAGCTTGCAGTGGTAGACTTTCTACAAATTATCCAACCCAAATCAAACTGTAATACAAATTATTTTTTTTTTTTCTTGGACCAGCACTCAGGGGACTACCCCTAATTATGCAATGCATTGTGTTGGAACTAGAAAAATAGGTTATGGGAGGGAGGATAGATTGAGTAGTGTTTGTGAACATTTGACTTGAATTTTCCCATATTGATAGTGGCAGGAAATACTTCTGCTGGTAGTTTGTTCCACATACTGACAGTACGGCTAAAGAACGAATTTTCCCTGTAGTGTGTTGTGCGATCCACTGTCCAGTCGACCACAAATGGATGAGCCTTGACTGAAGAACGTGTATTACGTAAAAAACTACGTGTTTCAGGAACAAGTTCCCTGATTTTAGCAGAACACATTCCAGTATCGATAGAATAGTGAAACACAACCCACATTGCGACGATGCTCCAATGAATCAATAGAGTTGGATACCCTACTGTCACCGATAAGCATCTTCGCCCGCTCCTGTACGCGATAATTTTTAAGGGTTTGTAGCCTCTCCCTTTTTAGGAATTGGCGTTACATTGGCAACCTTCCAACACATGGGAAATTCACCGGCACGGTATAAAGTGCTGAAAAGGTTAGCTTATTGACGAGCTAGCGTCGAAGAACACTGCTTCAAGACCAGTGCTGGTATACCATCTGGCACAGGAGACTTATTTATGTTAAGATCCGCTAAAACCCTTTTAACTGCGCGCATGCGAAAGAATATATTTGGCATAGTTACTGATACTCTATCGAGCACGAGTAGTGGTTGATTGCTTTCCTTTAAGTTTGAATTATTTGCAAATAATTCAGCTAAAAGGTTAGCTTTGTCAACCGGGTATGTGAATGGTTGGTCATTCTTTAAAAGAGTAGGCGTTGAAGAACTAGCATTGTCCTTTATTCTTTTAACGAATGACCAAAAGCTTTTACTGCCCCGAGTGGCAGTAAGAACTTTTGCACGGAGGCGTTGAGTACAATATTCTAGCAATGACAAAAATTAACTATTCTTCGCAAGTAATAGCTAAACAGCTTAAAGTAAATCAAGAAGAAGAGTAATAGGCAAACCCGTTAGTCGATGGATAGCAAGACGAGGCCTTCGCGATATTGATTACATCACAGCAGTAAACAAATTAAAACCTGTATTGTTACAGTTAAAACACAGTTAAAGTTTGCCAGAGAGCAAAGAAAATGGTACAATAGCTAAATGGAAACGTGTTATATGAAAACGTGTTATATAGAATTCAAAGACACCATATTGAGGAAACAATATCATGTTGGGAGGAACGTCATGGTATGGGGTTGCTTTACATGTTTGCGGTTAGCTAGATAATTGACCCTAAAGCTGGAGGTCTACACCAAGCGTTTACGCGTTTCACGCGTTCTAAGCTAATGTCAAAAAAGTAGAATCAATGTAGTTGTATGTTTTATGTAACACACTCAAAATCGTAGGACGCCTCGACGCCTGAAACGCGAAAAGTTCGTTTACTTTCTACTTTTGAACGCGTCGCAAGCGGCGAACAGCTGACATTGACAATACAAAGCAATTTTATTTTAAAGGTGATGTCACTAAAAAAAAATGACAGTTGAAAAAAACATTTTTTATATGAAATTGACAAACAAACCGATAAAAAACTTCATACAAAAACAAAATTAGCTGGGCTTACGGCACCACCTCCGAAAGTACATACATATACATATGTATATAAAACACAAGTGATTGACGCGAAAAATCTTCGCATGTAACTTGAAATACTTGACGCTTAAAACGTTTAGAAAGCTTAAAGCGCGTTGACGCCAAAACGCGAGTTGTGGACCTCCAGCTTAACTCCCACACGTAAGGCCATCGAACATTAAAATCTACATTACGTTGAAATCCAAATAAAATTCAACACAAATAAGTTTCATATATACGTAAATCATGTATCAAAGTTTTATAGTGATAGGTCCATTATTTTATTATTATGTCCTGTGGTTCCTAGTAGGAACAAAGGGCCGCAATATAGGTCCATAATTAATCATATCTCTCATATAAGGTCTACTTTCGAAAATAACTTTATCGAACATTCAAAAATTTCCTTTATTTATTAAGCAATATCTATGCAATCTTTTTAATTTTATTATACTTTAAAGGCAAAACCATTCTTTCTTGTTTTTAGTCCATGTTCGATAAGTTCGAAATTTCGTTTTTGGGTTAAAAAAGATTTTTAACATATTTTATAAACAAATTTATAATATAAATACAAAAAAGTTTAAATTTAGTAAGTTTTCTATGTTCGATTTTATTTCGAATTCACAATTTTCACTGTAATATTAAGATTTTTTTAATTTTGTTATATTAATAAAGTTATTATTATTAAGCGTTTGTAGCTTGTTTCAAAATTAAAAATTTTTTAATTCCTACAATTGATCGAAGTTGGAAATTTTTTTAATTTGAATAAAAATCGTTAAAAAAATGTTTCTTTTTTATTATAATTTGGAAATTAATAAAAATTGTAAATGCACTGAAGTCATCATACTAAATTTCATGATGATCGAACCGTAATATGTCATAGCTTCCACACTTGGACAACTTCGGAAACAGGTTTTGCTTATATACCCGGTGTAGAAGCTAAACAAAATTTCATTTTGCGATTTCTTTTTACATGAAACTTATTTTTGCTGAATTTTGTATTGATATTTTAATTTTATAGGCATTAATATATCAGTAAGCCATATTTCAGGAAGATATTTGTATGGCGGCTATGAGAAATCATGCACCGATTCTTACAATATATTCCTCATAGTTTCTTCTTTTACCATAGAAATAATGTGTACAAAATTTCTTCGTATTATCTGCAATATATTTAAAAAAAATTGCGAAAAAATGTATAAAAAATAACAAATGTTTTATGGAGGTTGCCTCACATTTTGGTCCATAACTCCAGTTCTGATTTTCAATACCAGACTTGCATACAAAATAAAAAATATTTTTCTGGAAATTTCGTTAAGTTGTATATTTTGGATGAGTGTTTAACACAGACGGACGAGCATAGCTCAATCGACTCATATGAATATTATCAAAGTTTCACACGGAATGGCAAACGTACTTGTGGTGGTGGAGGGTATAACAAATAGTTTATTTTTAACAATTGTTTTCTACAATAAAACCACGCGAATTGAAAAATAGCATGAATCGTACTCATAATTTTCTTTTAATAGTAATTTCTAATACAACATGCTGTAATTAGTACAATACTATAATCTTAACCAGTCGGTTGTTCTTACAAAAATAAAAAAATAATGGGAAAAAATTTAATAAATCACCGTTAAAATGGAAAATAATACAAATTTACAAATTGTATCTAATGCTACAGGCACAAATACAGTAAATATGTGGGTAATTGTTTGGATATTTAAAAAAAAATAAAGCTTAACAAATCATTTAAACGTGTAAAAAGTTGTTTTAGAAATTGATCAAATAAAAATATAAAAAATCGCTTAAATATTATGAAAGCGTGTTGTAAAATCAAATTTAAAGAAAGGATTAAAAGTGTCACTGAAGTGTTTGGAAATTGCTAATGTATAAATTCTGTACATTTGAGAATATTCGCTACAAATATAAATTATTTTCAACAATGAAAAAAACATTATTTAAATTTAAATATATAAATAATTTCAAGACATTAGAGAATAATGATACAATTTGAAATACTGAAAAGAAAATGTGATTTTTAGTTTATTATTTATTCGCAGCTTAATTTTTTTCAACTTACACTTATAAATATACTCATTATATGAAATATTATAAGTAGATATAAAAGAGACCACAAACTCAATCTCAATATTTTATTTAAAAAATTCAAAGAAATTAAGGGTCTGATTCAGAAACACGACCGCAAAACAATTTGCAAAAATTTTATAAATCAGTTTTCAAATAATTTCTTTGATGCTTTTCATACAAAAATTTTAAAATTATTTGCCGGTTGTGATGTTGGCGATAAAAATCGTACATTAGATTAAAAAATGGTTGCTAAAGATCCAAATAACGAAGCTATTTAAAGAATAAATGTTGATTCACAAACATATCATCTTAAAAGACTCCTAGATAATAAGTAAAATAAAACATAATACATGTATCGAGAATCGATAATCGTTATTACTGAAACTACATTTCTTGAATATTTACAGAAAAATTTTCAGAAAATGTCTAACAACCGTATAAACTTAAATTTTTTTCTTCTTACGTTGTTAGAAAAAGCATTATCAGTACATTGTTAAACAAAAATATTGTCAGACATCTAACAGTCGTGTGAACACGTTACGTTGCCATATTCAGGTGATTCTCATACACTTTTTCTTGTCATATGTGCGAAATTTATGCATCTTAAAATGGCACCATTGTCAGAGAAATATTATGAGTGGTTTTGTCCGTTATTTTATTTTTCCAGATTATTTGCCTTGCCAAACACACTGAGAGTGTGAGCAAAAAAAAATAACCAGAGAGTCATATGGCGAGAGAGCAAAAATGTGCCAAAAATATTTGATGTTATTACCAGCGTCAGCGCTGCCAACTTTGACGATTTATCGTCATTTTGACGATTTTTTAAGTCAAATTTATTAAAATGACGATTTTTCATTTTTCCCGCGAACAAAAATGACGATTTTTTAAAAGCAAAACATATGGTAATCTTTTTTCCTAAAATTCAAATTTTGTAAGTCCTCTTTTGCAATGTAGAAATTGAAAGGCAGACAGGTGAAGTTCGTAGGCGAGGGGTTGAAGAGGTAGAGCGTGTAGTACACGACTATCTGTACTGGACATTTTTTTTTGTAGAAGAGTATTTGGTTAATTTTGGAATCCAAAGTTTTAATAACGAAGACATATTATTAAATGAAGATAAAGTGTATCTTGGCATTTACGTGAAGGAGAACCAATCTAGTTTAAATATTGAATATAGTCAATATAATGTATTTGTTGAATTCTGCGTCCAATTTTATATTGAATTGGTTTCACAAATTTTAAAACGTTTTGATTTGGGCGATAAACTTTTAGAAGGATTAAACTCCATTGAACCAAGCGTAGCTTTAAACAAAAAAATGATTCAATTCTACAATTGGCCAATTGTTTTCCAAATTTATTAAATGGAAAAGAATATCAACAACTTGATAATGAAGTTCGAGAATTACGTAATATGAAATTCACCAACCTCGAAACATTGGCGTTTTGGTAAAATGTTTCTAATTTAAAGAGAGTCAATAATGCGCAGGCCTTCCCAATTTTAATACAATTTGTTTCGAGTTTAATGGCACTACCACATTCGTCGGCCAACGTTAAAAGAATTTTTAATATTGTAAATTTAAATAAAACAAAAACCGGAAATGCTTTGGAATCTTCAACATCACAAGGAATATTGTTTTCAAAAGATTATCTTCATAATTCATAATTCTCAGTGTTTTAATATAGCGATTAAAAATGACTTATTAAAATGTGTCACACAAAAATGTACCAGAGTAAAGTCACATAACCAAAATTAAATTATTTTTTTTATTAAATAATAACTTTATTTACATGTAAATAAAATAAAAATATTTAAAAAGTTAATAAAAAAAATGTTTTTTGTATTTTTAACGTATTTTTTGTCTTGACGATTTCTTGACGATTTTTTCTTTTTAACTTGACGATTTTTTTTTTAGTTGACGATTTCTCCAAAAAAAAAAGTTGGCAGCACTGCACACAGTTTTGGCAATGTTTGACAACGAATCTGCCAATTTTTGCCATACCACAATCTGATAACAGTGTGAACTGACGATTTCTGTTGACAGATTAATTTATTGTATGACAATTGTCTGTCAATGAAATTGTAAGATTTTTTTTCTGACAATTTACCTTTGCTAAAAATTTTTCATTGCCAGTGCATTACCTGCACATTACCAGATTTGACAATATTGTAAGATAATACGTAATACATAACCACCTCCCGTGAAAAAGGCCGAACTGATGAATGGGAGGAATCCCTTGGTTAAATGACTTCAATCACAGTCAACAAATTAAATGTTTTACTTATATATAAAACTTATGTATATTTTGATACTTTATATTTTAAAAATAGTTTTACTAAATTAAAATAAATATCAATAGATTTTATTTAATATCTTCAAAGTACAGATGTAAAAACTGTTGATGTAAAATTTTTGCAATTGTTTACTTTGTCAAATAACTTTAGCACTTAGTAATTGAGCCTGTCTGATTAGATAATGAATTTCTAAATTGTTTGGCCGACAGATTTTCTCCAAATCAATATCAAATATTTCTGATGAAGAAAGAATATATACTACAACAGACAGACAGACAGACAGACTAGATCCTTCCTAGACTTAGAATTTCAAAAGTTGTTTCGATATCGTTAGTATATGTAGGTTAATGGGTTTCCGGAAGTGGTCCTTATATGGAAGTTATGATCAATAATGACATCCAACTCAATGATTTTTATTGATAATTATAAGGATTATTGATGTCGAATAACTATTTGACAACGATGTTTATAAGAGATTTATGCGAATTAAATAATTCATATATGAGAGCTAATCCAGTTATGGACCGATAGTCATTAAATTCGGCACGGAAATTTTTATATATACTATATATAGTATTAATTGTATTGTTTTTAACCTCATAACATATTTATAATTTCGATGGGCATGTCATGTTCCTAGAAAATATTTGTATTTCCGTTTTCATTTTAGCAAATAACGTGTGCAAAATAACATGGTATTATCTGCAATATATTTAAACATATCAAAATAGCAATAAATTTGTGATCAATTTTTTGGAGGTTGTCTCCATTTTGATCCATAACTCTGGTCCTATTGTAACGATTTCGCTGATTTTAAATACCCAACTGTTTAGGACTGTGATTAACATTTTTTTGGAAATCGTGCAAACTGTAATTGTATATTTTGAACATGAGGATTTTATGATGCATGTATTTTATACTGAATGAAAAAAATTACAAACAAAATCTACAAAAATATTTTTTATATAAAAACAAGCACTTTATTTTTAAAAAGTGTTTTCTACATCTTTCTTAAACCACACAAATTCAAAAATAATTCTTATAGCACTCATAATTATCTTTTTATTGTAATTTCTAATATAACACGCTGTAGTGCAGTTTCATAATCTTAATTAATAGGTTGATTCTTAAAAAAAAAAAATGAAAAAATAAATATTTTAATAAATCACCTTTAAAATGGAAAATACTACAAATTTACAAATTTTATCAAATGACTCGGGCACAAATACAGAGATTTTAAATATGTGTGTGACAATTTAAAATAATTTTAAAGCTTAAGCGCAATATTATAAACGAGTTAATAATGGTTTTGGAAATTTATCAAAAAAAATCATAAAAACACGGTCAATATTAAAAAAATGTAGTGTAAAATCAGATTTAAAGAAATGTATAAAAATGTCCCTGAGTCGTTCAAAAAATGCTAATGTTCAGTATATTGAAAATATTGGTACAATTACAAATTATTTTAAACGTGTAAAACAATGTCTAAATGTGTAAATAACTTCATAACATTAGAAAATAATGGAACAAATTCTAAATTATTTGAAACGTTGGAAAAATGTATCCTTAATTATTAATTCGCAGTTTATTCTCGTTATCTGTAATTATAAATAATAAAAGTTATTTATTTGAAATAACCAAAGAGACCACAAAGTATGATTTAATCTCAATATTTTATAAAACAAATCTGAAAGAAATTGAAAAGAAAATGAACAAAGTAACCAATTATGGAAATGGAAATAAAGCAACTCTAGTCTATATTTAAAAACACGACCGGAAAACAATTTACAAATTTTTGTTTCAAATTCATTTAGTTTTCAGGTTCTTAACAAATTATATGAAAATGTTTACAATATAGGACCCATGTTCTCTTAAAGTTTTACAATATCTTACATTAAATCCAACATATATATATATATATATATATATATATATATATATATATACTGTGAGTGTCAAAGTAAAGTAAACACCTAATATTGTTTAAAAAAATGTTTTATTATATATACAACAAGTACAAATTTAAAACAAAATATATTCCATAATTCATCAGTAACTTAAACAAAATATAAATCATTAACAACAACTAGAAAAGGAATAATAAGACTAATTCAATTTTCGCGACATAATAAAGTAAACAGATATATTAAAATTATGTAAAACGTTGTATCTAATATTTAGTTTGTAAATAAGCGTTTAAATGTGAAAAGAGTCTTGATCTGTGATCACTCATATTTCTAACTAAAAATCCATTTTTCATATAAAAAAAATTAAAAAAATCTTAAATCCTTCAAACTTTGTAAATATGCGTTTAAATTAGCAATGGGCCTCCATCTGTGATTACTCATCTTTCGGATTAAAAATCGATTTTTCATATAAAAAATCTTAAATCCTTCATAACTTTGAAAATAAGCGTTTAAATGAGCAAAGAAACTCGATCTGTGGTCACTCATATTATATTATCAATCCACAAGTCCTAAACTTTACGCCAATACCAAATACTTATATAAAAAGAGGACAAGCTTTGTGGAGCTTCTGAATAGTAAATATAAGCTTTTTGCACCACACAAATTTTCTATAGCTTTTTGTGACAAATTCTTTCTACGTCTCCTCGTTTATACCCTAGTGTGTTTTAATTAATGGGATGAAAACATACAAGGTACCTATTATAAAATGTTTCAAACGGGTACGCGGCAATTATCTTCGAGGAAAACGTTTCGACTAAATACTACGCGTATTTTTGCAAAAATTTCAATATCAATATCAGTTGCGTACATTGAAGCAAGTCATTCGTAAACGTAACTTGATATTTCAGATCGCGAATTCTTAAAACTAAACAAACTTTAGATTTTGTACAACAAATCATATCTAGAAAATTTGAATTCAGAAAAGTTTAGATTGTAGAACTGAAAAATCTGTAATCATTCCAATATTTTTGAACACAATTTCAATTATTATTTACAGAAACGTTTATCCTGATGTTAACGACATTGTCGTGCAACTAGATGTACGCAACGAGCAAGCCACGACCAGGCAAATGTCTAGACAATCAAGCAGTAGCCTAAATTTAAATTCTCACCATGAAGTATTTCAAGCCGTATTACTGCAGGTATTTAGCTGTCTAGCAATTCACTGGTTGAGTTTTTATATTAACAGCTAATACTTTAAAATTTGCAGGTCTTAAAAACTTCACACGAAACGTTATTTCTTAACATCTTACATCATTTGCTGACTATCGACCCAAATAAGGCATTATGTGCAGAAATCTGGAAGGTAATAGAAAAGTTGGTGCATCGTGCAACGCAATTGTAACGCATACAATTTCATGTTCGAAATGTAGTGCAGATGTAGTAGATGCCAATAATAAAGAAAGTAATAATAATGATAAAATAGAGTTAGCTGCACCAGAACCATATACTCCAGCTGAGCCTAGTTTACCGCCACCACCACCTGCACCTGGACCTGGTTTACCACCACCACCACCTCCACCTGGGCCTGGCTTCCGACCACCACCACCCCCACCTGGACCATGTTTACCACCACCTCCTCCTGGCCCATCAGGTTTGCCACCTCCTCCACCACAGACAATGTCAGATGGAACCAGCATAATGCCACAACATAATATACCAAAAGCAAGCGTAAAATTAAAGATTTTTAACTGGACCAAAATTCATCTGCATGAAATTAGAGACAAAACAAACCTATGGTCTATAATAGCAAATGATCGCCAATACATATTTGAGATAGATTTTAAAGTAATTGAAGTATTATTCGGTTTGCAAACTAAAAATAAAATCAATAAGGATACGACGGATATGGTGGATGGTAGTAGTAGTAGTTTGTGTAAAAAGAAAGAACCTAAAAAAATACAATTGCTAAATGTTAACAATAGCCTGGTAATAAATATATTCTTAAGCCAATTTAAAGGGTAAATATGAAAACCTAATAAAGAATTTAATCAAATATTATTTAGGCAAATATTTTACAGAAGTAGTTCGGAAGATATTGTAGATTTAATACGCTCTGGCAATAATAAAATTATGAATCTGGAAAAACTTAAAGACTTGGTAAAATTTGTCAAAATGGAAGATGATATAGCAGCATTAAATAACTATGAGGGAGATCGTCAGCTTTTAGGAAATGCTGAAAAATTTTTGCTTTCATTGCTGGAAGTATCGAAGTAAGTAGACTGCACTCCAACTTGTTTAAATTCTAAGGTTTTATTTATTTGACTTAACTAAACTCAGAAAATCTTATGCTTCATAAATAACAATTTAATTGCTTATTTTAGCCACAAATTACGCATTGATTGCATGATACTTAAAGAAGAATTTACTTTGAACATGGAATATTTGGAGCCCTGCTTAACTGACATTTTAAAAGCTGGAAATGGTTAAATTCCCATAAACAATTTTAAAACAGCAAACAAAGAAAAAATATAGTTGTACATGTTTACCACAAAAATGTCAACATTTTTACAAGTTTTTAACAATGTTATGGTCACTGTAATTATTTATATGATTTCTGTAACCATAATATGATTAAGTTACGATTCAGATGATTACTTCAATCATATATACGATTGTAGTAACTATGTATATATTTGTGGCAATCATGTTTATGATGAATCATAATTTGTTGCTCTTTGATTATGACATCATAATATGGTATAATCTTTAATCATAATTCTGATTGCCATAAACATTACATAATTGTTATAATCATATATATGATTGCTATAATCATGTGAATCATAACTTAACCATTTTATGGTTGCCGAAATCATATAAATAATTAGTGATCATAATATTTAAAAAAAAAATTCAAAATATTGAAGTAGTTGTGGTAAACATGCACAATTATATTTTTTCTCTGCGTGAACAAATAATGTAAAACAATATTGCTATCACAACAATTTAGATCTCACAAAATGTAAAATGTTACAATATGTTTTCCATATTATAATCATTATTGGAAATTTCCTAAATTGCGGCGGCTATGCTGGCAACGCAGCTGGCTTCAAGTTATCTTCATTGAACAAATTAACAGAGTTAAAAGCCAATAAAACAGGCATGCATTTGCTGCACTTTATAGTCATGGAAGTTGAGAAAAATAATCCCAAACTATTGGATTTCAGCAATAAGTTAGTCCTTCTACAAAATGTTTCCAAGTAAATATAACTTGTACTATCTATAAAAAATCAAATTAAAATTATCTTTTAGAGTCAAAATAGATCAAATCGAAAAGGATATTAAGGATTTGGAATCAGCCTTGCAGAGTATACAAATACAAGTTGAGATGCCCACAACCGATGAGGACATCAAACAGCAAATGGGTAAATTTTTACAAAATGCAGCTGATAGAATGGAGATTTTAAAAAAACAATTTGAAGAATTAAAATCTTTACGCATTACAATGGCTGAGTATTTCTGTGAGGATGTCGGCACTTTCAAACTGGAAGAATGCTTTGAAATATTTCATAAGTTTTGCGAACAATTTAAACAGGCTGTGAAGGAAAATGAACAACGTCAACTGCTGGAGATAAAGGCCCAAAAGAGACAGCAGCAAATAGAAGAACAGTTAGCTATAAGAGTTTTATGCGGTAAGTAGCTTTTGAAAACTGAGGGATTCTGTTTGTCGGTCTGCTGTAGACTCCAAACTGCATAATCTGACTAAGTGCTTGCAGAGTTTACCATTTGCATTAAATATATTGCCAAGAAATTTTGTTACTTCTATGATTAAACAAAAAGTTCTGTTGAAAATTATCAGAATCCGTCCTAGCCCCATTCAAATTTCTTCCCAGAATACGGCCCTATATTACATATATAAATGCATTTTTGATAATAATAAACATTTTCCTCTTTTCAGCCAATAAAAACCACCCATCCAAGCCCAAATCGCTTACTCATAAACCTCCCAAACGTCTGCGTTCATCCAGAAGCCCTAATAACGATATCAATAATAAATTAATCCAAACTGAAACCAACTATACAAATCTTGATAGAAACTCCACAAAGAATGAAAATGATCTGATGACGTTATTGCAAATGCAGCAGTTTAAAAGAGAACATGAAAAAGGTAAATTAAATATGGTTTTAACTTTAAAAATAAAAAATAAAAATCAAAACTTTTATTTTAGAATGTTTGCGGAAAGCACGTTTAGATAAAAAGCCAGCTTTACTAAAGTTAAACATTTACGATAGGGAACGTATACCGCGTCCTTTACTTGAACATAATAATGACATTGTGCATCCGAATAATGAAAATGTTTTGGAAACTCAAACATTAGATAAACAGAAGAAGCAAAATATTGTTACAAAATCTTGGGGGCGTTTGATGCAAAGCTATAAAGGTCAGTATTTGTAATGGCTTAATGGTAGTTCCATAATAATCCATTAATTTAAAATTAAAGTCTTACAGTGGCTTTCAGAGACTTAACTTAAAGTGATTACTCTCATTTCAAAATTAACTTTAATCTCTATTTCAGCATCTCAACTGATAGACAAATGCCTAACACCAGATATTACACCAAAACCTAAGAATTTCCAAATATTCATACGTTCCAACTCTACTGTGGATAATAGAACGGATCATGCTAAAAAACCGTCTTCTGTGGTAAAAATAACGACACCTTTGCCACAAACTGGTTCAGTATTTAATTTTCCGGAAAACAAAATTCAAACTGAAACTAAAAGTCATACACTGCAAAACCTAAGAGAGTCTAAATGCGTCACCTCAGTGAACAAAAGTCCATTGACTTTGAAATCTCTGCAAGATGCTAATAGAAATCCTTTTGACCTAGAATCACCTGTAGAAATGAGACGTCCTAGAATTTCTTTACAAACAGTGGCAAAAATTGCAGCAATTAGTTGTCATCGATACAGTTCGATAAATGAGAAAGATTTAAAGCAGACAATACAAAATCTTCGCTCGCCGGCTGTTAATGGAACACAGTTTTCTTTTGAGTCCAGAAACTTGTTGGCTTTTAGTCCAACATGTATAAATGCCAAAAATTGGTTTGATGTTCCAAGATCAAGTGCATTAAATATTAAAGAAACGGCTGAATACATGCCAGCTGATTTAAGCCAATCCCAAGAAATTACACTAAAAGAAAAAGATAGCCCAAAGGCTCTAGATAAAGAAAACTCATCAGAAATTTCACTGCAAATAAATAACAATAACGAAGTTGAATGTAAAATAAATGGCAACAATCTTACAGGTCTAAGTTCATTAAACGAAACTAGCCCAGAAACCATAGTATCAACACAAAATCTTCCCGAAATTGTTGTTCCCAAAACACAAAAGGAGCAACTCAATGAAGCGATTTCAAAACCCCAAAACTTCGTTACCAAATTGCAAAACAAATTAATAGCTTTGTCACCATTACGTTCAACACCCGTAAAACAATTGTCCAGCTCCCAATGTCATGATAATGATGAGAATAAGTCACATTGCTCTTCAAATGAAATAAGTACTCCGACCAATGAAGCAATTCTTAAAAACCACCTACAAGCGGAAATCTCTATTGGTGAAATTCACAATGTAGACATATCGTCCACTGAGCTTAGAAACAACGAACCTGCTAAATCGCCACAACAAGTAAGCCTTAAACCCAATTTTTCCAAACGCATGGTAAATCGTATACAAAATAAGATAAGAGCTCTTTCGCCATTTAAATCACAACCCGAACAAGAGGCAAACTTTCAAAGTTATATTACACTCAAAGACACTAATAATAATTCTAAAGGAGCACCACAGTCAAGAGTGAAATCTTCCCAAGCTAAATTAAAACAAGAAACAAACGCAACTACAATGACAAGTCGTCGTACATCTTTAACTAATGTTGGCATTAAAGAAGACGACAGAGTAAATCGAAAAAACAGTATTACAAAAGATAATATTCCGAAAGATAGTTCCTACCGCAAGGTAAATATTTCACAAACAAATAGTTCCAAAGGCTCTTCAAAAACAACATTAGCACAACAAAATACTAGTCAACAAAGAATAGCCCTTCAAAGTCTACGTTCTCCTGTAACTCTCTCAAATGTAATTCAACCCAAAACGAGTTTAAACTCGTCTGCCAAGCTACAGCAACGCAGATCTAGCTTACAGCTTACTTCTAAAAATTCAGCTGCCTCAAATGTATCAAACAGAAAAGGCAATGAAAAACCAGTTATTTGTAGTCAACGTAGATCCAGTTTACCTTCTATAAAGTCCAACAAAATTAACACTCAACACAGATCTAGCTTAACATCTAGACATTCTTCTGTCGCTTCTGCAAATCCAAGAGAGTGTAAAAAAAGTTTTGGAGCATCTTCGGTCACGAACACAATTTCAAAAACATTGCCCCAAAAAAATAACTTGACTAATAGCCATAGGTCTAGCACATCTAGCTTTACATCTAAACGTTCTTCTGTTACTTCTGCAAATCAGCGAGAGTGTAGAAAAAGCATTGGAACCTCTTCGGTCACGAACACAATTTCTAAAACATTGTCTAAAAAAGATAACTTGCCTACTAACCCAAGGTCTAACACATCATTCTTGAATGTCAATACAATTTCGCGTCTAAATTCTTTAAATCCAACAAATTCTGACAAAAGTGCTGTAAAAACCTTTAAAAATACAGCATATTCAAATACAGCAAATTCAAGTACAGCTTTAGGGAAAAAATACCCTTTAACGTCTATTAAGAGACCCAGTGTATCAAGTTTAAATACCACTTCAAATGATTTATTACGAAGAGGTAGTATGCAATTGCCTCGTTCTTCCGCTAACATAACAAATCCTATGGATCGTAGAAAAAGCCTAGCAACATCTTCGTTAACGAGTCCGAACTCTAAAAATGAAACAACAATTTCTACTAATTCTTCCAATGGAGCTACAAATAATACGGCAACCAGAGCTAGCTTAACTTCTAAAGGAAATCCTACCACCACAATATCTTCTTTCAATTCGGTACATCGTCGGAGCAGTACTGGAAAATCGACCACCACAGCAACTACTTCTTTAAATACATCATCACATACCACTCAACAACGTTTTAAACGTCCTTCCAAAAAATAAAAACTATA
The DNA here is from genome assembly GCA_950370525.1 of Bellardia bayeri. Lineage (NCBI taxonomy): Eukaryota > Metazoa > Arthropoda > Insecta > Diptera > Calliphoridae > Bellardia > Bellardia bayeri. The sequence goes on along the minus strand of OX493267.1, from coordinate 73,117,667 downwards.
AGGTGAGTCCTCAAAAATGAAACAACTGCCAAATGTTTCCGGATCATACAGTCGCTGGGTTGAGAATCTTTGGCTGAGTGAGTTTCGGGTCGTTCCGGAGCCAAGACTGATTTTATTACATTTTCCCATGAATTTCAATTTATGTAAGTGGATTTTTAAACATAGTCTTGCCATTTAAAGTCTTATATGTTTTCATATCCTAAAATCAGTGAGGCCAAAAGATAATTTATGAAATTCTCTATGTTTGTAACTCGTTTCGAAAAGAAAATCGTTCGAATTTGTATACTTTTTACATTGTATTTCGAAAACGTTTACTTTTGAATCGAATTTTTTTAAGGGAATGCCTGTGCAAAAGTTTTGGTATTTAAGGAAATTTTGACCAAAATCTAAGTATAACTATAATACTGCAAGAGCCCAATTGATTATTTTCTATCTTATTGTCGTAAAAAAATCTTTAAATATTTTTGAAAACAATTGTCCAAACAATAACTGCCGTACTCATAAAAAATAAAGTAGGTTTGAAGTGTGCTATTAGACAAAATTTTTTTAAAGTACATTTGAAGTCTAATTTAATTTTTTCTGAATAAGACTGTAATAATTTTAATTATGTAATATGAATTAGTATTGCCAATATTATTGAATTGTTTAATTAAACAAAAAAGGTATGTATATTTAAAGTTAGCTTGACTAACATGTAAATTTCTTTCTTCACTTCTTTGTTAACCATCAAACACAGCGGTTGAATTCCCACCAAACAATTCATTGTTATTTTTTCTAAAAATTCTATTTCTGTGGAGCAATTGTTCTTCTCCACAACCCAAACCAGCCGTCAGCTGTTTAACCGTAGTACTACGTTCTACATCTACACTATAATTTGAAAAGTATATTCCACTGACGACTACTGACATAGACGAATCCAAGTTAGTTTTTAGCAAAACCCCCAGTGTTTTGTTCACAATCATAAAACTTAGCAACCCACTTTAGTTAATATATTTTTAAGTAACATATGCATAAATATTAACTGTGATTCGTTTCTTTGCAGATTTCATTAAAATTACATATTTTTCGTAAATTTTTTAAAAATTACATAATGTCTTCGAAATGAAGAACAAATTAAATTATCACGTAAATATAAAAAATGGAAAAATAATATATCAAATACGTAGTAGCCACAACCAAATATCGTGTGTAATTAGAAAAACATCAACATCAGATCATCACTTACTTACTAAACAATTAAAAAATATAAAAAATATGCCTATTGCTTCCAAAGTTATCAAACACTTTAATGAATATTTTTTAAGTTTAAAAATAAAATACCTAGGACATTTTGTTGGCGCATCGACGAAATATTAAAACATAAGTTTATCTTTCTGCTTTATTTAAGCTACAATTTATTTGTATTTGTAAATATGTAATTACAAACTAGTCAAGTAAAAATATGTACATACATTTTGAATTAATATATAAAACTTTAAATATAATACTAAATATAAAATACAGAATTATTTAATTTATTTTTCCTTAGTCCATCTTAAATGTAGGGCTAAGAAGCTAAACTTTCTACTGGTGTCGCTATCGTGGTTGTAGTTACTATTGAGGTTGAGTTAACATCCTTACTATCCTGTTGTTGCTGCTCCTCCGCTGGTGGTTCCTGTGCTGCTGTTAGAGTATTTAATGGGGGATCTGTCTCTTCGGATTTCGTAGAATCTGTGGATACAGTGGTAGTAGTCTTTCTATTTATATTGCCCCGTACATAGTTATCTTCGTTAAACCAATCCTTGTGTGACTCCAAGTAACTAAAATTCAAAATGTTGACAGCATGTTAAGATTGGATGGAAGAATTTGCAATGGCTTGTTAGTTGGAAAATTTGTTGGGGTTTATTTTTATTTGAGATGCAAGGAAATGTTATTAATTGTTAATATTTTTTAACACAAAATTTATGAATTTGAACATAAAACACTTGAAATTGACACTTGACACAAAAACAATATGAAGTTAGTAATTTTAAAGAAAAAAATATAACAAGCAATTAGTAGTAATATAAGAAATAGTTAAAAAGTTAAATTATTATTTAAACTAAAAAAGCATTATATATGTATTTAGCAACCTTCACCATAGAATACTGAATATACAGCAAACATAATTTTAATACAATAAATAATTGAAATATAGACAAATGAATTTAAAAAAAAACTTTAAATTGACCTATTGCTAGAATCTTGTAAGTGAATAAATAAAATTAAAACTTTTTTAAATCCTGGTGGAAACACTTTATTGTTTAAATAATTTTTTAATCAATCGAAATATATTTGTATGAATTCTGATCAATGAAAAATCAAAATTGAGAGATAATCCTTGAAAATCCGACATTAATTCAATGTTTGAATGCGATAATAAATAAGTACTGTAACGACATAAAATGATTCAAGCCAACCTTAAACATAGATAGATTGTATACAAAATGTGTATACGTGAGGTTTTCCAAACTATTGCGTTATTAAATATCCAAACCATAGTGAAAAGCAGTATGAGTATTCATTTTTTACGACAATTATGGCTGATGTAACACACAGCTGTGTGCAACTAATTAATCGATAACTGTCGACATATGTTTGATATTCTGTAACTTGGATTGACGTTGATGTGTTGTGTAGTTAAAAAAAAATTAAAAAAAAAGTAGTCAATATAGATATAATTAAAAAATATTAAAAATAAATAAAATTACAAACACAAAGCAATTCGAAAAACTGGTGAAAGAACTGGAAAAAATCTGGCTTAAGTCGGTTTTAGTGGCATTTTTCTAATCACTTCTAAAATTTTATCACTAATAGAGTTTTATATTTTAATTAAAATAAAAAAAAATTTGTCGGCCACCCCTATTTTCGAGTGGGCGGAGCACTGCAGAGTCGAAACGGTGAGCATTAAATAAATCCCTTTATTTGTACCTTAGTGTTTAATACTAATTCCTTTGTGTTTTATTTCTTTTCTTTATTCCTACATCAACTTATTAGTTTATAATCACATTTATAATCATTTATTACTAATTTGTGGTGAAATTTGTTTGAATAGTTTCAAAATTCAAACATTTATGATCGTTAAACTCCTATTTCGGGAGAACATTTGTATGGGGGCCAGGTGAAATAATGGACCGATTTCCACCAGTTTCAATCCCATCCGTCATTGGCCCGAAAAATATCACGTACCAAATTTTATTGAAATATCTTCAAAATTGCGACCTGTACTCTGCGCACAAGCTTTACATGGACAGCCCGCCAGCCAGACGGACGGACATCGTTAAATCGACTCAGGGAGTGATTCTGAGTCGATCGGTATACTTTAAGGTGTTTGTTGCACCAATATTTATGGGCGTTACCACTATTGTGGTGTAGGGTATAAATACAAGAAATTTTTACTGTGCGAAGCTGGTGTTCTGTATACCACAGAGGAGAAAATCTCTTCTTTAACATACATATTAAAAAGTCGACGACGCCAAACAGAGTAAGGTTCAATATAATAATAATGAATATTGCTTAACATGGGTGAAAGCAAATCCTGTGATGTCAGTACTCGAAAGATTATTGTATAAATGCATCAGGATGAAAACACTTATCGGGAAATCGCAACAGCCTTGAATGTTTCAAAAACAATGATTTTTCAAGGAAAGCATTCACATTCAGAGAGCATTCGAAGATGGCCGGTAAAAGAAGAACCCGTATTACGACGGTTCGTGAAGAAAAAAAATCCGCATAAATCAGCAATGAGATTCAGATTGCAGTATTTAGCCAAAATGAGGCAAACCCGTCTGTAGATACAGTAAAACGTCGATTGCGAGAAGTTGGACTGTTTGGAAGAATTTCATGAAAAAAGACATTATTGTCTGAACGTAACCGAAAGAAGAGACTCGAATACAAAAAGAAGTACCTCCATTGGACGGATGTAGAATGGCAAAGAGTATTATTTTCGGACAAAACAAAAATCAATAGGGTCTCTTCAGATGGAAAAAATATGTTCGCCGGCCAAAGTTGAAAGAATTTGATCCAAAGTACACCCGCTTCACTTTAAAGCATGGAGGAAGTTCTATAGTGCTTTGGGGTGCTAAGACGTATTGTGGTGTTGGGCTGCTGCCAAAATTAAGGGAAATATGGATAAGTTTCAGTATGCAAGAATTCTAAAGGTGCATATACAATAAGTGTTTTTTACATTGTATATGTCAAATTTTACATAACGGAGTAAAAACATGTAGTTGGTGACCTCAAAAACTTTGCTTGTGTAAAATAGACAAGCAAAAACATAAGACAAAATTTCAATTAGAACATGTTCTATTTTCTTGTGTTCAAACACATGTTTTCAAATGTATATGCCAGGCGAAAAGAATTGTCGACGGTTAAATATCTGCGCTATCATTAGCCGACCGTATGAAGAATTTGCATAGTTGATAAATTAAATATTTTTTTATCCCATTTTGATAATTTAATAACAATGATATAAATTATTTAAAAATTTTTGATACAAGCTCTACATCTTGTATATTAAACAAGTAAGAGTGCTATATTCGGCGTGCCGAATCTTAAATACCCTCCACCTAAACGTAATAAGAAATACAAAAACTACACTGGTTATAGGACTAGAATATCCTTATTCTGTGTTTTCTATTCAGCCTTAGTGCAAATTTAATTATTATTTTATATATTGTTTAAAAGACAATTTTACGACCAACATAATTTATGTTAAATATTTTGAAATTTTGTCTAATTTTCACCATTTTTAATTGATTTAATTACCAATTCTTACCATAATTTACAGAGTTTGTCTGATGTTCATAATAATCGTGAGTGTAATTTAACAAACAGAGTATAAAAAAGGGGAACAATTCGGTTTTAGTGACTTTGCTCAAAAAAAAAAAAAAAAAAAACTTCATCAAATAGGACTTTTAGAGATGCTAGCAAAAAAAAAATTTGTTATCGGTCACGCCTATTCTCGAGGGGGCGGGCCCGTAAAGTTGAAAATATATAGGCCTATATCTCGTGAACTACTGGGTGTATGATAATTTGTAATACATTAAATAAAAGGTATTAAAAATATCTTTCCAACGATATGTATCATGATTATAAAATATGGACCGAATATGGGTTAAATCTGAAAAGAATAGTTTTTGACCCGAATTTTTTTGTTTTTTTGGAAATTTTTATATGGCAGCTATGACAAATTATGGGCCGATCTTCTTAAATTTTGGAACAGTGATTTTCATGCATATGAGGATATTTCACGTCGAATTTCAACATAATAACGGTATATTTAAGATATATATTAGTATTAGCGTGTATTTCGGAAGTGGATTTTATATGGGGGACATAGTCAAATATGGACCGATATTCTCAAAATCCTGCAGTTTGATTTAGACATGTATGTAAATGATCCGTGTAAAATTTTGGATTGGTACCCTTATTTATAAGAGATTTATGAGTATTAAAGTGGTTTTCGGAAGAGGGCTTTGTATGGGGCATACGGTTAAAAATAGACCTAAATTCACAAAATTTTGTGGGATGATTTTTGTATAAATGTAAATGATTTGTGTAAAGTTTTGAGTCAGTACCGATATTTATACAATATATATAGGGATAAATGTCTTTTTCAGATGTGGTCCTTGTATGGGAGCTATGACCAATTCTGGGCCGACAACCATAAAATTTAGTACAACAATTTATTTGCCTATAAAGATTATTCGTGTCAAATTTTAGCCGTTTAACATTATTTATATCTGTTTTATACGTATTTAAGTGAATTTTGGAAATGGACTTTATATGGGGGCTATGGTCAAACATGGACCGAACTAAAAAAAAAATTCGTTTTGCGATTTATTTTTGCATAAAACTTATTTTTGCTGAATTTTGTCTTGATATTCCAATTTTATAGGCATTTATGTATAATGGAGCAATATTTCGGGAAGATTTTTGTATGGGGGCTATGAGAAATCATGGACCGATTCATACTATTTTCCGCACACTTTCTCCTATTATCATAAAAACAACGTATACAAAATTGCATGGCATTATCTGAAATATATTTCAAAATATTGCAATAAAATGTACAAAAAATATCAAATTTTTATGGAGGTTGTCTCACATATCGGTCCATAACTCTGGTTGGCCTAAACCGATTTTGCTGATTTTAAATAGCAAACTTCTCGAAAGCATGTCTGAAAGAATTGTTGAAGATTTGGATCTCGAAGATATCTGCGGACTTTAGAAAACTGATTTCAACATCCAGACAGACCGACGGACATGGCTTAATCGACTTCGCTATCTATAAGGATCCAGAATATATATACTTTATAGGGTCGAAAAATTATATTGTGGAGATTACAAACGGAATGACAAACTTATATAGTTGAAGGGTATAAAAACGAAAAACCTTAAATATTTTTGACGCCGGCAGTTAAGTGACGCTACCAAAAACGTTTGCAGTGGATTTAACGCATTTTTTAAAGAAACGACATGGAAATTTATGTGTGAAAAAAGAATAATACTAATATTTAAGCGTATCAGCTGTTGTAAATAATCATGGCGATGTCACGTGTAATTGTACATACAAGTTGGTGACCAAAAATTAAACCCTTATGTAAAATAACCAGTTTTGACAGACATAAAGAAAAAGATGTGAGTTGTAAACTTAAAAATACATTAGCAAAAACACGTAGTGTATATGCACCTTAAGCTAACATGGATATTTCAACAATATAACGATTGGAAGCACACGGCTCATCACCTCAAAAAATTTATTCAAATATTCCTGCTAGTTTTCTTTTTATGGAGCTTTTGAAACAAAAATAAATGCACTGGATAAAATAAGCTATGAGCCACTGTATGTCGAATTGTTAATATTGTAAACTAAAAAACTTTTGTTCATTTGATTACAACTATTTATTTCATTTGATTACAACTATTTATTTCGAATATTTAGATATTATTTTCGATTCTTACACTAGGGAAAGAACTTTCGGGTGATACAGCTGAGTTGCTCAGTTGACAATCTTTGACCGAGTGTAACTTGAGTCGTTTCGGAGTTAAAATCTAATTGCCCTGATTTGTAATGTAACACAGTTAAAATTTTAAGGAATAATAAAAATCCTTTTATAAATGAACTTAGTTGCTTCCATTCTAATGTGTATTCATTTTTCTATTATCTTTTCTAATATTTTCTGCATTATTACCCTGCCTTTACACATGCAAGTACTTGCATGCGAGTGCTGTGCACGTATTATATACGAAAACTTATTCGAAAAACTCGACTAGCTCTGCAAGTGAAAAAATGTGAGTGTATTAGTAAAAAATGTGAGTGTATTGAGTTTTTCGAACTTGCACTTGCATGTGTAAATGTTGGGTTAAGTCGCATATTTTTGTATACATATGAAATTCTTAGTCTAGTTTAAGCAATTATCTCCATCCAAGGGAATCTAAGGTAAATTGTAAATTATCATAACCAACATATTATGTATCTTGCAACATAAAAAGATAATTACACAGAAAATATAAAGTAATTACGTTTATAGTTAAATAATTTATTTTTTTAACAGCAATAACTGTCAGTTAAAAACCAAATAACAACTCACAATTAATTATTATACAACACAGCCCTTAACGCTCTATAAGTATTTATAATAAGCGAATTATTTGGCAATAATTCTATAGATATTAATTCATGTGGAATCGGATCCATAAACAAATTGCCAAACACTATATTAAAAAAATATAGCAAAATTAAATTCAAAACACAAATAAAAGAAAAACTTTTAACCATTTTTTTTTTAAGTTTTGCCTAATGTTAATCTAGTAATTATATTTACGTGGTACTTTGAAGACTAAATTATAGAAACAAAAAACTTTTTTTACTGCGTAAAACAAATTATGAGGAATGTTTAAAAAATTAAAGTAAATAAAATAAGGCAAAATAGTTTAAACAGGTGTTATAGCATAATTTTATATAATGAGAATGATTATATACAAACACGAAAAAAAACACATGCATAAACTTACTTGGTAAATGTATCTAAATGTTGCAAAAGTACTTTTAACTTTTCATCAGTCATAGAAGAAGCATTTAAAAATTCTGGTAATTTAACTAAATATGCAAAATATGTAACAATTAAATCTTTATTCAAAATGTATGCTTTATATGTATGCAAAACCCACCTAATAACCTGGCTAAATGGGGAGCGCCAAATATCATGGCCGGTGCTGGTACAGCATTTGTGGGTAGCAGACGCCAAGATAAAACATTTTGTAGGAAATCACGAATTTGTGGAGAAATGGGTGGTAGAGATTTTAAATAATTCAAATGTGACATTGGTATATTGGAGTGCAGAGGTGTAGAGGCGCCCGAACTGGTGCTGGCTATACTTGATAAACAATTCTCTAAAGTTAGATCACAATCATCACTACGATGTGAACGTAATTTTCTACGTTGTGGTTGATCTTCTTGTGTGCTGTTGCAGGAAGCAATCGCACTATTTGCTGTTGTGGCTGCATTAGTGTTTGTATTTTCGCACAAACTGTTTAGGGTAAGACTAGGCGTTGCAGTTGTTACATTTGGAGTTTCAATTACAATTTCCGGTGCTGTTGTGGCTGCAGCTGTAGCAGTAGTAACATTTGTTTCCGTAGTATCCGTTTTAGTATTGAACCATTCCATACTAAATGCTGGCGTTGCTACATATGTAAATGTTTTTAAATTCTCTTCGGAGAGGTATGACAAGGCATAGTCCTCCTCTTCTTTGTAGAGTAGATAATCGGTTATGGTGAAATCAAAATATATTCTGATGCCATCAGCGACCTCTTTAAGTAAACTAATTCTGAAATTTATTTGTATAAATTAAAATACTTAACAAATGAAATACAATAAGTATAATAAGTTAATGTGGGGCAAACTGGAATGATATAAGCGGTAACACCAGAATATCTTTACATGGGGGGAATTTGAGATTGGGAAATAAATCCTGTATTTATTTATGACTACTAGACCTTTACATTAAACATTTTTCTAAATGATTGTTCTATGATAATTTGAAAATAGTTTAATAAAAAACATAAAACCAGCTTTTAATAACCCAGATATACTGTGAGCGTCAATATAAAGTAAACACCTAATATTAAAAAAAAATGTTGTATTATATATACTTCAAATTTAAAACAAAATATATTTAATTTAAAACAAAATTATTATAATTCTTAAGTACCTTAAGCAAAATATAACTCATTAACAAAAACTAGAAAAATAAGGAATAAAAATAATTCAATTTTAAAGGAAAAGTACGAGATTTTTGACGCCAAAATAAAATAAACAGGTATGTATGTAAATTAAAATTATGTAAAACATTGTATTTAATATTTTACTAGCTGACCGCCCCGACCCGGCTTCGCTCGGAATTTTTTAATTTTTTTTTTGCAAACCATCTCCTGAAAATTTTGAATAGAATAAAAAAAAATCAGCCAAATCGCTCCAGCCGTTGTTCTCACATGATGCCATTACATACATGGAACATTTCATTTTTTATATATGTATATAGATAAATAGAAGATAGATTTGTAGGCCTTTTGCCTTTTAGACATAGAATCAACGAGTTTTTTTTTTTTTTGTGAAATCAGGCGAAATTTTGTTTCATTCATCCTGTATTGCTGCAAGAAATATTTCTTTGAGTAATTTTTTGTCAAGATATTCCCACAGGTGCTCAATTGGATTGAAGTCTGGGGACTGCGGAGGATGATCTAAAGTTTTTGGACAATGATTGAGCAACCACTCTTTCACAATTTTAAAGGTATGCTTAGGTTTATTATGCTAATGGAAAATTCTGCGCTAGTTCTAATTTCTCTACACTAGGGGCTATATTGTTTTTAAAATTTTGAGATCTTGCTTTTCCATGGTAGATTCTATAAATGCGAGATTAACGATCCCTGATGCCGACATACAACCCCAGACCATTACTGAGCCGCTGCCATGTATCTCAAACCTACTTCTATCGGTGTAAAAAATGATATTCCAAAATATGTGAGTTTCGTTTATATACTTATACAATTTTTTTTTTTGAGAAATTTAAACATTTATTTTAGCATGGCATTCTACAAGTTTTCGTAAAATTTTCAGCTATTTTTACAGCACTAGATGTTGGGTTTGCTCTTACTTCCCTTACTATAGTTCTTACTCCAGTTTTTAGAAGATGTTTGGTCGTTTTGCACCAAATAAATTTTTTACGAAATTGTGTTTAGTATACAAGTCTATAAATTTTTTCGCGGTGAACCCAGGCGATGATGGATTTGTATGCGTTGAAACTGTCAAATCAAATGAAGGCGTATTTAAAAAAGCAAGTGACATACTTATGCCCACCTGTATTAAGCATTGTTGAGAAGATCTTAGATCAAAGGTCAAAGTTGATCATAGAACTATCAATATCTATCCTGTTCTCATATCAATTTATAATGTTCTGTCAAAGTCCATAGGATTGAAATATTATAGTAGAAAAAGAAATATTATAGTAGAAAAAATGTACAAGCAATTGCTCTAAAATAAAAATAAATAATATTTTATGATATTTTAAGCTTTTGTAACATAAATTTGATAAATTTTTTAAACAAAATTTATTTCATTATAATTCTAAAAAACAAAATCAACTTACAAAAAATTGCTTTTACCAACTTTCAATACCCTGCACAATATGGTGTGTGCTGATATTTATGTATATAAATAGTATGAGAAAGCAAGCAGCTCTGTTGCATTAGGATAAAGAAACTAAAGTTTATTGATTTTTAATTCATATTTTTGTAAAGTTCGAGGTAATTTATAGTTTCAGTTTTGTATGTGTGTGTGTTGCTCTCTTTTATCATTGAGATGAATGTTATTGTCAGTCTGTTGGGCAGACAAACAGACAGACATTAAAAAAGATATTCTGTCTGCAAATGTCAAGAACCAAATGAGATAAAATACTACTCATACTTCAAATGAAAATTTTCTCAGTCAATGATTTTCTTTCTTTGGTAATTAAGTAGCAATAATTTTTATGGATATAAACTTGGCACTTTTCAAATAATAAATGCAGTAGAGCAAGGATTAGTAATTTTTCAAAGGCAATTCTTAATGTTATAAAGAAAACATCGAATTTTTAATTCAAACTTGATTATACAATTTTAGGATTAAAAGTTATCCAAGTATTTATTAAACATTTTGCCATTCAATACAATTTAATTAACTCTCCCGTTCAAAAGCTTTAAAAGCTAGCTCGCCAAAGTTAATACTAAAGCAATGCACAGACGGTTGTCAGATCAAACAATGTTGTCAGATCTGGCAATGTGTCAGCAATGCATTGAAAAATTGTATCAGAAGGTAAATTGTCCATTCAGACGACTGTAGAAAATGCATACAATTGTAGCATAATAAATTAATCTGTCAAGAGAAATTGTCAGTTTACACGGTTGTCAGATTGTTGTATGGCATTGTCAGAATTGTGTGTGTGTTTAAAAATATTAAATATTGTAATGAAACAAAAAAGTTCAATTGAGACAATTTTAGCTGCATATATAGGTGTGTACTAGAAAGTAGTGAGAATGAAGACAAAATAAAAAAATATGCTGCAAAGTTTGGTTAAATCTACGACCTATTGACATAAAATATTTTCGGGAAGTTTTTATTCATTCGAAAGATAATCTTCTGTTATTGTAAATTAAATATGTATGACTTCTGGCATACGACTGACTCGGACAAAGTCTAATCTGGAGGTCCAATTTTTGATTTTTAAATACTTATGGCCGTATATCTGCAATAACGTGGCGAATAATGTCCTTCAAGTAGTCAATTGTTTCAGGCTTACCGGCGTAGACTAGCGACTTAACATATCCGCACAGAAGCGGCGTTTTGGAGGCCAAATCACAGGTGCGAAACGTGAAAATATGCGGTTTCCAAACGTTTCCATCAATAAAATAAATTATCGCACGAGATGTGAGACATTATGTGCCGTGTTGTAGAAACCACAATTCCTGCACATAATGATTGTTCAATTGATGAACGAAAAAGTCTCTATAGCGGTCACCATTGACTGTAACGTTCTGGCCAGCTTGTTTTCTCAACATACACTTGAGAATTATCTTTACTCCAAATACAGCAGATCTGTTTATTGACGTATCCATTCAACCAAGAGTGAGCTTCATCACCAAACAAAATTCGCTTATAAAAATCGGTATCAACGGAAATCTTGTTTTGGGCCAATTCAACGAATTTTCAAAATAAATTTGCACAATTTGCAAGCGTTGTTCAGGCCATTTGTCATTTCAACATTTAGTCTATTCATGTTGAAATGGAAAACCAAACTAAACATAAATCTCTTGACAGCTGACAGAATGGCAGCCAGTTAAAAAAAAGTTACAAACTTAATTAATGATAATACTTTCATATGACCACACGGTCTTGACTTTTTGTTTTTATTGGCTTATAGCTGCAATCTATGACGCAGGATTCATTAATTAAAATGTCGTTATTCATTTATTATTTTCTTCAACTTAATTCTTCTATTTTTTTTAATTATTGTTGATATACACTTTTCTTTGTTTATTTATGTATATACAGAATTGCAAATATATATAATTTCTCTGACAATATTGCCATTGTCAGATGCATAAACATGTGTGTTTGACAATTATCTTACAACAATCTTAGAATGTCAAAAAATGTATTCACACGATTGTTAGATGTCTGACAAAAATTGTAAGTACACGGTTGTTAGACAATGACAATGATGTAAGATCTGACAACCGTCTGTGCATAGCTTAAATCTGTATTACTTGTTTTGCAGTATAATTTACATGACCATTAAAATTGACATTTAATAACTTACAAGCAATTAAGACTCAACAAATGCTAAGTAAGAAAAAGAATTGTTAGGAAAAAAAAAGCTTTTATTTCAATCTAAGGCAAAACCATAAAATCAGAATAATTTATTGATTTTATTACGAAAACACTTAAACGTTAATAAAAATATAATTTTTATACGCCATCAAATGGTATTAACACTTTTAAACATTTATTATATTATTGTAATTATTAAGTATTTTTTAACATATTATAACACTAACATACTTATAATATGTTGTATTATTTCTTTTGTATTTACAGAAAAGTTGCACAAAGTGTAGGAGATATTATTGTACAATTGGACGTATTCGACGAGCAAAGAGAATGCGACGAAGCACAAAGCCTACAGGGCCCAAATGGCATCAACCTAAACTCACATCTTGACGTCTTCTATGCAATATTGCGACAGGTATTTTTTTTAGTTTTATTTGTTAATCAAATTAGTTTAAAATAAATATTTTAAATAGTAATAGAGTTTTAAGATTGAACTTGGTTTAGAATGACTATACACTGAGTACTGGTTTTCCTCGGTTAATTAGTTTATTTCAGTATAACTAAATCCAATTAGCTGGTTTATTTGGATAATGTTATATCAGGATTTAAATAACACTAAAATAATACAACATCGGCTTATATATTGAGTGTTAGAAACATCCTAAATTTTGCTTGGTAACTATTCAGAGCTCTCCATTCATTACCCATGAAATAAGCACAAGTAATAATCCAATGTCTTCATATAATGTAGATCCTTTGCCCGAATGTCCTTGTTTGCCCATAGATCATACAGTGTTATTTAATATCACAAAATGTTCTAAGTCCTAACTCTATTTAGCAAATGTCACGCGCTACGCATACCTCCCAATACGACACACAAACTCTTCCGAAGTTTGAAATCTATGTTTCCAACAAGAGGCGTAACTTCTCATTATCAAATAATACTTAAAATGAGTACTTGTTAGTCATCTTGTCTTCAGTATTTAGTATAGAATAGCAATGAAAACGAATGAACTTCATAATTGCATAACTGTTTTCGGTGAACAGTCATACAAGACATTAATAATTTTCGCTTTCTAGTTCTTATAGTATCATTAACATCACAAGGCAAGTCTACAATATCCTTAATCTCCAGATTTTCGGGAACCTTCTAAATGGAGACCAATACTAAAATCAATGTTTGCAATATAGTAAGAGAAAACTTATCTACATTGAAAGTTTTAAGTTAGTATAGTCACATCATGAACAAAGTTTCCTGGCTATCGTTTACTGCTGACCTCACATATTACAAACTCTTATGAAGTTTGAAATCTATCTTTTCAAGAGTCGTAACATCTTCCTATAAAATAATACTTAACACAAGTACTTGTCAGCCATTATTTTAAGATAAAGATATTTTGTATTCAGTATTTTACAGCACCAATAAAGATACATGTAGGGATATTTAGGGAAACAACTTCTGAGCAACTTCCTCTTGTGCTTTCTTCATGAAGATCAACACTCAAGTCTTTTTCTGCAAAAGATTAGGAGTGAAATTATACAGCGCTAAATGTATAATCTACTCTAAAATAAGTATTTTAGGGCCGCAACAACTGTAGTACAACTGTCAGAAGAGACATAGACGTTTGTTTGGAAAGACCACATTAGATCAGCGGTAGTTTCCAGCTTCCTTCATAACCTGAGTTTCGTAAACTTGCTCTAAAAAGACCAATACTGAAATCCATGTTTGCAATAGAGTAGCATCAAGCTAATCCGTCTTGACATTCAACATTTCAGCCTACACGTAAATAAATAAGCGATACTAAAGCGTTTCCTTCCTCAGGAAAGATTATTTCAGGCAGAGACCAACACTATGTTTGCAAGCGAGTATCAGCAAGTCCAACCGTCCTGAGAATTCGCTCCATTAACCGCTTACAACCCAAATGATCTTTACGTGAAACAACTCAGGCATCACGTGAAGAAATGTGCAGAACCACATTGGACCAAAATCTTCAGAATTTAGGGAGACTTTTGATGTATTTAGATATTATATATATAGAATGCCACTATAATCTATCTGTGTAAAAAACTACATACTTCTAACAGAAAGACTATTTCTCATACCTACTTGGGAAAATAATAGCATTGTATAGAGTCATTCGCACTTGCGATCTTCCACATCTAGTAAACAAATTGATCAAATCCAGTGCCAGTAAGTTTGCTAGTATATTGGAAATTGATGCTCTTAACATTCTCCAGAGACCCTATTAAATGATTACACCATAAAGTTTAATCGTGTAAAAGCAAGAAAACTGTAGATATCAAATATTTCGCGCACGAACAACAATCGTTGAATATATGTAGCTCACTTTCTTGCAATATGTATATGTAGACTGATATTTAATTATATGTTTATAAGGAATTCGTTCGATGGAAAACATTTTTGGACGAAACCTGTTACGTTAAATTTTAGAAATTTTGAAATTAAGCTGTATCCACAGCGAAGAAACAGGTGATTCAGAATACCAGTTAGCCAAAACAGTTGGGTAATTAATCTACTTCCAAAACATTTTAATATTGATTCCTGTCATAACATCAATTTTAATTTAACCACGTTTAACGTGTACAGGTGTAATTTCTAGCAAATTTGTTACCAGTTTGTGTAGTAAATTATTTGTTATTGGTAAGAAATTATCTGTTGATTGCAAGTGAAATATATACAGTATATATAAAATTAAAACAAAACAAACAAACGATCGAAAATGCGAGTACTATTAAGCAGTTTGTAATTTATTTACCATATAAGTACATAATTTGTCAAGGTTGTTTTTAACAAAAGTTTTTCTAAAACAACAACATTGACGAGAACAGAACACTCACAAGTGTGGAGAAATAAATAGTAAGTAAATACATATGTAGAGCAGTGAGTGCGAAAAGTTTGTCACTTATAAAAGTTCTAATTAGGACCACAATATCAAGGAACAATGTGTAATCATGTTTACAACTACTTTTTTCCCTCACTGTACTTGTGTTTGTTTTTGCATACCACTTATTCACACATGTGATACTAATTTATAGCGTATGTTTTAAAAGAACATTTATGTTTGCATGTCTCCAGTTTATGTGGACAGATCGTGTCTATATTGTAATTTATATTTATATATAAAAAACGTAACTACACTTTAAAGATTTGTAACACAAACAGGTTTAAAATAGCAATTTAACAGTACTATATACTTAAGCAAAGGAAAATATATAGAGAATTTTTTTTTAGAACTTAAAATCAAAATCTATAAATCAAATTACTAATTTATTGGCTTTCCTTTGTTTGTATTAATAGGTAGCCGATACACCACAGGAAGTGCCATTCCTTAGTATACTACAGCATTTACTGCGCATTGATTCCAAAGAACCAGTCAGTGATGTTATTTGGGACACAACGGAAAAACTAGTTCATCGTGCTACTCTACTCGAAAATCATGAAGACTCTGTGCGTCTGTTGCGCACGACTACAGCTCAGAAATTCACATGTCAAAATTGTCGCAGTGATGCTACAAGCCCAACACGTAAACCTAATGGTCCCATAGCTCCACCTCCACCACCACCACCCGCACCAGCTCCACCACCACCAAGCTCCACTAATAACGGCAAAGGAGCACCACCACCGCCTCCTCCACCTATGAAAATGTGTAATGGACCACCAGCACCACCACCAATACCCGGAGCACCACCGGCTCCGCCACCTGGCGGTAAACTACTAAGTGTTAAGAACTCTATGCCAGCTCGTTCTCTGACACCCGAACCCCGCGTCCATGATGTTTTGTTGCCACAACAAGACACGCCAGCGCCCAAGGCGAAAATGAAAACTTTGAATTGGGGCAAAATACCACCCCATAAAGTGATAGGCAAACAGAACCTCTGGACCATAGTGGCAAATAATCATCAGGATAATTCCATGGAGGACTTGGACTGGAATGAAATGGAAGGTTTGTTCTGTTTGCAATCTACTAGCGCCCAAGGATCACCGAAACTGGGACGAGCCGATAGTGGTAATGGTAACAGCGGCGGATACGATACATTGGATCGTAAATCGAAGAAGGAAAGTACAGAAATTAATCTGCTGGATGGTAAAAGAAGTCTCAATGTAAATATATTTCTCAAGCAATTTAAAGGGTAAGTTGAGCTTTTACACAATATTTAAAACAAAATTTATATTTGTATCCACATTTTTAGTTACAATTCGAATGAAGACATTGTTCTCCTAATACAAGATGGTAATCACGAGATTATAGGTTCAGAGAAGCTAAGAGGTCTATTAAAAATACTACCCGAAGTTGATGAGATTGATATGCTGAAAACATTCAATGGTGATCGTCAACGTTTGGGTAGAGCGGAAAAGTTTTTACTGCTTTTAATGGAGGTGCCAAAGTAAATATTTATTAGCTTTATATTTTAATATAAATAAAAAATATATTTCCTTTTATTTATTTGTTTAACTTTGCACTCTGTCTGCAGTTACAAATTACGCATTGAGAGCATGCTGCTCAAAGAGGAATTCGCCGCAAATGTTACATATCTAGATCCTTGCATAAATGCCATGATTGAGGCTGGCGATGGTAAGTTTTAGCTTGAATTAACTATAAATTATTAAACAAAATGCAAATATTTTCATTTCCATTTAATTTAGATCTTATAAACAATAAAACCTTACAAGAAGTATTGTATATAGTGGTGGTAGCGGGTAATTTCCTTAACTCCGGAGGTTATGCTGGTAATGCGGCCGGTGTTAAGCTGACCTCTTTAACCAAATTGACCGATATTCGAGCCAATAAACCGGGTATGAATCTTATACATTTTGTCGCCATACAAGCGGAAAAACGTAATCCTGCCCTATTGAATTTTACCAATGAGCTTAGTAATTTAGAAAATGCTTCCAAGTAAGTTAAAAACAAAACTGCAAATCCCATTAATTTGATTGATCAAACTTACAATGATGTTTGCCATTTTTCAGAACCAATGTTGAGCAAATCAGCATTGATATCAAGAATCTGGATACTCAGTTGCAAAAGATTAAAAAACAAGTTGAATTACCCAATACTGATGAGGATATCAAAGAGCAAATGATGGAATTTTTGCAAATGGCCGAGAGTGAGATAGCTGTGCTTAAGTCCGGCATGGATGCTGTCGAATCGATGCGTTTGAAATTGGCCGATTTCTTCTGTGAGGATCCGTCCAGTTTTCGGCTAGAAGAATGTTTTAAGATCTTTCAAACCTTCTGTGATAAATTCAAACAGGCTGTTAAGGAAAATGAACGACGCCAACAGTTGGAAGAGCAGGCCACTTTGAGGCAGAAGCAAAGGGAGGAACAGTTGGCCAGAAGAGCGAAATATGGTAATATCTCTAAGAATTACTATAATAACAGTGATTCAATTTAATAAATAAAAATTCTCTAATTTTAGCCAATCAAAACGGTACTCCCAATTCCGATTATGAGAATCAATATTCCCTGGACTCATCGTTTGATCCAAGAGCTAGTCCTGCTTTATCGCGCAAACGTTTCGGTTCTTTCAACAATGGCAACATGGAAATTAATAATAGTTTTTTACGCATGGAGGCGGCAAATGGTAACTGTGATGGCATGTCTCCCGATATAACGCCCAATGGCAGTATGAGGCGACGCAGAAGTCGTGTCATGACTGAAGAAGATGATCTTATGGAGTTCTTAAGAACATCAGGTCATGAGCGTAATAGTCGAGATCGTAAAGCAGCCTATGGAAGTTTGGGTAAGAGAATACGTTCAACGATTTAACTCGGCTTCAACATACATATGTTGTTATTGTATATTTATAGATCGTTCTTGGGCCCGTCGCGCCCGTTCAGGTAGTTCTAGTCGCAAACGTCCCGAATTGTTAAATATTGACTTTGGAACGGATAGAGAAAGAGCTGCTTCGCCCCTACCAATTAATGTGCCAGAAAAAGCTTCGCCATTATCGCCCAGTAATGGGGATATTGTACAGCCAACACAAGATGAAACAAAACCAAGGTAAGTGCCATAATTTATGGATCTTATATAAATCTTTTCATAATTTCATATTGTATTTCTAGAATATCTCGTGAATGGCGTCAAAAGATCGAAACCTGGTTACAATCGAACGAAAATGATGAAAAACAAGACGAGGAATACAAACGCAAGCGACGTTTGGTTAACATTAATAGGCGTTCGCTTGAAAACGAATCGGGTATGTTTCACTGGATTAATTAGTATTAAAATAATATAAATCTAATAAAACTTATATTTGCAGAAAGCGAACGAAAGTTGGATACATTGCCTGAAGAGAAATTTGTACCAACCACACCTAATCCTTGTACTAATGATACTAACCACACTAACAGCAACAATACTCAGACAAAGGATGGCTACAAACGTGTTTATCCCGATTGGAAACCTTCCAAAACCTTAGACACTGATGTTGTCGGTACCATACAAGCCATAGCAGGTATTTTCAATATTTTACTCTTGTTTATATAAATGTTTCAATGTTTACTTTTCAGATGTTAATAACGCTCGTGAAAATTCCTATAAGCAAAGAGAAAAACCCAGCATAACGGACTCAGATGAAATTCTCTCACAAAATTCATCAGCCCTTGTGAATAATGAAGCCACAAACGATGATGTTGTCTATAGAAGACAACGTTCCACAGAGAACAATGCTACTCAACTAGAGTCTATAGCAGAAGAAGATCGCCGCAAATCTCTCATACAACAATTGGGCGAACGTGATGCAACCGATCGTTTAAAAATCTATATACGTTCTCCTTCTACCATGGACAAGGAGCAAAACACAAATAAACAGCGTTTAACGGCTATCGATGCCTTAAAATCGCCAGCCTCGACTTACGAAGTCGCCGCCGCAACAGCTAGTAGTACCAAAGTTAATGCCGAAAATCATCTTAAGTCTCCCCTATCCAAAAATCGTACAGCAAATAGTCAACATAAATTTAACTTTGAAGATATACATAATGAAGTCAGTAAATTGGAAAGCAATACCTCAAATACCCACAATCAATCAAGTCACAAAGCTACAGCAAGCTCAAATCGCAAGGAAATTGATGCTGATAATATTGAAACACCACCAGTAATGCGAAGAATCATATCTAGTCCCACCACCACTCTAGTAACAATTAATAGAACGGAGCCAACGACAAACAAAACTAAAGAAGTAAAGGAGAGTAATAAGGATTTGGAAGGCGCCGAGATACCAGGATACTTTGATCGTTATTCTATGGCTAGACGTACGAGACGTTATAAACGTCCTACCGATTACAGCAGTGGAAATGAGGACTTAACTTCTACCAAAGATTCAAGTGAAGAAAATTCCCTATCACAGTTAGCTAAGACCACAGAAATCCAAAAATCTCAAACCAAATCAGAAGACAAGCCATTAGCAACAATAACAGCCTTGGTGGCGGACAAGTCCGGCGAAAACAAGGGCAAGCGTACAAATATTTCAGCTAAAACTATAACCAAATTGGAGAAGGTGGGACGACATATAAGTTCGATCAATCAGGAGGATGTTCAGGAAGCTTTACGAAATCTCAAATCGCCTACAGACTGTCCGGAACGTTTATGGAGTCCTCCGCGCGAAATAATCACACAACGAACAACACCCTGCAATAACACGACCACCACAGCCAATGGTTCTACTCTGATAAAAATAACAAATCATCATGAGCTTAACGATGAAGGTTTTGAGGAAACACAAAGTCTAGTCTCCGACACACCCTCTCATGGCAAAGAGAGCACAAATTCGTCTTGCAATGAGGTAAATGAGGTAAATGAGTTGCCCAAACTAACACAAAAGTCCGTGTCACAAAAAACCACTCCCATACAAAAGATTTCCAGCCGTTTGGCGGATAGACTACAAATATCAAGATTACGCTCAGCCTCTTCCAACACCAAGTCACAACCCTCCACAAATGCATCCTCGCCACGCAGAACGGCATCTTCGGTAGATCGCTCTCGAACGACACGCATGCCTAATGGCCATGTGGTGCAGGGTCCAGCCAGCTCTACAGCAGCAGCCCATATGAGCAACTTCACCAACAACGCTATAAGACGGGCCACCTCAATGCGCAAGACTATAGCCAACTCAGAGCCTTCATCGTCTTCATCTGGTTCTACCACAAAACGTGATGTAGAGCGCAGCAGTTCTCGCAACAGTTTACGTTCGTCACGTTCCTCCATCAACAGTGGCGCTTCTACACAAACAGTTAAACGCATGCCCATTGGAAGTAGTAGTTTACATAAATCTCCCCTACAAACCGTATCCGTCGATTCCTCACCCAGTAAACGTCCCCTAACCACCCAAAATCTACGCAACAATCCCAGTCGTTTGACTGGCACAGGTGGTGTGCCAGCAAGTCGTTCCAGCTCCAGTGGTTCCAGTGTTGGTCACAATATTGTGGTAGTGCGACGTCTCAACTCTTCAACGCCAAATGCTCATGCGCGTCATACGTCCAGCACAAACTTGGGCAGCACTAGTTTTAAGGAGAATCAAACAAATATAGGCTCGTCGCGTTCACAAACGGCCCGTAGCGCCTTGTTGGTTAAAACAAATGTAGCAAATCCACAAAATTCAACGCGAGCTACGGCATCTCGTAGCAGTTCTACTACCAGAGGTGTTAGCAGTTTCATGAGACCCACGGCTGCAAGTGCAACAAAACGTACTAAATAGTTAAATGTTAAGGGAGCCGATTTAAAAAGTATACGTTCAAATACATTCCAAATATAAAGAGAAAATAACTAATTGAGATTAGAAATAGTCAGTTTATTAAAACAAAATCAAAAAGAAAAATATTAATTAGATGTTATAGTATTTTTGTTGAGGTTAAAATGAAAATATTTTTTGAATAATGTTAAAAAGATAATAAAAGGTATAAATATTAGACGGATCCGTGAAATTTGGGGGTGATTTAACAAATTGTAAGGGTTCATTTATAAACTTTATGTTTAATTCCTTAAATAAAACAAAAGCAATCTAATACCAAATCGATAATTACATGTTTTTTCTATGCGTAAGTTGAATTTAAATTGAAATAATAGAGAATTTACTACAACCAAAAACAAAAATCAAATAAAATAAATACCTTAATAAAATACAACTAAAAACGTCCTTAAAACTTAAAGAAATAAAATAAAATAAATTCAAAGTAAATATAAAAAAAACCGTCCAAAATTAAAAAAAAAAACAAGCAAATTTTTGAAACAGCAACAAAAGAAATCTATTAAATAAAAACCAAAATACTGAGATAATAAACAATTGGAAAGATAAATAGCGATAGAACATCCAAAGTAACTCCCTTTACAAAAAAAAAACAAAAAAATCATCAAATAAATATATATATTTTTATATAGAACCAGTAGCGAGTAGAACCTAAAACCTCGAATAAATCTTTATAAAGAAAAGCGCAATAATGCCTTAAATTAAGAGAAAAATAAAAGCATGTTTTTGATATTAAACTTTTTTTCCAACAAAACAGGGTTTCAAAAACCAATAAAACAGTTTTTTGCCAAGAAAAAACTCTAAAAATCAAAGAAAATTTAAAGCAATATTGTGTGTTTTCTTTACATCCCCTTAAACAATTTTAATAAAAGTAGTTTATATAAAAATAATAAAACTAAAAAAATGTTTTTAGCAATTTAAAACTAAATGTTTAGTAGAAAATTTAAAAAAAAAAAACAAAGTGGTGCCTATAAACACCAACAAGTCACAAATTTTTAAAACACAACTATTATTATAAAAAAAAAACAACAAACAGGCAATGTAAACGAAATCAAAAATGTTTGATATACAAATGAAAAATTATTAACAATTTTCTTCAATAGAATTGAAACCAGTTATTAAATAAAATCAAACCTTAACTTAAGTCACAAACAAACACTATCCCTCTCTCTCGCTCTTAAACTATCGAATTCTCTGTCCCCATATTTATATAAAAATAATTTTACACAAATAATTCTGAATACAAACAAAAACAAATACTAAATAAATCTTTTTTCTAGAATCTAGATTTACTTACATCCATACAAACATATAAATTACTTAACTACAACTAATATTTAAAACTATGTATTTAATAATATTTTAATTTTAATACTAATTTATAAAATAAGTTACCCTTAATTAATAAATGCATATTAAAATATAAATTAAAACTATACTTAAGTAAACCTAAACTTTATAATAGTTAATACTGAATAATTAATAAAAAATCTGACAACAACCAACCACAATGTTAACCCAACAAAACTCTATATTATTTTAATTTATTATCTTTTTTTTTTTGTATGTTTTATTATTAATTTTTTATTATATACATATAATTAAATAATACATAAAATAATTATAATTATTTTTATTAATTTGTAAACTTCTAAATAATATTACAAAATTTAAGACGTTATAAACAAATAAAAATAAAAACCATATGAGCAAAAAAAAATTATTAAATAAAATAATATGAAATAAAAAACAATAATCCTTTTGAGACTGTTTTTAATTTGTAGAGAAAATTATTTGATTTCAGGAAAAACGAGAGGAAAAATTGAGAAATTCTAAATTTATATTGAGAAATAACAAATTGAAATTCAGAAATCCGAATTAATATTGAGAAAAAAACCAATTTACATTTAGAAAAGCAAATTAATATAGAGAAAAAAAACAAATTGAAATTTAGAAATGTAAATTTATATTGAGAATATGCTAATGGAAATTGAGAAATCGATATTGATATTGAGAAAATACAAATTAGTATTAAGAAAATAAAAATTGTAAATGAGAAACTAAAATTTTTATAAAATTTCAAATATTTTTTTACTTATAAAATACGTAACACAATTTTGAATTACAAATCTAGTTTTATTTCTATTTTATTATAAACCTGTGTTTTCTCAATATCAATTTCCATTTCTCAATTTCAATTTGTAAGTCCGCGTTTACATTATGAAATTTTTATCGCTGCAATTTTTGTCGTTTGTTTTTTTTTTTATACCCAACATCACCATAGGATTTGTGCTGATGTTTGTAACGCCCAGAAATATTGGTCCAACGCCCAACTTAAAGTATTCCGATCAACTCAGAATCACTTTCTGAGTCGATGTAACGATATCCGTCTGTCCGTCTGGCTGGCTGTCCACGTAAAACTTGTGCGCAGAGTACAGGTCGCAAATTTGAAGATATTTCGATAAAATTTTGTACATGATATTTGTTTCACCCAAGGACGGATGGGATTGAAATCGGTGCATTGACTTACCTTGCTCCCATACAAATGCCCTCCCGAAATTGGGGTTTAACGATCATAAATGTTTGAATAATGCAACTATCCAAAATTTCACCACAAATGAGTGGTAAATGAAGCCAAATCACATCTACAAATTTTGTGAAGATCGGTGTATAATTAGTCATAGCTCCCATATAAGGCTCACTTCCGAATATCACTTTAAAGAGCATAACTCTCTAAAAAATGTCGCTATCCAAATAATATTGCACACAAATATATTTCATATATATATACAAATAATACGATGCAATTTTATGATGATCGGTCCATAATTAGTCGTAGCTGCCATATAAGGCCCACTTCCGAAAATTACTTTAATGAGCATAAATTTCTTAAAAATTTTGATATTCAAATAAAATTTAACACAAATAAGTTTCATATATACAATAATTATGACACCTAATTTTATAATGGTTGGTACATAATTAGTCGAAACAATAAGACCCTCTTCGTAATTCACTTTAACCTCTATAAACCTTTTAAAAGTATTTATATCAAGCTAAAGTTTAATACATACATATTAGATTTATATTCACAGAAATCATGATACTAAATTTGTCAATGATTGGTCCATAATAAGTGATATCTCCAATATAGCGCCCATTTCTGAAAACCTGTTTTATACATATGCTGGGTGTTGGGTATTATATGGTCGGGCTTGACCGACTATACTTTCTTTCTTGTTTTTAATTGCATTTGCGTTTACATTGTGCGATTTTTACGTGTGGATGTATTCATCTGTCCATGTTTTTCTTCACGTTTGAGACTATGAATGGGGGAACAAAGCCTGTCTCAAGAGTACATGCATATGTGTATCCCTTTAATACGCCAACAAAGCAAGAATCGCAGCGACAAAAATCTCATAATGTAAACAGGGATTATATTCTCAATATTAATTTACATTTCTTATATCATTATATTATTTCAATTTGTTTTTTCTCATTATCAATTTAAATTTTTCATTTTCAATTTATCATTTTTCAATATCAATTTGCTTTTCTGAATTTCAATCTGTTTTTTTCTTAATATCAGTTTTGAATTTCAAATAGTATTATCTCAATTTCAACTTGAAGTGGTGTAGTTCTAAAATGCACACAGCTATTGTTCTAGTTTTTATTTTGATTGAAACTGTCACCTCTAGAAACGATGCTAACAAATCATTATTTGCAACGGTTCTGGAACCAGTTCTATAATCAATGATTTTCCCATTTACACATTAGTAACAGTCCTAAAACAGATTTTTTAGCAAATTTTTTTTGGCAGCTTGCAGTGGTAGACTTTCTACAAATTATCCAACCCAAATCAAACTGTAATACAAATTATTTTTTTTTTTTCTTGGACCAGCACTCAGGGGACTACCCCTAATTATGCAATGCATTGTGTTGGAACTAGAAAAATAGGTTATGGGAGGGAGGATAGATTGAGTAGTGTTTGTGAACATTTGACTTGAATTTTCCCATATTGATAGTGGCAGGAAATACTTCTGCTGGTAGTTTGTTCCACATACTGACAGTACGGCTAAAGAACGAATTTTCCCTGTAGTGTGTTGTGCGATGCACTGTCCAGTCGACCACAAATGGATGAGCCTTGACTGAAGAACGTGTATTACGTAAAAAACTACGTGTTTCAGGAACAAGTTCCCTGATTTTAGCAGAACACATTCCAGTATCGATAGAATAGTGAAACACAACCCACATTGCGACGATGCTCCAATGAATCAATAGAGTTGGATACCCTACTGTCACCGATAAGCATCTTCGCCCGCTCCTGTACGCGATAATTTTTAAGGGTTTGTAGCCTCTCCCTTTTTAGGAATTGGCGTTACATTGGCAACCTTCCAACACATGGGAAATTCACCGGCACGGTATAAAGTGCTGAAAAGGTTAGCTTATTGACGAGCTAGCGTCGAAGAACACTGCTTCAAGACCAGTGCTGGTATACCATCTGGCACAGGAGACTTATTTATGTTAAGATCCGCTAAAACCCTTTTAACTGCGCGCATGCGAAAGAATATATTTGGCATAGTTACTGATACTCTATCGAGCACGAGTAGTGGTTGATTGCTTTCCTTTAAGTTTGAATTATTTGCAAATAATTCAGCTAAAAGGTTAGCTTTGTCAACCGGGTATGTGAATGGTTGGTCATTCTTTAAAAGAGTAGGCGTTGAAGAACTAGCATTGTCCTTTATTCTTTTAACGAATGACCAAAAGCTTTTACTGCCCCGAGTGGCAGTAAGAACTTTTGCACGGAGGCGTTGAGTACAATATTCTAGCAATGACAAAAATTAACTATTCTTCGCAAGTAATAGCTAAACAGCTTAAAGTAAATCAAGAAGAAGAGTAATAGGCAAACCCGTTAGTCGATGGATAGCAAGACGAGGCCTTCGCGATATTGATTACATCACAGCAGTAAACAAATTAAAACCTGTATTGTTACAGTTAAAACACAGTTAAAGTTTGCCAGAGAGCAAAGAAAATGGTACAATAGCTAAATGGAAACGTGTTATATGAAAACGTGTTATATAGAATTCAAAGACACCATATTGAGGAAACAATATCATGTTGGGAGGAACGACATGGTATGGGGTTGCTTTACATGTTTGCGGTTAGCTAGATAATTGACCCTAAAGCTGGAGGTCTACACCAAGCGTTTACGCGTTTCACGCGTTCTAAGCTAATGTCAAAAAAGTAGAATCAATGTAGTTGTATGTTTTATGTAACACACTCAAAATCGTAGGACGCCTCGACGCCTGAAACGCGAAAAGTTCGTTTACTTTCTACTTTTGAACGCGTCGCAAGCGGCGAACAGCTGACATTGACAATACAAAGCAATTTTATTTTAAAGGTGATGTCACTAAAAAAAAATGACAGTTGAAAAAAACATTTTTTATATGAAATTGACAAACAAACCGATAAAAAACTTCATACAAAAACAAAATTAGCTGGGCTTACGGCACCACCTCCGAAAGTACATACATATACATATGTATATAAAACACAAGTGATTGACGCGAAAAATCTTCGCATGTAACTTGAAATACTTGACGCTTAAAACGTTTAGAAAGCTTAAAGCGCGTTGACGCCAAAACGCGAGTTGTGGACCTCCAGCTTAACTCCCACACGTAAGGCCATCGAACATTAAAATCTACATTACGTTGAAATCCAAATAAAATTCAACACAAATAAGTTTCATATATACGTAAATCATGTATCAAAGTTTTATAGTGATAGGTCCATTATTTTATTATTATGTCCTGTGGTTCCTAGTAGGAACAAAGGGCCGCAATATAGGTCCATAATTAATCATATCTCTCATATAAGGTCTACTTTCGAAAATAACTTTATCGAACATTCAAAAATTTCCTTTATTTATTAAGCAATATCTATGCAATCTTTTTAATTTTATTATACTTTAAAGGCAAAACCATTCTTTCTTGTTTTTAGTCCATGTTCGATAAGTTCGAAATTTCGTTTTTGGGTTAAAAAAGATTTTTAACATATTTTATAAACAAATTTATAATATAAATACAAAAAAGTTTAAATTTAGTAAGTTTTCTATGTTCGATTTTATTTCGAATTCACAATTTTCACTGTAATATTAAGATTTTTTTAATTTTGTTATATTAATAAAGTTATTATTATTAAGCGTTTGTAGCTTGTTTCAAAATTAAAAATTTTTTAATTCCTACAATTGATCGAAGTTGGAAATTTTTTTAATTTGAATAAAAATCGTTAAAAAAATGTTTCTTTTTTATTATAATTTGGAAATTAATAAAAATTGTAAATGCACTGAAGTCATCATACTAAATTTCATGATGATCGAACCGTAATATGTCATAGCTTCCACACTTGGACAACTTCGGAAACAGGTTTTGCTTATATACCCGGTGTAGAAGCTAAACAAAATTTCATTTTGCGATTTCTTTTTACATGAAACTTATTTTTGCTGAATTTTGTATTGATATTTTAATTTTATAGGCATTAATATATCAGTAAGCCATATTTCAGGAAGATATTTGTATGGCGGCTATGAGAAATCATGCACCGATTCTTACAATATATTCCTCATAGTTTCTTCTTTTACCATAGAAATAATGTGTACAAAATTTCTTCGTATTATCTGCAATATATTTAAAAAAAATTGCGAAAAAATGTATAAAAAATAACAAATGTTTTATGGAGGTTGCCTCACATTTTGGTCCATAACTCCAGTTCTGATTTTCAATACCAGACTTGCATACAAAATAAAAAATATTTTTCTGGAAATTTCGTTAAGTTGTATATTTTGGATGAGTGTTTAACACAGACGGACGAGCATAGCTCAATCGACTCATATGAATATTATCAAAGTTTCACACGGAATGGCAAACGTACTTGTGGTGGTGGAGGGTATAACAAATAGTTTATTTTTAACAATTGTTTTCTACAATAAAACCACGCGAATTGAAAAATAGCATGAATCGTACTCATAATTTTCTTTTAATAGTAATTTCTAATACAACATGCTGTAATTAGTACAATACTATAATCTTAACCAGTCGGTTGTTCTTACAAAAATAAAAAAATAATGGGAAAAAATTTAATAAATCACCGTTAAAATGGAAAATAATACAAATTTACAAATTGTATCTAATGCTACAGGCACAAATACAGTAAATATGTGGGTAATTGTTTGGATATTTAAAAAAAAATAAAGCTTAACAAATCATTTAAACGTGTAAAAAGTTGTTTTAGAAATTGATCAAATAAAAATATAAAAAATCGCTTAAATATTATGAAAGCGTGTTGTAAAATCAAATTTAAAGAAAGGATTAAAAGTGTCACTGAAGTGTTTGGAAATTGCTAATGTATAAATTCTGTACATTTGAGAATATTCGCTACAAATATAAATTATTTTCAACAATGAAAAAAACATTATTTAAATTTAAATATATAAATAATTTCAAGACATTAGAGAATAATGATACAATTTGAAATACTGAAAAGAAAATGTGATTTTTAGTTTATTATTTATTCGCAGCTTAATTTTTTTCAACTTACACTTATAAATATACTCATTATATGAAATATTATAAGTAGATATAAAAGAGACCACAAACTCAATCTCAATATTTTATTTAAAAAATTCAAAGAAATTAAGGGTCTGATTCAGAAACACGACCGCAAAACAATTTGCAAAAATTTTATAAATCAGTTTTCAAATAATTTCTTTGATGCTTTTCATACAAAAATTTTAAAATTATTTGCCGGTTGTGATGTTGGCGATAAAAATCGTACATTAGATTAAAAAATGGTTGCTAAAGATCCAAATAACGAAGCTATTTAAAGAATAAATGTTGATTCACAAACATATCATCTTAAAAGACTCCTAGATAATAAGTAAAATAAAACATAATACATGTATCGAGAATCGATAATCGTTATTACTGAAACTACATTTCTTGAATATTTACAGAAAAATTTTCAGAAAATGTCTAACAACCGTATAAACTTAAATTTTTTTCTTCTTACGTTGTTAGAAAAAGCATTATCAGTACATTGTTAAACAAAAATATTGTCAGACATCTAACAGTCGTGTGAACACGTTACGTTGCCATATTCAGGTGATTCTCATACACTTTTTCTTGTCATATGTGCGAAATTTATGCATCTTAAAATGGCACCATTGTCAGAGAAATATTATGAGTGGTTTTGTCCGTTATTTTATTTTTCCAGATTATTTGCCTTGCCAAACACACTGAGAGTGTGAGCAAAAAAAAATAACCAGAGAGTCATATGGCGAGAGAGCAAAAATGTGCCAAAAATATTTGATGTTATTACCAGCGTCAGCGCTGCCAACTTTGACGATTTATCGTCATTTTGACGATTTTTTAAGTCAAATTTATTAAAATGACGATTTTTCATTTTTCCCGCGAACAAAAATGACGATTTTTTAAAAGCAAAACATATGGTAATCTTTTTTCCTAAAATTCAAATTTTGTAAGTCCTCTTTTGCAATGTAGAAATTGAAAGGCAGACAGGTGAAGTTCGTAGGCGAGGGGTTGAAGAGGTAGAGCGTGTAGTACACGACTATCTGTACTGGACATTTTTTTTTGTAGAAGAGTATTTGGTTAATTTTGGAATCCAAAGTTTTAATAACGAAGACATATTATTAAATGAAGATAAAGTGTATCTTGGCATTTACGTGAAGGAGAACCAATCTAGTTTAAATATTGAATATAGTCAATATAATGTATTTGTTGAATTCTGCGTCCAATTTTATATTGAATTGGTTTCACAAATTTTAAAACGTTTTGATTTGGGCGATAAACTTTTAGAAGGATTAAACTCCATTGAACCAAGCGTAGCTTTAAACAAAAAAATGATTCAATTCTACAATTGGCCAATTGTTTTCCAAATTTATTAAATGGAAAAGAATATCAACAACTTGATAATGAAGTTCGAGAATTACGTAATATGAAATTCACCAACCTCGAAACATTGGCGTTTTGGTAAAATGTTTCTAATTTAAAGAGAGTCAATAATGCGCAGGCCTTCCCAATTTTAATACAATTTGTTTCGAGTTTAATGGCACTACCACATTCGTCGGCCAACGTTAAAAGAATTTTTAATATTGTAAATTTAAATAAAACAAAAACCGGAAATGCTTTGGAATCTTCAACATCACAAGGAATATTGTTTTCAAAAGATTATCTTCATAATTCATAATTCTCAGTGTTTTAATATAGCGATTAAAAATGACTTATTAAAATGTGTCACACAAAAATGTACCAGAGTAAAGTCACATAACCAAAATTAAATTATTTTTTTTATTAAATAATAACTTTATTTACATGTAAATAAAATAAAAATATTTAAAAAGTTAATAAAAAAAATGTTTTTTGTATTTTTAACGTATTTTTTGTCTTGACGATTTCTTGACGATTTTTTCTTTTTAACTTGACGATTTTTTTTTTAGTTGACGATTTCTCCAAAAAAAAAAGTTGGCAGCACTGCACACAGTTTTGGCAATGTTTGACAACGAATCTGCCAATTTTTGCCATACCACAATCTGATAACAGTGTGAACTGACGATTTCTGTTGACAGATTAATTTATTGTATGACAATTGTCTGTCAATGAAATTGTAAGATTTTTTTTCTGACAATTTACCTTTGCTAAAAATTTTTCATTGCCAGTGCATTACCTGCACATTACCAGATTTGACAATATTGTAAGATAATACGTAATACATAACCACCTCCCGTGAAAAAGGCCGAACTGATGAATGGGAGGAATCCCTTGGTTAAATGACTTCAATCACAGTCAACAAATTAAATGTTTTACTTATATATAAAACTTATGTATATTTTGATACTTTATATTTTAAAAATAGTTTTACTAAATTAAAATAAATATCAATAGATTTTATTTAATATCTTCAAAGTACAGATGTAAAAACTGTTGATGTAAAATTTTTGCAATTGTTTACTTTGTCAAATAACTTTAGCACTTAGTAATTGAGCCTGTCTGATTAGATAATGAATTTCTAAATTGTTTGGCCGACAGATTTTCTCCAAATCAATATCAAATATTTCTGATGAAGAAAGAATATATACTACAACAGACAGACAGACAGACAGACTAGATCCTTCCTAGACTTAGAATTTCAAAAGTTGTTTCGATATCGTTAGTATATGTAGGTTAATGGGTTTCCGGAAGTGGTCCTTATATGGAAGTTATGATCAATAATGACATCCAACTCAATGATTTTTATTGATAATTATAAGGATTATTGATGTCGAATAACTATTTGACAACGATGTTTATAAGAGATTTATGCGAATTAAATAATTCATATATGAGAGCTAATCCAGTTATGGACCGATAGTCATTAAATTCGGCACGGAAATTTTTATATATACTATATATAGTATTAATTGTATTGTTTTTAACCTCATAACATATTTATAATTTCGATGGGCATGTCATGTTCCTAGAAAATATTTGTATTTCCGTTTTCATTTTAGCAAATAACGTGTGCAAAATAACATGGTATTATCTGCAATATATTTAAACATATCAAAATAGCAATAAATTTGTGATCAATTTTTTGGAGGTTGTCTCCATTTTGATCCATAACTCTGGTCCTATTGTAACGATTTCGCTGATTTTAAATACCCAACTGTTTAGGACTGTGATTAACATTTTTTTGGAAATCGTGCAAACTGTAATTGTATATTTTGAACATGAGGATTTTATGATGCATGTATTTTATACTGAATGAAAAAAATTACAAACAAAATCTACAAAAATATTTTTTATATAAAAACAAGCACTTTATTTTTAAAAAGTGTTTTCTACATCTTTCTTAAACCACACAAATTCAAAAATAATTCTTATAGCACTCATAATTATCTTTTTATTGTAATTTCTAATATAACACGCTGTAGTGCAGTTTCATAATCTTAATTAATAGGTTGATTCTTAAAAAAAAAAAATGAAAAAATAAATATTTTAATAAATCACCTTTAAAATGGAAAATACTACAAATTTACAAATTTTATCAAATGACTCGGGCACAAATACAGAGATTTTAAATATGTGTGTGACAATTTAAAATAATTTTAAAGCTTAAGCGCAATATTATAAACGAGTTAATAATGGTTTTGGAAATTTATCAAAAAAAATCATAAAAACACGGTCAATATTAAAAAAATGTAGTGTAAAATCAGATTTAAAGAAATGTATAAAAATGTCCCTGAGTCGTTCAAAAAATGCTAATGTTCAGTATATTGAAAATATTGGTACAATTACAAATTATTTTAAACGTGTAAAACAATGTCTAAATGTGTAAATAACTTCATAACATTAGAAAATAATGGAACAAATTCTAAATTATTTGAAACGTTGGAAAAATGTATCCTTAATTATTAATTCGCAGTTTATTCTCGTTATCTGTAATTATAAATAATAAAAGTTATTTATTTGAAATAACCAAAGAGACCACAAAGTATGATTTAATCTCAATATTTTATAAAACAAATCTGAAAGAAATTGAAAAGAAAATGAACAAAGTAACCAATTATGGAAATGGAAATAAAGCAACTCTAGTCTATATTTAAAAACACGACCGGAAAACAATTTACAAATTTTTGTTTCAAATTCATTTAGTTTTCAGGTTCTTAACAAATTATATGAAAATGTTTACAATATAGGACCCATGTTCTCTTAAAGTTTTACAATATCTTACATTAAATCCAACATATATATATATATATATATATATATATATATATATATATACTGTGAGTGTCAAAGTAAAGTAAACACCTAATATTGTTTAAAAAAATGTTTTATTATATATACAACAAGTACAAATTTAAAACAAAATATATTCCATAATTCATCAGTAACTTAAACAAAATATAAATCATTAACAACAACTAGAAAAGGAATAATAAGACTAATTCAATTTTCGCGACATAATAAAGTAAACAGATATATTAAAATTATGTAAAACGTTGTATCTAATATTTAGTTTGTAAATAAGCGTTTAAATGTGAAAAGAGTCTTGATCTGTGATCACTCATATTTCTAACTAAAAATCCATTTTTCATATAAAAAAAATTAAAAAAATCTTAAATCCTTCAAACTTTGTAAATATGCGTTTAAATTAGCAATGGGCCTCCATCTGTGATTACTCATCTTTCGGATTAAAAATCGATTTTTCATATAAAAAATCTTAAATCCTTCATAACTTTGAAAATAAGCGTTTAAATGAGCAAAGAAACTCGATCTGTGGTCACTCATATTATATTATCAATCCACAAGTCCTAAACTTTACGCCAATACCAAATACTTATATAAAAAGAGGACAAGCTTTGTGGAGCTTCTGAATAGTAAATATAAGCTTTTTGCACCACACAAATTTTCTATAGCTTTTTGTGACAAATTCTTTCTACGTCTCCTCGTTTATACCCTAGTGTGTTTTAATTAATGGGATGAAAACATACAAGGTACCTATTATAAAATGTTTCAAACGGGTACGCGGCAATTATCTTCGAGGAAAACGTTTCGACTAAATACTACGCGTATTTTTGCAAAAATTTCAATATCAATATCAGTTGCGTACATTGAAGCAAGTCATTCGTAAACGTAACTTGATATTTCAGATCGCGAATTCTTAAAACTAAACAAACTTTAGATTTTGTACAACAAATCATATCTAGAAAATTTGAATTCAGAAAAGTTTAGATTGTAGAACTGAAAAATCTGTAATCATTCCAATATTTTTGAACACAATTTCAATTATTATTTACAGAAACGTTTATCCTGATGTTAACGACATTGTCGTGCAACTAGATGTACGCAACGAGCAAGCCACGACCAGGCAAATGTCTAGACAATCAAGCAGTAGCCTAAATTTAAATTCTCACCATGAAGTATTTCAAGCCGTATTACTGCAGGTATTTAGCTGTCTAGCAATTCACTGGTTGAGTTTTTATATTAACAGCTAATACTTTAAAATTTGCAGGTCTTAAAAACTTCACACGAAACGTTATTTCTTAACATCTTACATCATTTGCTGACTATCGACCCAAATAAGGCATTATGTGCAGAAATCTGGAAGGTAATAGAAAAGTTGGTGCATCGTGCAACGCAATTGGAAAATTCTGAAGATGCTGAACGTTTGCTGAAAGCATCTGTAACGCATACAATTTCATGTTCGAAATGTAGTGCAGATGTAGTAGATGCCAATAATAAAGAAAGTAATAATAATGATAAAATAGAGTTAGCTGCACCAGAACCATATACTCCAGCTGAGCCTAGTTTACCGCCACCACCACCTGCACCTGGACCTGGTTTACCACCACCACCACCTCCACCTGGGCCTGGCTTCCGACCACCACCACCCCCACCTGGACCATGTTTACCACCACCTCCTCCTGGCCCATCAGGTTTGCCACCTCCTCCACCACAGACAATGTCAGATGGAACCAGCATAATGCCACAACATAATATACCAAAAGCAAGCGTAAAATTAAAGATTTTTAACTGGACCAAAATTCATCTGCATGAAATTAGAGACAAAACAAACCTATGGTCTATAATAGCAAATGATCGCCAATACATATTTGAGATAGATTTTAAAGTAATTGAAGTATTATTCGGTTTGCAAACTAAAAATAAAATCAATAAGGATACGACGGATATGGTGGATGGTAGTAGTAGTAGTTTGTGTAAAAAGAAAGAACCTAAAAAAATACAATTGCTAAATGTTAACAATAGCCTGGTAATAAATATATTCTTAAGCCAATTTAAAGGGTAAATATGAAAACCTAATAAAGAATTTAATCAAATATTATTTAGGCAAATATTTTACAGAAGTAGTTCGGAAGATATTGTAGATTTAATACGCTCTGGCAATAATAAAATTATGAATCTGGAAAAACTTAAAGACTTGGTAAAATTTGTCAAAATGGAAGATGATATAGCAGCATTAAATAACTATGAGGGAGATCGTCAGCTTTTAGGAAATGCTGAAAAATTTTTGCTTTCATTGCTGGAAGTATCGAAGTAAGTAGACTGCACTCCAACTTGTTTAAATTCTAAGGTTTTATTTATTTGACTTAACTAAACTCAGAAAATCTTATGCTTCATAAATAACAATTTAATTGCTTATTTTAGCCACAAATTACGCATTGATTGCATGATACTTAAAGAAGAATTTACTTTGAACATGGAATATTTGGAGCCCTGCTTAACTGACATTTTAAAAGCTGGAAATGGTTAAATTCCCATAAACAATTTTAAAACAGCAAACAAAGAAAAAATATAGTTGTACATGTTTACCACAAAAATGTCAACATTTTTACAAGTTTTTAACAATGTTATGGTCACTGTAATTATTTATATGATTTCTGTAACCATAATATGATTAAGTTACGATTCAGATGATTACTTCAATCATATATACGATTGTAGTAACTATGTATATATTTGTGGCAATCATGTTTATGATGAATCATAATTTGTTGCTCTTTGATTATGACATCATAATATGGTATAATCTTTAATCATAATTCTGATTGCCATAAACATTACATAATTGTTATAATCATATATATGATTGCTATAATCATGTGAATCATAACTTAACCATTTTATGGTTGCCGAAATCATATAAATAATTAGTGATCATAATATTTAAAAAAAAAATTCAAAATATTGAAGTAGTTGTGGTAAACATGCACAATTATATTTTTTCTCTGCGTGAACAAATAATGTAAAACAATATTGCTATCACAACAATTTAGATCTCACAAAATGTAAAATGTTACAATATGTTTTCCATATTATAATCATTATTGGAAATTTCCTAAATTGCGGCGGCTATGCTGGCAACGCAGCTGGCTTCAAGTTATCTTCATTGAACAAATTAACAGAGTTAAAAGCCAATAAAACAGGCATGCATTTGCTGCACTTTATAGTCATGGAAGTTGAGAAAAATAATCCCAAACTATTGGATTTCAGCAATAAGTTAGTCCTTCTACAAAATGTTTCCAAGTAAATATAACTTGTACTATCTATAAAAAATCAAATTAAAATTATCTTTTAGAGTCAAAATAGATCAAATCGAAAAGGATATTAAGGATTTGGAATCAGCCTTGCAGAGTATACAAATACAAGTTGAGATGCCCACAACCGATGAGGACATCAAACAGCAAATGGGTAAATTTTTACAAAATGCAGCTGATAGAATGGAGATTTTAAAAAAACAATTTGAAGAATTAAAATCTTTACGCATTACAATGGCTGAGTATTTCTGTGAGGATGTCGGCACTTTCAAACTGGAAGAATGCTTTGAAATATTTCATAAGTTTTGCGAACAATTTAAACAGGCTGTGAAGGAAAATGAACAACGTCAACTGCTGGAGATAAAGGCCCAAAAGAGACAGCAGCAAATAGAAGAACAGTTAGCTATAAGAGTTTTATGCGGTAAGTAGCTTTTGAAAACTGAGGGATTCTGTTTGTCGGTCTGCTGTAGACTCCAAACTGCATAATCTGACTAAGTGCTTGCAGAGTTTACCATTTGCATTAAATATATTGCCAAGAAATTTTGTTACTTCTATGATTAAACAAAAAGTTCTGTTGAAAATTATCAGAATCCGTCCTAGCCCCATTCAAATTTCTTCCCAGAATACGGCCCTATATTACATATATAAATGCATTTTTGATAATAATAAACATTTTCCTCTTTTCAGCCAATAAAAACCACCCATCCAAGCCCAAATCGCTTACTCATAAACCTCCCAAACGTCTGCGTTCATCCAGAAGCCCTAATAACGATATCAATAATAAATTAATCCAAACTGAAACCAACTATACAAATCTTGATAGAAACTCCACAAAGAATGAAAATGATCTGATGACGTTATTGCAAATGCAGCAGTTTAAAAGAGAACATGAAAAAGGTAAATTAAATATGGTTTTAACTTTAAAAATAAAAAATAAAAATCAAAACTTTTATTTTAGAATGTTTGCGGAAAGCACGTTTAGATAAAAAGCCAGCTTTACTAAAGTTAAACATTTACGATAGGGAACGTATACCGCGTCCTTTACTTGAACATAATAATGACATTGTGCATCCGAATAATGAAAATGTTTTGGAAACTCAAACATTAGATAAACAGAAGAAGCAAAATATTGTTACAAAATCTTGGGGGCGTTTGATGCAAAGCTATAAAGGTCAGTATTTGTAATGGCTTAATGGTAGTTCCATAATAATCCATTAATTTAAAATTAAAGTCTTACAGTGGCTTTCAGAGACTTAACTTAAAGTGATTACTCTCATTTCAAAATTAACTTTAATCTCTATTTCAGCATCTCAACTGATAGACAAATGCCTAACACCAGATATTACACCAAAACCTAAGAATTTCCAAATATTCATACGTTCCAACTCTACTGTGGATAATAGAACGGATCATGCTAAAAAACCGTCTTCTGTGGTAAAAATAACGACACCTTTGCCACAAACTGGTTCAGTATTTAATTTTCCGGAAAACAAAATTCAAACTGAAACTAAAAGTCATACACTGCAAAACCTAAGAGAGTCTAAATGCGTCACCTCAGTGAACAAAAGTCCATTGACTTTGAAATCTCTGCAAGATGCTAATAGAAATCCTTTTGACCTAGAATCACCTGTAGAAATGAGACGTCCTAGAATTTCTTTACAAACAGTGGCAAAAATTGCAGCAATTAGTTGTCATCGATACAGTTCGATAAATGAGAAAGATTTAAAGCAGACAATACAAAATCTTCGCTCGCCGGCTGTTAATGGAACACAGTTTTCTTTTGAGTCCAGAAACTTGTTGGCTTTTAGTCCAACATGTATAAATGCCAAAAATTGGTTTGATGTTCCAAGATCAAGTGCATTAAATATTAAAGAAACGGCTGAATACATGCCAGCTGATTTAAGCCAATCCCAAGAAATTACACTAAAAGAAAAAGATAGCCCAAAGGCTCTAGATAAAGAAAACTCATCAGAAATTTCACTGCAAATAAATAACAATAACGAAGTTGAATGTAAAATAAATGGCAACAATCTTACAGGTCTAAGTTCATTAAACGAAACTAGCCCAGAAACCATAGTATCAACACAAAATCTTCCCGAAATTGTTGTTCCCAAAACACAAAAGGAGCAACTCAATGAAGCGATTTCAAAACCCCAAAACTTCGTTACCAAATTGCAAAACAAATTAATAGCTTTGTCACCATTACGTTCAACACCCGTAAAACAATTGTCCAGCTCCCAATGTCATGATAATGATGAGAATAAGTCACATTGCTCTTCAAATGAAATAAGTACTCCGACCAATGAAGCAATTCTTAAAAACCACCTACAAGCGGAAATCTCTATTGGTGAAATTCACAATGTAGACATATCGTCCACTGAGCTTAGAAACAACGAACCTGCTAAATCGCCACAACAAGTAAGCCTTAAACCCAATTTTTCCAAACGCATGGTAAATCGTATACAAAATAAGATAAGAGCTCTTTCGCCATTTAAATCACAACCCGAACAAGAGGCAAACTTTCAAAGTTATATTACACTCAAAGACACTAATAATAATTCTAAAGGAGCACCACAGTCAAGAGTGAAATCTTCCCAAGCTAAATTAAAACAAGAAACAAACGCAACTACAATGACAAGTCGTCGTACATCTTTAACTAATGTTGGCATTAAAGAAGACGACAGAGTAAATCGAAAAAACAGTATTACAAAAGATAATATTCCGAAAGATAGTTCCTACCGCAAGGTAAATATTTCACAAACAAATAGTTCCAAAGGCTCTTCAAAAACAACATTAGCACAACAAAATACTAGTCAACAAAGAATAGCCCTTCAAAGTCTACGTTCTCCTGTAACTCTCTCAAATGTAATTCAACCCAAAACGAGTTTAAACTCGTCTGCCAAGCTACAGCAACGCAGATCTAGCTTACAGCTTACTTCTAAAAATTCAGCTGCCTCAAATGTATCAAACAGAAAAGGCAATGAAAAACCAGTTATTTGTAGTCAACGTAGATCCAGTTTACCTTCTATAAAGTCCAACAAAATTAACACTCAACACAGATCTAGCTTAACATCTAGACATTCTTCTGTCGCTTCTGCAAATCCAAGAGAGTGTAAAAAAAGTTTTGGAGCATCTTCGGTCACGAACACAATTTCAAAAACATTGCCCCAAAAAAATAACTTGACTAATAGCCATAGGTCTAGCACATCTAGCTTTACATCTAAACGTTCTTCTGTTACTTCTGCAAATCAGCGAGAGTGTAGAAAAAGCATTGGAACCTCTTCGGTCACGAACACAATTTCTAAAACATTGTCTAAAAAAGATAACTTGCCTACTAACCCAAGGTCTAACACATCATTCTTGAATGTCAATACAATTTCGCGTCTAAATTCTTTAAATCCAACAAATTCTGACAAAAGTGCTGTAAAAACCTTTAAAAATACAGCATATTCAAATACAGCAAATTCAAGTACAGCTTTAGGGAAAAAATACCCTTTAACGTCTATTAAGAGACCCAGTGTATCAAGTTTAAATACCACTTCAAATGATTTATTACGAAGAGGTAGTATGCAATTGCCTCGTTCTTCCGCTAACATAACAAATCCTATGGATCGTAGAAAAAGCCTAGCAACATCTTCGTTAACGAGTCCGAACTCTAAAAATGAAACAACAATTTCTACTAATTCTTCCAATGGAGCTACAAATAATACGGCAACCAGAGCTAGCTTAACTTCTAAAGGAAATCCTACCACCACAATATCTTCTTTCAATTCGGTACATCGTCGGAGCAGTACTGGAAAATCGACCACCACAGCAACTACTTCTTTAAATACATCATCACATACCACTCAACAACGTTTTAAACGTCCTTCCAAAAAATAAAAACTATAAGGTGAGTCCTCAAAAATGAAACAACTGCCAAATGTTTCCGGATCATACAGTCGCTGGGTTGAGAATCTTTGGCTGAGTGAGTTTCGGGTCGTTCCGGAGCCAAGACTGATTTTATTACATTTTCCCATGAATTTCAATTTATGTAAGTGGATTTTTAAACATAGTCTTGCCATTTAAAGTCTTATATGTTTTCATATCCTAAAATCAGTGAGGCCAAAAGATAATTTATGAAATTCTCTATGTTTGTAACTCGTTTCGAAAAGAAAATCGTTCGAATTTGTATACTTTTTACATTGTATTTCGAAAACGTTTACTTTTGAATCGAATTTTTTTAAGGGAATGCCTGTGCAAAAGTTTTGGTATTTAAGGAAATTTTGACCAAAATCTAAGTATAACTATAATACTGCAAGAGCCCAATTGATTATTTTCTATCTTATTGTCGTAAAAAAATCTTTAAATATTTTTGAAAACAATTGTCCAAACAATAACTGCCGTAC
This sequence comes from Bellardia bayeri, assembly GCA_950370525.1. Taxonomy (NCBI): domain Eukaryota; kingdom Metazoa; phylum Arthropoda; class Insecta; order Diptera; family Calliphoridae; genus Bellardia; species Bellardia bayeri. The sequence continues at coordinate 73,076,516 of OX493267.1, read as the reverse complement.
TCATAAAAAATAAAGTAGGTTTGAAGTGTGCTATTAGACAAAATTTTTTTAAAGTACATTTGAAGTCTAATTTAATTTTTTCTGAATAAGACTGTAATAATTTTAATTATGTAATATGAATTAGTATTGCCAATATTATTGAATTGTTTAATTAAACAAAAAAGGTATGTATATTTAAAGTTAGCTTGACTAACATGTAAATTTCTTTCTTCACTTCTTTGTTAACCATCAAACACAGCGGTTGAATTCCCACCAAACAATTCATTGTTATTTTTTCTAAAAATTCTATTTCTGTGGAGCAATTGTTCTTCTCCACAACCCAAACCAGCCGTCAGCTGTTTAACCGTAGTACTACGTTCTACATCTACACTATAATTTGAAAAGTATATTCCACTGACGACTACTGACATAGACGAATCCAAGTTAGTTTTTAGCAAAACCCCCAGTGTTTTGTTCACAATCATAAAACTTAGCAACCCACTTTAGTTAATATATTTTTAAGTAACATATGCATAAATATTAACTGTGATTCGTTTCTTTGCAGATTTCATTAAAATTACATATTTTTCGTAAATTTTTTAAAAATTACATAATGTCTTCGAAATGAAGAACAAATTAAATTATCACGTAAATATAAAAAATGGAAAAATAATATATCAAATACGTAGTAGCCACAACCAAATATCGTGTGTAATTAGAAAAACATCAACATCAGATCATCACTTACTTACTAAACAATTAAAAAATATAAAAAATATGCCTATTGCTTCCAAAGTTATCAAACACTTTAATGAATATTTTTTAAGTTTAAAAATAAAATACCTAGGACATTTTGTTGGCGCATCGACGAAATATTAAAACATAAGTTTATCTTTCTGCTTTATTTAAGCTACAATTTATTTGTATTTGTAAATATGTAATTACAAACTAGTCAAGTAAAAATATGTACATACATTTTGAATTAATATATAAAACTTTAAATATAATACTAAATATAAAATACAGAATTATTTAATTTATTTTTCCTTAGTCCATCTTAAATGTAGGGCTAAGAAGCTAAACTTTCTACTGGTGTCGCTATCGTGGTTGTAGTTACTATTGAGGTTGAGTTAACATCCTTACTATCCTGTTGTTGCTGCTCCTCCGCTGGTGGTTCCTGTGCTGCTGTTAGAGTATTTAATGGGGGATCTGTCTCTTCGGATTTCGTAGAATCTGTGGATACAGTGGTAGTAGTCTTTCTATTTATATTGCCCCGTACATAGTTATCTTCGTTAAACCAATCCTTGTGTGACTCCAAGTAACTAAAATTCAAAATGTTGACAGCATGTTAAGATTGGATGGAAGAATTTGCAATGGCTTGTTAGTTGGAAAATTTGTTGGGGTTTATTTTTATTTGAGATGCAAGGAAATGTTATTAATTGTTAATATTTTTTAACACAAAATTTATGAATTTGAACATAAAACACTTGAAATTGACACTTGACACAAAAACAATATGAAGTTAGTAATTTTAAAGAAAAAAATATAACAAGCAATTAGTAGTAATATAAGAAATAGTTAAAAAGTTAAATTATTATTTAAACTAAAAAAGCATTATATATGTATTTAGCAACCTTCACCATAGAATACTGAATATACAGCAAACATAATTTTAATACAATAAATAATTGAAATATAGACAAATGAATTTAAAAAAAAACTTTAAATTGACCTATTGCTAGAATCTTGTAAGTGAATAAATAAAATTAAAACTTTTTTAAATCCTGGTGGAAACACTTTATTGTTTAAATAATTTTTTAATCAATCGAAATATATTTGTATGAATTCTGATCAATGAAAAATCAAAATTGAGAGATAATCCTTGAAAATCCGACATTAATTCAATGTTTGAATGCGATAATAAATAAGTACTGTAACGACATAAAATGATTCAAGCCAACCTTAAACATAGATAGATTGTATACAAAATGTGTATACGTGAGGTTTTCCAAACTATTGCGTTATTAAATATCCAAACCATAGTGAAAAGCAGTATGAGTATTCATTTTTTACGACAATTATGGCTGATGTAACACACAGCTGTGTGCAACTAATTAATCGATAACTGTCGACATATGTTTGATATTCTGTAACTTGGATTGACGTTGATGTGTTGTGTAGTTAAAAAAAAATTAAAAAAAAAGTAGTCAATATAGATATAATTAAAAAATATTAAAAATAAATAAAATTACAAACACAAAGCAATTCGAAAAACTGGTGAAAGAACTGGAAAAAATCTGGCTTAAGTCGGTTTTAGTGGCATTTTTCTAATCACTTCTAAAATTTTATCACTAATAGAGTTTTATATTTTAATTAAAATAAAAAAAAATTTGTCGGCCACCCCTATTTTCGAGTGGGCGGAGCACTGCAGAGTCGAAACGGTGAGCATTAAATAAATCCCTTTATTTGTACCTTAGTGTTTAATACTAATTCCTTTGTGTTTTATTTCTTTTCTTTATTCCTACATCAACTTATTAGTTTATAATCACATTTATAATCATTTATTACTAATTTGTGGTGAAATTTGTTTGAATAGTTTCAAAATTCAAACATTTATGATCGTTAAACTCCTATTTCGGGAGAACATTTGTATGGGGGCCAGGTGAAATAATGGACCGATTTCCACCAGTTTCAATCCCATCCGTCATTGGCCCGAAAAATATCACGTACCAAATTTTATTGAAATATCTTCAAAATTGCGACCTGTACTCTGCGCACAAGCTTTACATGGACAGCCCGCCAGCCAGACGGACGGACATCGTTAAATCGACTCAGGGAGTGATTCTGAGTCGATCGGTATACTTTAAGGTGTTTGTTGCACCAATATTTATGGGCGTTACCACTATTGTGGTGTAGGGTATAAATACAAGAAATTTTTACTGTGCGAAGCTGGTGTTCTGTATACCACAGAGGAGAAAATCTCTTCTTTAACATACATATTAAAAAGTCGACGACGCCAAACAGAGTAAGGTTCAATATAATAATAATGAATATTGCTTAACATGGGTGAAAGCAAATCCTGTGATGTCAGTACTCGAAAGATTATTGTATAAATGCATCAGGATGAAAACACTTATCGGGAAATCGCAACAGCCTTGAATGTTTCAAAAACAATGATTTTTCAAGGAAAGCATTCACATTCAGAGAGCATTCGAAGATGGCCGGTAAAAGAAGAACCCGTATTACGACGGTTCGTGAAGAAAAAAAATCCGCATAAATCAGCAATGAGATTCAGATTGCAGTATTTAGCCAAAATGAGGCAAACCCGTCTGTAGATACAGTAAAACGTCGATTGCGAGAAGTTGGACTGTTTGGAAGAATTTCATGAAAAAAGACATTATTGTCTGAACGTAACCGAAAGAAGAGACTCGAATACAAAAAGAAGTACCTCCATTGGACGGATGTAGAATGGCAAAGAGTATTATTTTCGGACAAAACAAAAATCAATAGGGTCTCTTCAGATGGAAAAAATATGTTCGCCGGCCAAAGTTGAAAGAATTTGATCCAAAGTACACCCGCTTCACTTTAAAGCATGGAGGAAGTTCTATAGTGCTTTGGGGTGCTAAGACGTATTGTGGTGTTGGGCTGCTGCCAAAATTAAGGGAAATATGGATAAGTTTCAGTATGCAAGAATTCTAAAGGTGCATATACAATAAGTGTTTTTTACATTGTATATGTCAAATTTTACATAACGGAGTAAAAACATGTAGTTGGTGACCTCAAAAACTTTGCTTGTGTAAAATAGACAAGCAAAAACATAAGACAAAATTTCAATTAGAACATGTTCTATTTTCTTGTGTTCAAACACATGTTTTCAAATGTATATGCCAGGCGAAAAGAATTGTCGACGGTTAAATATCTGCGCTATCATTAGCCGACCGTATGAAGAATTTGCATAGTTGATAAATTAAATATTTTTTTATCCCATTTTGATAATTTAATAACAATGATATAAATTATTTAAAAATTTTTGATACAAGCTCTACATCTTGTATATTAAACAAGTAAGAGTGCTATATTCGGCGTGCCGAATCTTAAATACCCTCCACCTAAACGTAATAAGAAATACAAAAACTACACTGGTTATAGGACTAGAATATCCTTATTCTGTGTTTTCTATTCAGCCTTAGTGCAAATTTAATTATTATTTTATATATTGTTTAAAAGACAATTTTACGACCAACATAATTTATGTTAAATATTTTGAAATTTTGTCTAATTTTCACCATTTTTAATTGATTTAATTACCAATTCTTACCATAATTTACAGAGTTTGTCTGATGTTCATAATAATCGTGAGTGTAATTTAACAAACAGAGTATAAAAAAGGGGAACAATTCGGTTTTAGTGACTTTGCTCAAAAAAAAAAAAAAAAAAAACTTCATCAAATAGGACTTTTAGAGATGCTAGCAAAAAAAAAATTTGTTATCGGTCACGCCTATTCTCGAGGGGGCGGGCCCGTAAAGTTGAAAATATATAGGCCTATATCTCGTGAACTACTGGGTGTATGATAATTTGTAATACATTAAATAAAAGGTATTAAAAATATCTTTCCAACGATATGTATCATGATTATAAAATATGGACCGAATATGGGTTAAATCTGAAAAGAATAGTTTTTGACCCGAATTTTTTTGTTTTTTTGGAAATTTTTATATGGCAGCTATGACAAATTATGGGCCGATCTTCTTAAATTTTGGAACAGTGATTTTCATGCATATGAGGATATTTCACGTCGAATTTCAACATAATAACGGTATATTTAAGATATATATTAGTATTAGCGTGTATTTCGGAAGTGGATTTTATATGGGGGACATAGTCAAATATGGACCGATATTCTCAAAATCCTGCAGTTTGATTTAGACATGTATGTAAATGATCCGTGTAAAATTTTGGATTGGTACCCTTATTTATAAGAGATTTATGAGTATTAAAGTGGTTTTCGGAAGAGGGCTTTGTATGGGGCATACGGTTAAAAATAGACCTAAATTCACAAAATTTTGTGGGATGATTTTTGTATAAATGTAAATGATTTGTGTAAAGTTTTGAGTCAGTACCGATATTTATACAATATATATAGGGATAAATGTCTTTTTCAGATGTGGTCCTTGTATGGGAGCTATGACCAATTCTGGGCCGACAACCATAAAATTTAGTACAACAATTTATTTGCCTATAAAGATTATTCGTGTCAAATTTTAGCCGTTTAACATTATTTATATCTGTTTTATACGTATTTAAGTGAATTTTGGAAATGGACTTTATATGGGGGCTATGGTCAAACATGGACCGAACTAAAAAAAAAATTCGTTTTGCGATTTATTTTTGCATAAAACTTATTTTTGCTGAATTTTGTCTTGATATTCCAATTTTATAGGCATTTATGTATAATGGAGCAATATTTCGGGAAGATTTTTGTATGGGGGCTATGAGAAATCATGGACCGATTCATACTATTTTCCGCACACTTTCTCCTATTATCATAAAAACAACGTATACAAAATTGCATGGCATTATCTGAAATATATTTCAAAATATTGCAATAAAATGTACAAAAAATATCAAATTTTTATGGAGGTTGTCTCACATATCGGTCCATAACTCTGGTTGGCCTAAACCGATTTTGCTGATTTTAAATAGCAAACTTCTCGAAAGCATGTCTGAAAGAATTGTTGAAGATTTGGATCTCGAAGATATCTGCGGACTTTAGAAAACTGATTTCAACATCCAGACAGACCGACGGACATGGCTTAATCGACTTCGCTATCTATAAGGATCCAGAATATATATACTTTATAGGGTCGAAAAATTATATTGTGGAGATTACAAACGGAATGACAAACTTATATAGTTGAAGGGTATAAAAACGAAAAACCTTAAATATTTTTGACGCCGGCAGTTAAGTGACGCTACCAAAAACGTTTGCAGTGGATTTAACGCATTTTTTAAAGAAACGACATGGAAATTTATGTGTGAAAAAAGAATAATACTAATATTTAAGCGTATCAGCTGTTGTAAATAATCATGGCGATGTCACGTGTAATTGTACATACAAGTTGGTGACCAAAAATTAAACCCTTATGTAAAATAACCAGTTTTGACAGACATAAAGAAAAAGATGTGAGTTGTAAACTTAAAAATACATTAGCAAAAACACGTAGTGTATATGCACCTTAAGCTAACATGGATATTTCAACAATATAACGATTGGAAGCACACGGCTCATCACCTCAAAAAATTTATTCAAATATTCCTGCTAGTTTTCTTTTTATGGAGCTTTTGAAACAAAAATAAATGCACTGGATAAAATAAGCTATGAGCCACTGTATGTCGAATTGTTAATATTGTAAACTAAAAAACTTTTGTTCATTTGATTACAACTATTTATTTCATTTGATTACAACTATTTATTTCGAATATTTAGATATTATTTTCGATTCTTACACTAGGGAAAGAACTTTCGGGTGATACAGCTGAGTTGCTCAGTTGACAATCTTTGACCGAGTGTAACTTGAGTCGTTTCGGAGTTAAAATCTAATTGCCCTGATTTGTAATGTAACACAGTTAAAATTTTAAGGAATAATAAAAATCCTTTTATAAATGAACTTAGTTGCTTCCATTCTAATGTGTATTCATTTTTCTATTATCTTTTCTAATATTTTCTGCATTATTACCCTGCCTTTACACATGCAAGTACTTGCATGCGAGTGCTGTGCACGTATTATATACGAAAACTTATTCGAAAAACTCGACTAGCTCTGCAAGTGAAAAAATGTGAGTGTATTAGTAAAAAATGTGAGTGTATTGAGTTTTTCGAACTTGCACTTGCATGTGTAAATGTTGGGTTAAGTCGCATATTTTTGTATACATATGAAATTCTTAGTCTAGTTTAAGCAATTATCTCCATCCAAGGGAATCTAAGGTAAATTGTAAATTATCATAACCAACATATTATGTATCTTGCAACATAAAAAGATAATTACACAGAAAATATAAAGTAATTACGTTTATAGTTAAATAATTTATTTTTTTAACAGCAATAACTGTCAGTTAAAAACCAAATAACAACTCACAATTAATTATTATACAACACAGCCCTTAACGCTCTATAAGTATTTATAATAAGCGAATTATTTGGCAATAATTCTATAGATATTAATTCATGTGGAATCGGATCCATAAACAAATTGCCAAACACTATATTAAAAAAATATAGCAAAATTAAATTCAAAACACAAATAAAAGAAAAACTTTTAACCATTTTTTTTTTAAGTTTTGCCTAATGTTAATCTAGTAATTATATTTACGTGGTACTTTGAAGACTAAATTATAGAAACAAAAAACTTTTTTTACTGCGTAAAACAAATTATGAGGAATGTTTAAAAAATTAAAGTAAATAAAATAAGGCAAAATAGTTTAAACAGGTGTTATAGCATAATTTTATATAATGAGAATGATTATATACAAACACGAAAAAAAACACATGCATAAACTTACTTGGTAAATGTATCTAAATGTTGCAAAAGTACTTTTAACTTTTCATCAGTCATAGAAGAAGCATTTAAAAATTCTGGTAATTTAACTAAATATGCAAAATATGTAACAATTAAATCTTTATTCAAAATGTATGCTTTATATGTATGCAAAACCCACCTAATAACCTGGCTAAATGGGGAGCGCCAAATATCATGGCCGGTGCTGGTACAGCATTTGTGGGTAGCAGACGCCAAGATAAAACATTTTGTAGGAAATCACGAATTTGTGGAGAAATGGGTGGTAGAGATTTTAAATAATTCAAATGTGACATTGGTATATTGGAGTGCAGAGGTGTAGAGGCGCCCGAACTGGTGCTGGCTATACTTGATAAACAATTCTCTAAAGTTAGATCACAATCATCACTACGATGTGAACGTAATTTTCTACGTTGTGGTTGATCTTCTTGTGTGCTGTTGCAGGAAGCAATCGCACTATTTGCTGTTGTGGCTGCATTAGTGTTTGTATTTTCGCACAAACTGTTTAGGGTAAGACTAGGCGTTGCAGTTGTTACATTTGGAGTTTCAATTACAATTTCCGGTGCTGTTGTGGCTGCAGCTGTAGCAGTAGTAACATTTGTTTCCGTAGTATCCGTTTTAGTATTGAACCATTCCATACTAAATGCTGGCGTTGCTACATATGTAAATGTTTTTAAATTCTCTTCGGAGAGGTATGACAAGGCATAGTCCTCCTCTTCTTTGTAGAGTAGATAATCGGTTATGGTGAAATCAAAATATATTCTGATGCCATCAGCCACCTCTTTAAGTAAACTAATTCTGAAATTTATTTGTATAAATTAAAATACTTAACAAATGAAATACAATAAGTATAATAAGTTAATGTGGGGCAAACTGGAATGATATAAGCGGTAACACCAGAATATCTTTACATGGGGGGAATTTGAGATTGGGAAATAAATCCTGTATTTATTTATGACTACTAGACCTTTACATTAAACATTTTTCTAAATGATTGTTCTATGATAATTTGAAAATAGTTTAATAAAAAACATAAAACCAGCTTTTAATAACCCAGATATACTGTGAGCGTCAATATAAAGTAAACACCTAATATTAAAAAAAAATGTTGTATTATATATACTTCAAATTTAAAACAAAATATATTTAATTTAAAACAAAATTATTATAATTCTTAAGTACCTTAAGCAAAATATAACTCATTAACAAAAACTAGAAAAATAAGGAATAAAAATAATTCAATTTTAAAGGAAAAGTACGAGATTTTTGACGCCAAAATAAAATAAACAGGTATGTATGTAAATTAAAATTATGTAAAACATTGTATTTAATATTTTACTAGCTGACCGCCCCGACCCGGCTTCGCTCGGAATTTTTTAATTTTTTTTTTGCAAACCATCTCCTGAAAATTTTGAATAGAATAAAAAAAAATCAGCCAAATCGCTCCAGCCGTTGTTCTCACATGATGCCATTACATACATGGAACATTTCATTTTTTATATATGTATATAGATAAATAGAAGATAGATTTGTAGGCCTTTTGCCTTTTAGACATAGAATCAACGAGTTTTTTTTTTTTTTGTGAAATCAGGCGAAATTTTGTTTCATTCATCCTGTATTGCTGCAAGAAATATTTCTTTGAGTAATTTTTTGTCAAGATATTCCCACAGGTGCTCAATTGGATTGAAGTCTGGGGACTGCGGAGGATGATCTAAAGTTTTTGGACAATGATTGAGCAACCACTCTTTCACAATTTTAAAGGTATGCTTAGGTTTATTATGCTAATGGAAAATTCTGCGCTAGTTCTAATTTCTCTACACTAGGGGCTATATTGTTTTTAAAATTTTGAGATCTTGCTTTTCCATGGTAGATTCTATAAATGCGAGATTAACGATCCCTGATGCCGACATACAACCCCAGACCATTACTGAGCCGCTGCCATGTATCTCAAACCTACTTCTATCGGTGTAAAAAATGATATTCCAAAATATGTGAGTTTCGTTTATATACTTATACAATTTTTTTTTTTGAGAAATTTAAACATTTATTTTAGCATGGCATTCTACAAGTTTTCGTAAAATTTTCAGCTATTTTTACAGCACTAGATGTTGGGTTTGCTCTTACTTCCCTTACTATAGTTCTTACTCCAGTTTTTAGAAGATGTTTGGTCGTTTTGCACCAAATAAATTTTTTACGAAATTGTGTTTAGTATACAAGTCTATAAATTTTTTCGCGGTGAACCCAGGCGATGATGGATTTGTATGCGTTGAAACTGTCAAATCAAATGAAGGCGTATTTAAAAAAGCAATTACCAAATTATGTGAACATCCTCTTGAACATTAAAAACTAATTTTGAAAGTCAAACTTTCAATAGGGGCCAATTGTAATGAATTTGTTTCGAAGTAAAATAACCCTACAAGGAACTAGTTGTTTGTTATATCGCATATTTTGTGTCACCAACAAAAGTAAGCTGTCATATTATGTGTGTTGTTTATCACAATTTAATATTACTGTATGTGGTTGTTGTAAATTGTAAATTGCTAAAAACTGTTCGATCTCATATGCCAAAAAAAAAAACGATTTTACCTATTTCACGCAGGGATATTTGTCTTCCCACTACTTATGGCCGAATTCACAGTCTTTAGTTAGGTAATAATAAAAGCTTAACTAATGATTCTTTATTCGCAATTCTTAGTTTGCCATAAGAATAACAAGTAATAGTTAAACAATAGTTAGTATTTTAGTTTACCAATGGTTAACTAATGACTGAGAATTCGGCCATTAATGTCACAACTTAATCATTTTAATGATAAATTATAAAACTTGCAATTATTATTGAACTTTAAGCAAACAGAAATTAATAAAACTGCCAATACTTTTGGAATCACAGGTTTTTTGCATAATGATGATATTTTCACGCGTAAAGTTGGTCTATTTTAACAATAAATCAATTAAATTAGTATACGCTTTTGTTTTTGTTTCCTTTATTTTGACGTTCACTGTATAGCTTAAATTGTGAGGAATATTAACCCAGGAAATACTGTTTCTAATTAAGGCATGATTAATAACAAATTGACAAAACATAACAATATAAAACACAACATAAAATTATGTTTGAATCAACTTACGTATTTATCATTTTATCAACATCCTTTTCCTTTTTATCCGCCGTACGTTGTTGTGCTGTACGCCGTCTAGTAGTACCACCTTCGGTTTGATTATTCGTAAAGACCATCTTTAAAGCGGTTTGTTTGACAAAATTCTCTAGAATAGCAACAATCGGAATGCGTGAGGGCAAGACATGCTGTTTACCATATTTAACAATCATATCATGATCATATTCCAAATATTGCCGCAAACGCTCACTAATACGTAACATAACACGATCTTCGTCATGAAAACTTTCCACCGAACTGCAACACGAATCGGTTTCGCAATCTAAATTAAGAAAAATTCGTAAATTCACATGATTTAGACAACAATGTCTTGAGAATACTTATTTATAAATTATACTTTTAGGCATTTAGTTCAAATGGTTTTCGTCAACGATTTTTATTAAATAGCAAGAAAAGCGTTAGACCGTTATCACGGTTTTCACTAAACTGCAATAATAATGTTGCTACCACATACATACATAAATAAATACAATACCTGCTCTGTTATATTTGCATGTACTCGTAGTTAGTTAGTGTATGTTGTAAGGGTGACACAGATACGATTTGAAGTTGTGAACAATTTCATATTATTTTGTTATTTTCAATTTTTTTTTTAGATATTTGTGCGCACATTGACCTACATTTAACAAACATAAGCATATATATACAGACATAGGAACAGACAGACATACATATGTACATACGTGAATTCTATGCAAAAAGTTCATTGCACTATGTTTATATAGTTTATATGTTTTTGATAGAAAAAATATGTATGTATATATGTAGTTTAGTTATAGACATGTATTAAAAACAATACCACCCACATTTGTTGGTTTATGCAAACCACGTTTTACACATGACAATTGCACAATGTATGAATTTTAGTTTCCGTTCTTCTGTCTCTAAGTAATCAACATTATTTCTAAATCATATTTACCGTCCTTCATGGAACAGTTTTCATTTTTCTCAAATGTACTGCCCGAGCTACTAATATTATCATCCGACAAACCGCGAGGTCGCAATTTATTTGGCGATGTGCTGGCATCGGCTGAATCCTCCGAATTGATTGCAGCCGATTTACGCGAGCGTTTCTTATTCTTAGTATGCTCCTTACGATACAAATAAGCTCCCCTAAAACAACAATGTGTTACTAGTTTAATGTTATATTGTTGAGTTTGGAAATTTTCATTTTAATTTAGGATTTAAAATTTACTTACAATTGTAATTGTGCTTTCTCCGCCAAATCACGCTGCAATTGTCTATTTTCTTCAGTATCTTTTAATACAAAATCTGCACTCACTTTTCGATCCCAGGAGCTACTCCAGCCTTGAAAATGTATTTTGTATTGTATATGTTTGCGACCTCGCTTATCCTTGTTTTCATAAGTTCCTAATATCTTTAAGAACAAATTAAAATAAAAATGTAAAGCACAAGATTTTTTAAAACAAGATGAAAATAATAATAATTAACAAGTCAAATATTGTTGACTACGAAAGGTGTGATGTACATACATATACCTATGTATGTAAAGCAAGTAAATAAAAGCGTAGGTAAAATAGTTTTTAAAAACACGAAAAAAAAATTTAATCATGGTTCGAATAGGACAGACTACATAATTTAAGATGTCACCGGAAGATTCATGTAAACACCCAACAGTTGGAGACTCTCCCGAAGGATTTCCGACCGGACTTAGGCATATAAAAGTGAGCATATGATTGCAGCTTGTATATGACAGCTTTATAGTGAAGCCACATATTCCGAGGTAGCAGCATATCGTTTGAATATAGTACTTCTGCCGTTAGAAGACACCAAGAAGATACTGCCACGTAAAACAGCACTCGTTTTGGAACAATGAAAATCAGGATGGAGCAATATAACTTCTGGTATCACAGGACCGTGGTATCACCAACTTATACCCACCATGTAGTTCAAAATTTCTTGCAAAAAATGTTCCTGTATAAAAAATTTTAAATATCCAGCACAATTTGGGAACACAAAGAGACCAACTAAGTGGAGCCAAGTGACCTGTACATTTGGATGACTGCCTGTCAAACTAAACTAACAAAATCTACTGGTATAAAACCCCACGACATATCCTATTTGAAGGCATTATCGCTGGTTTTATCTATTAACAGACTGTAGACCTCAAGAACACCAAAGTAAATTTATTATGATCACAATATGTAATGTTTAAGTAAAAATAAGTATTTCACTAAGATCTTAGTTTTAAAATAAGAATTTGTTTGGCACTCCACAGTGTAATCATACGTCTTAGCAAAAACATTTGCATGCACTGGTCAGTATTCGTTTTAAAACTTTGAAGCATATAAATGTATCATGTGGGAGGTTTTCCTAAAAATATTTCTGTCTACTATCACGTCTTTTGTCTTTTACCTTGGAATCATATAAAACTTTTGCTTTCGAAGGATCTGGTTCATAACACAATACTTTCTCTCCCTTCTCAAAATAACGGGACTTTGGACCACGCGTTGAAACCATTACTTTTCATATAAATTTAATTAAACATAATACGTGATTAGAACTAACAAAAACTATATAAAAAATATATAATTAAACCGCCAAAAATTCACCAAACTTCAAGAAATTTCAATTAAATTACACCAAAAAACCGACATGATAAAAAAATAGAAAAAAATAATCAGCTGCCATCAATAGGGTGGCACAGATATTATTTATACTAAAAAGCAAGGCCTTCGAAGCAATGCAAATCAAGTGGAGCTGCCGGTAGAAGTTTAAGCTAGATTTACACGATTGAAATTTTCTTCAAAATGCTTCAAACTCGTGTAAACTATTAATAACTATTAAATAAATAAATTTTGAAGAATTTTTGCTGTTTAAAAATAAATCTAGCTTTACGCTTTGACAACATTTTGAAAATGAACTCTCACTGTCCTGTGTAAACAGTAATGGTACTTGCAAATACATAATTCGAGTTTTTCGAATAAGTTTTCGTATAGAATCGTACATAGCACTCGCATGCAAGTACTAGCATGTGTAAAGGCAGGGTTAATTATTTCGCTGTGAAAAAATAATATCGCCAGATACATTTCATATGTTGTTCACAAAATGAACAGATGAACTACTTCTGCAACATCTTTTCATGAAAATTTGATGTGTTTTTTTAACATGTATTTGGCTACAGGTTGATTCAAATATTTTTTGACATCCTTAAGTTATGCTGTAGAAATTTTCTTTAAAAAACACATTGCCTGCTTTTAGGATGACAAATTTTCAATGGCCTTGAAATTTTTCGAATAACGGTATTTGTGGTGAATTTATAAAAACTCACCACTATTTTTATACTCACCACGATTTTTTCACCACCTTTCTTAAATTCACCACATGACAGAAAAAGATTTTTCTGTACAGGAGGGTCGGTCGAGGGGAAGAATCCCCTCAATTCCGTAAGTCCGACCGTAATATCTTTACCTTCGTCGTCGTCGTCCATTTTGCATTGTTTGTGCGGGTGTTGGTTGTTGCGGTTTGAAAAACATCCCTGGATGTTCTATTTATGCAAACTTTTTTAGAAAATAGAATATGGGTTTTTGTGGTTCTATTTTTAGACAAAAGGCAACAACACATCAAAAATCCGCAATTGAAACTTAGATGGCGCTAAATGTTGTGTTTTTTTTAGCTATTTTTGTGGAATCGAACAAACAACAAGAAGCTGCCAGATTTTGTGAATTTGAAAACCGGGTTTTTTTTTTATTTATAATCCAACTTTAAAAAAAAGAATGAATTATTTGCAAAAATTTTTTCACAAAAAAAGGTGCGTGCACCTTCTCTTTTTACTGAAGGTAGGTAGTACAACTTGAAAAAATTTTTTATTTGGATATTTTCTTGGCTGGGAGAAAAAATAAATCAAAAAAATAAGTTTGGGGATTTTAGGGGAAGACAAATCCAAAATTGGGGATAAGCTCTAAAAAAATACTGGTAGCACTGCAATATTAGAAACTTTTAATCATGGTGAAATAACTCTACAAGGTGGTGTTGAAACGCCAGCTGTTTTTTTTTTAGTCATGTTCGTTATGTCAAACTTTATATACATATGTACGTATGTATGCTCAAGTTGTGTTAAAAAAATAGCAAACGTATCAAGTTATACAAAAAAAGTGAAAAAAATAGTTGTACATAAATTAAATGTTTCATAAATTAACAAATTTATAAATTATTTTTATTTTCACCTTGAAATTAAAAAAAATTGTATGTATGTATGTATATATGTAATTATTTTTCCTGCAAAAATGTTTGTAAACAATAACCAGTTGTTTTTGACATTACAAACATGAAAGCAAAAACAAAAATACCATGTTGTTTCTGTTGCTTTTGTATTGTTGTAATATTGCCATCACCTTGTAGAATTATTTCACCATGCTTTAAATAAAACAATTTTTATAATACAGTTTAAGAGCCACCTTTGTGCATATACATACAACACTGTGTGGGCATTAATCATGTTTAACATTTTTCCTAATTTATTTTAATTTATAGCAATTCTCTTTAAACAGAAATATAAACTTATAACAAGTATTATTTTTATTTAATTTAATATAAATGTTTAAAGTAATTATAATCCAATTATATATTTGTGCTCCTTGTATCTTAATAAACAACCACATGATGTTATTTAAGGCCTACGGAAGTGATGGTAGTTTGTTCCAGAACATTCTAGTATTTTCCCTTATTTTCGATTTTAGTATAAATTCACTGCATGACTGCCAACCGGCATCAGTCTTGAACGAAAAATTGTGCAAATAACACCAGGAATTCCATACGGGTGGAAGTCTAAGCGTTTAATTTTCTAAGTATAAAAAAGTCAAAGAAAATATATTGTGCTTGATTAATTGCAATTGCTAAAAATTAATTGCATATAAATTTTATATTTCTGTGAAAAAAAAAAAAAACACCAAGGTAAGTTTTCAATATTTTGTTCAAAAATGTTAATAAAGCGTTCTTATGTTTTAAATCTATGAGTAAATTATTGTGAAAAAACGTGTTTTTTTTTTCTTTTGTTAAAAAGTGAAATGGGAACGAACATGTAATTTGATAAAAAATTCTTATTTATTTGAATTATACCATGTAGTAATATTTTCTATATAGAAAAATCGATTCCTCTAAATAAAATATATACCTATATGTAATTCTTTTGTGACCATGACATTTTAAAAAAATATATAGTGTAAATAATATGCAAATAGAAAGAAAATTCTGTCATGCGCTTGTTTTTCTTAAAAAATTGTTATATTCTTTTAACATGGATTTATAAAGAAGAATATAACTTCTTCAGTTTTTTTAAACGCCCTTAATCGATATTTGATTATTTAACAAAAAATAAGTATGTAAATGTAGCCCGAAGAAAATGGCGTCGCTCTTAGAAACCCACTCACCCCATCAGAAAATTTTAGAAATTTCTTTCATGAGAATTTTCTTCTCGAATAATTGATTAACCCTCAACGAATCAGTTTTGGAAATACACTTTAATGCATTTATAATCTAATTTTTAAAATTTTTGTTTTAAGATTCTCTTCAGTAGCCCAATATCTTTATATTTTATGCGATAAAAGTTTTTCAATACAGAAATACATATTACGAAAAAATTGACTTCTAAAACTCGGTCGTTTTTATATTGATTTCCATCACATGCATGATTAACTTTTTAACTATTATTTCTTTACAATTTTCTTTTTTGCTCTTCTAATTTTAGATGCCAGAAGAAGTTGAAACTTTTGCTTTCCAAGCTGAAATTGCTCAGCTTATGTCACTGATCATTAACACTTTCTATTCCAACAAAGAAATTTTCTTGCGTGAATTGATCTCCAATGCTTCTGATGCTTTGGATAAAATACGTTATGAATCATTGACAGATCCCACCAAATTGGACTCTGGCAAAGATCTCTACATCAAATTGATCCCCAACAAAGAGGCCGGTACATTGACCCTCATTGATACTGGTATTGGTATGACTAAATCCGATTTAGTCAACAACTTGGGTACCATTGCCAAATCAGGCACTAAGGCTTTCATGGAAGCGTTGCAGGCCGGCGCTGATATTTCTATGATTGGTCAATTTGGTGTAGGTTTCTACTCTGCTTACTTGGTTGCCGATAGAGTGACCGTAACATCCAAACACAACGATGATGAACAATATGTTTGGGAATCATCGGCTGGCGGTTCATTCACTGTCAAGGCCGACAACTCTGAGCCTTTGGGTCGCGGTACTAAGATTGTTTTGTACATTAAGGAAGATCAAACTGATTACTTGGAGGAGACCAAGATTAAAGAGATTGTCAACAAGCACTCTCAATTCATTGGATACCCCATTAAGTTGTTGGTCCAAAAGGAACGCGACCAAGAGGTCAGTGACGATGAGGCCGATGAAGATAAGAAAGACGAAGAGAAGAAAGATATGGATACTGATGAGCCCAAGATCGAAGATGTCGGTGAGGATGAAGATGACGACAAGAAGGACAAAGATGCCAAAAAAAAGAAGACCATCAAGGTTGCCTACACTGAAGATGAAGAATTGAACAAAACCAAGCCCATCTGGACCCGTAATCCCGATGATATTTCCCAAGCTGAATACGGTGAATTCTACAAATCCCTCACCAATGACTGGGAAGACCATTTGGCTGTCAAGCACTTCTCCGTTGAAGGTCAACTTGAATTCCGTGCCCTCCTTTTCATTCCTCGCCGCACTCCATTCGATCTCTTCGAAAACCAAAAGAAACGCAACAACATTAAGTTGTACGTTCGCCGTGTCTTCATCATGGACAACTGCGAAGATCTCATTCCCGAATACTTGAACTTCATGAAGGGTGTTGTCGACTCTGAAGATTTGCCATTGAACATTTCTCGTGAAATGTTGCAACAAAACAAAGTCTTGAAGGTCATCCGCAAGAATTTGGTTAAGAAGACCATGGAATTAATTGAAGAGCTCACCGAAGACAAAGAAATGTACAAGAAGTTCTACGATCAATTCAGCAAGAACTTGAAATTGGGTGTTCACGAAGATACCAACAACCGCGCCAAATTGGCCGATTTCTTGCGTTTCCACACGTCTGCTTCTGGTGATGATGCCTGCTCTTTGGCCGACTACGTATCCCGCATGAAGGAGAACCAAAAACACGTGTACTTCATCACTGGTGAATCAAAGGATCAAGTTGCCAACTCTGCCTTCGTTGAACGTGTCAAGGCTCGTGGCTTTGAAGTAGTGTACATGACTGAACCCATTGATGAATACGTCATCCAACACTTGAAGGAATACAAGGGCAAACAATTGGTTTCTGTCACCAAAGAAGGTTTGGAATTGCCTGAAAATGAGGATGAAAAGAAAAAGTTTGAAGAAGACAAAGCCAAATTCGAGAACCTTTGCAAATTGATGAAATCCATTTTGGACAACAAAGTTGACAAGGTTGTTGTGTCAAACCGCTTGGTTGAATCACCTTGTTGTATCGTCACCTCCCAGTTCGGTTGGTCCGCTAACATGGAACGTATTATGAAAGCTCAAGCTTTGCGTGACACCTCCACCATGGGCTACATGGCCGGCAAGAAACACTTGGAAATCAATCCCGAACATGCCATCATCGAGACTTTGCGCCAAAAGGCCGATGCCGATAAGAACGACAAGGCTGTTAAAGATTTGGTAATTTTGTTGTTCGAAACCTCCCTCTTATCATCTGGTTTCTCTTTGCAAAGTCCTCAAACTCATGCTTGCCGCATCTACCGTATGATCAAACTTGGTCTCGGCATCGATGAGGATGAGCCCATGACCACCGAGGAAGCCGCAAGTGCTGGTGATGCTCCTCCATTGGTTGATGATACCGAAGATGCTTCCCACATGGAAGAAGTAGATTAAACGCTTAGTAATGCAAGAACATTTAGCGTAATAAGTAATTTTTAAGTTAACACACACACACAAACTATCGTCAATACCCCCACCTCTTGACAAGCAAGCATTAGTGGGTGGGGGGACGTTTGACTTAACAACACCCTACAAATTTGTTTGTCGCGTTGTAAGCGGTAAACCTCGCCATCATTCATCATTAACTCATCAAATTAAAACTCCATTTTATAATTTTATTGTTTTAAGAAGCAGTTGTAAGGTTTAATTTAAAGCAGAAATTCCAAGCCTCCAGTCATAGCTTATCTTTATAAAAAATTTTATATTTTATTTTTTTTACTTTATTCCCATCAATGTATGTGTAGTTTTAAATGGTTACATTACACATTCTAATTTGCTAATTGTAATTTTGTTAAGTGTTCCATTTTTACACTATATGTATCATAATTATATTTAAACATGGACAAACTATATTGTTAATTTCATTAATGGTGTAATTTGTTGCCGATGAATATAACTTAAAAAAAAAAAAAAAATTTAATGTAAAAATAAACAAATGAAATGTTTAACAACTTAAATGTATTTTGTAGTTTTCATTGTAAAAAAGGGTCGTGGGTGGGATTCAGTCGATTAAAAAGCGAAAACGATTCTTGAAATTTTAACTGCACTGCATTTTTACAATTCGCAGCTGGAATGAAAATGAGTAGGGTCCGGATACGGAAAATAATAGATTTTTGGCATTAATAGAGTGGTTATAGATTCCGGCCGAATATTCGGATTAGTCCATAAATTGAACGAAACCCGAATCTTTTCAAAAGGAAAATGCAAACATTTTTTAAATGCATACAATGTAAAAAGTATTTAAATTTAAACGATTTACTTTTCGAAACAAGTTACCAAATAACCCCCCAGATTATGAAATTTTAAAGCAGAAACACGTTTTGAATTTATTTAATAGAAGACGAAAACTTATATTTTATTATAAAATATCGTTCTCTATGAAAACATCATTTTAAGATTTTTGTATTTACCGAGTTATAAACGATAAACTTTTGGTACTTAATTTAGAAAAATAGAAGTATTTACGGAGTTATAAACGTTTTATACCTATTAAGAAAAAATGATTTTAAAGTAGATGTGTATTTAGAATTTATGGTTTAGTGTTAATCAATTGTATGATATTATACATACCTATACCATATTATTATTGTACAAGTTAAAGAAGTATTTTTCTATTATACCTACCCATTTTATTTAGATTCATTACACTATTTATTTGCAGTTTGATTTATATAAACTAAAATAGAACAAGCTAAATTATTAAAATATAAACTTTTCGATGATCTTTGTTTTTTATACGTATAAAAAATATTTACGGCATTTTTAATAAAAAAAATTACTAGGTACCTATAACATATCGTACAAAAGGGTCACAACTCAAAATACTACAATTTTCAGGATAGACTTCACTTCATCGTGCACAAGCAACACACTTAACATAAAAATAAACATAACTGTATTTTTCCAGTTAAAGAAGAAAGTGATGTGAAAGAAATTTTTGCAATAGTTAGAGATTAATTTATGGAAGTCAGTTTTGGAAAATTTTAAGTTGTAACCTTTTTGTATTTAGGGTGCGATGTACATAACTTAATAATTTTTTATGTATTATTCAATTTCTTTGAGTATGTATTCCTTAACTGTTTCTGGTGTTGAGACTCCTTTACTGACCATTACAATCTTATGCCGTGATCGTGAGCCTTTATCTAAAGAAACATCACTTTTCCTAAGATTTAGTACCTTTGAAAGGTACTTGACCAATTCTGCATTTGCTTCACCCTCAGATGGTGGTGCGGCAATTTGTACACCAACACCTTCAGTGGATATATCTGTTATACCATTATGTTTTGCTCCCGGCTTTGCTAATATTCTTATAGTAATATTGCCGCTTTTGTCCAATTGAATAGGTTCATCATTGTCGCTTTGTACAGCTACATGTTGTGCTGTAGATGTTGCGTTGGACTTTTTATTTTTACCTTTTGACATTGTGTAAGCAGAGATTTGAAAAAATCTTCGCATATAAATGCTTTTAAAATTATTATTTATTTAATTTTTAGTGTTTAATATTTATTTATACAAAATTTGTTTTTTTTTAATGATGAACATATGTAATTAGTTTGAGGTTCACTGATTCAGCAACAGCTGCCACACCAAATACATGTTTGGAATTGAAAAAATGCGATTTTTATTACCAGTTTTGTGACTCAATAATTATGACTTAACGTATCCCGTATTAAAAAAAAAAAAAAATACAAAATTTTCGAATTTTATCGATTTCACTTACGAAAAAAATGTTTTTTTTTCATGAAATGTAATATAATATATTTCTGTTTACCTTGTAAAAATGTTGTTAAAATCGCTATATTCAGCAAAAAAATTTTTAAAAGACAACACTGGTGATTACCATCATTCATCAGCAACTACCAACAATAACTGCATCACAAATTATTAAACATATACAATTTTATAAATAAAAAGTTATTTATTTTATTTAAGTTTTATAACATAAAACAGACAACACAATGTACAACGGCGAATGTATAGCAATTAAAGATATTAAACCCGGACTAAAAAATATCAATGTTATATTTATTGTACTAGAAATAGGAACCGCCACAGTAACCAAGGAAAATCGTGAAGTTCGAAATTTTAAAGTTGGCGATCATACAGCCTGCATTAATGTTAGTATATGGGATGAACCTGGAAAGCTGATAGCTCCGGGGGATATAATCAAATTAACCAAAGGCTACGCATCAATTTGGCGTCACTGCTTAACTTTGTACTCTGGTAAAAATGGTGAAGTGTATAAGGTAGGAGAATTTTGCATGACCTTTAATGAGGCAATCAATATGAGTGAACCTAAGAGACCAGATCAGCAGCAAGTTGGTGTTGTGACTGGTCCAATAACACAAGCCGGTGTTGGCGGGGGCATGATCTTAAGTTCAGCTCAAATGCCGACGGGCACAGTTTGTGGTGCAGCACCAAATGTTATTACCGGTCAAGCACAAAATTTACCGGCATGTGTTGGTGGCAATGGCAATACAACTCCCAGCGTTCAAAGATTGCAGCCACAGACCATGGGTGTGGCGGTAGTAACAGGTGGTGGTGGTGGCATTAGTACTGTTGGCGGCAGTATGCAAGCAGTGCCAAAAACAGTGACCGGAATGCAACAAGTTGGAATAATTGGTAATGGAACATCAACAAAAGCTAATACATTAGGTGTAACCGTTCCACCACCTGCGAATGTTACCACAACTCAGACGCAGGCGAAAACAAATAGAGGCGGTCGAACAAATATAACAAGAGCTAGCAATATAAAAACCGAACGAAGATGAAGTTTTACATAGTTTTAATTAAATTAAATTACATAGTTTCAAAACGTAAATTTAATATTTTTAGGTAAAAATAACTTTAATATAAGTTCAAACAATAGAGAAAACACAAATACATCATCAAATTCAAGCTTGAATAAAAGTTTAATTTATTATTAACCTTTAGTTAGATCCGCGCAACAGTCAACGATGTGCTGTGGTAACGCCACATCGCTTAATAAACCATGAACTGTACGGGGACGTACAAGTGTTACCAACGCTCCCAGTAAACATTCAGATGGATATGTTTTTACCTCTGCCGTATTATGATAGAAACCATCATTGACATATAGAACATCAATTCCATTTTTAATACTGTTGCGTAAAATTTTATTCTGCACAAATACATCCATATCTTCAGTGATCATATCAGTTAATAAATTGGTAACATCATCAGCTTAAAAAAGAAATGAAAGTACATGAGTATATCCACATTAGGAAGATCTTTTATTTTATTCGCAAAATAGAATACTCTAACCTGAATATAAAAATCTGTAATCCACTAAACTGGCTACATATACATATATGTACATATAGTTAATATTTCGAAACCACGTATGGTACTTTTATTAATAATCTATGTTTATTTTAATTTATTTTCACAATTCAGTAATATATAATAACCATTATGGATATAGATCCAATGTTAATACTTCTAATAATACAATCATGAACCGGCTACATTTCGAAATCATAGATCCACAAAAAAAAAACGCATAAAATATTAAAACTAGCAATCTTTTCAGAACTTGGTCTGAAATAACAAATTCAACATTGAATACTGCACATAATTTTCTATAATTTAGTTTAGCATTTAATGCAACGGGGGCTGAATTAATTAGAAATTCTTTTAAGTAATTTTCATTAAATGGAAGTCTTCTAAGGCAAATTCTTTAAATAAAAAAACCTTATGATGAAAAAACTAGTTTTAATGTTTTTTCAAATAAGGTACGACCACAATTTTGCACATATTTGCTGAAAAAGACGTGACCACTAAATAAAATATATTTGAACTTGTTTATTTAGGACAATACACAACAAATATTTAGTTTTATTTTATTTGATGCTGTTTGGTCTTGCAAAACTCTTGTAAGAGTAAACAACGTCACATTTGCCCTAAAACAAGTGGTTACGCTTTTTTAAGCCAATATTTGACATGTGTCTTGTTACTAGTATAAAACATACCTTTTATCAAATATATAACAAATTCTTTATCCCAGGGAATCGCTATTAAATTTACATTTTTAATCTTATATTGATTTCCATCAGCATTAATGTTAATATTGTAAGTTTCATTTGGCAATAGCACTTGAGCACACGAAGGTTTTATCTGAAAATAATTAAAATTATGAAATCGTATACATATATGTATACATGAACTACAAAACCTTGTATTTTTTCTGCTTCACTTCATTTAATATTTCCTGTGTTGCATACATGTTTCCCGAATAATCTTTAGGCAAAAGTTTTCCCTCCAATGCATTATTATGGCACAATAAAAGTGGTGCTTTCTGTAGAGTATTGAACAAATTGTTATTGTAATTCTCATAACAGGAAAATAAAATAAACCTGAAATTCTTCAAAATTTAAGTATGTTTTTCGGGGAGTCAACAAAGTGGGTTGGGCGAAATAATTTAATAACATATCGCCACTAAATCAACAAGATAGTAAATCAAAGATTAATACTGCTAATGTAAATATTTTTATTTTTTAAATTGTTTGGGAAGAAAATTCACCAAAAACTGATGACACGAACATACTGTATATTTATAAAGGAGTTGCCGTATTCTTGCTGACAGAAAATTTGTATTTTCATGTTAACAATTGTTATATCTATGGTTAACGTTTGTATATACATAAATGAAATTAATCTATATTTTATCACCATGCATAAAATTCAGAGACAAAATGATTTTTAAGTATATTATGTATATTAAAACGCCATAGACATTTTTTGTATAATATTAAAAAATATTTTTTTTTTTGGGCCCAGTCTGTTTTTATACCCTACACCACCATAGTGGGAACATATATTGGATTTGTGCTGATGTTTGTAACGCCCAAAGATATTAGTTCAATGCCCACCTTAAAGTATACCGATCGAATCAGAATCATTTTCTGTGCAGAGTACAGGTCCTAATTTTGAAGAAATTTCGATAAATTTGGTACATTTTTTTTGCCCGCTTTAGATTGAAACTGGTTGAAATCGGTCCATTATTTCACTTTGGGGGTTCCAAATATTCTCTAGAAATAGGTGTTTGTCAGTCACAAATGTTTGATTTATGCACGTATCGCACGTGCAGATTGGTCCATAATTGACCATAGCTCCCATATAAGATCCGCTGCCGAAAATCACTTTAAAGAGCATAACTCTCTTAAAAATATTGGTATCCAAATAGTATTCAACATCAACCTATAAGTATATACAAAAATCATTTGGCCCAATTTTGTGATAATCGGTCCATAACTAGTCATAGCTCCCATATAAGGCCCACTTCCTAAAACCACTTTAACAACCACAAATCTCTTAATAATGTTAATATCCAAATAAAATTCCATATATAAAGAAATCAGAAATAATTAATCATAGCTCCCATATAATATCCCCATCGAAAATCATTTTAACCATCTACATTTCAATCTTTTATAAGTGTTTACATCGAGATAAAATTTAACACAAAGAATATTCATATGCACATAAGTCATGTCACTACATTTTTGGATGATCAGTTCATAATCACCCCTATCGTGAATAAAAATTCCACATGAAATTTCCTATTTAAATTCAATGTTAAAAAAATAAAAGGGAACAAA
This sequence comes from Bellardia bayeri, assembly GCA_950370525.1. Taxonomy (NCBI): domain Eukaryota; kingdom Metazoa; phylum Arthropoda; class Insecta; order Diptera; family Calliphoridae; genus Bellardia; species Bellardia bayeri. Next base: position 73,051,702 of record OX493267.1, on the reverse strand, counting down.
TTTCATGTGAAATTTTTATTCACGATAGGAGTGAATAAGACATAGCTCCTATATAGTGGCCATTTCTGAAAATCTGAATTAGGGTATTATATGGTCGGGCTTGACCCACTATACTTTCTTACTTGTTTTCTTTTACAGAAATGTTAAGAGCTTGTCCTATATCAAATTTTATATTATAGATTTTTTATTGCTTTTATATTTGTAAGTATGTATATATAAATTAACCCCTCCGAAACCAAAACACTATAATTATTATTTATTTTTTGTTTTCAAATTGTTTATTAAGTAAAAAATTAATATACATATTTATATAGTATATATTTAATATAATATATTTATGAATTTATATCATATTTATATCTTTATACAAAAGAAAAGTATAATAAATTTGAATTTGATTTAATATAAATTTTTATCTACTAGCACTTAGCACATAATGAACGGAAATGGTAAATTATAAAAAATAGTTAGAAAAGCTATGTGAACAAATCTTTAAATAACATTTAAGAAAACGTACAAATATATTTCTTTCCACAAAAAAAGGAATGCTTTTAAAATATAGAAAACATACTACAAACTAAAACATACTGCAACAATATTTCATCAAAATAAACAACAGATATTATTTGCAATTTTATATATGTATGTATTTAGTTTAGTTTAAGGTCGGTCTATAACTTTTTTTGTTTACAATTACAATATTTTTTCTCATTCCTTTTTTGGCTATAAATGATTGACTGTTTTTGGTTAACTTGTCTTAGTTTTTTTGTAGCATGGAAGTTTTTGTTGCAGTAAGCTTGGTGTGTGAGTGGTTAGTGTGTGTGTTACAATTTTAGATGTTGTTGTTGTTACTATTATATAAATTTAGCCGAAGAAAAATGCTTCCAATTTTAATAAATTTAAAAAATTTACGCTGCACGGATGGATTGTATAATTTGGAAAATTGCTGAGCCACAAACAACAAAAATGAAGAGTGCTAAGAGCCAGGGTCCAACGGGGTATTGTCCTTCTTTAGCTTTCTGCAAAAAATAATAAAAGCTTATTAATCAATAATATTAAATGTTAAAAAGTAAATAATAATGACATGTATAAGTAAACAAATTAAATGCTTAAATTTTATGGCAATTATAATTTCTTTGGAAAAAATAACAATGAGAAAGATATTTTCAATTTGGTACTTAAGACATCATTGATTTTTATATCAACAGGAAAATAATGGTATCAATACATAAAACCATTTTTCTATTTTCTCTTATGTTTTTAATTGTCTTTAGTTCTGAAAAGTGTAAATAATGTGCCTTGGAAGAACTGCACTTATTATACTATTAGTTATCTTCCTTTTTATCTTCAGTTTTTTTCAACACATGCAAAATTTATGTTCACTTATTTCGAGTTTATACTGTATAAATTTTTAATAAATTTCTTACCAAAACTTTGAAATGTAAATACGTAAGAATTTATATAGTCTGAGAAGTAAAAAATACAATATGTTTAAAAAAATCCCGCAATTTTCGGGATGGACGTCCCTAGTATGTATGTAGCTGTGGCATTAACAACAACAACATAAAGTGTAAGTGCCATTTCTTAGTCAATTTAGCTATGAACATAAATTTTGCATGTGTTGAAAGTCCGGACCTAAAGCCGATAGAATCGGTATGGGCTATAATGAAAAGACGCCTCAGAAGTGATCACAGCAAACGATCCTCGATTTAAAGAAAAAATATTAGAAATATGGAATTCCATAACACCGGATAAATGTCAAAGCTTAATAAATTCCATGAATAAACGATTGGAATTCGTAATTAAAGCAAAAGGTGATGTTACACAATATTATTTTTTTTTTGATTAGCCGTACGAATAAATAATGGTCGATTTTGTATTTTTAATTTTTTAAGTACCTGCACTTTTTATTTTATTAAAAAAAGGGGTTTCAATGAATTTAAATGTTTGTTATGTTTTTAAATAAAGTGTAAATATCAATCGGGTTTCAGAAAAAAATTTTCATGTGAGACAACGGTAAATTATGTAATTAATCGGTGGAAAAATATAAAAAACAACAGAAAATTAATAGCAATATTTTTAGACTTTAAACGGGCGTTTGAAATAATTGATATACAGATTTTAATACAGAAACTATATATGTACGGTATACGGAAAAAAGAACTAGAATGGTTTAAATCATACTTGACAAGCAGAAGACAATTAACTAAAGTAAATAGTACAAAATCAAGTGTAATGGATAATGACTTCGGTGTTCCACAAGGATCTATTTTGGGGGCTTTGCTATTTATAATATATGTATATAAATGACATGCCAAAAATTCTCGAAAAATGTGAAATTGTTTTATATGCTGATGATACTTTAATATACACAGAAGAAGACACTAATGAGAAATGTTATGATAATATGTTGAGCAATATACATACATATGTAGATAATGTTAATATATGGCTAAAAAAGAATAAACTAAAACTCAATGAAAACAAAACAAAACTTATGGAAATAAATATTAACACTGAAAAGGTATTTAAAATAAATAACGAAATTATAGAAAAAGTAAAAATATTAAATATTTAGGATTTATAATAGACAAAAAAAAAAATGAAATTCAAAGAGCATATAGAATATATTTGTAAAAAAAATTAGTAAGAAAACGGGCTTTTTTACAAGAATAAGAAACAAAATATCTCTGATAACTTCTATTAATATACCTATATAATACAATAATAAAACCTCATTTTGAGTTCGGGTCTACAATAATATACCTATACGTGCTGTAACGAATAGAACGACTTCAAAAGTTACAAAACAAAGCGATGCGAACGATCTTAAAATGTAACATATACCTATACAAATATACGAACAATGGTTGATACGCTTAAATGGTTCAACATTAAACAGAGACTTCCGCTAAATACTTTGAACTTTATTCACAAAATTAAATATGGAAATGCACCTGAATATTTATGTGATCAAATCAAATATGTAGAAGTACAACCATATGGATTGAGAAATGCCGATAACTTTAGGCTAGAAGGGCTACTACAACAGCTGGACAAACATCACTTTTCTACAAAGGATTTAAATTGTTTAATTCACTAGCAAATGAAATAAAAATTTAAACAAATCTTAATATTTTTAGAAAAGAATGTGTAAATTTTTTTAAAAATAATAATATACATATAAAATTGTATTTCATTTATAATATCAACGTGAAATTTTAAAGTATTTTTAATACTAATAAAGGATACACACAAAGTTATTCTTAATCGGGCCAATATTAACGAAATTATTGGGTGTTAAAATATATGTATGAATTTAAAGAAAATTGTGCCGTAGGAATTACAAGTTGTTAGAGTAGTATATGTATTTAACTTAGTTACTTTTTTGGAGCTTTACTATTTACATAAATGATATGCCTAATGTACTTCGAAAATGTGAAATAGTGCTATACGCGGACGATACTCTAATTTTTAATGAATCAGAAACAGATGAACAGTGCCAAAATAAGTTTAATCGAAAAAGTGGACAAAATAAAATACTTAGGATTCATAATAGATAAAAATATGAATCTAAAAGACCATTTAGAATATAGATATTTGCAAAAAAATTTGAAAAAAGGTTGGTTTCTTTAGAAGAATAAGAAGTAAAGTTTCGACTATAACTGCTATAAATATATTTAATACAATTTAATACAACCACACTTTGAATTTGGTTCTACAATCTTATACACATGTTGCACAAACCCACAAATAGAGATACTACAGAAGCTACAAAATAAAGCGATGAGGATAATATTAAATTGCAATAGGTTTACACCAATTCAGTTTATGTTAGATACACTAAAATGGTTGTGTCAGACAAAGACTTCAATGTATCATTTAAATACAAAATGAAGATAGGGAGCGCACCAGAATACCTAACGGAACAACTAATATATGTCAATGAAACACAACCGTACTATCTACAAAATGCCAATGATTTTAGGATACATAAAGCTGTAAATAATGCCATGAAGAGATGCTTATTCTACAATGACTACAACTAGGTATTTAATTTATTATCAAATGATGTTAAATGTGAACGAAATTTTAATATATTTAAAAGAAATTATGTATTTTTTTGTAAAAAAAAAAATGTAAATTAGAACCATTAAAAAATTTAAATTTAAAGTAAAATGAATTAAATTGTAAAATAGTTATAAGATAAAGTATTCAAAATACATGTTAACCGTATTACTGATATCAGAGGTAGGGTATCATATGGCACGACTTGATTAGATTATATGTACTAGGTACATAATTGATATTCGTAATAAATATTCTATTGCGATTAAAACTGTGACACGTTTTATTTTCAACATAAGATTCTAATCTTTCTTTTAAAAGAATTGATGCACAATATGTTTTTAAATACTACAACAATATTGAACTTTTGCTAAATTATACCTATATAATTTTTAAACTTCAAAAAATGCTTAATGAAGAAAACAAAGAGAAAAGCCAGTAATTGATAATACGCAACAGAAACCCAAATGTAAAAAAAAAAACAAACAAAAAACGCTAGGTTTTTATTTGTGTAAACATGTTGGCGTGGCACTTTCGCCATTAAAATGTACTTTTAAATATCACGTAAATTAATCGGGTAATAACATATGCATATTAAAACATCAAAATAGGAAAAAATTGCAATTGAGATAAGCATGCTTATTTTTTATGAACTTACCGAAGATTTTGGTACATTGCCACGCATTGTAATATATTTGCTAGCTTTTTCATTAGCAACGCGCATTCTCTGTGGTGGGGCCATTTTTATTTCGTTGTAGTTGGATTTTTTGTACAAAGGCTGCAAAATTACCAAAAGAAAAATGTTGATTTCAGTATAAAAAATCTTTTATTTTTTGTTTTGAAACAAAATTAATTATATATACTGTATGCAAGTGTATTTTATTACATATAACGTGAAAATAAAAAATTTAAATATTCACTTTTTTAATATTCACAATTAATTTACTATTTATTTATGAATGCTTTAGCAATATAATTTTAAATGCTTATTTAAAATAATTTATATTTTATGTTTAAAACTAATTTTCCAGCAAAAAAAAAAACGTTCGCACCTTCTCTTCTTCGTAAATAAAATGACACGTAAAACCGAATGCGACACGTATAAATACAAGTAATAGAAATTTGACAGCTTCTTCTTCTTCTACGTAAAGATGTTATTCACAGTCATGGTGAAATAACTCTACAAGGTGGTGTTGAAATGCCAGCTGTTTTTTTTAGTCATGTTCATTATGTCAAACTTTATAACATAGATTAGTCTGTGCTTTATATACATATGTATGTATGTATGCTCAAGTTGTGTTAAAAAAATAGCAAACGTATCAAGTTATACAAAAAAAAGTGAAAAACGATTATCCATAAATTAAATGTTTCATAAATTAACAAATTTATAAATTATTTTTATTTTCATCTTGAAATTAAAAAAATTGTATGTATGTATATATGTATTTATTTTTCCTGCAAAAATGTTTGTAAACAATAACCGGTTGTTTTTGACATTACAAACATGAAAGCAAAAACAAAAATACCATATTGTTTCTGTTGCTTTTGTATTGTTGTAATATTGCCATCACCTTGTAGAGTTATTTCACCATGTTCACAGTTAAGAAATGTTAATTTTCGGGAAAATACCGGAGACGTAAGTTCATTTCTATAATTTTTACCAAACAAATATCACAAAGTCGCAAATTAATACAAATTATTAAAATATTTTAATTAAAACTTATATACTATGTGTATTTATTTACACATAAAATATGTATCTAATTATTGATATATTAGACTAATATTGTAAATAGGCCCTACAGCTTGCGGGATCTTTTTTAAGATAATAGCAAATGAAATAAAACAGATTTCTGTTTAATATTTCAACTTACAAATTTTCTATTGATGCTAAAGTCAACTTTATGTTTTTTACTGTCTTGGTATAAAAAGTAGAATATTCAAAAACCAAACCGGATACTGGTTAACCGATTTTTTCTTCGGATTATTTTATTTTTTAAGAAGTTTTTTGAATTAGTGTCAAAAATTTATAAATTTTAAAAAACTGTTTCAATTTATAAATTTTGATAATATTTTCCATGGTGTAACTATACAAGGTGAGTGCAAATCAGCAACAAATGCAACACAATACAAAAACAACAGGCATTTTGTTTGTGTAAAATAATGTACTACTGTCAAAAACACTTGAAAAAGTCAGTCAGCTGTATTACTGCACTCACCTTGTATATTTACACCATGATATTTTTTTTCATATTGAAAAACCTAAGCTGAATAAAATATGATATTAAGCACACCGAACAGAGATGTAAAAAAATAAAGTTTTCGATTTTAAGGCTGAATCCAATTGATTATTATATATTACGTCAAAACCAGAAAACCAGTTTTCTAAAATGTCGACTTTTATAAAAAGAGAGAAAAATGATTGTACAAAAACTGTCCCTTTAAGCTACCGTTACCTCTAAAATACCCTTTCATTGAAACTAAGCAGCTAAAAAAGAACCTAGGTATATCGTGATCGAAATTTAAATTGTATTTCGGGCAGACGTAAATTATTCAAAAGGTACAATAAGTATGAAAAGTATATTTGAATTGAATGTACATTTTCGTTTTACACAAAAAATGCATACATAAATAATAACTTGATTAAATTCGTTATGGCAATGAATGTAAAAAAACACAAGATTTGTAGGTGTTAGCCCCAGATAAATTATTATAATGGTGTCTCATTCCAAAATGCTAGAATATAATTAACTACAAGTATTTTAAAGTTTATCAGACATGAACGTTTTCAAAATTGACATAAATAGGTACATGTTTTTGGAACTAATGCTACAATAATATGCCCTAAAATATATATAAATATTGCTGAAGACCTGCATTTCCTTTATTTAAATATGGTTTAATATTAGACTTCGTTTGACGAGTTTCATTATTTTTTTTTATTAATTTCACATTTTATCTTTTCAAATATTATGTATATTATTGTGTTTTTGTTTTATATTATTTATTACCATGTTTCATAATGACTAAATGTAATGCAATAAATTGTTTACTTAGTGCGAGCAGCCAAAGCAGACAAATCAGCAATACATTTGTTGAGAGTTTCCTTCTCTTGTTGAGCGGTGATGGAGCCCAAAACATTCTTGACAATCCAGTCAACCATGTGTTTTTGGTTGAGGCGACGTTCAATGTGACGGCACTCAACTTGGTAGTCCAAACGACGTTTGACCTAAAATAATGAATCAAAAGTTTTAGTAAGGGATGCAAGAACAAATTCTAGTGTTCAGTATACATACTTCAGTGTAAACGTTCATGGCACGTTCACGGAAAGCAGCCTCCAATTGGAGGGCAACATTTTCCTTCTTGGCATCCATGAGCATTAAAGCACCTTCAGCACGCCATTGTTCCTTCTTTTCAGACTCAATGGTTTCTTGAAGGGCCTTTAATTCATCCTCACGGCCTTGTTTCCACTCGGCTTCGATTCTGTCAATTTCCTTATCAGCCCAGTTGGCAGCAGCTGGTCCGAGCTTCTTAACAGCAACGACAGCCATGATGGCCAAGGAAATACCACTGTAATATTCATGTTCCATGACATAGATTTCCTTGGAACACAAGTAGGTCAGCAAACCAACACCGAAGGTGTATGGACCAGTGACACCAGTTTTGTTGTAGAAGAATTGGAACCATTCTTCAGGAATGAAACCTAAACGCACTTTGCCAGGGTGTTCTGGGCGAGTGGGACGGTCAACACCGGCGGCAGCGGCAGAAGATGATGTTCTGGCAGCCAAAGCGCCCAATGGACGTTGAACTACGAATATATTATATAAATGTAAATAAAATCAATTTTTTAATATTTCCAAGCACATTTGTGCAAAATTTTTCACAATGTTTTAAGATTTTTGACAGGCGAAGTGATTACATAAACTATGAAAACTACAAAGATAGTCGTCGTAACTAACGACACTTGATTAAAAGGTTAAAAACACTTGCAATGAAAATGGTTATGTATCAGGTTCTAGATTTAAATGTTTTATAATTTTTTAATTATTTACCAGAACGAATTGCGGCCCTTGAAAGCATTTTCGTATGAAATTAATTCTTCTATTTAATCCACAAGGAAATTGACGGCTGTTCTCTCTTCCGAATTACTCTGGTGAAAAATGACAACCATTCACAATAGTGTAATATGTCTACATATAAATCACAATTATTACATTCTTATTGGAATTTGCGGAGACTTTGTACATATGACATTTTAAAAATGAAATGATGCCACACTTTAATTTGTAACAAACTTAAATACCTAAAATAAGAATTTCAAATATGTAGTACAAGGTGAGTGCAGTAGCCCAGCTGACTAATAATTTACTTATCTCAAAAGTAATACTTTTTCAAGTATTTTTGACAGTATTTGACATTATTTTACACAAACAAAATACCTGTTGTTTCTGTTTTGCGTTGTATTTGTTGTCGATTTGCACTCACCTCTGGAAATGTTGCGTTAGCACATGTCATTATATAGTCATGTGGCAACACTGGCTCTTATAATAGAGCTCATTTCATGCGATTGTCATTTTATCGAAATAATGGAAAAATAATCCTTGTGATTGTTGTGCATAAAATTTCAGTTTATTTTAAATTTTAAGAAATATGTACAAGCATGTAATAAAATGTGGTTCCCGAACGGCTTTAAATGCATGGAAATCGAAGACTGGTATTAATATTAAATTTGTGAATTCATATACATAATATAAAATAAACATGTACATAATACGTATAAAATGCAAAGCAAAGAACAGATAGAATAGGGTAATCAAACTTTATATTTTATTGTAGCTTTAGGTGTTCCAAATATACTATTTTATAAATTAATATTTTAAAAATACACAAGCATAAACATTAAAAATGTTGTTGATTAATATTTTTTATTAATATCTAATTGGAAAAGTATTTTTAAAATAAGAAATTATATTAGATTATTATTTGTAAATTTTTTTTAAACTACTATTGGCAACACTATCAAAAGTAAATGACATTAGCCGGCTGGGCAAAGTAAAAAAGAAAAAACAAAAACAAAGCAAGCCATCTTTTATCTTGTGTAGGTACAACATTTTTTCATTAATTATTGAAATTGAGAACATTTATCTCCAAATATTTGCAGATATAAATAAATTGTGCTTAGATTTAGTAAATACAGAATTTGAACAACATTTATGCAAAGGTAAAGACTAAATTAAAATATATTTAAGCATCCTGCAGTCCTCGTGTGTCCCGCTTAAAAATAAATAAAATTTTCTTTTCTCTTATAAATATGTACGTATGGATGTACGTTAACCATATATAAAAAATATATAGTACATTCTTGCGAACAAATGTGTACATACTAACAAAAATAAAACATTTTTCCAGTTGATAAATGCATCTTTCCCGTTAACCTAAAATATCCAAAACTAAAGCTACTACAATTAAAACAACAAGAACTGCAGCAAATACAACAACAACGTGTTTATTTCCAATCGCCACTTAAAAAATCTCCACCATCCCCAACAATTCAAGTTGTATCAACTTGCCAGCTGTCAACTCGAATAATTCACATTCGGCATTTGCAAAGTTATCAACGTTGTCGGAACGCGGCTGTTGATTTTAAAACAATTCGTAGTCTCTCCACTGCTACTACTACTACCACCAACACTACCGCTTGTGCTATTATAGTTGCTAACAAACAAAAACCTCATTCACTTGTGTGTCGTGTATTAACCCCATCGTCATTAAATTTGCAAACATTTTTAAAAAATAAAAATACTATACCATTAGAAAATAGCCATCTAAATACTCTTATCGCTGGTAAACCATACGTTAAAGTACAAAAACAGTTTTATCGCGATTATTCTTCGATATCATTGGGTGCGCCGCTAAAAACCAGTGAAGCTCCACTCTTAGGCGATCTTTGTGAAAAATATCGTTCCATTTTAAGTCGTACGTCCGCCGATTTAGCAACACAATTTGAAACAAAGGATAAGGATACTGCAGCAGCAACTATGGCCGCTAGTCAGCAAAAGGAATTCCAACGTTTACCCACCAATGTGGTGCCAACGCATTATGAATTGGAATTGAAGCCCAACCTGGAGGCTTTCACTTTTGAGGGCAAAACCAGTGTACAATTGCAAGTAAGTATTAAATATTATTAGCCTCCCTGTCTCTTATTATTATAAAATGTGTAAAAAATCATTATAATTTAAATTTTTCTTTTAACCTTTCTTCGGCTTTCACTTTTATTTAAAAAAAATATTTGTGAGAATGAAATGTGAAAAAAAACAACAAAAAAATTTTTGAATTTTTATATGATTTTAGCATATTGTATGAAATGTGTGTATTGAAATGTGTGTATGTACATTCATGTGTATGCTTCTTGTCTTCTTATTTTGTTTTTGATTTTTATCTTAAAATACTACATACAGATATACAAAGTATGTTTAAATGAATGTATATTATCTTGTGTGAAGTAGGTATGATGTTGCATTTTTTATTATTGCATTCAACAGACAGAGCTTTAAGTAAATGTTTTCTTTAATCTACAGTGATTCATTAACAACTTAAGAATGGGATTTCGAGATAAAAACGTTTTTAATTGAATATTACGTAATCAATTTTTTTTTTTATCAATTTACAATAAAAAGACCGATATGTAATATTAACGAAAATAAAAGACTTAATTCGGGTTTAAGTGACATTTTTCAAATCACTTCCAAAATTTTATACTAGCGGACTTATAAATTGTGAGTAAATTAAAAATAATTGATTGTCGGCCACTCCTATTTTCGAGTGGGCGATTGGTAATATGTATATTCAGCTATATCTTGAAAACTGTCTTTATTAGATAATATACAGCTACATGCAACTAATTAAGGACAATATTAATCAATATTTAAATCGTTATGTTAAAGGTAATCATGTAGGTATGTGATGGAAATCGAAGACCAAAACGAGTGAGTTTTAGAAGTTAATTTTTTTCGTAATATATATTTCTGTATTGAAACAGTTTTATCCCACAAAATATAACGATATTTTGCTATTAAAGAGAATCTTAAAACAAAAATTTTAAAAATTTGATTAGAAATACTTTAAAATGGTCTTTAAAAACTCACTCGTTTTCGTTTTCGATTTCCATCACATACCTACCTGAATATTTATTAAATAAAACGCTAAAATTAACACATATTTTTTCTCTCGTGCATTAAATTAAGGGCGGTGGTAAATTAATTAACATTTTCAAATTCAGGTAATTTTCAATGTTTTTCAGTACATACATATATAAAAAGTACTTAATAATTGCTTAACATAGGTAAAACAAATTCTGTGATGTCAGTACTCGAAAGATTACTGTACAAATGCATGAGGATGAAACACTCATCGAGAAATTGCAACAGCCTTGAATTTTTCAAAAACAAAGTTTTTCAAGAGGTGAAATGAGATTCGAATTATTTTCGGATGAAACAAAAATTAAGACGTAAAAAATATGTTCGCCTGCCAAAGTTGCGAGAATTTGATCTAAAGCATGGTGGATACTTTGGGTGCTATGTCGTCACGTGGTGTTGGATCACTGCACAAATTTAAGGCAAATATGGATAAGTTTCAGTATGCAAGAATTCTAAACGATAGAATGATGCCGTATGCTGTTGAGAAGATGCCAGTAACATGGATATTTCAACAAGATAACGATCCGAAGCTTACGGCTCATCACGTCAAACAAAGGTTTTTTTAACAACTCGGTTACCGTTCTTGACTGGCCTTCGTGCATTCCTCATCTCAACCCGATTGAGAACCTATGATAAATTGTAAAACCAAAGTAAACTCTGTAAAAATAAACAATTTTTATGATCTCTTTGCAGAGACAAAGAATGTTTGAGAAGCCATTTCAAGTAGTGTATGTAAAATTTTTGTGACATCAATGCCTCGCAGATGTCAAGCTATAACAATGGATTTGAAACTAAATATTGATTTATTTTTAAATAAATACTTTTTTTGTAACATTTTTGTCTTATTTAAAAATATGACTCATTGATTCATAAATAGTAATTAATTTGACACAATTTTCTAGGAGTAAGATTTAAATTGACTAAACAACGACAAATTTTGAGAATATCATAAAACCTCTCGTATTATTTGCTTCAAGCATCGTTAGAATTGTGTTCTTAAGTAGTTACTGTACCTATATCTTGAAAACTGCATTTCTTAGACAATATATATATCAAATGATAGGTATTTTAAAGAGCTTCCAACGGTTATCAACATAACCTACTAATAAGAACCATTATATATCAATTTCGGGATAGGCCGGCAATGCAGGAAATATTTATTATACGAAGCCGGTGTTCTATATACCATAGAGGATAAAAACCTTCCTCCCGACTTTAGGTCGACAATATAGGAAATCTTTATTATGCGAAACCGGCATTCTATATACATACCATAAAGCAGAAAATCCGATAACTACAGACACATTTCTATTTCAATTAATATATTAAAATAACACTTATACAGCAATGTCATAGAGCTTAATTCCGCTCGGAAGTGGACTTAATTCCGTATTTTGCTTCTAAGAAAAAGTAAAACTAAAATTTTTTCCTGAATGAAACCACTTTTAATTTGTGGAATTGTAATTTTAAGCATTTCAAGGTTTCATTCCGAAAAAAATTTTGTTTTACTTTTTCTATAGAAGCAAAATACGGAATTGATTTCATTCCGAACAGAATTAAGCTCTGCGACATGGCTGATAGTCTTTTTTAAGATTTTTCAGATAAAAAAAAAAATTGGCTCAGAAAATACATTCTACGGATTTAACCCATAGTCAGTCCATATTTTATAATCATGGTATATAGAGACCCAGTAGCTTCCGAGATATAGGCTGAAATATTTTCAGCTTAGAGGACCCGCCAACCGGAAAATAGGCGTGGCCGACAAACTAAGTTTATATTACTTTTATTACCTCTAAAAGCCGTATTTGATGTTTTTTTACTTTAATTTTAAAATTTAAGAAAGAGTAGTGTAGAGATATAGAGAACGAGATATATCTTTTACAGATCTACCTATACTATTTTTATAGTGAATTTTCGATTCATTACAATAATAGTCAAAAATATTACGATGTTCTTATGTAGAAATAGTAAGTACATACTTTTCTGTGCCTAGAATATCGAACATTTAATTTTGTTGGATTTTTTGATGAAAGTAGAAATACACAATTTTTGTAATCAACGGAGAGTTATATAAAGCACTTTTTTACCATGATAGCTGAAAGATTGTCAGTGCATATGACAGATTTTAATAGAAGTTGTGAAGCATTTGTCGTTGCTAACTATATTACTGAGTCTTCAAGGGCACTTCTTATAGCTTTACCATTATTATACACAAAAGTTGTAAAATGGTTGGATTTAGAACCGTCTGTAAATATTTATTTACATTCAAGTTGTAGATATACGTTGAGGTTGAAGAAGATTTGCTTGTACACCAGCAGTAAAGTCGAGGATTTTTATAATGTGCTAATGGATTCAATAAAAAGAAAAATAGAATCGAAATCCTAAGCCTATGTTTTCGGAGAACTCAATACATTGAACTAAGGCGGATTTAAATTTAGCTATGCTAATTATATTTAGTTCATTAGTTTTTCACATATGTATGTATAGTGCACTCGCGGTAACATGAACACCGTCTAACGTGAACAGCTTTTGTTTACGTTGACTACTCTGTAACGTGAACAAAGTCAGAAAGCTCTATATCGTGAACAATTTTTTTCTTTTCATTGTATATGTTTCTAAGCTTGCAGAGAACACTGAAATACATTAAAATCGATGTTTAAAGTTTAGGGAATCCCCTTATATAAAAAATGTTTGTATCCCCTAAATTTATATTTTTTTTTGGTATCAAAATTTTATTTTAAATCTTTTTTTATGCAAAGTGGTCAATCAGTCGGCATGAGTGTTAAAAAATATAAATGTTTGGAGTTAGAAGAAAAGGCAAACATTTTATATAGTTTGCAGAAAGGAACATGTGTGACTAGTTTAGCAAAAAAGTATAATGTCGCTAAGTCAACAATATGCAGCATTAAAAAGAAAAAAGAAACAATTTCAAAATGTGTAAACCTCACATACCAGGAACTGGGAAAAAGAAAAGATTAAAATCATCAGAATTTCCAGTTATGGAAAAAACTCTTTACTGTTGGTTCATTGGAATGCGTGAAAGAATTGGCATGTAAGTGGGCTAATTCTAAAATAAAAAGCTAAGGAATTACATTCCCAACTTAAAAAAAACGAGTGCGAGTTAAATGCTAGTGACGGATGGCTTCAGCGATTTTAGAAAAGGTACGGAGTTAGACTTCTTAAAGTAACAGGATAAAAACTCTCATCGCAGCCTGAATTGGTGGATCCATTTAAGCTAAAAATGATACAAAAAATTGAAGAAATGGAGTTATGCAATGACCAACTCTATAATACTGATGAGTCTGATTTATTTTTTATTTCAATGGTTATTTTCTCGTGATCTCTATTTGTTTTCTAATGAATTTTAATTAATAATTTTATTTTTATATTTTCTAATGCAAATTATAATAAAAGAATTTCACGTTCAAGCGTGTAAAAACACATATGTATGTATATTTTTTTTTCATGACATTCGCTAACGTGAACAATTTCGCTAACATGAACTCCCTTGGTTTTAATTAGTTCACGTTACCGCGAGGGCACTGTATGTAGTAAAATAACAGCTTTTAAGTTTACTTTTTTCCTTAAAAGTATTTTGTTCATTTTTTTAATTAGTTTTTTTTTTTATAAAATAGGAGTTTTTTTAAATTAAATTTTCACATTTTTCATTGAGCTTTTTTTAGATATCGTTTTATATCACAAAGTAAATATACTTAAATTATAGGCTAAATTTATAAAGTGTGCGATTGAATTTTGCGTTTGCTAATATTGAAATCTTAGATATTGTATTATGTGCAGGCGGAGTTTTAAGTTTCTGTTATTAATATTATAATTAATAGTGGAAACCACTTACTCCTTTTTCTATACTATAATTTGTTATTACAAAAAGTTAAAGAAATTTTCAATCACGTTGCAAAATATTTTTTGTCTTTTCACATGTAAAGACAATAAAATATATCAAATATGATAGTTTTTATTCCTCTAATTTTGAAACTTATTTTTTTTTTTTATAATACCTATATTTTTATTTTTTAACGCGAAATTCCACATACTTGTGTACATATATGTACATACTTTCTGAAATCAATAAATTTATTTGATCGTTCTGCATTACATACCTATGTACATGTATGTATGTTCGCAGAAGTATACATTTTTTGTAAATCTTAAAGATTAAATAATAAATTTTATTTAAAAAAATTTATTGTATTAATCAGACCACTGTGCATATGCACAAACAAATGAACTTTTTAATGCTACATATATCATCTGGTTTAACCGGTAGAATACGAAACAATACAATAAACATCTTGTGCCGTTAGGTTAATACTGCACACATAAATAATTACTACCTAAAAAGTCAATGTTCTTTAGTTCTGAATGATCGTATTTCATAGTAATAAAGTAAAAGTGAAAAAAGTTATTTTTTTTTATTAAAATCAAGGTCGCTTAAGATAATACATACATACATGATTATTTCTTTCTTTCTTTGCTTTCGTACCTTTATATTTCAGCTTAAAAAATACAAATACCTATACAATTTTAAAATTTCCGATACAAAGCCGACCAACAAAAGACAAGAACAATTCACAACTACCTAATAATGTGTAGGTATAACACTTATTTAATGATAACCGCGGTAAATAAAGAAATTCTGAGCTAAACCTTTAAGATATATATGTATGTATGTATGTATGTTCGTAGATATAATAAGATTTAAAAGTTGTTGTTGTTGCTTGATTCCAGAAGAGAACTAAAACAGCGATGTTAGATATATGTAATAACTAGTAATGAATTTACTATTCATATTTCAAATAAGTTTTCGTACAATTATTGTTTTATTTACATTAATAATTTTTCTGGAATCATATTAAAAACACATTGTAAAACTACGATGGTTTAAATTTTTTTAATTTAAAAACTTAAGCTTAGTCTTGGAAATTAAGTTTTGTAGCATTTTAATTAATCTGTATTCATCCTAGATTGACTTCATATAAAATGGAAAAGTACTAATTTTCAATTACGACGAAGGGTATTTTATAAACTATAAAAAATTTATATAAATTAAAAACTACTAAACTTGTTATTAAAATTTATTAACAAGTATTTATGAAAATGTTACTTAAAATGAACTCATCAAATTTGCATTGAAATATTAGCTTAAGTTTGTTAATGACATTTTATATATTTATAAAACTTGTTTAAGTATATTGAATAATTGCATAACACTTTAATTACCTATTTTTGATGACTTATATATTTCCATAACATTTTAGATCGTTTCACCAACCAATGCTATCACTTTAAATGCTTTAGATATCGTTATTAAAAGCAGCGAAATCGTTGTGAATGGCGAAATATTGAAGCCTCTTAAAGTTAACTATTCAACCGAAAATGAGACGGCCACATTATTGTTTGAAAAGGTACTGCCAGAGGGAGTGGTTGGAAAATTGCATATGACATTTACGGGAGAGCTAAATGATAAAATGAAAGGATTTTATCGCAGTAAATATTTCACACATAGCGGTGAGGAACGTTATGCTGGCGTAACACAATTTGAAGCTACCGATGCCCGTCGTTGTTTTCCCTGCTGGGATGAGCCTGCTATAAAGTCAACATTCGATGTTGCCTTAGTAGTGCCAGAGGATCGTGTAGCCTTGTCTAATATGCCAGTAAAAAGTGAGGATACATTGGAGGGAGGTTTACGCCGTATTAACTTTGATCGCACGCCAATTATGTCCACTTATTTGGTGGCTGTAGTTGTGGGTGAATACGATTTTGTGGAGGGAAAATCAGAAGATGGTGTTTTGGTGCGTGTCTACACACCAGTTGGCAAAAAGGAACAAGGTCTTTTTGCTTTAGAAGTGGCCACCAAGGTTTTGCCATACTACAAGAGTTATTTCAACATTGCCTATCCTTTGCCAAAAATGGATTTGATAGCCATTTCAGATTTCTCGGCCGGTGCTATGGAAAACTGGGGGTTGGTAACATATCGTGAAACATTTGTGCTTGTTGATCCCAAAAATACTTCATTGATGCGTAAGCAATCGATTGCTTTAACAGTTGGTCATGAAATTGCTCACCAATGGTTTGGTATGTCAAAATGGAACGAAAGTAAAGGTTTGATTAATAATATTTTTTCTTAATTTCAGGCAATTTGGTTACTATGGAATGGTGGACACATTTGTGGCTAAATGAGGGTTATGCCTCCTTTGTGGAATTTTTGTGTGTACATCACCTATTTCCAGAATACGATATTTGGACTCAGTTTGTTACAGATATGTATACACGTGCTTTAGAATTAGATTCATTGAAGAACTCTCATCCCATTGAAGTGCCTGTTGGTCATCCTTGCGAAATTGATGAAATTTTCGATGAAATTAGTTACAATAAAGGTGCTTCGGTAATACGTATGTTGCACGATTATATCGGTGAAGATGACTTCCGCAAGGGTATGAACATCTATTTAACTCGACATCAGTATAAGAACACATTTACCGAAGATCTTTGGACTGCTTTGGGAGAGGCCAGCTCCAAGCCAGTGGCTAATGTCATGAGTTCTTGGATAAAACTTAAAGGTTTTCCAGTTGTAAGTGTAGATTGTGAGCAGTTGGAGGGTAACAAACGTTTATTGCGTTTGACTCAAAATAAATTTACTGCTGATGGTTCAGAACCAGATGGTGATTACACTTGGGTTATACCAATTACCATTTCTACCTCAAAGAATCCCAACAGTATTGCCAAGACTTTCTTATTAGATCAGAAATCAATGGAAGTTGTTTTAGAAGATGTAAATGCTGACGATTGGATTAAGGTAAATCCCGGCACTGTGGGATATTATCGTACCCGTTACTCCAAGGAAATGTTGGAAAAGTTAATGCCAGCTGTGCGCAACATGGAATTGCCACCCTTGGATCGTTTGGGTCTCATTGATGACATGTTTGCTATGGTACAAGCTGGTAAAGCCAGTACTGCTGAAGTTCTTGAACTTATCGATTCATATCGTAATGAAACTAACTATACAGTTTGGACTGCCATCACAAATTCTTTGTCAAATCTACACATTCTGATTTCTCACACTGATCTTATGGATTACTTCAATAAGTATGGTGAAAAACTTTACCGTCCAGTAGCCGAACGTTTGGGCTGGGAAGTATGTGATAGTGAAAATCATTTGGACACTTTATTGCGTAGCCTTGTGTTGTCGCGTTTGGTATCTTTCCGCTGTAAAGATGTTATAACTGAAGCCCAAAAACGGTATTTGCGATAGTATTTTAAATGAATTAATACAATGTTATATTTGAAATTATTTTTGTTTTTAGTTTCCGTGATCATGCCAATAATATTTGTCCCGTACCCGCTGACTTACGTTCTACATGTTATAAGGCTGTTTTACAAGATGGTGATCAGGTCATTTTCGAAGAAATGCTTTCCTTATATCGAGCCACCGATTTGCACGAGGAACAAGATCGTATTTCACGTGCTTTAGGTTGTATTGGTAATGTGGACATATTGCGCAAAGTTATAGAATTTGCAATGTCGGTAAGTTTTTCTTTATCGCAATATTTTGTTAAAAATTTATTTTACATGTGGTTTTACTGTTGCTGTTTTTTGTTAGGGTGAGGTACGTGCCCAAGATTCTGTATTTGTTATTGTGGCAGTTGCTGTTAATCCCAAAGGTCGCGATTTGGCATGGCAATTCTTCAAGGATAATAATCAAAAACTATTAGAACAATATCAGGTAATACATATTAACAACATTCAATACCAATAAAGCAAAAACTTATGCTACTCTCTTATTTTATTATTCACAGGGTGGTTTTCTATTGGCTCGTTTAATTAAATATTTAATTGAGAATTTTGCTTCAGAAGAACGCGCTCTTGAAGTTGAAGAATTCTTCAAAACCAAACAATTTCCTGGCACTGAACGTACCGTATCACAAGCTGTAGAGACAATACGTCTAAATGCCGCCTGGTTAAAGAGAGATCGTGATTCATTGACGGAATATTTAAAGAAAGAATAAATGAAAGACGCACTGGCATGGAATTTTGCAAATGATAGAATTAAAAGAATGAAACCATAAGCTACAACATTAAAACCAAAGCCATTTATACAAACAATTTATTATCAAAACCCATTTATTACTACTATACATGTATTTCTTTTAACGAAATTTAATTTAGCTTACTGTTTTGTTGTTTATGTGTTTATCATGATGGAAAACAACTTACACATACAATTTTATTTATAATAACATTATTTTGGCCATAACCTAAAGAATTTTGTTTTCATATTACAATTAACTTTGTAAAACAAATGTTGTGTTACAATTTAAACAAATGTATTATGTTTTAAAAATTATTAATGAAATTTAATTATTATTTATGCGCATTTGCTAGAGTTACATAAATTATACAATATTGGAAATAAGACCAATAAAAATGAGGGTTTATAAAAAAAACAATATTTAACAAAAAATTATCTCTTATTATTTTTAATATGTATTGCCATTTTAAAGAGGATTATGAATCATGGAATTCATCAATAACATCTAGCATACGTATTTTTATATAAACGTTATTTTTGTTTATTTAGATATAGAATATCAATAACACAACCACGAAAAAAAACGTAGCAATTTTTTCCCCTTTGACTTAACCTGTTGGTGGTTGTTTGATATTTGTTCTGGAAAAAGTGGTCATATTCTCATTAGATTTTGAACAAATGTCATCATTCATTTGTTCGCTAATCATACGTATTACTTTTTTAGTGGTAGGCGAATGGACGATATTTGTGCTTGGATCCACTGCATTGCTATCGTTATTCATTGAAGTTCAAGGTTGCTGCGTAACTTTACAATTTTTTGGTCTTGTTGGGTTATTACACTATGAAACATAGTTGCATGTAATAAACATATCTTCCATTTTAGTAACTCTGTTTTGGACTTTATTTTGAGTATTAACTTCATTTATCAGTAATGTACGAAGTTCTATTTCTTCAGTTTCATTCTGACACCCTTCCGCTTTCTCGTCATATGGCTCAAATTTACTCACAAAATTATATTCAGACAGTATAAATGCCTCAGTGTCTGCATCATCCGTTTCCAATATACATTTACAATCCCTAGATAGTTTGTTTTATACGCGACTGCTCAATAGTCTTCGCAGATGATAGCAGAAATGCCATTTGATAAATAAAAATGTTTATGTTGATTGAAGTTGTAAGGGCACTGCTACACGTTCAATAAATATCGTGATACTAGAATATTGATGGATCGCGATCCATATCGCAGAATGGCCTAAAATATGAAATCCAGATTGCGGATCTCGTGATAAATATTGAACATGTAGCATTTTCAGTCAGTAAAAAGTGACAAATAATAATAATTATGTCCATTAACTTATTTGAGTATATATTTTCCGATCCTGCAACCACTTTTGCTCCAAATTTTTCTTTCCACTTTTTTCAATGAAAAAGCAAGCAAAATAGCTAAACAGGCTTTCGTTTGGTTTTCTCGCGACATTGATAAACGCCCCGCACAGCACAAAAATAACATAAATACTGACGCGATAAATATTGAACATGTAGCATACGCTCGTGATCCATCAATAATTTAAAATGGATCGCGATATTTATTGAACGTGTAGGTAATTTTATTATAGAATGAATGAATTATTTTTATTTTCACATTTGACAAAATAAAAATAAATTTCAAAGGTAATATGATTATAAAATTACAAGTAAATTAAAAAAAAAAAAACAAAACTTTAATAATACAACAGAAGTCACTTGGAACAGTTGACGTTTCCTTATGATTGGTAATACGTATTTCATGTTGTATTCTGCGTAAAAATTCTGTTCTAACATTGCTTAATTTTTCACGACAGAATACATCGTTGATAAACCAATAAAAATACATTACACATTCTAATGCATGAATATATGTACATATCGTTACTTTAATATACATAGAAAGGCCCTAAGTCGTTTTTCTTTCAAAACACTTTTTTTTCCATATTTTGACAGACAATCCTCTAATACACTCATGGTAAAAAAATTGATTCGATCCGACCAAAAATACAAGTATCATAAAAGAGCCCTAAAATGAACTTATATTATGTATACTGAGGAAAGTAAGTTGCACGATGTGAAATATATTGACTCACAGATATTCGTGCATAGTAGGCGTTGAATTTATTTTACTTTTTTAAGTACGTTTTTAAATTGCGGACCTCATTTTGTCCTTGTTTTTGTGAGAAAAAGATATACTTTAATCGCATGGCCGCACAACTAAACTATGACCGAAATATCTTATTTGTGTACACCGAAAAGGAAAAATAAAGCAGACAAATGTAAGTGGCAGCAGAATATAAACAAAAAATAATCGTATGAAAGCTAAGGAATACAACAGTTTATCGAAAATAGGAGTTTTTCAGAAACCTGAAAGACAAATTGGAGAACCTTGTTCGTCACGTTTCTGTGCAAAAAATACGTTAAGACACTGTCCAAAATTCACGGAAAGAAATATTTAATCTGTTTTGGGAGATGACTTGGGCCCAGAAGCGTTTGTATGTTACCGACCTTGTAAGTTTCTCAAATAAAAAGTGTTCTCAAAATTCAACACGAACCAAAACAATATCATATTTTTTGAGAATTAATTCAAAGCGTTTACAAGTATGTATATCGCAACATATTCCACTCAACACTGGGATTGATGGAGAAAATGGTCCGTACCTGGATTAACAAAAACGAAAATCATGGTACACAAATAAGTCCCGAAAAAGTTTTAGGTCTGCACGAACAAGTTAAACAAAACTCAGCTACTGACATTCGAAATAAAGCAAAACGAAACTTTCTTCGTAAATGGCTAGATATGCTCCGGAAAATGGAATCTAACTATTGTGGAAAGAGGACTAAAAGGCTTTATTTAGATACCAGTTTTACTTTCTATCAGGAGGTTTACAGGCTCTATTCAGAAGAATGCAATTCCGGTAAAGAAAACCGAGATATGTAATTAATATATCCTATTTTTTCAGAGGTCTTTAAACATCTGAATAGGTATATCTTTATTCAAGCTAAAAACTTGTCTCAAGAAGACTATGAACTGCGTAGAGAGCAAGTAGATATAATGAGGGAAGAAAAGATAAATTATATAAAAAATGCTGAGTGCTTGTTATGTTCAGTGTTTTTCATGGATACTCAAGCTGTTATACTAGTACCCCAAACTAAACGTTAGTACTTCCTATTATAAAACGAAATTGCAAATACATAACTTTACCATTTACAATGCTGTTACACATGAATCCCACAATTATATATGGGACGAAACAAATGGGAATCTCGTGGCTTCAGTTTTTGCAACGTGCATTACTAAGCATTTGGAAAATTTCTTTGCTGGCACAGCACATAATTCTTTATTTAGATGGATGTTTTTATCAAAATAGAAACGTAACATTATCCAACACGAGATTAACCTTCTGCGAGAAAACTGGTATAACAATTGAGCAAAACTATTTGATAAGTGGCCATAAACAGATAGAGTGTGATAAAACTCATTCGCTAATAGAACGATAGATACATAAAAAACAAATAAACTTGCCTTCTCAATTTGTAGAGCTCATTAGGGAGGCACGAAAGGATCCATTTCCATTGAAAGCCAAACAATTAAGTTACAATTATTTTTTGGATTACGAAAGTATTCCAAAGCCATATATCTACATCTATTCGTAATTAATAATGTAAATAAAATGTATAAGAACATCTTTTATGTTTAAATATAGGAAGAAGCCGAACATCAATGCGAAATATGAACTGCTTCCTTATAAGCACAGGAAGTGTTTATTTGACAGTTTTCTGAAACAAAAATATATTGGGAAGCAATCGCTGAAAAGTTTCCTGCATTGGATGGCAAACATATAGTTTTTAAATTGCTTTGAAATGGGTAACTTTTTTAACTATAAAGGGATTAATATGGTTTTATTAGCTCTAGTCGATGAAGATCGTCGCTTTATCTAAATATGCACATATGTATGTATGTATGTGTATAAATGTTGGCTGCAACGGGCGCACTCATGATGCCGGAGTGTTGTTACAATGTAAACACGTAATTGATAATGCTGAAAGTCAGTTCCCAGAAGATAAAATCATTGGGAATGGAAGAAAACTGCCATACATACATATGTATATCACAATCGTATAGGTATAATGCTTTCCCACTTCAAAAGCACATTATGAAGCCCTACTCCCACAGTACCACCAACCCCCAGAAACAAATATTCAACATTCAAGCTTATACGCTGGAGCTAGCATTTGGAATCATGTCTAATCGATTTAAAATTTTTCAATCCACAATAAATTTATCCGTTGATTTCGAAACAGAAAATTATTATAACACAATAAAAAAAATTGATGAATTTAATTCCTCATCTAAATTGAGGAAGGGGAAGAAAAACGACACGATTTCCGTGTTCAGTCATTTATTTTAAATTCCTAACGGTCATACTATGGAACTTTAGGTTGTCTTCTCTAGATGCCGCCACAAGTTACTAGATGGTGGCGCTTTTGTATAAATCAGAGATATAATCTATGGTATGAATACAACAAACCGGGCAACTTGAAGTGTTGTCAATCATCGTTGAGTAAACATCTAAGTCCCGGATCACACAATGCAACTTTTGCTGCTCAACTTTTGAGTTTTTTGGTAAGAGGGGTAAAAGAGAGAGAGAGAGGGGACCACTCCCCTATCACCAACAAACACAAAGTTGAGCAGCAAAAGTTGAATTGTGTGATCCGGGACTAAGGGTCCACAAACTGCAATTTCAGCGGTATTTAAACTGTAATTTAAGTGGTTTTTATATTTAATAAATTCTTAAATAAACGTTTTTTAGTGTGTACATGGTGTAAAATGTTTTAAAAATATTGAAAAAAAAAATATTTTTAAGTAAACTCATATGTCACATATTATATGCATGTGTATGGCAACATCGTTTTAAGCGGCAATATTTAACAAAATTATACTTTGCCGCGCTGCCGCTTCTCACATCACTGCCAGATTAAGTAAATTGTATGAAGTATTTTGTAAATAAACTAAACTTTTATTTACTGGTAATATTGTGCCGCTTACATTGTCCATCCACTATAACAAAATATTTCATGTCTATCCTCTATCGAAAGCAGTGGACCCGAAACTAAGCTTCCTAAAGTAATAGTTGGCAACACATGTTTTTACAAAACAGATGATGTCTGAAATTGATAAGATTTTTTTTTTCAATACATTTTTTGTTTTCATTGTAAGCGTTTTTATTTTATTTGTCAGAAAACAATGTATAATAATAATATATAACAACGCATTGTAAAAGTAAAACAGAATAAAAATGAAATTATATAAATTATATACACATACTAAAACTTATAATGGTAAATAATAACAACAAAATGTTAAATAAGTTTTACAACAAAAGATTTTTGTTTCTGAATTACAGATGCTGATCTTTTAATCAACAATAAGGAACATCCTGATGCAAAAGCTGGTGATATCGTTGAGGTATTTCACCGTGATGATGAGGAGAACACTAGATTGCTGCTACAGATAACCACGTTTACAGATCTGAAAAATCGTGATGTGATTAGTATAGAAAGTGGTGTGGCAAATCAATTTAAACTGCGCACCTTCAGTGATGTTGTTATGCGTGTGGTTAATGTGTCTGATGTTGCTTTGGATTCCATCGAAATCACTTTCAAGGATCAGTATATGGGACGTTCGGAAATGTGGCGTTTAAAGAAGTATTTAGTAAGTTTATTTTTCTGTGGTATGTGCTACAAGATATTTATGATATTTTATGTATTAGAGGCAGCTTTTTATATATGTATATGTTGTAGGTATATTGTACATTGTACAATTGTTTTCAAAAATATCAAAATGACGATTTGACGATTTTCTGAATTATTAAAATTTTCTATCATTTGTTTGTTTTAGTAATGTTTTTGTTACCAAATTCTCTCTTTTTTTGAGACAACAACTATTTTATTTCTTATTATGTTTATTTGACCTTTTTTTTTTAAGATTTTAGTAGTTATTTATGCTTTAGGTCTTTTTTATATAGGTATATAAAAAAAAATAAATAAAAGTAGCGAAATATTGAAATAAAATAAAAAATTTGTATAAAAAAGACCTAAAGCTTAAATAACTACTAAAATCTCAACAACTATTTTTCTTATTTAATATAATAAATAATATTTAGTTCGTTTATTTGACCTTTTTTTAATATTTAATAGGTAGTTTCTTTTTACAAGCAATTAGGTCATTTTAATTTTATATAAAAATATTTGATTTATTTCTATATATTTATTTCCAATATTTCGCTATCACAATGGATAGCTTCTTCAGGGATAATATAAGTTTTTTTTTTTTTTTTTTTTTTTTTTTTTTTTTTTTTTTTTTTTTTTTAAATTAATTTCTTCATAATAATATATGATGGATGAATTGGATTCTATACTCAAGATATTACATATTTAAACATTAATAACTAAATTGTTCTGACATTGTAATTTAACCTGAATTAATAAAATATGCTAAGTTCAGACATTTATTTATAAAATACTATAAGTCTTGTTTCACACTTTTCAGTTTTAGCTGACCAGTTTTTGTTCTTTTGAACTTGCCGTTTCATTTACACACGGCAATTCAATTTTCGTACTTTTTAAAGCAAATCAACGTGCATGAAAGAGAAAACAAAAGGAAATAAGAAAATTGACTTTTACCGTCAAGTTTGTAACCCTTTTGTTTTTTCCTTGCCTTGAGGGGTCAGAATTGAAGAGAGTGAAAGCGGATTTTCTATTTCTAAACGTATATTTGATCTTGTTAATCGTACATACATACATATTTTTGAAAATGAATAAACTTGCATTAAAAATTTGAATAACCTTCATTATTTTCACGTCTTTGACCATAATGTATAAGATCTTAATTACTATTGAAAATTGTGTGCTAATAATTTTTTTCATTATTAAAGGAATATATGACCCGATTCCCCTTTTTAAGTATATTTATGTATGTCAGACTACTGTTAATATAAATAAATATAAGTAACATCAAAAAACATTAAGGTCTTCAATGCTAGTAGACTATTAAACTTTTGACCCCTTAAATAGAAATATACTTAATTCTTATGTACTTAATAATACTTAAAGGTTGAATACCTTTCCTAATAAATATACAATAAGTACCAACTATACAATTTTTCACTTTTTGGTCCTCTAATTTTAGGTTTAACTTATATTTCATTGTAAATCCATATTTAGAACTGTAAGTCTGTTACTGATTCATTTCAAAGAAATGCAAAAGTCCCATTTTTAACCGTTATTACTATTTAGGTGTCGTATTATGAAAAATTAACTTCTCAAAAATTTCATTGCCTTAAAACAACAGATACAAATGGTACCAAAAAAAGTACAAAAACACAAATCTACCTTTTTTTATCCTTTCAGTTTATATGTTTTTAATAAGTTTTTTGTCTTAATATATCAATATTTAAAGATTCGAGTCTGTAGATCACTTATTAAGATTGAAGACAGACTTACAAAGAATTATTATTCTAATACACAACTTTGTGACAGCAGAAATAAAAATGCTGTTTCTTCATAACAAAGACAATCATTATTTCAGAGACAAATTTTAAAAATTTTCCACTTTTTGTCCCTTCCCGGTATCAACGTTATATTATTTTTACCGGTTTTTATCCAATTTATCACTTCCTGATCCAAGTCTTGCAAATAGATCTATCTGAGTTCTACATTTCAATAAAATTAGTTTAGCCGTTTGGTCTTACCAGTTTTCCCCCTTTTTATCCCGACCTGGTCCAAGTTTTTAAAAAAATATATATAGCCTGTTGACGCTTTGAAGCATAGATCTATCTGCGTTATAAATTCCATTAAAATCGGTTCAGCCGTTTAGGTGTGAAAAAAAACAAACTTACAAAGATATTTATAATATATATATGGATTAATCTTAAAATGAGTAAAATATTTTTTTATTACAATTTTAGATTTAAAGATTTTTTATATCTAATTTTGAATAGTTGAAATAAAAAAAATTTAAAAAAAATATTGTTTCTTATAACCAAAAATATGCAATATCATATTTTTTGCTGTGTCTTAGTTCTTCGATTATCCTTTAATACTACTCTAAATTAAAAATAAGGGATAATCTGTGATCACTTAAATCGATGGAATTATAAAATTGGATCTAGATCCTTCAATAGTTGTACAAATTTAAAATTAAAGATAATTTGTGATCACATATGTATATTTCCCAACAAAATTAATTTTTATGTGGAATTATAAAATATTGCAATTTTTTTTAATAAAGAGTAGCTTAGTATTTTTAAACAAATATTTAGATTATAAATATTCATAAAACACTTTTTTGTTTAATCTATTAAAAAAACTATCTAACTGCAAATACGTAATTTTAAAAGTGCATTTACATTTCATTGCTTAAACAGACTAATACCTGTGTATATGTCAATAAAAAAATTGACTATAATGATATGCAAATACGTTGTCAAGTATACGAGATGTGGTCTCAAGGCGAACGTGTTTCTTGCGGTGTAATTACGGAAGACACAAAAATTGTATTTCGCAGTAGTACTTCAATGGTCTATTTATTCTTACAAATGTCCTCGGAAATGTGGGATTTTGATATACACGGAGATTTGTATTTTGAAAAGGCGGTGAATGGTTTTCTAACAGAACTATTTCATAAATGGAAAAGATTGGGCTGTAATCATGAAGTGACAATAGTTTTGTTTTCACGTACGTTTTACGCTGCCAAATCTCTTGATGAATTTCCTGAACATATGCGCGAATGCTTGCAAATGGATTATAAAGGAAGATTTTATGAGGATTTCTACCGCGTGGCCATACAGAATGAACGAAACGATGATTGGTGTACTGTACTGGCTCAATTGAGAAAATTGTTCACTTCATATCAGAAAACGGTATTGAATTATCATGCCAGAGAGGGTGTTAGAATACCAACAGCTTGTAATTCTACAGCGGCTCAAGGCAACTTTTTGGAAGTTTTAAATATATCACTAAATACATTTGAAAAACACTATCTAGATCGTACTTTTGATCGCACAGGTCAGTTGTCAGTGGTTGTAACACCAGGCGTGGGAGTCTTTGAAGTAGATCGAGAACTTACCAACATAACCAAACAACGAGTGAGTATTTCTTTAAATAAAATATTTATTGTGCAGCAAACAAAGAAAAACTTTTTGTATATGCTTTACATAGATAATAGATAATGGTGTTGGTAGCGATTTGGTGTGTGTTGGTGAACAACCGTTACATGCTGTTCCTTTGTTAAAATTTCATAATAAAGATACTTCTCTGACTGCCGCAGATGATTACTCTTTACCACATTGGATTAATTTAAGTTTCTACTCCACTAATAAAAAAATTGCCTATTCGAATTTTATACCACGCATCAAATTACCACCCATGATAGCAAATGCTCCCATAAAAATGGATTCAAATAGTGTAAGTCTTAAAATAAACAATTTAAATCATAATTTCTTTATATATGTGTACATATATGTATCTTTCTTTAATAACCAGGACACCGAAAATAACTTTCTTAGCTGCAATCAATCGGAATATATACATAATTCTTTGTTTGATTATGAAGCCTATGATGATCAAATATTTCAACCACCACCAGCTCAGGGCACTTGGTAAACTTACAGACATACATATATAACATAAATGCTGTCGGACAATTGTAATTTTCTCTTTGAATTACAGTTCATTACAACGTATTATTAGAGCTAAGAAGACTTCCGTGCCCAGTTTAGAAACATATGATTTTAAAAACAGTGATTGGGAAAACTTTTCGCCAACTAAAGTACCTAGTTTAAGGCGCAAAATGTCTGATCCAGACATACATCACGGCACTTCCGGCATTTTGGCAGCCATGGTTTGATTTTTTTTAATTGTTTATCCTTTTTTAATGTTATGTGTAAATTTAAAATTATATTATTCTTTTAGAGTGATGTCACTAATCTATCCGAATCTTTGGCATCAGAAAAAAATGCAAGACGTTCGATTGTTTCCATAGCGCCCATAGTAAGGCCAGGAAGATCTCTAATTAATCCATTTGATCCATCTCATGTAACAATTAAATTAACTTCAAATCGCCGTCGTTGGACTCATATATTTCCAAAGGTAAGTTGTTGAATTATGAAGCTATCATAATAAACAAGTAATAGATAATGACCATTTCGAATTTGTATGGTATATGTTAGAAATATTAAATTCAATAAATCTCTTAGGGTCCCACTGGAGTTCTCATACAGCAGCATCATTATCAGGCGGTACCGGCAAAACAAAACTGCAATCAGTTCAATAACAATAATGACGACGACTACTCATCGTGTTATAATTCAATTGAGTACGATCATACATCAATTTGTTCAATACTAAGTAAATCCAACACAAACAACTTCCATAATGGTGAAACAGATAAACTCGAAAGTAATTTACATTAACTAAAATACTGCTATTTATGTATGTACTCATGTAAATATGTTCTGTTTTATTTTTCAGTTTCCCGGAAACGCAACAATACCGTTTTAAATACTTCCGGCTTAGTAGTGAATACATCGACAGCAGCTGTACCAGCCAAGAGTTTTCTTTGGGGTGCCACTGGTGAACAGGAATGGACACCCGCCATTACTACGGGTATGTACTAGTATTAACTTTAAGCAATTGATAACAATATTTGTGGTCTATTACTGTAATAATGTCAACAAGTAATTTTATCATTTACTGATTTTATCATAAAACTGTTTACAATGTAATCTATGTATGTTTATTGGTTTTATTTACAGTTTGTTTATATTAACTATCTTTTAGTTTATATTTTTGATATTTGGATTTTTTTCTTAACAGATTGGGTAATTCTATTACAAAACCATTAAATATATACATATAAAGTATACATACATATTATATGTATTCATACAGAAAAAGTGCATATATAAAATTAAAATAACAATACGTATATTATTTTTATGATAATAGGGGCTTAAAGTTAATAATGATTAATAACTTAGTATATTATTTGCATTTCATTCCATTGAATTTTATGAATTTTGAACAAATTCCTTGAAAAAACTAAAGTAATAACAAGGAATCTAGACATTATTTTATTAACTCGTACAAAATTTAATGAAATCAATTCTTAAATACTAAAATATTTCAAAATAATATCTTTTATAACTTAAAAAACAGATTATTATTATGATTAGAAATGTTTAAAATTACAAAAATGTGGGAAGAGAAATATATGTATGTTATATTTGGTTTTGTTATAGGTGCTTTTCAAGTATAAAATACATACAGTGTTGGAAACATTTTATGGAAAATTTTAAATTGCTAGGTTAAAATAAAGGGAACGATGAATTATATTTCAACAGGAAAATAATAGACATTATGTAATTAATAAAGGGTTTTACAAAGCACTGCACTTTATTTGAAAAATAAATTATTATAAAGCTTCGAATACAAGGAAAAAGTATGAGTGAAATTGCAAGACTTATGGATTGTTCGAAAACAAAGGTTTTACAAGCAATTCACAGAAAAATAAAACCAGTGACAAGAGGCAGCAAACGAAAATGATCAGTGTTTAATACGTAAAAGCAAAAGAAACTCATTTTGGTCATCCAAAGTGCTAAAAAATTGTGCTACTGCTACTAGTCACTCAAATAGATATAGGCTTCAGGAGCTGAAACAAAATAGGTTTGTTTTGCTAAGAAACATTCATACCGGGAAAATTGGAGAATAACTGCCAACATTAGGTGACAACATGGCCATAGTCGCCAGACCTTAATGTTATTGAAAATTTATGCTCAATTTTAGAAATCAGGGGGTTACTGCGTATTTCGATTCGAAAAGAAAATTATTCGAATTTGTATACTTTTTACATTGTATTTCGAAAGCTTTTGCTTTTGAATCGAAATACGCAGTAACCCCCCCCAGCATAAGAAACCACAAAATTTCTAACAAAAATTATTTAAAAACGCGATAC
Organism: Bellardia bayeri; assembly: GCA_950370525.1. Taxonomy (NCBI): domain Eukaryota; kingdom Metazoa; phylum Arthropoda; class Insecta; order Diptera; family Calliphoridae; genus Bellardia; species Bellardia bayeri. Next base: position 73,020,348 of record OX493267.1, on the reverse strand, counting down.
TAACGGAGTTGTCGCATATTTTGCCAAGTACTACTGTATTTATTATTGAAATATTAAAAAAATATAATTTTCCAACACTATATAACGAGAATATTTTTGACTTTTGTGAAGTTTTGAACGCAGTACCTCACATTTTTTAAAGTTCTTTGATTTAGATAATTTCAGTATTTTTAATATTTTTTGTTAAAGTATACAAAAATTCTCATCTCATGCATATTAAATATAAATTAATAAAACATTAGTAGTTATAATCATCATATATTTTATATTAGACATTTATCGTTTACATGTTATCTATTTAGTTCTTTTTTTTTAATAACATACATATATTTTTTATTCCCATCAACAAAAAAATATTAACCATCTTTTTCAAATTACAAATAACGAATAATTTTTTTCGAACTGTTTTGTTGTTCCCGTCCCATCAAACAAACAATCCTCCACTACAACAACAATAAAATAAAATAATAACTCATTTAACAAAACTCGCAGTGAATGGTAGTGTACGTAAACATTTAATACCAATAGTTGAAACAGAAACCACAATGGGAAATGTGTTCGAGACAGAAGCTGATGGCAAAGGAAAAATAATCATAGGTCAGCAAATTTATAATAAAAAAAGTTAAACGTAACAATTTTTTGATTTATTTTTGTAGTTAAACAAAATTTATATTGTTTATATACAAAGCTCGCACATTTTTTTTCTCTAGTAATAACATATAATTTGCATATTATTTATCAGCAGCTTCACACATTTGTTTCAGAAAAGAGTTTCTTTTTTAAACAACAACATAACGAACACTTTTGTATTTACAAAAACACACTGTAGATAGTTCCCAAATAATATTATTTTACTACATTATTAAGTATTCAAATATTGGTAATTAAAATTGTTTTCTAAAACACTTTAAGTCGTTAAATGGATATTGGCCTGTATTGCAATAATTTATAATGCAATCATAGTCATATATATATGTATGTATACAATAATTTTTAAAATTTTGCTGTATGAATATGAATGCTGTAAAATTCGGTAATTGATAATCGATTTAAATCTTATGCTCTCATTATCTGATTGTAGTCAAATTTTTTCTCAGTTAGTTTTATATACGAATGAAGAAAATTAAGAAATATTCAAGACAAATTGAGTTGTTAATGGGTAGTGTAATGTACATACTACATATGTATATGACTATGACTGTATGTAGTTTAATTTTAATAGAATTTGGTACATTTTTTGTAGAATAATGCATGTTTCTTTTAATTGCACGATTATACAAACATTTAGAGTTTTATATTTATAAGTAATTTACATTTATTACAACTTCAGTAGATTAGAAAATCGTTCATCATTAACAATATTATTTTTAAAAACATTAAAAAATATGCACTTTTATATATGTGTATATATATATAATAAAATTTTTGTTATATTATAAAATATAAGTATATGATATCAGAAATGTTAAACTATTTTGGTCCAGTAAAATTGGGTAAAAAACCTGGGAAACCTAAGAATAAACAATTTTTTTTTTGTAACTTTTTAAATTTTATTCATAACAAGTGAAACATTTGGTTTGTTTAATAATGTTTCTCAAAATATTTTATATAAATATTTAATTAAATTTTAACGGAAAAGTACCAAATTTTTCGCATCATATTAAAGTAAACAGGTATATTAAAATTATGTAAAACATTGTATTGATAATATTTGCTTGTAGTCCTTTTACCCTTACGAAATTTTCTTCCATTCATATTGAATTACAGCCGTTACTAGTAGGTTATCCTTGCAATAAATATCTCATTGCCTAATTTTGTTCAGGTTCAGATTTTTGTCCACAGGCGCTCAATGTCTAGGGAGAATGATTTAAAGTTTTTAGTATGCTTAGGATCATTGTCCTGTTGCGAAATCCAGTTCTACGTTAGTTCTAATTGCTCTACACTAGGGGCTACATGGTTTTAAATTTACCGACTTCTGATGGCGCGATACAACCTTAAACCATTACTGAACTGCCGCCATGTTTTGCCACCTTGGTAATAAATTGTTGCGTTTTTACCTTCGAAAAACGGTGGTTTATTTCCTTTAAATATATCCGGTTTCTTTTAATTGCAAAATAAAAGCATCATGAGTTTAAATTATAACGAGTCTTTATTTATTTAAATGTACACAAAACAATTTTAATAATCACTCTGTCTTTTAACACTCTTTTGCAATTTACTTTAAACACAAACTTAAATTACAATTTGAGAACGCTTTGATGTTCACTCATCGATGATTCACAATAAAACTCCACTTTGAGTGGCCCTGTATGTTCTATTTATACAATACCACCATCTTCTAGTAAGTAATTCCCGGCGATATTTTTATTTTTACAGCACTGGATGTTGGGTTGACTCTTCTATTACCATAGCACATTCAGTTTTTGTAAAACGCTATGGTCGTTTTTCACCAAGCAAATTTTATACGGTATTGTGTTTAATATACCTGTCTATAAATTTTTTATTGTACAGTGATGTCTCAACTATTTCACCCAGGGATTTACCTTTTCTATGTAAGTCTATTATGATTTGCCATGTCTTAATTGATGTTTGTCTTCCCATTGTAAATTTTTCACTAAAAGTCAATACATTCACACTTTTACCAACCCGGCATTTACACATGCAAGTGCAAGTTCGAAAAACTCAATCCACTCACATTTTTTTACTAATACACTCACATTTTTTCACTTGCAGAGCTAGTCGAGTTTTTCGAATAAGTTTTCGTATATAATACGTACACAGCACTCGTATGCAAGTACAGGGTTAGAATGAAACTTCTACTTCTACGTCATTCTTGTATGTACCTATGTGGCTCACAGTATATTACCGTTTATAACGTTTGAACGAAACGTATTGTTTATGAAAAAAAAAATTAGGACTTCTTGATATCAATAAGAACGGTTACAATACATCTTAATCAATGGAAACTTTTTATTTTTGAGGAAAAAACTTTTTTCTCTTTTTTTATTCTTGTATGTATGTACCTATGTGGTGTTGAGTTTATTTTGCTCACAGTATATTACCGTTTATAAAGCACTTTCAAACGTATTGTTTATGAAAAAAAAAATTAGGACTTCTTGATATCAATAAGAGCGGTTACAATACATCTTAATCAACGAAAACTTTTTATTTTTGAGGAAAAAACTTTTTTCTCTTTTTTTATATAAAACTTTTTTTTGCCTCTCGAAAAAAAGAGAAAACTGACTTATGGCATCGTTGTGTGCCAGCGAAATGTATTGTGAGAGAGTTACCATGTTTTTCTCTGAGTAATGCCTAGTTATACCCTATGGTTAAGAGGGTACGTTGATACACGGAGGTATTAAAAACATGAGGAATACCACATTGGCTCTGTGCTATTTAGCAACCAACCATTGTACAAAAGACACCAAACTGTCCAGAGGTTCGCTCTATGAAAAGTTATTGGATCGTGATGAAATGATATTTAACGAAGGTTAAAAAGATGGAACGAAACGACTAGGATTTTCAAACTAAGTGACGAAGAACATAATGAACAAAAACACAGAAAATAACAGTTTCAAAACGATTCGTTTTCAAAATCGAGTTGAGTTACAACGAAACATGATCCTACTATTACAAATGAGTAAAATTTTAGGTCAATCAGACCAACAAGTCGATTTATTTTCAATATAAAGTGGCTCACAGCTTATTTCAACTAGCTTCTGTTAGGAATATAAATTGCGTGTAATTTCAAAATATGAATAAAGGTTTATAAGCATATCTTCTAAAATAAAAAATAAGATTTTTATTCAGTCTCCAAGTTACTTACAAGCTAAAAACTAAAAATATAGGTACAAAAGTAGTCATCATAACTTATAAAAAAAAAACATTTAAATTAGGAAAAATAATTTTTTATCTCTAGAACTTCTTTTTGATCAATTACAGCTTTTAGCCTTTGTACGATGAAGAGCTTTTTCTTCACCGGCAACAATATAAAGCAATTCAGGGACTTTGAATTGTTATCTATATGTCACTAAATGGTTTTTATTTCTTGGGCAACGATAATTTTTATATATTGAATGTGCGACCGTGATACACAACAAGAAAAACAAGATGATGTTTGATAGAGTTCAACTTTAACAATGATTTCTTTATTTCTAAAAATGATTATCTTACGCCTAACAATTGTTGATGTACATAAATAAGTAAGTAAGGCCATACTGTTGTTGTTGTTTTATTTGTCTCTCACTTCCAATGTATCAATTCAACTTGTTACTAATAAGTATGTATGCAAAAACAACATAATAAATAACTTGCATTCTTGTTTATAACAACAACGTAACACATAAGTTTAAGAATTGAAGTGAGAAACAAATAAAAGCTAACGGTTAATTACCAAAATAAATTACAGTGGTTAGTTTGTACAAAATTAATATCAAATTACCGTGGTAACAGTGAGCGAAAAAGTGAATAAATAGAAAATACAATTTATATACAAATTTAATACAATTCAAAAATAAAAAAAGGTTAGTAAATGTTATACGATGACCTAACATTCCGGCCGCATTGAAAGGACACTTTCAAGAAGAGGCTAGTAGAGCCAGTCTGTGGATAGGGCGACGTATAATGCCTTTTGTTGTTTTGAGGTCGACTACTCTGACACGATCATCTCTACCACGTACAATATTTATGATTTTACCCATGAGCCATCGCTGTGGAGGTAAATTATCCTCTTGAACAATCACCAACGAACCATTAGTGATATTGGGATTTGAACTAGTCCATTTGTTGCGGGTCTGAAGTTCATTTATATAATCATGGGACCATTTTTTCCAAAATCTTTGTTTGATAGCGCTTATTCGAGCCCAATACTCAAGATTATTGATTTCTTTCAGCGGGACATCACGTTCTGGCAAACTACGTAGGGGAGCGCCTATCAGAAAATGGCCTGGGGTGAGGGCTTCGCAGTCACTGGGATCGGATGATAGAGGTGAAATTGGCCTTGAATTTAAAATGGCCTCTATCTCGACCATTGTAGTTGCAAGCTCCTCGTATGTAAGCCTTGTGTTGATTAAGGTTTTGGTTAAGTGACCTTTTGCCGATTTGACGGCAGCCTCCCACAATCCGCCAAAATGTGGTGCCCTGGGGGGAATAAAACGAAAATTAATAAATTGATTTGAGCAGTAATTTGTAATAAAATTTGAATTTTTTTTTTGATCAAAAAGGAACGATTTTAATTGAGCCAACTTGGAGTTTGCACCAACAAAATTGGTGGCATTGTCACAGAAAATATCTGTGGGAAGACCTCTGCGTCCAATCATTCTTTTTAAGGCTGCAATAAAGGCATCTGTTGATAAATCTGATACCACTTCAATATGAACTGCTTTAGTGGCGAGACAAACAAATACTGCAATGTACGTTTTGTATGGAACCTTCCCCTTGATTCTTAGGTAAGTGTTTACTGGCCCACAAAAATCAACAGCACATCTGGCGAAGGGCCTTGAAGGGTTGAGTCGTTCCACTGGCAAATTTCCCATCATTTGTTGTAGCAACCTTGGGCGATAACGAATGCATTGTGGACACGAATTAACGATGCGTCGACATAAGTTTCTTAAATTGATGATCCAAAATCTCTGACGAATTAACGAAATTAAAGCCTTAGGTCCAGCGTGGTAGTTACTGATGTGTAGATGACGCACGTAACAGTGGACGAAATGGTGTTTGCTGGGCAAAATTATGGGGTGCTTTTGACCTTCAGAAATTGCTGCAAGTTCTAAACGTCCACCGACTTTGAGCAAGTTGAAGCCATTTGATGAATCAAGGAAGGGGTTAAGACACTTTAGAGCACCTTGGGGATCTTTTTTATTCAGAGCTCGTTGTATATCATCTTGAAAATATTGTTTTTGTAGATTAAAAACGATTCGAAGTAAGGCATTTTCTAATTCTTGGGGCTGTACAGAATCAGAATTGAAAATATTAGTTCTTGCTTTTTGAGCAAAACGCAGCATCCAGGCAATAATATGAATAGTTTTTAAATATGAGCTATAATTTTCAATTGAATCCAGAATGTAATTAGATTTTGCTTCGAGGGAAAGTACAGTTTTACGTTTTTCTTTGTCGATATCTTGTTGGTTTTCTATGGAAAGTCGATTTGTTATATTAGGAGGCCATTGAATAGGATCGAAAGTGAGAAATGCTGGGCCCCTAAACCAGATAGATGAGGCGAGTTCTTCTACCGTTGAACCACGAGACACGATATCAGCAGGATTGAAATGTGTTGGGACATGTCGCCAAACACAGCCATTAGTCAAATCTTGAATCTCTGATACTCTATTGCCAACAAAAACGGATAATGTAGAAGAATGTTGCTTTAACCAGTGAAGAACTATTTGAGAGTCTGTCCATAGAATAACTTCAAGATTTGGTATGGAGAAAAGGTTTTTGATATTAGCATACAATTTTGCCAAAAGTTGTGCGCCACACAATTCAAGTTTTGGTAACGATTTTCTTTTCGTAGGAGCAACTCTGGATTTGGCAGTAAAAAGCCGAACAGAAACATTCCCTGAAGAAGTTTTAACCCGAAAGTAGAAACAGCATCCATACGCGCGAATCGATGAGTCACAAAAGCCATGAAGTTGAACTGAATGAGCTTCAGCCGCGAGACAAAATCGAGGAATTTCAAGAGAATTTAACATTTTGAGATCAGTGAAGAAATATTTCCAAGCCGAGTGAAGTTCTTGAGGGATAGATTCATCCCAGCCAATTTTAAGAATCCACAGTTCTTGCATGATGATTTTAGCCTTTATAATGAGCGGAGCTAAAAGTCCTAAGGGATCGAAAAGTGATGACGAGAGCGACAAAATTGTTCGTTTTGTGATTTTTTCATCGATTTGAGCCTTAGGCGAAAACGAAAATAAAAATGCATCTTTTTGTTGATCCCAAGTAATACCAAGAGCATTGGTAACAGCTGAATCCTCAATATTTAGATCTTTTATAGTTTTGTCGTCTTGAAAACTTTTATGATTTGAGTGCCATTTATCCAGTTGAAAGCAACCACGAATTAGAATTTCATTAACTTCTTTCTTCATTCTAGCCAATTCTTCTAGTGTATCTGCACCACTTAGGAAATCATCAACATAAAATGATGACTTTATAGTTTTTGCGCCAAGTTCGTATTGAGCCATATATTCATCTGCAAGATAATGAAGACTTTTAATGGCAAGATAAGGTGCTGCTGACATTCCATATGTGACAGTATTTAACTGATAAGTACGTATTTCTTCTTCCTCCGAATTCCTCCACAAAATGTACTGGTATTTTCTATCGCGAGAGTCAATAAGGACTTGCCGGTACATTTTCACTATATCGGCTGTAATAGCGAAGCGATAAAGGCGAAACCGAAGCAAAATTTTGTACAACTCATCTTGGATAGTTGGACCAACCATGAGAATATCATTCAGTGACCTTTGAGACGATGACGGAGACGACGCATCGAAGACTACTCGTAACTTGGTTGAAGTACTATTAGGCTTGAAAACACAATGGTGAGGTATAAAATAATGAGGTTCATCTAAGCGAGGGCTATTAACTAGACTCATATGTCCACAATCTTCATACTCGTTCATAAAAGCGACATATTGTAATTTAAGATTGCTATCACGAGCAAATCGTCTCTCCTGAGATACAAATCTTTTCAGAGCCATATTTCGCGAGAGACCTAAAGTGTCCGGAGATTCCTTGAAGGGTAATTTAACAACAATCCTACCAGAAGATTCACGATGGACAGTATTATCAAAAAATGATTCACAATCAGATTGTTCTGGAGTCAAAGCCTTTGAGCCAGATGTAATTTCTTCGATTTCCCACAAACGTTGTAATTTTAAATCAACCTCTTCTTCAATCGAGAGCATACAAGAAGAACTAGCCTCGTTGGATTGTTCTGATATATAACGACCTGCCACAATCCATCCAAAAAGTGTTTTTTGTAATTTTGGCAAATTCGGACCAAGTTTTATTTGACCTACTGACAAAATATCAAAGAAAGTTTCAGTACCAATGAGTATGTCAATTCGTTTCGATTTGAAGAAATTTTCATCTGCAAGCTGGGTATTTGGAGGCAAGTTCCAAGTTGAGACATCTAACTCAGTATCAGGTTGATAAGAAATATGAGGTGTAATACAAAATGAGAGGGGCACTTCAAAATCGGTAACTCGAGATTTCACCTTTGTTGATGACCTATATTTTGTTTTGCTGTGAGTATTACCAATGCTAGCGACTTCTGTGGGTTGTTTAATACGAGGCAAATGTAATTTTTGAGCAAATTCACTTGTAATAAAATTCAATTGAGAGCAAGAATCCAGCAAAGCTCGTCCCAATTGATATCGACCGTTAGCGTCACGAATTAGAACCATGGCAGTGGCAAGCAGCACCTGTTCCGGCGAGGAATTTTCCATATGAGTATGGACCGAGGCATGAGAATGATTCAAGGCAGCACGAGAGGTAGATGGTTCAGCAGCCGGGGACGAGGGCCTAGAAGCTGGCTGAGACCGATGTAGCAAGCTATGATGCAGGCGAGAACAAATTTTGCACTTGAATGTAGAGGAACAGCTGTTAACTTGATGCCCTTTCGACAGGCAATTAAGACAAAGCCCTAGTCGTTTGACATTTTCAAAGCGTTGACCGACGTCCATATCCTTGAAGCGAGGGCAACTACTAATTCTATGGTCAATATTTGAGCAAAATGCACAAACACGTTTCGAAACAGTAAAGGTATAGCCAGGTTTTGAACTTTTATTTTTCGACTTACCGGATTGTTGATTATCAAGCTTACGGGGGATCACATGTGTATGGTTGGTATCAACCGATTCCAAAAATTGGCAATGTCTTTCAAGAACCCTCGAACAATCATCCCATGATGGCAGTTTGGTAAAATCTAAAGAATCCTTCCATTTCCTTTTTGTCTCATCATCAACTTTTTCCAAAACTATATAAATCAGCATCGAATTAGCAATGTCACTATGTGAGCCAAGAGACAAAAGAGAGCTATAAAGAGCAGAAACATTATCAACGAGACTTCGTAATTGTGCACAATTGTATTTGGACATGGTTGGAAGTTCAAATAGAGTGGTTATATTTTCCATAAAAATCAGTGAGCTATTGTCATAACGCGTTTTGAGCCTTTCCAGAGCCTTCAGGTAGTTTTCATTCGTAATCTGGAAGGCTTTGACCGTTTCCAGTGCTTGGCCATTGAGGCAGTTCAGCAAATGGTTAAATTTTTCAATATTCGATAGGCTAAACTCACGATCAATAACTTGGTTGAACGACGTTATAAAATTTTTGTATTCACTGTACTTACCACTAAATGTGGGTAATTTGAGCTGCGGCAATTTATGGTGGTTAACAGGGAAACAAATCGTGGATTCAGAGATTGTTGTGTTGTGAACATCCTCACCAAGCTGAGCTTGAATATTCATTTTTGCAGTGATGTACAAATCTTCAATTTCAGGCCTACCATTGTCATCAGGATCATAATTTTCGATTTGAGTTTGATACGTCAAAATCTGCTTAAAATATGACTCCAAAATTCCCAAACGGCACTTCAATTCAGCTGATGATAGTGTCTTACCTTCACCCCTTCCATTGGCTTCGATTTGATTTTTGATGCGGGTTATACTTTTCCTTGTATTAGCCCGTTGTTGTTTAACTTCCTCCAACGTCATCGAAAAAATAAAAAAAAATGTCACCAAAAAGTCCAATTAAATTTGAAGAAAATGGAGGCACTATTTTGTAACACTGTATCCGATGCCAAAATTGTCCAATAACGTTTTTGATAAATGGCGTTACTTATTCAAAGTATTTATTAGAATATTGTGAGCGACAAAAATTGGTATACAGAAATTTTACACTATATACTGGAACCAAATGAAACCACGAACAAGTTCATGTATTTTATGTATAAAATTAGCGGTAAAATGTTGCGCAAATTTTTTTTTTTTTTTTTTCTCCGAGCTCACAAATATAATTTATGTTTTAAATTTTTTAATTTAATTAAATTATGCCACAACAGTTTGTTCTAAAATGTTTTTAAATGCACTGTCTCTTTATTTTTCCACAAAGGTTTTTAATTGTAATTTACTTTACCACGAACCACTCTCAACTCACGCACGACCTGTACACTTTTAATTTAAGATGTACTTCCACAAAAGTATTTTAATGTGCCACGGAACACCGACAAATTAGAAAAATATATCTTTAAACTATCGTGCCCCACGTTGGGCGCCAAAATGTACGATGAAGAGCTTTTTCTTCACCGGCAACAATATAAAGCAATTCAGGGACTTTGAATTGTTATCTATATGTCACTAAATGGTTTTTATTTCTTGGGCAACGATAATTTTTATATATTGAATGTGCGACCGTGATACACAACAAGAAAAACAAGATGATGTTTGATAGAGTTCAACTTTAACAATGATTTCTTTATTTCTAAAAATGATTATCTTACGCCTAACAATTGTTGATGTACATAAATAAGTAAGTAAGGCCATACTGTTGTTGTTGTTTTATTTGTCTCTCACTTCCAATGTATCAATTCAACTTGTTACTAATAAGTATGTATGCAAAAACAACATAATAAATAACTTGCATTCTTGTTTATAACAACAACGTAACACATAAGTTTAAGAATTGAAGTGAGAAACAAATAAAAGCTAACGGTTAATTACCAAAATAAATTACAGTGGTTAGTTTGTACAAAATTAATATCAAATTACCGTGGTAACAGTGAGCGAAAAAGTGAATAAATAGAAAATACAATTTATATACAAATTTAATACAATTCAAAAATAAAAAAAGGTTAGTAAATGTTATACGATGACCTAACAGCCTTTTTTACATAGATTCCAGTAACTTTCGTGTAGTTTGAGGAGTTATTTATTTTTGCCCATACTTTAGGGCAGTTTTGAGGTCATTCTTATTTGACATCTAGTGCTTGCGGACGTTTTGATCTAAAATTGCCCATAAGTTCTTAATAACATTCAAATTAGGTGACTGTGCCGGCAGTTGCATCAAGTGGAAACAATTCCAAATCAGCCATGATTGCACCATACCTGATTTATGTTTCGGATCGTTGTCCCGATAGAACCGAAATTGCTCCCTAATCCCCATTTTTCAGCACTTTGCAGTAAATTAGACTTTTTGTCCATCTACTTTCAATAAACTCAAGCTTAAATCAAACCATCAAACCATGTTATTCGAGGAGTGGTGCCAATTTAGCAGTTGGTAAAAGTGTTGGTTCAAATAAGCTGTGACGGAAGAATTTGCACTGTATTTACTTTTTCTGTTTTGTATGTATTACCTAAGCCATAATTTTTTCTTTTTACATTCTTTTTAATTTAGAATACGTATAAAACGAAATTGATTTTTTTTTGCATAGAAGTTATAGCTAGTTAAATATTTTAATTCAAGTTGGTTGAAATAAGCTGTGACGGAAGAATTTGCACTGTATTTACTTTTTCTGTTTTGTATGTATTACCTAAGCCATAATTTTTTCTTTTTACATTCTTTTTAATTTAGAATACGTATAAAACGAAATTGATTTTTTTTTGCATAGAAGTTATAGCTAGTTAAATATTTTAATTCAAGTTGGTTGAAATAAGCTGAGAGCTACAGTATTGTGCCTAAATTACTATATTATATCAAAAATATCTTTTTAAAATTTTACAAAAAAGTCCGTTTTCTCGCAAAAAAGGGAGGAAAGAGACGACTATCCCATAAACCAATTAATTTTGCATGAGCGGAGGAATGGATATTATAAATTTTTGACATTTTACTTCATATCTACATACATTTCTAATAATTTACAATTCGATGTTTTCCTTTTCTTTCGCCCAATTTAAAGTTTAGTTGTTGTAAAAGATCAATATTAAAAGTAAATTTTTAAAGCGTCAAAAACCACAAACAAATTAAAATAAATTCCATTTTTTATTATTTTCTTATTTATAGCTAAATATTTATATAATTTGTTTAATTTTATATATGTAGATAGGCACTGGTGGTAGGTAGTATAAATAGACACTCACATATACATTTATATATATATATATGTATATAAATAATTTTATTAAATTGCTATCTTGTACTTAACTTTTTTTTATAATTAAATGTATGTCTTATGCTTTTTTATAAATTTCTGCTTTTAATGTTTAATCACACCTTACGACATGTTGTAGGATTAATTAATTTAATGCTTTGTTTTTAATGGAGTGGATTAGTAATTATTATTAGTATTTAATGGTATATTGAATAGATGCAGTGTCCTTTTGATTCACTAAACAAAATACAAAAAATAAAAAAATTACATTCGTATTCGACAGTGTTTTAATTAATCAATTTAATGCTTTGTTTTTAATGGAGTGGATTAGTAATTAGTATTTAATGGTATTTTGAATAGATGCAGTGTCGTATTGATTTACTAAACAAAATACAAAAAATAAAAAAATTACATATATTCGTATTCGACAGTGTTGTGTTGTTGTAAATGTTAATAAAAAATATATAATTTTTTTTTTTTAATACTTGTGCTTTTCTTTTCTTTTTAAATCTATTATAATGTGAAACAATAACTGTTTGTAGGAGTTGATTGGAAATCTCTTACCATACCCGCTTGTTTACCCATAACTACTGACTATTTCCCTGATAAACGTTCTTTACATAATGATTATGTTATATCTGATTACACTCTCCTGCCGGATGATGTAAATTTGGATTATGCTAATAGTCGTGCTATCTATCGTAAACCCCTGACAACTGAAGAAGTTTGTACGGAAATTGTATCACAACGTTTGGCCCAAGGTTTTCAACTAATCGTCTTAGAAGAGAAGTCAAATAATACCCCTGCCAAGGCACCCTGTTGTGGGGGTCTTAAGCAGCAAAAACCTACGTCAGTGCTGCATATAAAACCATTAACAGAGGTCACAAAGGAATATTTATTATCGATAGGTCGTATTTTCCATAAAATAACATTAAATGGTTCGGTTATAACTGTAACGGGCTATAGGCCAAGGTGAGTTGTAGCAAATATTTTAACTATTTTTTTTATAACATTAACAATTTTTATTCATTTATTATTTCCAAGACATCCCTATCCACCGATAAATGTCGATTATCGTTATCGGTTCCATGCTCCACAACATGAAACATATGAGATTTCAGGTGTTAATTTTACTACCGAAAAATTAGAAAATTTTAATTGGAATTACATGGATCATTATATATGTACCAGAGGAGATACTGATTATCCCTTAATGGAAGTAAGTAGATATGTACATATAAATACAGTAGTGGACACAAGGTTAGTAGCACACTTGGTATCTCTCGTCAATTAAAGCAAATATTTTCTATTGTTCGTTATATTTTATAACCATTTTTTTAAACTTGTTACATGTCACCCTAAGATCATGCCACTCCACTTTTTGTTTTATTAATTTGTTGTGGGTTTCCATCCAAAATACAACTACCCAAAAAAATATTGGAGAGTAATTTAGCACTAAATAAAAATTTTATCCTCATAAGATAAACAAAACAAAAAGTTTCAATTAAATCCTAATATGTATTTAGTATGATATCCTTTGTTTCTAATAACTGCTGCACATCTCCTGGGCTCTCTCTTCACCAGAGCCATACAGCGCTTTTTTGGTATTTAGTACCAACCATTACGGATCTTATTCCACAAATCGTTCAATCGGTGGATCTTACTATCGTCATATGTTGCTCCATATCATTCCATAGGTTCTCAATAAGATTGAGATTCGAAGATTGATTGATGGATGTGAGGTGTGTTTTGGATTATTGTTGTGCGTAAAACGCCACCTAAATGGCATATTGTTCTCAGGATATGAAATAATTGTATTTAAAAGTATACTTTGGTAAGCATACTGATCCATTTGTTCATTGACCTTATGCAGTACCAACACCATGGCCAGAAAATGGTGCATACACCATTACATTTCCATCACCATGCTTTATGGTTTTAGAAGTATACTTTGGGTTGTGCTGCATGTTAGGAAAGGATATTTTTCCAGAATATTATTGGTTTTTCTAAATGTTTATGGACAAAAGAAATCCAGCACTGTAAGTTCTTTTATGAAATATGTGGCTTATGGTGGGCAATGCATCCACGGCAGTTTATTTTTATTGAGTCTTCCGCTTTTAGTTCTAGAGGAGACGTAGAGCTCTTAAATGGGAGTGCCACTAAAGCTTTGTAAATTAAAGAATCCTTTTTAGGGGTGGTTTTTCTACGTCTAGGAACTTGTGTAACATTTGTATATATCTCATAGGTTCGAATATGGCCTAATGGGTTGTAGAGCATCTTCCTTGAGCAAATTAAAATACTTGCAATCTCGCCAATGGTGCTCCCTCTAGGGTTCATCTCGTGAATATACTTTACGCTGTTCCGGTGTGCATAACTTTGTTTTAGCCATGTCCAAATAGTGTTTTATGACTTAATCTCATGTTTCATAAAATATTTTCAGAACCGGTAAAAACTAACAAAATATAAAAATTTACTTTCATGTCCAGCTCAAATTGCCTATTAATTGCAATTAACCACAAATATAAAAAACTATTCAGAGAGAATGTAATAAAAAATAACGGAACATACTGATCATACCATAGAGTACATCAATGGACAAAAATTGCAGTTATTAATTATATTCATATAAAAGAAAAATACTGTGTTGACACAGCATACTTATATATGAAATGTGCTAATCTCATGTACATTACTATATTTAAAGTTTAAATGTCAAAATCCATAAAATATCCATACTGTCAAAAAAGAAAATATTTTCATTCACATCCTTAAATTTATAGATTCAATTCTTTTTGTAATCAAATAAAACCTAAAGGGTAATTTTTATTTAAATAATTATTTAACAAAATTTTCAAAAATTTTAAATCAGATATTTGAATTATAGAAATAACTTGTCAACTTGAGAGAAGGAGTCGTTGTTGTGCATTCGTAATGAACGGACGCGAGTGCCTAACTCATTTTATTATTTTAACTCTTATTTAACTTTTGTTCAATAAATGAATTATGTACTTATGCTTGGTTTTCACTATGTCATTTTTATTGTCAAATTGTCCAAATTGTTGGCAATTGTATGAAAACGGGTTGTCATATGGCGTCATCTATGTTTACAATCGTGATTGCAATTTGACAACAAAAATGACATAGTGAAAACATAGTGAAAACGCGGCTTTATAACCTAATCCATCCTTGACAAATCAGAAATGGGATAATAATCACAATTTATTAAATGAATGAGGTGATCGCAGTTAACAATATGAATAAATGAGAATGTGAAGGAGAAAAATGAAGGAAATAAAGTAAAGACATCAACGACCAAACCATTTAAGTGAATTTGTTAAGAGCTATTCTTAAAGAGAAAGTAACCAATCAGAATTCGACAAATTTAAAAATACATGCAAAATCAGAGGCTCAAGGTTTTAAGAAAACAAGTGTGTAAGAAAAGAGAATGACATACATATTTTGCTGGAAGGAAGAAAAAACAAATAAATAAAAAAAGAAAGGAGAGAACGAACGGTTTTTTGTGGAATTTAATTAATTTTTAATTACAACGTGAAAGATGAAGGTCAAGTTAGAATCTCTGAAGGTTTCACAATTGAATAAATTGCTGAAGGCTAACAAATTGCCGATTTCTGGTATGAAGGCCGAGAAGATAGAAAAGTTGAAACAGGTCTATGAATCAGAAGAGATGGAAATTGATGAAGACGAATTTGAAAAAGATTTTTGTGGTTTTAATGACCAAGCTGCTGAAACATTTGGCACAAAGTGTTAATTAACTATAGATTTCAGTCATACAAACCAGGTTGCAACTACAGAGCCACAAGTAAACGACGTCAATAGTGATCAACAAGATATTCCAAGGCGGGCTACAGCGATGTCGGATGTTGACAAAATTGATAAACTGCAACGACTACATGGGTGGTCAGATGACATTCTTTTATTTGCTGTACATCATAAGATGAAAGGACTCGTTAAGAATTGTATTGATGCATTACCAGTTATGGAAACATGGGAAGATCTATAGACTTTCCATGTAGATTTAGTGTTGTCGATATATGTACATCGTGAGTTGATGGCACGAAAACGTGCTTCAATTGCAACAATTGGAGACACATAGCTGCAAAGTGTTCGCAACCCCAGAGATGACAAAAGTGCGACAATTGTTCCAAAATTGGTCACGAGGCAAGTCAGTGTAAAAATAGACCAACGGTGGCAAAACTGAATGAGAAAGTGGCGGTAGTACAAAACTGTCCTCCTGTAATGAAACAAGTGAAGATTAATGGCAGAGAACTTTCAGCTTTCGTAGACACCGGTAGTGATTTCACTTTGATAAGGAGAGCATCTATACCTGAAAATGTTTTACTGAAAACAGTTATGAAACGTATGAGCGGGTTTGGTGAATCAACAGTTGATGTAGGTACTAGAATTTTTTGAATCTCAAATAATTTTGGATGGGAACCAGGCTATAGTGAAAGTGTACATCATTCCAGATGAAAAGATGCCATATGATGTGTTGCTTGGTAGAGATGTTTTATGTAAAGAGGATCAACGAATGATTATTGAATCTAGAGTATTGACAATAGAGTCAGCTATATATGGGAGGTTTGATATTGGTGAAAATGTCAGTGAAGATCAACGTGCGACAAAAAGTTGTCTACTTGAGGAATATGATGCTTGTTTTGCTGAAAATCTACAGAAGTTGGGACGGTGCAAAAGTACATGTATGGACATAGTGTGTCTAATTGCAAACCAATAGTTGGAAAAAGGTACCAAGTCCCATTTAGCCAAAGAGATACATTATCAGACATTATTGACAACTTGCTGAAATACGAAATAATATGCCAAAGTAATTCATCGGTTCTACTAGTGGAAAAAATCAAATGGAGAAAAACGTATGTGTACAGATTATCGAGCTTTAAATTCTGTCACTGTGAAAAAGCAATATGGTATGCCTGTTGTGGAGGAACAACTATTATCGTTATTAGCATGAAACAGTTATTTCACCACCCTGGATATGACTTCTGGCTATTATTAGATACCATTATATGAGGAGAGTAAGAAATACTCGTATACAGCTTTTATAACTCCAGAGGGACTGTATGAATACAACGTGATGCCATTCGGGTTGATAAATGCACCGATAGTTTCTCAGGTAATGATCACCCAGCTAATAAGAAAGTTAAATCATCGAAGGAATATTGATGAGGTGATAATTCCAAGCAAAACGGTGAAGGAAAATGTAGAGGTGCTAGGAGAATTTCTATCAGCCATGGGGGAAGAAGGGTTGACCTTAAGACCATCCAAGTGTTCTTTTGTAAAGTCAACAGTAACGTTCCTGGGTCATATTGTAAGTTTCTATGGTATACAATCTGGAGAGGGGAAACGTAATGTATTAAAGAATTTCCAAAGCCGGAAAATATCTCGATGTGCGTAAGTTTTTGGGGATAACAGGTTTTTTTCGTAAATTTGTTCCTGGTTATAGTCTAATAGCAACGCCATTGACGAGTCTTTTGAAGAAGGAAAGTGTTTTCAGTTGGAATGAGGAACAATATCAGGCGTTTACTAAATTGAAGACTATAATTACTTCACAACCAGTATTGACGATATACGGTGCCAATAAGGAACACCAAGTACATACTGATGATAGCTGTGTTGGTCTATCTGGTATTTTATTACAACGGGAATGTGGAGATTTTCGCCCGGTATATTATTATAGTCGTAAGAGTACCGATGCTACAACAAAGGCAACTGCACCATTGCCACCACGTATTGCTAGATGGTCGTTAAAGCTACATGAATATGACTATACCCTTGTACATAAACCTGGTGCTAAAATGCCTCACGTTGATAGCATGAGTAGGAGTCCAATTTTACCCCCTGACGAGACACCAACAGTTGCCGATAAAGTGATGGTTTTATCTACAGAGATTACCGATTGGGTGTATCGACTACAAATATCCGACGAAAACTTACGAATCAGCCCCTGAGGGTCAGTCCCATGAAATCGTACATATCATCGTTTCCAGAATGCTGTTTCAATAATGTTAAAAGTGGTAAACCGGAAGGTCAGTTACACATCACCGAAGTCTTGCCAATCCCATTTAGAAGAAGTATTCATATAGATCATTTTGGTCCGTTCCCAAGGAGCAAGAAGGGAAATGTATATATATTGGTAATAGTATGTGCTTCTACCAAATAAACGATAATAAAAGCAACTCGTAATACAAAGACAACCCCAGCTATTAATGAAATGTTGGAAGTGATGTCGATATTTGGACAGCCGCTTAGATTAACTACAGATCGTGGTACAGCATTCACGTCTGCCGAGTTTAGACGTTTCACGGACAAGTATGGTGTTCGACATGTTCAAACCGCATTGCGTACCCCAAAAGCACACAAATAAATGCTACAACCAAATTTAGTCCAAACGAATTAATATTCAACTTTAACCCACGAAATGTCAGCTGCAATCGAATTATACATTCAAGCCTTGATCGATGACGATGAAAAGATTGCAGACCTCCAAAGTAAACGTGAACAAGCTATGAGGAATATAGATGATGAAAGGTTAAAATGGAAATCTCGTTATGACAGTCGTCATATAAAGTCTAGGACCTATAATGTTGGTGACTTAGTTGTTGATTATGTACCACAGGCAACCGGTGAATCACACAAGTTAGATCACCAATAGAAAGGTCCTTATATCGTCACAAAGAATATTGGAAATGATAGATATACCGTAGAAGATTTACCGGATTTGCGTATAACCCAGAGAAAATATTGTAATGTCATGTCTACAGACCACATGAAGCCTTGGTGTAATGGCAACCGTGACATCGAATTGGAATCCGATGATGAAGATGACTTGAAGGTGGACTTGATGTCAAGAGAGGCCGAATTGCCAACTTGAGAGAAGGCAGTCGTTGTTGTGCATTCGTAATGAACGGACGCGAGTACGGAACTCATTTTATTCTTTTAAAGTTTTTTTTTTTATGTTACATTAACTCTTATTTAATTTTTGTTTAATAAATGAATTATGTACTTATAACCTAATCCATCCTTGACAAACTTATTAAACTATTAAATTTCTCTTTCTTTAATAACAGAGTTTAAAATATTGGCGATTCCGTATGTATTTATTGCCAAAAGAAAACAGAGCCATGAATAAAATAATTGAACACGGCTGTCAGCACTGTGATGTTTTCACCGATAATGCGGTGGACAATACTAAACAGCAGATAGATGATTTCATGCGTTTCGTTGAATTACATTTGAATAAATTGAAGAGACGTAAAGCACGCGTAAGCAAATCATGAATTCCTTCTAATAATTTATTTAATTAATTTTTTATTCGTTTTGTATGGAATTCAGTTAAACTAATTATGTTTTATTATGCTTTTATTTAAATAATTTAGTTTTGTTTTATTTATTTTTTTTTTTTTCAATTATATTATTTGCAAGTTATATTATCTTAACCACATATTATAATTTTTTTTATTATTATTATTTACTACTTTTATGTATATTTTCCCAAAAATCATTTATGTAACGAAATATTTTTTTACATACTATGTATATAAATATGTATATGTATTTAGAGTTTTAACATACTTACATTTACATAATTATTTATTTAAAATGTTTACCACACAACAACAAAAACAATTTTAATACATTTCCAAAATTTTATTATTGTTGCTTTTGCCTTATGTGTTTGAGTTGGAATCGTTTACAGGATAGTCCTACTGCACAAAGTCATCTAACAAGAAGGCGCCACAGTACCAGCATAATATCCAGACCTCCATCTAATCAGGTTCTCTATCTTAAACTTTTCTATCTTTTTTTCTATTTACTACTAAAAACAAGTTTTTTTCTATTTGTTTTGTCAAAACTTAAAATTAATTCTAAAATTTTGTCCTTTGTCTTGTTACTACAAACATTTATTTGTTTTGTTCTTTATTTACCCTCTTATTTGCAAAAAAAAACAAACATAATTTAATTGAAACAAACAAATAAATGCCCACTAAATTTGAATATTTTTTTAAATATTTAGGGAGTTACGAATTCGCCGTTTCGTGAACGTGTTGGCAGTAATCGTTTACCAGAAAAACGTCCAAGGTTTTTATATGAACAATTTTAGTTAAAAGAAACAAATCATTTTTTAAGCTTTTAACTGGTTTTGCTTTGTTATGTTTTGAGCTTTATATTTTTTTCATAAAACGTTTGGTGTTTGCTTAATTAATTACGTACTATTTACTACTACTTATAAAATTTATTTATGTATTTATTTATTTTATTATTTTGTTTTAAATATTAAATTTAATGTATAACATTCACATGCTTATATTGTAATAGACACGTAGCTTTATAACTTAATATGCAATTTTAAACTTTTTTAATTTTACCTGCAGGGCTTATTAAAATGGTAAAGAATAATTGTCAATTTCAGAAATTAAAGGAAATATTTGTCTGCAATCAATATTGTTTTAAAGGAAGATAACAGTGATCACAAAAAAAACATTATTTTTCAATTTAAAAACATATTAAAAAAAGTATAGTTACAAAGTACACCCAGTACATGTGTAAAAAGAGTTTTTCACGAATAGGCGCTATGACCTAAAATATAGTGGCATGATAAATAAATATAAATATTGTTTGTGTTCAATTTTATCTCGATAATAATACTTTTAAACGATTTATGCCTGTCATAGTAATTTTCGATATTGGTCCTTTATGGGACCAATGGTTATATGGACCGATTGCTATAAAATTAGATGTCATGATATCTGAATATATAAGACTTATTTGTGTTGAATTTTATTTAGATACAAGCATTTTTAGGAGAGTTATACTCATTTAAACTAGTTATGGACCGATCATCATAAAATTGTGCCGAATGATTTATATATGTATACATAAAACATATTTATGTTGAATATTCTTATATACTAACATTTTTATGAGAGTGGGCCTTATATGGGAGCTGTGATCAATTATCGACCGATATGAGCAATATTTTTAAATGTGATTAAATTTCAACACATCTAAAAATTTGTTTGGATACGTACATAAATCAAACATTTATGACAGATAAAGCCCTATTTGGGAATACATTTCTATGGGGGCTGGCTGAAATAATGAACGAACCGTCCTAAATTTTTAGAAATATCTTAAAAATTGGGACCTGTACTCTGCGCATAAATTTACATGGACAGCCAGCCAGACGGACGGACCGGCGTACATCGTTTAATCGACTCAGAAAGTGATTCTCAATTGATCGGTATACTTTAAGGTGGGTGTAATTTATACTCTTATAATGGCCGTTACCAACATCAGCACAAATCCAATTCCCTATGGTGGTGTAGGGTATAAAAAGGTTATAATTGTGACATGAAAAATTGATTTGTAATACAAAATATGAGTAGGAAACTTTCGGAAATTTCTTTATACGTTTTTTTCTTAGAAGATATTTTTGATTCAAAAAGTGAACAGTCAGACGAAGACTGTCACCCACAACAAACTAATTCGGACTAATCAGGACTAAATCCTTAGTTTAGAATTTAGTTGGGTTATTACAAACAAAATATTTTTTCTGTGACAATAACGTAAAAATATTTATTTAAAAAGGGACTATTTACTTTTCTTAATTTTCACGACAATTATTCTTATAGGAGGACTTAAGACAAATATAAAATCTAGTACAAATCTTTTAAAACCCAGGCAAAATGTATGAAAATTGTTTCTACGAAAATCTTTACTGGTTTTTGATTTGACTCGGGGTATTATCAATGATTAATAACGTCTTCATTGGGAGAGATTTGGTTCTGAAAATTATTTTAAATATATTTAACAAGCAACGCTTTGTTGTTTTGATACTGGAGAAAGCTTTGCCATTATCATTTGATTAGCTATATTTTGTAATAAGATCCCTGCAACAACTGTTACTTAGATACTATTCACATAATTGTTATTATTGTTATATGGGTTGCGTGTCTTTGTATTTTTTTAGTTCTGCAATATTTTTATTAATAATTAAACTATGTAATATCTTAAATAATATATAAAGTTTTTTTTTACAATTGTTATTTTCTACATTAAACTGGGACGTTTGATCCAAACAAAATTTTTTAGCCCTTTGGAAATGAATATTAAACCAATTTAATACCATTTTAAAACTCTTTCGAGATACATTGAAACATGTATAAATTATGATGACTTGTTTTTATAGAAAAAATCAAAAAGTGTTTTAAAGAATATCAATAATGTTCAAGTTTTTTAAATTAGCTAAGATTTTATAACTGGAATTTAATGGTTATCATAATATTGTTTAGCTTCCGAAGGTACTATTTTTGTTTGTCAATCGGTCCAGCCTAACATACATATATACATACTTATATGGTCATTTGGAAAAATACCATTTGTATATCAAATTCTTAAGCAGTAACCATATGCAACAACTTTGTTAGTTTCTGCCTAGTTATAGAAGTGTATGTAATGTAATCATACATATTTAGTACAAATTGTCTGCTTTAAATTTTTATTTTGCTACATTTTATTATAATTTGTATTTTTTTAACTTTTTTGTTTTTTTTTATTTTATGGTTTTTGGCTTACAGCATGTCACAACTAGATTCTCTGAAAAACATCATATTATTTTTAATTCACCACAGCAAAGGTTTGTTGGTTTGTTTTGTAAAGGCACAATTGTACTCTTCATTAGAAATCTAAAAAATTTAAATGTTTTCATTTAAACACTATTATATATACATACAGTTGTACATTTGTATATAACTTTCATAAAATTCATTAAATACAATTCCGCCTTTATCTACTTTTTGGCTATAATTTGTTTTCAATGCATTTGCTATTATACTATTTACAAACTTTATTTATATTTTTTGTAATAACTTTATAAATATTTTAAATAGTTATATAGCTCGCTCAACTGTTTTAAAAACAGAACGTGCGGGTGGTCGCATGATACATCCGGCTGCAGATGCTGCTGCTATTGCCTTAAATTCTGAGCTAAATCAACATGATGATTATGATGAAGGGTAATATATGTATACATAAATATAATTAATAATAAAATATTAAATAAACAATTTTTTTGGTTAATAAGGTCATCAACTGAAATTAAATTGCGGTCTAATGCCACCGTTAATGAAATATTTGAAGCTATGAAACATCCAGTTAATGGTGTTGCCTTCATTTCACAAACCCAAAGTCTGCCTTCGTATACTTTTGTATCGTTTGATGCCTTAATATGGCTAAAAAATAATTTAGATAATAGTCGTAGTCCTTTGGAAATTTTAGAAACTATGCGTAAAGAGAAATTAATATGCCATGCCTCGGGTGATTTTAATAAGCCTGTTATAGCAGGCTTTTACTTGTATTTTATTGCCCAACAAGATAAAAATGTCAAAGGTTGGTGAAAAAAAAAAAAAATAAATAAAAACGATTTTAACCAGGTCTAATATTATATGTACTTTGATAGACTATATACGACCCTTAAATGATTTAAGTGCCTTTGAGAATGAATGGATGGAAATTGAATTATTGGGTTGTAGTGGTTTATGGAATGATGAAACAGCATTACCGCATATACCAAACTTTTTGAAAGATATACCACCTCCACAATCATGGACCGATTGTAGCAGAAATCGTAAGAAATCTTATCATCTAGAATTAAACAAATATCTTATATTGTTAAATGAAACAAATTAAAGTTATAACCTACAAGATAAGATTTTTCCTATTTTTATTAATTACAAATTATATAACTTTCCAGACAAAACCTATCGGCATTCGCATTTAGAAATTGATGTTAATCAAAAAAGCGAGCGTATGGAATGGGGACATGTTAAATATCACACGGTTATGCAAACAGGTTTTGCGTTTGAGATTGTAGTACAATGGGTTACGTCTTCGGGACCAATAGTTTGGGATCTGGTAAGTGTAAAATAAGTATACAATCAGCCATGTCACAGAATTTAATTCCATTAGGAAGTGGAATTAATTCCGTTTTTTTTGCTTCTATGGAAAAGAAAAAAATTTTTTTCCGGAATGAAACCTAGAAATGTTTAAAATTACAATTTCACATAGCAAACTAAAAGTAGTTTTATTCCGAAAAAAATTTTAGTTTTGATTTTTATATAGAACCAAAAAACGGAATTAATTCCACTTTTGAACGGAATTACATTCTGTGACATGGCTGTATGTACATAAGTAAGAGGTTAATTAAAACCACTATTTATTAAAGATTAATGGCTGGATACGTAAAGCCAACCAGTGTAATTATCAGTTAGTTCCAGTACCCGCCGATCCAATGGCTGAACCGTTTACAGAAAAATCTGATCCGCTTAGAGGTCCCATATTTATACCTTTGGCAACACAGCATTTAAATAATGGCTTTAATTTGTTTGAAGGTTAGTTATTAGAAAACAACTAGGCAACATTTTTATGTGAGGAAAATATATACCTATATTCTTTGTTATTTTTAGAATTTGCTGAAGAAACTAGAGCCGATCGCATGTTATTATTTCAGGAAGCTATATTAGCTCGTTTCGGATTTTTACCTTGTGTTGTGGAAAAGAAATTTACCTTTAACAAAGATGTAAGTATTATATTAAACTAAAATACTATAAAATCACTTGTTATATGTAAATTGAATTCCTTATATAGGTACCGAAGGAATATCAGTATGTTCATTGCTCCGGAAATATGTTTGCTCTTATACGGTAATAAAATAGTAATTTACTTATACATTTGCAAAAACATATCATTAATTTAATTAATAATTTTATTTTTTAGTTGTTCTAAAAATACAAATTATCAAATGGATTCTCCAAGTCGCCAAGAAGCCAATGTTACTCGTTGTGTCTATGGTCATACGAATAATACTAATGTTCCAAAAAAGGTAATAATTGTAAAATTGTTTGTTTACAAAAATTGTATATTCATGTCCACTTGCGTAAAATTCTTTTTAATTCTAGATTGGTTTCCTATGGGCTTGGAATCATATGATACCAAATAAAAAATGGAAATCTCTGATTATTAACAATTCCACAGAAGGTGAACTGTTTCAATTGAAAATGCTTAAAGATTTTCGTGATTTTTGTTTGAATAGTGATAATCGTTTAATTAAATTTTGGAATTGTTGTCATGATATAAAACGCGCTGCTTTAAATAACATTGAAAATATAAATAACAACAATAATAATATTGATAATTAAACCTTATTATCTTTAAGTTGAAATTTTGGATACTATCTGTATAATATATACATAAATGTATACCTTTAGAATTTGGTAATTTCTTTCTGAAAACACGTATAGTTTACAATAATATTTAGCTTTTTCGATAAGTATATAACTACATACATACATTTTATTGACATAGTATAAAATATTCATTATACTTGGTATAGCTATCTGTTTTTTAAATATTATGTTAAGTTTTTTTTATACAATAAAAAACATATAGTGAATAAAATACTGGTCTCAAATATCTTCTGTGCAGTCGTTCTTACGGTTAACATTTGGAAATTTGTTTTAATTTGCAATATAATAAACTATATAAAATATTAACTACAATATACATACATACAAAAGTTCATTTTATGAAGCTTTTAAATAACGCAAATCTGTCAGGAATTCTAAATTTACAATTAGTTTTGGGTAAAAAAATAAGAATTATTTATCGGCGATGCATTAAATTAATGCAAATATTTTTGCCAATATATCGTACAACTTAGTGTACGATATACATAGATCAAACGAAAAATATTTCAAAGACCTTCGAGAAGTATACGGAAATAACACAACTAATACAGTGGGTAAGTTTTGGGAGAAATATTTGTTAATCAAACTTTTTGATATTTATAATTTGCCCGTTAAAAACAAATTAGCAGTTTGGTAGTGTACTTTACAAGAAAAGTAGAGAAATATGGCAACACGGTCAAAAACTATGATTTATTTATTAGCATTTTAAGACAGGATCTGGCAGCTCGGTTCTGCGAAAGTCTAACGAGTTTTAATGGTGGGTGGTGGTTATTTGTAAAATTCTTAATCCAAGACAAGATCCTATTTACATGAATGTATACTCAGAGATCTGGCAACCTGCTTTTCAACCCCTCCAATTAATAACATCCCAAGTGACAGTTTTAGAACCAGTGCTTTTTGACGATTGCTGTCAAAATATACAAGACACTTTGTTTTCTGTTGTAGTATTAATTTTCTTTTTTATTAAAACAAATCCAATTTTATTTAATTTTTTTTTGTGCATTAGTGATGGTGGTACGTTTAATAAAAAATAATAAAACATGTATACATGGGTCTCGCACAAGTTAATTAAATTCAATTAAATAAATCTCAATTTTATTTTGAAGACATAAAAATTAAATAAGAACAACGAATTTGTATATCGAGCTATTGCTGCAGCTGCTTTGGACGTGTTGCTGCTGCTGGGGGCTCTTTCCGGAGTGTTGTGATTGTGATAAAGGAGTAAGACCGTAGCAGAACCGTAGCAGGTTGATCGTATATACATCAAAATGAAATATTTGGTTAAGTAAGATTGTACGTGAAATGATTTCAGTGCCAATAATTTGACGGGGTACTGATAGTACCATAAGCCTGTTTAGATGACTCGACTAATTGAGAGGGGTCAATTAACTAATCGGTAACCATCATCAGTCCAAAAGTGTAAGCTAAGAATTCTATATACATACATATGTATGTATATACATATAGTAGGTAGTAGTACAATTGTCATTTATTAATGATAAATGTTAAATGTTTATTACAAACGTACAAAAATAGCTGCTTGTGCTAAATTAACATTTAATTGACTTCTATGTCTGGAGCAGAGATTTATATTTATTTGACTGCCACATTTCATATCAAAAGGGCGTAAACACGAAGAACCTCAGCTCATATTACAATAACTCAATGTATCTCTCCTTATCCTGCATAACTGAAATTCTTGGATTATGGCGCAATTTAATTTGTAAGTGCAACATTTTATTTTTTACTACATAGGTACACTTGTTAAAAATAAACAGATTTTCATACATGTGTGTACATATGTATGTAAGTATGTATGTAGTTAATATACATATACATACATATATGGCTCTGTGCGTTATTTTGTTCAAGGGTTTTTTATTTTATTAATTCCTGAAAAATAAATTAAATTTTGCGTGTGTTAAGCCTGTTTATTAAATCTAAAAGAGACATTTTTAATAGAAAAGGTGGGGAAATAGAATGTTTTAGTTTTCATTTATTTCATTATCAGCTTTTAATGATGAGCACTTTTGCTGTTTGGTTTCGTTTTTATGGTGTCTCATGTACATTAAGGTATACAATTTATATGTTTATGCTTTGTTTAATATTTTGTTAGGTCACTTTGTTGAATAAATCACGTAATATGTATTGAAAATTTCATAATTCTAATATTTAACCACATATTCTTATCAATGAAACCAAAGATAACTTTAGCATTCCCTCTAATAAGTATTTTAGTATTTATTAAGATATTTTTGCAATGTGCTTTTGTTTTAGTTTGTTGTGAAATGGGGCAACGAAGGTTAAAATTTAACTTTATTATTAATTTTATCTTAAAACATACTATGTATTATATTTGAACCTCAAAGTTCTTAAATTATTTTCATATCTATATATTGGTAGTTAAGCAGTGGTGGATTTACGCCTAGGCCCGTGAGGCCTGGGCCTAGGGCGGCATAATTTAAAGGTAAAAGAATGTAAGGCAATTCAATTTCGAAAATTGATTTGGCTAAGTTTTGTTTTAAATTACAGCATCTAGAAACAGCTATTCTAATCATTGTTTGGAATGTAATTTTAGACCGTTTTAATGCTACTAGTAAGAAACTACAGACTTCACATGCTGATTTATCATCTGTTATCCAAATTTACGATTCTCTAGCCTTATTTCTTCATGATATGATAAGTAAACAATTTGAAGAATTTGAAGAAAAAGCCAAAGCGCTCCAAAGCGGAGTTTAGGATTATTATCATTATGATACTCGCCGCAGAAAACTTCAGTCAGAAAATCACAATTTTCTGGACAAGAAAATTTTCGTACAAATATTTACTATCCCATTTTGGGTACTCTGAACGTAAAAACGCATATGAAAAGGTTTTTGTAAACAACTGAGTTAAAAAGTCAGGCAAATAAACTCGCCAAAAATATCCTGGTGATCTAGAAGAGACATTAGCAAATGAATGCATTCATTTACATTATCAACTCGAAGATTCATTGACAAATACTGAAGATGTGCGTTCTACACAAACTTTTTGTTTGAAAATTATAAACAAATTTTTATGCATGCATAAAAAATTTAAATATCTATGAAAAATACGACTGATACGACATATATAATTACATGTGAATTGAAAAACGTACATATGTGTATCTACTATGAGCCTCAAAAGTGAGTAAACACAACAAATTATTTGATTTTTTTTAAGATAATGAAAATCCTAAAATCTATCCATCGATTGAAATTTAAAAGTTTCGTTTTGTTGGATATTTGGTTGAATAATAGATTCGGTTATGAAAAAAAAATTTAAGTTGAACTATAATGCTTTTCATAATCTTAAAAAAATCAAAAAATTCACTGGTGCTTACACACTTTTGAAGCTGTGTGTACATCTATATATATAACTCTGGTATTATTAATACGGTACTTTTTTTACCACGCCCACTTTTTTAAAATATTGTAATTGGAGATCAAACCTCTGGACCGATATTTTTGAAATTTTCATGATTAATAGGGTACTTTTTTTGACCAATCCCACTTTTACGCCCACTTTTTTAAAATTATGTAATTGCTCCCATATAGTTTTTAACAGATTTACTTCAAATTGTATACACATTATATACTCCCGGCGAGGTAGAAATAAACATTTATTACGCCACGCCCCCTTTCACGCCCCTTTGTTTAAAAGTTTTAAACTTTTTGTTCTCTATACAAATTTGTTCCTTCCAACGTATTTTTTTTATTGGGTAGCATATTGCTCTTAATACTGTCAACGTCGCCATATAACTATGAATCACGCCCACTTCACCGCCCTTTTTTTAATTCAGATACTTATACCACTAACAATGTTTGCTATACAAAATACTTTTTTTGTAAAATGTATTTACCAAAGTTTTATCTACTTTTTATCTACAGATATTTTTTTATTACCAAATCCTCCTTTTTCGCCCATTTTACCTTAAAATATAATTAATCTGCTTTTAATCTACAATACATATATAAAAATGAATGTGGGTCTGTATGTTTGTGCTTAATAGGAGGCCAAACCCTTGAACCGATCTGCCTGAGATTTTCACATCATGTTACTGTGACTCTGGACGGAATAATAGGCTATATGAAATTTTTATTGTACAAACGGGGGTGGCACCGCGCATATAACCTAAAAATTTAAATCGACATATTTTGGGCAGTTTTTGACCTACGTCAATGATATGTGGTACATATGGTATTAGCATAATTAGGAATACATACCAGGAGAAAAGTGGGTGGGACCACGCCCCTTTTTATGAAAATTAAAAATCGGAATATAGTCTTAACTACAGGACCGATCGTC
This sequence comes from Bellardia bayeri, assembly GCA_950370525.1. NCBI lineage: Eukaryota > Metazoa > Arthropoda > Insecta > Diptera > Calliphoridae > Bellardia > Bellardia bayeri. The sequence goes on along the minus strand of OX493267.1, from coordinate 72,990,651 downwards.
ATTAAATTTTCACAATAGGATATTCTTACGAAATAATAAATTCTTGACTATGTAAGTGGACAAAGAGGCATGGCCTCGCCCACTGAAATACATAGCTCATATGACGCGCTTCAGTATCCTATTATTTTTCCATATGGAGAAGATGGATATGCGTCAAATCAATCAAGCAACACGTAAGGCCGTTAATTATCCTGTTAAGTTCTTAAATTCACTCGATGTGCCAGGCTTTCCACCACATGTGATACAACTTTAAATTGGAGTGCCAATTATTTTACTGCGCAATATCGATCACCACGGCTTTGCAATGGCACTCGACTTGCAGTAAAAAAAACTGAGAAATAATTTAGTAGAAGCGACCATTATAACAGGAAAATATAAAGGTACAGATGTACTTGCAGATTTACCATTCGATTTTAAACAATTTTTTCCTGTTCGGTTAGCGTTTGCGATGACTGTTAACAAAGCTCAAGGTTAATATCCCGTGTATATGGATATGCTCCTGATGGGAAAATTAAACCTAAAGCATTGTAATAAATACATTAAAATTAAATAAATAAATGTTTGTAAATATATAAATACGTTTTATTTTATAACGAGGGGGTAGCGAAGCACACCGGGTTTAGTTAGTAAATTAATAAAAATTAATACACATTCATTTAAGTATTTAAAAATTACATGGTTCTGTATACTCAAAAAGGGCGGCATGTCAAAGAGTGCCTAGGAAGCAAGCAGGCCTAAATCCGCCACTGTATTTAAGTCTATCCGTCTGGAATAAACTCCCGTTGGAGAGATAAACATTTTGTATGAAGTAAAGCAATAATGGCAAAATATATAAATAAAAACTATATGAAGGCAGCATAAATCATATTTACACATTAAACAGTCTAAAGCCCCGATTTGAATCCCAAAGAATGATTGTTCAAATTTATAACAAAATAATGGTGTTAGATCGTACAAAAATACCATATTCTAAAGTTAATAGGTTAAATGCAAAGAAGATTGGATTTTGTAATTTGTATTTGAGATGGGCACACCAAATATTAAAATACTTCAGTTTAATTTTGAATTGTGTAAACAATTATTTGACATGTGTTAAGGAGCTATTTGGTATTCTTACGATGATTTCTAATTATTTTGAGTTAGAAAATACAAATAGCCAAAAAATATTAAATTGTGATATATATGTATGGTATATCTTTGCTATTCATTTGCCAATTTAAATAATAATAAATATTTTCATTAGACTTAAACTAAAACTGTATTTAAACTCTTCGCCATTAGTTCAATATTGGCATTGGGAACCTAATTATTAGAATGGCTTATACATACATATTTATACAATGTTGGTATGTGGTATAGTACATTTTTTTATTTTACTTTTTTACACAATTTTAAGAGATGTATTCATTCAAATTCTATATCTACAAATTTTTTTCAACATAAAATAATTTTACTTAGATATAATGCAGCGAAAAGTAAATATAGCAACTCACCATCGTCTGCAGAGCCTATTGATATTAGTCGTATCGATAACGACCATGTACCTCTGTGTTCAGTTAATGATGTTCAATTGCGATTTCTTGTACCAGACGATTTAACAGAGGTATGTTGTATATATACATATATCCTAAATTTACTTTAATGTTGCAAATTATTTTCAATAATTTTTAATTATTCTTGACAGGTACGAACATTATGCCAAGATTGGTTTCCCATCGATTATCCTCTATCCTGGTATGAGGATATAACTTCCAGTTCACGATTTTTTTCGTTAGCAGCTGTATACAATTTAGCTATTATTGGTTTAATTGTAGCGGAAATAAAGCCCTATAAAAATCTAAATAAGGAAGTAGGTGCTAAAATAACCTTAATATAAAATTACTAATTATCTGAATTCTATAATATTTTATGCATTCACAGGATAAGGGCATTTTACCTGATAGTATGGGTAAAATAGCTGATATTGGCTATATACTTTCATTGGGGGTACATCGAAAACATCGTCGCAATGGCATAGGATCATTATTGTTAGATGCTCTAATAAATCATTTAACAACAGCCGAAAGACAGTCTGTTAAGGCAATATTTTTGCATGTGTTAACCACAAACCAACCCGCCATATTATTCTATGAAAAACAAAGGTTTGTATATTTATTTATTTATTTCAAAGTAATATAAAAAACCTTCATAGGGCAATAATTAAATATATTAAAAAGTTAATTAAAATATTTTAATTTGTAAATACATTACTAACGATTAATCACACCAGGAAGTAATTAGTTCTACAACAAGTTCATTTTGAACTTCTCTACTTCTGGAACACGTTCTGTAGAATGACATTGTAATTCTAAAGAGTTTTCAGGGAGCTAAATCATTCACCCCTATCGTGAATAAAAGTTCTACATGAAATTTATTCCCTTTTATTTTTTTAACATTGAATTTAAATAGAAAAAATGTGAAAAGGAAATGGAAATTAATTCCATTTTCCATTCGACTGAATTTAAAAATCTTTTAAGCATGTTTTTGGTAAATATAAGTGTTCTAAAGATAATGCTATAAATAAAACTTCAAAAATTACTCATCTTCTTGAAATTAGCAAAAATATCTGACGAAAGAACTATATAGTTATCGAACTGTTACTAAGAAAAGTAGGTCCGAGAGTAACGAAAAAAATTTTCTCATTGGCTCTTTGGAGGTGTTATTTCGTAATTTTTTTTCGAAAATAAACATTTTTTAATTACAATGCATTTTCATATACAATCAAAGACTTATTTTTCATTGTCTTTCCAAAGCTTCCAATCGGAAACTTCAGAAATGTAATTCGATATGTTATAGTTCTAAATTATTTTCTTATTACATATAAAATTTAAAATTTATTTAAAATCAATTTTTAAATTTATCAAAGGTTTATCAAACTAAATTTTAATTTAATTTTTAAAAAACATCAAATTTAGAAATGTATGAAATCTTTATTTGAGTCGATAGATTGATCTACATATAACTGTTTAAAAATAATTTCATGTATATGTTGACAGCGGCTACGCTTCAAATCCATACGCTGGGTCCAATTTTGACATACACTCTCCAACATATTGTCCGGTATCTCACGACTAAATTCTTCAGTAATAGGTTCCATTGCCTCAACCAATGTAGGCTTGTCCCTATAAATGTAAGCCTTAACACAGCCCCACAAAAGTTTAAATGGCGTTAAATCGCACGATTTAGGCGACCAATTGACCGGCTCCAACCGTGAAATAAACTGTTCACAGAACTCGCCTCTGAATTGGGCCATTGTTGCACGTGCTGTGCTGCATGTGGAACCGTCATGTTGAAACCAAGTCTAGCTCTTCCATTATAGCAAAAAAAAATGATGCCACCGGCCCATAATTCACACCAAACAGTGTATTTTTCAGGATGTATTGGTTGTTCTTGCAATGCTTCTGGTTGTTATTCACACCAAATACGACAATTTTGCTTGTTTACGTATCCATTCAACCAGAAATAAGCTTCGTCGAAGATCATGAATTTTGATAACAAAATTCAATAATCTGTAGGTAGGTAGGTAGGTAGGTAGGTAAGAAGGCTGGTGTGAGTCACCTCACACCTTCACCCAGAGACCAATATGGCCCATTGCGATGCCTTGATAGAGGAAGTAATAGAAATAGGAAGTAAAGAAAAGAAGAGGAGGAGGAATGTTAGATTTTTAGAATAGAGAGAAGAGAAGAAGAAGAAGACCTGAATAATCTGTAAATAATCTGTAAGCGTTGTTTGTTTGTAAATTGATTAATGGTTAAATTATAGGCAAATTGAACATGTTTATTGATTTTATTTTAATATATTTATTTCATTCAGTTATGGAATCCTAGCCAAAAAAGCCATAATCTATCCAATCATACTATTTACAAGAGATTACATACAACATAATAATAAAAAATAGAGGCTTAAGTTGGTTTTAGTGACTTTTTTCAAATCACTATCAAAATTTTATCACCAATAGAATTTTAAATTCTGATTAAAACTAAAAAAAAATTAAGCGGTCACGTCTATTTTCGAGTGGGCGGGGCTCCAAAGTTTGTAATATATTTAGCTATATTTAGTTTGTAAGTAGATAAATTACAATATTCTCAAGCCAAGAAATTAAATTAAGCTTTAATTTAAGGTATAACATGACCATGTAGGTAATATAAATCAGAATATATTAAAGAAAGATTGACATTTCACCATAAAAAATACAAATAACCGCCCGGCCGTAGGCCGCCAATACAGGTAAATCTGTACTATGCGAAGCCGGTGTTCTGTATACCATGGAGGAGAAAATCCTATCCTGCATACAAAATTTTGAAAAAATGTGTTTTTTTTTTTAATTTTTCAGATCTTATAATTCTATGATTATAGTACCTACCTACATATGATACCTTGAATTAAAGCTTAATGTCTTGGCTATTTATATTAATAAACTAAAATAACACTTATATAGACTTTTTTTTAATTTTTTTTAGATATTAAAAAAAATTCGTGTCAAAAAATATTCTTTTCGGATTTAACCCATAGTCGGTCCATATTTTTTTTATATATATCGTTGGAAATGTATTTTTAAATTGTCAGACACCTAGTAGATCCCGAGATATAGGCCTATATATTTTCAACTTTAAGGGTCCGCCCCCTCGAAAATAGGCGTGAACGCCAACAATTTTTTTTTGTCATCTCTAAAATCCCTATTTGATGATTTTTTTTTTTTTTAGCAAAGTCACTAAAACCGACTGTTCCAAAATATATAACATTAAATTAACAAGATCAGCCAAAAAAAAGAAAATAATTAACAATTAAGACACGTAAAACGCATAAAAAAAATAATTTTTAAGCATATCAACAAAAAAGAAAGATTCATAAAAATTATTGGTATCTATAAAACATGGTTGAAATTAAGAGCAAAAATCAGTACTAGCAAATTTAGCAAACCTGAAATTACCAATATACATACATACATACATATTACAATCAAATCATAAAATCATATTACATACAGTAAAATGTTACTCGAAAACAGCTGACTGCCAAAAACAGTCTTGCCAAAAAGAACGTTGCTAAAAAATCTTTTTATCTCTTCTTTATTATTTATTAGTATTTAACTTTAGAAACATTTGAATTTATTACAGATTTAACCTGCACTCTTTTCTGCCTTATTACTATCATATAAGAGGTAAAGGTCAAAGAGATGGCTTTACATATGTAACCTATATAAATGGAGGCCATCAACCTTGGACACTATTATATCCTTTTCATAAAACTAAACTAATCAATAAATTTTTACATTTCATAGGAACAATACATAGTTTAATGCAAAAAATATGCATTAGAATGAAATTCACATAATTTAAATTCGTTTAAAAAGTTGATTCAATTACCATAATTGTTTATGTACCCTCGGTTTTCCAGTCCCTATATAATTCTGCAGTTCGATTCAATCATTCTTTAGGACATGTCTAAATTTTAGACATTTTGAGTCAATTAACCCTTATAACATTCAAAATGAACAATAGAAATTATAATAATTTTAACACAACGTACATATTTTTAACTGCCTCCTCAACAGCTCTGAAGTTTGAAAATATTTGGTTTGCCACGTTTTCACAAAAATTTGTTCTTTAAATAATGATTTTCTTATTTAGTTATAAGAAAATACGCTTAAAATGAAAATCCATAAACAAATGTTACTCGTTTGAAAATTTCCCTAAAAATTTATAACATTTTTATATCAATTTATGTGCAATTTTTTTCTAGTGTTTACAAATTAAATGCTTTAACATTTTTCAAAATTTTCCTTCGCAGATTCTAAAAATGCAAGAAATGCTTTTTTGAAAATTTTCTTAAAAAATTCTAAAGATTTAACAATTGCTTTATTCAGAATTAGAGATTAAAATAAAAAAAGAATTAACACAATTTTAAAGCAAGCCTTTTTTTGTTTGCGAGTTAAAAACAAATTTTTAACAAAGAATAATAATTTAAAAAAATAATCAAAAATTCATTTCAGGAATTAACTCGCTTACATTTGGACATATTTCTATTAGCTATACCATGGTGTAAGTATACAAGGTGAGTGCAGTAGCACAGCTGACTGACTTTGTTTACAATTTACTTATGTCAAAAGTAATACTTTTTCAAGTGTTTTTGACAGTAGTACATTAATTTACACAAACAAAATGCATGTTGTTTCTGTATTGTGTTGTATTTGTTGCCGATTTGCACTCACCTTATATAATTACACCATGAGCTATACATTAAATTTACACATATATGTATATTTATTTCTATAGTTTTTGTAGATGAAAACAAAACTATGGGTTCCTTAATTTCTTAGCACAGATCATATTAAGCATTACGCATCCAAACTACGAAGGACTGGTGAAGTATTTAAATGGTTTTCGGCACGCATAAGACAAGTGATACGATGGATATGTAACAAAACCGTATCACGATTTAATTTCGCCCACTAAATTTATTACAAAACTAGAATAAAAACAAAGATAGGTACATTAATTAAAACAAAAATTTAAGCAATACTTTATAAAACAAATCAAGAAAAACAACAACATGTACGTTTAAATAACAACAAAACGTACAACTACAAATAGTATCATCAATGTAAATTAAAAAAAGAAAATGGAAGATAAAAAACTAATAAAAAATAATTTATTGCAAAAAAGTTATAAATTTAATTAAAATATTTTTAAATAATATCTGTATGTATATGATGTAAATTGTACGTACAATTTGATTTAATCAGTTGAACGTGCCTATAGTAAAAGCTGAGGACGTTTGTTAAGACAACAACTAAAGTTGAGTTGAACTTTTTTCTGAAGCCAAATTTATTAGAAATATTGAATATATTTTATGACTTTAATTTTTTAAGCATTTCGCTTTCCCTTAATTATTTAATATAGTTGTTGCGCAAAAGTCCCCAGCAGTGTATAACTACTTTTATCTAGTATAATTTTATATTTATAAAGGAAAAAATTATTGTATTTTTAAGTACGAAATATTTAAAATTAAACAACTCTCACTTACACCTACACATACTCTTACAAAAATCAGACAAGAATACATCTATTATTCAATTTATTTAAGTTTAACATTTAGTTGCAATTATCAAGCTATGTGGGGTGCTGTTTTCGTGTGAGTTTTTAGTTATTGTTTTAATTTTATTGTGTAAATTACATTAATCACTTGCATATAATTTCATACTTGTTAATTATATTACCTCTCTTAATATCAGTATACAATACATACATATAAATATGCAACAAAAAAGTCTAGCTACCAAATAATAAAATAAATTTATTAGTTGATTTTGTGTATTATTATAAAAAAAATTTATTTCAACCCAAACTAATCAGTATCATCAGTCTATTTTTAATTACAATTTCAAATACATAATTTGGTTATGTATAGTTTAAAGTTATATTGTTTATATTTAATATTTAAATTAATTTCTAGGCTTTTTATTACTATTATTATTATTCGTTTTTCCCTTTTAAGTATTTCATTTAGCACACTGAAACAATTCTTGTATTTTTTATAAATTATGATAAAATAAATAAACTATTGAAAACATTAAAAGAAAACAAAACATTTGATTTTTTTATTAATTACATATGGGAATGCCTTCTGATGTTGTGTAGAAATTACTATGGAGATTATGGATTCCATCGAGAGGTTTTTGAAAACTAACAATACGTTAAATATGTACGTCACAAAATCGCAATTACTGTCTTGGAAATAAAACAAAGGAATTATTGCCTTTATTTTGACATAGAAACCATCAATAATCTTTAAAAATTACAGCCTTAAACACGATATTCTAATGTTTATAAAAACTGTGTCTGAATTCTGCTGACTGATTAGCTGACAAGATTTATAAACATGGATGACAGTTTTTAACGTTAAATCAATTAAGAAATATAATTTAGAAATCATTAGCAAATATTTAAAAAGAGAAGTAGAGTTTTTTAAATTAATTTTTACTATTTTTTTTCCAAAATTTTCAGTTTTTGTTTCAATAAAATAATAATACTGAAAAAAAAAATAAAACATTATTTCTAAATTTATAATTAATCAGAATTTAATTATGATATACTGTGAGCGTTAATATAAAATAAAAAAATTGTCTACACTAGGGCCTGCATTGTCTTTTAAAATGTAGAGATAATCATCCTTTTTAATTACAGATTCTATAAATGTAAGATTACCGACCCCTGATACAGCCATACAATACCAGACCATTACTTAGACGCCGTCGCCATGTTTTAGCGTCTTGGTAACATACTTATTAATGAAGGCTTCGTTCTTGGTTTGTCATATTTTTGATTTAGTTGTTCTTTGTTATAAAGGGATTTTTACGTGGCACTCTACCATGTAGGCCATTTTGATGCAAAGATTTTCTAATCGTACTAGCGATTACAGGTTTTCCAAAAGTAGTAACATTTTCAGCTATTTTTCACTAGATTTTGAGTTTGCTCTTACTTCTCTTACTATAAATAGCACTTACTTTAGTTTTTGTAAGACCCTTTGGTCGTTGTGCACCTGGCAAATTTTCTAAGGTATTGTGTTTGATATACATAAGTACATACATTGTACAGTGATGACTTCTCCTCGAATATTTTTTAATATATGTTAGTTAGTTAGTTCATTTATTAGTATTCATAATACTCTTAGATTCACATATTTTTGAAAATACATTACAGTATCTTACAATGATCATATATTATTTTTTACAAAAAGTACACATTGCTTAGTAAATTCATTGATATTTGTCTCCATTTTAACTACATTCGGAAGCGAATTGAATAATTTAAAACCTTTGAAAAAAAAGAGAACTCTGCATTGAAGATGTCGCAACACGAGGTAGTCTGAAATTATCAGCGCTCCTTAACAAATATGGTTGTACTTCGCCAACGTATCTGGTTTGTTCACAGAGATAATCAGGTACATTTCCCAGTCTTATTTTTCGAATTAGTTTAAGTGTATTTAGCGCAAGTCGTTTTTTTATTGAAAGCCATTTCAGAGTCTCTAGCATTATATTTATTGACGTATATCTGTTTAATTTTAAAATTGATCTCATAGCTTTGTTTTGTTATTTTTGGAGTCTTTCTAAGTGTGATTAAGTGCAGCAAGTATATAATATCGTAGAGCCATATTCAAAATGAGGTTTATAATAGTATTATATATATTTATCGCAGTAAGCACATTTATTTTGTTTCTTATTCTCTTAAAAAACCCAATTTTTTTTACATATATATTCAAAATGATCATTAAAGTTTAATTTTTTATCAATTACGAACTCGAGATATTTCATTTGGTTTACTTTTTCTATTGTCTCTCCATTTAATTCAAAGTTATATTCGCTTGTCATGTTAAATTCCATAATTTTAGTTTTCTTCTCATTTAACTTTAGTTTGTTAATTTTTAACCACGTACTAATATTATTTAGATCTGTTATTAAATTTTCCCAACATTGTTCAGGGTTGGACCCTCCTGTAAATATGAGAGTATCATCCGCGTATAAAACCATTTCGCTTTGACCTATTTCACGCAGGGATTTACATTTTCCATGTGATTTGACGAGTGTTTGATGATTGTCTTTCCATTTTAAATTTTTCCACTACTTAACGTCACAACTTAATCACTTTTAATGATAAATTATGAAACTTGCAATTATTTTGAACGGCACTTTACCGTTATATGTACTTTAAAACAAAGACAAATTAAACGTATTGCCACTACTTTGGAATTATATGTTATATTTTCCTATGGTCCTCAAACTATATACCAAATATATAACCCAACTTTGACAAATGTTTATCAGCTGTTGGTTTTAGCAAATCTTAACATTATTTTTTATTTAGTGGTTAATAGTCTGTAAAGTTAAAAGGTTCGTTTTGTGCTGTCACAAAATTAGGAATTGACAATTCCATATTAGTCGTTAAATAAGAAAGAAATGTTAAAGTTACCATTAATTAACTAACGTGCCGCATGGTAAAAGTATATAAATACGAACGGATATAATTCCTGCAAATATAAAATTTTACAACAAATTAAAAAAAATAAAGGTCATTTTTGGTCGAAATTAATTTATGTATATAAAGAAGAGTGAAAATAAATTTTATTTAATTTAATTAAAACGGGCACAGTGAAAGGGTGCTAAAAGTGAAGACAAATAAAATTAATAAAGTTAAAATATAATACAGTATTTTAAACCGATCAATTATGTTAAAAATGTTAAAATTTTCTATATTTTTAATGATTCTCTATGCACACTATGCACAATGCTTATGGGGTAAGTTTTTTTTTTTATTTTTTGACATTTCCAATTTAGTTTTTGTTATTGTTTTAGGTATGTGCTCATTATACAACCATTATGACAACAAATGTTGAGTAATATTAAATAATAACGAATCTGTAGATTTAACAATTTCCTTAAGGAAACATTGTTTTTTTGCGACATATCAAATTTATCAGCAGCTAAAAATGCAAACGCACACAAAGTTTTTACTGTCCATATTAATTTGTACGTCTGCTGACATATAAGCACACAAACTCATCCTGATGTTGAGATTTTTTATTCGTTATTGTACCATGTTTATTACTTTATTTACATTTGTATATTAATAACTGCTAAAAAAAATAATACTTATTTATAAGCTTATGTAATCAAATCGTATTATATCTAGACTATATATCTATTAGATATACATATTTACAATAAAATAGGTACTTTAAAGTTCTTATAAAAAATGTTTTGCCAAAGTCGGTTGATATAAAGCAAAAAGTCAAAAACACCACAATAACACGCAACTTAATACATATCTACAAGCAGACGAACTAAAATACGTACATACATATGCATGTATGTATGTAATCGTGCAAGGTATTTTAAATATTTGTTTGAATTGTTTCTAGCAGAACAACACATATTAATTAGCTAAATTTAAATGAATATTTTTGGAAAACCAACAACAAATATGTTGTCCATTTATCACAGCTTTAAATAAGGCAGCGGGCAGATACATTGTCCTCGTGTTTTAATATAACAGTTTATGTTGACATCTCTGTCAGCAATTCCATATTGATGCAAGTGTTGTCAATATGCTGATGTTTTTAGATTAACATCAATTTATCCGATTTGAAACAAAAACGAAAGATTATGTGCCGAATATTTTTTACCCTTCAACATAATTTCTATAGAGATAATAATATGTATATGTTTCGTTTTCAAAAAATCTATAAGTTTGAGCTACAGTATATATGTATATAATTTTGTCATCCTCGAAAATGAAAAGGCTGTTCTTATTATTATTTTTTGCAACATTATGCATTGTGTTTTCCGGCATAATTCTATACAGACGAATTTCTCAAATTTCTATTGTATATAAAAACTAAATCCATTGAACTTTTTAATATTACCACTTATGTATATTAGTTCATTTTTGTGTTATCTTAAGTTGCTAATTTCTGTCATAACATTACTTGCTTAAACCATTATCAAATGTATTTCGTTTATTACGTGTGCAATAATTCTTAAATGAATATTACCATTATTTATTGTATGTTATTATTTATTTTCAAATATTTTTTCTTGTTAGTTTTATTAAACTTTTGTTGTAAATTCTATTCTAAACTCGTCATGGCTCTTATCTCCAATAGCACCAGCGCGCATTAGGTGGAGCATTTTCATTATCATTATGTATCAGCATTTCTAATTTAAAATAACTTGAAACTTTTATTGTTTGGCTTAAGTCCAACCACTTTTTTAAATTAAAATGACTTGTTTTTTAATTTTATGTCTGACAATTGCAATAAAAGGGATTTTCAAAATAAAAAAGAAAACTATGTGCGACACGTATGTACCTACAGCGCGTCTCATTTATTGGTAAGCACATTCTTAAGGTATATTTAGTTGTTTATGGCAAACGACATGCGCCTCTGGTCTATATTTTAAACAATTTAATATTATGTATATAAATGTTAGGTTTAATTCAATTTACTACGGTTTGACATTTTATAAATGCACCATTTTCAGTAATCTAAGAATTTATTATCTATTCAAAACAATATGTATATTTTATTAAGGTCCTTATCAATGCCAATATTACCAAGTATTATGTTATAAATTAGTTGAAATGTCATTGCGATACACATTTGCAGCATTCAAACCTCGTTATAACGACCCTCACTATAACGAATTCCTCGATTTAACGAATTTTTTGAAATCCCCTACAACGCTCCATAAGATTTAATTCAAAATAAACCTTTCTATTACAAATACATTTGTCAATAGCCTCGTTATAACGAAATAGAAAGAATTATTTACCTCTATTTAACGAATTTTTTCAACTTACAACCTTTGCATAACGATTTCCATCAATTAATGCAAATTATATGAAACAGATACACACAAAATTATTGTGTTTGCAACGACAACGTCTCCAGCAAACGTACATTCGTAGTCGACAACAGCATGCATTAGACTAACGGCTGAAATATTCGAAGAAAAATTTATTGTTGCCAAGAGCTTGTACGCTTGTTGCAGCAGTTGTTGTTGCAATCTAGCTAGTTAATCACTGGCTCAGACACTTTAAATCGATATACAATCATTGTTCTTTGATGCTTAGTAAAGTATAAGCGAAAATCGTTCGCTATAACATGGTAAGCAGATGATTAATATACAAAATTTTTTATTACCTCGTTATAACGAATAGAAGTGCAACTTCACCTCGATATAACGAACCTCATTGTAACGAATTATTCGATATAACGTTTTTTTCTAATCCCCTTAAGATTCGTTATACCAAGGTTGAACTGTATGTAGTTATGTATGTATGTTTATTCCAGACACTAAAAAGTACCTTTAACCTACATAAGTACAGTTTAAACAAAATAATCACTGATTTCTAATCAAATTGTATGCATTAAAGTTAAAAATCTAGGATATTGTCTGGAAAATTTCCTTCAAAGTACAAAACTGAATTATTTCTAACAAGCCTTCTTTTGTTGGTTCAAAACTTCAAAGAGTACATTTATCTTAATTATTTTTACAAATTTAATGAAAACTTAATTTTATGTAATTAATTAATAATCTTGGGTATATACATATCTGGGAACAAATGTTCTGACAGCGATGTTCAAACAAGAAGATAACATCGCCAAGGGTTGTTTACAAGATTTTGTTCGTTGAATGAGGAAATTGATGGATTGTCAAGACGAGTTATTTAAAAATGTAGACGATGAAACGTTTAATTTTTATCGCAGTGTAAAATATCATACATATTTTTCTTTAAAAAAATGGCAATTTTAAAATTTCAATAATGTGTGAAATATTTATTTTTTTGTTGATGAAATTTTAGCCGGCTTTTTAAGTCAACATTTTCAATATTAAAAAATACTACTTACTATACAAACTTGAGCAAATAAACCAGTTTAAATGTTTACGTGGTAATATTAACTTTCAGTTGTTGTCACAATTATTATAGAGTTTATTTTTTAAATCTACTCGCACTTACTAATAATTATGTACGAGAGGCTTCTCGAAAGTTCGGCTCCATTAAATTGACATTAATAATTTTACCTGAAGAAATCAACTATATATGTATATATACGTATAATGAAATACATTCTAAAATTATTGAATTATTCTTAAACAATTAAAAACCGATGTCTGAAGTATTGGACTCATTCGTTAATGAAATCGTTTTTGTTTTCAACAAAATTTATGTACATATTTGCTTTCATAAATGCTATTATTATTAACCTAAAAAACTTTTTTGTGTTAGTCTCCTCTTATTCAGATGTATGTATGTATAGATATACATACATGTTTTTTATTTAATATTAGTAAATATATTTAAAGATGTAAACAAAAATAAATTGAGCGCGTGGCTGTAGCAAATACGACGCGCAACTATAAAAACTATGTACATATGTAGTTTTTAGTCAAATGAATTACCGTTTCTTTTATTTTGTGGAAAAATGAGAATTCAAACGACAAATTGAAGACGCTAATAACTGGTTGTGATGAATCTTTTGATACACTTCTTGATGAATTCCTTCATTTTGTAACGAAACACCAAAATTTCGTTTGTATTGCGAATAGATATTGTCAAAACTCTAATATCTAAGATTTCAATATTAGCAATTTTCAAATTTAATTGCAGACAGTACAATCTCACTGCAAATCGAACTCAAATTTGTTCATGTTTTTCTGTGTTGGGAAAACGTTGTTTAAATAGGAACATAACATCAACAACGTTGGCAAATTGCGAACACACATTTTTTTCATTGTCCCCTATGTGGGGAAAACGTATTAATGCTCATATTCATTTTCATAATTTTCCTTGTAATTTATTGTAAAATTACAGAATTTTTGTGTGCAAATGATATTTTATGACAGGCCTCGTTCTGCTCTGAAAATGTTGGCTCTAGAAGACATTGGTTTCCTCATAATACTTAAAAATATTGAATAATATTAAAGAATTTTTTATACAAAGCTAAAACACTTTGCTCTAGCTAGTACTCAATTCAAAAGTTTACAAGGCAGACACCAAAGACAACCGAAAATGTTACAAATTTTTAGTGTACCGCATTTATGCATAGTATGAGAATCGATAACTGTGTGCGGAGCGTTAGTACATGGTCTACGTGACCAAGTAGAAAGCGATAATGGCGTTGAATGGATTGTGGAGATATTTTACTACCACCGTTTGGCAGCCAGCGTTAGATACAAATGTGCAAACTCAAAAACAAAAAAGAATACAAGAAAATGAAAACAAAAAAGCAACAATAAATTAAAGTTTACAAGTTTTAAGTATCTAAGAGCGCAATAGTAAGCAAATTTTTGTCTTAGTTGTATGTGTTTGTATACATATGTACTTAATTGTTTATATTTTTATTTTGAATTTATACACCTCAACTGATAACAACATTGTATGCACATGAGAAATATTTTATAAACAATTGCGACAGTTAAGTGAGTTTGTTTTTTACTTAAAAAATTCTTAGAATAATTTACTGTGAAATTAGTTCTGCCGGCTTAAGGTTGCAATATCTCAAATAACTATGATATTTTTTTTTGCAATAGCTTTGATATGCGGTTAGGTAATTCAAAAAAAAAATACATTTATTTTATTTATAATTTTAACAGAAACAGTACTAGTTTTGGGTTTTCTAGAAAAATGGAAAATAGATTAAAATGGTTACAGTGATATATTCGGTTAGGGCAAATATTTTATACGCTTCACCAAATAATAAAGAGCTTTTTCATAACTAACATTACATTACAAATTTAGAATTCGTTACAAAATCGCTGTTATTGTCTTAAAAACAAATGAACTTAAAACATCTATCTATTATGCAACACAGTGTGTTGTTATCTAATTATAATATTTATGTAAAACTTCATTTTACATTGCATCTATACAATTATTTTTCAAAAGAAATTCTTTAAAATTTAACTCCATGCACGCATCTAGTAAATAATAAAAATTATATGTATATAATTACCTTACGTGTGAGATTAGTAATGGTTCATAGTTTCCCGGACTTTAACTATTTCCCGGGAAATAATGAAAAAAATTTATTCATTCCGGGAAATTTTCAGGATTTTCTTAATACCAAATTATATTAAAAATCAGTAATTATTTACGAATAAGTAATTTTTATAAAAGGCATACAATAATTTGGATTGTGCTCCTACGTTTTTTTAAGGTTTATATGTAGTATTTAACAAGATCAGTTGTCACAATCGTAGTTTTAATTGGTTACAATTGGTATATTGTTTAGTTATAATATTTGAGAGGTTTGAATAAGTTAAATCTAGAAAAAAATGCATATTTCTTTTCAAAAGAGAACTTTATTAAATTAGAATGTACATACAGCTATGAATAAAGAAATAACGCAATTTACTCTTTTAGTAGTGTAACGGGGATTGAATTCTTGGTTTTTTCTCGATGTACAAAAGTTTTTTCCGTCAGGACCAATCAGAATAATTTTGGTTTCATTTGTGAAAAGCACTCCTTACCAGAATATAATATCCTTTTGCAATAGACAGTCAACCATGCCTTTATATTCTTTTTTGACAGAAGTGGTTTTTTCATTGAGGCGTCTTCGTACAAGTCTACTCGAAACATTGAACCCAAATTTCTCATTTATTTGAGTCATTATTGCCCTCGATGACTTAAAAGGATTTAGCTTACTTCTTTATCCATAAGAACTGTTGCTAAAAAGAACTGAAACTAATTAACAGGGGGTTAATGACATCTTTCGAGAACATCCAATTATTTCAGCGATTTATGTTTGTTTTGCACCTTTTTTTGAGGTTCCCAAATAAGCTTTTTTCTCAAGTGATCAGTGCGGCCCTCATCTCATTTTGTTTTACAAAATTAATGGTAAACAATATTACAATATAAAATCAAAATAACTGTGTGCTATTTCATTGTCCAACCAAAAACAAATTTAATTCCCAACGAATTTTTTCCTCTGTCAATATAAACTCATTTTAATGTTTTTTTTTTTATTATTATTTTCTATAAATTCTTTTAAGAACTTAAAAGAGAACTTTATCAAATCAGAATATTTAATTAATTTTTACCACTATTATTGTCATCAAACTTAAAATTTCAATTTATGTATATTAACTGAACATTCTAAATACACATGTAGGTAAATTTTCTTGTTTTAACTAAACTTTTTTACTTTTTTGTCACACAGGGATAAGTGAATTTGTTCGTAATATCGATATCGAATGATTCAATCTTAATGCTTAATAAAAATATCTGTTGTGGTTGAAATATTTTAGTTCGGGTGACAATAATTCGGTTATTTCAATCGTAATTCCTATTTGTCAACTTGCTTTTCGTTGCTAATAAATATGCGATTTTGGTTTAATGTTTCTATTAGCAATAAATCCAATTACAGTAATAATTTTCTATGTAGTGCGTTAGTAAATAAGTCTTGTCAGTGATTTCACTAAAAAAACTCCTTGATTCTAGTCTAAAAGATTCTCAGCTGTGATAAAGGCAGTAGGCAAAGAAAATATTAAATACAATGCTTTACTTAATTTTAATATGCCTGTTTACTTTATTTTGGCGCGAAAATCTGGTACTTTTCCGTTAAAATTGAATCATTTGTTTATGTTGCTTATTTTTCTAGTTTCTGTTATATTCTGCTTAATTTACTTATTAATTATGCAATATATTTTGCTTTTGTAAAAGAATATATAATAAAACTTTTTTTAATACATTTTGATTGAAATGAAACAAATGCGAGACTCTATAAAGTTATTAACCCTTTTTAATGTAGAAATAATACTCTAAAAGCATATTTTTGTGGAATTCGAAATTTTTAACGCAATGATAGTCTTGAAAGGGGAAGGACGGATCTAGTGTAATTAAATATTCTTTGTCATTTTGAAATGTTTGATATTGAACATGGACAAAATCGGTCCATTTTGAAAAATAAACAAACAAGATTGAATCGATAAAAAGTTTTGAATCGAAATACCTATATGACATACTTTGTTCATACTTACCACTATATGTATGTACATGTTTTGTTCCCGATACTATTTAAATTTATGTATTTTCTAGTATGTAATAGAAATTATGAAAATTACCAAGTCGGGTGTACCTGATAAATGTTTTTATGCAAAATGCTCACCTCACACCTAGCCAGTATTATATTGGTTGTAGGTATAAATGATTTGGTGCAACCGAATATAACACTCTTACGTTTTCTTACTTGCTTAGTTATCGCGCTTTATTTTTCAATGGACTTTACTTTGTGTTCTCACTACAGCTGTACCATTTACCTAATAATTTTGAATAAACATGACTGACTCTATTTAATATTTTTAAAATTTTAATTTTGACAATAATGCATTTATAACATTTAAAGCCAAACTTTATTAACATAAAAATGTGTACAGGTTTTAATCAATAATAATAAACCAAAACATGTTATAATTTTTTTAAGCGTCAGTTATTTTTTATAACAACAAATACGGCAATAAATCGTACCCTAAATACAAAATGGTCACAACTCAAAATACTCAAATTTTCAGGAGACAAAAAACTGTTCATCGTGCATAAGCAACACACTTAACATAAAACAAGTAAGAGTGCTATATTCGGCTATGCCGAATCTTATATACCCTTCACCTTTTTTGTGGATGCATAATTATATTATGCATAATTATGTCGGTAAACACGCCATCTGTTGATGAATTTGTTCGTAACAATATAAATATACTTTGTTTGAACAACGCATTTGTTGATGAGTTTGTTCGTAACAATTTAATACACTTTGTTTGATTAACGCCATCTGTTGATGAATTTGTTCGTAACAATATTAATACACTTTGTTTGATCAACGCCATCTGTTGATGAATTTGTTCGTAACAATATTAATACACTTTGTCTGATCAACGCCATCTGTTGATAAAATTATTCGTAACAATATTAATACACTTAGTTTTTTTGATGAAATTTTCAAAGGTTGTGTCGGATTTTTGCTCATATCTCCGTTATTTATGGACGGATTTTGCTGATTTTAAATAGCAAACTTCTCGAAAGCATGTCTGACAGAATTATTGAAGATTTGGATTCCGAAGATATCTGGGGGCTTAAAAAAATTGATTTCAACATCCAGACAGACAGACAGTCAGACGGACATAGACTCCGCAATCTATAAGGATCCAGAATATATATTATATTGTGGAAATTCTCATGAAGGTGAAGGGTATAAGATAGTGCTGTGAAAGAAATTTTTGCATTAGTTAGAGATGTCTACTCTGAATTAATTTATGGAAAAAAGTCAGTTTGGTTTGTGACCCTTTTGTATTTAGAGTGCGAAATGTACATACATATATACATAAATATGTATGTATTGGGTTACGAATGCATACATAGTTTCTTTTAAACATTTTAATCTATATATTTTCATAAAACATTGCGAACATTTTACGCTTCAATAATTCATTGACCTTAATAGTAAAAAACACTATAACATGAGGTCAATGTAGTCAAAAAAAAAACGCTAAAAACAACAAAAAAAAAATGCAAAAAAATCAAACAATTTTTTACTAGTTTGTAAACGTGTTTATTTCTAAACTCCAATTAAATAAAATAAAAAATAAAGCTTCTGTTCAAATCCAAGAAGGTTATAAATGAAAAAAATACCTTTTCAAGCGCTAAAAACTAACAGATGCGTTACTACAAACTATACCTACAAAATATACGTATTATTATTAGACAGACAACTGAGTCAATCGTTTTTACTAAAGTCAATAACATTTTGACCCACAAATTAAAAAAAATATGTTTGTGTGATATGTATAGTTTTATTTTTATAATAGTTGTTTTAAAAACACTTTTGTTTATTATTGTTTTATTTGTCAAAGCCGCAGTTGTTTGCTCTATATAGTAACAATGGGGTTTGGATAACTTTTACATTAGGTGAGCCTACTGATAAGTTCTTTGAAAACAACGCAAATTCTTTTAATTTTCTTTTATTGGAATACATTTCTAAAATAACTATGTAATGTATGTTTATAACAAAACTAGGATTTCTAAATTGAAAAATTTTGCGGGATATTCCCGCACAAAAAATCTGGTACTTTGCCGTTAAAATTTAATTATTTTTTTTAATGTTCCTTATTTTTATAGTTTTTGTTAATGAGTTATACATATTTTGCTTAAATTGCTATTAAATTATGCAATATATTTTGTTTTGAATTTGAACTTGTAGTAGGTATATATAATATTTTTTTTAGAGAATATTAGGTGTTTACTTATATATTAAACCTCAGTGTATACAGCTACGTGCAAGTAGTTAAGAACACGATACTAACATGTGATTTTGTAGTTTAGGCAATTTAACTCTTACTCCTAGATCAGCACTAAATGTTGGGTTTGTCCTTACTTCTCTTACTATAGCTCCTGCTTCAGTTTTTGTAAGACGCTTTAGTCGTTTTGCACCAGGAAATTTTTCTACGTTATTGTCCTAATTTTTTATTGAACAGTGATGCCTTCCAACGATTTTACCTATTTCACGCAGTGATTTACCTTTTCTATGTAAAAATATTATGATGTTTTTCTTCTCTTTGTAAGTTTTTTTTTTACTATTTAACGTCACAACTTAATCTCTTTTAATAATAATTTATGAAACTTGTAACGGACTTTACCGTTATAATGTCAAACATAGAAAAATTAAAAGAATTACCACTACTTTTGGAATGATAGTGGTCTTTTTGCATAAGAATGGTGCCACTGTTTACTTTATTTTGACGCATAAAAATTGGATACGCTTTTGTCTTTGTTTCTTCTTAAATAACTATGTATGTATATAAAAATGCAATATAATTTTCTAATATAATATTATTTATATTAATAAAATAATTCTCTTAATAATATGTGGTGTTGATTTTATTTTGACGCTCACAGTATATGATGCCCAAAGATTTTAAAAGATTTGTATAGTTTGATGTTTGTAATAAAAAAATTCCCGGGAATTGCCTAAAATTTAATTAAAAAACAATTGACAGGATCACAAATGTTTTAGAAATCAGTATTTTTAGGCATTTTTAAATAAATTGAAAATAAAATAATAATAAAAACTTCGTTAAAAATAAAAAAGAGTTAAATCTTTTAATAATTAAATAAATTTAATAATAGTGTTGTTTTATATTTTTTTATATAATTTAGATATTAGTTCCTCGTAAATATACAAATATATTTCTCCTATTCCGGAAATATAAATAAATGTGGGGGTTATTAGAAACCTTATATAAAACATCAATTCCCTTGAAAGTAAAGCCTAAATTTGCTAATTTGTTAGCTAACACTATATATAATGGATTACTAACAATTATACGTATTTAAAATGTTGTTAACAAAAAATATTTCCAATATAAAAAAATTATATTATGCAATTTGGTTAAAAATATATTAACATTTTAGAAGGTTATTTGAGCTCTTTAGGAACTTCGTTAACAAAAAAAAAACAAAGTGAAAGTTGTTTCAGGTTCCATATACCTATTTATCTCTGTAACAATTTATTAAGTAGTTTACTCATTGTTTTAAATAATAACAAACATACATATATATTTTTGTTAACTTTACGGAACTTAATAAGATTTAGTACGTGCGTATGTACATGTATGTAGGTAATGATATTTCCGCAATGTGAAAAATTTAGTTTAAATCTTTTTTTGTTATGAATTTTTTCATAACAGTCACCTGTATTATTAATATATTTAAATGAATTGAAATTAAAACATCTGTTTCAAACACGAATGATACCAAATAAAAAGATTTATTTATTTAAAAAGAATTCTTAACTCTTTAAAGTCGTAAGATGCTGGGTAGAGATCTCTATCTTGAATATTGAAAAAATGTATTTTGTTTAATATATAAATAAAAAACTTTAAAATTTATTTTATGTATTTATTTGAAAACTGTGACATTCCATTTACAGAGGAGATAGATTCCACAAATATTACCAAAAGGGTTAATAACAAACTTATTTAGTTAATTTTTAAACTTGTTTATTTCATATTTTAAAATAAAAAATATTTGTTTTTGTTGCTTAACTAATTTACTTTTTACGCTATAAAAAATTTCCATAATACATACTTTATTTACTTAATTTTATTTGTGGGGGCCAGTGCTAAATAGTGATGTATTTAAAAATTTTCTCTGTATATAAATATATATTTATTTCATCATATGATATGATTTAAGATGTTGTTTACACTCTCTGTCGATATTTGTACAAACATGTGCACACTATACTACATTATACATAAATCACAGGTTGCTTTTTCACATTCCCAACATACTACCACAAAATATTTTCTTTCTCTTTTTAAGAGAACTGCCTTATTGTAGCTGATTGTAGCACAATTGAAACGTCAAAATTGTCACCTCTGTATACTTTGTGACATAAATGTTTGTATGCGAAATATACATATGCATATGTATGGAATGACAAAATAAAGGGTCCTCCAAATAACAGTTTTTTTTGAAAATGTTATAAAAAAAACTACTGAATATTTTCTCAAATTTTTTTTTTATTTGAAAGTACGATCCTTCCGGTTAATAATGGAAAATAATTTCATTGAAATGATTGCCTCGGTTGGCCATGCAGTAGCCTACACGATCGGTACAATTTTTAAGCACATTATCGATTGTGTGCAGATGTATTTGACCAATGGCTTCACGAATATTGTCCTTTAAAGCGTCAATTGTCTCTGGCTTGTCGGCGTAACAATTACCTTTGACTGCACCCCACAAATAATAGTTCAACGGTGTCAAATCGCAGCTCCGAGGTGGCCAAACGACATCAGCTCTGCGGCTGATAATGCGATCTTCAAAAACAGGTCGAAAAACATCGAGTGTAGCTTCGGCTGTGTGGCACGTAGCGCCGTCCTGTTGAAACCAAATGTTGCCAATATCCTCCTCTTCAATTTTTGTGAACAAAAACTCGTTCAACATGGCCCGATAAAGATCGCCATTGACTGTAACCGCCACTACTTGCTCATTTTCGAAGAAAAATGGCCCAATTATGCCTCTGGACCAAAATCCGCATCAAACAGTGACTCGTTTTGGGTGCACCTGCTTTTCAATGTATGTGTGCGGGTTTTCTGTGCCCCATATGCGACAATTTTGCTTGTTTACATACCCGCCAGGATCAAAATGAGCTTCATCTGAAAAGATGATTTTTTTTTTTGCAAAATCGGCATCTTCTGTAAGTCGATCGCAGGTCCACTTAGCGAAGCGAAAACGCATTGGATGGTCAGTTGGCTTCAACTCTTGGTCCAATTGAACTTTGTATGGTGTCATACCAAGGTCTTTATGCAAAATTCGTCTCAATGATGTATCCGAAATGTTCAATTGTTGAGAACGACGGTGAATTGATGTTGATGACGCTTCACGCACACTTTCTGTCACAGCAGCAATATTCTCGGGTGTACGCACTGTTTTTGGCTTTGGTTTATCGATGAGGATGCAAGTTTCTTTCACTTTTTTGACAAGAGAACGAACATACGGAACTGACGGTGCTTCTCTTCTTCCAAAATCCGTATGCCATTTTCGCACACATTCTGCAACATTATCATGATTTTCAAAGTAATGTCGCAATATTTCTCAGCGTTGTTCAAGCGTATGCACAACCATATTCGTTCAGCGGAAGGATAAAACTAATTATCTGTCAAACCAGACATGAGCTAAGTGTTACCATTCACGAAATAAGCACTAGTTGAAAAAAAAAACGTTAGATGGCGGACCCGTTATTATAAAATTAGTAAGCATTTTTTAACATTAATATAATATGTACGAGTGTACATTCTACAGAACTAATATTTTCAATATATAAAATTTGTTAGCTTGTCAAAACGGTAGGCAAGGACAGCGTTTATTGAAGTCACAATAAGGCCTAGAGGGAAGGACTTAAAAGGGATGATATTTTCCCATATATTTTCTATCAATCAGACATTTTTATAGCCAAAAGTTTCTCATTCCGTTTATAACACAGCCAAATACTGATCGTAGAATCAAAAAGTATATATGAATACTCTGGGTTCTTATAAGACTGTAAGACGATCTAGAAAAAGACTTAGAACAATGAAATTTTTTCAAACATTCTTTGTTCACCTAAATGTTTGGTATTAAAAATGGGCAAAATCGGTAGGATCAGAGTTATAGACCAAATTTTCAGATAACCTCGATATTACGATCGGTCCATATTTACCCATATAAAATCCACATTCGGAAATCATCATCTTATAAACATCATTATCAAGTTGAAATTCGATTTAAATAATCCACATATACACTGTCGAACAAAAGAAAGTGCGGTTACAAATATTTCCTGTTTTTTGATTAAAACATGTATATAATTTTATTATATTTTCTGCGACCTTTTGATTTTTATTAAATAATTTGTAAGCTTGAGGTCACTTTTTGTTTTTTTATAAAAGATTTTTTTATTTTTATTTATAATTAACTCAATATTTCGATTTCCTATGGAAATCTTCTTCAGGAGTGTTATGTATTTTATTTTAATGTTTAAAAAGAACAAATTTTCTATGTGTAAAATAAATATTTTGATATAAGTTTGAAAGGGGTTGACAAAATTGAAAAATATGTTTTACATAAAAAATAATTTTAAATTTTCAATAATAACATTGAACAGTAAATAATTTTAACAGAAAGATAGTAACATATTAAATAATAACATTTTAAAATGATAACATTTTTTAAATACATTGTGTTAATTTCTCCTATTGTTAACATTTATATTTTTGTTCAATAGGTGTCTGTAATTTTTAGCTAAGTTTTCTGTGTCTGTTTTATAATTTATTCTTTTTAATTATAAATAAAAATAAAAAAATCTTTTATAAAAAACAAAAAGTGACCTCAGCTTACAAATTATTTAATATTAATTAAAACATGTATTTATTATTTTGTAATAATTATAAATTATAGTTTTATTTTTAATTCAGTTACTATTTTATCGAATATTTATGTACTTTGCAAAGTCTAACCGCTTATTTATACATATTTTCAGCTCGTAGAAGAGGCTTTTTCTTAGCAAACGTACTTTTTAGACCGCTTTCGTTAAGTCTTCTTTGAACAGTTCGAGTCGAAACATTTAATTGTAGTTCCTTCTTTATATCTCTGGCTGCCGTAAAAGAATTTCTTTTTGCTAGAATTGCTTCGTAGTCTTACGTTTTCTGCCACATAAGTTTTTGTTTAACTTTTTTATTTTATACAAATCAATTATTTTTCTGACCGCAGATTCCGATATTTTTTGCTTACAACTCAAAGCTTTCTGTTTCATCTCATTTTCACGATCTAGTACCAACAAATCTTTTTTCTTTTCGTTTAAAGTCCTCATTTCGAAAAAGTCTAGGTCTAACCTTATTTTGTGTATATTTAAGTTGTTATAAATTAAATAAATATTTATTATTTTCAAAAAAAAAATTGAGGAATACAACTCTTATTTTAAGGTTAACAGAAAACCGCGCTTTATTATGTCGCGAAGATTTCTTATGCACTTCAATATATTTACATCAAAAATATAAATGAGCGACTTTACAAAATTGCAATGTTTATGTAAATAATTCAGATACTTCAACAAATACTCCAACAATAAATAGTAAATAATACATGTAGAAGAAAAATATCAAAAATTAATGAATGAAATATAGTTTTTAATGTACGTGCACAAACGTACAACTAATTTGAATCCATTCAGTGGGTCCGAAAATTTAAGAAATGGAATGGGTGTTATAGATAAAAAGGTAAAGATATGAAATATAGATGGTAAAGTTTAGCCACTTAACTGACAGATTTAACTTCACCACAAGAGGATTTTTATGTCTGGTGTCAACCAGATAAAAAACGCATAGAATTTCGTATAACAATTAATAATATCAATTCATTATAATTTAGTTCTGAAGTTGAAATGGTTATTTTAACTAAAAATTTTAACAGTTTACAAGGTTTAGAAAATAAAATTATCATGCAAAAATTTTATTCTTTGCGTTTTGTTTGAAAATTGACTTCTTTCACGCCTTGAAGTAATTTGTCTCGTTTTCTTTTTTATGAAACGCATAAATGAAAATGTACTTTGCTTTCTAAAAACATACATACATTTTACCTATAACTTTATAAAAATAATAAACAAATTAGTTCCGAAAACACAATCATTTTTAAGCTAAATCTATTTTATAAACTAAGATACAAATTTAATTATAAATAAGCTGCTAGTAGTTTAGATTTGTTTGAAAATCGATAGCTTTCACGTCTTAATTATTAATAAAAAAATTAATTTTCCTACTATGGTCATACATATTGACCTTAATCATTAGAATTATAAATCTGTAAATACATATTCAAATAAGTTCCGAGAAATTATGTGTAAATATTAAAATTCTTTCTGTGAAATTTCACTACTTTGAAAATAAATTTTAATTGGAACTTTAGATTATAAAATCTGTAAATAAACAAACTAGTTCCTAGAATACAATTGTAATTGACACTTTTATCAAAGGTTTAGAACATAAAATTCGTTAACAAACTTATTTTAAAAACCTTTTGTAAAATATAAATTTCTGTTTGCTTTTTAAAAAATATAATTTGTTTATAATCGAATTTATTTTGTTGCCTTAATATTATAACATTCAACTACAGATTCACTTAATTGATCCATAAAAATGTATTTTTTTTTTTTAATAAATTTGTAATCTTATATTGAGTATAAATATCACGGTTCTTTCTAAGGAATTTCCTCTATTTGGTGTAATATTTTGACCTGCAACTGTAGATTATAAAATCTGTAAATAAACAAATTAGTTCCGAGAATAAAAATATATTTAAAGGTATTTACCTTGTATTTATAATTTATTATTACTTGAAATATAAAGTAAATATTGTCATTTTTATTGATTTTTACTTGATAACACTATATTTGTATTATTATCTAATACATTTTTCTAAAAAATCGAAATTATATTTAATAATTATTTAATTATAAGTGATACATGATGGCGCATTTATTTTATACATACTTACATGTATGTAAAAATGTTTACAATGCTCTCAGCTCACATACATTTTCCATTCCAGTTGCATATGTATATAGTATTAGACAATAAGTGTTTATATTCGGGTGTGCCAAGTCTTATATACCCACCACCAAATACCAGTAGTGTGATCTATGAATACTTGCAACTAATTTTTGTTACATTTTGTATCGGTTGCGATTATTATACTGTTTATTTTATTTTGCGGAATTCTTACATGAGTGCTATCAACTATTATAGCTGGTACGGAGGTGTCCCGAGACGGAAGATATTCACATTTTATATTTATCTCCTTCTCCCAGAACTGTCCTTTTTTCATATTTTTGCAGCGTGCCACGATTTACTTTGACACACAATAAGTTAGATACCAAAAAGCCCTAGGAAACTGATTTTGGCTCTTTGAAACGTCAAATTTGTCTTCTCTGTATGTAGGTTGAGTTTTTCGGAAGTAGTCCTCATAACAGAGCTATGACCTATTATGAATCGTTCAGCATGCAATTATGTACTACGATTTATATATATAAGTATGTGAATAATTTTTTTATAAGAGATCTATGCGCATTTCAGTGATTTTCGTGAGTGGAGTTTATATGGGAGTTATGGTTAACTATGAATCGATCGTCATGAAATTTGGTGCGATGATTTTTATGTATATATATATGAATTATTTGTGTTGAATTTGACTTGTTAGTGTTTTTTGTAAGATATTTATGCGCATTTAAGTGATTATCGGAAGTGGACTTTGTATGTTGCTATGTCAAATAAGAATCGATGTAAGCAAATTATCGTTTTGAAATATCGTTTTGCCGAATTTTTTACGGATACTGCTTTTCTATAGACATTTATATACCATAAAGCCAATTCTGGGTAGACATGAGAAGTCATGGACCGATTACCATTTTCAACACGACTTGTCCTTCTATAATAAAAATAAAGTGTGCAAAATTTCATGGTATATCTGCATTATATTTTAAGAAAACTGCAAAAAATATCTGAAAAATATCGAGGTTGTCTGATACTTTGGTCTATAACTCGAATCCTACTGCACCTATTTTGCCCATTTTCAATACTAAACATTTCGGTGAAACAAAGAATGTTTGGTAAAAAATTCATTGTTCAAGCTGTATCGTGCCTTCAACAGACGGACATGCCTAAATCGTCTTACAATCTTATAAGGCCCAGTTATATATAGACTTTTTGGTTCTACGATGGTGGTGGATACAAAAATACTTTACTGTTCTTGCATTGAAAACACATTTTCTACACCAAACATGCGTTTAAAATGCATCCCTTTTTATGATATAAGGGAATGTAAAAAAGTCCATATGTGAAAAATCAAGGATATACAGTGTATGTATGTCAAAATATATTGATATTTGGAGCGCTCAGAAAGCTTCTTCTCTAAAAGGTATACTTTAACTAGATAAGATCTATACGTTTATACCTATAGAATAGAATATTATTACGTCTCCACAGTTGAATAATTTTGCATTTTAGTTCAATCTTATTTCAAAGTAATTAATTATCAATTGATGGTCTGTATATTTTATGCTATATATAAATATTTACGTATAATGTCAGCATTATTAAATATAAATGACTTAAATCTTTGCATAATTGGTTTTAATTAATATTAATAGGGATTCAATTCAAGTATTTTCCTAACAAGAAAAAATGTCTATACAAATAATAAAACTAATAAATAAAACGAAAACTAAACAAAAAATCCACATTCGTCATAAATTAATCAAAAAATATATATGTATGTAGGTACATATGTATGTATGTACTCGTACATACAATATACGTAGCCTTTAGATAACAGTGTTAAACTAACCACTTGCATATGCATACGTGATCGTATCGAAAATACTTACATATTTTGATAACTAATAGTAAATGTCACATGTGATTTAGTTCTTATTCATTCCCATTTAAAATAAATTTCGCAATATCACTTTCTTTGACATTCACACTACGAATTGAATGTCAAGGAAATATTTGTTAAATGCGTATATACATACAAATGTATGTATGTACATACATATATGCAATTATTTATTGTCTTGTGTTCTTCTCTTTGCAGATTTTGCTGTAACCGCCAAAACGAAAATAGTATTTTATGATGAACATTGGCGAGAGATCACTACGTCTGCTCATCAATTTGATCAGCTTTCGGCAATTGCTTTTGATGAATCCGAAGAAATTGTTTATTTTGCCGATCGCTTGCACAACAACGGCAGTATATTCTCGCTGAAAATACCCACGGGGCAAGATAATCCACATGTTATTGAAAAAATTGTCCAGCGTACACAAAAGGAAGTTATTACCGGTATAGCATATGACCCTCTTAATCGTAATGTTTATTGGGTTGATCAGTTAAATCGAAAACTTTACTTCATTTCAATTGATGCCCAAGAAAATGATCTTCCAAAAATTCTGCTGGATTTCGCTAACGAAGATACTATGCCCGATGGCATAGCCATTGATATTTGTCGCCGTAAAATTTATTGGACAAATTCAAATTTTAAAAATGCTTCCATCGAACGCATGGAACTGAATGGGGATAAACGTGAAGTTATCGTAAATAAAGATCTTTATTTACCTCGTGGCATAGTCGTAGATCAATTGTCAGATCGTCTGTACTGGGTAGTTGATCAGCAGGGCATGCATTTTACCGTAGAAAGTTCGCTATTAGATGGCAGCGATCGTAAAATGATTGTTAAGGGATTGGATAGTACTCCATCTAATTTGGCCGTTACAAAAGATTTAATATTTTGGACGGATCGCAGACACAATGCTGTTTGGACGCACACTAAATTGCCTAGGAAAAATATTAATGAAACTGATGAACAAAACGAAGAAGTCACAAAACCACATATTGTTCTAAAATTAGCAGAAACACCCAGTGGTATTGTATCACGTTCTCGCTACATGACAACGCTGCAAAATGATCAGCATTGTTCTGGAGTGGTGAACAAAATCAAACACCATCTCTTGAATGCGCCACAAACAAAATTTACAAAAAATGCAACGGAAATAACTGAATCCAAGCGAGATTACTGCCTAAACGGTGGTGAATTTATATCACAAAGTGGCATTTGTATTTGTAAAATTGGTTTTAAAGGTGCTCGCTGCGAAACGAATGAGTGCCACAATTATTGTGTGCATGGTACCTGTACTATTTCATCATCCTCGTTTCCCAAATGTGCCTGTCAACGTGGTTTCCATGGTGAGCGCTGTCAAGCGTATCTTTGTTCGGGATTCTGTTTTAATGAAGGTGTATGCAAAATTGAAAATGACGGTCAACCTTCTTGCGAATGTCCGGATAATTTTGGCGGTCAACGTTGTGAGCAAAATTCAACAGAGATATGTGCACTCTTTTGCCGGATTTTAAAACACGAACCGGACACATATGCACCATTTGGCTGTCATGATATGTAAGTGATATGAAATAGATTTTTTTTAATTAAGAATTTACCCTAAACAAGCCACCATTTAATTAATCTTTGTTGTAATATATTTTTTGTCTTGTGAAGTTGTGAAGAATTGGCTTCAGAAAGCGAGGATGCTGCTAAAATTTATGCAATACCCACTTATAAACATTTGGAAGTCTGCAGAAATCAAGTTACCTGGACAAACACTCTAATCATAGCACTGGTAGCTGGTGTCGTATTATGTCTGTCTCTAGTTCTATTAATTGTGCATGGAGTAAGACGTTTTTATAAACCAGCCAGACCAAGAATTAAGAAAACCTTTGTGGTGCGTAGACAACCAGCCTCCTCCTCTGATACACCTTTAACAAACCGACCCATGGCTACTGAACAATGTGAAATTACAATCGAAAATTGTTGTAACATGAACTATTGTGATACGGTAGGTTGAAAAAAGATTTACGAAAAAGTTATTTTTTATTTTAAACAAACATTTTTTTCATTCCTTTTATATACACAGCCTTGTTTTGATCCGAAATTGGTGCAGCAAACATTATCGCGTGATACGAATACCAAAGATGATAAAAAAGTTTTAATACACAATATGGAAGATGATTTATATTGAACTGATGATGAGGCTGATAGAAAAACAAAATAAACAATAAAACGCGTTTGGTTTTAAAAAAAATACTAGCGTCCACAAACACCCAAACACATGCAACATACACATAAAAAAGAGGCCTTAAACAATTTAAATTACAGCCATGGGTTTTTAATTAATGGCAGATTTTTAAGTACTTAAACAAATTACTTATTTATTAGCTCAAATACTTTAGCAAAACGGCTCCTTTTTTAATAAAATATTTAAATTTATTCTTATTTTTGATTCGATTTACGGAAAAATATATCAGTTTGAAAACAAAAGACTTTTTTCAATATTTGATATATGTATACATATATGATATTGATTATGAAAGAAAGAAGAGGACATTTTTAATGTTTTACAATTTATGAGAAAAAATAGTTGAACAAAATTTATTTTTTTATTAGAATTTTAATTTGAATCTTTAATGTAATAAAAATTGATTTTGATTCGTCTTTTGAAAGGATATGTTATGTTTAATATATCAAACACATGCTAAAAAATTATTACTTTTTATTAGACATAATAAATGAATTCTTTAAATTGGGATCTAATTATGTATGTAGGTATATTATATGGATTTAATTATTTATTTTGTTAAAAGAACTTAAATTATTTTTTAGAAAATATTTATCTTTCACCATAAACAAATAATTGTTCTTCATGAAACGGGTTTACTTAATTTAATTCTTAACTATCATTATAATAAATAATAGAAAGAAATACATTATTTTATAATAAAAATATTGCACAACTTGCAAGTAAAAAAACAAAGAAATCATTAACAATAACAATACAACTAGATAAAAAGGCGTTAAAACATAAAAAAATAATCATGCCAAATGGCTTCTAACACATTTCACTTCATGGCACAATAATATAAGGATGACACATTAAAAACACGCATTCTCAATTATAAAATTCATGTAAAATATAACAAATATCGCGAAAACAAAATAAAACTGTAAAGTGTTAAGTGTTAATCCTTAGTTTGACATTGTAAGTTTAAAATATTGAAATGTCTGCCTAATGTTTCTATCTTGTATATTATTGAACTATGATTTCGCCTAACATATAGATTTTAGTTATAATTTATTTTCAATGTGATTGAATTAATTAATTATTGTTTAGTTTTTATTGCAAAAGGTTTTTATTTTTTGTAAATATACAAATGAATTGTTCAAAACTATTAAATATCATCATTATATTTAAAGTAAAAAAAGTTCCTTTGTTATTATTAATATATAATGTATGCCTAATTTTGTATATACATATGTATGTATAAAATTAAAGATCATGCTAATTGAATTAATTTTTTTTTATTGGATTTAAATTAAAAAATATGTGCATATGTATTTCATATTTGAAATGTACTACTTCTTAAAGAAAATGTTCGAAGTATATGCCCGTAAATTGTGCAATACGCTACAATGTTTTCTGTAAGTTACATAGTTATATGTATATAAAATTTCTATTTTGAGTAATTTTTATATAATTTTAAAGGGTTTTTTTTTAAATATTTTAATTTTTTCTTCACACACATTCATTTTAACTGCCACGATTTTTTTTTTTTTTTTTTTTTTAATTTTTCACAGCCATTTAATAAATCATAACACTAATAATAATAAAATTAAGTTTAATGTAAATATTAAAATAAAATTAAATTATATAGTAATAATATAATTTAATCATGTAGTTAAGTTTTAGTAAATAAAAAAATAAAAAAAAATATTTTTGGTTTTTTTAAGTTGCTAAGGTCAAATTAACACAATGGAATTAACTTAAGGGACCCAAGTTAGCTGTTTTGAGAATGGCAGCCCATGAAACCATTTACTGGCGTTTTCTTTTCTGGCAAAAATGTTACACATTTTTCCTTTTTTATATGGGAAATGGGTAAAAAGTGTAACATATATGTAAAATTTTTGCCAGAAAAGAAAACGCCATAAGTGTCCTTAAACATCACTAATACAAATTTTAAGTTTTTATGCCCTACAATTATTCCATTATTATTTCACTTAGCCCCCATACAAATGTTCTTCCGAAATAGGGTTTTATCGGTCATAAATGTGTGATTTATAAAAGTTACGAAACAAATTTCGCCACAAATAATTTTATAACGATTTGGTCCATAATTAGTCATTTTAACATGCATAAATCTTTTAAAAGTGTCTATATCGAAATATATCTATGCAATTTAACACAAACAATATTTTTATGCTCAGAACTCATGCCATAAAAATTTTTAATGATCGGTCCATTGTATGTCCGTATTATAAAGTTTTGAATTTTCAGAATTTATTTTTCCACAAAATCTTGCAAGTTGAATAAAAAAAGATTTTGTTAAGTCTTAAGTTTTCTAACAGAGATTGGAAATCTCGATATCACTATACAATCAAATCATTTAAAGGATTAAAATAATAGCTGTATAAATTTTTGGTTTCTAAATTACATTCGCGGGAAATAATAAAACAATATGTTTATCTCAAGTAGGGATGTGAATCCCGAAAATCCCGTAATTTTCGGTATTTGTTTTAAAAAGGAATTCAGGATTTCCCGAAAACTAGTGTTTGTTTACATCGTCTTCAACAAAAATTTAATTTTACAAAAGTATGTTGTAGAAATAAAGGTGAAAGAATTGAAATTAATTTTTTATTGCCAAACTCGAACGCACTATTTAATGTGTCTACGTTTTTTTTTTTTTTTTAAATTGGAAATTCCTATAAAAAGCTTGAATTGATTAAAAAGCTTAATAGATGAAGAATTTGTTTTACTTAAACAAATAGTTGTCATTTTTAGCCCTTGCTGATGTTGCACTTTTATTTATGATGAAAGAGATACATATCTAAAAGTGATTCTGTATTATGCGATGAACTAGTGAAATCTCTCTTTAAAATAAACCAATAAAGAAGGCTGATTTAATCAAACTATTGAATTTTTTTAAACAACCCAAAATTGAATTTTCCCCACGGAATTTTTATTCATGATTGTTATTCATGTTATATCAGTTTATTGATATAAGTATGTACATAAATATCCAAGACATAAAGCTTTAATTTAAGGTATGAATGTTTCTGTAGCTATTATAGTCACAGATTTATAAGATCTGAAAAATTAAAAAAAAATACCTATATATTTTTCTTTAAATAATAATTTTCAAAATTTAGTATGCATATGTATGTACATTGAAACTAAATTTCATACTTTTAATATTAGTGTCATACATAAGTGGTGTCTAATATGTTAAATACAGGATTTTCTCCTCTATGGTATACAGAACAACGGCTTTGTATAGTAAAGATTTCCTGTAATGCCAGGCGGAAGGATTTTCTTCTCTATGGTATACAGAACACCGGATATGCATAGCAAAGATACACAGCATTGCGAATAGATTTTCTCCTCTATGCTATACAGAAAACCAGCTTCGCATAGTAAAGATTTCTTGTTTATTTTGTGTCCTAATCTTTCTTTTATATCTCCGGTTCTATATTACCTACACTGTCATATTATACCTTAAATTAAACCTTAATTTCTCGACTTTTAAATTTTGTAATATACTAAAATATCGGATCAAAAAATAATTTTCTCGAAATTGACCTATTAGATAGTCATGATATTAATAGATGTAGCCGACAAAAATTTTTATTTTACTTAGAATTTAAAAATCCCGCTAGCGATCAAATTTTGGAAGTCACTAAGTCCGACTTAAAACGCAGAAATACTACTTTAATATCATTATAAAACTTACAAATTTCCTGAAATTTCTCAATAATATTCCCGGCAAATTTTTCCCGAGTAGGAAAAATATATATTTGAGAACCATTTCGGCAAAATGGACGAGTTTCATTAGAATAAAAGAGCTATAATTAAAAACACACATATTAATTTTAGTTATAAACTTATGCTTATCTAGATTTTTTATAAAAACATTTTAATTATTCAAAATTAGCCAAAAATAATCACCCCTATCGTGAATAAAAATTCCACATGAAATTTTTTCCCTTTTATTTTTTTAACATTGAATTTAAATAGGAAAAATGTGAAAAGGGAACAAATTTCATACGGAATTTTTATTCACGATAGGGGTGAATATTTAGTATTTGCATTCACAAAACTGGCGTTCGTATCTATTTAAATCTATGTACCTATATCCATTATAAAAATCAAACAAATTTTTTTAATATTTATTCAAAAGGTTCAACAAAATTCTTTATTTTCTTTACTGAGCGCTCCGCTGGTCTTATACACAAATGTTTTCCAAATATTGTGAATTCCATATTTCCCAATTTCATGCCAAATACACATTCGCTCTTAGGTACCGTTCGTAAACGATTGTCTTTTCCCAATAATTTTAACACATTTTTGGTATCTAACACTACAATTCCAGATAGGCTCACTAATGTGGGGCACTTTGACTGCATGACATACATTTTGGCACCATGCAAATCAGTTTTTACCAAAAGTTTACTAAATGCATCATAGCCGGCATCATAAACTTGCGGCACTTGATCTCCCTCCCGCAAGCCTAAATGCTCTTTCATATATCCCTTCCACAGACGATGCAGGGGCAGAGCTTCTTCATACTTCATTTGCCGTGTGGGCAGCGTATGTAATCCAAGCTGAGCATATTCTCGTCTATTGAGTGTTGAAGATTTTGTAGCTCTTCTTTTCCGACTTAATTGTTTTTTACTTTTAGTTCCCTGCAGCATTGTTATATGCTCCGGATTAATATCGATGCAATCTCTTCGACTGGGCACTACCATGTTGGTTAGATATTCTTGTAGTGACTGCATTTGATGGTCCATTTCTATTAGTAATAGGAATATTGATTTAATTTGAAATTGGAACTATTTTCAATTCAATCTTACCGAATTTTAAAAATTTTAAGTTTACAAACGCAATCCAAACAAATGTTTGTGTTTTTTTTTTTTGTTTGCTTTGACACGTGTTAATGGTTGCAAAAATTGGTTTAAAACAATACATCAAATTCAATTTCTTTTGACCGTTAGAATAAAGCGATTTTTAAATATTAGTTATAAATAAATATGTATACTTTTCGAAAATAGCATTTTAAAAATTACTGTTTAAATATTTGACAATATAAACATATATATTAGTATCAGATTATGTTTATTGAAAAATACATGATATTTGTAGGAAGAAATTACGTCAAACAATATAATAATGACTTTATAGGTATAGATATAATTTATAAATTGAATTTAGATTAATGTGATATATCATTGTTTAGTAGCCGCAACTAATTCGTTACGTACATGCGTACAATATTTTGACAAAAAAGTTGTAAATGATGAATAAACTCGAAAATTGTCAGATATTTCTATATGAAATATCAGTAGATTCTTATCACAAAATTTTATTTTGAATATGTATAGGTATTCACATCAAATTAGAATACATATATGTTAATTTGTTAACGTCATGTTATGTTTTATCTGGTTTGTATAATGAATACGTTCAAGTACAACTCTGTTTAGAGAATACAACTATGCAGAAAAATCCAACTCTACTTTTAGGTAAGCCATTTTGTATGCAGAAATCTACACAAGTTTTCTTTTTGCAGATGAAAATTTTCATGTGAAGATTTTCGCTTCAAATTACTTACTATTAAAGATTAAATAATTCATAAATAGTATATGAAAAACACTTAACAAAGTTTAATTGTAAATTGAGAGCAGCAAAAACAAAAAAATACATGAATCAAGACGTATAAAAACTGATTCAAGAAAAGTGGAAATAAAGCGGAGCACCGGTGTGCTCTTAAGAACTGAAAAAATTGGGTAGCGTGTGTATATGTCATATATTTTATAAAAGAAAGGGAAGTGAAAAAATAATTTGTTAGTTACTCTCATGTTTATTGGCTGCAAATTGAATTTAAAACCATACATTAAGTTTTAAGCAATTGTAAGCAAAAATGGCTGACGGCGTGGTGTTAGATCTCTACGCCGAAGACTTGGATAAAGACTTTTCTGCCCAAAATCAGGTAAATTAAATGTGCAGTTTGGTTCTATAGATTAATTAATACACTATTTTACATTTTTAATATTTCCTTAGGATGAATTTGCTGCTGATGGCGTTGATTTGTATGATGATATTGGAGCACCTCCAGAAACAACAACTGGCACTGCCGCTGTAGCTGTTACTTCAGTTATTGGGGGTGAGAGTCCCGGCCAACCAGGTAGTGGCCCAGATGGCACTGCTGTAGCCGGCTCAAATGGAGTTTACCATCAAGGCAGTGGTAGTTTGGCTCCAAATCAAGTGGGACGTCGTTTCCAACTATATGTAGGCAATTTAACATGGGTAAGTTTGTTTTATTTTATAATTATACACAATAAATTTAATTTATATATGTATACTTGTATGTAAAATTTGGTAAAAGCGAAAATATTATCTTTATTGTTTTATTTTTGGTTGAATACATTTTAATTAAATGCTTTGTTTTCCAGAACAAAAAAAGAAAAAATTAAGTTAGATGTTTTAATTAAGGCTACATTTAAGAAAACAATTCAGGATTGCATTTTAGATATTTAGATAATTTAATTAGTATGTAATTTCTCAGCTATTTAGAACATATGTATGTACGGGTATTTACAAGGTTTTTAATTTTATCCCGCTCATACATACATATATCACTGCTATATACTCTACTCTGTGGAGATAGGTCAACTAAATATTAGTCTATAAGGGATTTAACTGTCGTGATTATTAAATTTCTTTTTAACTTTATAGTGGAGCACCGATCAAGACATTGCAAATGTTATGCGTGATATTGGTGTAACTGATTTCCAGGAAGTGAAATTTTTCGAAAATCGTGCAAACGGCCAATCAAAAGGCTTTTGTGTTGTCTCCTTAGGCTCGGAGGCCAGCTTACGTTTGGTATTAGAGCGTTTACCCAAAAAGGAATTACATGGCCAGGCGCCTGTTGTTACATATCCTACAAAGCAGGCCTTAAATCAGTTTGAGAGTCTACAAAAAACACGACCAGTACCACCTCCACAGCAGAATGGACCTCCACGTGGCCCAACTCCCGGCGGACCACTGATGCCAGGCGGTCCTATGCCACCACATCCCGGAGCACCCCAAGGAGTGCCACCTGGTCACCAGCCACGACTAATGAACCCCAATATGCCACCAGGCCAATTTCGGCCACAGCATATGCCCCCTCAAGGACCACCAGTTGGTCCAAATGCAGGACCACCTCGCATGCAGGTATGTTGTGTAGAAATTAAAATAATGCCCATATTTAACTATTGTATTATTTTTGTTTTATTCGTCTTTAAATTAAATAATATCTTAGTAGTTGCATTCAGATTTTTTGTTGTGTTATGTTAATTTATTTTCTCTAAATATTTTTGTATTTATTTTTAAATGGTCGTGGTTTTAATTTTTTTTTTAATTTTTTCTAATAAATATTTGGTTGTATTTTTAATTTTTAACATCTCAATTGTTCTGAATGCCTGTTATTAGTTTTTCTTCTTTTTCAAAAAAAAAAAATCATTAATTTCATATTCATAATTTTTATATAAATTGTAGCATAAAATATGAAATAATTAAAAAAAAAAACAAATGTATTTTGAGCGATAAAATGTATTTCAGAGCAATTAAATTTAATATTTTCTTTTATATTATAAAATATTCACATTATTTTAAGCCAATGTGTTAAATATCAAATGAAATTTCAAAACAAAAAATGTATACAAATCTGTGATGCAGAAATTTATATTATTTATTTTCTTAATGCAAAAATACTATTATTTTGTTGTTTTTTATGTAATACATCTAAAAATTAATAAATTTTTGGTAAATTTCTTTTTCTCTCTTGTAAGTTTACTTAAATTCATACAATATGTTCCAATAGTACAATTTGCGAAAATATTACTACTATTATTTTATTTAATAAGAAAACTTATATTTCGTAACAAACTAAAAACCGTTATGTGTTCTATAATAATTTATAGAAACTGAAAATGTGATATTTACTTTTCTTTTTCTTACTTAATTATAATGACTATATTACCATAAGAAAAAAGGCATGTTTTTTATTATCATTTCATTTTTCTAATATACTCCATGTAAATAGTTGTGATATTTATTAATATAATATTAATACATATTTATAATTCATTGAAAAATGTTTTCGTGTGTACAAAAAGGCATTTATGTTTTAAAATGCCGTCAGAGAGTTGATTCTTTTTAAGAAAACTGTGTTATAGTTTACATATACATTTGTATTTACATTTGTTAAACATTGCATTAAAAATGTCTTAAAATAATGCATTTACAATCAAAATGTAAATAATTTTAAATTTTTGAGTGTTAAACATTTTATACAAACATATAATGAAAATAAATGAAATATATATTTTATATTGAAAACAAATATCTATTTTTTGGGATAACAACGTTGTCTATCCGAAATATTTTACCTGCTTTCCCAGCGAGTTTAATTGAAATACATAATATATATATTCCTTATAAACATGAAATACAAAAAAAAAAAAATGACACCATTGTTCGCAGACAAATTCATAATGCAAAAATTTTTTATGTATTTAGCTGTTTACTAGACTTTGAATTGTTTTTTTTTTTTTTGTTTATTTAAATTTTATTGTACAGAAGACTCAGAACTATTTTTATTAAAATTATTTAATATTAAAAGCATAGTTTTTAGTGTTTAGTTACCTCATGTCGGACAAATCTTTGCCACGTTTTCCATTTATAATTTTTAAAAATTCCGTACAATAAACAAGTTCAATAATTTACCAATATTTTCACCTTATTACAATGATATTGTTTAATGAAGAAGGGACATGTTTTAATTTATCAAAGGAACAAACAATGTGTAATATTGAAAAAGCTTTCGATTTTAGATATACATATACATATAAATGTAGCAAAAACTTCTGCCAGAAATACCAACAAAACATTCAGGTTTGTTATTAAATTAGAAATTATTTGAAATCAAACCCATTTTTAAATGTCAAACATATGAATTTATGTTTATTAAAATATAAGTTATGACCAAAATAAGGCTATATAGCCAGTTGTTTATTGTTCACGCATAGTTTAATTGGATTATTTTGAAACAAAAACTTCTCGCGTAAATTAAATATTCTAAAACATTTATGTAAATGTTTATGAAAAATTCCATTAGTTCTACAAATAGATCTAGAATGCATGCTTATAGCTATTACTTGGTGTTGAGACCAGTGATTTTTGATTGAAATTGTCATCATCGGAACTAGATCTTTTGAAGCGATAAATAACAAAGGACATTTTTGATTTTTTCCCTTACATTATAAAAAAGTATTTAAAACACCAATAAATAACAAAGGACATTTTTGATTTTTTCCCTTACATTATAAAAAAGTATTTAAAACACCAATGACTATTGATTCTTAGATCTATTTAGCAGGGACCGTAACAGTTACGACTTTTTTCAAAAAAGTCAAAATATAATAGTTATTTTTTGACTTTTATTCTTTCGGTCAGAAATGAAAGTTAAAATTTGACTTTTATTTTTTCAGCACTTAAGATTGTTCTCAGCGACTTGCGCTACAATTTGTCTGAACAGAACTTGGCAGCTATATTAATGGTGAAATTGAATTCTAAGTCATTGCAATCAAAGAGTGAACAATTTAATATTGAAATAAAGGAAATTAAATGTAATTTGTATTTTCAGAGCAAAATATGCAAAAGCCCCAACTCCTTAAATTTCTAGCCAATAAACGTTTTTGTATACATATGCACATATGTACTCTATTATAATTGTTTTCTTTTTGTTTTAATACAAATACAACATGTACTTATAATTCTAAAAATAAAAACTGTTAATATTTAATTAAAATTTTATTTAACTTTTTTAACATCTGCTTTCAATAGGAACAAAAGTCAAATTTTAACTTTAATTTCTTACTTAAAAAATAAAAGTCAAATTTTAACTTTTATTTTTGACTTAAAAAATAAAAGTAAAATTTTAACTTATTTTTTTGACCAAAAAAATATCGGTCAAAAAATAATTATTATAAAGTGACTTTTTGATAAAAGTCAAAAAAATAAAGTCTTTTAAGTTTATTATTCCTTAGCATAACAGCATCAATATGCTGTATTCAAATATCTAATAGACAAATTATATTCACCCGACTTTTTGATTTTAAATTTTAAAAATAACTGTTATTTTCGGTCCCTGCTATTTAGCGTTTTTTTGCATTCATTTTCATTAATTACCATCAAGGAATCGTGATGATAAATAATTGAAAAAACCATTTCAACACTTTTGGTAAACTCAATATTTTAGTTTTTTAAACTACCTAATGCAAGAAGTAGAACGAATATGTTACTAGCTTTTATAACTCTGTAGGGGTTTTTAATCAAAATATTGTTTCTCAGAACGCGTTCTAGAGGAACGGACAGATGTTATCAAAGAATCTAAAGTTCGCATTATAGTCATTTTCCTTAGAAAATATATTTTTATTAAAAAAATAAAGTTACATGTTATTGTAATTAACAAAAAAGTTAAAATAAAATATCGAGACACTTAGTTTTTGCAGATACATAGATAATTAAAGTGATATATATATATATTTCATGCGCCAACAAGAAGTCCTATGTGTTTGGTAAAAACTGTTCATGGGAGCGAGAAACCATTTTTTATAAGAAATTCATGTAAAAATACCCATTAATATCTTTGCATTGAATATACATAGTTGTAGGTTAGTAAGTAAACGGAAAAAGATAGGAGGGAGGACTAACAATTTTTTAACACAAATTTAAAATTTGCATATATGACTTTTTGTTGACGCAACGACAAGATATTCTCTTTGCAATTTATTTTTTATCTGTTATATAGGAATCATTAATATCAAAACATAAGTTATATTCTAACGTCCATATTTCTGATAATCCCATTCTTTATTATCCAATGGGCACACTTGACGAGTTCTCAACCAACGGGAAATGCAATGGAAATGAAATGCATGATTACAAGTACCCCATGCCACAGTGCATTCATTTTTTGTGCTAGAACATAGCGGATTCGCTTGACATTCAATACAGAAGTCCATAATTTGATTACGACATATAGCACAATTATCAACTGCTAAATCCCAAGACCACAAAGCCTGCGCCATCCATTTTTCTATGACAAAACGTTTTCCTTTTCGATTGGAACTGCACGTAGGTGTATCATCATCATCTTCCATGTTGAGAAACTCCTCAGAATCGTTTTCTTTGTCGACTTCCATAAGATTTGCCATGATTTGTTTTGTTCAATTGAAATATGGAAATCGTTTTTCACTATATTTGAAGTTTAACTCGAAATTTTGTTGTTTATTTTTATTGCTTTAATAGT
This sequence comes from Bellardia bayeri, assembly GCA_950370525.1. Taxonomy (NCBI): domain Eukaryota; kingdom Metazoa; phylum Arthropoda; class Insecta; order Diptera; family Calliphoridae; genus Bellardia; species Bellardia bayeri. The sequence goes on along the minus strand of OX493267.1, from coordinate 72,948,571 downwards.
TTTTTTAATTTACAATAACTTTGTTTCAGTACTTGTCAAATATTTCAATATTTAATTCCAACCATGGTGTAATTATACAAGGTGAGTGCAAATCGGCAACAAATACAATACAGAAACAAAAGGCATTTTGTTTGTGTAAAATAATGTACTAATACCAAAAACACTTGAAAAATAATTACTTTTGACATAAGTAAATTGTATACAAAGTCAGTCATCTGTGCTACTGCACTCACCTTATGTATTTACACCATGATTCCAACGTTTTTTTTATATAAATTGTTTAAATTTCAAATAAATTGTATTTGAAAATTTGTCGAAGAATTTTAGTTTTTTATACAGTTGAACACAAAGAAATTCGCATAAATACTGAAACTTTTCTAAAGGAAAAATACAGAATCTAGAATTTAAAGAACATATAATAATTAGAAACAATGCATTATTAAAAATAGACAAAAACTTATATTTTATTATAAAATATAAGTTTGCTTTCTCAAAAAATGTTAAGAATGGTCTTGTTTAAGTCGGACTCAAACATTTATTTGATTGGTGGAATTTTATTTACTAATCTAAAACGAAGTGACGCATAAATTTATAAGCTCTCATATTTTTTTGAGTCATTTGTTAGACATCAAGAAATATAGAGTACATTTTTAAAACGTTTGAAAATGTTAAAATGTTATTATAAATACATACATATATTTCTTATTATAGTTTATTTGACATTTTTTATTATTAATTTTTTAGTAATTGTTCAAGCTTAAGATTTTTTAAAATTTTTTTATTTTTGTATTTTTAAAATAAAATTTAATAAAAACTTAAAATTTTAAAAAAAAAAGCTTGAACAATTACTAAAATATTACTAATACATATATTGTAACTTTAAATTGTTGCTGTAGATTAGTATTAGATAAAGACTAATTCATAGAAAAAGTATTCGTTTGTTAGACACGAATTGATCACTGGCCCACCTATATGTATAAGACAAAAAGTCTGTCTTTTAGTTAGGAGATGGAAATTATATACAGGTTAGAATAAGTTAGGTTAAACAATCAGCCAACTTGAAATTGACACACGTTGGTTCTCGATGGCTTCCGTTGTGTTACCTGTAAGAAAAAGGGAAATCTCACTAGCTGACCAGTTCTTTGTTAAATATTTTAACCAAATCATCCCTATGCACGTATAAAGGCGTCTAGCAATCTGACGTCAGTGTCGGATAGATTCGGAATTCGTGTCCGATTTCTCAGTCTCTGGAGACTCAACCTCCTAAACTGTAGACGCTTCGGCAAACAAAATGGAGTTAAAGGCAGTAGCGAAGACAGTTGAAATGGATATTTTATGGTAATTGTTATTTATACAGTGATAAGTTTGCCAAAACCATAACCTCCGCCTGGTCAAATTTGAGAAAGCTGTCTTCATTAGGATATGAGGGCATAAAAGTGCTTAGGTAATTAGATAAAAACGTGCCTAATGACTGCATTTAAATATTTTCCATACAGTGATAAATTGTCCTGGAAAAAGTATTATTAAGAAATTCAATACACATTGAAAATCAAGCACGAACATCAAATATTCAAATCATAGTTTTAAAGTATTTCATATTTATTAAACCTTTGATAGACTATATTTTTTGTGTTTGTAGTATTGTTTTTTTAACTTCATACGTTATTTTAAACTTTATTATGTTACTCTTTTCCCTATATTTACAATTTAATTTAACAAATAATTGTATGTAAATATGTAGCAGTATTTATACATATATATTTTATTGCATTATTTTCATTAATAATTGTTAGTTATTATCGTTATTTTATTATCTCTTATTCCATGTTTTACCACCTCTCCACCAATTTCATCATCTTCATCATCCACAACAAAAAACAACCTCACACATTTTACAAACCAACAGCAACCACCCATGCATCAAGGACCACCAATGGTACCGCAACAAGGTATGCAAGGTCCTCCAAGATTTGGTCAGCAACAACCGCAGTGGCCAGGACAACCAAGGCCTAATGGACCACGACCGGGGCCGTTAAATGGACCACCACAACGTCCACAAATGGTAAAGAACTTCATATAATAGTTGTTATGTTTAAAAACTAAAATAATTCAAACCAAATAGTAAAAGCATTCAGAATATTGAGATATAAGACTTCGATAAATAAGAACACATGATGTAAAAAAAAATATTAAGCTCATAAGAATTGTGTTTTGTGTGTACAAAAACTTATTGCTAAAATTTAAATGTATTTAATTTTATTTAAAAATTTAGTTCCAGGGACCTCCAGGTGGTATGCCAATGCGAGGCCCACGTCCCGATTGGAGGCCACCTATGCATGGTGGTTTTCCTCCGCAAGGTCCACCCGGTGGACCACCACAGGGTCCTCCTCATATGCAGGGTCCACCTAGGGGTCCTCCAGGTGGACCACCTCAAATGGGTGGTCCTGGTGGACCGCCTCCTGGTGGACCTCATAGCGGACCAGGCGGTCCAGCTCCTCATGTCAATCCAGCATTCTTTAATCAACCAGGTGGAGGACCACCACAACATCCCGGCGGCCCCCCAATGGCAGGTGGTCCACCACATGGACCACCCGGTCCAGGTCCTCAACAGGGGATGAATATGCCACCACAACATGGCCCACCACCCCACTTCGCCCAACAAGGTGGACCTCGTGGTCCTTGGCCAGGTCCGCCAGGGCCTGTGAAACCTCAAGGTCCTTTCCCCGATCAAGCCGCTCTAGGGCCACAACTGAGCGAAGCAGAATTTGAAGAAATTATGGGACGTAATCGCACTGTTAGTAGTTCGGCTATTGCACGTGCTGTCTCCGATGCGGCTGCCGGTGAATACTCCAGTGCTATTGAAACGTTAGTCACAGCAATCTCACTGATCAAACAATCGAAAGTGGCCCATGATGAACGTTGTAAGATTTTGATAAGTTCGCTACAGGATACTTTACATGGCATTGAAACAAAGAGTTACAACAGACGTGAACGGTCCCGATCTCGTGAGCGATCTCATCGACAAAGACCGCGACGTGAGAGATCTTCGTCAAGGTATCGCGAAAGATCACGGGAAAGAGAACGGGATCGTGAACGAGATCGCGATCGTGATGCTGGGTAAGTTTCTGAAAACAATAAATAATTTTAAGTTAGTAATATATTTAATATTTATGCACTGACAATCGAATTTTTGTATGTTGAATCTTCTAAAATATTCAATTTTAATTATATATCTACAATTTTTCAGTTATCGTGAACGTAGCAGAAGTCGTGAACGTGAACGCCCTAGCACTAATGACCACTACAGAGATGACAGCTCCAGCCGATCTGCACGCGCTCGTAAATCACCAGAACAGCCAAGTGGTGATCCCAGTAATGAGGCACCCTCAAAACGAGGTTATTACGAAGAAAGATACCGCGGATCTGATCGTGAAAGAGAACGAGACCGCGATCGTGATCGCGAACGTGATCGTGATCGCGATCGTGAGCGTGAACGTGATCGTGAACATCGTTCAAGACATTAAAACATGAAATAACACACAAAAAATTTTAGATGTAACATAAATATTCGTCATTCACCAACAACTTTGTGAAAATAACGAACAAATCCACAATGAAATACAACAAACAGTCATTTAACAATTTCCCTAAATGTATAATTGAAATTATGAATATAATTAAGACTATACATAAAGATTTCAAATTAGAATTTTAAAAAATGATTGAATACATCAACAACTGCAATGTTGGGAAATATGTATGAACAAAATAAATTGCAATTTGTAAAATGTTTTCAATAGAAATAATTCAACTAGACGTAGAGAACGGAATACAATTTATAACAAAAAAAATGTGTTGTGTAGTTTCATATTAATTACACAACAATAATATTAACTACAAATCTGGGCTTTTGTAATGGATAAATGGAGACTATTTCGATGGCTCATTCTTCTTTTTTCTCATTATTATTACCTACATATACATACGTTGTTTGTAAATTGATATTTCACATTATTAATAAAACAAAAAAAATATATAATATTATCAATTAAAAGTCTTAAAAAAACTCATAATTTAAACAAAAATACCTAAAGTGCAGTATGATTTTTATTTCATTAATATGTATTTAATATACATATGTATATTAAATTAGTTTGTAATGTAAATATTTTTTATGGATATTATACAGCGCGAATCGTCTAAATAGGGAATTTAATTTAAAAAAAAATATCTGATACATGATTTGAAAATATCATTATCCAGTAAACACTCTAAAGTAGTGCCATAAATAGTTCTTAAATACATATACATTTATTGTCAATACAGGTTTTACAGGACGTTGCGCAGTTGTTTAAAAATATATACATATGTATATTTTTGAACGATTGAAGATGCCTTAATTAAATTTTACATAGTGACAGCTAAGGTTCTCTGAGTTAGTTTGTATGGGTTCGCTGTTTGAATGTGAGCTTGTAGCGACCCCCGAAGTTTGTCACAACGATTCACACGTTAACAAAAACACAAAAAATTAATTTATTATTCGAATGCCAATTTTATATTGAGATAGAACTTGAAATATTTTTTAAAATTTTTATGTGAAATTTGAGAAAAATAAATACAAAAAACAAAACTTGGAAAACTGAATGTTGTTTAAATCGAATAAATAATTCGTTTTGCTTTTTCTAAAGGAGAATATACGCAATTCGAAATTTAAATTCTGTGATACGGAAATGTTAAAGTTTTATTTCTTTCAATGACATGAAGTACAAAAAATTATTTACGATTAGAATGAGCATAAATGTTTAAAAAAGTTAATTCTAAGTTATCTTAAGCTGGATTATTTTTATAAATATCTGTTTTTCACACAAGGTTAGTATTACAAATAAGATTAAAATTTAGTGAAATGTACCAATATTTATTATCTAAAAAATTTTTTTATCTATTAATTTTCTAAGACATTTTACAACATTTCTAATATATTGCTTTTTTATATATAATTCTTTACGTCTTGCTACGAAATCTAAAATCATCATAGTCTTATAATTGTGGGATCTTTAAAAAAAATCGGAAGTATCTGTTCCTTGAATCAAATGATTTAAAAAATTGATAATTTTCAAAAACGAACAATTGACAAATGATATTCTGCAAATCTCATGGTTTTGTACATTGAAACAGGTTTGTTTACTCGAAAGTAAATCGTGAAAATTCGATTTACAATTTTATTGTGTATTTCGATTCGAAAGCAAAAGCTTTCGAAATACAATGTAAAAAGTATACAAATTCGAACGATTTTCGAATCGAAATACACAATCACCCCTATCGTGAATAAAAATTCCACATAAAATTTGTTCCCTTTTCATATTTTCCTATTAAAATTCAATGTTAAAAAAATAAAATGGAACAAATTTCATGTGGAATTTTTATTCACGATAGGGGTGAATAACTCCAACTCCCCAGGTGGATAATTCTAGAAAATATGTACTTCTCGTAATCTTGGGAATTTTGCATCCTATAATTCATTACAGGCTATATACGTATGTATTGGTCACAGAATATAAATATTCTATGATATACCTTTTAATTAATTCCGTTTGAATTAATCTTAACTCAGAATTAAGAATAAGTAATTCGTTAGCTTTATGTAAAGGCTTTTATTTAAATATAATTCATTTATAGTTGAATTGATTAGTAAAGGAACTAGTTTATTATATAATTGTTCAGACTTCAAATATTAAAATCTATCTCAAATTGAATGAAAATATTTTTTGTTTTTTAGTTTGTTTTCAATGTTTTATAAAATTATTGTTTTTGCAAAAGGATTTATTTTTAAAAATAATGATAATTAAAAAATACAATAACATCTGTGATATTACTATTATTAGCATTAATATTTTTTTAAATTTGTAAAAAATTATTCATATAGTAAATTCACATATTCAAATAAATAATTGAGTTTTTGAAACGGTAACATACTATAATTTACATTAATTCTAACACTGCGAGTAAATCTTTTAAATCGAACAAATATTGTGCGCACCATATTTTTGCAGGAATGGAAATGTTATATTGTGCGAACAATAATTAAATATTTTTACTGTAATAAAGATGGTAATTATAAAAACATTTTAATATTAATTTATTACATGAAAGTACATAAATATATAATAAATTACTTGTGTATTGTTTGATAACTTTTGAACCAATAGACATATTCAAAAATAGGTAACAAATATTACATACAAGAATTTTTAATATTAACCCTAAATTATGGGTCGAATTATATATTCCGTTTCTCGATTGTGGAAAAAAATTTTTTGTGCGGAAGCATAATTTTAAATTATTCATTCCATTGCTGCGGTATTTTTCCTTTTTGTGGTATCATCTCTACACACATACAGCCCAATCATGAATAAAAAATCCGCGGGAGTTTTTTCCCGTCTTATTTTTTTTAACATTTAATTTCAATAGGAAAAAGGGAAAAAACTCCCACGGAATTTTTATTCATGATTGGGCTGATAGTATTGCGGCATGACGCAGCAATGAATAATTAAATTTTACATATCGATTGATATTTCTTTCCGCGTAATCTTCCTTTCCGTGCGGAATCCATAATACCACCCAATATATATATATTTTTTTTTTCAATTCAATTCTTTATTTCAATACATAGAAAGCCCTTGTGGCCAATTATACATGTATCGTAAGATCTATATTCATGTTGGTCCCTTTTCACATTTTTCCTATTAAAATTCAATGTTAAAAGGAAATTCATTGTGGCGAGACATATTTCTGTCTCGTTACGAGCATTATTTGCAGTCTGGCAACTATGACAACAACTGACGTGTCCCCATCAGCAACTACTGGTTACTTTTTTTTTATAATTTCACCATGAACATATATCAATAACAGCAATAAATATATACAGTCATAATTCTTAAAAAAAATAATACACAAGTGAAAACATCTAGAAGAAAAAATAGTCATAACAAGTGTCATTATAAAATTAACAAATAGTGTAAAGAATATATAACTTGAAAAAGAAAAAATATATTTTAGAACAGAAATTTCAATCAAAATTTTATTGACAATTATCTAAATTTTCAGTTTCCTAAAATATTTCCTTAAAATTATAATTACTGAAATAGAAGGGCCGAAATATAATTACAATGGCATCTATGACGGATAGATTTGGTCAGTTTTTAAATGGATTAAATGACAAATAGTAAGTACATAAATTGTGGTGTATGTAATTGCAATAATTATTACAAGATTTTTTATAAATAATACACTCATGTAAATTCATTCGTTCTAAACATTTTTCGTTCTTCATAAAGAACATTTCTATGTTTTCTTTATTCAATTTTCGCTTATAGGTATTAACATGTCACTGACCTTTTCCAATTTTAATTTATTACCTGTTAATTGGAATTACATTTTAATTGCAGCAACAATTTTGAATCAGCGTTGAATTTGCTGACTATGAATTAGCAAAAGCACACAAATTTATGCTTAGCTTAGTCCCGGATCACACATTGCAACTTTTGCTGCTGAACTTTTGAGTTTGTGGGTGATAGGGGACCACTCTTCTTTCCCCTATCACCCACAAACTAAAAAGTTGAGCAGCAAAAGTTACATTGTGTGATCCGGGACTTACACTTAAAAGTTAAGTTAAGCAAGTCTTATTTTCGTTGTGCTTGTGTTTTTTATAGTGTACAAAGTGTGCACAATATAAAAAACATACATATGTACATATATACGACTCAACAAAGAGAACTGTAACACAAGCAAGCACTACAACAAAAATAAGACTTTCTTAACTTCAGCACAGCAAACGTTCACAGTTTTTAGCTCAGCAAAAGCATTAAAGAAAAATTCAAAAACTGTAAGTTTTAAGCAGCAGCAAATTTTTTAAAGTGAATTGCAGTGCTTTTGCTTGTGTATTTTCTTCTAGTTAAAGTTAAGCACATACATATGTACGTAGTGCTTAGAAATAGTTAAGCATTTTTAAACCCTGTTTTGAATAAATAACATTACTACCTAGAAATATTTTCAATAAATCTTAATAATTCATCCAGTTTAAGTACTGGCCAGAATTATTTATTTTACTTTGAATTTTTAGGATAACATAAATAAAGAGGTTATTGAGTAAGAGGTGCTCGGACTACTAGGGGACTCATACATTATAGTCAATTAGAAAATTAATAATTTAAATATTTATATGACCTGTAGGTACTTGAAGTACAAAAGACCACATCATTTCATCAATTCTAATTAATATTTTATTATTAGTTGCCAGTAGTTTCATGTACATGAAATACATACATATGTACATGTTGTTTATAGGTATACCATATAATATGTAGGTATAACGACATAAATAATCTTAAACAAAGTGAATGTCAATAATGTTGATATATGTATGAATGTTTAGATTTGAATCTCAAGTATGGAAATTTTAATATACCTACATATTTAAACAATATAAAGTGTTACTTTATCTATTATTTATATTTATTAAACTTGGTGCCAGTTCTTTATTTTTCTGCTTGAGACTTACATACCTACATAAAATAGGAATTTAAGAAAGTTTGATTTGAAGATTAATATAATGGTTGTTGCCACTGACCATTGCCCATTGAATGTATTGCTTGGGTTTGTTTATGGCTTGCACTTTTATAATTACGAAAAATATTGGATTTCTATATTTTTTTTATCAATAATAGTAGAATTGTACTCACGAATAAATAGTTATTTTCTAGTAATGCAGTTAAATTAACCAATTGCAAAACTAACAGATATTTTGTTTGTTGTATTGCGTACTAATTAAAAAAATGCCTAAAGTTTGATGTCGAACACCGATTATTGTCTAAGCGGAACATTAGAAAAAATGAGTGTACATGAAAAATCGTTTTTCCTTCATGAATATATGAGTAGTAAATACATATTTGTTTTGATAGCTGCTATTCGTAATATGTATATACTGCTATCTTTCTGGCAAGATATAAAAACTATAAATAACTGAAAAATACATAATCAGCCTTATTATGAGTGTCGTTTTCTTTTTACTACAACGACTCTTTCGTAATATATTAAAGAAAGAAATTTAATTTTATCTTTAATCTATTACGAAAGAGAAATTGTCGTAAAAAGAAAACGACACTCGTAATAAGGCTGAATATTATATATACATACCTATATATATTCTAATATAAAAATTCCAAATATTGCACTTGATCTGATATAATTATATATGTATGTACACACATATATATATGTATATATATATATATATGTATATATATATACCCTCGGCATTTGTTTACTATACCTATAATGCATTCATAATCTTAACTTGATTTAGTATACCTGATCAATGACATGATGGGTAAATGCGGGACAAGTAGCCATTGAGTCTGTTGCAATATCCCCACCACAACCAGCGTTGCCGTTTTGGGCTTTTCCTACCAAATTTGGTAGGATTTTTTTCGTTTGGTAGGATGGTAGTTTAAATTGATTTTATGGATCAAAAAATATTTATTGCTAAGCAGGCAAGTGAAAAAAATGTCAATTTTAAAAAATTAGAGGTTTTCATTAATTGTGGATGAAACTACTGACGTTTCAATGAGGAAATGTATTGTTTTAATTGCTCGTTACTTCGACGGAGTTGGTTCTGTACAAGATAGATTTATCGCATTATTAGAGATCACTAAGGCAGATGCAGTTTCAATTTTCCAACTTAAACCAGATTTCTTTTCAGCACTCACTCCAGCACCTCGGCTCTAGTTATGCATGTAAATTGTTGTCAAAAAATATTGAGCTTCTTTGTCGTAATATATATTTCAGGAATTCCGTTCTGTAAAATCTCATAAAATATTAGGTGTTTGCAAGAATTATAGAACAATGGGGCGGTTTAAAATTGTATTTTATATCATTTTTTATGAGGTAAATGGTGCAAGAGCAGCAGAACTGGCTGAAAGTATGTCTAATAAAGTCAAAACATATTTTTTTATTCTTGACATACAGCCATGTCACAGAGTTTAATTCCGTTCGGAAGTGGAACGAATTCCGTATTTTGCTTCTTTAGAAAAGGTAAATTGAAAAAGTTTTTCGGAATGAAACCTAGAAATGCTTAAAATTACAATTCGTCATAGCAAATTAAAAGTGGTTTCATTTTGAAAAAATGTTTCTTTTTTACTTTTTCTATAGAAGCAAAATACGGAAAAATTCCACTTCCGAACGGAATTAAACTCTGTGACATGGCTGATATATTGCCTATTATTAATAATCTCAATAAAGAATTTCAATGTAAAAGTTCACGTTTGCTATATTTATATACCATTATAAAATCAAATTTTTTACTAATTTTATAAAAAAAGAACTGATTAACAATAATATTGAAATTGATTTCAAAAATAAAAATATTCATATTTAAGTTAAAAAAATGTTTATAGGCATAAAAGCAGAAATGTATGTACTTATATTAAAAACAATCTTAGCTCGGATGAAATATTTGAAGTTAAACATAATATATTAAAATTTTATATCGAATTATTAAACTAAATAAACTCTAGATTTGACTTTAAATGTGAAGATGTCAAACTTTTACAAATAATTACTCCATCGAAAGTATTCTCTAAAGAAGATTTGCCAATTTCTTGTTTTAAAATTATTTCTCAGTGGAACTCTTAGAGATTATAGGACATAAATCTTTCAACTGATTCAATTAAAAATGGTTTAGATGACAGAACTTATAGTAATTTGGCTAACTTTGTTTTCAATTTACTTTCGTTGCCACATACTTCTGCAGCTGCTGAACGTAAGTTTTCGTCACTTTCTTCAATAAAAACTAAATTAAGAAACAAATTAGAAACTAGTACAGTTAATAATAGCATTATGCTATTGTAAGGAACTTGTAAAAATAATGATCCCCGGTATGTGTGGTCAGCAAATAGAGATTTTCCTAAAAATTGAATACAAAATGTACATATGTTTTTACAACAACAAAATTAATGTTAAATTTTTACTGAAAATACTTGCGTGGCGTATATAAACTGACATGTATTTTTTTTAGTTTAAGAATATTATTAGAAATGAATTTTTATATACTTTTTTTTTGTTATATTGTTATGTTTTGTTGCTTATTAATACATGTACAATTATATGTAAATACTTTTTTAATAAAAAAGTCATAATTTTCTAAAAAAAAAAATATATGTATATAGGACATACATATATATACATATGTATATTCAAAATGATTTTGGTAGTTTTTTGACAAAAATTTGGTAGGAATAAAATTTGTTCAGTGGCAACGCTGACCACAACTGTAAGTTTGTTTCTGTTCCTACGGTGGGCGATTTCCAAGTACGACATTCATGCATTATGCTGCTACCTCGGTATTAATGTCGTCTCTACGAATGTCGTACAAAGTTGCTTCATGATGTGTGTTTCTTTAATGGGGGAACCTTAGCTTCATCGTTTAGGTGTTTCAAGATTATTTGCATGCAACCTGTTGGAACAGTTCTTAAGTCAGCTTTGAATGCATCAGTGACAACAGTGTTTCCGCCTAGTACTTTATAATTCGCAACATTTTTAGATGATTCACAGTTGGAATTTGTATTTCATCGACCGATCAACAGTATACATACATACATTATTTTCTTAGTGACAAAATTATTCGTAACTGTTCTCTAAATCGAATGTTAAAAAATACGTGCGGTTTTCAAAATCGAATAATTGAGAAACTTATATTCATTAATTTGCACGGTTTGTTCACTTGAAAGATAAATGAGTAAATCATGCCAATTTGATTTGCAAAACACCAAGACATGTGAATTCGTTTTAAAATCGGTTGTCGTATTCCATTTATAGAACAGGGTCGATTATTGCGTTTTCTTTAACAAAAAAGCGTAATTCAAACTATATGAATTGCTGAGCTAATTAATTAATGATTATATTTTCTTCTTATTTTAATTTTCAGTGAACCCCATGTGCGTCAACATCTTGCTAAAGTTTATATGATGTTATGTGGAACAGCAGCTATAACGGCCACTGGATCAATGCTACAAATGAAAAATATTATTGACTTGGGCATGATAGCTGCTTTGGGTTCATTATTATTGGTTTTGGGACTACATTTCTATCGCGATACTGGAAAAAATTACTATACTCGTGTGGCCATGTTGTATGCATTTGGTTTTTGTTCTGGACAAACAATGGGACCGCTATTAAAATATGTAGTTAGCGTTAATCCATCCATAATAGTTACAGCATTAGTTGGTACTATGGTAACATTTGCATCACTTTCGGTGGCAGCACTTTTGGCAGAACGTGGACAATTTCTATTTCTAGGTGGTATTTTGGTCAGTGTTATCAATACCATGACCTTATTGAGTATTCTAAATATGTTTTTCAAGTCAATGTTCGTGCAAATGGTAAGTGGTATTGCGTGCATTAAATGTGGTGAGATAACATAATTTATGCATACATACAAATAATTAGATATATGTACATATATATAAATATGTTTAAACATCGGTTTGAAATAATTTTTCAAAAATTTATTTTTGTATTATAGGGTCAACTTTATATTGGTGTTTTCGTTATGGCCGCATTTGTACTATTCGATACACAAAATATTATTGAAAAAGTTCGTATCGGCAATCGGGATGTTGTACAACATTCATTGGATCTATTCTTTGATGTTCTAAGCATGTTCAGACGTTTGCTTATTATTTTGACGCAAAAGGTAAATAAATAACTGAATAATAATGAAAACATAAAAGTTCTTCTGTAGAAATTAGTAGAAATGTTTTTAAAAACAAAAGAGAAGGGCAAGTTAAAGCTTATTTTTATGAATGATTATTTCATTTGCGATTTTCTATATAAACACAGAATACCAACTAGTATATAACTTACCTAAAAATCTAATAAATAATAAAAACATCTAAAAGTTGTTCATCAAAAATATTTTGTTCGTGATAAGTTCTTTGGCAGTCTGTGAAATTTTTATTTTATTTTAAACTTATTTGTTTTACAGCTTAAAGAGTTTATAATTTCTTAAGTACTGAAAATCTATTACAATATAAATGAAAGTATTCAAGAAACCTTTATGATTCCATCCAATTATATGGCCAAATAAAATGTAAAGAATAATATAAAAATATTTTATGAATAACTGTATTTAACCTTTTGTTACTTAATATTAAATTGTTTTTTATCATTTTAGGAGGAACGCAGACGTGAAGACCAACGTAAACGCCGTTAAATTTTATAAAGAAATTGTTAAGACATATTTGTAGTAGCAGGTTTGGTGGTAAAGGTTAATACATTGTTGGCTGAACTGAACTATAGAGCTGTCAAAACATATATTTTTCAGCAGCAATTCTACGAAGAATAATTTAACGCGTTTTGTTTTTGTTAAACCATTATAATTATTTCTATTACTTAAAATTTCTAACAATTATTTATAATTTTTTTTTGAATATCAGAACATTTTCTCAAAATTATTGTATAAAATTATAAAAATGTTAAATTTTTCAAAATAAATAAAACCATGTAATAGATAAATGCGCATACTTTATTTAAAAACCTATATAGTATCAATTTATCTTTCTTATTTATTACATTTTGTCATTTACACTTAATTATCGTTTGATTAAAATCGTTTTAACCCTTTTTTTACTAATAACTTTAATCAAATTAAGTGCTTTTAATATTACAAATACCATATTAATGTGTCATGCACTGAGAAAGTATAAACTATTGTTCTAGTAACTTATTAGCCACCATGTCACAGTATACGGTGCAATCAATACTTTTCTATTTTTCTCAATTATTTGTATTGTGTAAATTTTTGGGTATTTATCCCTACAATTTTCAAATATTTCAACATTATGGTGAATTGAAAAAATCTACAATCGGAACAATTTGTGTTGTTATGGCTATGGTTGTTGTAATTATTTTATATAATTTTCTAATATATTCGTTTTCGGATCAGGACAATAACTTGAAAACCTCACAAAGTAAGTCAAGTAAAAAAATAATTATTGAGAAATTAAAAAAAAAAAAAAAACATTTTCATATTTTAAAATTTGGATTGGTATTGATGTGTATAATTATATAAAAAGTTTATTAAAATATATAAGGTGATAAATAACATTAATAAAGTAAGGGATAAATGTCTTTATATAGGATTTATTGGCAATTATGTGCTTAATAAGAAGTATTTTCTTCAGGGTATCAAATAAAAGCGAACCATAAATTCGGTAAAAACAATTATTTGATATTCACCGTGAATAAAAATTCCATATGAAATTTGTTCCCTTTTATTTTTTTAACATTGGAATTTAATAGGAAAATAGTGAAAAGGGAACAAATTTCATGTGGAATTTTTATTCACGATAGGGGTGATTATAATTATTATTATACGATTATTTATTTTTTTTTCATAATCTGAAACCGCATATACGGCTGGGCTCTAGAAATTTCTGATGTTTGAAATGATTGGAGACGTATTGCAAAATGTTTAAGTTTTATGTTTGACTGAAACCCACAAGTATAGCATGGTGCCGATTTTAATTTGATTTGGGTTTACATGTCTGCACACGTACATAGCGTTTTCGTTTTAATTTTCCTCCGAAAAAATCTGAAAATCACAATATCTTTCCAGGTACCCTAACATTTGTTATCGGCATATTTCTAACGTATATTGGTCTTGTGATGATGGCTACTGATCAGCTGACTGCAATACGTAATCAAAAAAGTTTGGGCAAACTTTACGACCGCATACGCATTGTTGACGAGCGCCTATTGCGTGAAGGTTGCATAGTCGACAATACAAAGTTGCGCAAGCGCATTAGCATTATGATAGTATTGGTATTTATATGTGAATTAACTATAATGATATCGAGCTATATTGTTTTAATCGATCACACTAAATGGAAATCATTGTTATGGATATTTTCCTGCTTTCCCACGCTATATAATTCACTGGACAAAATATGGTTTGCAGTGACATTGCATGCATTGCAACAGCGTTTTTTGGCTATAAATAAGGCCCTTAATGATATGGTCGAAAAACATGAGCAATACAAAATGTTTTCAACGAACAATAAGAATTCCGGCAAAAAAAAAGGAAATCAAATAAAGTTTTTAAAAGATGTTCAAGAAGAGAATTTGAATTATTTATATGCCGAACTAAATGGAGCTGCTGCAAGTGATATTGTTAAATATAGGATGGGTAATAATCGTATTATTCCAGTGGCTCCTGTGGCAACATCTTTCAACAATTTCAATCAAATATCTGGTAAGAAGAATGGTCAAACGAAGATCATGTACGAGAGTCAATTAAACAATGTACTAAAAGTTGAAGAAAAACTAAATAACTTTTGTCAAATGCATGACGAGTTATGTGAAATTGGCAAAACGCTCAATGAGTTGTGGAGCTATCCAATCCTTGTGTTAATGGCATATGGATTTCTCATATTTACTGCACAATTATATTTTCTATATTGTGCTACACAAGGACAAGTACGTACAATTTTTTTGTGGCCATTTGACACAGTCTTTTTAATCTTTTTCATTTTTAGGACATACCATCTCTATTTCTATCAGCGAAAAATGCCTTCATAACGGCCTTGTTTCTTTTTTATACAGCTGGAAAATGTATTTACTTGATTTTTCTTAGTTGGAAAACTTCATTAGAATCTAAATATACAGGCATATATTTACATAAATGTGGCGTTGTGGCCGATAATAATGAGCTTTATGAAATTGTTATATTACAAAAAAATACCTATTGTGTTTGCTTTAATAATCAAGTATATATCAAATTTTATTACAGATCAATCATTTGTCATTGAAGTTATTAAATCATACAGTGGATTTTTCGGCCTGTGGTTTCTTTTCCTTAAACATGGAAACATTATATGGAGTAATATATATATGATATACACACTTTATATTAAACTATTAACATTTTATTTAAATATTGTCTTGTATTTGCTTTTAAACTTTAGATTAGTGGTGGTATAACGAGTTATCTTATTATTTTAATACAATTTAATTTAGCAGCTCAACAAGCTAAGGAAGCTATGAATAGCTATAGCTCAAATCGCACATCCGATACGGATTCAGAAGAGCAACCAGATATAACTACATCAATAAGTAACTCAGCAATTACTGCTGTTACAACAACATCAATAAGTAACCTTATATCAAGTACTATTACTACAGCGTTTTCAACTGAGATATAAAAATTAAATTTAATAATATGCATACATACATATGTATATGTATATGTATGTATGTAATTGAAAATAATCTTAATTCAAATATCGCACAATATACATAAATACATACATATATTATAAATCTGTTTACATATTTTTCTCAGCTAATTTTTACAATAATAATCTTGTTTTTTAATTCACTAAAACGATCAAATGTTTGCGTCGCAAGTATTTACTATTAATTAAATAAGTTGGATGCCGCCCAATCATTATGACAGCTAATTTTCACAAAAAATCGTTTTTTTAATTAACTAAAAGGAT
The DNA here is from genome assembly GCA_950370525.1 of Bellardia bayeri. Classification (NCBI taxonomy): domain Eukaryota; kingdom Metazoa; phylum Arthropoda; class Insecta; order Diptera; family Calliphoridae; genus Bellardia; species Bellardia bayeri. The sequence continues at coordinate 72,932,018 of OX493267.1, read as the reverse complement.
CAAATGTTTGCATCGCATATGTTTACTATTAACTAAATTGAATGCCGCTAGAGCTATAACTCATAGCACTTGAGTCAAAGCACTTGGTTATCCTGAAGGAGTTGATTTTACTCAAAACACCTCTTTATTGACAAGTTTTTTCGGCATTAATTTGTTGTCCAAGAATTGCACGTCTCAGGTCCCGAATTGCGTACGTAGATCCGGATGTTGCAGGAACGTTTTTATTCGTCATTATAGCTCCTACAGAAGTGGATTCTCTTTCCACTCGTTCCCTGGCAGTTTCGTTTGAATTTGTTGAAATTTATGGCGGTACCCTGTTGTTTTCTTCAATGTTTCCATATTCAAATCCAACGTATCCAAAAAGATACCAACATTCCATTGTAGAATCTTTATCAAATTCATATGCGTAATTATATATTCAGCTTTAAAAATTTTATTTTAAGCTTTGTTTATAAATCTTATTGAGTAAATAAAGAAAAGCTGAAATTGAAATTTAAATTAACGATATTACTACTACATAAAAGTATAATGTCTCCGTTACGATCATTTCTTATTTTAAAATCATTTACACAACACTGAATATTAAAACATTTCCCAACACTAAAAGATAACAAAACCTAAAATCTCATCGAATTTTTGTAGTTTACTAAATAAATCTGCAAAGTTAGAATGTGAAGTTTTTGTCATAGATTAAGATTAGTCTGTGGTATTTGTAATGAAAGAATGTCTGACAAATTTAAAGTTATTGACCATGCCACCTTTGAAAGAATGCAACAAAGTAGCAGTAATGCTGCTGCTTCAACAGCCGTGCCGAAAATACGCAATTCCAAATACAAACGCATGAGTGCCACAACCAATTTTAGTCTGCTGCAGTTTATCAAAACTAAACAGCGAAACAAGTCATCGGTCTTGGGGAAGAAAGTTAAAATACGAAAACGCATTTTGGACACACGTATCGTAGCGACGAAAAGAAAAGGAAAACAGAGGGAAAATGGTAAAGTAAAGAAACCTAGCCGCCTTAAAAAGTCAATTTTGCAATATCGCCAAAAGAAACGGGAGCAGGCCCAGCTGCAAGAGCAAATAACAGATTCGGTGCATAAAATGACAAATTTAAATGTGAACGACAGCACAGAAAACGAAAAGAATATTTCTGGATTACATTCAAGCAAATTTAGAGTGTAAGTTTGTTGTTTTGGTAAATTGTTTATAAAATGATTATTGGCTGTAGTTCAAAGAGTAAAAGTATACAACACTTATGCTTGATTTTAAATTAGGAAGGATTTATAAAATCAATTTTTTTCAAATATTCGGCTTTCGAAATAATATTCTTCTCAATAAAAAGGGATTTATAAAATCAATTTTTACAAATATTCAGCTTTCGAAATAATATTCTTCTCAACAAAAAGGGAGTTTTTCTTAAATAAATTTATAAATTCATGGACATTTTTGAATTTTATCATTTCGACAGCGTTTTTGAATCCAGATTTTTTCAACTTAAATTCTGTCAAATTTTGGTTGTGATTGGCTAGTCCGTCCAATTAATAGTTATAAACAACAAAGTAAACTTTAGGAGCTTTTCCTGCTAAACTCACTTTTTCGACTTAGCATGTTTTGGACTTGAGCTGTCGATTTATACTCATGATATACTTTTGTCACTCATATATTCTGGATGCTTGAAGTTTTGAAAGTCGATTTAACTAAGCCCTGAACAAGCGATCTTTAAGAATTTTGCTATTCAAAATCATGAGTGATTTAAATGAAACATATACGGCCCAATCATGAATAAAAATTCCGCGGGAGTTTTTTCCCTTTTTATTTTTTTAACATTGAATTTGAATAGGAAAAATGGGAAAAGGGAGAAAACTTCCGCGGAATTTTTATTCATGATTGGGCTGATAATTGAATCCAATTCTTTTTTTCAGATATTGTAATTGTTGCACAACACCAGATTTAAAACAATATTGTGAACAACTTATAAGGGAACTAAATCATTTTCAGCGAAGAGCTTATGCTCAAAATGAAATTAAAGCCAAAGCTCATAGACGTTTTGTCGTTGGATTTCGTCAAGTTCAAAATTATTTGCGTATAAATAAAATTAAAGTAGTTATTATAGCTACTGATTGTGAGCATAATGAAGGAGATGGTAACTATTACAATAATTTATTTTGTTTTTTAATTAATATTTTTAAATATATTTTGTAGTTAGTTTAGATGAAACTATTGAAAGTATTAAAACTATATGTAACGATCAACAAATACCAGTAGTATTTGCATTTCGGAGACGTCAAATGGCTTTTTTTCTTTACAAGAAGGCATCTATCAGCTGTATTGGCATTTTAGATTATGACGGAGCTCGTGAAATATTTTCAAACTTATTGGAGGCTTTAAAGAAAGCTCGAGAAATGTATGAATCTCTACTTTTAAACTGAACTGAATTTAAATTCATGTTATAAATAGGTATATAAATTGATTAAATTGTTTTTGTTACACATTTAATTGCAATGAATTACATATACAGCCCAATCATGAATAAAAATTCCACAGTAGTTTTAAAAATATAAAAAGGGAAAAAACTCCCGCGGATTTTTTATTCATGATTAGGCTGATAGCAAATATATAGTTTTAATAAATCAAAAAATAAACTGAAGTTTTAAGAAAAGCAATGTAAAATTTTGTAAATTTTAAAAATGTATTGAAATAGGTATGTTTTTTTTTTTGCTAATTTAATAAAATTAAATAATATACAGAATATGTTATATATACAATAACGTCTACTAATATGTAATATTATGTATTTTTATATTAAATAAATATATAATAAATAAAATTATTTTACGACTTTTCATTTCATTTTTATCTATTGAGATTTTAAATATGTTATTGATTTTATTTCTTTTTAAACACATTTTGAATAATTTTTGTATATGTAAGTATTTTTATATCTGTATATATTTTATTACAGTCTTAAATTGCGTTGTATATCTAAACTCATATCCTTAAAGGCACGTAGACGTTCAAATATTAAACTGCGCTCAGCTTCAAACATTTGCCAGTACTGTAAATGTTTTCCAATATGCTGCATCAATATAGTTTTGGCGAATTGCCAACAACTTTGTGAATGTCCTGTAGGTAAAGTTCCACTTTGACACACTGCCAATACAAGTCTAACTTGTTGTTGTGCGGTTAGTTGACTTAGTATGAAACCAAAAACATTGCGTATGTCTGGTTTTAAGTGCATCGGAAACAGGCGTGACTCGGAAAATTGATTTTCGGGAAATACTACTAAGGCTGGAAGAAACGGCATATTGTACTGCCAAGGTAGATCATTGTCCATGACGTTAATTCGTATAAATTTCAAATCCACTATATGCCGCAGTGATAATGATAACTGCATAAAGGAATGCTGTATGTTGCCACAGAGAGCACAGTCAGGGGAGTAGATTAAAGCTATAAGGGTTTGATTATGGGTGTATTGTAAGTAATTTAAAAATATATGACGATTTAAATGTTTTAATTCGATGTCGTAAACGCTAGTCGATGGCGAGGCATATGATGACCGAGTTAATAAAGCTGGAACGTGTTCTTTATTTTTATAATAATTACTTAAACCATTGGTGTTGAATTTCTTAACAAATTCCATTAAAGTGTACATAGCAAAAGGATCCTCCATAACATACATATTCTCCTTTTGGTTATCTATTATAAAAACGGTGGCCATACTTCTTGCAGTCGGTAGAATATCAACATTCTCCAAATAATCTCTATAGCGTTGTGTATCCAATAGTACTGCAGTCAATGATCGATTGCTATTTTTGCATTGTTGTTCGTTTGTTAAATACCCATTTAATCTTTTTACGACACTTATATGCAGGGGAGTTTGCAAAGAAATATCTCTCTTTAGCAAACATGTAGTGGACTTAAAAAAATCTAATAGTTCATAAACTTCCAAGTTTGGATTATAAAATACATTTGATTTTGCAGGGTTGGCAAATTGTTTATATAGTTCATTTAAATATTGATTAATTTCATAATAAAAGTTTAGATTTCTTAATATGGCTTTGTTATAGCAATGACATTTTGAGGTATCACTAAATATCTGTAGTTTTTCTATAATCTTAGCAAAGTGTAATTTACTCAAAATACTTTTCACTGCTTGTCTTTTCATGGACTTTTTACAAGCTAATAATGCTTTTGTAAATAGCTGCCGATTGTCAGTATATTTTTCCATGTAAGCAAAGAATTGTTGAGGCTCATTAACAAAAATAGCCAATACGGGTTGTTTTTTCATTTTCTGTGCGATCATTATGGGTGTGGTGTAACCATGCAAAAGACTGTAATCATCTTTGAGTTCATTCTGTAACCAACGTAAAATATTGCTTGCATTCCATTTAAAATCATGATACTCAACAAACCATTTATTAGTCTTGTGACCCTGCAATAATAAATTAGGTACTTTTACATTGGTATCATTACGACTAGCAAAAGTTACTGTAAAACGATACGTGCGTATAGGGTCATGTTCTAACCATTTCAAAGCTGCTATTAAATATTGCTTATATTCCATGTCGTTTGACTTCTCAAATACACCTAATACAATGGCATCCGTAAGAGATTTCATTCTTTCTAAGTCGTCTTTACTCTCTACGCGCTCTAATGGTTGCATGATGTTTTCTACAAATTGTACCATATCTCTGAATGTATACAAACCGTTGTATTGAATTTTCAATTGACCTAGCCTTCCGTAGTGCACCATTAATGTTGGCCATTTGTGTGGAGAACCTGATCCTACTGTTGTTGTTAGTGTTCTTGAGCAATTGCAAGCTAAATGCCAACAATCAATCGCTGCAAAATATAACTTGTCTCCAAAATGTTCTGCCACATCATTGTATTGTTGTAGCGCCTCTAAACTTTCGTCACTCCATTGGGTGTAATAGAAAATTAAAGAGACTTCGTTTAATTGTGTTTGATGCCTAATATTAGGAACATCTGTGCCGGGGCATTGTTCTATGGCGAAATAGGTGTAACAACATTGTATTGAATTTGTTATAATTAAAAATAATGAAAATATAACTCCTTTGAACCGGCTTAACATTATACGCAACTTGTTTTTATTTTATTGATGATTTGGTTAAATAGAACAGCTGTTGTTCAAATTACAGTGTTAGAAAATGTATAGATAATAGCAGGGTTGGGATTTTCTTTCACATAAATATTTTATAAATTCTCAAGTTTTAAATTTGTTGCTAACGGGTATTTTTGATAGCAACATAAAACTTGGAGTTAGAAACATTCTTTTTAAAAATATTGTTTATTGGTTATTTTTTATCATTTAGATTTTTAAAGTCTTAAAATGTATAGCACATACAAATTCTTTTTTATAGATTAATGATGTACAGCACAAGCCTTTTAAACCATATACATATATAAATTATGTAACATTGTGTTTTTTTTATGTATTTTAAAACTTTACTGTGATAACTTTAACTATGGGGCTACTGAATAATTTTATTTGAAGGAGACAATTTTCTCATTACAATGGAAAACACAATATGAAAACATTTTATAAAATACATACATATTTATTTAATATTATTATTATCATCATCATTATTATCATTACAAAAATCCTTAATATAAAATTACAATAAAAATAAATTCAAATTAATTTAATTTACTTCCGCATCTGTAAGAAGCAAATCAATTACAAATTCTTACTACTTATGAAATAGAAAATTATAAACTAAATTTTAGAAAAGTAAAAGTATTCTCATTCATTTAAATATTTACTAAATAATAATAACAACCACAAATACCACAATTATATTTATTAGCATTCTCATCCTCTGGTTTTGGATTTAGCGATTTAAAAAAATTTGCTACACCCAATATAATCTCATCCCTCTTCAGATCTAAAAACTCATACGTATAATTTTTATAATTTTTAATTGTGTATGAAAACATTTTATATAAAATCATCTCAGTTGTAATGAGAGTACTTTGTTTCAAATCAATCACATCGAGTGTTGTTTCAATAAACGAACGTGTTTGATTCAATAAAAACTGAACAACAGTCGCTGAAAAATACACCGCCATACCATTAAGAACATCAAGTAGATTATTTGAATTTAAAATATGTTGCACAAATTTTGAACCATAGTGTTTTGACAATTCCTCCAAATTAAATTCAGTAATTTCTTTGTTGACAACCTGTACCAGTAGACCCGGTATTACCTCCATCACACCGGAGCCTAAAACTGAAAGTGTTGTCAAGAAACCAGATTGTGTAAGATTAGTGTAAATTGTATGTATATTGCATAGGACATCTTTGTATGGTATATCATTGATCAAACGCAATAGATCAAAATTGCCAGCATTTTGACCAGCCTGTTTTATCATTTCTCCCGATAATAAAGTAAGACCAGCTCTGAAAAATTGAACATATTGCAAAAAGTATAGAAAAGCAAATGAAACATGAGAGAAATAATTTTATCTTACTTGATATTAGACTGTAACAAACTTCGCAATGTATTTCCACCAACTTTTCCAATTTGCGAGGTTATAAGAATATTATTTAATGAACTTGTAAATAAAATTAATGAAGAACCAAATGCCAAAAGATCGTTAAAATCTAGTTCTTCCCCATCCAAGAAATATCTCTTAAAAAAAATAAATTTACATTTAATTGTAAAGATATTTAACATTTTATATACGAATACATATCTATATATATAAAAATGAATGTATGTATATATAAATGTATGTAACGTATGGACTCCAAAACGGTTGAGCCGATTTTGATGAAATTTTCAAAGCATGTTACTGTGACTCTGGAAGGAATAATAGGCTATATGAAGTTTTGATTGTACAAACGGGGGTGACAAAAACCCAAAAATTTAAATCGAAATATTTTGGGCAGTTTTCGACCTACGTCAATGGTATGTGGTGCATATGGTATTGGAATAATTAGGAATACATTCCAGGAGAAAAGTGGGTGGGACCACGCCCCTTTTTAGGAAAATTAAAATTCGTAATATAGTCTTAACTACTGGACCGATCGTCATTAAATTTTCACAATAGAATATTCTTACGAAATAATAAATTCTTGACTATGTAAGTGGACAAAGGGCATGGCCTCGCCCACTGAAATGCATCGCCCATATGGAGAAGATGGATATCACTTTGAAATGCGTCAAATCAATCAAGCAACCCGTAAGGCCGTTAATTATCCTGTTGAGTGCCAATTATTTTACTGCGTAATATCGATCACCACAGCTTTGCAATGGCACTCGACTTGAAGTAAAAAAAAAACTGAGAAATAATTTAGTAGAAGCGACCATTATAATAGGAAAATATATATAGGTATAATACGTTTTATTTTATTTTATAACGAAGCACACCGGGTTTAGCTAGTATTCTTCTAAAGTTCATCGGCCTCAATAGTTCCTTCCATTGTGCAGCTATACAACTGTATAACACAAAATTTTGTAGGAATACTGTAAAAAAAACTGTCTGATTTTCATATAAAAAAAAAACATTTTCCATTCGTCGTTCGTAGAAGAATGTATATAACGAAACAAATAATATAATATGGCCATAACAAACATTATACAAAACTACTACTATCTATATTAGGCTGAAACGAATAAGGATTAAATAAATTGTTTGGCTACCGCACATGACTTAGTTGGTACTTTTTAAAAAACTCGTAGATTTAATAACAGAACTATAAAATAAAAACCATTATTTACTGAAACTTTAAAATTTGCACAAAATAATTTTGTTCAAGCAGAAAATATCGTTGGTAAAACCAAAATAGTGAAGTAGATTAATATGTAATTCTACATGGATTTCATTTAAAAAATAACATATTCCTATTCTTTTTTTATTCTCTTTCTTTTGGTTGCAACAACAACACCGAACCATAACAGCGAAAATATCCTAAGTGCAAGAAAAGAAAATTAATTATTCTCATAATTGTAAAATAAAGCCTGTAATCAACTTTGTATTGAAAAAAAACAAAAAATAACTTAAAACTCAGGACCAAAGATAGCTTAAAATTCAGGACTAATATTGATAATTATCGTTAGAAAAAAATAATTTGCACTTACAGTAAATAGGTCATAGGTTGTCATAATTAACTTCGTACAATTGATAAGAGTTGTAGCACCATTAATCGCTTGTATGGAAATACTAGCGGACTGTAAATAAAATAAATTATATATTATTAATTTATTTGTAAACATAAAGACGATAATAAATTTAATATGATCCTTAATAAGAAGATTATTTTGTATCACTTAAAACTCCTTCAAAAATTGATTTTTTATCGAAAACTTGTGTTATTTTCAAAATTACTTTAATACCAATTTACTACCAGATTTAACAAAAAAACATTTTTAAATTTCACTTAAATAAAAACTAATTTTTAAAATCCTTAAAATATTGAAATAAATTATTTCTACTTTTTTAAATATTCTACTCACAAACGATAGTTCATTTCCTTTGGGTACTGTCATATATGCGCCAAACGTAGCTACTGATGACGTCAAGTTAATAATATTGCCCGTTAAATTTAAATAAGCAATTATACTTGTCGCTGTACCTCGATCAACTTTATCAGACATTTTTTGACAATCACGTACTGTTTTATACGTTTTAGTTCCAATTGCAAGGATTGAGAAAACCGGATGAAACATTGTTGCAACTTGACCAACAACCGAAGCAGCAGCCATAAAATTATCCATACTAGATAGGGTTTCATTAGAATAAGCCGGCGTTAAAGAATATTCCAATTGCACCTAAATATAAATTTCATAATTAGAATCATTGGAACTAATTTTATTAATTAATTAAACGTATTAATCATATTCATATGTATAGATTTATAAAGATTGGGTGTTGAAAGAAGTTAAGTAATTTAAATTACCTTATTATTCGTATCCAATGAATAATTTCCATTTATTGGTGCTATCATTGTTCCAACGGGTAATTCATTATTATTCACAAAATCTTTCCAATTCTGATAAATGCGCGACTGTTCATCGATAAATATCATACAGCAACCAGCACTGCTGTTAGCGTCTTAAAATATATTTGAATAATTATAAAACATAAATGCTTGTTTGCAAGAAAACTGTAGGACTGACTAATTTAAATACCATTCATCATAAATCATAATAGTATACCTATGTATATAATTTCGTAAATATTCATTCTGGATCTTTATAGAGATGTCGGTGTGTCCGAAGCCGAAGTGGCATAAGCATTTCATATATAGTTAAGAGTATCTTGGTACTAAAAAGATATTCCATAAATTGCTGAGATATAAAAAAAAACATAGCCGACATATAAAAAATTGATGGAATTATGTTTCAAAATGTATATTTCGAAATATTAAAGGACGAGACTCATCGTCTTGCAAATGAGCGAATTGCAGTATGCAATTTTCAAAATCAAATTTTATAAAATATATATGTTTATTTAGACTTACTTAAACAACGTCTAGTACGAAATATGGGATGAATTGTATAATTGTGTGCATATTTTGCTTTTTCTAGATCTATTTCTGAAGTAACAATTACATAAATGATAGAATGCAACAAAGCTCCATTGGTGTATTTTCCTGAAAAAAAAAAACAATTTTTGCAAGGCAGAATCCATAATATGTACCTTCTTTTAAAAATATTTAACTTAAACATTTTGCAATTTTACAATAAAATTATAAAAATATAGGTACTCACTCTGTTGCCAAATATTTCGAAATAATTTATTTTTTACTTCCTTAAGTTTTGCATTATGTAGTTTAGATCTTCTTAGATCTCTTTTCGCAGTATAACCCCTATTATCATTAGGAAACATACATTCCAGTTTCTTGATTAAAATATCGGATTGATCGGGTCCTAAACTATATTAAAAAGCATAAAACTATCTTTTAACTTTAAAATACAAAAATAACTTACACATCCCAAATGATTTCCGAATTTAAAGCGCAGGCTTCTGCCAAATCCTGTTGAACTTCATAAGCTGCGCGCAAATCAAGAGGATCCTCCTTACAATATTGTTTGTTTGAAGACATTTTATTTAATACACTATTTAGTTTGAACAATTAACGACACATTTGTTTTTTCTAAGTTTCAGTAAATTCGAACTAATTTTATTATATATAAATATAACAAAACGGTACAAATTTTTTAAAACTATTGGAAGACATAAACAAAAACACATTTATTTAACAAGCACAAAACAAAAACATTTCTGTGTAAAATCTAACTGGATACTAGAGCTGTGTCGTTCATGAACGAACGGAATGAACCGGTCATTTAACTGAACGGGTTTCGTTCAATAGTGTACGGATCAATTTCGTTCAGCTGCTGTTTATCAAACGACAAGAAGAAAATCACATTCAAAGTGAACGATTGAACGAATTGAATGACCGAATCAGTCTTGGATAAATGAACGAAAATGACTGGTCATTGAAATGAACGACCGGGCACACTTCTACTGGCTACTAAATTCGTTTGTTTTTTACTTTAGCAAGTGATGTGGTTTAAAAAATCTATTGGTACTCTTTCCAAAATTCAGGTCCAAAATAATTATGATAACTAATTTTATAATAAATTTTTAAATTATAATAAAATTTAAAATGCGATCAGGTTTTTTGGCTTTTTTTATTTAAAGCTAAAACTTTAAAACTTTAAAATTTGTAAATAAAAAATAATATTTGTTATTATAAGAAAATAATTTTCAAACGTACTTTTTTACATTGCGACAAAAACTGTACAATTTTGTTCAACAAAAGGCCCCTTTCATATTAGGCAATTTTAATTGCGCAAGTCTAGCGTTTGTGGATGTGAGAGGAAAGGTCGGTTTGAAGGGGAAATAATTGCCGAGGCTTGAGTACATGCTTTTTTGTACTTGGATTCTGTTGCTGCTGTCATTTTTGTCTTGGGATATTTATGCCCGATTTACATTATGATTTTAACGACGTCGTTTTTTCGACGTTGCTTTTGGTTTTAGGTGAGCGGTGTAGTGAAGCAACCGGGGTAGGAAAAAAGACACGCAATAACGCAAGACGTTTTTAATTGTATATTTGTGTATATTTGATGCTAATTACTTCGAAGCAAATATGTCCATTAAAAATTCTTTCGTGTAAACTAGATTTAGTACTAAACTACGCAACTCAGTCATCAGCTGTCAAACATTTGCCGGCGGTAATATTGCAAAGCATACTTTGTATATTTTACGGTTAAGTACGTTGTGTTTTGTATAATTTGTATTTCTGCAAAAATAATTACATATAATGTTTATTTTACGTTTAAATTTAAATAACAATATAAGGCGATTGCCTATTAATCGCCTAAAATGTAGTAAAGTCGAAGAAAAGCCTTCAGACACTGAAGTCTCCTCAGATCAAAATAAAATGTTGCAAAATATGTTGGCAAGAGATGAAGTGGTTAGACAAAAAATCGATCCCAAAGAAACATCAGTTGTATTATTTCCCGGTCAAGGAACGCAATATGTGGGTATGAACAGTAGACTTATGCGTTTTCCTGAAGCTAGACGAATATTTGAAATGGCTAATGAAGTTTTGGGTTATGATCTGTTGAAAGTGTGTTTGGAAGGACCAAAAGATAAATTAAATCGTACGGAACATGCTCAACCAGCTGTAATGGTCTCTTCATTGGCGGCTTTGGAGCAATTAAAAGAAGAACGCCCAAAAGCTATAGACAGTTGTGTAGGCGCTGCCGGTTTTAGTTTGGGTGAGCTTACGGCTTTGGTGTTTGCTGGTGTTATTCCATTTGATAAGGGCCTTAAACTGGTGCAAGTTCGAGCCAATGCCATGCAAATGGCCTGTGATAAAGCATCTGGCGCTATGGCCATGGTATTATATGCACCAGACACGGAAATTGGTGCTGCTTGCGCTAAAGCTCAACAATGGTGTGTTGATAAGGGTATAGAAAAACCATACTGTGGTGTGGGCAATTATATGTATCCGCATTGTAAAATTATAGCTGGCAATGTAGAAGCTATTGAATTTTTGGAAAAAAACTCAAAAATATTGAAAATACGACGCATGAAACGTTTGGCTGTAAATGGTGCTTTCCATACACCGCTAATGGAATCGGCAGTTGAGCCTTTTGCTAAAGCTCTAAGTAAAATCAAGTTGGAAGAGCCTTTAATTCGAGTCTACTCGAATATTGATGGAAAACCCTATAAAAATGTGTTACATATACAGAAACAATTACCTAAACAGGTTAGTATTTTTTAGTGTTTATACTATTTATGATAAACTGATTTAATTAATGTTATTATAGATTGTACGACCTGTTAAGTGGGAGCAAACTATGCATCAAATGTATGAACGTCAGCAGGGTGTTGATTTTCCTCGAACTTTTGAATGCGGTCCGGGTAAAGGTTTAATACAAATTCTTGAAAAAGTTAATACCAAGGCCGCAAATACTGCATATCATATAGAAGCTTAAAGTAAACTGATTTTATTTCTGTTGATTAATGTTAAATATTTTAAATGAAACGTATTTTAAAAAAATATTGGTAAAAAACTATTGCAATCATTAAGTTATTATGAGTTGTATAGTCTTGTTTTATAAACCAAACCCAAGTAACTTTTTAGTTTTTAAAAGTATGGGGAATAATAAATCAAGATAAGCGCCGTAAACAAAGTTTAGTTTTAATAGTTTTTTTTTTTTAAATAAAAACAATTTATTTTAATTTGTTAGTTAAACAAACCTAATTTTGTCTATATTATATAAGTTATTTTTGCATAAATGAAGAGTTTCAATAAATAAAACATTAAAGTGTTTTGGTAATTATATATATATATATTTTGTTAAAACACGAAATTGAATTTTTATTTTTACAAAAAATAAATGTTTAAGAAAAAAGAAAACTAATACGTAATTTTGTTTATTAAAACAATGTCTTTATTTAACTTTTCTCATCACGCGCACGCATTCGATGCACAAAAGCAGCACCTTTATTTTTACGAAAATTCTCAAAGGGATCATTCATATTAACCCCAACTCCCTGTCAGATGAGTAATAATTAATAAATTAAAAAAGAATTTATTTATTTATGATATAACACTAACTTTATACATATCTTTGCGGTCCCTTACATCGCCAGCTGAAATGGGTTGTTCAATTCCTTGATTTTTATTACCCAAACCGGTACCAGTGCCTGCCCAACCCATTTTCATTAGCATTTGATGTCCTTTGTTGGACTCTTCAATGAATTCATTAGGCTTTGCGAAACTATTTCCACTATAACAAAAAACATGACATGATATTATTTGTGGTATACATATTTTTAAATTGTTTGCTTACAAGAAACTAGGTGGTGTTAAAGAACGTTCACGTTCTCGTCTCGTGTTGCGTTCGTTTGAACGATTACTATCATTATTGTCTCTTTCTCTGTCGCGATCGCGTTCTCTTTCCCTATCGCGTGTCGGCGATCGTCGGGGTGAACGACTTCTTTGTCTGTTGTAGCGATTATTACGTCCTCTATCATTACCAACACCTCCGCCCCCACCGCGATTACTTTGCGACCGTTGTGGCAGAGGAGACTGAGATCGTGAACGTGATTTTGATTTATAAGGCGAACGAGAACGACTGCGACTTTTTGAACTAAATTGTAAAAAATTTTGTTAAAATGTGAATTAAGTGATTATATTTTTTTAGAAGAACTAACCGATAACACCGTTTGTTGACTTTCTTAGGCACAGGTTTTGCCAAAACAATGGGTGAAGGTGATCGAGACTTTTCACGCACACCATCTTTAATTTCTTCTTCTTTTTGTTTTCTAGCCGCATTTTTAACTTTGTAATACTCATACAGGCCAAGTTTTTCCCATCCCTCACTGAAAAAATACAACAATTAAAACGTTGAATTATGTTTAATACAAAATAAAAATAACACGCACTTATCTCTCGGCCTGTCGTGTGTGGGAAGAGCATAGAACGCTGCTAAGGCATTAGTTAAACGTTCATTTTGTGGTGCTGGTGGCGGCAGACGTATGTCGACAGGATCTAAGGGTTTATAACGATAATCTTCAAGCCTAATTAAAGGCACCATAAGACCAGCTGGCAAATCGTAGTAAGCTGCAGATGGTATTTGCTCGCCTTCTTGCTCCAACAGCAGACTGGGTGGTGGTGGACAACACTCATCTTCATTGTCCACAACGCCAGCAGATGACATTTTCGAATGTTGATCATATGCCATAAGTTGTTGCTGCTGCTGTTGATGAACTAATTGTAAAGCCGCATTGACATTTAACAAATCAACATTTAAATTATTTACATTGCTTAACAAATCTCCAGATGCTAGTAAATTATTAAGATTTTGATTAACTGGAATGCTACTATTTATTTGAGCAAATGGTGTTTGTTGCATTAATGCAGAAATTTGAGTAACAGGTGCAATGTTGGCATTACCACTCATAAAACCTGGTGGAGGTTTCGACAAATCGGGTATAAAAAAGTTGTTGTTGTTTTGCTGCTGACCAGGTCCCTGTTGATTGCCATAATGCTGATCATTGTCATCCATGACGGGCATGGCTACTTTTTGTGCCAATAGAGAGGGTATGTTCTTAACAAGCTGCTGCTGCTGCTGGCCAATTGATGTCGGTGGCATTATCGAGGTATTTGGCAAGACAGCCGCCAACATTTGTTGTTCCAATTGTTGCTTCTGTTGTTCCAACTGCGTAATTTGTTGGGTGGCATGTTGTATAAATATTTTATGTTGTTTTTGATAGCTGTAAGAAACAATAATTAATCACGTACTATCTACATATTTCCAAAATTCTTATAAATTTAATTGTTGGTCTCCATCATACTTATCTAACTGCGCCTTAACGACCTGCGTGAATTTAGCTGTAACTTCATGATGCAAATTTTGTAAATTGGTTTTATATTCATGCATTGAAGAATCTGGCGATTGTAATTTCGATATAACGCATGCATCGAAAAATTTTGCTTTCGACTCCCATAACGATAAG
Organism: Bellardia bayeri; assembly: GCA_950370525.1. NCBI lineage: Eukaryota > Metazoa > Arthropoda > Insecta > Diptera > Calliphoridae > Bellardia > Bellardia bayeri. Next base: position 72,917,006 of record OX493267.1, on the reverse strand, counting down.
AGTTTTGTTAGTTTGGTTCTTTGCTCAGTAGTAGCAACTAGGAATGATAAAATATTATGACTTATTATTTTAATATTTGCATATATAAACTGGGAAACTCACTTAGATCTGCACTGCAAAACATGGGTATAACAACATTTTCCAGGCTGTTTTTCAAATCATTCGCATTTTTTCGAACACTGTAAAAAAATTTTATTATAATTTGTTCTATATAAAAGATATTTAAGGGTTCTTTGACCCAAGTCTACGAAGTTATTATTTAGTATATACTATGATAGTTGTTTGTCTTTTTAATAAATTAAAAAATATTTCAATTGTAATTTTACAGTTTAACTTTCTGCATGGGAACAATTAGGTACTTATTGAACCTGATTCTTATCTAATCTACTGATTTAAAATTTCATAATCCTTGGGTTTATGGAGGGTAATATTATAATAAATAATTTTCTTGAATTTATACAAAATATTTTTAATATCAAGATATATAAAACCAAAAATCGCAAAAAATTAATTTTCAAACAGTTTTATAAGAACTGAGACTAAATTTTTTACTGGAGTTTAGAACTCCTCTCGTAAATATCGTTAACTTAATAAATTCAATTATAAAGGGGTTTCCAACGGGAACTTTCTTTTTCAAAATGAAGTAAAACAAAGAATTTATATGAAAATCTTAAAATTTTGATTGTACATAAGACTTGAGTTATCAAAATTTTCAATCACATTTTGGCAAAATGGCGGAATATTTCATTAATTTTTAAGACTGGAATCTATTCGATTGGCACTCTATATAGTCTATCTTTAACATAATCAAACAAAAAGTAATCCAGCAATGAGTAATTAAATCTCAATATCGGGGCGGCCTATTAGCAGCAAAATTTCGTGAAATTGTGCGATTGGGAAATTTGGTTTGTATTTGGAGCTGTTAAATATATATATATGAGATATCTATAACATCAATATGTCAAAATTTGTTAACAGTTCAGCAGGAATTTTTTTAGTGAAATATCGCGAATTGTAAGAAATATAGCTTTTACAGATCCGCCTTTCTCATTGTGAATTTTCGAGCGAAATTTAATTCATTGTAACACAATTGTTAAAGCTTCTAATATGTAGATACCGTCATTTGAACTTGTAAAATAATAAAATTTTCATATTATTCTAATATGCCCCTATCGCCAAACCCATTTAGTTACCAGAATAAATGTAGATTTATTAGTTTAAAAATTTGGTGTTCTACTTTTGCAAAAACGAGATTGGAACTCGCATTAGTTTTTAATTTGTAACAAAAAAATTTTTAAGTCTCCTGCATCAAAATATTATTTGTTAGTTTATAACAAACAAATTTATAAAAATTCATATACAAAAATACATAAACTTACCAATGGTGTAGAATATCATTAATTAAATAAATAAGATGTAATTTCTGTTGAAATGTTGTACCATCCGCCAAAGCCCTAAAAATAAATTAACAAACGATATTTTTTTCTTTTTGTTGTGCATTTTTTATACACATAAAGAGTTGTAGATGATGGTTGAATATTCGTAACGGTCTTGTAATAGATTTTTTGGCGGTCGCTCTGTAATTCAATTTTTTGTTTGTTTTTTTAATAAAACTCATAATTGCATTTGCAAATAACAAGTTATCTGTCTCTGTGCATATATGTTTTAAGTCACGTGTAAATTCATTCTACAACTCGTTTTTTTTTAAATGTAACCAAGAAAAAGTCGTTGACAGGATTCCTCAGGACCACATATTTGTGAATATTTCAATCAATCAATCAATACTCATCATGTTGTAAAAAGAGTTAAATACAATTAATAAAATTTGTGAAAAAGTTCTAATAATATATAAAATACAAATAAAATGTTATCAAAAAAGAGATTGGAACTTAAACTTATAAACAGACGCATACTTTTTTAAAAGATATTGTAAAACGACATTGTTTTTAGCGCTGTCGGATGAGTGCTGTAATATCCAGTTTTTGCCTAAAATTGCAACATTAAATATATTATTTTATTTGCTAAACAATGAAGTTTTTTTTTATTTATTTTTTTTTTTTTAAGTATTTAGTTAAAAATAATGTAATAAATTTAAAGAAAATCCAAATGATTTCCATGAATATATTTTGTTTTTTTTTCAGTAATAATATACATAGCATATTGTTTTTTAGCTATTTATTTTTAGTTTAGTTTGTAATGAGTTTTTATATTTACCTTGTGAAATACTGTCCTTGGTGCAGGCATCAATTATGGGCTGTAGAATACTATCGAATTCACTCAATAAAATATTTTGTTCTTCAGCATTTTTATCTAGTTGTGAATTTTGTGCAGCCTCTATAGCTTCTTCGATTTGGGTTTTTTGTTGTGCCATCAGTGCCTAAATGTCCCATGGTATTTTATATTTTATTTATATTTTTTGTTTTGGAATTCGGTATCATTTGTTTTTGGAAATATTTGCACAATGATTGTGTTTGTCAGAGAACATATATAATTTTTAATGTTTTTTTTTTGTTTTATTTTGGTAATTATATGGTTTCGTATGTATTTGTAGCAAACATTATTTGAATTTGGGTTTTATCGAGTTTTGGTTTTTTTTTTTATAAAAAATATACAAGTAAAGTAAAATTTTATATGTAGATATTAAAAATGAGATTGTAAGAAATAAAAAATAAAATATATACATAGTCATTAAAAAAATATTATAATTCAGTATGTTTTCTAATATAAAGAAAATAACTTCCCAGGGCCAAGAAAATAATGTAAAAATACACAATCCATGCACTCTTCTAAAATCTGTTTTAGTTATAGTTATTAAGCTGTATCGAATCAATAAATCCTATATGTTTTTGCAAACATATTTTTGAATAATTTTTTTTTTTTTTTGGTACAAACAAGAAAATATTTTTTTTATATTTGTTATTATTTCTGAATTATAAATTGTTCAAATATATTATTGAATAATAGTTCGAATGAATTAATCTGTAAACGACTTTTTCATTACTAAATTTTTCACGTGATTCTTTTCAAGACTTTATTTGGTAAATCTTGCATGACATTTAAAACCTTACTATTGAGTTTATCATATCAAGACTTTATTGGTACAAAAAGAAGGTAGTATTTTCTATAGAAAAAGAATTTGGTTAATACAGTTATTATTTCGGAATTAAAGACTATTCTAATATATTGTTTTATAATAGTAATTGCAATGAAATCAACATGTAAACAAATTCACAACTTACTTTTTAATTACATTTTTCTTCACTTGATTCTACAGCTTTAATCCAATCTTATAACAAATTAATTTTGTAAATCTGAATTGAGTTTTGAATACTCTTACTACTTCTTGGTGGTTTCTTTTTACGAAACCACCGATCTAAACGAATATTGTCTCATTATTAGGCATTAACAAATTTATGATATTAATGATCGTATTTATTTGTTGAAATATAACTTTGTACTCCTGCCATTAATTTGACAATCCTTAGTTTTATGTAAAAAAAAGAATTTACACATTTAAGGGAACTTTGTTACAGAATTGTGTTTTTTTTAAGAACATATTGCGCGCAACTGTTTGTATAATAGTTTTTCAATAAAAACATTTGTGTACAGTTTTTTCAATGAAAAACTTTGTGTATAACAATTTTTTATAGAAAAACTTGTGTATAACAGTTTTTCTATAGAAAATTTTATATTTCTTATCTTTTTGTTGCTAAATGGTACCTTATTGTGTTTACTCTACATAATGACATTTTTAAAACATTGAAAGAGTTAAGACTTGTAAGTCAATGAACAAAACATATTGATAATATAATTAGAATTTAAGTAGTAATTGGTCTCAGGTTTTTTATTACTATGTAATAATATATTTTTATTTTGGCCGCGAAGATTCGACATTACAAAATAAAGGAATAAATTAAAAAATATATATGTATGTATATCTTGAGTATTTTTTTTAAGAGAAGTAACACTCAGGCAATTAATATGCCTATATATTAATTAATTAATTGTGTTACTTTCTTTGGAAAGTGATAGGTAGAATAATAGGTGGCGAAAGTAGAGAAAAGCTTTTCATATGACAACACTGTAATTGTGCGTTGTTTATTAATAGTACCGTATTGCAGTGGCGCTGGTGGTGAGTAGCTTAATTTATAGCCATTATTATACCCTTCACCTTCATGAGAAGGGTATATATAAGTTTGTCATTCCGTTTGTAATTTCCACAATATAATTTTCCAACCCTATAAAGTATATATATTCTTGATCCTTATAGTTAGCGGAGTCTATTAAGCAATGCCCGCCTGTCTGTTGAAATCAATTTTCTGAAGTCCCCAGATATCTTCGGGATACAAATCTTCAATAATTCTGTCAGACATGCTGCCGAGAAGATTGCTATTTAAAATCAGTTTAGGCCAACCAGAGTTATGGACCAATATGTGAGAGAACCTCCATAAAAATTTGATATTTTTTGTCCATTTTATTGCAATTTTTTGAAATATATTACAGATAATACCATGAAATTTTGTATACATTGTTTTTATGATGAAAGAAGAAAGTGTGCGGAAAATAGTAAGAATCGGTCCATGATTTCTCATAGCCCCCATACAAAAATCTTCCCGAAATATTGCTCAATTATACATAAATGCCTATAAAATTGGAATATCAAGACAAAATTCAGCAAAAATAAGTTCTATGTAAAAATCAATCGCAAATCCATATTTTTTTTAATTCGGTCAATGTTTGACCATATACCCCCATATACAGTCCACTTCTACAAATTCACTTAATAAATACGTATAAAACAGATATAAATAATGTTAAACGGCTAAAATTTGACATGAATAATCTTTATAGGCAAATAAATTGTTGTACTAAATTTTATGGTGGTCAGCCCAGAATTGGTCATAGCTCCCATACAAGGACCACATCTGAAAAAGACATTTATCCCGACTCAAAACGTTGCACAGATCATTTACATATATACAAAAATCATCCCACAACATTTTGTGAATTTCGGTCTATTTTTAACCGTATGCCCCATATAAAGCCGTCTTCCGAAAATCACTTTAATACTCATAAATCTTTTATAAATAAGGGTGCCAATCCAAAATTTTACACGGATCATTTACATACATGCCTAAATCAAACTGCTGGATTTTGAGAATAGTGGTCCATATTTGTCAATATCCCCACATAAGGTCCACTCTCGAAATCAAAGTTAATACTAATATATATCTTAAATATACCGTTATTATGTTGAAATTCGCCATGAAATATCCTCATATGCATGAAAATAACTGTTCCAAAATTTAAGAAAATCGGCCCATAATTTGTCAAAGCTGCCATATAAGAATTATTTTCAAAAACCAAATAAACCGACAAAAATGTCTAATAAATATCGATATCGAACCAACCAGAAATCATAGTAGTATCGGTAATATGGCAATTAAGCTACTGGATTTTGTAGCTGTCAGTCAATAATAGCTCCTGAATTAAGTTCACTTCCGATATCCACTAATGTGAATACTGGATTTAGAAGCTATAAGTCCATAATTGGTCCATTTCTTCTATGCCACCCATAAATCTTTTGTAAATAATGTTATTAAGATCAAATTCAAACAAAAAACCCTCATCTTATATCTTATCCTTTTTATACCCTTTACCTTCATGAGAAGGGTATATATAAGTTTGTCATTCCGTTTGTAATTTCCACAATATAATTTTCCGACCCTATAAAGTATATATATTCTTGATCCTTATAGATAGCGGAGTCTATTAAGCCATATCCGTCTGTCTGTCTGTTGAAATCAATTTTCTGAAGTCCCCAGATATCGTCGGGACCCAAATTTTCAATAATTCTGTCATACATGCTGCCGAGAAGTTTGCTATTTAAAATCAGCAAAATCCGTCCATAAATAACGGAGATATAGCAAAAATACGAGACAACCTTTGAAAATTTCATCAAAAAAACTAAGTGTATTAATATTCACCCCTATCGTGAATAAAAATTTCACATGAAATTTGTTCCCTTTTATTTTTTTAACATTGAATTTTAATAGGAAAAATGTGAAAAGGGAACAAATTTCAGGTAGAATTTTTATTCACGATAAGGGTGATTGTTACGAATGATTTCATAAACAGATGGCGCTGATCAAACAAAGTGTTAAAGTGTGTTCTTAAACCGTAATATTGTTACGAATAATTTCATAAACAGATGGCGCTGATCAAACAAAGTGTTTAAGTGTGTTCTTAAACCGTAATACAAGTGTGTAAAAAGACAGTGTGTTCATTTTTAATTGTGTTTGTGTACATTTAAATAAATAAAGACTCGTTATATTTTCTTCAAACTACTTGACGCTTTTATTTTGCAATTAAAAAGAATCGGGTTTATTTAAAGGAAATAAACCACCGTTTTTAAAAGGTAAAAACATAACAATATAATATATATATGTATGTATGTATATAATAAAATTATGCATCCACAACAAAGGTGAAGGGTATATAAGATTTGACATAGCCGAATATAGCACTCTTACTTGTTTTAATTATTTTACTTCGGTGGCGTTTAAATGCTTTACCAACGAAGGAAGGCGCTGTAATAAATATTAGTTATGATAGGATAGAAAAACTAATACTTATTAGAACTGATGTTGTTTTGAGTGGCAGCGGCTGGGAATCGAACCCAGGCCACAAATACCAAATCATGCTTACTAAACAAACACGCTAATCAATTAAGCTACATTTTTTCTATAGAAAATCTTGTGTATAACTTTTAGAAAATCTATAGCAAATTTTGTGTATAATAGTTTTCATAGAAAATCTTGTGTATAATAGTTTTTTTTTATAGAGAAATTTGTATATAATATTTTTTTATTGAAAAAGCGGTGTATAAAATTGTTTTATACAAAGATCGGTGTATAACGGTTTTGTACAAAAAAATGTGTTTATATCAGTTTTTTTTTTAAGAAAAATCGGTTACAAATTATTCGTTTCGTTAGTGTTTAGTATCATTATGAATTTGTTTGATTAGCAACAAAGGAAAAGTGAAAACTCAAAAATACAAACAAAGATTAACTTGTTATTGATTGGTTGAAGTTCTATTTTAGACTAAAAACTGTAGTCTTTAAAGAAATATTTTTTTAAATTATATTTTGTTTGAGAACTTTTTTGATTGCAAGTAAAGGAGTTTTTAAAATTAGTAAAATAATAAAAATTATATAGATCATCAGATCTTTTAGTTTGTGATCAGAGTTTGTGGTAATAATTATTATTATTACAAGAATTTAATGCACCAACCTTGTTTTCTTAAGATTCTACCAAATTATAATTCGAATTTCTAGCAAATGTTTTGTATTTTTATAAAAGACGCAATATAATATAAACAAATTGCACAATTAGACAAAAAAGGTACAACATTGAAGAAGAATTATCTAGAAATAACTTAATTTAGAAGAGAAAAACATTTTTCGAAGATAATTTATGAAATACATATTAAAAAATATAAAATTATAAACAAAGAATAAAAATATTTTAATTTTGTTTATCCTTTTATTTTGTATTCGCATACCTATACTGTAAAATAAAATGTTTGGCATTGTTAGATGTTTAGAATTTTAGACTTAAAAATCTATCAATTTTGACATTCGTTACAAATAAAACTATCCATTTATATATTAAACAAGACCATTGCACAAACTCTTTTCATTAGAGGAAACTTGTTCTTTATAAACAAAATCTACATATTATAAGAAAAGCAAATAGAAGTAAAAAATGCAGTACGCAGCCATTCGAAATTTGGGACAAGGAATGATCATGTAATTTGAGTTTCCCCTCATTTTAATAAAACCCCCCATAGAAATTGAAAATATTAGTACCTAACTTCTTAAAGCAAAATTAATGATATATGTTTTATATTAAATCTTTAAAAAAAAACTTTAATGCAAATTACCGTATGTTGTGCTGTTAAGTTGGATTCTGATTGACGTATTTGCTCGCGCAATGTGTTTTGTTGCATATTGAGTGCCTCTATTTGTGCTGTATAATTAATGGCCACCGATTGACTTTTCCCATTCGATGATGATTGCGATGACAATGCATTAGTGTTAAGCGAAGATGCATTTGCATTCCATAATTGAATGTTAGGTGGTGGTTGATTTATAGTAAACGAGTTATTTGAGTCATTTTGATTGATGGGTGGCATTTGACCACTGTTGTGGTGCATCATATTCGGGGGCGGTCCTTGTGTAAAATGTGGTGTTTGTGCTGTAGAAACACCGGAGGATTGTTGTTTTAAGTCTAAAATAAAAAAAAATAACAAATAAATATAGGTACATATGGATTTGTAAATACTTATGTATGAATATGTATGTATATGCATTTATCTTGTATTTAGATAATTATACTTACATGCTTGCTCACCAGCTACTCTATATTGATAGTATGCCGCATGTTCCCCACCATAGAGAAACTCAAATTTTGGATTATTTTGTTGTTTTTGTTTAGTGATCATTTCAAACTCTGGTCCATTTCGTGCTACAAACTCGGCCAGTTTATCAATTATGTTACGTAGACTAACATCTAAAATACAAAAATAAATTAAAAGGTGTCTATCCCTATAATAATGACTTTCAGCCGGGGCGTGCGACAGCATTTATATTAATTCGTTTTATTTTCACAAATATAAACATTTTGTTTAAATCTGTACCTCTTGGAGGTGGGGGTCCATCCATTTTATAACTTTAGCTATGAATTTTTCAATTCAGAAATGTATTTTCTATAATATTCGCAAATTTTTAAATAAGTTCTAAGACGACGTGCTAAAAAAATTTTACTTATAAGCTGTCAAAAGTAGAAAATTTTCCAGGACGCCATTTGTTAAAACAGAGTTGCAAAAAGGGGTATCTTATGAACGTTTACGTTTTCTGATTGTAAATGTAAAGAAATGAATATTTAAATATTTAGTTCGTTTATTTGACCTTTTTTTAATATTTAATAGTTTCTTTTAAAAACTATGAAATAGAAATAAATATTTTTATAGTTTTAAAAGTAAGGCATTATTTTTACTATAGACTCAGTGGGGTCTTCATATTACTATATGTTAAAAAGTAAATTAATTAATGTTTGGTTTGTATGTTATAAGCTTTTAATTGTACGTTTTTACTTTTAGTAAAATTAATAAAACTGTCAGAAACAAAAATCTGTCGTAACGTAAAAAGAAGTTTATTTCAAAAATATTTCCAACAAATTTATAAAAAGTAATTTAGAAGTGAACAATGTGTTTTCTAGATTTTTCAAGGTTTGATTATATTAAGCAAATAATTAAATTTCAAGAATGTGGTTATCTTTGTAAAAGGTCAATAAATATATAGTATATATATATATAATTTATACTTTTAAATACAATGCTGCAAAATAAGCCGGTATTGACTTTATTAAATGTCAAAATAACAATAGCATGCAGTGTGACCATTTTGGCATTTGTGCCAAAAAAAATAAAATATATAGATATTGGACTATTAAAGAGAATCTTAAAACAAAAATTTTTAAATTATGTGTTTATGAAAACAGCCATACATATGTTTAAAGACTGAAAAATATATATTTTATTTTTTTGTTTCATAATTTTAATTTACGATTTTTTAAGAGAATAAATAATTTGTTTTGTTTATTAAAAAAAATTTTAGCAATTTTTTTGGCATTTAAAAATCCATGCTAAATGGCATTTAGCTGGAAAAATGTTTGAGACCTGGTCACACTGATAGCATGCAATAAAATAACCAATGTAAACAAATAATTTTCATTTTTGTTGACGTTTACATTTACTTTTAAAAAGTTTTAGTTTGATAAGAATTCGTTGTACATATATTAAAATGTTAGGATAGAGTTTTATTGCATAAACTAAAATACTAACCACCACGATAACCTTTTGTCGCAATGAGTAAAAACAATGTTATACAAATAAACAGCTTGAGGAATGTTGTTGACAATGGTTCTGATGTAGAAGCCCCATCACAGCGAAAAAACTCTACAACAGATAGAAGAGAACCACCGGAAATGAGAATATTATGTTTCGAATTGACACACTATAATAAAACTACACAATTTCTGCTAAGTTGTGCTGGTGTGTTTATTTTGTATTTATGGTATGGCTATTTGCAAGAGTTAATATTTACCGAACAGGGTTTCAAGTCCTATGGCTGGTTCCTGACACTCATACAATTCGGTTACTATATATGTTTTGGGTTGCTGGAACGTTATTTAGAGTCAAAACGTAGTGGGGTTCCAGCACTGCAAAGGAATATACCTATGAAAACATATGTCATATTGGCAGCTTTAACTTTAGGCACTATGGGTCTCTCGAATTCTAGTTTGGGTTACTTGAATTACCCCACTCAAGTGATATTTAAATGCTGCAAACTGATTCCCGTAATGGTGGGTTGTATACTTATTCAAGGAAAACGTTATGGTCCTCTGGATTTTGCTGCTGCGCTTGCTATGTGCGTGGGTTTGGCATGGTTTACTTTGGCCGACTCACAAATATCACCAAATTTTAATGCTATGGGTGTGACGATGATCTCTGGAGCTTTGTTATGTGATGCTGCCATCGGTAATGTCCAGGAAAAAGCCATGCGTGATCATCTTGCGCCAAGTAGTGAAGTGGTTTTGTTCTCTTATGGTTTGGGATTTGTTTATCTATTTGTCATAATGATGGTGACGGGAAATTTCTTTAACGGATTTGCATTTTGTTTGGAGGTGAATTGAATAATTCCTAAAATTTTTATATTTTGAAATAAACAATATTTGATTAAATCTTATATTTAGCATCCCCGCGAATCTTTTGGTTATGAATTATTCTTTAGTCTCTCTGGCTATCTGGGCATACATTTTGTTCTAGCTTTGGTTAAGAGTAGTGGAGCACCTGCAGCAGCAACAGTGACTACAGCACGTAAAGCCGTAACCATAGCAATCTCATTTGTGTTCTTTAGCAAACCATTTACTATACAGTAAGTATTATTATTGTTGTCACTGATACAAACAAACAAATGTATGTCTTATCTTTATTGCAGATATCTATGGTCTGGTTTGGTGGTAGTTGTAGGCATATATCTTAATGTTTATAGTAAAAAACATAAATTAACGTTTAAGGATATGAGGCATAAAGTTAAACAGTTTATTTATAGGTTGGGTAACACATCGACGTCACGCAAGTTTTTAGTAGAAGTTTAATTTGTGAAAATGTATTATCAAATCTTTACATACCAAAATTGTGTAGCAAAGCAACTAAGTTAAGTAGTAATTTTACTTTTAGTTTTATTTAATTAAGAACGCAAATTGATGTTAATTTAAAAATAAAAACACTAACGTGTTCCTATACTTAGCCTATCTATACATATGCTGCTATAAATGAAATGAAAGCTTAAACAATAATTTTGTGGTGTATCATTTAATATTAATTTATTTCAAATTCTAATACTCGTTTAATCATATCTTGTCTTTCCTTGGCTGATTCAATTTGTCCCACCATACTGTCTAAAAATTTCTGTTGATGTTTTATAATAAATTTATTGCATTGCATTATTGTGGCCCCCGTGTAGATGGTACGAAATTTAGCCCGAGTTTCGCTGATCTAAGAGAAAAAATTATTTTATATTTTATTAATTTTATTTGGAACTCATTAAGATCGTGACAACAACTTGTATTTAAAATTTTCTTTACAGATGATATCATTGAGTTCTTACTATACCTAAAAAATTTTGCCCGCCCTCGTATGGTTTACGATTTATTCACCTTTTAAGTTTTTATGTACAAAATTGTACATAACATAAATTATCATTAAATGGGGTCATTTTCGAGATATTAGCACTTATGTAAAAACACAAAATGATAAAACATAAAAAACAAGGATCACAATAAGTTAATAGATTTCTTCACATGTATCATTTGAATATGTGTATATTATCTGGTGTAGTATTACTCGTAAACTATAAGAGAGCGGGAACAAATGTTTGCATTTTTAGGTATAGAAGTTAATTGTTAAAATACAAGCTGTTGTCACAATCTTTATTTATGCCTTTTATTTGAAATGAAGACAAAAATCAAAATCTTTAAAAGATAATTTTTGTAGTATATGTATATGGGTGTACTTACCACTGTTATTAAAGGCAGAATGCTTGTTACAAATTTATGAGAATAATGAGAACAACGTATGATAGCAATTTTAGTTCTTTCATTGCAATATTTAACCCTAAATCCATGTTCTAATAAACCGACACCATATACTCCATAAAATTTCTGGACATTTGCAAGTATACTTTTCGCCAAAATATGATCTTTTATGTGTAAAACTTTGGTTTGGGTATTGTGTGGAACAATTTGTACAACAACATAACTATAAATAAATAAAAATTAAGTAAAAATTACACTTGAATACCAAATATTTGAACAAATTACCGATTTTTTATCCGAACCATATTAAATAATTAAAATGTAAACAATGAAAAAGCAACGTGCATTTTGAGTTTTGTCATCCCTTTTTAATTTCTTTTAAAGAAACAAAAAAAAAGAAGTCTAATCAAAACAAAAACAGCTGTTTAATCATAATTTTATCTCATGCTAGAAAAATATTATTCAATGTTTATCTTTTTCTATTTAGTTGTGCAAAATTTTTTCTTTGTTTGAATTCAACAGTTTTGTTAGGAACAAAATGCAGGCTTCTTTATTGGACAAAAAATTACAAGGTTTTCAATTAATTGCACAAGAAAAGTTACAAGCTATTTTATGCTCTATACCGGGCAAAAAAGATTTAATAATAGAGCCAGCCATTATTAAACCATTGGAACATATTTGTGCAGCCTCTTGGTTAAAGTGATTCATAATAATAAACGAAATATAAAACACATTTTTATACATATGCATCTTTTACAGGCTCAAGGGAATTCAACGTATTTTCAAATTAGACGTTCATAATGCCATTACACGCTCTTCCCCAGATCAAGTTCAATTGTACATGATACGCAGCGGTTTGTGTTCATTTAGTCGTGTTTTGCAACAAGTCAAATTGATTTGTAAATCTCACACATCATCATTGGCAGAAGATAATAATTTTAAGTATTTTCACATTATATGTGTTCCCTCATGTTTTACATATTTTTCTCAACTGTTGGAAAAAGAAGGCCTGTATGGCATTGTGGGTTTGCATCGATTTAATTGGGATTTCATACATTTGGATGAGGGTGTATTGTGTATGGAAATGCCGAATGTAAGTTGAAAATTAGAAATGTTAAATCTTAAAAGTAAAAAACGAATTCCTTTTATTTCAGGTATTTCCAACAGCCTACATGAGAAACGACTGTTCACTATTGCCTGCCATTGCGCACTCGCTAAGAGTTCTACAAATTCTATGCGGTCAACCTGAGATAACTCTTACCTATGGCGAACATTCCGAAAACATTGTAAAAATGTTAAATAAACTGGGGCCTATACCAAAAAGGGGCGATGAAGATAAAAATTGTGATTTTTCGGCTCTACTTATAATAGATCGTGATAGAGATTACGCGGCACCGCTATTAACACCAGCAATTTATTCTGCACTCTTAATGGAAGTCTTTCCCAATAATGCTGGCATATTGGAATTGCAAATGGACAATAATAAAATACAACAGCAAAAACTAGCAATATTTGCAATATCCTCTAAAAAAGATAACGAACAAACGAATAAAAGTTTAATAAATACAAAATCACCTACAATACGTTTAAATTCGCTGCATGACGAGATTTTCGCGGAAAATCGCTATAAAAATTTTTCGGCTGCAAGCAGTCAAATTCGTCAACAGGCCAAAGCGATGAGTTTGGAATTGCAAAAATTAAACAGCATGAAATTGGATGAAATGCATGATTATGTTAATCGCAAATTACCCAAAATTACGGATATTAAAAATAAATTATTGAGGCATTTAAATGCTAGCGAAAAAATTATTGAAATGTTGGGCTCAAATTTTAGGCGTGTTCAGTCACTGGAAGAGGATATTTTAAATAATGTATCGCGTAAGAAAATACTACAAGACATTGAAGAACTGCTAACGACAGACGGTCAAAAATACAATACTATTCGTTTATTGTCCCTGCTGCATGTATGTGCTGGCATAACATCTGAGGAGCTGGCAAAATTTATACGTAACTATTGTAATTATTTTGGTTTAAAATATCTAACCATATTTGAGCAACTGGCTCAAGTAGGTCTTTTGCCATCTGTGGTAGATGAAATGGCGACGCCCATTAATAAAACAGCTTCAAAATTGTTATCGAATATTCCCCTTTCTATACCGAAATTTCAACAGACCCAATTTCAAGCCAATGCAAATCGTTTAAAATTATTGGTTTCAGCTTCAGATACAGATCCCGAAAGTCTAGCAAATTCTTACTCACAAAAGTCACAAACTTCGTTGACAGCTTCATCCTGTCCCAGTTATGTTTTTAATCGTCTTTATATACCTCTAATTGCACAATTGTCATCGTTTCTTTTAAAGTCTACAAATAGTGTTGATTTTATTTCAAAAATAGCTATGATTGAAGGCATTCAAATCAATGGCCAATCCTTAAAGTCAATTCAAAGTGTTAAACAATGTGATGCTAAAGATCTGCTACAGTTGCCCTTAAAGAAACGCCAGATTATGGTATATATAGTGGGTGGCATTACATATGCCGAAATGGCAGCTTGTAATTTAGTATCGAAGATTACAGATTCTGAAATATTAGTGGCTTCAGATTGCGTTTTATCGGGAGCTGATTTAATAGCAGGTGCTTTTTAATAAAATGTAGTATAGAACCTGTCAAGAAAGAGCTTTAATGGATAGTAATTGTATATCTATGTATGATGGTCTTTCATTAAAAAAAATCGACAGTGTAATTTTTGAACAGAACTCACACAAATATTTTTGCTGAAAATCTCGAAATTTCTTTATTAAAAGACAATATTTTATTATATCGTTTTATATTTACGTATGTACATGCATGTATATTGCAAAAAATCAAATATTTTATACGTTTGTGAATTTTTAAATAAAATTTTGAAATAAAAAACTTTTTGATTTTTATTCAGCGATTTAGTTGACAATCGTAATGGCTAGCCACCATTATTCCTAACATTTTCATCTCTACTGAAGTTTACATATTCATACCGATATTGCCGTTATCGCTCGCTAAATACTGTTACAGAAACCTGGGGGTTATTGTGCAACTATTTCTATTCGAAAATAAAATCGTTCGGATTTATATATATTTTTTACATTGTATTTCGAAAGCCTTTGCTTTCGAATCGAAATACACAATAACCTCCCTATTGAGCGGCAGATAATCATGGTTATCATGAACTAGTGTTGGCATATATGAAAGTCAAAATGTTAACAGAATAACAATGCAGGTAGACTGTCGGATTAAAATAATATCGCTCAAATTTAGGATGGGATCGGAAACGAAATAATAGAACAACCGGATACTATGTGGGATGATGTATGATGAAATTATATACATATTGGCTAATATGTATACATACAAGTGCTAGGATACAAAGTCTGGATCTCAGACTTGCTCATTGGTAAACACAAGGATCAAAAGCAAAAACTAAACGCTGAACATAATACGGAAAATAAATGACAACATAAAATCGTATTTTTATCGTCCCAAAAAATCGCCCAAAATCGTTTATGGTAACATTATGAAATTTACAGAACATCTCATTTACCTAAGAATCGGGAATTATGATTTAAATACCGAAGAATATATGTAATTCCCGACAGAGACATAAACTTACTATGCGACATTCTATTATTTGTAAGCAGCAAATTAGTGACTTACCATGAGCTCTCCCAGACAAGGTGGGAGCATGAACCCATTTGCGTAATCACAAGATTGATATCGCCGAGTCTAAATCGATAACTGCTGGAGCTTTCACAACGAAGAAGTGGAGGAAACTATTTATCACCTTCTCTGTCACTCTCCAGCATTCATGAACCCAAGTGATCTAGCCTAACCTACCTACGCGTGTGTGATGTTCAGCTTCGTATAACTTTATACAAATACTTAAAATTTTTGTGGAGTACCATTTAAAACTCAAAATGGAATCTGGTGGAACACAATTTATAAGTCAAGGTATGAACTGGTGGAGTACCATTAACACTCTTCATATTAATTTGAAGGCTTAAGCGTCCCAGCTTCCTATATGAAGATATAGGTCGACTATTGGTGTACTTGAACCTACGTGGGATATCCTGGCAATTTATGAGATTATTTCTCTGCCATCCAAATTTAAATTAAAAAAAAGAGGAGAAGAATGTCCATACAACTATGTTATGATTTAAAATGCTTCTCTGCGATACATTTGCAATTGATAATATGTAGGTTTAAACTTTAAAGCTATTTTATATTCTTCAAGTAAATTGCATAGAATAGAAATACATACATACATATGTATGTATATTTAAGAGTACATAGTATAGCTAAGAGTGCATTTAATTCAAGCTTAATAAATGATCTCACATTTTAAACAGTTTAAGCTTAAAACAATTATGTACAATATACATTCATACATACACGCGACTTTAATGAGATTGCCCAAGTAGCTAAGTATGTACAACGAAGGTGCTGCTAATACTGGGCAATATATTACAAATGTATAAGTGAGCACAGGTTAAGCATATTGTATTTGGTAAATTGGTTCATATTTATAGTACATATTAAATGCACTGATCTCCCAAATAAATAAATTAAAGCATACACAAACATACGCTTCATATAAAGTATGTACGGATAAATACAGGTTGTAGTATGCCTGAGTGTGGATCAGTGGGAATACTAAACGGCAGCCACGCAAAATAATTTTGTGTAAAAATTAAAATCGTAATTAGTTGATATAAGTATATGTATTTAAAGCGAATAGAAGACCTTTACACGCCTAAACAAAATTATTAAACTTATATTTATGTAAATTATATTTCAAATAAAAGAAAAATCTTAATTAAAGAAGAAAAAAGAACTTAAAATATCTCTGCCAATTAAAACAAAAATAGTTGTTAAATTTGTTGTTATTTGTTTTAAATGTACATATGTACATAAGTATATATATACCTTTTCATATGTACAGTGATAAGATAATTGAACTTTGTTGTTGTTTTTTTAGTAGATTTTACTTACAATTTGTTTGTGTTCGCTTAAAATATTCCGCACCATACTGGGAGGCCTTTTAACTGGTACTTACTATTCATTTTAAATTGCAACTGTAAGTGAAGGTGATAAGACATCATTTTCATTCAGTGCTCTCGTTTGTTGATATTTACTTTATATTAATATTATTTAATTAAATAAAAATATAAAATTAACAGTATAAATAAGTAATAAAAATATTAAGAAACAAGTTAACAATGCCGAAAATCTATTTTATTGGTGTTGATGTTGGTACTTCGTCGGCTCGTGCTGCTTTGGTAACATCAGATGGTAAAGTTTTAAAACAAGCTGTTCAAAATATACGAATTTGGAATCCAGAACATGAACATTTCGAACAATCATCTGAGGACATTTGGAATGCAGTCTGTCATTGTATTAAGGTAAGGTATTTATGTATTGTTAAATGTTTAAACAAAATCTAAATTGTAAATTATTCACCCGTATCGTGAATAAATATTCCACATGAAATTTGTTCCCTTTTATTTTTTTAACATTGAATTTTAATAGGAAAAATGTGAAAAGGGAACAAATTTCATGTGGAATTTTTATTCACGATAGGGGTGATTATAATTCAAAGATAGAAAACAGAAAGTTAACTTAACTTGCTATGTATTATTATTTATTTGGAAAGAGGAGTGTTTGTGTTTGCATGTGTTTTGAAAATTACGTGTTGAATAATATTTTGATTGCAGTTTATGGTTATTAAAAGCCTATATTTGTAACTGATAAGACTATTATGACCTACACATTTTAGTATAGGGCAAAACAAACGATTTCCTAATCCGATTTTGTAGTCTAGCTAAAATATACACATACATATGTATGTTTAAAATGTTCCAATTTTATATAGGTATAATAATTTTAAGTCTTCTATTGTCATATTTTGTCATGTACATTACTACCAATAGCCTATGTAAACAGCAACTTTATTGAAATCTTTACTTTGTTCGAATATATTTTACAAATAAAATGAGGCTTATGGTATAGTGATCCAGAAAATGCTTAATACTCCGTGGGTCTATAATAATTACCTTTCCAATGTATATTAAAATACACTTTAAACGCATTTCCTTAACATTTTTAAAATATTGCAATTATTATTAAAATTATAAATTAATAAATTCCTATAAATATGTTCAGATCTAGTTCCAGAAGCCTTCTTAGGCTGAGGGAGTTGGGGCTGTTAAGTAACCTCACTCAGGGTCATGTCAAAATACTGGGTGAGATTGGGGCTAACGGCTACCATCTGGGAACAACCGGCTCCACGGATTACGTGGATTTTAGACATATGCCGGAGGTAATAACGCCACCTAGAGAGAGCTGGTCAGATAAAAGCAGATTGTACACAGGATTTGCTATATTTACTGATGGCTCAAAGATGAGAGGTACAGGGGCGGGGGTCTACATTGAGGATCTTAACATCAGAAGATTATTTAGGCTTCCCGACGACTGTAGTGTTTTCCAAGCTGAGGTTCTAGGGATCTTGAAGGCCGTGGAACTAATAAGAGACAACATTGACAAAGGTCTGGAGGTCACTGTAGACAGCCAAGCGGCTCTAAGAGCGGTAGGGGGCTGTTATTTGACCTCCGGTTTGGTCGATGATTGTAGGAGAGCTCTAGGAGAAATCTCAGACGAATACGTGCTGAGACTGTGCTGGGTACCGGGTAATTCCAACATCAGTGGGAATGAACTGGCTGATGAGTTGGCGAGACTGGGCTCAGATTCGGAGGATCCTCATTGCCAGGTGGCGGTCAGGCCTGCTATAGGTCTCTATTATGGGAGAATCAGGGAATGGGTTCTAAGCGAGACAAATAGGGCCTGGGGAAACCGTACGGACTGCCGAGTGTCAAGGACTATATGGCCGGCGCTTAGGAAGTCCGACTCGGAATCGTTACTGGGCGAGAGTAAGGTCTGCGTAAGAACCATGATAGGAGTTATCACGGGCCATTGTATGATAGGTAGAATGACAAGGATAATGGGATCTGACTTGTCAGACATGTGCGGGTTGTGCGAGGACCCAAAGGAACTGGAGACGATTGAGCACATTCTGTGCCATTGTCCCAGGTTACAAGTTAGCAGGTTAAGGTGGCTAGGCAGTAGATATATAGGCGAATTAGGAGATGTCTCGGGTTGTAATCTCGGGGATCTCAAAGGATTCGTAATGAATATGGCCTGGCTGCGCAACAGGGGAAGGGGCTCTGGACCGTATTGGTCTCTGGGTGATGGTGTGGGGACAACCTCACACCGGCCTTCTAACCTAACCTAACCTAGTTCTAGAACGAGTGTAATTAAAACCACAGCTTTGTAATTATTGATGTCGTAATAACTCCTGGAATAAATTCTGTAGAATGTTATTATTATTGTTAACTACTTTTAAATTGGTTTCTTTTTAGACTAGTTTTATGGATCCCATATTATCTCCGAAACAACTTTGTGAAGCCGGTTTAATTTTTTAAAAATAAAATTTAAAAATATTTCATTAATTTAATTTGTATAACTGAAGTATAAGATTTTTAGTTTAAAATTAAATTAATAAATTTATAACACTAAAGTAGTTTTACTCAATTAATTTTGACTTTATATAGCTTTTCAGATTATAAAGAGAAAGAAAGTAACATTATCAGTCCAATCATGAATAAAAAATCCGCGGGAGATTTTTCCCTTTTTATTTTTTTAACATTGAATTTAAATAGGAAAAATGGGAAAAGGGAAAGAAACTTCCGCGGAATTTTTATTCATGATTGGGCTGAATATATTATTATTCAAGTTTTATCTTCTTTGTATGCCGACCACTGAGTTAGATCTTTTTTTTTTAATAAATTGACTCTTCTGATTTTCATACTAAGCAGTATAGCTCTTTGTTACGACTTTTTGAATATTTGGAATTACCAAAACTAGGGTAATTGAAAATATGTATTAAATAAATAAATGCTATTTATTCTCATTTACAGAATGTCAGCAGCGATGTTGCTAAAGAGGAAATTGTTGCTATTTCATTTGATGCTACCTGCTCCTTAGTGATTTTGGGAGAAAATGGTGAACCCTTGTCGGTCAGCAACAGTCGTCAGCCGGAACAAAATATCATTTTATGGATGGACCATAGAGCCCATAAAGAAACTGCACAAATCAACGACACCAAACATGAACTCCTAAAGTATGTAGGCGGTCAAGTTTCTGTCGAAATGGAATTGCCGAAATTGATGTGGTTGAAAAATAATCTTTACCTCTCCACTTGGACAAAACTGTGGCGGGCTTTTGATTTGCCAGATTTTTTAACCTGGCGTAGTACCGGTTATGATACAAGATCTTTGTGTTCGGTAGTTTGTAAGTGGAATTATGATGCTGTCAAAATGGAATGGAATACAGATTTCTTTAGAGAAATTGGTCTAGAGGATTTGCTCAAGAACCAGGCGGAAGTTATAGGAAGTGAAGTTAAGGAACCAGGTACACCGGTGGGAAAAGGTTTAAGTGAGGAAGCGGCCAAAGAAATGAATTTACTACCGGGTACTGTTGTGGGCACATCCCTGATAGATGCGCATGCTGGGGCTTTAGGCATGTTTGGTTGCCGTTCAACCGAATATAACTGTGAGTTGGAAGGTAAATTGGCTTTGATATGTGGCACCTCTACATGTCACATGAGTTTGACTAAAAAACCCTGTGAGGCTAAAGGCATTTGGGGTCCTTATCGTAGTGCCATAATACCGGGTTATTATTTAAATGAAGGTGGCCAAAGTGCAGCTGGTTTATTGTTGGATCATGTTATTAAAACGCATCCCCAGTATATGCATATAAAAATGAAATTAAAAGATAATGAGTGAGTTCTTGAGTGTTGCCATGCAATTAAATTTATATTAACAGTATGTTTCATATACTATTTAGGCATATCTATACATATTTGAACAGATTGTTAAAAACTATGGCAAAAGAACGTGGTCTAGATGATGCCTGTTATTTAAGCAAAGATTTGCATGTTTGGCCCGACTTCCATGGCAATCGTTCTCCCATAGCTAATCCCGATCTAAAAGGAATGGTAATTATTTTAAACTTTTACGTTAAGTAGAAATGTTAACATTTTATTTATTATGTGTTTTAGATTTCTGGCCTCAATATGAATATTGATGAGGAATCTTTGGCCGTTTTATATTTAGCTTTTGTGCAAGCTTTAGCGGTAAGTGTTTTTTTGTTTTGTTAATATTTCTATACGTTTCATCTTAATGTTATTAAATATTACAGTATGGCACTCGTCATATCATTGATAATTTGCTCAAACATCAACGTGTTCCTTTTCATACATTGCTTTTCTGTGGTGGTTTAGCTAAAAATCCTCTATATGTACAATGTCATGCGGATATCTGTCAATTGCCAGCTTTGATACCCGATGAACAGGAAATGGTTCTGGTGGGTGCTGCTATGTTGGGTGCTTGTGCTGCCAAAGTCTACCATGATTTAGAATCTGCTTCGGCTGCTATGGGTGGTACTGGTAAATTAGGTATACCACAGTTCAGCACTAAGGAATATCATGAAAGTAAATATCAAGTTTTCTTAGAAATGTTAAAGGATCAATATAAATACAAGGACATGATGTAACTTTCAAAATCTATAAAAGCATTTAATATGATTAAAAATTAAGTTGTTTTTTAACTTACATGTGTAGTTTTGTTAGATGTTTATTCTTTTGAGTGTTTCTTTTATATATATATACATATATGTATATATATTGTATGTACATAATAAATAAATTATATATTTTTGTTATATTTGTTGTTTGTTTGGGAGTTTGCAGCAGTATAAATATAAAGATATTTTTCAAAATTGTAAATTTATGCCTTTGACTTTATGCTATAAAAGCCGCAGCACGCGTGTTTATTTTACCCCTACACACAGGACATGTCGTTTTGATTTTCTCTGAACAATCCTCACAAATACAAACATGACCACAAGGTAGAATAATGACCTGTAATAAAAATTATATAGAAAATTATGTACTTTAAAGAAAATTAGGTATTTTAATTAATTTGGTGAAATTAAAATTGGCTAAATTCACCTCCTTTGGGTTTATATTGCACACAACACACATCTGCTCTGCTGTCAGATTAACTGGTCGCGATTTAGTTCTTCTCTCTTTGCGTTCCTTCTCTAGCGTTTCCCTAATACGTCGTTCATCACGTTCCTGTTTCTTTTTCATGTACATTTTACGCACAAATATGGTGATCAGTACAGCTGATATGGAAACACAAACGAATATCTTAAATAACATTGAATTTTTGGCCTCCTCAAATTTCTTAATTAATGTCGACTTGGTTGATGTTGTTAGGAAAAGTGGACCCAAGGGTGACGGCTGTAAACGCAATGTTTTACCATCTAACTCTAATTCACCAACGGCTGTTATGAAACTTCCATCTCTTAGAACTTCTTCGGTTGTTTGTAGACCCTTCTGACGAATACCCGAGAAGAAACCGAAAATGTGATCGAAAAAGGACAGAGATGAGGGTTCATAATTATCATAGACTACATCCAAATCGAGCACAGCGGCTGACAGGGCATCGACAACTTCTACGCCGGCACCATTGTTGGTCAATTCGAAAGGCATTTCGTTGGATGAGACATGAATAATTTTTCGTTGTTCCGACCAAAAACCAGCAAAGCCACGTGCTACGCGATGTTCGCTGAGAAATAAAGTTTTAATTATAAAAAAATGTAGTAAAAGTTAATCACCCCTATCGTGCATAAAAATTCCACATGAAATTTGTTCCTTTTTATTTTTTTAACATAGAATTTAAATAGGAAAAATGTGAAAAGGGAACAAATTTCATGTGGAATTTTTATTCACGATAGGGGTGAATAATATATGTATGTAAGCATCCTTATTAGAGCGAATTAGTTACAACTCAAAAGTTTTTTACAAATATCGACTATTAAACTGAACTGTTTAAGATAATGCAATCTTTGTATTATCACTGTCGCACAAAATAAAGCCCGGTTTCAAATATTTCCTGTTCTTTGATTAAAATATGTATTTATTATTTACTGATATTTATAAATTATAGTTTTATTTTTAATTCAATTACTATTTTATCTAATAATTATGTACTTCTTTGCAAAGTCTAACTGCTTTTTTATATTTGTAGCTCGTACAAGAGGCTTTTTCTTAGCGAACATACTTTTTAGACCGCTTTCGTTAGGTCTTCTTTGGACAGGTTGATTCGAAATATTCAATTCTAGTTCCTCTTTTATATCTCTGGCTGAATTGCAATATGATCATCGTCTAGCTTCGTGATCTTACGTTTTCTGCCACATAAGTTCTTTAGGCTTTTGTTTGCATTTCTTATACAAAGTTATTATTTTTCTGACCGCAGATTCCGATCACCCCTACGTGAATAAAAATTCCACATGAAATTTGTTCCCTTTTCACATTTTTCCTATTAAAATTCAATGTTAAAAAAATAAAAGGGAACAAATTTCATGTGGAATTTTTATTCACGATAGGTGTGGATATCTTATATGTACTTAGAACTTAAAGCTTTCTGTTTCATCCCATTTTCAAGATCTAGTACCAACAAATCTTTTTCCTTTTCGGTTAAAGTCCTCATTTCAAAAAAGTCTGGGTCTAGCCTTATTTTTTGTATACATATTTAAGTAATATTAAATTAATAAATAAGTACTTCACTATAATATATTATTTTTTAAAACTTACCCCAAAATTAAAAAAAAATCAGGTATACAACTCTTATTTAAAGATTAACGGAAAACCGCACTTTATTACATATTTATATTTACGTCAGAAATATAAATGAGCGACTTTATAAAATTGCAATGTTAATGTAAATAATTCAGATACTTCAACAAATAATGGGACTGCGAATAAATTGTAAATAATACTAATAGAAGAAAAATATCAACAAGGAATGAAGAAGGTTACAAAACCGCACTTTATTTTATCCAACAGTGTACATTGGACTAAGTATTTCTCATATCTCAAATCATTAATTTCCAAGTCAATTTTACTGAGTTTCTATCTTCAGCTGTTATTTAGATAGTAAAGGATTTTTCAACGAGATCTTTGTTTTGTATTGCATTGGAAAGAATAAAGCTTGATAATTTTAAATTAAAAATGACATGGACAGTTGTCCATCATGACAACGCATAATGATGTCGATTCTTCAAAATTTGCAATCACATTTCAACAAAATTCTTAATCGAGGTCTCAGAAGCAGATAAATTTAATATATTATAAATATAGTCAAAGGTTCTAATGCTGATACAAGTAAAATTTCCAAACGTTCATGTTATTCCAATATGTAACTGTCGCATAACAAAGTTCTTGTTGAAAAACACTTTATGAAAAAAGTTTAATATAGTAATTTTACAATTTTTTCGGATAACTTAAACAAATATTGTATCTTCGTACCAACTTATTATGATTATAATCTGCTTCTGATTGAAACCTGTAGATCTGACTACCACCAGAACAAAAAAAATATAAAACTAATTTAATAAGAGAATCCGCAATAGCCAATATAAATAATATATACCTATTATAAATACATTTACAATGCATTACCTTAATTTTATCACTTGCAAAACACCAGTAACTGATGGTGACATTACACTACGCATTGGTACACCAATGGGTGTCACTGTACCACGTACTACTGCATAAGCTACTTTTTTATCTTTTTGTCTAGCCACAAAATCCTTTAAGTCATTGTCTATGGACAATTGTGGTGCTGTCTAAAATAATGCATAAATATTTTAGGTTTATGTATATTATAATAATATTATACTATATGTATGTATGTAGGTTGACCATTTATTTACCTTTAATAGTTTTACACTTTTCTTGTAGCTAACATATTCCCTAACACATAAACCTAAAATTAGCAAATCCACTCCCAGTGCAATGCCTTCGTGTATAAATTCCATTTTTAAATATTTTTTTTTTTAAATTCGTTGCTGTTAATTGCAATTTTATAAATTAAGTAACTGTACGAACAAATATAAAATAATTTTCGCAAGTTGCTGACGTGCGCAAAGATAGCATCGCCAAATTATATTGGTGATTTTGGGAATTCAGAAAAATGGGAATTTAAAAATACTCAAAGTATTTCAATGGAAAATCATAAAAACACAAATAATAGGATTAGGAATTCAGAACAGAATATAAATTTAAATTTAATTTATAAAAATAAAAAATATTTTATAAGAAAAGTTGGTTCAAAATAGTGAGACAAATTTAGGATTTCGTATTTCATGGAATACAGGCGACGTCAAGGAACTACCTATATAGATTATGAAAGTATATCATCTAAGGTATTAAAAACGCCTTCCGTGAAGAAACCCCCGCTGGCCAGTTTTCCAGAAAACTGGGTTCATCCAAAATGGTTGAAGAAAAAAAATGCGCACAATTTCACAATTGTGAAAATAATATTTTTGTAATTTAACTTAGAACTAAACGTGTTGTGCATCAACAACAATGTTGATTGTTTACTCGTTGAATAACGGTTAAAACAATTTACAGTGTAGGTCTTTAAAGAAGCTAACAGCGATTTTTTATATCAAAGCATATTTTCTAATTAAATGTCCACCACTGGAAGTATATAATTGAAAGCTAAATTACTTAAACATTGTTTCAAATTATATTCGGCCTAATCATGAATAAAAAATCCGGGGGAATTTTTTTCCTTTTTATTTTTTCAACATTGAAACTAGATAGGAAAAATGAGCAAAAAGAAAAAACTTCCGCGGAATTTTTTTAGTTTTTGAAAAATTTTGTTCGAACACATAACTGTACAGGCAAACACCAAGTACGAGCAAATATAGCCAATACCTTTCTCTATTAGGCCCCGCTTGTAGAATTTTGGCAAAAGTCCCCATTTTTGATCTAATAGCCCAAAAAGTAGTTCGAGTGATTTTTTCATATGTTCTAATTCA
Source organism: Bellardia bayeri (assembly GCA_950370525.1). Lineage (NCBI taxonomy): Eukaryota > Metazoa > Arthropoda > Insecta > Diptera > Calliphoridae > Bellardia > Bellardia bayeri. The sequence continues at coordinate 72,890,861 of OX493267.1, read as the reverse complement.
TTTTCTTATAAAACGCTTAATATATGAGTAGTTTATGACATAAAATATTTTTATTATACTTATAAATAAAAAAGGTTGTTATTTTAATTTTATTATTTTTAATCAAATTTTATATAAAATTTTTAAATTAATTTTAAAATCGTATAAGTGACTAAAAGTTTGTTAAAAGCCGAAAAACCTCTTCTATGCCCATAAAAAGAGAAAGAACACTCATTGTAAATTGGTATGTTGCATATAAATTTATAGAAATAATGTATTAAAGTCATATATTCAATTTCGGCAGCATTAAAAATTCGGCCTGCAAAACAGAAAACACTTGATTTTGCTCTGCAAATTATTCTCAGAGAGCAAATTATTCTCAGTGAAAGTAATAATTTTATTATAAAAAGTGTGTTAACTTCACGAGTATAATTTCTTCTATGGTAGAAAAATTGTTATTGTTTCAGAGTTCATTTCCCCTGTAGTAAATATAACACTTGACAGCACAAACGTCAATAAGAAACGTGCATGTTTATGTTCTTATTTATAATACTGGTTCTATTAGCAATTTGTTAATTTTTTTGCAACAATAGTTTACATATATTTATTTACATTTACAAAACAATTATGTCGAACGATTGCGTGAAGCAAAGTGAATCAATTGAAGCGAAACCTAAATTCGAGAAATTGGGTGGCTATGAATTCTATCACAAAGTATTAGGTTCACCCAAATACATTGTTGCTCCAATGGTGGATCAAAGTGAGTTGGCTTGGCGTATGCTGTGTCGCAAATACAAAGCTGAATTGTGTTATTCGCCCATGTTTCATAGCAATCTTTTTGCTAATGATCCAAAATATCGTAAAGATGCTTTGCAAACCTGCCCCGAAGATCGACCATTGATAATACAATTTTGCGGCAATGATGCCAAAACACTACTGGAAGCAGCTCTTTTAGCACAAGACTACTGTGATGCGGTAGATATAAATTTAGGCTGTCCTCAGGCTATAGCTAGGCGTGGTAATTACGGCTGCTTTTTACAAGATGAATGGGAGTTGTTGGAAGAAATTGTAAAAACTTTACATGTAAACCTGAAGGTGCCGGTAACATGTAAAATACGCATTTTCGAAGATAGAGAAAAGACCATACGTTATGCAAAAATGTTGGAAAAAGCGGGATGTCAATTGCTAACGGTTCATGGCAGAACTAGAGAACAAAAGGGACCCTTAACGGGTGTAGCTGATTGGAGTTATATACGAGAAGTGCGCCAGCATATAAAAATACCCATGTTTGCTAACGGCAATATTCTGTGTTTGGAAGATATTAAAAGATGTTTGCAAGAAACCGGTGTCGATGGCGTTATGACTGCTGAGGGAAACTTACACAACCCAGCGTTGTTCTGTGGCCAATCACCAAAAACCTGGGAAATGGCCGAAAGGTATCTGTCATTCGTTGAAAAATTTCCATGTCCCGTTTCCTATATTAGAGGACACATGTTTAAGATTTTCCACCACTTAATGAATCTTAAACCAAATAATCAACTAAGAGAGGAATTGGCAGTGGCTAATGATTTGCAAAAATTTCGTGACGTAGTCCGAAAGATCCAATTAAAATATGAACCCTATCATGAGGGGCGTCTAGTTTATGAAATGGAAGAAGTTGATGCTAGTGTTATACAGCAGGCGTTGGGTCTCAATCTCAGTTTACCTCCCTGGTTGTGCCAACCCTATGTACGCGTTACACCAGAAATGCATAAACAAATTATTGCCGAAAAGATGCGTTTGGCAGAGGACCCTAATAGAGAGAAACGCCACTATTTTGATAACGATGGTCAGGTGATTTCACGTAAACGTATGAAGAAACTGAGACGACGTATGCGTCGTCCCAATAAACCCGAGGGTAAACATGAACGTAACTTGGAGAATTGTGATCAATGTAACAATCCAATGGGATGTAAGTGTGAATTTCGTCTTTGCCGTATTTGCTGTCGTGAAAAATGCTATACTGAAAATAATGACTGTCCGGGTCATGGTATTCTAATAAAATCTAGACGTGCTAAGGCGAAAGAATTTGAAGAATCTGTCAAAAATGATTCTGGTGTGGCTGACGAGTCTGGCGAAAGTCTGAAGGAACAAAATGTTGTTAATAAGGTGTCGATTGATGATGTTAGTACCTCTGAGATTAGTTAGTAGTATTAAAAATTTAGATAATTTATAGAACAACTTTCTTTGATAATATAAAAAAAATGTATAATTTTATGTTATTAGTCATAATAATTATATCAACAGTTTAATAATTAATAATAATGTAAGTATTAAAGATAAACCTTTAAAATAAATTAAGAGAGAATTGGAAATTTGAATATTATAAAATATATATATTATAAGATGCTACATGGTTTTTTAGTTAGATTTTTTTTAAAATGATTTCATTCATGTAATAGGATGTATAAAATTCGCTACTGCCAAGTTTTCTATGTTTCAATACGTTCCTATTTTAGAACGTTATAATTTTATTTTCAAACATGTCTAAAAGAGTAAAATTGTCTAAAAGAAAAAGCAATTAGGGTGTAAAGAAGTATCAAATTTGAGCTGATTGCATCTGAGTATATTTTTAGAAATTAATACGTCAGTATAGCAGATCTTGGTCTACTTTTTATTAATAAAAGTGCTTATGACTAAATGATGAGAACTCAGATAAAAACGGAATTGGCATTTTTTAATCAATTATTTAGACTTTTTTTTAACAACAATTAATTAATTTGATAAGAAGACGGTATCCAAAAAAAAATTAATAGACGTCTTGATATATAAATAAGAAACAACCGAAAATACAACCAGTTTCAATGCGAATTCAAGCAATATGAAGAATATTATACTCCCTCTTTTGGTAAGTTTACAAATGTAAAATAATTTTGTTATAATTAATATTTTATATATTTACATACATACATATGTATTTAGTTCTTAGTGCAACAAACAATCTCAGTGGCCTTGGAATATTCCGAGCTAGTAGATGTTTTTAGTGCAATACAAAATCCCTGCAACGATATACGCAATGGTCAATTTATTTGCCAAGATTGTGGAACATTAGCTTTTTGTTTGCAGCAAAATGACGGTTGGTCAACTTTAACATTAACAGAATGCCAGACCCAACATAATTTGTACTGTGATGAGGAAGCTCGTGGTTGCGTTTTTAAGCAGAGCTGCTCAGAAACTACAAAAGGTCCCAAATTTGAATGTCAAAATGCTGGCATCTTTCCCGATCCTTATGATTGCAAATATTATCATGTGTGCGATAATAAGAATGTAGGTGAACGTTTAATATGTCCAAGTGGCACGGCTTATTCACCAGCCACCAAGACCTGTTCTCTAACATCCAATACTGACATCTGTTTGGAACCTCAGTATAAGTGTGAAGCACTTGGACAAATGGGTGTTTGGCCAACAGATCCCAGCATTTATTATGTGTGTCATGCAACAAGTGTAGCTGGAAATCCCGTACGTTACCCGGTGTTGTATCGTTGCCAGAGCGGTTATGTTTTTGTCAACAATAAATGTGTTCCATATACATCACCTACAGAAGCACTACCACCAGCTCCAACTTCTGTACCGGAAATTAAAACCTGCACACCTGGTACTGATTTAGCTCCGTATCCATATGATTGTTATTCGTATATCATTTGTGCTAAAGGGGTATTGGTAACGCAAACGTGTCCAACTGGCACACACTTCAATTCATCCACGAAAAGTTGCGTGTTCGGAAAATGTTAAATTATCAGTTAAATAAAAAATATGTAAAATGATATAAAAAAGGTTTATTTATATTTTTAATTACCAGTCCATAAACATTAACTGCCGTATTCATAAAAAATAAAGTAGGTTATATAGAAAATATGTCCAGCTATAAAACTACTAAATAACAGTAGTTTTATCATGTAAGTCCAAAATGCTGGCGGTCCAAAAAATGTCAGTGATTTTTAGCGTTGCTAAACACGGACATACCAGTCATACCACTACATAACCGACAATGCTAGGTGCCTGGTGGCTATGAGTGCTGATCACTGTAGTAAATTTAACACGTAGATAATACTGGAGATACTATACAATAAAACAGACATATTGAAATAAACTCTCGATCACAAAGAACCTCATATACTGCGATCGTCAATATAAAGTAAACACCTAATATTGTTTATTATATATTTATATTTTATGTACATATGTTTATTTATATTTTATATATACTACAAGTACAAAATATATTGCATAATTAATAAGTAACTTAAGCAACATAAAATAATAATTTAACTTTAAAAAGTAACAGATTTTTCCCGTCAAAATAAAGTAAAAAGGTTGAATATTATAATTATGTAAAACATTGTATTTAATATTTTGTTTGTAGTCTTTTTGCCTTTATCACAGCTGACATTATTTTAGACATAGAATCAACGAGTTTTTAGTGAAATCAATCAAAATTTTGTTCCATTCATCCCGTATTACTGACTTTAGGTTATCCTTGCGAGAAATATTTCTTTGCCAGTTGCTCAATTGAATTGAAGTCTCTGGACTGCGGAGTATGATATAAAGTTTTAGGGCAGTGATTGAGCAACCACTCCTTCAAAATTTTAGACGTATGCAATTGTTTTTTAAATGTCAAGATAATCTTCCTATTTCATTGTAGATTTTATAAATGTAAGATTATTGATCCCTGCTGCTGCTATGCAACCCTAGACCATTATTGAGCCGCCGCCATGTTTTAACGTCTTGATAACATATTTATTACCAAAGGCTTCGTTCTTGGTTCGCCATATTTTTGGGTGGTTTTTGACTTCAAATATCTCAAACAAACTTTCATCAGTGAAAAGAATATTATTCCTATAAAATTTGAGGCTCCAGGTAAATTTTCTACGGAATTGTGTTTGGTATACATTGTCTATAATTTTTTTTATTGTACAGTGATGATCCAATGATTTTACCTTTTTCTATGTAAGTCTATTATGATTTGCCGATTCTCAATTGAATTTGGATCGTCTTTCTATTTAATATTAATGTCACAACTTAATCTCCTTGAATTATAAATAATACTACTACTTTTTTCAGATTGACAGGAGTTTTTTAGCATAAGGTTATCAGTGGCATGATTACTTTATTTGTACGCGTAAAAGTTGAAATTAATTAAATTTGTATACGCTTTTGTTTTTTTTGTGAATTCCATTTTACATATATAAAAATGCAATATAATTTTATAATAGAATATTATTGATATTAATATAATTAAGGTCTTCTTTTAATAATATGTGCTGCTGACTTTATTTTGTCGCTCACAGTAAGTAGCTAGTATGAGCTTGACATTATACATTTCCATACATACATATGTGTATAGAAGAAATATTGTCCGAAAATAAACTTTAAAAATTAATCTATGGACATTTTTCGTAGAACATCAAATAAGTAATTAATATATAATGAGATAAAAAGAAGTATTAATTAAATTTCAAACAATACGTATTACCTAGTACCTAAAACAAATTTAAAAATAAAAGTATCATCAGTTCCAGTAAAATATTTGCAGATACATATGTACATATGTATGTATAGTATAAATTAATTATTTGATTCAAATTCAAGTGGTAAATAATACACTTTCAATACCTCTAGAATTTTTTTATTTATGTTATACCTACATACATATGTATGTATATCGCAAACTAAATGCAAAAGAATCACAGCTCAAAATACTAAAATTTTCAGGAGAGACAAAAAACTGCATCGTGCACAAGCAACACACTTAACATAAAAATAGATACATATGTATATGTAACTGTATTTTATCAGTTAAAGTAGATAGTGATTTGAAAGAAATTTTTGCAGTATTTGGAGATGTGTACTCTGAGTTAATTTATGGAAAAAAGTCAGTTTTAGAAAATTTTGAGTTGTGACCCTTTTGTATTTAGGGTGCGATATGTACATTACTCTCGGAAACAACTAAATTTAGTTGTTAAATTTATCATATTTTCTAGTAGATTTTAATTGTCTTAATATTCACTTCGTCATCGGCACAAACTTCTCTAATCGACTCATTCAATATCACCCGGAATGCCTGTGAACATGTACGTAATGGCCAGTTCATTTGTTTTGGATTTTGCACCCAACATAATTGGACCACATTAACAAACTTACGTATTTCGATCATGCTGAAACCATAGAGAAGAAAGTCTGCGTGGAAAAATATATGCTTGTTGTGAAAAATCGAAATGTTTGGAAAAATATTACTAAAAAAACTATATTAAAGTGAATCAGCAACACTGGCTCGTTGGCATTATTTCTATGTCTTCCCCTATGGTGTATGTCCTTAATTTTTTTTATTATTAATACTCCAAAAAAAGTTCATTTATGTTTTTTTTTTTTAAATAACTCTATTTATTTGCTTATTTGATTACAATGTTCTTTATCAACAGCTACCGAAAGAACACGAAGAAATAGCTTCATTGAAGTAGGTGCCTAAGGGACATTTCATTCGTTTCAAACCACCACTTATAGCCGAACAATAATAATATTTACGACAATCTTCTGTATCAGCAAATAGTCCAATATCAGAGCATACTCTGGGAGACATAGTGGTGGGCACAATGCTAGTTGGTGGTGCTGATGTGCTAGGGACTATTGGAATTGTGGGAGTACTACCGGGGAATTGTTCACTTTCATTGGCTGACCGACAAAAGTAACCATCAAATATTTCACCATCATCGCAACGATATAATGTGGGATAGAGAACACGTTCCTCTTGATTTGAGGTGGCCTTGCAGATGTAAAATATATTCGGACTCATGGGCCAAGCATGAGCATCGCCGGCATTTATGCATTTAAATTGTTTCTCATGACATACAGAGTGGGCTATGTTTAGGGAACATTGACCGGTAGCTGGATGGAAAGCTTTATCACTGCCACAATCAACACTAGCCGACACTAAAGTGGGGCCGACAAAGTAGCACATGTGATACTTCTGACAATCGTAGGGATCTGGAAAGACACCGTGTGAAGTGCAAGGGAAATTACCCTCAAAACTGAAGGGATGACAAGGTCCGGTTGCATTGCTGCAACTGCCCAGACGTGCATTACAATAGAAACCATTTTGAGTGTCACACGTTTCTACAGGTATATTGACCCAGCCGTTGGAATGTTTTACACAGGTCGATAATAAATCGCACGATTCACAGATGGGTCCAGGTGACTGACGTCCCTCACAGGTATTGGTTTCTCGAGGTTCTATATGAGTTCCGATAAAACTGGTATAGCCTTTCGCTGATACTCCTAGAGTGATGCTGGAGACCTTCATACAAATAAAAGTTAATGTTGTATCAAATTAAAGCAAATTACTTAAAATGTTTCCATTTTTATAAAAAAAAAACACTAAAAAAGCTTAATTAATTATTATTTTAAAATTTAAATAAAGAAGTTAAAAAAAAAATAACTACAAAAAGTAAATAAACAGAGAGCTCCTTTTTAATTTATTTTCTCTCTATTTATCTCAAATAGCCAAAGCTCCAACAACAACTTGTTTCATTTATTTTTCATTTCATTTGCATTCAACAAACATTCAAAAAATCTGTCAGTCTCTTTTTGTAATTCTAACGGTGCGTAAATAGTTAAATCTTAAACTTTTAATTCATTAAAACTAGTAAAAAGTTCTCAAAATTTAATAATTTTTATAAAAAAATGTTAATTAGTTTTTACTTTATTAGTGTGTTAAAAAATACTTATAAAAAAGTTGTTATTTCATAAAATATTAGTTTTTTCACAGCATGAAGCGCTGTTGGCAGTGCAGTAGCTGATGAAGTTTATTTTTCAATCGTGTCGTTCGTTTGTTGGGTGCGAGTGTGTTTGTGTGTTGTAGTTGTACAAAAGAGAAAATTAAATAAAAAAAAAATGAGCAAAAGTTTTTCGCAATAAAAGAAAATAAAAATAAGGTAAATTAAAGAAAAAATAAATTATTATTGTCTTAAAATATGGCCTGTTTATTTAATTTATTTATACTATTTTAATTAATGCAAAAGTAGTTTTTAAATTTTATGTAGACAATTCTGTTATACACAAGATTCGAGTATAAACGAATTCGTTCAAATTTGCACATTTATTTTGAAAATTTTAATAGGCTTAAGTTTGGAAATATTATTAAAGGTACCTATAAGTTGTTAAGTTTTTGCGAAAAATCTGTACAGAATTAAAAATTTCAAAAGAATTAAATATGAACAATCGGTTGGAAAATGGAATTATTTGGCACTTGGACACATTGTTTACAGTGGTGGACACGAGGTAAGCACACTTGGTATTTATTGCCAATTAAAGCAAATACATATTGTCTGTTGTTTGTTATTTTTTTAATCCCTTTAGTTTTCAAACGTGTTACATACATACATATGTATGCATATGTAACCCTAAGATCGCGCCACTCCACTTTTGTTTTATTAGTTTGTTGCATTTCGGTGGCTCTGGACAGTCACTTAGCACTAAATAAAAATAGTATTCTCATAAAGGAAACAAAAGATAAAACTAAATCCCTAAATCCAAAAAAAAATTAAGATATCCTTGGTTTTTAATAACAGCTGCACATCTTCTAAGCAGACTCTCCACTAGAGCCATACAGCGCTCTTTTGAAATTGCGTAGAAAGCATTTTGATTTTCCTTCCAGAAATCAGTCAAATTCTTAGGTCTTACTGCCGCTATAAGTTGCTCCATACTACAACTACATATTGTCCTCAGCGTATAGAATTTTTTATTGAAAAGTATTTTTTGAAACATGTGGCTTATGCTCCATTTATGGAAGTTTCTTTCAATGAGATTTCTGCTTATAGTTCTAGAGCAAACGTCAATACCGAATTATGTTGAAAGCTATTTTTGAATTACGGGTAGTTATTTTTTACGTCTTGGAGCCTGTGTAGCATTTCAATATGTCCCATAGGTTCGAATATGACCTAATGCGTTATAGACCATATTTTTTAATTTTCTTAAAATGTTTGCAACTTCCCTAATATTGCTACTTCTAGAGTTCATTTAGTGAATAACATTACGTTGTGCCTCTGTGTACCACTTTTGTTAGCCATGTCTAAATAGCTTTATGACTCTATATTTTGTTTAATAAAATATTTTAAAATTTTAAATCCTAAAAACTATTGCGTAAAACTAAAAAATATATAAATTTACGTTCACATTTTAAATTATTGTGCATCTCAAATTGCAATTAACCGCAAATAGAAGAAAGTATTAAGAAATTATGCAATAAAAAATAACAGGACATACTGATACTGACACCATTGCAAATAATATAATTAATTATCATACAAAAGAAAAATTATTTTGCAAATAGCATATATGGATTGTGCTAACCTCATGCCCACCACTTTAAATATTAAGAGTTCGTTTGAAAACATTAAATAATTTCTTGTTTTCTGAAACTTTAACAGTTTAAATATACATTCAAATATCTATTATAACTTTCGTTTAGATGTATATAAAAAATGGCACAAATTACACTTTTTATCACAGTAATTTAATTTTTAGTATTCTTAATCAATATAATACAAAAATCTAAAGAAAATTATATTTTCTACCATTAAAATCACAATAATACACTTCATGTTGAATACCGCAGGCACACAATAAATTTCTATAGACGTTTTAGCCTTGATTTATGAAGACGATTGAGAAAAATGACACACAATAAGAAATCACTTCTTTCTCGTTTCTCTTTTTAGGTAAATACTCGTCTTCCAATACTTTTCGTATCTTAACTGATAATATTTGCTTTTGTTGGGTACTTTTTTTTGTTATTTCTTTAGAAAAATACTGTTTTCTATAACATTTGTTAACTGGTATGTCGTTGATTGTTGTAAATACTTTCAAGTATCGAAATTATCTAAAATGATAAACATTTCTGGCCCAGGTATTTATATGGTATATGAAAAAAAAAATCTCTTTTGGGATGTTCTTGTCATATTGATAATTACTTAGAGTAAAATTGACAATTTGGCCATTAAACATATTTGTTATATGAAATGTTCTTTAATTTTAATTGTGTGCTTAGTTTGTAGTAATGTTTGTGGTTTTTAAAAATTTCAAATAACTATGTTAAATGTATTTAAAATACCTTAGATTAAGGCAGACCCAAGTTAAATATAAAATATCATAATACCACATAAGAACTTAAATATTATTCAGTTGTATGTTAAAAATGTTTTTAGAAACTGTTTTGCACTGCCCAGAAACATACTTCTACATAATCCAGGGGCAATCCAAAATGACATGTTCTGATGTTCCCTCTTTCAACCCAAAAAAGTCTGTTTGTATTAATACCCTGTCCGTAATACATCAACCCATATTAAGGTTTTGGGATGTTTCTCTTGACAGCGTGACAAAACGCCTGTTCGATTTGAGCTCAGGTCTATAGAAAATCTTGTGTATAACACATAGTATTTTTTACACAGTATTTTCTATAGAAAATCTTGTGTATAACACATAGTATTTTTTACACAGTATTTTCTATAGAAAATCTTGTGTATAACACATAGTATTTTTTATAGAAAATCTTGTGTATAACATATAATATCTTGTGCATAACATAGTATTTTTTATAGAAAATCTTGTGTATAACACACAGTATTTTATATAGAAAATCTTGTGTATAACACATAGTAATTTTTACACAGTATATTCTATAGAAAATCTTGTGTATAACACATATTATTTTTTATAAAAAATCTTGTGTATAACATAGTATTTTCTATAGAAGATCTTGTGTATAACACATTGTATTTTCTATAAAAAACTTTTGTACATTTTCTGCTTAATCACTTAATTTTTTGTCTGCAGGGTACATTTAATTCTTAGCTGCTGTAATTAATCCTCTTTGCTTCAACTCTCTTCGCTTTATGTTTGTTTGATTTTATAATGTGTCAACAGAAAGTCATTAAATATGTGAATCAATATTTCTTCTTACTGAACGGTATTTTATGTATCAATCGGTCGTATCTTTTTTATTTGTTATTAAATATTGCGCTTTTAACCAAAAACCTATTTGAAAAAAATGTTAGAAATGTTTTTAATACTTTCCATTCTTATTGCTGTGGGTTTTTGTATTTGATTGTGATGATGTTTGTTGATGGTGTCAAAAGAAGATTATTCATATAAGTAATGAATGGATGACATGTAAACTTTGTTGACGAATATCAAATAAGTTTTAAAAAGATTATAGCTAGATGTATTTTGAAAAGGACTGTTACCAAAATATGTTAAGTAGGTTTGCTTGTTAAGTAGGGTTGCCAAAAGGACTTTTGAGTGTAGTTCTGGGATTAGTGATGGGGGTTTTGATATTTTATTGTTATTGTTGTAATTCAATTAGAAATTCATTCTTGGAAATGTTTAAAGAACGTGGGTTACCTCTTGACGAAAACTTTATTTGTTTACTCAGCGTACCATTTCTTGTCGATATTATATTTTTGTTGGAACAACGTTTTCGTAAGATTTCTTTTTGAACAGTTATTTCAAATTATTTTTGGTACAGTGAGTACAAATATCTGACAATCCGGAGCGGGTGTGAGAGCAAAAGAAACAAAAGTCTGGGCTAACCATTTTACATATATACATATATTTTAACATATATGTATCTGCTTTAAATCCATACATACATAAATAAAATTAAACTACAATTTTTTTCTATTGTTCAGAACTTTTTTATTTATATAAACATATTTATAATTTTTTTTTGTATAAAAAATATCAATTCCTTAATACTAAAATTCCCTCAAGACTTAAGTTTACTAAACAAAAATATGTTTTATAATAAAAATAAGTATAAGCATAAAAGTATATAATAAAGTTTAAGACACTTATTTTTTGTTTTCTATAAATTTACCTACTAGATATTATAAAATTAAATTTGTTGGGCAAAAAAGAAAAACAAAATGCACTTGATTGCTTGTATGAGGAATGATTGTGATAGGAAGACGAAGTTTTGTTGCAACTTAATATGTGTATTTAGTCATCACATTCACGTACAACCGGATGTAGAATAATTGAAGCACCATTGCAGCCAGTACGTTCGGATATAAAATCATGAAAATTACTTTCCAAAGCCCACATAAAACGTTTATGGCCAGGTAAAACCTAGAAATAATACAAGAAATGTTGACATACAGTTATATAAGTATGTAATAGTAATCAATAAAAGCAGTTTGTTTACTTCAACGGTATTAAGGAATTAGTTTAGACATTACTCCGCTGTAAAATAGTATGGAGTAAAATAAATTTCCAACTCTAGCTAGCATTTTTAATTTTACTATAAAAATACGTTCTGCTAACAATTAGGAGTATGTATAAGATAAAAATTTCATTTCTAGATTTAAAGATTCATTGTAAGAATTGTCAAAGCTATTAAACAGTGATTTTTTAACAACTTTCTTATTGGCAAGACTGTTTTTGGCATCTGAGCTATTCTCGTGTAACGTGTTACTGTTACAAATGTTCAGTATGTTCAGTATCTTTTGACTACCAATAATCAACGCGCATACGTTGAGTGCTAAAAGAGTAAAGTATCGCAGCTGTATCCGCCAGTATTGTTGATGACCGTAAATTATCGATTCGGCGTTGTTCGCAGCAATTGGACCTCTCTCACTCCACTACGTGGAAAATTTTGCGAAAGGGTTTAGGTGTAATACCTTATAAAATCGTGCCAAAATCGTACGATTTAAGGTAAGGCTCACTGGAAGCTAATATTGAAATATTTATTCGTGTGATACCGGCCGATATGTTGAAGGGAGTATGTCCAAATTCAACCATTTAAACATTGAATTATAGTGATCGTTCTATAGACTCAAATAAAATATCATACATTTCTGCAAATTTTATGTGTTTTTTAAGTAAAAAACGAAAGCTCTTAAAAACACACTCGTCACTATTGATATGTCAAACTGTTGCAAAACAAAGTTATTGTTGAAAAACACTTTACAATAAGATGAAATGACATTATGGCAGCACACAATTGGTTCGAGGTTGATAAAAGACTTACATATATGAAACAGTGAAGCTGTAATCGTTGACCGGGTTTGATTCTACGATATCCATTTTCTGGAACCAGCAGCGTCTCATTCGATCAAAGATTGTCAACTTAGCGACAGCTTTATCAACTGGAAGTTTTTTTCCTCAGGAAAGAACATTTTACAACAGTGTAACTGTTACAAAATAACTACGTTTAAAAAGTCACAATAAAACAGTTACAATTTGATCTCCGTTTCGGAATCAGTAAAGTGATATTTGACTAAAGATGGTCGAATCAGCGACAGCTGTACCAACCAAAACTATTTTACCCCAGAATGCCATGTGAAATTTTCATTTCTTTCGGATCAGCCAGTTAGCAATGGTCGATTTAAATCCAAGATATTTTGATTCTCCCCCACTGGTCAATGAAACTTGTTTGAGTAAAGCACTAGAGTTGTATAAACGACAATTTGAATTTCGTTTCGAAATCAGTAGAGTCTCACTCGACTAAAGATTGTCAACTCAGCGACAGCTATATTAACCAGAAGTTTTTTCCCCAGGAAAGAACATTGCTACGGCTATGTGAAATTTTATGTTAATCGAATCGGCCAGTCAGAAATTCGGCTGCACTGTAAATGGAAATGTTTTTGAGTGGTTCATAACACGTTTACGTCATTGATTAGAGTCGTATCCACCACAATTTGAGTAGTTTGTCATAGCATGTTTCTTAACCAAGGGTTATAGTCGAAATGAGAATTAAATTGCAATAAAATCAGAGACACAAATGTATTATTCCATTTTTCGTAATAGTCTAATTTAGCTACTGAATTAATGCAAACATTAAGCCTCTATGCAGTGACATACATATGTGTACCATAGACGTGTTTTTGTATACACATAAACTACATGAATAATAAATGTTTTAAATATGTTTTACTACAATATTCCTGCATCAAGTATATACTGTATTTACCTGTGTTGATAGACGACAATCACCGCCACGTTGCACTTCCTGCAAATTTGCTGATTTAAAGCATGTCTCCGAATCCCACATGTATATGTCGTTTTCACCTTTGTAGCGGAAAAACAATGACTTACCACCATCGGCACCCAACATAACCATTTGTTTACCATACGGTTTAGCGCCCACATCCACAATGGAACCGGCACCCTGGCCAACCCTCAAATATTCACCCTTAATCGAATAAAGCCGCGAAGAACTGAGATAGGTAAAGAATAAAGTTGAAGTACCATCTGGTTGGGCGGCCAGAGCAATATAGAGGACATCGTTTATGGGACATGTTGCCTTTGGCAGCACTACACGATACGATTTAGATCCAGCTATATCGTAGACCAAAATACTACGTGCTCCAGCATCAGCAACATAACTAAAAATAGAGAAAAATGTAAGAAAAATAAGTAAAACTTAGGAAAACAATAGGTATTACGAGAAAAAATAAAAATGTTCCTTACATAACAAACATAATTATGTACAATGTCAACCTGTATATGTAGTATATATGTACTACTATTCTTATATATACTTGTCATATATTATGTGTTTGCTTTTGTTCTTAATCATGAGAAAATATAATTGAGTTAAAGTTTAAATTAGGAAATAAAAATTTGAATATTAATTAGATTTTATGCAGAATTTGTAAATTAGAGAATGTTTATTATGTTTATATATTTAAAAGGACAAGCAAGAAAAATTAATTCTTTATAATTTTTATAAAACGTTAATACAGATGTATGTATGTATGATGCAAAGGTCTAGTCAGTATGTTTTCTTATTTGATTTCACCCACATCATTTTATTTCTTATTTTTCTCATTTGATTTTACCTTATTTTGATTTATTAGTTCATTTGAATCAAATGGTCTGCCCATGGTGTAATTATACAAGGTGAGTGCAAATCGGCAACAAATACAACATAATACAGAAACAACAGGAATTTTGTTTGTATAAAATAATGTACTACAGTCAAAAACACTTGAAAAAGTATTACTTTTGACATAAATAAATTGTAAACAAAGTCAGTCAGCAGTGCTACTGCACTCACCTTGTATAGTTGCACCATGGGTCTGCCCTTCATATTTACTTACATATGTTTATTAGGGTGAACCCGTTTATATGTAGAAAAAATAAACTGTTGATGTTTTTAACTAAAATTAAAGTTTAGCTAATTTGAGGAGACAAATTCTCCATATTTTTGTTCACGCGTCAGTATTTGCTGCGCTGAATTAAAATAATAAAGTGATTCGTTTTTTTTCGAAAAGGAGGTTCTTCTAAAACCGCTTTTAAGGATTTGGTAGATAAAATCGCCGCATTTGGACTTCTGAAAATCCAAGAGCCTTGCATACTGAACGTGTTACTGGAGGAACATCACACCATAACAAACATATTAATTTATACATATTTAAGTATGTCTAAGTCACAGGTGTAAATAACTATAGATGTGTGGCTAAATTGAACAGTTTTATCTTGAGAAATGAATAAACATTATATATATACCAATGCAAGAATGATAAAATAAAGATTACGCCATGCGCATGATTTTCCGTTATGTGACGTAGAAGTTCCATTCTAAGGGTTACCAATAATGTTTCATGTGTTAGAATTAAAATTTCTTTCGTAAAATATATGTTGTATGTGATAGATGGCAACCTTGAAATTGAAATCTCTCTGAGAGTTCTAAAATTAAAGCTGATTAAAAAAGAAAAACAAACAAAAATAAAAGCAACAAAAAATATAAACATGAAGTGTGCAGTGAGCAAATGCAAGCAAATTGACAGTAAAAAAAAACAAGTGAGAAAAACTTAGCCAATAGAAACACAGAACGTGTGACGTCACAGTTCCAAAATGCGCAGAACATTTTAAAATTTTACGCGTGTTGGCGTAATCTTTATTTTATTATTCTTGTACCAATGTACTTAGAGATAACAACAAAAACAAACTCATCATCACTACAATAGCAGCAAACAAATCCATAAAGTATGCTTTAAAAAATATTCATATATTTGTCAAAGTAAAAAAATAGGGGTCTAAATTTTTTTTATAGTACATGTGTGTGGTGAATAAAGTTTAGTTTGAAAAAAACTTACATTGAAAACATCATATAAACGAATAGAAATAATACGAGGGATGTTAGTTATTTTTTAACTAAAGAAAGCAAGCATGCGAAATAAAGGTTTATTATTCACAGAGGCTACTTTTTTCGTAACAGGCTTAGCTAACAATTTCGTTGATTGCGATAATAAAAAGAAGCACCAAATTTCAATACTTGAGCTGTTTAAGTCAAGGTAGCTGCTTATTTCTAATTCGTATCAGACTTTTGGCCAATAAATTTAAGTGTGCCATTCTGAATTGGTCGTTTCGATGTTACCGTTGAAATTTAATTGTGACAATTTATTGTGATTAAAAAAATAACACATACAATTCAGAGACATGCATGCAATCTTTATTTGAGTTGACAGAATAATCTATATAATTTAATGTTTAAAGATGATTTCATGTAAATGTTAATCCCAGCTACGCCTGAAATGGTTTATACGCTGGCTCCAATTTTGACTCTCTCCAACATATCGGTCGATTGATTTTGCAATATATTTACATAATCCACAGCGCACATTTTTTCATCTATTCAATAAATTACAACGACACTAGATGAAGAAAACCAAACCCATATCATTAACGAATCTCCTCCAAGTTTGACGGTTTTTTTTATTTCTCTGGGGTGAAATTCATTTTATTGTGGCCTTCGAACGAAGGTTTCGTTCGATATCACAACTAAAGAAATAAATCTTTGTTTTATGTGACCAAAGAATATCTCCCCAATTTTCCTGGTGTAGATGTTTTTTTTTTTTTTTAGCAAAACATAATCTATTTTTAATATTATTTGTGCTCAATAAAGGTAACTTCCTTGGACTATATGCTTTTATTTCAGCTTTCTAAAGCCTATTTATATTTGTACGTAATAGTAACAGATACACATAAATAGATTTTGAGCTTTTTAGATGATAAATGGATTTCATTTGCTTTTTCGTTCACAAGTGTTAAACTGTGTCGTTGTTTTTCGCTTTTCCTACCTCTTGTCTCTGGTTTTACTTTTCTGTAAGTTGCTTAAAAAACCTTTGTTTTGAAACAATCGATCAGTATTGTAATTTCAATTTCTTAGATTATTTAACTTATTTTCTACCTTTTTGTTTTAATTAAAAATTGTACCTTTATCTTTTTGTTTCTGTTGTTGAAAACAGAAAATAATTATAAACGTTGTTATATTTTAGAAATTATAAATGTACAAACAAATCATAGAATTAATTTTAAAGCAGATACAGATAATGTTGCTCAAAACTATAGATACTTAATTTATAAAAACGAAAAATGAAATTAAATTACTTTTTCTTATTTTTGTTTGTGTAATATTTAAGAATCTTAATTATGACAATTATTGTAATCTTGCAAAATATTTTTATTATTGTTAAAAAATATTGTTAATTTGTTAATGATATGTTTTCCAAGCAAATCAAGATGTTTTCAAATAATTTAGGCAGTTAACTTATGATTCATTTAAGGGATTCATAGATTCAGTGAAGCCACTCTTATTATCTATTTCAACACTGTAAGAGACACCAAAATGTTTATACTGTTAGCGTCAATATAAAGTAAAAACCTAATATTGTTTAACAAAAATGTTTTATTACATATACTACAAGTACAAATTAAAAACAAAATACATATAAAATTTAAAGGGTTTCTTGCGTGGCACTCTACCATGTAGGCCATTTTTATGCAAAGATATTCTAATTGTACTCGCGATTACAGGTTTTCCAGAAGTTTTCGTAACATTTCAGCTATGTTTACAGCACTAGATTTTGGGTTTGCTATTACTTCTCTTAATTCTTGGTTGTTTTGCATCAGGCAGATTTTCTACGCTATGTTAGGTTACTTGTCTATAATGTTTTTTATTATATAATGATGCCTTCCAACGATTTTACCTATTTCCCGCAATACCCTATACCCTATACAGTTTCAAAATCTACTCCTTTCAAGCTTTCACTTGATATGTCGAAACCGCATTCAGATCTGTCCAGCATGGTATTAGGAACATAAATTAAAAAAAAATTAGTTCAAACTAAATTCCACCCATATAACCAATACAGTTTCGAAATCTACCTCTTTCAAGCTTTCACCTGATATGTTGGAACCCCATTCAGATCTGTCCCAAGTAGCCCGCAATGTATTTGGAACATAAAATTAAAAAAAAAAATTACTTCAAAATAAATTCCACCCCTTAAAGCGTCCGCCCTGAGAAATAACTGAATATACCCTATACAGTTTCGACATGTACTCCTTCCAAGCTTTCACTTGATATGTCTAAACCTTATTCAGGTCTGTCCCAAGTGACCCGCATGGTATTAGGAACATAAAAGAAAAAAAAAATATTTTAAACTAAATTCCACCCCCTCATAATCTACTTCTTCCAAGCTTTTACCTGATATGTAAGTCTATTATGATTTGCCGAGTCTCAATTGTTGGTTGTTAATCTTTTAATGAACTGTCCTTACGCTTTTTGCATGATGATGCCACTGTTTAGTTTATTTTGGCTCGTAAAAATTGGTATATTTTAACAACAAATTTTATATATTTTTAAAATTTGTATACGCATTTGTTTTAGTTTCTTTTTTTTTTGTGAATTCAGACTTACTTAAATAACTACTCGTATATAAAAATGCGATATAATTATTATATTATTTTTATTATGTAATATAAACTTTTCTATTAATTAAATTAGTGTTGTTTTTATCCGACCTTTCAGTTATAATTTTTAAGAAATAAAATTGTTTGAGATCGAGGTCAAGTGTATGTAAAATTCTTTATTGCTGATATTTCGCTACACTTCGTATAGCATTTTCAAAGCTTATTTTCTAAATAAAAACAAAAAACAAAAAGTGTATGAACATCAATAATAATAAGAAAACGACAAAATAAAATCTTTTGATTCTCATTGTATATAATCAAAAATTCACATGACTGAATTTATAGATCCATAATTGACTACAGCTGCATTATTGCTAGATCTTAAAATATAAATAGCAACCCTTGTATAATATATTACATTTAGTTAATTCCATTATTTATGTCTTATAAATTGCTAAATTTGTGCAAAAAATTGTATTAAAAGCAAAACCAACAAAAATATATTAATGAAAATATGCTGAAAATATAGATAATATGTGTTTTTGTTCAATCTATTTTGATTCTTATTATTCTATTTTTTCGTTCTTTTAACGAAATGTTACAAGTCAAACAGTTTAAAATTGTTTGTTTTGCAATTTTATATACATACATATGTGAATATAATAAAGAAACAATATTTCCAGAAATATATAACGAAATGGTTATTATTTAAAAATTAACGTAATAGATTTTAACTACATCAATAAAAAAAACCATCACAAAAAATCATGCATTT
Organism: Bellardia bayeri; assembly: GCA_950370525.1. NCBI lineage: Eukaryota > Metazoa > Arthropoda > Insecta > Diptera > Calliphoridae > Bellardia > Bellardia bayeri. Next base: position 72,871,378 of record OX493267.1, on the reverse strand, counting down.
TTTTTATTTTAAATATTTTTTGTTGTTTTTCATTTGATTTTAAAAAATATGGAATATTAGTAGTACTAAATAGTTTGCAGGTACTTACACAAACGGCTTATTATCCGCTCCATAATCCACAATCAAAAATTGCAAACGCGATTCGGCTGTAATCAAATCACTGACATCAATACTTTTAACCACTTTACCATCGGCCGTATTTATAGCCACAATTTTGGGACTGCAGCGACGTATCGGCTGCTCCAACGTATTCACTATACCCACATCTAAAGCCCACAGAAGACCCTGAAAATAAGACAGAAAGTGTGAAGAATTTTCAAATTGCAGAAGTATTAAATAATTAAATGTTTAATTTATTGCATTTGTTTAGATTCAGTAGAGGTAATGACAAAATTAAAAACACGTGTTGAGATGCTAAAGGGAACACGGATGGGGAGGGATAAAATAAAAATTAAATATAATTTTTATGGCTGGGTAAAATATGTTGTTGTTTTCTTAGCAGGAAATGTTTTAAGTAAAACTTGTATAAATGTTTGTTATGTATTATAATTTATTATTTCTAGAATTGGATTGTAATGTAATTATAACAAGTAAGAAAATATAGTAGGTCAAGACCGACCAATATAATACCCTACACCGAGTATGTGAACTAATACAGTTTTTCAAAACTGGGCGCTACATGAGAGCTATGATTTATTATGAACCGATCAGCATAACATTTAGTAATGTGACTTCTGTGCAAATATTTATGCATGTTTAAGTGATCTTTAGAAAGGTGTACATATATTATGTAGCGATCGTTATAAAATTAGCTGCATTAATTTTATATATATGAAATATAGTTATGTTAAATTTTATTTGGATACTAACATTTTTAAGAGATTTATAGTCGTTAAATTGATTTCGGAAGTGAGCTTTATACGGGAGCTTTTGTCAATTTTGAACCGATATACACATAATTCGTAAGTGTGATTAGCTTTTATATAAATGTTGTTTTTTTTTAGATGTAAAGAACTTTAAGTTGGCAACACCGGTCATTTTGTCAGCTGACAAGTGATTTATTTTTAGTTTGGTTTGGCATTTCAATATGAAATTGTGCAAATTTATTTTCAAATACGTAACGCGCACTACGTCCATTTCACAGTCAACATAATCGTCCATCAGAGCAATTAATTCGATTAACTATGCAACGTTTTCGAACGACGTATGTATATTCTAAATGATAACACGCATCCAGAGAGGCGTCGTACAGAAGAAGTCATTGATGCTATAGAGCGTAGCGTAGAGGAAAACCCGAATCAGTCTATCCGCAATCGTACACAGAAATTGGATATGTGTGCGTCCATTTTATGGAAGATTTTGTGGAAAGATCTTGGTTTGTGTGCTTATAAAATCCAACTCGTGTAAGAATTGAAGCCTAGCAAGGCGTAGATTCGGTGAATGGGCCCAAAAGAAGACTGCTGTTGATCCCAATTTTGATAAGCGAATTTTGTTTAGCACTGAAGCTCACTTTTGGTTGAATGGAGACGTCATTAAACAAAACTGCCGTATTTAGAGTGATGATAATACTGAAGTTTATGTTGAGATATCATTACATCCAGAAAAACTGACTGTTTGATGTGCTTTATGGGCTGGTGGAATAATTGGTCCGTACTTCTTTAAAAACGAAGCTGGCCAGAACGTTACAGCCAATGATGACTTGAAGAAAACGTTTGGTAACCACATAGTTTCACGTTTCGGACCCGTGAATTGGCCTCGTGCGATATAACACCGCTTCACTACTTTCTGAGGGGTTATGTGAAGTCGCTAGTCTACGCCGATAAGCCCGAAATGATTGATTACTTGGAGCACAACAAGTGATCAATCAAATTGCCGATATACGTCAATTTAAAAAAAAATCATCTTTGTTTTATTCCATTTCAAAGTTTTATACATCTAAAAAAACACTTTTAACATTTATAGGTTTTTAAGGTTTATGAGCGTTTAATTGTATTAGTTTTAGAGCCTATTATTTTAACTAACCGCGTGCTTAATCATACTAATGATTGTTAAAAAACAAATATAAATACATTAAATGTTCCAATTTGAAGATTTTAAAATTTTTCTAAACGCAGTCGTTAATGAGTTCAGTTTTATGTACACAGAAAAAAACATGGTTTTTTTCAATTAAACCTTTAATTGATTTTAAAATAATTTTCAATTAAAATTTTAATTGATTCAATTAATTCTTCTGATATTTTCAATTAAATCTCACATTTTTTTTTAATTGATACTATCATTTTGTTTACAGGTCCGATTTCAATTAAATTTTTAATTGATTCCACAAATATTTTAATTGAAACTCATTTTTATTTTTTTCTGTGTAGCGTTCGGTATTCCAAATTTATTGCTAATGTATTGCAAATAATAAAACTAACGACTAAACCTACATTTTGCACTAAACATAGACCTAGTAGTAAATGTCAAAAAATGGAAACTAAAAATCATACTAATAAGAATTCTTTCAATTTTTCCACTTCAAAGGCGTACGAATGTCGCGTTCTGGATGGTGTGCATTGGAATTTTATGTCAGATTAAAGAATCATTCAGAGCTGGTTGTTGACTTGAAGATTACATAAACAGATTAGTTAATCTTAAAATAAATATAATCTAACGTTAAATCACTTTAATGTTTTTGGTTTCTAGTTTATTTTATAATTGCCGTTAAATTCGAGGTTTGTTTGCAATTCGAAAATTGGTTTGCATTTTCAAAGCGGATTAAAAGAATTGTTTCTTAGTAGAAATGTTTCCACTAGTCGTAAATAATTTGAATATGACACTATTTCCATATTTTAATTTGTGAATTGCTAATAAATCCTTCTCTAGCCAGCAAACCATTCAACATGTCGTTAAGTCAAAAGATATACCAAACCTTATTAAATAATGCCCATGATCTGCGACATGTGAAGCTTAAGCCGAACCCAAATCTTGTAAATCTTAAAACGATTCATTCAGCTTTTGAATGAATACATTTCTGTTAATTCAAATCTTTGACTTAAAATATTTTATTTGTATTTAAAGTTGTTTTTATTTAAACAATTAAAATAAAAAATATTATACCTAAATTGCAGATCTTGGTGCAACTATACAAGGTGAGTGCAAATCGACAACAAATACAACACAAAACAGAAACAACAGGCATTTTGTTTGTGTAAAATAATGTATTACTGTCAAAAATACTTGAAAAAGTATTACTTTTGACATAAGTAAATTGTAAACAAAATCAATCAGCTGGGCTACTGCACTCACCTTGTATAGTTGCGCCATGTTGCAGATACTATTTGGTGATAAAATTAAAATTTTGAATTGTGCCAATTGTCTAAAAATATTACTTTAAAATGATATTCTTTAAAATAATAATTAAAATAACTCAAGCCAAATAAAATTTCTCTAATAATTTTCAAATCTTCGTCTGAAAAAATAAGAAAATATAAAGAATTCTTACATACATATGGCTACAGAACTTGTGATATAAGTACATACATATGTACATATATTCTGTAAGATGATTTGTTGTTAATTAGCCGCTTTGCAATAGCATAGCATGACAATGTGTTTTTGAGTTGGCATAACAAGAAACAACATTGCAGAGCAAATCCTATAGATTTTAACATTAATCTAATGGCAATTTTTTGACTAATATAATGTTACAATGAAATTGTAACAAAATATTCAACTAGCTTGCATTGTAGCTAGTAAAATCACTAGTAAAAAACAAACAAAATTACAAAAAAATCCCTTATATAAAAAATATATTTAAGTAAACTTACATTATGATCCACTACAATATCCACAACCGATTGTAAAGCCTGACAATTGCCCTCCTCTTGTATGGCCCAACAGGGATAGGGCGCAATTTTTGTCAGACACTGACCTTTTTTCAAATTCACTTTACCCAAAGTAAATGGCACACCCTGTTTATAGCGCGGCAGGGCAACAAACGCGGAATCTTTTAGCAATTGAGCACGCGTCACTATCACATTACGCGGTACATAACGACCTGATTGAATATAAATATTTTTTGTCGATTCACATGGCCACATCAAGCTACTGCCGCTTAGCTGAAATGTCAATTCGGCCAGAGGACTTTTGTCACATTTACCAAGATCGCCCGCCCAGCAGGTTGGAGTCACAATGTAGATGACAATAAAAAAACTCAATACTTTAAAAGACATGGTGCCGTTTTCAAAGACCAAGAGTGCGCGACGTACTTAGCAATACGCACGTTAATTCTACTTTAATGAAACATGAAAACGTGTACGTTTACCTTTATAAATAATATTTTGTTAAATTTCACTAATATTGCATAACATTTGGCAAATTTTTAATTTTATTGTTGTTTTCATTTCTAAACACATTCAAAGCAAAAACAAAATTGTCTTCATGTTTTTCAGAAGAAAAAAAAACCAGGAATAATTATGAAAAATTCGAAAATATCACGCATCATTTACTTTTTAACGTGTTTTATATCTTTGCTATAGATATAAAACTGCAATTTTAAGCAACAAATCATTACACTTGTGCATTCGCTGGCAAAAAAAGAAAATCAATTGAAGCATGGGTATTAGGGGTATTCATAACAAAGAGCAGTTACAACGCAGAAGTTACAAAAAAGAAAATTAAAACTGGATTTATTATAATAATATTTTATCTTTAGTATCCTAAAATGGTATAATTATCCTCGATGATCTCAATAATATAAAAACCTGGCCTTTTAACATATGTTTATGACTTTTAATACGTTCTCCACCAATCCCGAATTTTTTCCTTAAATTAAAGTAAAGTTTTACAAAAAACACAACATTGTGATAATTGCCACTACCAAAAAGGTGGGATGTATATTACGTTTGTCATTCCGTTAGTAACACATCACAATATTGGCCGTAGAAGCAAAAAGTATATATATTCTGGATCCTTATAAGATTCTAAGACGATCTATCCATGCCCGTCTGTTGAAGGCAAGATAGAGCTTCGAAAAAAAGATGTACAACAATGAAATTTTTCTCAAACATTCTTTGTTTCAACAAAATGTTTAGTATTGCAAATAGCAACATCCGTGCAGTAGGATCCGAATTATAGACCTTAATAAGAGAAAATAAAAGAGATCTACTGACAGATATCACATTAAATTACTAATTGAAAAGGTCAAAAACATTTGAAACGCACTATTTGATGTGTCTATAATTTTTGGAATTGGAAATTCCTATAAAAAAGCTCAACAGTTGACAGATAAAGATTTTTTTTACTTAAACAGTACTTGTCATTTAAAATCTAGTGAAGCCGTTTGTCGCAGTGATAAGAATATCTACAGATGTTGCAGTTTTATTTACGTGAGATATCAAGAAGTAATTGCATATTAAGCGATGAACTGATGAAATGATGAAGGATGATTTACTCAACATTTAAATGTTTTGATAAAACCCAAAATTGAAGAATGAATTAAATGCGAAATGACATAATATTTTTGTTCATCTAATATTTCAATGTAATGTTATTATGTTTTTAAATTACTATTAACGGTTTAAAAAATTTTGTTTACAAAATACAAAATTTACCCCCTAATTCATAAAACTTGTCAAAGGTTTATAACAGGCTTATAAAGCAAATTGATAAGTTTTTATGAATTAGACTGTTAGTTTATAAACTTTTAATAAATTTAAAAATTTTAGCCGAGAGGACAGAGAATGTTTGTTTTCAAACATTTTTATATTTAATATAAGTTAGTTTTTTGAAATAAATAGTTTTTATTATTAATAAACCAATTTGTTTTAATACGAAACAAATATCCCAAAATCCCGGTCGTTACATTTTTAATATCTCAAATTCCGGGATTTGCAAAACCAGTCCATATACACATAACTATTAGTTAAAATTCAACACACATAATCCACATATACATTTAAGTCATCATGATGATCGGCCCATAATAAGTCATAGCTCCCTAATGAGGACTACTTTTGAAAAACTCATTAATCATTATAAATATCCATATCGAACCGAAATCTTACACAGAACTGTTATAAATATGTAAACATTATGCAAGTTTGTCCATAATTGGCCATAGTTCCAATACAAAGTCCACTTCCGATAATAACCTCAGAGTATACAAAGGTGACAATTTTGACGTTTTCAAAAGCCATAATCATAGGGCTTTTTGGTACCTAATTTATTGTGTGTTTAAAGGTACGGTCACATTTGGAAAATATTTGCCGAAAAAGACCTAACCACTAAATAACATATATTTGAATTCGTTTATTTATTTAAAAAAGCTTTTCTTATTTAGGCCAAAGCCCAACAAATATTTAGTTTTAATTTATTTGAAGCTGTTTGATCTTGCAAAACTCTTGTAAGAAAAACAACGTCAACCAAGTTTGTGCTAAAACATGTGGTTACGCTTTTTTGTGTATATGTTTGCCAAATGTGACCGTACCATAAGTAAATCGCTTTATGTTACACGCTGCAAAAATATAAACAAAGGCAAGTTCTGAAATAAAGAGATAAATATAAAACTTGATTATCTTCCATCTCGTGACACCTCTGAATACTTTGCGGAATAACACACTACAGCTGAGTAAATACGCTTACTTGTTTAAAGTGTAGTTTTTTTTATTAATGAACTTTTTACTCAAATTTTTATTCTTGACATTCTCAATATTCTTGCAATGATGCTATGAAACCCCCTACTCTCTGTATCTGTTTGCAGTTAAAATCTCACCATCAGTGACCCCCATTGTGGTTGTAATTTTGGTATGAAATGTTATTGTTTTATTTCTATCTGTATTTGTTGCTAGTTTATATTGTATTGTTGCTCTAAGCCATTTCATTCAAGGCCAATTGAAATAACAAAGCTATATACGTTGCTAGTGCTTAACATCTTTATACTTTATGGTAAATTAAATTCTTTAAGTTTTTCTGTTTTGTTAAGCAAAGAACGGAAGTAAATTAATGGAAGTTGGGGATTTTTTTCTTGTTTGAAATGAAAGTATAAATTTATAAACATAAGCAAGCCAGAGGAAGTATTAGCTGTAAGAGCCTTTACAAAGGCCTTTACTTTCCTTTCTAGTAGATTCAATTCATATTCTATGTCGACTTCTTTAGCTCTCAACTTTCTTTTCTAAAAGTAAAAATGATACTTAAAATTTTGATTGTTATAAGTGGTAATTTCCAACATGTGAACTTTGTGGATGAGTTATTTTTAGTCTCTCAATATTAAATGCCTTTTAAAGTTGAATTAAGTGAATTTTCTAATTAAGCTTTTGATATTTGATATATGTTAATTGGCCTAGGAAGGCTTTTTTATATTACTGTGAATAAATAAATAAATAAATAAAATAAAATAAAAATAAATTTAAATTGTATTGGAGCAAAGCCAAAATTTACTGTTACCGCATTTCCAGCCGAATTAAAAAAAAATGGTCCAATCACGCCTCCATACCAAATAGCAATACAGTGACATGTTCAGCATGCAAAGGCTTTTCGATCATTGCTTGCAAAATTTAATTCATAAACCACTATATTTTGTAGTGTGAAACGGAATACTGTTAAGTACTAGGTACCTATATAATGTCTTTTTGAAAAAAAATGTGAACTTAATGTCCAAAATTAAAAAACCCAAAAAAAAAAAATTCGAACAGTTAAAAATTCAACACATTTGTTATATGGTGAATACGATTTCGATTTTAGGCGATTTAACATTTTCTTAACAAGATAAATTTGAACGTGCTGCTAAAACGCTATAAAAGAAAATAATTTTTGCACTGAATTTTTGCGTTGAAACATGGAACTATTTTGAAGCCCGGCAAAATTCATAGCTAACTAACAATGACCCATACTTTGACTAAATTACACATGTTTCAAAATAAAAACTAAAAATTTGAAAAAATCCAAAATGTTTAAGTTATATGTGGCCGATATAAACGGACTAATTTATTCTAAACATTTGAAATTTAATATTTCAAGTGTTAATAACTAATCAACTGTAAATTAAACAAATTCATTAATAATGTATTACAATATCTTGAATCGTTGGAAACGAACAAGTGTTACATGTACAAATTGAACTATTTTAAAACTTCTCTGCAACTCTATTTAGGAGTCTGTGGAAACCGTACTAAAAACTCCTATACTCCTCTGCTTCTTCCATACATGGAAATGCAAATTTTCTTTAAAAATATTTAGATTGAGCCCTACTGTGCTATCCCACAAGTCTATTTTATTTCACATGCCCTTTTTATTCGGTGTGTATGAAAACTATTAATTTGTTAAGAGACTGTAATGTAAGGCGACAAGGACTTCAGTAACGTCTCTTTCAAACACTATGTCCTGCTTTATAAGAGTATGTACTCATAACTGGCAAACATGTTTAAAGTTTTGTCAGCTCGTGTGTGTGTGTATGTATGTTTTTTTTATCTTTTTCTTGATTTTAAACAAATATTTATGTTGGAGAAATTGAAATTAATTTTCGACAACCATTTTAAACATTTAATTTCGTTACATTATAACTAGTTGAAAACTATTTGTTTAGGGAGAAAAATTTTAAAAGTTATTTGCTAAAAAATTTATATTCTACAATAGAATAATATTAAATTTTAGAATAATGTTTGCAATTAAGTGAAATTTAAATACTAATCAGTTTTATGGGAGAATAAGATTGAAAAATAAGTGTTTTAACTGCAAAGTTTTGGTGGTGATAATCGAATCTGTTGTTAATCAAATGTGTCAGTCTTCAGAAACGATGTTAGTTGAAAATATTTTGTTTGCGCTGACATAAACTCGGTTATTTCAATCTATAATCATAAATCTTCTTGTTTAACTGATTTTTTATCGGTAGAATTGAAAAAATTTATGGTTATATTCGTATATATATGAATCATGCGATTAACAACAAATTTGTTTATTACAAAGAATATGCTTCCTCTGGCACAATGTTTTGTCAATGATTTAACTGAATATATTTGCTCTGTTTAGAACATATAGTATTAAAAAATTTATATTTTCTTCAAGCTTAAGGTTAAAATTTCTTTTATTTGTTTATTATTTCTTTCAATATTTGTTTTCTTAAAAATGATACACAATGTTGTAGCGAATTATTGAAAGAAATAATAAATAAATAAAAGAAATTTTGACCTTAAGCTTGAAGAAAATATAAATTTTAAATAAAGGTCGAGCAAATAGTTTAATATCATTATATTGTAGTTGTAATATTTTTTCAAAATTCTATTCCTTCCTTCCTGTGCTGCATCTTATTTAGTCTACAAATATTTATATTTATAATTTAAAATTTAGCAAACAATATAAATATGTTCATATGTATGTCAATAAACTCATAAAATATATGAAAAAATTTATATTATGTAGAAACTGCAAATATTCACAAATTTTATTTATTTATTGTATTTTTTTCCGCTAACATGGCTTGTGGATTGTTGAAACAAATGCAATGATATTGTTTAAAATTGCTTATGTCAGCCTAATAATTGACAGGTTTTGTATACAAAACAAAAAAAGAATGTGGGAACAAAAAATTTAAATAAAATAATTGCTATAAAATTCAATAAATTTTTGTACTAATTGGCTATATTACGAGTATGCTTGAAAAAGTGTGAAAAAATTATAAATATGTATATGTAGGTATAATGTTAAAATATATAAAGAACATTTTGTTTTTGTATTAGTTGTAATTAATGGAAAAGTTATTTATTGTTGTACAGCTCAATATAAACAAGTATTAATTAATATGTATCTACATATGTACATTGTACATATCTATAATCCAAACAAAATGATTAAATAATTATGTATTGGGTGTATAACATAAAAATGCGAGAGTTTTTTAAATTTTTAGCTTTTAATTTAAAACATCTTTCTGGCAACATATTGATTCTATGCCAATCTTTCGAAACCAAGAACGAACCAAGACAATTTTGGATGCCCTGTTCTGAAGTGAAGTATGTAGTCTGATGGGGCAAGGTCTATTTCAGGGGTGCCCAAAAGTTCCTAATGGAAGAGCAAACACCAATACATTTCAATATTTCTTGTAGTTAAAACCAAAACATATAAAGAAAAAAAAAACAAGTAAAAAAGTATAGTCGGTCAAGCCCGACCATATAATACCCTACACCTAGTATATGTATTAAACATTTTTTCAGAAATGGGCGTTATATGGGAGATATAACCTATCATCTAAAAATTTAGTGTCATGATGTTTGTGAATATTAATATTATATGTGTTAAACTTTATCTCGATATAAATACTTTTAAACGATTTATGGGGCTTAAAGTGAATTACGGAGAGGGTCTTATATAGGAGTTTCGACTAATTATGGACCAACCAGTATAAAATTAGACGTCATTATTTCTGTATATAAGAAACTTATTTGTGTCGAATTTTATTTGATTACCAACAATTTTAAGAAATTTATGACCGTTAAAGAGATTTTCGGAAGTGGGCCTTTTATAGGAGCTACGACTAATTATAGACCGATCTTCACAAAATGTTTAGATTTAATTTACCTCCATATTTCATATTTCAAACATTTATGATCGGTAAACTGCAATTTCGGGATTACATTTGTATGGGGGCCAGGTGAAATAATGGACCGATTTCCACCAGTTGCAATTCCATCCGTCCTTGGGCCGAAAAAGTATCTTCAAAATTGCGACCTGTACTCTGCACACAAGCTTTACATGGACAGTCAACCAGCCAGATGGACGGACGGACGGACGGACATCGTTAAATCGGCTCAGAAAGTGATTCTGAGGCGATCGGTGTACTTTAAGGTGGGTGTTGGATCAATATTTTTGGGCGTTACAAACATCAGCACAAATCCAATATACCCTCCCCACTATGGCGGTGTAGGATATAAATACACAATTTTTTGAACGGTATCATACGTTAAACAAAAACAAAATCTACATTGATGATCGAACCATACATTAACGTGTTGTTGCATTGCACTTGCTTGTATACAGTGAAGACCGACATAAAATCTAATATGTAGGATAAAGTTGCTGGTGTACTTTGTATTGCTAGTGCTGAGTACTGTACTTGTACGTGTGTATTAAAAGACACAACCTATAGCTAAGTACTTTTATAAAAGCAACGCTGGTCTAGACTATAAGTCAGATGAGGTAAAACTTCCAAATCATTTCTTTCTAAATAAATGTGTTGTAGGTATTGCAACATCTGTCCGAGCGTTGTCATGATGAAATCTTGGGCTTTAATGTCTGGCCGCAAAGTCTGGCTTTTTTTTAAATTAATTCCCGGACCCCAAAACCTAGTATTAACACATTAATTCGTATGTAATTCGAGTGTAAAAGAAAAAACCTAACATATTTAGTTACTTACTTTGCCTGTAGTTGAACTCAATCATTCTATTCTTTTCAAATAAATATGAATGTTTCAACTGATAGAAATATATTGCTGTTATACATATGTATATGATTTATTTACAAGTTGCTATGAAAACACACTTCAACCTGTCGCTATATACATATATGTCGTCAAGTTCTGTCATAAATAAATAATGATAATGCTTGAACAGCCCACAACTTCTTACTGTTATTGTTGCTTTATACCGAATTTCCGGTAAAAATTGTTTGGCTGTCGGAAGGTATTTGTGTGGGTGTATGAGAGCTTATTTTTACATTCTTTACTGAAAACTTGCATCCTTTTGGCTTTTTTCTACCATCAACTAAATAACAACACTAAGCACAAAGTACGAAACAAAAGAAAAGAAGATGAAAAATAATAAAAGTAAATCAACTCTTTCAGCAAGGTCTCCCAGGAACACTTTAGTTATTTCCAATCTCCCTTCTAAGGATTTCCTTTTGTACGTCCCCCTGTTTTACATTTATTTCATTCTCTTTTAAGTTAAGTTATGTGCTAACCATTATTTGAGTGTGTGTGGCATAAATATGTCTGCTCACAAATCTACATTCTTTCACCCTCTGAATCTAATGAAGTGATTTAAGTCACTCTATATGAATTTCAGCACATTATATACATATATATATAATATATTATGTGTATACATATACATATATACACATTCATTTATTCCCTCTCCATTATGGCATTTTGAGACTCACAACTGTTTTAAATGTCTCCTGTATATTTGGGTTGCTCAAAAAAAAAAGTTTTTGGATTCTCCCACAAAGGATTTGTAGGGGATTATCTAAATAATAGAGATTGTAAAGAAAACGATATTTTGTGACAAAGAAAAGGGTTAAGATTTTAAAAATTGCTTACTTTAATGTTGATTTATTACAACTATATTTGTAATTATTTGAGACCAATACATAAATACTTATATAGAAACTTAAGAGTTTTCAAAGAGTTATCTCATTGCGAAATTATTTCTTTAATTGGTGTGATATTTTGAATTAAATATTTTTAATGTGTTGAGCAAAGTATCAAACCGAGAATTCCTAAGTCACATTTTACACGAAGCAATTTGTATTGAAAAGATTCATACAATTGTTTCCTTGAAATGTCTTCGGTGTTTACACAGTACAATTCTTAAAATTGCTTAAATTGCTTGTATTTCTATTTGAGAGTACATACATTTGTATACACATATGTAATACAAATAAGAGAATAACAGGAATTGCTAGTAGAATCAAGTTTGTATCTGTCTTAACTTTCCCTCACCCCGATGTCTTAAAGGTAGTCATGCCAAGCATTGCTAAGTCTTTAGATTTGTTTGTAGTTGAAGATTATGTTTAACACAACTCAAGTGATTTCTAAACTTTGTTTTTGTTTTCATGGCTGGCATTAACTGTTACACAATATTTCGATCCATACTTATTTCCTCTTCGAACCTCGATTGACCCAACCTGCGAACATTTGAAGGGCTTCAGAAAGAATGTGTGACAGTTTTATAGCAACACCATTCTGTTTTGAACTATGTTTTAGATATTCAATTGCAAGTTTGCCAGTAGGTTTTTTAACAACATATCTCTAGTGTGGCCAGATCATACATTATCGATGGCAAAAACTCTTAGTTTTCATTTCAGTTCATTATTGTCGTGTGTGACATACATATGTTCTGTAATATAATTTTATGTTATGTATTGTTTTATTAGATATGCAGTCGATCATGAAAATTAATTAATTAATTAATTAATTAAGAATTAACTTTGAAAATTATGTCAAAATCCAATATATATTAACGCATTCGTATTTTATATAGGAATTCGCAATACTAAAAAATTAAATCTGATCATACTTTCAAAGTGAAAAGTTTCAATGTTTAAAGATTTTCAATGTAATACAGTTGTTAACATTTTACCATTATTTGCTAATAAAGTTTGTTTAAAATTAGGAACTTAATTGATTATCAATATTAAATCTATTACATATTAGCTTTAAAAATTATTCTTCATTTACTTTTGATTTGATTTAAACCAACAATACTTTAATCATTCAATGGTTGAATAAATTTTATTATGAATTAATTCAGAATTTCGTAAACAAGTACTTATATAATAGATTATATGAAACCATAATTAAACAACTTCTAAAGTCATTACCAAGTTTTTTCTGGGAATGCACAGTGGGACGGAAACAAAATTTGTTGTGGATATAAATTAATTATTTAATCAAGTGTCATTTCAAAGATGTTTATATTTTCTGAATATTTATCTCTTTCAGAGTTATATGTATTTGAAAATTTTAATTTCTAAATTTTACTATTGTCCTTTTTAAATATTATGCAGAATTTTTGATAGATTTTCCTCAAATTTTCTTTGTTAGTTAAACATCAAAATTTTCAATCAAACAAGAAAAAGTAAAAATATTTGAAAAGTGTCAAATCATTGCAATATGTATGTTGTTTTACGCTTTTCAGAATTTAACCTTTTGTTTGTTGTGAAAATTTATACTTACAGTGGACAGCACAAATAAGTACATATTAGTACTTTGCGTACTTACTATAGCATGAAAATAAAACTAATAAGGAAAATTAGAAAATGTTAAGTTATATTTTCTAAACAATTGGCACATTTTCTACTTTACGATTTTGAAAGTGTGCTTCATTCACATGATATACACTCTTATCTATAAAATCGGGAGTATGAGTTTGCAAAATACGCATACAGTCTTATTTCCTCATTATTCCTTTGATTCTTTGCAGTGGTCCCAGATACCACCATGTAAAGTAACCGCATAACATGAGGTTCGTCCCACCGTGTATCAGTGTTTCCTTAACATAGTGTCTATGAAATCTATTGACTGTTTGGCGCCAGCTGCCAGTCAGCTGTCTATTGTTTAACGAGTGTGCCTATTACTTTAGAATCATATTTTGGTGCTAAACACTTGTAGCTTTTCATTTGCGTTATAATGAGACGTGCGTTCGCATTCGTTAATAAATAGCTTTTTACGACCTCTGATTTGTGGTTTGGCGACAATAGAATGCTACTTTTTGTTCTCAATGGGTCTTGACAGTTTTTTCATTATTTATTATAATTTGATTTGTGTTGGATAATTTACAAAAAGTGTTTACCACAGGCAAAACATATTTGTTCGATGCTCCAGAGGTCTGTGCAGTTCGTCGTCAAAACTTAAATTTTGATTATGTACATGTATATTATTTTATAATATTTTTAGGGTTGGAACCATAGTACATTCCTAGCCGTGATCGCCAGCTAAAAAAGTCTCGTCTAAAGCTTATGCATGTTTCTATAAAGGTCTCGTGTTATATACATATTTAAGTATTTTTCTACACGATTATATTGTTGTGTAGAATTTAAAACTATTTTTAAAAATTAATTAAAAATGTTAATTATTTATGTTAAACATAAAACTATTTGTTTAACTTTTTGTTTTGCTTTTAAATGCCAAAGTTGTATACAAACAGACATTGTTGTTTTTCTCTTAAAATTAAAAATTCTGGCTTTATATGTATGTATAGTATATGTCTGTTGCATGCAACACGTGTTATTGGTCAAAAACTTCCTTTTTTTGGGCAGTGGCCAAAATTCATTTATAACAAAGTATACACACAAATTTTAATTTGTTTTAAATTAAATAAATTACAATAATTTTTACAAGCATAAAGACAATACAGAAATCAAAAGTTTTGCTAGAAACATTTTTTGGGGAAATATTTTAAGAAAAGTTTGTCTTTTTAATTTAATATTGTAGTTTTATTTCCATGTCATTTTATTGCCATAGAACTAAATTTCTAAATAATTTACAGTTGGTGTTGTGAGATATGAAATAAAAAAACTAATTAAGAATCGAGAAATACATAGAACCATAATTGATTATTCACAATGTCTAAATACAAACACATATACATACATAAATCTTGAAAACGACACAAGTTTATTGACAATAAATAATTGTGTTTATTAATTATGACATGATATTTAAAATTTTGTTATTTGCTTCATAAAATTGAACCACATCTGAGAATAGTTATTAAAATAATGTAAAAGCAATACAAATTAATAAAATGCTTGGGAATTGATACAATTGTGAATTAATTAATGCTGCACAGTGATTTAGAGACATTTTATGTTTGAAATAATTCTATATCTCGGGAGCTATTCCAGATATTGTAAGCAAATTTGATATGGTTAGAGTTGGTGGTATTTTCGAGTTGATTTGCAGTTTCTTTGCATCGTAGACGAAAGGGGGGTCAGTGGGTGGCATCTTAAAGTTCGTCACCAGTTTATGATGCCGATAAACTGAAATTTAATATTTAGAGTTCTTAAGAAGATCTACAAAAAAATACGCTTACATGTAACTTACACATCTGTTTTAGTTCAAGAGATATATACATAGGTTTATATTAATTTTTTTTTTGAGTTTTTTAGATATGGTAAAAAAAATTTAAAAAAACATAACTATATTTGCGATAAAATTCTACATAGATAAAATTAAAAAACTTCCTACCAGTTATCTCTGCCCTATAAAAATTTATACGTATCCAAAGTCGGAACTTGCAAAAAGGTCCATACTTTTTACGGTTTTTCCCTAAAAAGTCCCTATATTTTTTCTTTTATAGGAAAAAATTTCTTTCGAGACTATATATAATTGTGATATGATCCAGAAAGAGAACTTTTTTTTTAACCCTTTCAGATCTGACGCAAAACTACCAGGATTTTTTTTTTATAATTTTTGAAATATTTGATCTCTTTAGCATATGAAACTATAATCAATGATAAGGTTTCATCATTTTTATATCTTTCAAGGATTTTCAGGACACGCACAATTGATGGATCTCATTCGATTTTCATTTCAAAGTTTTTACCTAAAACACATTTTTATTGCATGAAACGATTTCAATTAGTTTTAAATATTAAAATTTATTATTTTTTAGTTAATATATATTACTTGTAAACGATTAATACTTTTGTAATTAAAGACACTTACTTACGTCCACGGCTCATTCTGCTAAAACTGAAATGTGAAACCCACCCACACAATCAATGCATCTCGGGATGAAAGGGTTAAGCGGATATAAATTGGCCAATTTTGAAAAAAAAAACAATTAAGAGTAAAGTAAAAAATTCTAAAGACGCATAGTACTGATCCTCTAAAAAATTCCACATTTGTATAGCCCTATATGTTACTTACAATCACTCAGTAAATAAAGTAGTAGTGGGCACTTTTATAAAAAAAAATAATTTTTTTTAACACATTTTTCCCGTTTTAGGAATTTTGGTATTTGAAAATAAGAAATCACAAAAATTATAATGCCATTGTTGTAGAGACATTTGGATCTATATTAGCTTAAAATTTTTTTTATGATGCCTTTAGCTGTTAAATTTTACATTAATTAAAATTTTATATTTCTCTTCAAAGAAAATCAGCATTTTTAATTTTTCAGGAAAATCACCTTCAAAAAATGTAAAAAATTAACTCAATTTATCAAATTATCAATCTTCAAGTCTTAAGCTTTTCACAAATGTTTATGTTGTTTTATATATTGCATGCAAAATGTAGTATGTACAGACAATTATTACTGAATTTATTATTACCGAATTATTTCAAAAATAAAACGTTTCTAAACCACTGTGTACTGCTGGAATTATATAAATTGTACAATTTGCAAAATAAATAAATACATCAAGTATTATCTGGCTGTAATTATAAACATATTTACAATTGTGTTTATTATAGGCAATTGCTAACTGATTGCTAATACTCGTAATTTAGACATCATGTGATGATAATATTTCAACTTAATGAAATAAAATAATTAAATATTCATAATATAGATTTTAAGAGGACATTAAAATTAAGCAATAAACATTAGACTAATATTAAAAGATTAATATGTTTTTAATGAACACCATCATACTCTCCAGATTTACTACATCTTAGCAGAGAACTGATGCCGTTTCATTTCTAAATTTCGCAAATTTGTTTTCATGTGAAAGAATATTTAACTTCGACAATATTATTGAACAAGAGGTAGCTGTAGAAAAAGAGAATTACATTCAAAAGCTTGAGAATATAGAAAATCAACAAGAATCAGGCTTTGGGTTTTTAAAAGGTTTTTTTCTGGGGAAATTTACACAATTTTATATTTTCACATCATATCACTCACAAATCATTATAATATTCTGAAAAAAAACATTACATTAAAAAGACACACACAAAATCAGATTTATACATATTTTTTTTTTTTTTTGGGTATTCACTCTTATTTATTTTAAGTGTCAATAAACTTTTATTGTACATATTATCTACACTTACATTTATATATTCATATGTAAGAAGATATTTAAAAAAAAAATCTTTTCACACTGAATTCCAAGAGTCAGCAAAAACTTCAAAAAGCATTAAAAAATGTAACAATGAAACCAGAGTACATGCAAATTGCAAATACAATACGAATTGTTTGCATACTTGACTGTTACAATTTGCAAATATTGTTTATAAATTCGTTTTAAAATATTTATTTTAAAAATATTAAAAAAAATTACACAACTGATTTTACTTAAATTCTTTAAATGTAATATTCTGAAATAATGAAATTTAGTAATTCAACATAATAAAGTTTTAAATTGATTTTCATATTCCGTTTGTGAAGCTATGTGTCCACGATCGTCAGATATTACAACGTTGTCATATCTAGCAATGTGCTAGCAATGTACTGACATTGAAAAATTTTTAGCAAAAGGTAAATTGTCAGTTTAGACGACTGTAAGAAAACTAACAATTTCATTTGCACACAATTGTCACACAATGAATTTATTTGTCAACCGAAATTGTCAGTTCACATGGTTGTCAGATTGTTGTGTGGCATTGTCAAATTCGTTTTGCAGCTCTGTGTGTGTGTTTAGAAATTTTAAATATTGTCATGGAACAGAAAGAGCAATTGGAACCATTTTATCTGCTTATGTCTTAATGCACACTTTAATTTAGTTCTTTGATTTTCTTCTACTTTTTTCAAAAATTTTATCAATGCTTGTTTGTTTATTTATGTATAACAGAGTTGCATTTAGAAATAATTTCTATGACAATGCTGCCATTGGCAGATGCATAAACTTTGCACATATGACAATGAAAAGTGTTTGACAATTGTCTTAAAACAATGACAATGACAAAATTGTGTATTTACACAATTGTTAGATATCTGACAATATTTTTGTCTTCCAATGTACTGAAAATGTTTTTTCTTACAACGTTTAATACATTGGTCTTAAGCCCCCCCAAGACTATATTTTATAAAATTCTAAGCTGATATGGTCCGCCCGTCTCTCTGTCTATTGAAGGCACGATAGAGCCTACAGCTTTCACTAAATATTCACAAGGGCGATGAAGCAGAAAAAAAAATTATATGTTGTATTAAAGGTATTTGTTTCTATTTGGATCGATTTTGACCGACTTACAGTGGGCAACACAATAGAGTACATGTTAGTACTTTGTGCACTTGTTGTTACATAAAACTAAAACTAATAGAGAAAATTAAACAACTTAGAGTTTATATTCAGCTGTGCCGAATCTTATATACCCTCCACCAAATACCTATGATCTATGAATAATTAAAACAAATTTTTTTTACATTTCGTATGGTTAACAATAATTATACGGCGGTTTATTTTATTTTGCGGATCATTTACATGGGTGATATCACCTATTATGGGGCGATTGTCATAAAATATTGTACCGTAATTTAAATATTTAAAGTTTACATTGATAAAATTTCATCTCAATAACAGTGTTAACAAGAATTTTATGCATATTCCAGTTATTCCACAAAGTTGACACGGATGTGTTACAACATTTTCAATAGTATAATTTTTTGATACTTATAATTGATATGTGTAATATTTCTGTACGATGTGGATGTTTATGTAGCTTATGTAGGGCTACGTTTAAATATGAACTGATTATCATGAAATTTGTTGTACATATATATCTATATGTATATAGATATATATTATTTGTGTTGATTTAAGTGATTTTAGGAAGTGGCCTTGGTATGAGGGCATGACAAAATATGGACCGATGCAAACAAAATATCGTTTTGAGATTTCTTATGAAACGAAACTTAATTGAAACTTATTTTCGCTGAATTTATTGTGGACAATGCTTTTTTATAGACATTTATGTATTATAAAACCAAATTCCGGAAGACATGAACCGATTCTTACCATTTTCATTATGACTTGTCCTTCTATAATAAAAATAAAGTTTGCAAATTTCATTAAATATTATCTGGATTATATTAGCAGAAAATTGCAAAAAATATCTAGATAGTCTGAAACTTTGATATATAATTCAGACCGATTTTGTCCATTTTCAATACCAAACATTTCAGTAGAACAAACAATATTTGGGGTAAATTTCATAGTTCTAGTTTTTTTTTCGAAGCACTATAGTGTCTTCAACAGACGGAAAGACATAACTAGATCGCCTTAGAATCTGATAAGAACCCAGAATATATACACGGGTGTCATAGAAACCAATATTGTCGGAATTGGTTTTAAAACCGACAAGAAAAAATGCTTTGGTGTCATAGGGCAGTACGTATAGCGGTACGTTCAATAAATATCGAGATATTTCTAGTTGGTTTCTATGACACCCCTGATAGACCTTTTGAACAATATTTATATGTGTTACAAACGGAATAACAAACTTAATATCTTCCCATTCCATCTTTTGTTGGTTGTTAAAAAATGGTTTTTGTCGTTTGTCCTTACAGTTTTATATTAATTAAAATTTTGTATTTTTTTCTTCAAGGATAATCATTACATTGTAATTTTTTTTAGTTTTTAAAGTAAATGACATCCTAAAAATTTATAAAATTAAGTAATTTACTAAATTATCAATCTTAAGGTCCTGGGGTTTTTACCAATATCAAATACTTCTACAAAGGGCTTCTTCATAAACTTTACAAAAAATTTAAATTGTTTTTCAATGGGGCAGAATCAAATTTTTTTTGGAAATAAATGTGGCATTTCTAAACCGCTGGTCCGATCGAGTTAAATTTTATATGAGTGTAGCAAAGGAGTATTTGTGTGTAAATTTTTATGTTTTATTTTTTTCATCCAATTCCTAAGGTTTTTATATTTTTTGAAAGTTCTTGACTAGATCTTGCGTCTGCTATCTTTTATAGTTTTGAAGTTAATAGCATTTTTGTCCAAACCAGGTCCGATTTTTTACCGACTTTCATTAAATTTACGAAGACATAATTCAGTGTTGCATTCTCAATTTTAGACATGAGTTGTAGTAAATCATATATGTACATAGTTTAAAGTCAAATCTTTTTATTTCAATTACACTTATAGAAATGATTTCTAAGTTACAAGCAATACTGCCAATTTAATGATAAATTTAACATGAATCCACTTTAAAATGCAGAGTATTCTATTCCCGTTACTTTGTCAAACACAGACACAGTTTCTCACTTTTTTCTGGCCCTTTTTTTTATCAAATTTAGGGAATATTAAAATGGAACATGACACCAAAAAAAACCAGTAAAATACTTTAAATAATATAAAAGACAACATATTGTATTGTATTATTTTTTGTGTGTTGAAAAACTCTTGTACATATGCACTTTTACGACTTGTCAACATTTTATATGGTAAATAAATGAAAAAAAAAAAATTTATACATAAAATGAAATAAATGCACATGAATTCAAAAGACAACTAAAAATTAAAAAAAAAACACCGAAAAATTATGAAATCGATAACGAAATGATAAAAAATAAATAAAGAACACAACAAGCAGCATGTATTTCAAATTGAATGACACAATTTTATATTTATTGATACTGCACTATGGTTGTTGGTGATAAATTTTAAGTAATTTCAACGGAATTTTTGTAAATAAATTGTAAATAATTGGAATAAATAGTGAATTCTGAACCTTTTTCACAGTATAACAATATTTTCCAATTAAATTTACAATTAGAGAATAAATATCAGTTTTTCTTTTTGTAAATTTTTTTAGTTAAATGTAATCATGTATAAATAAATAAATTGTCATTTTATTAAATGTTATATAAAACTCAATCAATTTAAATTGAGACAACACTAAGTATACAATTTATTTGTATATCTGATAGTAATAATTATAAATATTTAAATTTCCTACAAATCAATTACGTGCTATGCATATATTTTCTTGCCTCAAGACACTTTTTAATAAAACAATGTTCACAAAAAAAAACCGGCCACATAAAATAAGGTTTTTTGTAAAAGACTGTTAGCAACACTTTTGATTTTTAAACATAATTACATTTATTTTTGCAAAACATTTCAGTCGAATTATATTTGTATTATATTAAAATGGAAAGAAAATCGTACACAAATTCATTGGAAATGCGGCATTGTTATATTCAAAAGCTAAAGCTTCCAAAAAGCACAGTAAATGATGTTATAAAATGATACTAGCAAACCTTATCCCCGTCTTGGCAAGACATCAATTTGTTCACTAAGCGAACATTTTTTGTCCGCAACGTGCATTTGTCTCGTGTGGACAACTCTTGTCAATGTTTTGTTTTGTTCAATGTTGTTACAACGTTTGTCCTTACAATTATGTTTGCCATAAAATGTACTTTTTACACAAAATATACCTCCATTTTAAACAATGCCAAGAAAACTATGCACTTAAACAATGACACGTTTTCCCCACATAAAAAAACATGAACTGATCGTAAACATGCAGAAAGCATAAATATTTTTAAAAGAAACCAGGACCTTGCACAGAAAATACTTTGTTTAATAAAGCAAAATATGGATTTCTCTGACAATTACTGCGCAAAAACTACAACACCAGTGCAAAGGTACGGTCACACTTGTCAAATATTTGACGAAAAAGACGTAACCACTACATAATATGTATTTAAACTCGATTATTTATTAAAAAAAACTTTGTTTATTTACGACAGGACACATCAAATATTTAGTTTTAGTTTATTTGATTCTGTTTGATTTTGCAAAACTCTTGTAAGAGTAAACAACGTCAAACAAATTTGTGCTAAAACAAGTGGTTACGCTTTTTTTTAGTAAATATTTGCCTTAAGTAGCACAAAAAGAACACACGTTTTGTCATCTCTTCAACTATAACTTCCGATATTTTGCTGTCTCTTATTACACGTCCTTACTATTCAGTAAAGTTTTGATTCGATTTAGCACTTTGTGTTTATTCAACATCTGCAATGGATTAATATCGACATAAGACATAAGCCCTAAATTACCTAATTGCCCCGAGCATCGTGCAATTGAATAATATTGTTCTATTGTCAAAGGAAAGTTTTTTCACTTCATCAACTATCACATCGGATATTATATGCAATAATGCTAGCAGGAACGTCTGCTATATCTTATTAGATGTTACCAGCCTTAAATAAATTTTGGTCTAATTTATGTCCCTTTCTTTATTCAAAAGCTGCAATGGATTGTTTTTGAAGAATGAATATCGATGTAATAGCCGCATAATATGAACGCTCTTAATTGTCCACTGCTTATTAATTTGTAGCTCAAAAGTATGCAAAATCATTTTTGTTACATATATTTTAAAACATTTCGGCGACCGAATTTTGTAAGAACAATGCAACATTTTTTGTTTTCCGATTTCTTCTGTAGTTTTCTGCAATATTTTAAACAAGAATATTTTATTTGTTTGTTTGTTGTGGAAAATATCAAATATTTATCAAAGATGATGCCAAACATAAACATTATTAATAAAATTTCTGTTTTACAAGTACGAAAGTGGAAAAAATACAATATCCGGCGATGTAACTCTTTATATAGTTTAAGCGTCCATAAGAGCAATGTGCTGCCTTAGGGTGAAATAGTTTAAAAATAAAAACGAAATCATTTGTTTAACTCTTTGTGGAATGAAATTAACTTGCTGTATAAACTTTGGAATTACACTGTAAAGTTTATTTTTAAACAAGTCAAGAGTTTGGCAAAACAACAAGACAGGAAATATGAAAAATTAAAAGTAAAACTATCCTAAATCACACCTTAATTACTTTGATTAGTGACTAATAACATTAGCTACTCTGGTATATCTTTGAGTAGAAATTTTTGTTTTCTTTTTCTGTTTTCCAATATTTTTTTTGGGAAAGTTTTTAAGTTAACGAAATTATAATTTATATTTAAATATGGGCACTGTCGAAGACCTAAATAAAAAACACGACCGAATTGCTAAGATTCAATTTTGCAAGTCTAATCAGTATTTAATAAATAATTGTCCTTCCTTTACTGCTGAACCTGTACTTTAAAGATTTTATCAAATCTCTGCCGGCATGTATAAACTGTCTGAAAAAAGGACATACAGACCTGCATCAAAGTGTAGAATTGCAATAGTTCTCATAACTTACTACTACACAGATACAGTACGAATTTAGGTTAAAATAATAACATGATAAATAACTACTCCGAACAGCCTTCAATGCTTCCGCCAAAATGTTATTCCAATCTCTTTTGGAATTATTTTTAAATTGATTAATTTATAATTTAAATTTAAATATGGACACTTGGTGAAACTGTTTGAAATAAAAACACGACCGAATTTTACAAGTGTTTATTTATTTTATATATAATATCTTCCTACATATTATTAAACGTCATCATTATTAAATAAATTTTTTGCCCGATTTAGCTTCCTGTCATTATTCAATGGATTGATATTGAAGAAATCTGATCGAAAAATGTAAGCTTGCTGCAACTTGCACACGTTTTAATTGCGCAAGTAACTTGTGGAAATTTTGTTGAATTTATAAATAATAAAATACATAAAAGCTTTCTCAGTTTTGTTAGTTAAAAAAAAGTGAAACATTATATCCCACATGTATGTGAAACGAACGAAAAGACAAATATTAGACCCAATTTACACGAAGCAATTCTTTAAGCTTAGCTGATTACCTTTTAGACATCGGGGTGAGGAGAAGATAAGACAAGTACACACTTTATTGTTCTAGCAATTCGTTTTACTCTCTTATTTGTATTACATATATATGTGTATACAAATGTGTGTATACTCTCAAACAAAAGTATGAGCGATTTAAGCTATAAGAATTGTGCTGTGTGAACACCGAAGAGGTTTCAAGGAAAAAATTGCATCAATCTTTTCAATAAAAATTGCTTCGTGTAAATTGGGACTTTGCTTTTCTCATTTTCAATTTGCTTTTTTGAATTTCAGTCTGGTTTTTCTCAATATCAATACACGCAGGGATTTTCCTTTTCTATGTAAAACTATAATGAAACATCAATTGATACTCGGCAATGTCAATTGATGTTTGTCTTTCCATTGTAAATTTCTCACTACTTAACGCTGTAACTTAATCTCTTTTAATGATAAATTATGAAACTTGGAAATTTTTTAAACCGGTGGCAAGAAAATTTAAAACAAAAAAATTACAAGAATTGCCACTAATTTTGAAATAACATGGGTTTTTTGCATAAGGTTGATGTCACTGTTTACTTTATTTTGACCTGGCCAATTTTAACAATAAATAAATTAAAGTTGTAAAAGCTTTTGTGTTTGATTATTATTTTGTAAGTTCAATTTTACTTAAATAACTATATAAAAGTGCAATATAATTTTTAATATAACATTATTTATATTAAGATAATTCAGCTTTACTTTTAATAATATTATGTGTTGACTTTATTTTGACGCTCAGAGTATGTTTAAATGGTTTTGAAGTTTCTTTTACCGTAATCAAATCTTGCAGTTTTTTGGCGGAGCAATAGCCTTGGCATAGACAACAGTTTTTGTCTAGTAATTGTCTGGGATTCTACTTATGGTTGAGTTGGACAACTTTATCTCACATACGTTAATAAGCTGACCAAGACTTTTCATAGTCCCTTTCAGAAAGCTTGTTTTTCGAGTCGCCACTTTTATTTTCACCCTAATAATAACTATGTATATGCAAAATTTGTTACTACAACATGTGACTGTTATATTTTTTTTTGGCAATTGCTCGAAAACTGAAGCCACTTTAATTATAAAATGAAAATTGATATTTTTAAAAATCACTAAGCTACGAATCAGCAAATTGTTGGAAAATGCATAATACTTTTGTTTTTCTAATATTCTTCTTTGTTTATAATGAAATGTAATTATAGTTATGAAACACTAACAAAATATTAATGCACAATTTCTCTCTTAAATTAATGACGTGGTCTCCCAAAAATTTGTTTAAAAGGAAATCATTAACCATAAAAACTGTTTGTAACTTTTCAACAAATACCAAACATCCAGTGTAATTATAGTAATGCAACACAGTTTATTATTTATAGTTAAATAGCTAAATTAAGAATAGGAAATTTGATTTCAATGCTCTGAAAAATCTGTTAAAAAAAAACACACACCAAGTAGGTCTGTTACTTGACTGCTGTCGTCATCGTATGGTTAATCCTCGAATACTTAACGTGCATTCAATGGGTTAATAAAACAAAAAACGGACGTCATCTTCTTGAAAACAAACGCTCTAATATATTTAGTACGTGAATACATCGTCGTCAAAATTTAGTGTTTACATTGCAAAATAGATGGGGGTAAAAATTGATGGTAAATATCCGTTAAATAAATTGTTTGATTTCATATAAATATTATGTATGATAAATTTACATATATTCCAAATAATAATATTTTCTATGAGTATGTGTTACGTATTAATTTATTTATTTACTGGTACGAGTACATTTAATAAATAAATTTGTTTCGAGGGAAATCAACCATCACACATCCTGCAATTAAGGTTTAGAAAATGAAAATAATTTTAAGGAATTTGAAAGATTTTTTCCCTAAATATAAATAGATAAACTGCAATCAATATAAACAAAATCAATCGATCAGTTTATAATATAAATATGGCTATTTTTCTTACAATTAAATAAAATATTTAGATACTTTGTATTTATAATTAAAATGTATGTATGTATGTAATAGAGATTTTTTAAGTGGTTTCGGATTTAATTAAAAGAAAACACATACAACACACGTTTAAAGAAATGTATGAATTCTTTATTTGAGTCAATAGAACGACCAATATAATTCAATGTTCATAGACGATTTCATATAAATGTTGACCGCGTCTATGCCTCAAATAGTTTATACGCTGGTTCCAATTTTGACATACACTCTTTAACATATCGGCCGGTATCTCACTAATAAATTCTTCAATATACTTCAATAATCTGCAAGCGTTCGATTCATGGTTAAATTATAGACCAAACTCAACATGTTTAACAGTAAGATGTTACACGAATAAAGCTGAGCTGCTAAAAACAGTATTGCCAAAAAGAAAGTTGCATAAAAATTATCCTTTATGCATTATATCATTAATGTATTGTATCATTTATAATTCAGCTGATTTTTCTGATTTTTTATGGTGTCAGAAGCATGTCCTATGTAAAGCATTGTTCACAACTACCTGAATTCTTCTTTAGTAATCCATTTTATCTTTTGAATAATGACAGGGAGCTAGTTCAGGCCAAAACATTACTGCAGAGTTGTGACATCTAATAAGAGCAGCAGGCATTAGTTTACTGTGAGCATCAATATAAAGTATACACCCAATATTGTTTAGAACATGTTTTATTCTGTATACTACAAGTACAAATTTCAAACCAAATATATTGAATAATTCATAACTAACTTAAGCAGATTATAACACATTAAAAAAAGTACAAAAATAAGGAACATAAAAAAATAATTAAATTTTAAAGGAAAATTATCAGTACGCTTCTAAATAAAGTTGACAGGTGCTGTAGCTAGTTTAAATTTCTATATACTAGAGGCTGCATTCTTTTTAAATATGTCGAGATAATCTTCCTTTTTTATTGTTGATTGTATAAATGTAAGAAGACCAGGGGTCGGATACCGCCATACAACCTAAGACCATTACTGAGCCACCTTCCTGTTTTACAGTCTTGGTAACGTGTTTATTACTAAAGGCTTCGTGCTTGTTTCATCATGTTTTTAGGGAGGTTTTGACTCCGAATATCTTAAACTAAATTTCATCGGTAAAAAAATATTATTCCAAAAAATTTTAGGCTCTTTGTATATATTTTTGTAAAATTCAAACGTTTGATTTGGTTGTTCTTTGACAAAAAGGGCTTCTTACGTGGCACTCTGCCATGTAGGCCTTTTTGCTAAAAAGATCTTGTAATCGTACTCGCGCTTGCAGGTTTTCCAGAAATGTTCGTAACAGTTTCTGCTATTTTTAAACATTGGATTTGCTCATACTACTCTTACTATTGCTTTTATTTGAGTTTTTGTAAGGCGCTTTGGCTGTTTTGCACGAGGCAGAAACAAAAAACTTGTCTATAATTTTTTTCTTCGTACAGTGATGCCTTTCAAAGATTTTACCTATTTCATGCAGGAATTTACGCTTTCTATGTAAGTTCCAATTTACACGAATCAATTTTTATTGAAAAGATTGATACAATTATTTCCTTGAAATTTCTTCGATGTTCACACAGCACAATTCTTACTGCTTAAATCGCTTGTATTTTTTGTATACACATATATATGTCATACAAATTAGAGATAAACACGAATTGCAAGTACAATCAAGTGTGTACTCGTCTATCTTCTCCTCACCACAATGTCTAAAAGATAGTCAGCTAGGCTTAAAGAAATGCTTCGTGTAAATTGGGACTAAGTCTATTATGATTTGCGGAGTCTCAATTGAAAATTGTCTTCCCATTGTAAATTTTTCACTATATAGCGCCACATCTTAATCGCTTTTAATAAGAAAATTATAAAACTTGAAATTATGTTAAACGCCACTTTAGCGTTATACTTTCAACCAAAGATTAAATGAATTGCCTTTACTTTTAGAATGACTTTTGGAATTTTGTTTGCATAAGTGGATGATGTCACTGTTTACTTTATTTTGACGAGTAAGAATTTCTATAATAATCAATTAAATTTGTTGTTGTTTCTTTTTTTTTTTTGGGAATCCAATTCTATTTAAATATGCAATATAATTTTCTAATTTTAATATAATTAAGCTTTTCTAGTATATTGTGTAGACTTTATTTTGACGCATTCAGTATGTTACTTCAATTTAAAATACTTTTTTGATTTATTATTTGTCTTAAAAAAAAACAACAAAAACAGATTTAAATTTGAAACTAAATTGCACACGAATAAATATGATTTATTTTTTAGAGCCAACCAGACAATTTGATATTAAATAACTTTCAAATACATGCATGTACACATCATATTATATATTATAAATGTCCATAAATATTATTGTATTTTATGATTGAATATTATGTTAAAATGATGCAGAGCACACAGTGGGACTGAATTCAGATATATTTTAAAAGTAACTCTTCAATTTTTAACTGATTGCTCCGATTGACTTGAAATTTCACACACATATAGCAAAGGAATATTTGAGTTTGAATTTTAACAACCGAATTATTGGCACTCTCAGGAGGGCAACTCAGACATACAAGTCATTAAGCGCATATTAATTCGTTCATTTTCATACCCTTCACCTTCATGAGAAGGGTATATATAAGTTTGTCATTCCTTTGGATCCTTATAGATAGCGGAGTCTATTAAGCCATGTCCGTCTGTCTGTCTGACTGTTGAAATCAATTTTCTGAAGTCCTCAGATATCTTCGGGATCCAAGTCTTCAATAATTCTGTTAGACATGCTTTCGAGAAGTTTGCTATTTAAAATCAGCAAAATCCGTCCATAAATAACGGAGATATGAACAAAAATCCGAGACAACCTCTGAAAATTTTAGAGTTTTTTGGTTTTGCCAAATATTCTCAAAAATGGATCTTATATCAGAGCTACGGAGAATTATGGACTGACCTTCAGAAAATCTAATAGTAAAATTGTTACTTTCCTAAAACTAATCTGTGTAAAATTTCAGTTCGATAACGATATTTATAAGATCTTTACGTATGTTAATAGGTTTTTTTTTTCGAAGTGGTACCTACATGGAAACTGTGACCAATTACGGACTGGTTACCATAAATTTCGTTACAATGATTTATATACGAGTATTTAGGTGGATTAACTTCAGAATGATATTTATAAGAGATTTGGGTGATTTTTGGAAGTGGAATTTATATGGGGCTATGGTCAATTATGGACTGATGTAAACAAGTTATCGTTTTAGTTATGAAACTTATTTTTCCTGAATTTTATTTGAATACCGGTTTTCTATGGGTATTTATGTACCATAGAGCCATATTCCGGGAAAATATTTGTATGGGGGCTATGAGAAATCGTAGACCGATGCTTGCCATTTTCAACAGGACTTGTCCTGCTATAATAAAAAATAAAACGTGCAACATTTCACGTTATTATCTTTATTATACTTGAAGAAAATACAAAGAAATATTAAGGTTATCTAAAACTTTGGTCCATAATACGGATGCTTGCCCATTTCCAATTTCGGTGAAACAATGAATGTTTGGGAATGTTTTCATTGCTCTAAGTCTTTTTTCGAAGCTCTATCGTGCCTTCAACAGACAGACAAACGGGCCGATATGGCTACATCGTCGTCGTACATAATATGTATTAATTTTTTCTACGACCAATATTTCGATGTGTTACAAACAGAAATTTTGACAAAGTTCATATACATACACCCCATATTTTTGGTAATGGATATAAAAACACAAGAATTTTTAATTGATTGTAATTTTTTTTGGGGGTTTTCTGCTCTATTACTAGCTATTGGTTTTGCTGTTTTAAATATAATAAAAAAAAAACATTACACATATTACAATTGTCCATCAATTTCTAACAATTGTTCAGAAAAACTAAAACCATTAAATCATCATTCATTCACTCATCCTTGTAAAATGTTCTTGCCTAAGGGTAATTTTTTATAGGACATATGCTTTTTCCCATCAAATTTAAATGTTATGTTATGTTATTGTCAAAACTATATAGCCGACAATTACTTATAGCAAAAATGTTGATGTCGTATCTCTCAAGAGCTAATGCAACAGCGCTATGATTAAATTTAAATATTTAGTTCGTTTAAATCATATACACCTAATTCTGTTTTTACACGGTTTTGATTTGACACGGTTTGAAAATAAACAAATTCTACATTTTTTTTACACGATTTCATTCCATTCGATTCAAAAACTTTTGGGCTTACATTTTTTTTAGTTAAATTTAACTTTTGCGAAATATGTTCATATCACAAATTTAGGGGAATTCCCTTTTTGTGGATACAAGCAAATTTACTAGTCAGAGCATACAATCAAATGAACTTGTTTTATTTGACATTACTGTTAAGCATAGCTTTCTTTTCTTTAATAACAATGCTTGTGTAAAAATCATTGTATATATATGTGATTTAATTTTATAAACCCCAATAGTTGTTCTTAAATAATCCTCGTTTTTCACTAATTTCAATACGTTTTAGAGATAAGGAACCAAGCAGCTATTTTGCATACGATCAATATCTTTTTTTACACGGTTTTTTCTTACACGGTTTTTTCTTACACGGTTTTTTCTTACACGAAGTTTCCCGGATTACCGTGTAAAAACAGAATTAGGTGTATTGTTCGTTATGAATTTGGCCTCTGGCATTTTCTTATGTACATACATATATGTAAACATTTTGAAAATTTTGTTTAAGCTCTCTTTAGACGGTATGTATTTTTTAGTGTCGTGTAAAAGCAAAACAAAAATGCTTCTGCAAATGTCAGCCTGCATTTACAAAGTACCTGCAATCAGTTGTTTTGCAAGTCAATTGTTTATGGCGCCTAGAACATAGTGTTTGTGTTTTAGCAAATTTATATTTAAAAAAAAATTGTATTAAACAAAACAATAAATTTATATTAAAATATGTATTTACAAAACGTATTTAAACATATTAATTTTTATTTAACGTAACATTTTCTCTTTAATTCTTGCTTAATTTTTTTTATTTTATAGAAGTTATTATTGCAATAATGCTGCAAGTTAAAATTATTTCATTTCTTAATACATTTTTTCAAACTATATTTGCAAGTACACAAAACTCCCGCGAAAATAATCATAACAAAGACAGCTGTTGTGTTCTATAATAGATTATTTACGTCAGATGAAACTGAAAACCGACGTGTGAAAGCAAAAATTATAAACTGCCTCTAAATTGCCAATTTTGACAGACATGCACAATTACATATGTATGTATCGTACAACTGACAAGTACTTTGCAAAATACATGCCGTCTAAAACCAGCATTAGTATTTTATCGTGTGCTATATTTTGATGGTATTTTTTTTTAAATGTTTTAGTATTTTTGAACTAATTGTAATTCAATCATCCATAATGGTACTTAGATTGTGTTTTCAAAAAAAAAAAAAAAAAATACCGAAAAAAATAACAATAAAAACAATTTGGATATTTTCAACAATACATGTGTAGACAATTATAAATATCGTAAGGAGAAACAGAGTGGAATACATTTAAATTGTTACCTGATGAATGTTTCTATTATTGTTTGGTGTGTTTTTTTTTTTTGGAGAAAACATACAAAAAAACAAGTTAGAGTGCAATATTCGGCTGTTCCGAATCATAAATACCCTCCACCTAAAGGACTAGAATATCCTTATTTTGTGTTTTTAATGTTTTTAATGTGATGGAAATCGAAAACGAAAACGAATGAATTTTAGAAGTCAATTTTTTCGTAATATTTCTGTATTGAAAAACTTTTATCGCATAAAATATAAAGATATTGGGCTACTACAGAGAATCTTAAAACAAAAAAATGTATTTCCAAAAGTGATTCGTTTTCGATTTCCATCACATGCCTGATTGTTTAAAAGACAATTTTACGAACAACATAATTAAAAAAAAAATGCAAATGTTTAGACGTTTTATCTAATTTTGATCATTTAAACTTGATGTGATTACCAATTCTCACCATAATTTACAATTTATAAAATTAAAAAAACATTTTTCTATATTCACCACAAGTTGAGAAACAGGGTATAAAAAAGGGTAAGATTATAAGTATCTCTTCTTTTAGTTGAATTTGATCTCAATAATTTTATTTTCAAGAGATATGTGGAGGGCATAGTAGCAACGGACCAATTATTGACTTAAAGCTTCTAACTCCTCATCTCAATAATGTTCTTTACAAGAGTTGTATTGTTGGTTGTTTTGGATCGGTATCGTCATTTACAAGAGATTTTGGAGTGATTTTCAAAATCACTTTAACACTCCAAAATCTTTACAAGAGATTTTGAAAATCACTCCAAAATCTCTTGTAAATGACGATACCGATCCAAAACAACCAACAATACAACTCTTGTATAGAACATTAGTGAGATAAGGAGTTAGAAGGTGAATATGGTCAAATATGGACCGAAATTCACAAATTTCTGTGGTATGTTTTTCTTTTGTATAATTAAATGATCTGTGTAAAGTTTTGATTTGATACCGATATTTATAAGATATATATAAAGCTTAATGGCTTAATGACTTTTTCGGATGTGGTCCTTATATGGGAGCTATGACCAATTATGGACCGACCATCATAAAATTTAGTACAACAATTTTTTTATCTATAAGAACTATTTGTGTCGAATTTTAACCTGCTTACTATATTTGTACCAGATATATACACATATATATTTTATTTTAGATATGGACTATATATGGGGTCTCTGGACAAACATGAACTGAACTAAAAAAAATAGTTTTGCGATTTCTGTTTGCATGAAAATTATTTTTGCTGAATTTTGTATCAATATTACAATTTTACAGGCATTTATTTATCATTAAGCCATATTTCGGGAAGATTTTTGTATGGGGGCCATGAGAAATCATGGACCGATTCATACTACTTTCCTAACACTTTCTTCTTTTATCATAAAAAAAACGTATACAAAATTTCATAGCATTATCTGTAATATATTTAAAAATTTTGCAAAAAAATCAATAAAAATATCAAATTTTTATGGAGGTTGTCTGACATTTTGGTCCATAATTCCGGTAACATTACTTAACCGATTTTGCTGATTTTCAATACCAAACTGGATATTCTGTGAAGTTAAGTTGTGTATTTTGGACGTGAGAGTGTTTTACACGGACAGACAGACGGACATAGCTCAGTCGACTTAGAATTTTATAAGGATGAAGAATATATATACTTTGTTGGATCTCAGATGAATATTAACAAAGTTTCACATGGAATGACAAACGTAATATACCCACATTCACCACTTATGGTGGTGGAGGGTATAAAAAACAAATAAAGGTTTTTTGCCTTAGTCAATAGTTTTACGATCTACTGGAGTGGAATGCTTTGCCAGCGTAAGTAAAAGTAATAAGTTTTTGGTAAAGACCATGTAAATACTTTTTAATAGTAAGACTACACCATTTCAACTTGAAATTGAGAAAATAATAAACAAACAAATTAAAGTTAAGAAATACAAATTAATTTTGAGAAAATTAAAACTGGAATTCAGAATAGCTAATCAATAATGAGAAAATACAAATTAAGAATTCCAATTTAATATTGGGAAAACCCTAAATTTAATTCAAAATTGAAAGATATTTTCTTTAAATTTTTTTCCAATCATACAAAAGAAGACAAACGTGTTCATAGAGATTTTTTGAATTTTTTGGGCGAAAAGATGCCTTAGTTCTTTTTTGTTTATAAACAAAAAACTTTCTTTAAGAACATTCCCAGATAATACATTCATGTTGAGTGTATAACTTAAAAATGAGGGATTCATAACATCTTTTAAACGTGGTTTTTGTCTTTTTAAAGGTCACTTAACTGTCATTTATTCTCATTTAGTTATTGAACATTATGGCGTAAACAACAAATTTTTTTTTCCAATAACGCGTCATTTGCGGGAAGTTTTACTTTACTTTTTTAATTTCGAAAAAATGTGACGCAGAAGCACATATAAATGAAAAAATTAATATATTCTATCGATCGTAACGTGTGAGTGATGATTTGTGAGGTTCAGAAGTGGTGATTTTGACACGGAAGTTAAAGATCAGCCAGGCCAGTCAAAAAATTTGATATATCAAGAATTGTAGAATTGCATTTTTTCATTAAGGTTTTTGTCAGACTAAAATCATTAGCAGCTACTCAAGCAGCAATTTTAAACCACTTGCGAGCAACAGGATTCATCCAAAAACAGGGTAATTAGCTACCATATGAATTGAAGCCAAAAGAACTTGAAAAACGATTTTGCATTTCCAAAACACTTTAGACACTACGCAGTGGGGAAATTTGGAAAAAGGGAAACAAATCACTGATTTCTAAACGGTTTGGATTGTTGTCGAGTTTAGGATTCGTTGTCATGAGTTGTTAATTATTACCTAATTAATTAGACACGCGGAAAATACAAGGAAAACAAACACTGGACAAGAAATTGTGTTTTTTTTTAAATATATAGCAACTTTGAAAATAAGAAACTCATGGAAGACTTTTTTGGAAAACAAGGCAAACATTTTTTATTTTGTTTTTTTTTGCGAAAACAAAAAATGTTTAAACTTAAATAAAAATTTTATTTATTAATATTTTATAATAAAATTTTGCAGTTGTATAGAACTTTTTGTGCAAAATACTAAAATGAAAACAAAATTTAAAATTGAATTTTTTAGATTTTTGGCCAGGGTCGGGATTATGAAACCCTTTGCAGAATAATTAAGAACATAGTGGGCCATGTAAAATCGGTTATTATTGGATATCAACTGTCTGATTTGAGAATATTTACCCTAAATTTTAATTTTACATAAAAAAAATTGAATTTTACATAAAAATCGAATTTCCTTAAAAATTATCTTTCTGAAATAGTATAAAAAGAATAGAAGTACCTTTTTATGCCAAATTTAATGGTCAAAAATCAAATTTTTAAATTTTTTTTAAATGCATTTTTGACTCTGTGATGTTTTGCAAACAATTTTTTTTACTAGGTTGATAAACGTTTTAGTAATCCACAAACAAGTTTGGAAACAAGTAAGAAAGAATAGTCGGTCAAGTCCGACCATATAATAACCAGTTTATGTGTAAAACAGTTTTTCAGAAATGAGCGCTATATGACCCATTATGGACCGAACATGCAAAAATTTTATCTAAAATATATATTAACACTTTCAAAAGATTTATACATATTAATGATTTTAAAAAGTGGCTTCTATATGGAAGATTTAACTAATTATGGACTGATCAACATAAAATTGTAATTAGGAAGTGATGCCGAGTCGATCGGTATACTTTAAGGTGGTAAAATAATATTTATGGCTACAAAAGTAAAAAATTTAATTTTTATATGTAAACTTTAAAGATTTAATGGTTAGAAACGATAAAGTTTTTTTTAGTACTCGACTAGTAGATTTCATTTATTTATTTTTTTATTAAGTCAATGAATGAAATCCTTACAGACTATTAAAAAACAAGTATATTGAAAATTACAATTAATTTACAAAATATTAATTATTAATTAAACTAATTATTTTATGCTTAATTACATTTGTTGAAAAAGAAAAATCAATTATTTCATATAGATTGTTAAATTCACAAAATAATCTTCTTAATGAGTCAGCTTGAGCATAATTAGTTTGACATACAGCGGCTTAAAATGGCGTGAAAATCGTTTAAGAACATTAAAAGTAACATTATTTACAAGGAACTCGAAGCAGACTTCACTATTAATTATATCGATCATAAATGTTACATTAAGCATAGTCCTTCTACTGGATAGAGTTGGTAATTTAATCAATTTAAGTATATCGCTGTATGTTGAAAGGCTAATATCAGGATTCCAAGGTAACCCACATAGACAAAATAGTAAAAATTGTTTCTGTTCAGGCTCTATACGCTGAATACAGGTCTTAGTAAGGAAATGTAGAGTTGTTTTGTGACATAGGGATCATCAAATTCCTTAGCCCATCGCTTTATAAATGCAAATACACCTCTAGCTTTATTTATCATCATGGTAATGTGCGAAATCAAGCTTAATTTGTTGTCTAGTAAAATTCCTAGATCAAAAAAATTTTCAACAATTTAAGCCGGTAATCACCCAAAGAATAATTAGCAGGAATAGAATTACTTCTTGAAAACGCATAAGCTTACATTTTTTTAAATTTAATTCCATTAAGTTGAGACTGCACCACAAAAAGAAATTGTTGAAATCGGATTGGAGATATATATGATCGAAAAATTTAGGGAAACTCAAAAATATTTTAACATCGTCAGTATACATTAGAATGTTACAAAAATTTAAAACATTTGACCTTCATTGATAAACAAGCAGAAAATAATTGGACCAAGGTGGCTGCCTTGAGAAACAATAAAAGTAACCAGAGTATTTATTATTAAATTTTACGCATTGAGTTCTATCCAAAAGATAAGATTTTAACCAGTTTAGATTGCGAGATGTAAAACCAAGAAGATCCAGTTTAATAAGATAAGGTCTGTGATTTACTGTATCAAAAGTTTTACTAAAGTCAGTATATACGGCATCAGTTTGTTTTCCTTGTACAAAGCCTTGGTTAACGTGGGTAGTAAGTTGAAGGCCATTTGATATGATAGAGCAACCTTTCCGAAATCCATGTTGAGAAAATGACAGACATTGTATAATCTTTGAAAAAAGCTCACAAATGAAGAATTAGAATCTGTTATGTTTCTCACATACCCGAGGTGCTCCACTTTGAGGAGCTGTGGCACCATCGCTGGTGGATATGTATATAAGATCCAAATTTAAAACTTAAACTCGAGAATACTTCCTCTAGGGATGTACAATTTTATTGCAATGGGACTTACCGTTTAAAAATTACCGATTTGTATCCCTTTTTTTCCAAATTTTCCCACTGTGCGCTGTAAAATGAAATTATATTGCACCAAATCGACATTTGCGATAAAAAATCGATCTATTACGATAATCTGAAGCGTAAGAGATCGCATGTGAAGCCTGACCAACTTTTTTTTTGAAGCGTGCATTGTAAAAAAGGGTGGCAAAGGTGGGCAATTCTTTTGGCGCGGAATCCATATAAGAGTATGTTGCCCGAAAGATGGGTAAATATCATAGTTAATAGTTAATGAATAAATTCCTATTGTACAAATGCTTCAAAATAAAAGATTTTATGTTATACATCCAATATTTTTCTAAAAGACATCTTATCAAAGATCATATTAGTTTGCTCATAAGCCCCCCATTTCTATCCGGGCTATTAAAATACTTTGACAATTTGAAACATATTTATAAAATTTATTATTTGAAATGTATTTGCCATGTTTTTTATATTATCTTAAAGTAAATTATGTCTGTAAAGATACCTTTCAGAAAAATATAAATTTTGTTACATATTCTTAAGGAAAGATAGTTTTTAATAAAAAAATTTCCAAAAATCTTTTAATTTTTAAACTTTCAAATTAAAAATCGGTTATTTTTGGATTTAGAAAAGATATTGCTTTAAAATATAAACAATTTTATTGTATAACTTCGAGGAAAATCGGTTGGAAATACCGCCTAACTCGAAAGATTTTTTAAAGATCTATGAAATCGATTAAGAAACCAACGCCCTTTTGTACAAATAAGATATCAATGGTGTCTTCTTTAAAGTGCCCCACAGATCCGTCCCTGCAGTGTTTGTAGGGTTCATCTTCACACTCGAACATACTTAAACACGAATACTTACATATTTCTTAATAGTTACGTGGATGTAAAATTTGTTCTTGATTGAACCATCCATTTAAAAGTCTCAGTGTCGGCCAAGTCAACAATATTGGGCTGTTGTCCAACAAAAGTTAAGGTGTGCAGCATACGTGTATTGATTGTGAAACTGTCACTGCGAACCATCAAAGCAAACATTTTCAATTTAGTAATTCAGTTTGTGAGATAACAAGCTCCTACACCACTCATGTTATTATAAGAGTGGATAGAAGACTCTATTAAGGACATTGTCATTTATATTTTCATTTAAAATATTAATAAAAGAAAACATTCATTCTATAGGTACACTGTTCACATTGAACCATAGTCCAATCAAAACGTCCGCAGAATTAAAAAAAAAAATTGTTCATGTTCTCAATATGGGGAAAACGTGCTAAATTTTGTGTGAAATTTTCATTTGGGGGCAGTCATAGATGTTTTGACAAAGTTGTATGAACAAAAATATACCATCGCCAAGAGTTATCCACAGGAGAGAAATTCATGTGCGGACAAGAAGTTGTTCGCAGAGTCAAGACAGAGACTTAAAGATTTGTTTTAGATTTCCTTTAAAATCACCAAGATTGAAATTCAAAATGTGTTATACTCGTATAAATCGCCGATGGATATTATTTCATATACAATGTGCAAAACACAAGTCTTCTACAATTTTTGTTACTTTAAAAAAAAAATGCAAAAAACCTTTTACTTTAAAAAAGTTTAAAATTTAACATACACACATACTTACATACATACATGCTTACAAATGTATTGTATTTAGCAGTACAACGATTTTTACAAAGTTTTTAAATAACGATACAAACAATCCCAATAGGCTGCCTTTAGCTAACAAGCAATACAAAAACAACACTTTCCATTTCCTGTCAAACGTCAAATCGAAACTCAGACGAGCCAAAATACATGCATGTGTTTTGGTTTTGGGCAAAGAGAAAAACGTTTATTTCTTTATAACTTAGTTTATTGAACTTTCTTTCAAAGTATGTGACCCGGAATGAAAATTCGTTTGCAACAGATACGACTGCCAATAAAAATATACCCATACTAACTCAATAACAAATGTACTCGTATACACAACTATATACACACATGCATATCTACATTTTGTTTTGTTTTCTTCTGGTAAGAAACTCATTTTATTTTCAAATTTTAAAACCTACAGAAATTTAAAATTTAATGCAGCACAGAAAAAATTCAAGGTTTTATTTTTCAGTTTATAGCTAAAGTTGTATACATACATTCAACTTAGTGGTTGCAAAAGCAAAAGTTAAGTTAAAAATAAAATCTGTTCGAAATTCAAATTTAAACAATATCAAACGCCGGCAAAAAGAATCACAAAATACCAGAAACAGTAGAGATAAAAAAGCCACAAAGAATTAAAGGTATTTTTACACTTGAAAAACATGAAATCGTGACAGTGAATTCGTTTGTATGAGAATTTTAATTTCATTTTCAAGTTTTGTTAATTTTAAATTTTCTTCCTATAAAAAGAAATAAATAGTATGTCTATATTTAAGAAACACTTTTGTCTTGTTTAACGCTTTTTCATATGAAAACAATTTTTTAACTCAACATTTTCAATTTAGACGTAAATGTTAAAATATTTATGTAACCAAA
Organism: Bellardia bayeri; assembly: GCA_950370525.1. Classification (NCBI taxonomy): domain Eukaryota; kingdom Metazoa; phylum Arthropoda; class Insecta; order Diptera; family Calliphoridae; genus Bellardia; species Bellardia bayeri. The sequence continues at coordinate 72,831,621 of OX493267.1, read as the reverse complement.
ATTTAATATTTAAGGAAAGCTAAAATAAGACACTGAAATACATTTATTCTTATAAAAATCAGTGGTTTTGTTTTGATTGTGATAATTAATTGTTGTAAAACAGTTCGATATATATTTATTACCACATCGCTTTAAATTACCTTTGACAATAGCTGGTTGAATTGGCCGAAGATGGACACAATTAGGGATTTTCATATATTTTTCTATTACGTCGACCTGATTTCTTGTAGCTTTTGAATAATGGCAGGGTGCCAAATTTAACCCAAACTTTGCTAAAGAATAGTAAGGTCGTATACCAGGCAGCTAACATTTCTTCAGGCGTTATTTTTATATAAATACCAAAAATCATGGTTAAAGAGGTAACAAAATTGGTGCTCCACAGACCACAACTTCAAATTGTTTTCAACACCATTGGTTTTTAACACATTCATCCATTGGTTGAAATATTAATACTCGAGTTCTTTTCGCTGCAACATATTGGGTGTATAACTTAAAATTGCGGGAGTTTTCAAAATTTTCAGCTTTTATTGATTTGTTTAGAAATTTCTAAATCGGGCTTATTAAGGTCATGTATTCTATGCAAATAAAAGATTATTTCATAATTTATTTTTCCGACATCATCAGGGATATTTTATTAGATATATAATCTTTCGTCAATAGTTTTGCATTTAGAATATTTTATATATATTTTGTTTTACATAAACACAACATAAAACATAAATTTAATTAAACAAAACAAATGCAAAAATATAAATAAAATAATATCACAGTATAATTAAATTGTATTAAACTAAGTATCACAGCAGTAAAATCAAACTCAGCTTTTATTTTGAAACATTTGTACAATATAAATTTATTAAAATGTTGGCCATTGTTAGTTATAAGATTTTCCCATCTTTTTGGCAACACATGAATTCCGCGTCAAAAGATTTTGAGTTAAAGAACTAATCAAGACAATTTAGGATACTCTGAAGTGAAGCGTATCGCAGAGAGAGCGTTCTGGATCGATCAAAACAAATAGTAGTTGGAAGGAGAAAAGTTGGGGTCTAATCGCCGGATACGACATCGAGCAAAATGTATATAAATTGTTAATGTTGGCATTATGATATGCGATATCGAATAAAAAGTATCGTAATTTGAGATGATGATATTCGATGTCTAATAATCAACTGAGTTACATCACTCGGGATGTCATTCGATACATCAACGGCTATCGTATGCACAATAATTTAGTTTTTCTACCGCCAAAACACACAAGTTTTACTTTGTAATGTTTCTCCATTTTATTTTTATTTGTTTGTCCATAGGCACACTTTAATGTGACCCTCAGCAGAGGGTTACTAGGATTTCTGTATTTTACAAATTGTTCTGATCGTAAAGCTCTTCTAGCAACCTTTTGTCCGCGGAATGCCTCCATTTGCATGGAGTCATGAACTGATCCACAATATTTCAAAATAATGCTAAAAATTGATATTATTGATCATATAGATGAGGATAAACACAACAGCAATGATATTTAATACACTTCGTTTTTTTTTATTTAAAACTTCAATAATCAATAATTTGTTGACATGAAGAAAACATATGTTTATAAATCTATTACAATTTCTTAAAAATTACGATTCGATACATATCGGATGCAGTAATGAACTGATACGACTCGTATCGTAATATTATTCGATGCAATAGTTTCTACGCTATCGAATGCCTGGATTATAAGACGGGTGAGTCAAAACTTTCCAACTACTTCTTTCTAAATAAATTTTAACAGGTATTGCGACCGATCGTTGTCATGATACAATATTATGCTTTCACATCTGGCCGCATATTCTGGGTATTTTTCGGTCAAGGCACGATTCAAACGAATCAGTTGCTTTTAGTACAGGTTGCCTGTTCTGGACAGATTTCAGTAGCCTTTTGCATCTAACAAATATAGAGCAATACCTTAGCGCCATGATTGTTTGGCTTTGGTGCCGACTCTCCTACGCTTTGGATTATCGTAATGAATCAAATTTTCATTGCAAGTAATGATTCGGTGCAAAAATAATTCCCTTTAATGCAAAATCGTCTTTCAAGATATCTTGCCATTAATTGGCATGGTACACCATTTTCTCTGTTTTTGGATGTAACATGCAGCTTACAAATATTTTGATATTACTGCTTAAGTAGCTCCCAATGATTTTGCAAGCTCTTGTTGAGTTTGACAACAATTTTCATAGATTAAACTTTTTTGGCTGGTTTGGGCTGGCCATCTCTCGCACATTGCAAGCAATGGAACACATTCCTCATATGCTTCGGTGAGCAATAGGTGTTCTTCAACTGGATTGTAATTAGCTGAGCGCATTCTGATTTTTACTGATTTCTAATTCGATTTCTAAAACCTAACGATCAATATATTACTTTAGTCATTACCTGGAACTAGTTTAAGTTATATAATCAGCAGCTGTGTAAGCAATTGCCTTAATGATCAATGATATTATATACAGCCCAATCATGAATAAAAATTCCGTGGGAGTTTTTTTCCCTTTTCCCATTTTTCCTATTCAAATTCAATGTTAAAAAAATAAAAAGGGAAAAAACTCCCGCGGATTTTTTATGCATAATTGGGCTGATATGCTATTATATAAGTAGTAAATAACAAGACAGAATTTAATATTTAAACACATTATTTGGTAATGAAAGTTATTGCTAAGTCAAGGGTGATTTTTTAGCAACTTTATTTTTGGCAAGACTGTTTTTGGTAGCTCAGTTGTTTTCGTGTAACATGTTACTGTTAACCATGTTTAGTTTGATCTATAATTTATCACTGCATCGTATTGCAAACGAACAACGCTTGCAGATTATTGAATTTTATTATCAAAATTCATGATCTGTTAAGAAAGTGCATCGTGTGCATCTATGCCAAAATTGGACCCAGCGTATGAACCATTTGAGGCGTAGCCGCGGTCAACATTTACATGAAATCATCTTTAAACATTGAATTCAAATAAAGATTTCATACATTTCTCTAAATCGTATGTGATTTTATTTTAAAAAATCCCTCTCTATATAAGCGATATATTTATCAAAATATTTTCATGTACCAAACTTCTGTCGTATTTCGAGTGATTGGTGTTGAATGAAAATTAATAATACGCGCCTAAAGCACGTTCATACGCTGCTGTGCTTTTCTTTGTAATCTTCTACTTTTTGTACTCATACGAGTAATACGTACATATGTCGTTGTATTATTATGTATCATTTAGCAGCAACAAGACAGATTTTTAACGATTATTTTTCTTCTTGTTTTAAGCTATAAAACCATTTTGCAGATGGCAAAATGAAACTAGTTGAAATTTAAGACTAAGCGCAGTAAAAAAATAAAAAACAAAAAACACGTTCGTATACATGAATAAGAAAAACACGCAAAAAGTCATTAAAGCACAAGTGACCAATAGACCACGTTGTGCATGAGAGTAAATGCACTTCAGCCGCATATATTGGTTTCAAAACAACAATTAACAACGTGCAGTTTTCACTTTCCACGCTAAAATAAGTTTTTTTTTCACTTCCTTGTGCATACATATTGTATTGTTCTTCGCTAGGGAATTGTTGGCCGCCAGTAAGCAGCATTGACACATCAGCAAGATGTGGCAATGGCAAGTGTCAAATACACCAAAAGGTTTGTTGAAAATTGCCATAACGGTAATTTGTTTTACTTGTTTGCCCAGATGTCAGGCTCAAGGTACTAAATATGGTTTACTGATACCGGATAAATCTTGCCCGGATGGTGGTGGCGTGGTACAATGGACCGGTGGTCAATTTGAATTTCCCTGCGCCTCCACAAAGTCATTATTTAAGAGCTCAGGCAAATTTATGCCGAAAAACGTTATTGCTACTAGAGCTCAGATTATAAGAGATACTATATTTCTGGCCTTGCCACGCTATAGAAAAGGTGTGCCCGCTACTTTGGTGAAAACGACCATACTGCCTGGTACCTGCGCCACCACTTTTACTCCCTATCCCTGTTGGGACATGCAGGAGGAGGGCAATTGTAAGGCTTTGCAATCCGTTGTCGATTTGGTGGTTGATCAAAATGAGGTCATCTGGGTTTTGGATACTGGCGTTGTCAACACTCTGGAAACGCCCATACGCAAATGTTCGCCCAAAGTTGTTGCCATTTCGGCCAAAACTGGCAAACTCTTAAAGACCATTGATCTGGATGGCTTAACGTCTACCAATTCCCGTCTACAGTATTTGGCTGTTGATTATGCTCCCGATGGAGGTTGTTTTGTCTATGTCAGTGATGCTGCCAATCGTGCCATAATTGTGTTTAATATTCAAGCAGATCGTGGTTTTCGTATAGTTTTACCCAAAGCTGTCACCACTGGCTCTCGCTTGCGTGATGTTCTGTATATTGCTCTGATACGTCAAGATTGTGGTACAACTGAGTTGTATTTTACGTATTTAAGTTCGAGTAAATTGTTTTCACTGAAATCGGAATACTTGAGAAGCGGTGTGGCGGATGGTAAAATAATGGGTGAGTGAGAAATTATATTGTTTGAGTTGGGGATATAGTTTTTAAATTTGGACATGTGTACAAGCTTTTTTACTATCTTCATAATAAACTGTTTTAAAAAGTTTTTTTTTTCAAAGAAGCTTAATTTTGTAAAATTATTTTTAAAGACTTTTTTCAAACATTTTAAAGCCATCATAACAAGCTTTCATTACAAAAAATTTGTTCTCAACAAAAAAATCGAGCTTTGTTATAAAATCATAGTTTCACAAAAAGCTTTTTGAGAATTTTAATTAAAAAGCTGTTTCAGAGTACTTTATTACGAAAATATATTTTTATAAAGACTTTTTAAAATAAACAAGTAAAATAGTAGAGTGGGGCTTTCTCGACCTAAAGTAAATGTCTATACAGAAATGGTTTCAAATAATTCATTATATATATGTATATTACATTATATTCATTATTCATATTAGAAGCTTTTCATAAGAAATTTCTTTACAGATTATATTTCTTTAAATTAATTAAAAAACTACGCTTTTCTAAAATAAAAACAAAACTCTAAAATTTATTCTATAAAATATTTTGATTTTCTATTAAAAATTTATTTTCAGAAAAAGCTCTTTTTTACAAAAAAATTTCACTGAAAAATTTGATTTCAAATTTTATAAAAAGGAGAAATTTTGCTAGTTCTACAACTACAGTGGGCAGCAAATACGAGTACATATTTGTACTTGTGCACTTGTTATTGCGTAAAAATTAAAATAATAAATGTTTTTTTAATTTAATTCTTAATTTTTAATATTTTTAAAACTAAAAGTAACAAGTTCTATGAAAAAACAAACAAATCTAAAACAACTCGTACTCAATTTTCCATCATAAAAAAGCTTTAAAAATTACATTTTTTTAAATACTTAGACGTTATTTCGTTAAACTCTTTACATGTTTTGGCAGACTATTCATAAATTTTTCAATTAACTCATTTGGATTACTGTCGCATTCGCTCTGAACCCGCTGCCAAAGCTCGTCCAAATGGATTTGAGTTAATCGGTATTGTTGCAATTGTATCTTTTAGATTGACCAGAAATTCTAAATCGGATTGAGATCTGGACTTATTGCTGGGCACTGTACCAAAAAAGAAATTCTGTTCATTAAACCATTTCTTCACGATTCTGGAAGTGTGCTTTGAGTCACCATCCAGCTGAAATGTAACTTCATTCACATGATAGACGCTCTTATTTATATAGAAATTTATAGAAATATGAGTTCGTAAAGCACGCACATAATCTTCTGTCCTCATTTTTTCTTGGATTCTTTGCAGTGGTCTGTGGTGGGGTAAAGCAACCCCACAACATGACGTGTCTTTGAATTCTCTGGGCGCCAGCAATATTCTTTACCGTCGAATTGAAAATGATTTAATTTGGATTCGTCTGAGCAGCTTACACGTTTCCAGTAACCTACTGTCAAATTTCTGTGCTCTCTGTTAAGCCTTAAACGTGCCTTAATATGTTTTACCGACAATGCAGGTTTTAATTTTTATTTTATTGCTGAGATGTAGCCAATATTTTGAAGAACTAGCTATAGAAACTGTTTTTAGTGTCGCATACTAGTCTTCTTTCGTTTGTGTTGTCATGAGACGTGCTTTCGCATTCGTTATTAGCTTTTTGCGAACTCTGATTTTTGTTTTGGGAACAATAGAACGCCTTTGTTTTGCACTTTATTGAAACTTGATTTACTTATTTTGTTCATCTAATGTCAAACTAATGCTTGGTTTTAAGTTATAAACAAAGCCAACACATATAAATCTAAATTTGAGTTTTTTGTGCAAAATTGAGTACAAGCTAGGTTTTTTTTTGTACTAATTATTTATTTTCCGAAAATTATTATTTTATTAAGATAAATGGTTCATATGCTGGGTCCCATTCTTCTTAAATCCTTCAGCATTAGTGCGTCAGCCGTTGCGGGCTTGTCCCTATAGATATGAACCATTAACATAGCCCTACAAAAAATAGTCTAATAGCGTTAAATCGGTCAATTACACGCCTAGGTAATTGACCGGCCCCTAGCGTAAAATCAACTGTTCTCAATTGGGCCAGTGTTTCGCCTGTTGTGTGGCATGTGGCACCGTCTTGTTGAAACCACATATCAGCCATTTCCGGCTATTCTAATTTGGGCAAAAAAAGTTTGTAACCATCGCACAGTAGTGCTCGTTCCTGCCTTCATCGTTTCTTAATCATTTTTACTACCACGTCAAATTCTAGTCATGAGTTTTAAAAACTCGGTTCGTATCCACAAAAATGCTAAATATTTTTGTACGAATTTTTGAAAGTAATGGCTACAATTTGATGTGGTAGTAAAAAATGATTAAGGACAGAAATGTAGCTCTTACAGAGCCATGAACACTATCTGCCGTATTTATAAAAAATTAAAGTAGACTTCAAGCCTACTTTATTTTTTATAAATATAGCAGTATGACTTTAATAACTCAACATAAACATTATCAGTTTATTATCCTATTTTGTATTTATTTTTTATTATTTTTTTGTTTTTTTTTTATAAATTTGTTTAAATATAGACCTTGGGAAAAAACCATCACGTATGGTTATTATTGGTACGGATAATGGTTCAGCCATTTTTTTCCGCAATGAGGGAGACGCTGAAGTATTCCGCTGGGATACCAATACACCATTTGCTGAGGCTAACTTTAAGCCTGTTTATCGTTCGCCCACCTGTCAGTTGGCCACACATGCCGTGCCCGATTACAAGCGCAACACAATGCGTGTATTACAAAGTAATTTTCCTGATTTTATGCAAAATCGTGTTGGCTGCGGTGCCATACAACAGTTGACACTGATGCAGGGCTGTTGGTAATAAAAATTCGTAACAAATAAAGGAAGATTACGAAGGGGGAAATGTTTGAAGCCTTTTGAGTTTTGAATATTTCTTTTATGCTTTTGTGCTGTCCTGTGAGGTAATTCCACTGGGTGATTATGTAAAATAAGTTAGGTTTGTTGCAAATATGTATATCTAAGTATGTATATGTATGTTTGCAGGTATAATAATGACCTACACTCAATTTTAGTTTTTCTATTTTTCTATTTAACATGAGCAATTTAAATTTTTAAACTCCAATTTAGTTTTTAAATTGCTACTGGCATTTACAAGTAACTACTAAACATGGCAGTAGTTTTCTTTGCCATTTATTTAACAAACCATGTATCTATTTAAATTTATTACTTTTCTTTTATTTAAATTGTGCGGAAAAGAGTAGAACTTTTCATAAATGGCCAAATGGCATCGTCAGTACAGTAGCATATAAATGAAAAAGTTTTAGTACAAAATGAGAAAATTTACTATATGTATAAATATTAGTTTTAATGATCGTTAAATGGTGTTTTAGTTTAAAATTCTTTTGATATTTAATAATTTCTTACAGGTTAAAGGTTTAGTGCAGGTGTTCTTTTATATAAATAATTGTTATTTTGGTGTGGGATTTCTTTATATAAGAGTATTTATTTATTATAAGTAATTTTAGTTTTAGTTTAATAAAAAATAGTTTTTCTTAGGTATAAATTATATTTAAATTTGTATAAAATTGAATTTTAAGCAATGGTGAATAAAACGTTTTTATAATTTTGTAAACTATTGTTTTAATTGATCAGTTAGACTGTGTAAAAGTTTAATATTTCATAATGGTTTGCATAGTGTAATAATCTTAGAGGCTGCAGTAACATTGTGTTGCATTACTATAATTACACTTGATGTTTGCTGTTTGTTGTAAAGTTATGGTTTTTAAAACGGTATAACATTTTTTGAGATTAAGGTTAATGATTTCCTTTTAAACAAAATTTGGACGACCACTTTAATAAATTAAGAGTGTTTCATAACTATAATTACATTTCATGACAAACAAAGCGGAATAATTGAAAAACAAAAGTATTCTTATTATGTAATTTTTAACAATTTGCTATAAAATGCCTCGTGGTTTGTAAATTTATGCCCTTATTCATAAAAAATTAAAGTAGACTTCAAATGTACTTTAAGAAAATTTTGTATGAAAATTTTGTCTAAAAGCACACTTCAAACCAACCTACTTTATTTTTTTTATGAATACGGCAGTTAGTGATTTTAAAAAAAGGAAAAATTCAGTTTATATAAAAACTAGCTTAAGTTTTTGAGTAATTGCCAAAAAAATAAATAAAACCCTTCACATGTTGAAGTAACAAATTTTGCAAATAATCCGGATTATTATGATTAAAATAAAAATGGCGGCTCGAAAATGAAAATGTTCTAAACAAAACAATCGCAGAATTATAAACAGTGCCAGTAACACAATGAAAAGCCTTGGTGAGATTATTAATGAAAGTGAGACCAATGTGTTCAAATCAACCACAAGTAGTCTGCTATAAAAATCCCTCGACAAAAGCTGTTGTCTGTGTCAAGGCTATTACTTCGCCACAAAACTGCTACACTTGAATTCGCTAAAAAAAACTTACAAACTAATTAAAACCAAATAAGCTGACTATCGTAGTCAATAGTTGCAATATTTATATTTAAGATGATTTTTTCCGATAAGAAAAAATTCAATCTTTATGGTCCAGATAGTTTCAACAGTAATTTTGGAGATATACAGAAGGAACAACGATATTTTTCAAATTTAAATTTTGGAGGAGGTCTTTAACATGCTTGATTTGGCGTTTCTAAAACCACATTACTAGATAAGAAATTAGTGCAATTTTTAGAAAATATTAATAAACAACAATTTGTTTTTCAATAAGCCCTGCAAAAAACGCGAGTAGTCCATATAAGCATATATGGACTACTCCACAATGGACCAGGAGTACACCAAACATAATCCATTTGTATGAAAAAAACTAGTCCATTTAACATTATGATGTCCCAGGACTGGACTGGACCCTTTGGACTAGTCCAAAAACTACTATTTGTAACTACTTACGGTCGTTAAAGCACTAATAATTGTCGTGTAATAAGAAGTTCTGCTTTGTAAATTAAATGGTCCATGAGTACATTACATACGACCATGATGTAGTCACTATATTTTAGCTACAATGGACCACGTACTCCACAGATTTTTGCAAGGATACAACGTATCTATACATGTTAGTCGCCAAACAAAAGGATGATTGTCTTCAAAAAATTTTAACGTACTTGAATGTTCTCCAGATCAGAAACCCTATTGAAAATATATAAGGAATTTTAAGCCGTCGAATTTATGCTGAAAACCGACAATAAAATTAGCTGTTATATATGCTTGGAGATTTATATTTGAAGATATAAGAATTAATCTGGTGAATCGTATGACTGATCGAATTTTTTGTGAATATTGGTGTTTTAAGTTATATTAATTTTAGTGTATTTAGTGAAACAACAGTTTTTTTTATACATTTTAAGAGGTAAAATACAGAATAATGTTTTTTTACAATAATATTTTTTTTGTTTTCGTGTTTATTTTTCTTTAACTTTCAAAATTGAGTAAAATTGTATGTATTTGTAGCTATTCAGATACACAAAATATTTTTCAAATAAATCACACTTCTAAACCACTGTGTTCTGCATTACTTGCTTAAGTAGCATTGCGTATGAGTGATTTAAAATGTCTAAAATAATATTAATAATCATACACACAGTGCACTGTGTTAAAGAATCGAAATTTGTTGGATATAAATCTGCCATTTATAAATGACTGGCCGTATCTGCACAACATTTTGCAAGAACGTAGACTAGGGGTATTCAAGTTCATGTGTTGAAAATGTACTCCACAAACTTACCTGGGGCGGACATGTAACATGGACATGTAAATTTTATTTAAACGTTTTTTTTTTGTTTTTAATACAAATGCAAAAATTTGTATATTTTCTGAAAGTCGCTATTTATCTCTTACAGTTGTCACAAGCACTATACATAGATATACAACGATTTTGACATTTTTTCGTTCAAAATTATACATTATAAACATTATAGAATATAATAAATTCATATTTTTCTGAAAGATATCTTTTTAAATATCATTTCAATATAAAATACAAGTATAGTCGGTCAAGTCCGATCATATAATACCCTACACCCAGTATACATATATGTAAAAACTGATTTTCAGAAAGAGGCTCTTTATAGGACCGATGATCCAAAAATGTAGTGGCATGACTTCTGTGCATATAAATATTCTTTGTGTTTAATTTTATCTCGATATAAACACTTATAAAAGATTTATAGATGTTAAAGTGATTTTCGAAGGGGATCTTATATGGGAGCTATGACTAATTATGGACCGACAGTTATAAAATTAGTTGTCATGATTGTTGTACATATTAAAATTTATTATAATTTTTAAGGAGATTCCTTCAGGCTAATTTGGTCAAATTTTTGTTTCAAAACGTAAATAAAAAACTTGTTCGATTTTTGTTTTATTTACCCAACGTTTCGTTAGTTTTATTCTAACTTCTTCTGGGGTCTCGTTCTAAATAATAGCTTTAATGTTTTTTATCATTGGTAATTAATTTTTATTATTAATTAGTTACTTAAATACTAAAATACGAGACATCACGAACACAATTTTGGTATAAATAATCAAATAATATACAATACACGACCATAAAACTTAAGTCAAGTTTAACATAAAGCTAATCACAGAACTGGTCACAAAAATGAAATAAATTTATTTGTAATTTTTGATATTTATTTTAGTTAGGCTCGAGTTCATTCAATTTAATTTTCATTAAATTATTTTTACTGAAGGTAGGAATTGTTTTACAACTTGAAAAATTTTTTTATTAAAATTTTTATTGATAATTTTTTTGGCTGGGATTCGAACCAACAACCCAGGTTTACATATGTTTCGAGAAACACCACTTTCTCTCATCAGAATTCTTTGCGTTCTATGGGAGCTATGGCGAATTATGGACCGATCATCAAATAAATTGTGCCAAATGATTTCTGTATACATGAAACAGGCTAATATTGAATACGATTTGGTATTTAAAGTGATTTTCGAAAGCGGTCCTTATATAGGAGTTATAGGCCGATAACTTGTTGATGAGATTAGGCTTCATTTATAATTTATTTTTGTAGAATTGGATAGGTTGGGATAGGTACATAAGTCGAACATTTATGATCGATAAACCCCGTGTTTCAAGAGGACCTTTATATGTGGGCTATGTGAAATAATGGACCGATTTCAATCAGTTTCAATCCCAAGTGTCCTTGAACCAAATAAATATCATGTATCAAATTTTATTCAAATATCTTTAAAATTGTGACCTGTACTCTGCGCACAAGGTTTACACGGACATCCAGACGGACGGAAGGAAACTCAGAAAATGATTCTGAGTCAACCGGTGGTTGGGCGTTACAAACATCAGCACAAATCCAATTTACCCTCCCCACTATGGTGGTGTAGGGTGTAACAATTTGCCAAATATGTTAAGTGTTTTAGGTGTTGTCTGATTTACTTTGTACTTTTGTTAAATATCACAGCTCGGTTTCGTTATCAAACCTTAATCCCTAATACTGCGCTGCTATGTCCATGCCAATCAAAACAGCCAGTTAGAAATTGACATATTTAATTCAAAAATAATTTGCTTCTGTTCACTGTGAACTGTAATGTTGTAATAGATAATATTAAAGGATATCCAAGTTTATGAATATTTTATCTTTCGAAATTTGATTTAAAACAAAGAAATCAACTTTTTTATTTTGTCTTGTGTCTGTTAGCTTAAATTATGTCAGACAATTGTAAGTAGGGGTAATTCATAAAAACAAAATCCTCTTACATGCGTTAAGATAATAAACAAAAGACTCTGAAACATTAGACTTGAACATATGTACATACATACATATGTATGTATATACAAACATACATGTGTGCTGGCCAAGTTAATTCCCTGTTAAGATGAACATAAAAATCTACTTTTTTTTTATTGCTATAAGCTATAAAAATAGCTTAGCACAAACGTTTTTGCAAAGTAGGTGGGTATGATATTTAAAGGGATTTATTAAGCATTTCATTGGACTGAGAGACAAGCAGCTGTTGTAAATCTAAGGTAATTAGTTTATGGCAGACACTTGTGCAAAGGTAAAAATATAATGGTAGTCATTTTTCGAGCAACAAAAAAGCGGACTTAAATGCATAAAAATTAGTAATATTTTACATATGTATATATTCTATAAAGACTTGAGGATTTTTTTCAATTTGCTTAGGTACGCTAAATTTTAATTTGTCAGCTAATTAAAATTTAGCGTACAACTATCAAATCATTTAATATTTGTAATTTCTTTTTGTATCTCTCTCAGCATGTAGTCTGACCAAAGCACATTTCCCCAATATTTCCGGTATATGTAGATATTGCTTGGCAAAACAAAATATATTTTTAACTTTAAGTTTGCCCAATAAAGGTACATTCTCAAGACTATGGGATTTTAAAATATACATATTGAGCTATCGGTTTCTTTAGCTTTTACGTATTCAACACTGCCTGACTGCTGTCTCTGATTTTATTATTCTGTGAAATGGTTGAAAAATAGTAGCGATGCCTTTAAATAATTCATATTATAAACAAAGTTTAGTGTTTTGCAAGATTCTTTTGCCAAATGTGCAAATCTGTCCGTAAATGGGTCTAATAACAATGATTACGAGGGCGGTTCGGAAACTTCTTAGCCTAGCACAGAAAGAGAATAGTTAGTTTTTCAAAAACCTTTTTATTTTTCAATATAATCTCCTGAAACTTCAAAACACTTAGTCCAACGTTTATCTAGTAATTCTATCCCTAGTTTTCCTCAAGGCCTTTAAAATAGTGGTTTACAACTATAATTGCTACTTCATTTAAGGTAAAACGCTTGCCAGCTAGGATTTATTTTAGATTTGGGAACAGGTAGAAGTTAATGTGATCTAAATTAGTAGAATAAGGTGGGTGGTCAAGCAACTCGTACTTTAATTCGTTGATTTTAGCCATTTTTAAAACACTCTTGTGCGCTGGTGCGTTGGCTTGATGAAAAATTATTTTTTTGTGTTGTAATCCAGGAATTGTTTTTTGCTTTCTTTAGGGCACTTCCTCCAGCTTCAGTCCATTGCTTGGATTGTTCTTTTGTGTCCGGAGTATAGTGGTGGATCCATGTCTCATCAACAGTCATGAAATGACGCTTAAAATCTATTTTATTTTTATTGAAACGATTCAAACAAGCTAAAGAAATGTTCATTCTTATGAGTTTTTGGTCGACTGTTAACAAATGCGGCACCCATCTTGCAGAAAGCTTTTTCATCTGTAGTTCTTCATGCAAAATTAAATGGATTCGATCATTTGAGATGTCCATTAGAGTGATTTGAAAAAAAGCTGTGTGGGGTGACTGACACATTAAGACACATTAAGATTAAGAATAATGTAAAAACAATTGAATAAATATTTTTATTTTTTTTTATTTTTTGCCACGCCTACAAATACCGCCCTTTTAGTACATTTTTAACTGTGTCGCTATTTTCAGTCCGATCATAACATTTTGTATACCGGTGTTCATAGCTCTGTAAGGGCTATATGTATGTCCTTAATAATTTTTTACTACCTCGTCAATTTTTAGTTATCATTTTTAAAAACTCGGTTCGTACCCACAATAATGCTAAATAGTTTTGTACGAATTTTTAAAAGTAATGACTAGAATTTGACGAGGTCCTAGAATCAAACGGAATAGATGTATACAATACAATTCAAAAACACATGAAAATACCAAAGCATTGCTTAAAATATTTGCTGAAGGAAAAGACCAAACGAAATCAAAAATGTTAACAAGTAGAGATAGAAAACCAAATGAACAAAATGAAAATATTTTCGATATTTGTTGTTACGAATTCGAAATGAATGTAATAAGAAGCAGTAATAAATTGTAAACAAGCAATTAGACAGACGGTTTATATTTCAATAAAATATTTTTTTAAGTTTGTGCAATGAAAAGTGTATTTAATAATTAAGTAATGGTATTAATATAAGGTGAAAATTTTCGGTCACTAAGCACAGAATACTTATTAAAATCAAACACAAGAATATTGTTGGCCGAAATTGTTTACACATAGGGGATCGGCTCTAAAATTTGAAACTTTAACAATCAAAATCCTAAATTATTGTTCATGATCTACTTGATAATTACAATATTGGATACAAGTTCTCTAACATAAATTAATATGAATAAAATATATGCCGTTTCTTGTGTTCAACAAGCATTTGACACTAATTCAAAAACTCTCTGAACATCATAGAGAATGTATAAATTGTTTTTGTCAATTGCAACGCAGTACTCATAGACAATGGGGCAACACCACCAATAGACATGCTTTCCGCTTGTTGGGACTCTCTCAACATGATTAAAATCATTTTTTGCTGCGACACGTTCAGATTATACCAGCAGGAGTCATAGATCATTATGGTGATATCATCATTCTGATAGAATAAAAAAGTCAGAAAATATGTTTTGTTAAACTGAGTTGTCCGTTTCTGTAAAATCTTACCGAAATCTCCACCAAATTTCCCAAAGCACAATGTAAATAAAATATAATGAATGAGTAAATTAAAAAGACGGGCGATGCTGGCCACATGCCCAAAAAGATACACACAATCGTACAGACAATACTCATGAATTCCATGGCGACTTGTACGAAAATAACCCAGAAAAACAATTCTTTAACCGTGTTGCAAAATCTATAACACGGTAAGAGTTTCATTACAATTATTTCATTACTCTATGGACACTGTACACAAGATATATATATATACTCACACTACATACTTTTGATGCCACTTGAAAATATCCATTAGCAAGTCCATAACTTTGTTGGCATCCTGAGCATCCTCTTCTAACATTGCATTTAACTCATTGAATTTAGCCTGCAGTATATTCTTTATTAGTGGTATTTGAGTAACGAATACAAAACACCACGAGTCACTAACAAAGTTACCAAAAGCACCAAAAAATACGCAAACTACGTGCACGGTAGAGGTAAAATAGTATCCAAAATCGGTTTCGTAATCAATGTAGGGAAAAAAGAAAGGCATTATAAAGATACGCTCATTGAAAAAGATGCTATAGAATATGGGTGTGCCAATGATGGCTATCGAAACCAGGACTACAACACACATTAAAATGGTAATTAGTTTAGTAACTAATGATATACTTTGCTGCAATAGTTTGTGATAATTCGTAGTTTCCAGCTCATACGTAGTATAGATTTCAAAAATTTCCTTAGTTATAGAACAGAATTTCTTCTTATTTTTAAGTCCATTAATGAGTTTTGCATAAGCCTTCAGAACGAGATAAGACATATTAAACATACTATACTAAAACATACATTTAATATAGTAATAGAACTAGTGTGGCTTACTTGTATGCCCGTACCAAACATGCAGAGATTTTTTAGGACTTCGGCCCAATCATTATTAACAGCAACACCCATATACATGGAGTATAACGTAAATACAACGGCACCATTTACCAAACCAATTAAACTCCATGTCACCCATGTCATTTGATAGTCATCGCTTATCACATTAGCACCACAAATTTCCGAGAAAAAGCGCGTTAAATTGAAAACTTTTTCAAACTTTTTTGAATATCTAGTGGTGATAATTGTTGAAGGATCCATTTGCTAGCAATATTCCAGAATGAATGATGGTTGCTTTTGCCAAGCAGAACATACATATGTTCAAAAGTTTTTGAAATCTTTTAGGAATTAAGTGTTTAAATGCAACGTTATCGAATTAAATATGATTTGAAAAGATAATTGAGTACAATTAAATCTATTTATTGTATTTATAAAAGATTCTCTTTGTACATAAGTTATGTTGCGGCTCAATTAAAGCAACAGTTACGTTAATATGTTTGGATGAGATACATATGTATATGATACTAAAGGTACGGTCACACTTGGCAAATAATTACTCCAAAAAGCGCAACAAATTATTTTAGTTTGACGTTGTTTACTCTTACAGGAGTTTTGCAAGATCAAACAGCATTAAATAAAATAAAACTAAATATTTGTTGTGTCCTGTCGTAAAAAAACGTTTTTTTTTAAATAAATAAACGAGTTCAAATATATTTCATTTAGTTGTTACATACTTTTCGTCAAATATTTGCCAAATGTGACCGTACATTAACTAGTCAACTAAGTAAAATACAAGTTCACTTGACTAAGACATGTTTACTTAAATAATTGTTCACCAAATAACTAACTTAGTCTTAGTCTTAGTCTTAGTCTTAGTCTTAGTCTTAGTCTTAGTCTTAGTCTTAGTCTTAGTCTTAGTCTTAGTCTTAGTCTTAGTCTTAGTCTTAGTCTTAGTCTTAGTCTTAGTCTTAGTCTTAGTCTTAGTCTTAGTCTTAGTCTTAGTCTTAGTCTTAGTCTTAGTCTTAGTCTTAGTCTTAGTCTTAGTCTTAGTCTTAGTCTTAGTCTTAGTCTTAGTCTTAGTCTTAGTCTTAGTCTTAGTCTTAGTCTTAGTCTTAGTCTTAGTCTTAGTCTTAGTCTTAGTCTTAGTCTTAGTCTTAGTCTTAGTCTTAGTCTTAGTCTTAGTCTTAGTCTTAGTCTTAGTCTTAGTCTTAGTCTTAGTCTTAGTCTTAGTCTTAGTCTTAGTCTTAGTCTTAGTCTTAGTCTTAGTCTTAGTCTTAGTCTTAGTCTTAGTCTTAGTCTTAGTCTTAGTCTTAGTCTTAGTCTTAGTCTTAGTCTTAGTCTTAGTCTTAGTCTTAGTCTTAGTCTTAGTCTTAGTCTTAGTCTTAGTCTTAGTCTTAGTCTTAGTCTTAGTCTTAGTCTTAGTCTTAGTCTTAGTCTTAGTCTTAGTCTTAGTCTTAGTCTTAGTCTTAGTCTTAGTCTTAGTCTTAGTCTTAGTCTTAGTCTTAGTCTTAGTCTTAGTCTTAGTCTTAGTCTTAGTGTTAGTATTAACATTAGTCATATTTAAGTTAAATTAATATGGTTGAGAATCAGATATCGTTACTTTTTTTGTGCGCTCTACTGTATGTTTTTCTCTATTTAGCGAGGGTCTCTGTTAATTGCATTGATAGAGTAAGTGGTTTGTCACGAACGTGTGAAAAGCCATAAATTACTAAATTAATCACATCTACTTACATACATACATGTAGTTTATGGCAAAATTAGGGTGATATTAAGAATTAGAACACGCAGGTTTATATTTAAGGTGATTTTAACAAATATATTTATTAGTGATACTGAATATTATAATACTGCAAGGAATTGCTCATTGATAATGGAACAACACCACCAATAGACATGCCGCCAGCTTGCTGAGATTCTCTCAACATGATTAAGAGAGTTTTCTGTTTTGGCAAGGACAAATTATACCAGCAGCAATCGTAGATCAGTAAAATAACAGCGTCGTTCTTTAAAAATATATTTAATAACTTAATAACGTCTGGCATATATTTAGTATTCAGGCAAATAACTTTCTGAAATTTCCACTAAATTAGCCAAATCACAGTGGAAATAAAATATAACAAATGAGTACACCAAGTACGCGCACAATCATACAGACAATACTTTCAAATTTGGTAGCCACTTGCACAAAAATAACCCAAAAAATAGTTCTTTTACTATTTTACAAAATCTGTAAGAATAATTACATTAAATGCTGCAATTAAGAGGTCTTACAGCGTTAAAATAATTCAATGTTAAACCTCGTCTTGACAAGCTATATTTTTATTTATCTAGTGTGGAAAACTCTTGTCGATTATGCTGTTGTTCGAACAACATTATCAGTACATTTGCTAATACAACTATGTCTGCTATCAAATGAAATTTTCATACAAAAAGTCCATAATTTTTAAAAATTACAAAAAAAAACTTTACATATAAACATCAATACGATGGTTCATCAAGATGTGGGGTAAAATGTTGTAAATTATCTAATTTTATTATTTTCTATTACCTATTTGCTTAGATTACTTACTCTTGATATTTCTGATAACATTTAAAAATCTCAAACCACTTGCTCCAAATCCTTTGACTCTTCTTTTTCTTGTAACAGTTCATCCAATTCTTTGAATTTAGCCTGAAGTATATTCTTCATTAGGGCTATATGAGCGGCGAAAACAAAACACCATGAATCACTCACAAAAATTCCAAAAATCACACAAACAATATGAAACAGTGAAGTCAGATAGTAACCGAAATCGGTATTGTAATCGAAATAGGGAAAAAATAATGGCATTATAAGATGTGATCTTATAGATGGCGGGAGTGCGAATTATAGCCATGCTCACAAATATCACCGCTGTTAATAAGATTATAATAAGTTTTCTTAACAACGAAATGCTCTTCTTCAATATATAACTTGTGGTAATTGGCAGCTTTTAGCTCATACAATGAATACATACCGCTAATTGTCCGAAAGATCCGGTCCATTTCCGGTCGCAGCAGACCATTAACAAGTTTTGCAAAGCCCTGAAAATATGCAATTAAAATTATGGTCTGTATTTTAATTGTTGAAGAACTTATCTGAACACCCGTTCCAAACATACACAGGCATTTCAAGAGTTCGGTTCAATCATGTTAGGCTGGTTATCTTGTAAATTTGTCTAATCAAATCAACTCCACACATTTTCGAATATTTGGTAATCATTATTGTAGTCAAATTGTTTTGTAATAATAAAAATTGTTTTGTAATAGTAAAATATTAAAATGTCACTGGATGAGTTGGTCGTTGTGTAAAACTATCGATTCAGATTCAATGAAGCTTTAAAACGAAATAGGCTCGCTAGTTGGCCAGAATGTGTTCGAAAATTTTGTGATCATGGCAGATCACTAACAAACAAACCTTCCAATACAAAAGAAATTTCAATGGTTTTCTTATTAATTCATTGTTTTTCATACACCATTTTATTTTCGATCACTTTTAGCTAAGACACAATACATATAAAATTAAGCAAAGACACAGAACAGTGTTCCATAGAAAAATAATGCATGTGCATTTATAAATGCGGCATTATCCATTTATTTTGATTGTAATTGTCAATGCTAATAAAGGGGTGATTCTTTAGCAACCTCATTTTTGGCAAGTCTGTTTTTGGCAGCTCAACTGTTTTGGTGGAACATGTCACTGTTAAATATGTTCAATTTGTGAAGTGAACAACGATTGCAGGTTATTGAATTTTATTATCAAAATTCATGCTCGGTTAAGAAAGTGCAACTTCTTCCATTTTAATGGTCAGCTTGTACGACTTTATGAGGCGGCTATTCGGAATCTTTTTGACTACTGAAAATAAAACCATCAAGCTATATCCGCCAGTGTTGTTGATGACCATGTTGTCGGTCCGCCGTCGTTCACAACAATTGGGTCTCTGTTACTCCACTACTTTTGGTGAATGGGCTCTAGCAAAGTTATATGAAGATCCACTTTTCTATCGGAAAATTGTGTTCAGCGACGAAGCTAATTTGTGATTGAATGGATATGTAAATAAGCAAAAGAAACATTGCAAGAACTGCCAATGCATTACGAAAAATCCAATGTTTGATGTAAATAATGGGCCGGTGGCATTATTGGACCGTACTGTTTTAAAGGAGACACAGTACGCGAAACCATGGCCCAATTGAGTGAACAGTTTATTTTAAGTTTGGAGCTGGTCAATTCCCAGCCTAGATATAACGACTTTAGAATATTTTGGGTGAAGCTATGTTATGACTAATTTCTCTAGGGAGTAGCCCGCAACAGTTAACGCACTGGAAGCTAATATTGAAGAATTTATACCGGCCGATATGTTGGAGAGAGTATACCAAAATTGGACCCAGCGTATGAACCTTTTGAGGCGTAACCGCTATGATTTCATTTACATGAATTGATATAGATCGTTCTGTCGTCTCAAAGAAAAAGAAATGTCCAAAACATTTCTCTAAATTTTATATGTTTATTTTTAAATCAAATTCGAAAGCTGTTAAAAAGCACTCCTAACTTTCATAAGCATTATAATTTTTACAGTGCACAAATCTCTTAATTATCCGCTTTTAGAAAGTCTTAACAAATTTACTTGTGTATTTCTAGTATGATATTTATTTTATTTAACTTTAATACTACGAAAGTGTTTAACTCCTTCAATTGTTTTGCAGCTCAATAAAGAAACGTCTCTAAACTTTTTATTGCAAAACCAATTCTTTGAAAATATATTTATTTAACAACTACATATATTATTCACACTTTGCTAGCACTTAAAGGGTGACAATGAATGTCATTATTTGTTGTATATTTAATTGAATTACATGTTGTATACGAGTATGTATATTGAATAGCACAGTGATAGCGATGGCGAAATAAATTGCGATAAACAACCAGCAGAAACGTTAGAAAGTAATAAGTTAAAATGATAATATGTATAAAACAGTTCATATAAAATCCGTTTCAATTAAGAAAAGCTAAAATAATATATTAACTCCGTTTTAACTATTCTTTGATAATAATTCAATATTGTACAATGGGCCGAAGGTGGTCGGGGTGCCCCGATAGATCAAATGATAGTGAGTCTGATGGTAAATGGTTGCCGGCTCGATTCTATTTTTTTTTTCTATAGACAAAACAAAAAGGTTTCGCAGTTTGTGTTTTTTCCGTATTTTCCCGAATAAATAAAAAGAAATTTTGACCTTAAACTTAAAGAGAATATAATTTTTAATATAGATAAAAAGGGCAAACAGTTAGTTAAATAATCTATTAAAGAACAGAATTAGGTTGGTAGTTTTTAGTACCATATTTTAGCTTTTCTTAACCCTTTCTTACGCGTTAATAAATGTATAACAAAAAAGAGTTACTTGAGATGGAGATTGACCAGCCACAGCGCAGCCAGCCATTAAATACAATAAGTACTCTAAGCTAAAAAGTCACTGTAAAAATTAAATTATTTTTATTTTAATTTAATCTATTATGCAGTGACCATTTGGGTGTGACAACAATTATTGGTATTTATTCAAATAAAATAAGAGAAAAAATATGATGGCAATAAATTTAATTGTTTACACCTGTCAAGATATTTTATGAGCGTCAAAATAAAGTCTATACGACATATTATTAAAAGAAAAGTTTAATTATATTAATATAAATAATATTAATTTAGAAAATTATATTGCATTTTTAAATAGTTTTTCAAGTAGAATTAAATTCACAAAAGAAATGAAAAAGCTATATTGTTAAAATAGAAACAAAATATACGCATTAAAATAAAGTAAACAGTGGCCTCATCACCGTGCAAAAAAGGTCCTATCATTTCAAAAGTAGTGGCAATTCTTTTAATTTAACGAATGAAGTGGCGTTCAAAATAATTGCAAGCTTCATAATTTATTATTGAAAGAGATCCCTGCATGAAACAGTTAAAATCGTTGGAAGACATACTGTACAATTATAAGATATTTGCATCAAAATGGCCTACAATACAAAGAGTGCCACGTGAAAAGCCCATTATATCAAATAACAACCAAAGCAAACGTTTAAATTTCGCAAAAAAAAAATATATATAATCAATTCTCAAATTTGTTGGAATTATATATTTTTTTCACCAATGAAAGTAAATTTGATATATTTGGAATCAAAATCCCCCTGAAAAATATGGCGGCGTCTAATGGTTTGTCGTTGTACAACGGATGGCCATCGGCTGTGCCGAATCTTAAATACCCTCCACCTTAACGTAATAAGAAATACAAAAACTACACTGGTTATAGGACTAGTATATCCTTACTCTGTGTTTCCTATTAAGTCTTATTGCAAATTTTATTACAATTTTACTACCAACATAATTTATGTTAAATGTTTCGAAATCTTATCTAATTTTGACCATTTATAATTGGTCTCAATAATATTATTTACAAAATAATTATGGGTGGCATAGTACAAATGGACCAATTATGGACTGATAGCTTCTAAATCCAGTATCCACTAATGTGATTTCTACGTATTTGAGGCTTATTTTAGTTGAATTTATTCTCAATGTTTAGTATGCACGGAAGTGGACTTAATTCGGGAGCTAATGCCAATTATTGAGTGACTGCTACAATCCAGTAGCTTAATTGCCGTATAACCGATCTACTATGATTTCTGGTTGGTTCTATATCGGTATTTATTTTGGTGTTTTGGGTGCCCCGATAGACTAGGCGGTAGTATGCCGGACTATCAGTCAAAGGGTTGCGGGTTCGATTCCCGCCAAAGACTCTGGGTGTTTTCTGCAGACAAGCCAAAAAGCTTCGCAGTTTGTGTTTGTTTAAAAAAAATATTAGACATTTTTGTAGGTTAAATTGTTTTTCGAAAATGGTTCTTATATGGCAGCTATTACAATTTATGGTCCGATCTTCTTAAATTTTGGAACCGTGATTTTTATGCATATGAGGATTGTTCACGTCGAATTTCAACATAATAACGTAATAATAACAACATAATAATATAACGTTTAACGATTAACGTGAATTTTGTAAGTGGACCTTATAAGGGGGATATAGTCAAATATGGACCGATATTCTCAAAATACAGCAGTTTGATTTTGGCATGTGTGTAAATGATCCGTGTAAAATTTTGCGACGGTACCGTTATTTATAAGAGATTTATGAGTATTAAAGTGATACGGTTAAAAATGGACCGACATTCACAACATTTTGTGGGGTGATTTTTGTATATATGTAAATGATCTGTGCAAAGTTTTGAGTCGGTACCGATATTTATAGAATATATATAGGGATAAATGTCTTTTTCAGATGTGGACCTTATATGGGAGCTATGACCAATTCTGGGCCGACCACCATTAAATTTAGTACAACAATTTATTTACCTATAAGGATTACTTGTGTCAAATTTTAACATTTTAACATTTTAACATTATTTAGACCAGTTTTATACGTATTTAAGTGAATTTTGGAAGTGGACTTTATATGGGGTTTATGGTCAAATATGGGCCGAAGTAAAACAACTTTCGTTTTACGATTTCTTTTTGCATGAAACTTATTCCTGCTAGATTTTGTATTGATATTCCCATTTTGTAGGCATTTATGTATAATTGAGCAATATTTTGGAAAGATTTTTGTATGGGGGCTGTGAGAAATCATGGACCGATTCTTACTACTTTCCTCGCACTATCTTCTTTTATCATAAAAACAACATATACAAAATTTCACAGGAATATCTGCAATATATTTAAAAAGATTGAAAAAGAAATATTTAAAAAATATAAATTTTTTATGGAGGTTGTCTCACATTTTGATACATAACTCTTGTTCTACTATAACGATTTTGCAAAGTTTCAGTACCAAACTGTTTAGGAGAACTATAAACGGATTTTTGTAAACTTTATTGATTTCGGTTGTGTCCTATAGAGAGTGTTTTACAGAGACAGACAGACGTATACGGCTCAATCGACTTAGAATTTCGTAAGGACCAAGAATATATGTATATACTTTGTTGGGTCACATATTAGTATTTCTCAGTGTTACACACGGAATGACAAACTTATATACTGAATGAGGGTATTCAACACTTATGGTGGTGGAGGGTATAAAAAGGAAGGTTATCTCGATTAACAATATCTAGGGGCTACATTGAAAGTCCCTAGATAAAAGAGAATCATACTTTCAAAATTGTGAAAGAGTGGTTTCTCAATTATTGTGCAAAAACATTAGATCTTCCGCAGTCTCAGGCAGACCTAAATTTCATTAGGTAGAAATATCTATAAAAAACAATTAGGCAAAGAAATATTTATTGCAATATTTTAGTGCCTAAAGGCAGTAATAAGAAATGAATGGAACAAAATTTCGCCTGGTAACTGGTATTTTCCGTTTAAAATAAATTATTTTTTATGTTCCTTATGTCACACATGGCAAATATTTACTTAAAGAAACTTGTTATAGCACAAATTTGTTTAATACCGTTTAATCTTACCAGAGTTTTGCAAGATCAAACATCATCAAATAAAATAAAATTAAATTAAATATTTATTTTGGGTGAGTTCAAATATATTTCACTTAGTGGTTACGTCATTTTTGCCAATTTTTTAACAAGTGTGGCCTTACTCTTATACATATATCCAGTTTTTGTTTATATAATAAAACAATAAAATAATAAAACATTTTAGGTGTTTGCTTTGTATTGACGCTCACAGTATGTAGTCGATTTTAAAAGTTTCGAAATGACAGAATTACAAGAAAAGGAAGTGAAATTTACTAATATCTGTGTTAGTCAAGTCTCTGTAAGCTCTTCATCCAGTTCCAATTCGCATAATTTTCTTTTTATTTATATTACTTATTTGTAATTTTAATAATATTTTTGCATTATAATTTTTGTATATTTTGAACTAATTTATGTTTTCGTTCATTTCAGATTTAAAAACTAATGCTGGTATGTCTCTATCATTTATTCTTAAAAATTGTTAAATTAAATATATTTATTTATTTATTTATTTTTATTTATTGAATTTTTTCATTTCCTGTACAACAAGACTAAGTCTTATATTTATAGTACAGGAACGCATTACGTTATAAACAATTTTATCATGAGCATGAACAAATTAGTTACAGAAAAACCTATATTGATAACATCTTACGTGTAAAAGTTATATAAAAAATTTCTGAAACTATTAGCATTACTATTTATTTGTTGATTTCGTGGAAGATTGTTCCAAAGACGAGCGGCATGTACATAAAACTGCCATTCAGACACTAGATATTGATGTCGAGGTATTATAATATTTCGATTTCGAGACGATTGGAAGAAACGTATTTTTTCAAATATATATTTGGGAGTTTGAGTATTTATTATTTTGTGCAAGAAGACAAGAATACGAATTTTTAATAGGCTATCAAGTGAAACTCCGTAAAGTTTATTGGAAACAGCAGAAACATGATCAAACCTTCTCAATCCATACACATATCTTATAATGTTGTTAAACAATATATTAAGCTTACTTTTACTACTTGAATCACAGCTTCCAAATAATTCGCACCCATAAATTAGAGAAGGAATCAGATACGTCTTGGCTAGTAAGGTTCGTATTCTTATTGGTGTAAAATATTGTGTAGACCAGAGAGCTCGTAACTTTATATAAGTTTGACCAACCAGTGAGTTTATATGATCAGTCCATGTCAGATTGCTATTGAAAATTACACCGAGATTTTTCGCTGAATTAGCAATTTTAATTTTTTCGCCATTTAAAACAATATCTTCTGGAATGTAACGATTTAAGCTCCTTTTACATATCACAATGCATTTAGATTTGTGTGGATTCAAACAGAGTCCATTTGCACAAGCCCAGAGGTAAATTTTGTTCAAATCCTCATTTAGAGATGATATTCCTGAAACTATATTTTGAACAGAGCTACTTAGAGTAAGTTGCACGTCATCTGCGTATAAATGGATGTTGCATTTAGAGAGTTGGTTTGGCAAATCGTTTATATATAAAGAAAATAAGAGTGGTCCTAAAATAGAACCTTGAGGTACTCCTCTATTAAGGGATACGCTATCTGACCATGTATTGTTCACAAACACCGATTGTGTGCGGTTCGTAAGATACGAAGATATAAGTTTAGTAGAAGTGTCGTTAAACTGAAAAAAGTGGTCCAGTTTTTTAATAAGTATATCATGGTCTACTGTATCGAACGCCTTAGAATGGTCTAGAAGTACTAAAAAATTCATACAACCTTCATCTAATCCTTGACGTATATTTTCGCTAACCTCCACAAGAGCCGTAACGCAGCTGTGATTCTGACGAAACCCCGATTGCGTGCTGGAAAGTAAACTATGAGTATCAATATATTCCATCATTTGTTTGTACAAGAGCTTCTCTAAAACCTTCGATAGAAAACACAAGATAGCTATCGGTCTATATTCTCCATTCGATTTAGGTAATGGTATAATTTTTGCGTGTTTCCAGTTTAACGGATACGTACTTGACATTATAATAGTATTAAATAAATAAGTAACATACGGTAGAATCACGGGTAAAAGTAATCTTATAAACTTCGGGTGTATGTCGTCAATTCCTACTGCATTTGATTTTATCAAAGAGCTTGTTGAAATAACGTCATATTGAGTAACGCACGAAAATTGGAAATGTTCAATAATTATACCAGTATCTGTATTTGGCGAGCTTGAGGAAAAATTAAAAAAGTAGGATTTGCCTGTACTACAGGTATGGTAGTGAAAGTTCTGTTAAGCATGTTTGCATCCACATTACAATCTATACGGTTATTAGTATTGCCAATTCCTATTTCGCGAATGGTATTCCAAGTTTGTTGAGAGTTGATTGCTGAGTCAAAGCGTTTGGAATAATATTCAGTTTTTGCCTGTTTAATATGTTTATTTACATTTTTCCTGGCATTTATTATTGAATATCCTGAAATTATCAAAAATATTGTTGTTATTCATATTACTTTGCACAACTCACTTATTATTGGTTAAAAAGTATTTTTTAATATTTGAGAAGATTTCATAAAAAGTTTCGAGGAAAGTCAAAGTTTTGAACCTTCGACGTTCTGTAAATAGTTTCATTATATACTTCTATTTTATATGTTATGAGTAACTCTTAGGAATAATTTTTAATAGTTTTTAGATTAATGGGAGTTGAACTATCAGGGACAATTTTAATTCATTTAATTAATTTTATTTAATTCATTAGATTAAGTAAAGCTGAATCTGACATATTGTGACAATATTGATTTAAAATTCAGAAATAATATGACACAATTTGAAAAGTATTTTAATATTTGAGGAGGCTCAAAGATTTTGCATGAAAAATGTGATAGACAACAGCGGCGACAACATCATTTTCTATTGAAAATATTACCTACCGACAACAACATTTTCTTTAAAAACAAATTTGAGACAACAAGCTTCTCTATTTGAAATAGACATTGGCGACAATATGATTTTAATATAAAACATTGGAGACAACAATAGAAAGCATTGACGACAATAATATTTTCTAGAACACGAACGACATCGATATTAGGATTTTATATAGAAAATGTTATAATTTAAAAAATAATTTTCTCCCTGGAATATTATATACCTAAACCCCGATACCACTAATTTGGTCAATTGTAACACGAATTTTCAATCACAGTCCTCATATTAACAGATTTAGCTTTGTCGATTTATAAGGTATAAAGCGACCCATAGTGCAGTAAATGCTTTTGCTAATTATTAAAATATATTTCCTTAAAATTCTCATCAGAAAAAGTCAAGAATTTACCAGAAGCCATCATTTATCAAGTTCCTATCTAACAAGCTAAATATCGATTTTAATGGCTGGCAAGTATTCCGAGAGATTTGCTAAAACCTTTTATTTATCGCGAAGATTTTCGGAACTATGTGGCGCTGACGTTATCAAAGATAATTACAAAATTTCCTGGAGGACAGTTGCAATTTTTCTACTAATAAACTTTGCTATTGGTTTTATATTCTACACCAATTATGTTGAGGTAATAGTCAATGGAAATCATTATAACCTTCTCAAATCGGCATCTGTTTTGGGAACGGGTTTTCAGGTAGACGATTTGATTGATTGATTTCATTTATATATTAATTATCATTTGAATTCAATTGTTATTCATAGGGCTACACTAAACTTGTAAATATTATTATGCAACAGAAAAATTTACGTTTCTTGTACCAGGAAATCGATGAGATTTACGAAATATGCGAGTTAAAATCGTTGGCCTATAAAGACTGTTTGCGGTACAGCATTACGTTAGTGAAGAAACTGGTATCGATATTAACAACCTTGATCGTGATAACCATACTAATCGTAGTTGGTGTACCCGTATTTATGATAATTTTTTTGGACACACGCATTGAAATTATGCCATTTATGATACCCTACGTTGATATTGAAACAGATTTCGGTTATTATGTTACTTTTGTCGTGCACGCAATTACTGTATTTTTTGGCGGATTTGGTAACTTTGTCGTTGATTCGTGGCTTTTTATATTCGCTGCTCATGTACCGCTAATAAAGAATATATTAAAATGTAAATTCGATGACTTGAATAACATTTTGGAGTCAGTTCCAAAAGCTGTAGAGAAATCTAGGGCACCGTTAAAGGACATATTTGAATGGCATCAGAAGTATATGCAGTGAGTATCGCTGATTTGTTGGAATATCATATCCATTGATATATTCAGGTAATCTATTGAATATTATTTTAGGTTCTGCAAAGTTATTAAAGAAACATTTTTCTGGGTCATCTTTGTGCAAGTTGGCACCGAATTCTTTGGCATTATTTCAACAATTGTTTGCATGTTCCTGGGCATATGGCCACCAGCACCAGCCTATTTGCTTTATTTGTTTGCCATGTTCTATTCGTATTGTTCTTTGGGAAATATCGTCGAAGTATCTGTAAACAATTTCATTTTATATTTTATATGTTATGTGTAACTTTTATTAATAATTTTCTTTCTTTTCTATTTTATTATAGAATGACGATGTTACTCTTATTATTTACGATTCATGCTGGTACAATTTGACTGCATTGGAACAAAAAATGGTTTTAATCATGTTGCGGGAATCACAACAGGCGACGGGCATGTCAATTGGTGGCGTTAGTCCTTTGTCGATGAGTACGGCTTTGCAATTGACGAAAACCGTCTACACTTTATCAATGATGTTAAAAGAGTTTTTAAATTAATTTTATTGCAATGTGCTGTAATCAAACCATTGTATGATGTAGAAGAACTCGGCACGGCACGGTACGGCACTCCTAAATACTGTTTGTATTTAGTACTAGATTTACATAACACAATTTTCTTCAACACATATCTTGAATAAAGAATATAATATTTGGAGACAAAGTTTTATTTATCTACATGTATTTCAGAAGGAAGAAATTAAAGCATAATTACTAAACTTCTTTTGGTTCTGACTGTTTTTTTTTTGGGTACTAAAGCTGTCTTTATAATAGTTCTTAGATTCATGCTGATCTATCAGGAACTATCAAAGCGAAACTGAATATGGCACATTGTGATGTCATGTTCAAAATTCACAATTCAAAAATGACACTGTTTAATTATTTCCTCGTATATTCATATAAAGTTTGGGAGTATTGGACGTGTTAAAAATATAAGTAACGTTACACTGTGTCTCATCTCCTTATTTTGAACTTGCCATTAAAAACTTTTTAGATTCAGCTTTGCCCTATATCTGCAACTTTTTAAACAACTAATGTATTAAAATAATATTTGCTATTTAAACTTTCTGTGGTTCAATTCCCATGAATCTATTTTTTATTGTAAAGGCAGATTTAGTTCCCATGAAATAGTTAAAACAAAAAGTATTTCAGTGATAAAAATAATCGAATCGTTTTGCTCTTCAACCTTTTTGAATTTTTATAAATGAATATGCTTCAATTACTTCCTTTTAAAAATACATATTATTAAAAGTTTTTCTCTGTTTGTGTCCAAATATTCCATTCTTTATTGAAGCAACCTAGTAAAATAAATCTGTTATGAAAAAAAAATCCAGTAATAAATACAAACAGTATTTAGTAGTGCCGTACCGTGCCGAGTTTGTGCTTTGCTATATTCGATACAGTTTTGATTATAATAAACAGGACATTGCAATAAAATTAATTTAAAAACTCGTCAATTGCAAGGCCTTATTTATCGACAAAGGTCTGACGCCACCAATTGACATGCCAGTCGCTTGTTGTAATTCCCGCAACATTATTAAAACCATTTTTTGTTCCAATGAAGTCAAATTGTACCAGCACGAATCGAAAATAATAAGAGTAACATCATCATTCTATAATAAAATGGAAAAGAAAGAAAATTATTAATAAAAGTTACACATAACATATAAAATATAAAATGAAATTGTTTACAGATACTTCGACGATATTTCCCAAAGAACAATACGAATAGAACATGGCAAACAAATAAAGCAAATAGGCTGGTGCTGGTGGCCATATGCCCAGGAACATGCAAACAATTGTTGAAATAATGCCAAAGAATTCGGTGCCAACTTGCACAAAGATGACCCAGAAAATTGTTTCTTTAATAACTTTGCAGAACCTAAAATAATACTCAATAGATTACCTGAATATATTAATGGTTTTATTAACATATTCTAACAAATCAGCGATACTCACTGCATATACTTCTGATGTCATTTAAATAAATACTAGATTTCTCCACATCTTTTAATTATTATTATTTCACTATGTGTCAGTTGTACAGATTAAAATTTCAAATGTTATGAAAGCTAAGTGTTAAAAATTTCCAAATTAGTGGTATTTATTAGCTGGAGAAAATAATTGGAATCTTTTAAGTAGATAACTAGTTAATTAGTTAGTTAACTAGTTATTTACTTAGAAGCATTAGCACTAGAGCCTGTTAATTTTTTCCAAAATAATATATTATATTCAATAGTCTTAACAGTGACCCTTATTCACAATATTATTTTCATCAACGGATTCATCCATATGTCAAATAATCACGTTACAGTTTTTAGTTGCAGATCGGATTTTAACATGATCATCAAAAGTGCTCCGAATGACTTATTTCAGTAACTCAGCTTTACGTTCGCCATTTTTCAGTTTAATAAGCAGTTCTAGTTTTCTTGCGATGGTAGCATTTTTCTGATTCTGTAGAATGCGAAAAAGAGGAAAAAGGGTAGTTTTTTGTTTTCGAGCTTTTGTCGTGTTTTAGTGGACACCCTTGTCGCTTAGACTCAGTCTTTAGGTACGGTCACACTTGGCAAATGTTTGCCGAAAAGACGTAACCACTAAATAACTTATATATAAAGTTGTTTATTTATTTAAAAAAGCTTACTGCCGTATTCATAAAAAATAAAGTAGGTTTGAAGTGTGCTTTTAGACAAAATTTTCATACAAAATTTTCTTAAAGTACATTTGAAGTCTACTTTAATTTTTTATGAATAACGTTGTTAGTCTTTAAGTTTTCAAATAGTTTTAATTTCTTTAGTGCCATAATGCAGAGTTTGTTATTATTTAACAATTATTGTGTCAAGTGGTGCAACAATTTTTAATCACTTAGATATCATGACATGTTATTATAGACATTGTGCAAATATCCATACAGACGTATAACAATTATTAATATTTTAAATAATTATTTCTATTACAAAATATTTATACAAAATAAATAGGAATGTTTAGTGTAGTTTCTCAACAATAACTTGTGAAAATCATAACATTTTAATACAATACTTTATTAGAACCTTCAGACGGGAATAAATATTATGACAGTTAATGTAAACCTTTTTTATACCCACCACCAAGAAGATATTGGGTATATGAAGTTCGTCATGCCGTTTGTAACACATCGCAATATTAATCGCAGAACGAAAAAATCTATATATTCTGGTTCCTTATAAGATTCGAACACTATTTAGTTGTCTGTTCGTCTGTTAAAGATAGAGCTTCAAAAAAAGAACAATGAAAATTTACTCAAACATTCTTTGTGTCACCGAAATGTTTGATATTAAAAATGGACAAAATCGGTCCAGTAGGAATCGAATTATGAAGCAGAGTTTGAGACAACGACGATATTTTCCGATATTTTTTGGCAATATCTTCAAATATAATGTCATGGTATTTTGTACACTTGGTTTTCATTATAGAACGACAAGTCCGGTTGAAAATGGAATTTGGCTCTATAATTTATTATATGTATAAGTAATATATAGTAATAATAAGTTTCATTATAAGAGAAATCATAAAATGATTTTTTGTTTGCACTAGCCCATTTATGATAATAGCCATATAAAGTCCATTTCCAAAAATAACTTAACCCCCTTGCCCACGATGTCGAACGATAACGTTCGCTTAGATAAGACTTAAGACACACACTTGATTGTGGAATAAACGAACTTGATTGAGTAAAAAATATATACGATAAAAAGTTTGTGTCTTAAGTCTTATCTAAGCGAACGTTATCGTTCGACATCGTGGGCCAGGCGGTAAATGCTCATAAATCAATTTTAAAAATTATTATCAAGTTAAAATTCGACGCAAATAATTCACTTATATACATCAGCGTACAAAATTTTATGATGATCGGTCTATATTTGACCATACAAAGTGCACTTCTAAAAATCACGGAAGTCTCTTATAAACATCATTATCATTATTTGACACAAATAGTCCACGTATACATATATAAATAATAGCAGCGATCTTAATGGTGATCGGCCCATAAATAGTTATAGTTTTCATATGGGGTACATTTCCGAAAAACACATTAACCTACGTAAAGATCGATATCAAACTGAACTTTTACATCAGTTATACGTAAGAAAATTTTGTTTTATATTTTTGGATTTTGTAAAAGTTATTCGATAGTTGGCCATATAAGATCCACTCTTCAGAATAACTGGAATACCCCAAAAAAAAAACTCTAAAATATATCGTTATTGCGATGAAATTCACCATAAGTCTTACATAGAAATTATAGTAAAATATTTTATAACGATCATCACATAACATAAATATAAAATATCTTATTTAAGGAATCTAAAAACTACAAAATGTAATACAAATTTGTTACATATATTCTGCGTCCCTATGAAATTTTAAGACGATCTAGCAATGACACAAAACCGTATTTGGTTTGGATCCGTCCATATTTGGCCATAGCCTCCATATAAAGCCTAGTTACGAAAATCATTTCAATATGGAACAGTTGTCACTTTAAAGGTACAGACGAACAGTATTTAAAAATTTCCAAAAATCACATAAATCTGTTATGAAAAACGTTATCACATTAAAAATTGAGACAGATAATAATACTCATATGGATAAAAATTGGCATAGAAAATTGTATGACAATCGGTGAATTAAATTCGACATTAATAATCCTCATATATATAAAAATCATCGTACCGACTGTATGCTCATTAAAAACGATAGCTCCCATATAATGGCCACTTCCGAAAAACACATCAATATCAACACAAAATTTTATATTAACAAAATGTTCGATTGTCCGTCATTTGAAACAACTAAACCACGATAGGACTTAACGAGGATTTTCTGATAAAAGTTTGCTACAATAGTTATTTCTAATATCAAAATATATGAAAAACTTTGTACAGAATATACATTCTACGCTATACATTTTACTCTCGATGCCATTTAAATGTATAAATTTATAATCTAGGCGAACTTTACATTTAATATTGCTGGTGGTTATATAAAATTCGGCACGGGCGAATACAAAAATTTTATTATAAAAATACATTGAAATCATGAGTGAAAAATGGTTGAGAAATAATCCATCACTTTCATCTGCTATTAGGCAGGCAATTAATTATCACGTAATATTTTAAATAATAAATTCTTAACAAGAAAATATTTACATAAAACAAACCAGTAACTCAAGAAAAACTAATGACAATAACAAAATTAAAATCAAACAAGTTAGAGTGCAATATTCGGCTGTGCCGAATCTTAAATACTCTTCATCTGAATGTTATAAGAAATACAAAAATTACACTGATTATAGGACTAGAATATTCTAAGTCTGATGTATCTATATAATTTAAAAATGTAATTTAAAAATTTATAAAATTAAATAAACATTTTTCCATAATTACGACAAGTTAAGAAACAGAGTATAAAAAAGTTGAATTTGATTTCAATAACTTTACTTAGAAGCGATTTATGGGTGGCAAAGTAGTAGTGGACCAATTATGGACTGAAAGCTTCTAAATGTTATTTCCATGTGCTTTAAATTTTATCTCAATAATATTATTTACAAGAGTTGTATGGGTGGTGAATATACTCAGAAGTGGATTTAATTCACAGCTGACAGCTACAAAATCTAGTAGTATAATTGCCGTATAATCGATATTAGTATATTTTCTGATCATGTATAAAAGTTGGCTCGATATCGAAATTGATTAGACATTTTTATGGTTATGAATATTGAAGTGATTTTTGGAAGAGGTCTTTATATGGAGGCTTAATTTTGGCATATATCTAAATTCTCCGTGTAAAATGTTGACTCGGTACCATTTTATAAGACATTTATGAATATTGAAGTGATTTTCGGAAGAATTCCTTATATGGGGGATATGATCAAATATGAACGGCATAAAATTCCCAAAAGTTTTTGGTACGATTTGTGTGATCTATGCAAAGTTTTGAGTCGATACTATATTTATAAGATATATGTATAATAATGACTTTTCGGATGTGGTTCTTATGTAGGAGTTACATATAACCAATTATAGGCCGACCATATATATTTATACCAGATTTATACGTTAAGTAAATTTTCAAACATGGACCGAACTAAACAAAATTTTGTTTTGCGATTTCTTTTTACATGAAACTTATGTTTTTGTATTGATATTTTATAGTCATGGCGACTATGAAAAATCATTTACCGATTCTTACTATTTTTCTCACAGTTTCTGATTTTATCACAGAAATAAAGTTTACAAATTTTCATGGTATCATCGGCAATATATTTCAAAAATTGCAAAAAATCGAGGTTACCTCACATTTTGGTCTATAACTCTGGTTCTACTATAGCGATTTTGCTTATTTTTAATACCAAATTTTCCTGTAAAATAATAAATATTTTTCTGGAAATTTCGTTAAGCTGAGTTGTGTAGTTTGGAGGAGAGAGTGTTTTACACATACGGACAGAAGGCCGGAAGGTCGGAGAGACGGACATAGCTCAAGCGACTTCGAGATTCATAAGAATATATATTCTTTGTTGGATGTCAGATGAATATTAACAAAGTTTCATAACGAACATACAAAATTCAGCAAAAATAAGTTTAATGTAATGAGAAATCTCAAATAATTTGTTTAACTTTTTATTATTTATTTATTGAATCAGCTTTTACATTATAGGTCTTACAATAAGTATTCAAATCTTATACCTAAACCTTAAAAACTATTTGCTCTCAGTTGAGAGAGCCATAATGAACAACTGAGCCTTATATTAGCCTTGCCTCTCTTTGAGTTCTAGTAAGTAATATCGCAATATACATACATATATATCTCTCACGAATTTTTCTGAATTCATCTTTAACCAATGGTACTTTCTAAATCTCTTTGGATGTTTTTCATTCCTTATATACCATGTTGCTCCCGTCATGTTGCTAAAAATATTCGATTAGGCCCTCTGTATAAGATTGAATTCCATATGTCCAAATTGGTTTCAAAACAGTCTAATGCAGGATGACTTTACAATCAAGGCTTAATTTAGATAGGTTATTAATTAGCCAGTACAGATTAGAAGATTTTAGTCTCATATGGATCTTCTTAGCTTCTATGTGGCGACGTCAGTTAAGACGTCTATCCATATGTATACCAAGGTATGTGACATGATAAGACTGTGGGATATTCACATTGTTTAGTGAAATAGATGGACAATTTCCACTCCTGAGCGTAAACGTAACATGTCTACTTTTCGTTTCATTTACACTATTCTTTAGTTTTTGACCACGACTCCACACGTCTGAGATAATTATTCAGTTCTCTAGATGTCACACTGGAATCCACATGTGTGCTAAGTATGGCAGTGTCGTCTTGTTGGCAAATCAGAGGTTTATATAAAGTAAAGAGTTGGTCCGAGAACACTCCCCTGTGGAACTCCAGCTCTGATTCCGTAGTCATTTGTCACATTATCACTGTATTTAACTTTAAATAAGCGATAGGTAAGACTCTAGTAATCTGGGAGTACTAGGAGACAGTAAGCATTTAATCTTATGCATTCGATTTATTAAATGCCTGTGTGACATCTAAAAAGATATTGCTCAAAAGATTTTGTTATCTCAGTTAAACTTGGTTAACTTGCTCTATAGTACCTTGTTGTTCACGGAAACCAAATTGGTGAACTGGGATAATGTTATGATTATTCAGGAAGTTTATAATTTTCTTTTGAAATACTTGCTCAAATAGTTTCGACAAACAGGATAGTAAGGTAACTGGTCTACAAAAGGTAGCTTTGGTAGCATTATAATTTGGGAAATTTTCCAATCTTTTGGAAAAACGCCTAATTTTAAGATCGCATTAAATAATATTAAATAATAATAAGTTATTTTTTTTAACATAGATGGTGTTATTGGATCAGAGCCCGGGGACTTTCTTGGGTTAATATCGTCTTTTATAGTTTTGTGAATATCTTCAGGACTAAATGTGATAATTCCAGAGTAATATGAACTAATAGGTGGTTCCTATAGTTCATATTCGTTTGATTGAAATACACAACTTTAATGCTCTGCGAATACCAAGGCTTAATCCTTTGCACTTCGTGCCCAGGTGGCATCAGATTGGCCCTTTGCCGGTGGTTTAAAATTTTTAGCTGCCTTCCAAAGGGAGAAATTTGTGGAATTAGTACTTGTTAAATTTTTAATGAAATTTACATTTCTGCGATCCTCTCCTGAAAGGACCCTTCTTAATTTTTTACTTGCAGCGGATAGCCTCGGTTTTGTAGCAGGTGATCTGCTTTGTTGCTATTCTCGTCAAAGTTTATTTCGAGAAGAAAATAGTAACCAAGTTTGCATATGTACTTCGTTTTGAGGAATATTGGTATTTTAGTCTCTGATATAATTATCTATATCTTCCTCATACTGTATATAAGGATCAATGTGGCTATGACTGTGTGGATATGACTGCTATATGTTTTATATTTCAACCAATTCGTTTTGAAATAGTGTCTTATTCTATTAGAATTGTAGTGTTATTTTCCCCGTAATAGCTTAAAATCACGTAGTAATACAATTTCTATTTATATGGCATTTTCCAACATGTTTGTTGGCATTATAATCACCACTAGCTAAAAAACAATCACCTAGTGTACCAACAAAATCCTCGAATTCAAATTTAATAGGGAATGTTTATTATCATTTGAAAGAACATTCTTTGGCATTTATTTTTTGAAGATTATATCTATCAAATGTTGGTCGTTGCTAAATCGCAGATAGTCTATTGGTTAAGTCCAATTTTCAAAAACTCGTTCGAGCATTTAGTCTGGTAACTGGCGAACGATACGCGTGATGTTTTCCTCCAATGCCTGAATTGAAGCGGGTTTGTCCTTTAAATATCCTTACAGGAAAAAGCTTAACGGTGTGCTATCACACGATCTTGGTGGCCAATCGACCGACCAAAAACGTAAAATTATGTGCTCACTGAAGTGTTCTCTCTATAAATCCATTGATTGATGCGATGTGTGGGAAGTGGCGCCGTCTTGCTAAAACCAAAATGTCGCCGTGATCACAAGTTTCAATTTCAGGCATCAAATAGTCGGTTATCATGGAACGATATTTTCGCAATTGAAATATGGACCGATGATTCCACGTCTTTACAGCGTGCTAGACGTAGTCTATTCGGTCAAATATTATCCAATAAAGAATGCTGCTTCAGAAAATTGATTTCAACATCCAGACAGACAGACAGACGGACCTATATATATATACCAATTATATATATACTTTATAGGGTCGGAAAATAATATTGTGGAAATTACAAACGGCATGACAAACTTATATACTATATACCTTTCTCATAAAGGTGAAGGGTATAATAATATGACAGCATGACACTACTCACACGTGATCTGTCAAGAAATGTTACCACCATGTGGTTTATCAACACAATGATTTGTGATATGAAAGGTGAATCCTGGAACATAAAAATTATATATATTAGTTAAACGCAAACCATAAAAATAATAATTGTAATTAAAACTATTTCCTTGCATCAATTTTATTATTATTAAAATACAAACTACTTATACATCTTCATATTGGTGGTGAATATATTAGATTCGGCACAGCCAAATGTAACTTGTTGTTTACTAACTATTACTGTATCAAAATCGTACCTTCCTTCCTATAGTTCCTACATTTCAACTACCTTTGTAAAGGCGACTTAAGTACCTTGGAAACATAACTAAAATTAGTTCTGTCGATTTGGTCGTCAACCTGTAAAGCTTAATAAAAATAAGTATGCTTCAATTACTTCCTTTTGAAATATAAAATATAAAACTTTGTCTCTATTTTTGTCTAAATATTCTATTCTTTATTAAAGCAATGTGCAAATCAAAGCACTAAAAATTGTGTTATTAAAATCTGGTACTAAATACAAACAGTATTGAGTAGTGCCGTGTCGTGCCGAGTTTGTGCTTTGCTACATCAGACAAAGGTTTGGTTACAATAAACAGCACATTACAATAAAATTAATTTAAAAACTCTTTTAACATCATTGATAAAGTGTAGACGGTTTTCGTCAATTGCAAAGCCGTACTCATCGACAAAGGACTGACGCCACC
This sequence comes from Bellardia bayeri, assembly GCA_950370525.1. Lineage (NCBI taxonomy): Eukaryota > Metazoa > Arthropoda > Insecta > Diptera > Calliphoridae > Bellardia > Bellardia bayeri. The sequence continues at coordinate 72,792,870 of OX493267.1, read as the reverse complement.
AATTGACATGCCCGTCGCCTGTTGTGATTCCCGCAACATGATTAAAACCATTTTTTGTTCCAATGCAGTCAAATTATACCAGCACGAATCGTAAATAATAAGAGTAACATCATCATTCTTTAATAAAGAAAGAAAATTATTAATAAAAGTTACACATAACATATAAAATGATATTGTTTACAGATACTTCGACGATATTTCCCAAAGAGCAATACGAATAGAACATGGCAAACAAATAAAGCAAATAGGCTGGTGCTGGTGGCCATATGCCCAGGAACATGCAAACAATTGTTGAAATAATGCCAAAGAATTCGGTGCCAACTTGCACAAAGATGACCCAGAAAAATGTTTCTTTAATAACTTTGCAGAACCTAAAATAATATTTAATAGATTACCTGAATATATCAATGGATATGATATTCCAACAAATCAGCGATACTCACTGCATATACTTCTGATGCCATTCAAATATGTCCTTTAACGGTGCTCTAGATTTCTCCACATCTTTTGGATTTGACTCCAGAATTTTATCCAGGTCATCGAATTTACATTTTAATATATTCTTTATTAGCGGTACATGAGCAGCGAATATAAAAAGCCACGAATCAATGATAAAGTTACCAAATCCGCCAAAAAATACAGAAATTGCGTGCACGACGAAAGTAACATAATAACCGAAATCGGTTTCTATATCAATGTAGGGTATCCTAAATGGCATAATTTCAATGCGTGTGTCCAAAAAAATTATCATAAATATAGGTATACCAATTATGATTATTGTCGTTACAACAATTAATGTTAATAACGTCGATAGAAGTTTCTTCACCAACGTAATGCTGTATCGCAAACAGTCTTTATAGGCCGTCGATTTCAATTGATAAATTTCGTAAATCTCACTGATTTCCTGGTACAAAAAACTTACATTTTTCTGGTGCACTAGAAGTTGTATAAATTTCGTGTAGCCCTTTGAATAAGAATTGGAATGAAAGTTAATAAATTCATAAATGAAATCAATCAATCAAATCGCGTACCTGCAAACCCGTTCCCAAAATAGATGCCGATTTGAGAAGGTTGTAAAAATTTCCATTGACTACTGCCTCGATATAATTGGTGTAGAATGTAAAACCAATAGCAAAGTTTATTAGTAGAAAAATTGCAACTGTCTTCCAGCTAATTTTGTAATTATCTTTGATAACGTCCACACCACATAGTTCAGAAAATTTTCGCGTTAAATTAAACATGCTTAAAAATTTTTCGGAATACTTGCCAGTCATTAAAATGGATATTTAGCTTTTTAGACCGAAACTTGATAAATGACAACTTCTGGCAAATTCTGGTCTTTTTCTGGTGAGAATTTAACATATACATATGTAGATGTATGTATGTATGTAGGTGATTTTATTAACTGCACTATGAGTCAGTTCTCAAGATTTAGATTTCAAATGTTATGAAAGCAAAATCATTTCATCTGAGGTTTCATAATTGGAATATTTCAAGTATTTTTTTATTTTTTTTATTTATTTCAAATTTATTATAATTTAAATTACAATAAATAATATACAAAGCACTAGCTACTACAGGCTATCGGCTTAAAACTAAAATTGCTAAATCTTGTTAATTAAGTAGGAAATTATAGATATAATTTATATTTCCTACTGTCGGATTTTTTAATAAAGGTATAATGTTTGATAAATTACATAATTTTTTACGAGTTAGATGCAAAGCTTGACAGTCTTTTAAAAGATGGAATATTGTAAGTGGAGCAAGGTTGCAAAATGTGCATATAGGTTTAGGTTCTCCTTTAAGAAGGTGTTGATGAGTGATTTGTGTTTGAGTTAGCCTAAGTCTAACAAAACATATGTTTTTGTACCAATCGCTTGAAGGAGGAAGTTTAAATGGATTTTTTTCTGGGTTTATCTCTTTGTACGGGTGGTTAAACTGGCTCCAGGACTTTGTTAACGTTTTGTTTAGTTTTGAAACTGCCATCCTGCATAAGTGAGATCTTGTTTGAGGAATGAATTGAAAGGTTGGGTACAAGTGTGTGGATTTTGCTTCTTTGTCCACGAGCTCGTTTCCTTGAATGCCTATATAGCTAGGAAGCCACATGAGCTTTATATTGTTTTGTTGATGTATTAAAAGTTTTCGAATGTTGCATATAGTTTCGTTGTTGTTTCTTTCGTTATCTGTTGCGTCAAAAACGGAACGGCTGTCAGAGCAAATTATAGCTTTATTTATTGTTTTTTTTGCATAACTCGAGAGCTCTTAAAATTGCTTCAGCTTCAGCTTCGAAAACTGAGGCATTAAGAGGTAGAATGCCGTTGAGTAGAAGGCCCTGCTCGCCGACTGCAGCAAATCCAACGTTTGATTCTGTTTTTGATCCGTCAGTGAGCAATATTCGGCTGTGCCGAATCTTAAATACTTATGGCCAGTTTTTAACTTAAAAATTAAAGTGTGTTTAAACTTAAGTTCTGTTTAAATACCAAATTCATTTTTATAGATCATATTTAAATATAACTTAAATCACTGACTACGTCCATTTAAATACAACTTAAGTTTTTCATACTACCATATGATTTTGACAGTTCTGCAAATTATGAAAATTGCGCATTGAAATTTTTTTTTATTATTTGATAAAAATATTCAATAAATAAATTCGCCGGGAATAAAAACATTGTACTTATTTTTATCAATATGAACTAATATCAACTTAAACAATGAATTTAGATGAAGAGGACATGAATGATGCAGCTTTTGTCCATTTAGTTTACAACAGTTTGTAAACTAAATATGAAATCAGCTGGTAAATGAAGAAGTTGTTTATATTTTTTTGATTTTTAATAGTGCTACCATACTTTTATCATAATTAAATACCAAAGTTAATTTGAGACTGAAAAAATGATTAATGATTAATTAAATACAACTTAAGTTTAAGGAAAAATTAACTAATTTCGTATTTAAATATCAAGTTAAAAACTGGCCATTAGTCTTAGTCTTATTTTCCAATACTTTTGAATTTCTGTAGTGCCATAGTGAACGATTTATTATTATGGAACAATTATTATGTCAAGTAGTGTAAATGGTTTTAATTGCTTAGATGTGATGTATATTTGAAAACTATGCTTTCACTTACACATGTTATTATTGGCATTTTTTTTACAAAATATTTACATATGCATATAAAACATAAAAGTATGTTAATTCATTTGGGCCAAAACAAAATTGTAACTTATTATTAGATACTAAATATATTAAGTAACTATTTTAGTCGACACCCTTTTTTTAGTTGTCTTGAGACGTCAACAAGATAAATAGTTATTTTTGGGCCTCGGATCAATGGTTTATGCTATCGACAGATGTTAATTACTAAATTGGCCTATTAGTAAAGAAAATAAAAATGTTAATATTTTTCATATAAAACTCTGTGTTTTGTTTTGAAAAAAAAAAAACAAAGATCTTGCTGAATACCTCTTTATAAAGCTTTTGTTTGTGTCAGCCACTTGTCTTTATGAAAACACAGCAGTTCTGTTTAAAATTGTCTTACCATGAATACATACATATTTATTCTATGATATAGATTATCTTTCAAAAAGGAAACTTTTTAAACATGGGTATTTAATCTTTTTATACCCACCTTAAAAATGATGGGGAGGTATATTAAGTTTGTTATTCCGTTTGTAACACATCGAGATATTGGTTGTAGAATCAAAAAGTACATTATCTAAGTACTTATAAGATCTTAAGACGTTTTAGCCGTCTGCTCGTCCTTTGAAGGCACGAAAGAGATGCGAAAAAAAAGACTTAGAACATTGATATGATCATATTAAATTTTATGATTATCGGTCCATATTTGAATGCAACCTTCAGGAAATAACTTAAATACGCTTAAATCTTTTATAAAAATCACTATCAACTTTAAATATGACACAAATATTCAAAGCATATAAAGGGTGGTTAAATTGTAAGGGCCGATGTTGAATGTGAACCACACCTAAACGCCAAGCTTTTTGCCGAATTTTATTTGACATTTCTCTATTTCAGACTTACTCAATTTGAACCATGGAGAGACACAATACAACAACGTGTTAAAGTTATCCAGACTTATTATGAAAATGGGCGTTCAAATCAAAATGCATATCGTGCACTTCGTGATTTTTTTGGTCAATTTGATCGTCCAAATGTGCGCACAATCGCAAAAATCGTGGAAAATTTCGAGCAAACCGGGTCTGTAGAAGATGTGAGAACACCAGTGCATGCTCGTACAGCTCGTACTGCAGAAAATATTGCTGCTGTTCGCGATAGTGTGGCTGAAGAGCCGTCCACCTCAACTCGTCGTCGTGCCCAACAATTGCACCTCTCACGCTCGTCGTTGATGAACATTATGCATAAAGACTTGCATTTACACGCTTACAAGGTGCAATTGGCTGAAGAACTAAAGCCTATTGACCATTCCAAACGTCGTGAATGGGCAGAATAGTGGCAAGAAATGGCAACAGTGGATGATCAATTTCGAAGAAAATCATCTTCAGTGATGAGGCACATTTTCACCTCAGTGGATTCGTCAATAAACAGAATTGCCGCATTTGGGCGAATGAGAATCCAAGAGTGATTGTCGAAAAACCAATGCACCCACAAAGAGTGACTGTTTGGTGCGGTTTATGGGCTGGCGGCATTATCGGGCCGTATTTTGTCCAAAATGAGGCCGGTCAGGCAGTTACTGTGAATGGTGTTCGCTATCGTGAGATGATAACGAACTTTTTATGGCCCGAATTGGAAGATATGGATGTGGACGATATGTGGTTTCAGCAGGACGGTGCCACTTGCCACACAGCTAACAAAACAATGGTTCTTTTGCGCAACAAATTCAATGGCCGTGTTATCTCACGTAATGGCGATGTCAATTGGCCGCCAAGATCATGTGATTTGACACCGTTGGACTTTTTTCTTTGGGGTTATTTGAAAGAAAAGGTGTACGTCGATAAGCCAGCAACAATTCAAGAGCTAAAGGATGAGATAATTCAGCACATTAACGGCATAGAACCTCCATTATGCCTCAGGGTCATCGAAAATTTGGACCATCGGATGGAGGTGTGCCGCCGTGGTCGCGGCGCCCATTTGGCCGATATTTTATTCCATACATAATTGAGTAATACCAATATATAATAATAAAATAAAATTACAATAATTTCCTAAATAGTTTGTGTTTTATTCAAAATCAACATCGGCCCTTGAAATTTAACCACCCATTACATATTGAAATATTCGTAATTATTATTATACTATTGGCTTTTGTGAAAGTTGGTCCCTTATTGGCTATACCTCCCATACAAGCTCCACTTCCGAGAATAACCATAAAATATTGTGTTCGTTCGCCCCATAATAGAATATTTGGTGGTGGCTACATAAGATTCTTACTTGTTTGCTAATAATATTATGTTTGTGTTATAAGCCGATTAACAAATAATAAACTTTACTCCCTAACAAAAAAAAAAAAAATTGAAACGATTATTGCTAGAAATTCTATTATACTTTATTTTGTTTAGTCATATATTTTTAATGTTAAATATTTTTTGGATGATTTGTTTGTAGTCTTCGGGGGCAAAGGTTCTGTTTATTTACTTGCATGAAAAGCAACCACCTGTTGTGGCGGTAAAATATTTCCAAAGATATAACACAAGGAAACAGGGAATAAAAACACGTGTTTCATTCTCATCATAAATAAAAAATCACATATTAACACATATGTATAATACGTGTTCAAGTATTTAGGAAAAAGGAATAAAAATCACTTTCAAAAGCAAACAAAAAAAAAAAACTGTTGTATTTAGTTGGGTGTTTAAGAAGATGGCGTAAATTACGTTCTTTTTTTGCATGCAGTAATTAAAGGCGTACTTAAAGTAAACATAAGTATAATTACAAAAGTATATTTTAAATATGTAGCTGTAATGATTTGCCAGCACTGTAGAGAAAAAATCTGCAATCAACTGACAAAGTTGTTGTAGATTAGTAGATTGGAAATTCAAAATTTCAGGTGATATACAGTGAGCAGCACAAATAAGTATATGTTAGTACTTTGTGCACTTGTTGTTGCTTAAAAATAAAACTAATACAGAAAATTAAAACAAGTAAAAATTTGTATTCGGTTGCGCCGAATCTTATATACCCACCACCAAATCACCTACTAGGGGGCGAACTACCGCACTGTAATTTCTATTTATTTTAGGTTTATGTACACACAGCTTCAAAAGTGTGTAAACACCAGTGAATTTTTTGATTTTTTTAAGATTATGAAAAGCATTATAGTTCAACTTAATTTTCTTTTCATAACCGAATCTATTATTCAACCAAATATCCAACAAAACGAAACTTTTAAATTTCAATCGATGGATAGATTTTAGGATTTTCATTATCTTAAAAAAATCAAATAATTTGTTGCGTTTACTCACTTTTGAGGCTGATAGTATATTCCAGTTATAATCAAGAATTTATATTTGTCTCTTTCTTTCAGAACTGCACTTTGCTTATGTTTTTGCAGCGTGTAACATAAAGCGATTTACTTTAACGCACAATAAATGAAGTATCAAAACACCATATGAAACTGATTTTGGCTTTTTGAAATTTTCAAAATTGTCAACTCTGTATACTCTGTGGTTATTCTAGCAAGTGTAGCTTTACGAGAGTTATACCAAATTTTGGACCTACTTTCACAAAAAATTCCAATTTTAATGGTATCTTGCGAATAACGACCTTTGACTGAACATAACCTTAAAGAAAACAACCAGAGATATGATATAACATGTTCTAGGCGGCCAGTTATATTAGCTGCTCACCAAAATTGGTTTCTAATAAAGCCGTTGTTTATTTCATAAATTTCTCATAAAACGCTGATTTGCGCAATAAAACCGAATGAGGTGTGAGCCTTTTCATAATGCATTGTCAAGCAATACTAAATATAAACAAGATGACAGCCGTGATCTGTGAAAAAAAAAAAACAAATAAAAAGGTCAAATATCTAAATCCATCTCCCATTATTTAATTTAACCTATTGTGAGCTTTAATGTCACCATAAATTAATGAAAAATAGCTTGAATATAATGAAATATTTACATACATATAGTCTTTATTTGTTTATTTGATTATATGTATGTACATGGTGCAACTATACAAGGTGAGTGCAAATCGGCAACAAATACAACACAATACAGAAACAACAGGCATTTTGTTTGTGTAAAATAATGTACTACTGTTAAAAATACTTGAAAAAGTTTTACTTTTGACATAAGTAAATTGTAAACAAAGTCAATCAGCTGCGCTACTGCACTCACCTTGTATAGTTGCACCATGGGTATGTATGTATAAATCTTTGAATATTTTTATTAGCAAACAAACAAAAAGTTGTACATACTCGTACATAATTTAATGGCACACTTTGATTTTGTTTACTTTTCTTTTCTTTATTTCTAGTAGTTGAACGATATTGTTATTCTTAGCTGTTCGTTCTTAAAAGCCCATAAAAATAAAATTTTAGGAGCTCTTTAAAGCTGACCTTTTATTACAATGAGAAGAACAATAAAAATGTGCAATAAAAATGTGAAAAGTAATTTCTTTTTTATAAAATTTGTTTATATGGCCTTAAAAATGTGAGATTATTTTTTTATATATTTATTATTTCAGTTTCTTTTTTATATTTTTAAAAACTTTAAGACATTAGTGTTTTATTTTATGAGACGTCTAAAAAAATCTCATTTGTTGATTTGTTTGCGAACGGTCTAGCTGAATCAGCTAAATCATGGAAAATTGGAAAATCCAATTATTAAAGTACACAACCACAAAGATTCCAAACAATTTGTGATTTGATAATTTATTATATTTTTTTTTATTCAGTTATTGAGTTTAAGAACGTGAGTAAGTTATCTGTGATACCTGTGTGTTGTTTTCCTGTCTTTTATTTTTTGCTTTTCTTTTAGCTAGTCAGTTTTTAAAACAGTAATTTTCATTTTTTGAGAAATTTTGTGTCACTTTTAGACGAAATTATTACGAAATTATACCCTACACCACCATAGTGGGGAGGGTATATGGAATTTGTGTATATCGGCCGATTTACAATAACTTAAGGAATCGATTTAACGATGTCCGTTCGTACGTCTGGCTGCTGGTTGTCCATATAAATCTTGTGCTCAACTTTTCTACTTATTTTGCGAAAAACTTACATATACAAAATTGTCAGGCAGTGTTAAATTTCTTTCTTAGATGCACGAATGTCTGAGGGATTTTTGGCGTAGACCTTTGACTTCAAATAATCATATAATAATCTTACTTGAATAACATAGTTTAATTGGCAAAATCTGATCACCGAAACGTGATAGTTTAGAAACTTGATGTTTACTATTTCTTGTAAAGTTATGGCCAATCCACTCATTTGTTGCGAACAAAAATTTTGTCCGTAGGAAAAATATTTTCACTGAGAGTCTTTTGCAGCACGATTCAACTATTTCGAATGGTTTAGCTGGAAAATCAAATCAAACAAAATCTATTAGTTTTACAAGTGCGGCTATTGATTTGATTTTGCTTCAAATTTTCATATTAGTCGGGCACATCGACACCTTATTTTTTCTCCATACAAACACACAGCTTCAAAAGTGTGTAAACACCAGTGAATTTTTTGATTTTTTTAAGATTATGAATTATAGTTCAACTTAAATTTTTTTTTTCATAACCGAATCTATTATTCAACCAAATATCCAACAAAACGAAACTTTTAAATTTCAATCGATGGATAGATTTTAGGATTTTCATTATCTTAAAAAAATCAAATAATTTGTTGTGTTTACTCACTTTTGAGGCTCATAGTATGTATTTCACTTTCTCTTTAACTTACAAAATTGAGAAAAATGTTATGTGTATCTTTAATACTCGTATGCATAAACATTATGACAGCTGCAGCTGTCAACAGTTTACAAATTCAAAACCATTTAATTTGAAAAATAACCCAACTTGTGTTAAACTTTGATATGAGGTGGATAGAAATGATTTATTGTATGTGTATAAATGTTTGTTTTATTTTTATAATATTTAGTTAATAAATATTATCTGCTTTTATGCACAAATATGTATGAAAATATGAGTATTTATAGCTATAGTACTTTATTATATTTTTGGCTATGATCTAAAATTAACTAGCCCCAACATAACACTCATTTAAATACAACTCCATAAAAAACAAGCAAGAAAGTATAGTCGGTCAAGCCCGACCATATAATACCCTACACCTAGTATATGTATAAAACAGTTTTTCAGAAATGGGCTTTACATGGGAGATATCACCTATTTTGGACCAAAATTCAGTGTCATGATTTCTGTGAATATAATTATGTGTTAAACTCTATCTCGATATAAATACTTTTAAAAGATTTATGGAAGTTAAAGCGAATTAAGGAAAGGGTCTTATATGGGAGTTTCGACTAATTATGGACCGACCATTACAAAATTAAGTGTCGTTATTTCTGTATATAAGAAACTTATTTGTGTCGAATATTATTTGGTTACCAACATTTTTAAGAGAGTTATGCTCTTTAAAGTGATATTCGGAAGTGGGCCTTATATGGGAGCTACGACTAATTATGGACCGATCATAATAAAATTATACCATATTATATGTATATACACAAAACATTTTTGTATTCAATATTATTTGGATACTAACATTTTTAAAAGAGTAATGCTCTTTTAAGTGATTTGCGGAAGTCGGCCTTATATGGGAGCTACGACTAATTATGGACCGAACTTCACGAAATTTGTAGGTGTGCTTTATGTTCATTTACTACTCATCTGTGGTAAATTTTGTTTACATACTTGCATAATTCAAAGATTTATGACCGGTAAACCTCAATTTCGGGAGGACATTTGTATGGGGGACATTCGTATAATGGACCGATTTCCACCAGTTTCAATCCCACCCATTCTTGGGCCGAAAAATATCATGTATCAAATTTTATCGAAATATCTTCGAAATTGCGACCTGTACTCTGCGCACAAGCTTTACATGGACAGCCAGCCAGACGGACGGACGGACGGACATCGTTAAATCGACTCAGAAACTGAAAGTGATTCTGAGTCGATCGGTATTCTTTAAGGTGGGTGTTAGAGCAATATTTCTGGGCGTTACAAACATCAGCACAAATCCAATATACCCTCCCCACTATTGTGGTGGAGGGTATAAAAACAACAGACAATTTTATCTTTTGCTATAGTTAATCGCCAGTGTCTTTTACAAAAAAATTCCCACAAAATATTGTACGTATTTATGCAAATTATGACGTCAAACTATGAAACGGTTAAATTTTGAGGACGTTTAACTCACATATTGTGATAATAATTTCTAAAATATTAAATAACTTTGTATATATGTAGATCAAACTGTTTGTTATAATATTTTCATGAAATGTAATTATTTAATGTTCTGAAAATATACAGTCTTAAGGTCGTGATACACTATCCTACACAATCGTACGATTCATTCACTGGTAAATCTGACCGATATCTATCACACTAAAAAAAAAAATCGAAACAAAGTCTGTCATAGGTGCCACACTATTACACAAAAAAGATGCAAAAAAAATTGTTTTTGCTAATGTAAACAAACGCAGTTTTCCGCCATTTAAATTAATATTTGTGTTCAATTATTTACTTTGCATTTAAAAAAGAAGAAGTAAATGCAAAGCAAAATGTTTCTCTCTAAGCAGGAATACGTTAAAATAGTAACAAAACTATACAAACAATTAAAAAATGTTAAACGTCTGTCCTTGAAATTATAATTTGTGCTTTAAATCAATGAAGCCGACATTGTTGTTTTCTTATCAGCTGTATTAGAAAATACAACTCTGATCGTATAGAAATGCAAAGCAAAATGTTTCTCTCTAAGCAGGAATACGTTAAAATAGTAACAAAACTATACAAACAATTAAAAAATGTTAAACGTCTGTCCTTGAAATTATAATTTGTGCTTTAAATCAATGAAGCCGACATTGTTGTTGTCTTATCAGCTGTATTAGAAAATACAACTCTGATCGTATAGAAACTATCATTTTATGAAAATTTTTTTAAACTTTTGCAAGTCGGACAGACTTGTCAAAAAAATCTGTCATTTAGTTTTTTGACATACCGTACGACTAAATATGATAGACTAAAAGACTCAAAATATCCTGTTAAAAATTTTCAGAAATTTACAGTACGAATGCTGAAAATTCATTGTGAAAACAATAGTAAAGGGTGTTCCAAAAATGTTTGCAAGGTTTAAATTAAAAAGAAAAAAATAAATAGTTATTTTTGTTATTGAATTATGAATAGATTTATTTATTAAATAGCATATCCGGCAATTAGTCTCTACGGCTTTTTTGCACAACACACTTGTTTGTGGAATTTTTCATGATCATCTAGCATACACACAGAGAAAAACTATAGTTGTACATGCTTACCATTTTTACAAGTTTTATTTGTATGATTGAATTAACCATAATATGATTTAGTTACTAATCATATGATTACTAATTAGATGATTTTTGTATAAATTTGTTGTATATATATATTTGTTGTTTATGATGAATCCATTCATCACAATTTCTTGCTGTGATTATGATAAAGAACAACATAACATAATATAATCTTTCATCACAAAACCATAAGTATTACATAATTACTATAATCATAAGTATGATTGATATAATTATGTGAATTTAGGCATATCATGGTTGCAGAAATCATATAAATAATTACAGTGACAATATTATTTTAAAAAAATGTTTAAAAATGTTGAAATACTTGTGGTAAACATGCATAACAATATTTTTTTCCTGCGTGTAGATGTAGCTTGTTGGCTTAGACTTTTAAAATAACTTCTTATTAAGAAATTCAATCGAATCCACATGATCTAATGAAGCAATTATGATCACCCAAACGATACTTGGCATATTGCACGATCCTGTTGTTCTAATGAGGTGTACATCTTAATTTAATTGCATTTAAAAGTACAAGCCTTTTCAATAAGTATGCAACCTCAATATATCCAATCCTTTGGCAATGAGATAGTTAGACAGGTGACCATTCATTCGTTCTGCTTACTTCAATAGGTACTTTTGAATTGTGTGAGAAAGAGAAGAAATGGCTATAAATGTAGATATGAAGAGAAGCGGAGTATATAAATATATATGAGTTAGTTAAACACAAGAAGGAGACAAATTTGAGTTACCAGTCATATGTTAGGAATTGAGGAGATTCATGTATCCGGTAATCAAATACGGTTCATAATAAATGCTTCTTCAGTGCTCTCTTTATAAATGGTGTGCTAAAACCCTAGTACGTAGATCTACCACAGCCGGACAATGATAAAAAAAGTGAAAAATTGTTTCATCTCATTTTGCATTATGACAGCTCTCGCAGAAAATATTATAGGACAATCCAAGTCTCCGCGAATGATTGTCAAATTTACAATATCTGCTAATCATCGCCACAGTGCTGATAAATTGTAATCGTTAAAGACCTCGAAGATATATTGCACGCCTCCTGTTTAACTCAGGAAATATCATTCTTGCACTTCCCGATTGTATCTGACCATGCTCGTAGTTAATATTGCTAACGTAATTAAATGAAAAAGAGAACTTAGTACCACAAAGGAAGTCTATGTTTGTTCACCAACACTGTTCAGCAACACTAATTTGCACCCATGTGAGTATTGCAGCTTGACTATCAGTATATGTACGAATACCCACACTCGATATCCTATTATATATGAGCCAGTTAGTCTCTCCTTAAATAGAAGATACTTGATACAGCTTGAAGAATACTAAAAATATTCGTATTCTAAACCACAATCAAGCTCATGGATGTAGACACCAGTCCTCCAACATGATCTCCTTTTCAAAGTTGCCCATATAAATCGATAGACTTGTGGTAGTTCCGCGTCGTTCGGAATTTTTAAACCAAAGTTTCTCTAGAAGAAGGGTCTGAAAGTTCATGATGTATGGAAGACATATACATATAAATCGTCGTATAGCATTTCATGATGATCGGCCCTTAATAGGTTGTAGCTCTCTTATAAGGACTACTCTCGAAAACTCATTAAAATACTTAAACATCCATATCGAACCGAAATTTTACACTGATCAGTTAAAAGCATTTAAAAATTATACTAATTATTAGCTTTTGTAAAAATTATTTCATGGACTCCCAAACAACGTCCATTTCCGAGAATAATCACAGAGTATACAGCGGTGACAATTTTGACGTTTCAAGAAGCCAAAATGTGTTTTCTAGGGCTCTTTTGCACCTAATTTATTGTGTTTTAAAGTAAAGTTACACGCTGCAAAAATATTAACAAAGCGCAGACCTCAAAGAAATTCGTTATATTCAATCTAATGTTTAAGTATTCATTCTTAACTGACCTGTTAAAAATGTATTTATTATACCCTACACCACCATTGTATATTGGATTTGTGCTGATGTTTGTAACGCCAAAACAAAAAATAAGTCCTTCACCCATCATGAAGTTTACCGATGGATTTAGAATCACTTTTTGGGTCGATTAACAATATCTATCTGGCAGCCTGGCTGTCCATTTAAACTTTGTGCGCAAAGTACACGTCGCAATTTTAAAGCTATTACGATAATATTTGGTATATCATATTTTTTCGGCTCAAGGACGATTGGGATTTGGTCCATTATTTCTCTTAGCCCCATACAAATATCCAGGCTACAAATTTTTCCATGTGTGAGCTCTAAAAAATACACATTTTTGATATATCTCATAAATGAAAAATCAAAAATATGTTAAATTTTATTCACACTTATAAACGAATACCAACAAATTTTTTGCTTAAGGTCACACATGAGTGTTTGAATATTTTTGTGCTTTTTGAACTCAGAACACATATGAGTGAGAAACAAGAAAGTATCTGTTACACATATCTGTTTGTACTCTTTAATGTTATTTTACATTAATGAATGTGTATGTGTATGGATTGAAGTTTTCATATTCTTTTCAGTTTTCAGTTTTTTATTGTTATTAGTGAAACAGTGCTTAAAGTGCATAGAAATTGTATAGACATATGCAAATGTCTATAGATTGATTTGTGATCTTCTCACTTATGAAAAATGAACAAAATTGAAATTTCTCATATATGTTCAAGTAAGTGAAAAAAAGTTAGTTACTCATTTTTTCACTTTTGTATAGCAACCAACAATTCAAATCATCACACACATAAGAGAACAAAAGCAAAATGTTTTTTAGTTTGTCAATCATGTATGAACAGAAGCAGCAAAGTCTGAAACGTACGTACACATACATGATTGAGTGATGAGTAAGTATTTCGGTACTCTGCAAATATCCTTCCGAAATAGGGCTTTATCGGTCATAAATGTTTTATTTATAAACAAATTTTTTCACAAATAAGTTGTATATGAAACCTAATCACAACTACAAATTTGTGCTGATCGGTCTATAATTGAACATAGCTCCCATATAAGAACCACTTTTGAAAATGTCTTTGACATGTATAAAATTTTAAATGATAAACACAGAAGTCATGTCACTTTATTTTTGAATGAGCGGTCCATAATAGGTCATAGCTCCCTTGCAGTGACCATTTCTGCAAAACTGTTTCTGCTCATATACTGGGCGTAGGGTATTATACGGTCCTGCTTAACCGACTTAGTTTTCTTTTTCTTGTTTCATTCTTTTATTTCCAGCAAATTAATCGTTTTTTTTTGATTTCCTAATAATTCAATCAAACACACAGATTTATCCCTAAAGATAATAAAATGGTTAGAATTATTTCCTTATCTTTGTACAAAAATCAACAGTTATTTAAGTTATTTTTTGTGTTGTTTTTTTCACTTGAAGGCATGACAAATATTGCCAAAACAGAAATTGATTGCTTAACTTAGATTAAGACCCTTTATTGTTGTATGTTATTGTATAAATAATGACTTAACGTAACTTTGTTTACGTAAGGAAGAAATTAAACAGAAATACATTTACTTATAGGGATAAAGAGTTCGGTAATTTTTTTAAACATACAAAATGGACACATATTTGTCACATATTTATGTACATTGTATCTAAAGGTTGGCTTTTTGACAAATTTCTTTTTGGCAATACTGTTTTTGGTAGCCCAGCTGTTTTCGTGTAACATGTTACTGTTAAACAAGTTAAGTGTGGTCTATAATTTAACCCTTAACGACTTAAGGTACGGTCATACTTGATAAGTATGTGCTGAAAAAGACGTAACCACTAATTAAAATAATTCGTTTATTTAGGACAAGACACAGCAAATATTTAGTGTTATTTATTTTGATGTTGTTTGATCTTGCACAACTCTTGTAAGAGTAAACAACGTCAAACAAATTTGTGTTAAAACAAGTGGTTACGCTTATTTGAGTAAATATCTACCATATGTGACTATACCTTTACAACCGAACAATGTTTCATATTATTGAATTTTATTATCAAACTTCATGCTCATAATGCATAAATATATTATCCTTTTTTTTTTTATCGGAAAATTGTGTTCAGCCACAAAGCTAATTTCTATTTGAATGAATACATAAACAAGCAGAATTTTATTTGAAGAGCAGCCAGAAGTATTGCAAGAACTGCCAATGCATCCCAAAAAATGCACTGTTTGGTGTGGATTATGGACCGGTGGCATCATTGGGCAGTACTTTTCAAAAGACGACGAAGGCAGGAATGTTACTATGAAGGGTGAACGCTACGATGCGATGATTACAACATTTTCTTTAAACAAAATGGAAAAGCTGACATTTGGTTTCAAAAAGACGGTACCACATGCCACACAGCACGTGAAACAATAGCCCAATTGAGAGGCGAGTTTGGGGCCGATCAGTTGCCGCCTAGATGGTGTGATTAACTACTTAGGATATTTTTTGTGGCGCTTTGTTAAGGCTTATATTTATAGAGACAAGCCCGCAACGTTTGACATACTGGAAGCTAATTTTAAATGAATTTATTCGTGGAATACTGGTCAATATGTTGGAGAGAGTATGTTAAAATTAGATCCAGCATATGAACCATTTGAGGTTTAACTGCGGTTAATATTTATAGGAAATCATCTTTAAACATTGAATTTTATAAATAGTTCCATCTACTCAAATAAAGATTTCATACATTTCTTTTTTGTTAAATCAAATCCAAAAGTTCTTAAAAAATAACTGTTTATATGACACTAGCTTTGCTTTAACCCTTATTGCAAAAAGGTAAGCACAGGTTATGTAGCACATAATACTCTTGTAAAGTTGTGTTGCTTTAACCCAATCAAAGATAGACTGAATGGAAGAGTGATGTCAAAGGAGAACTCGCCCAAAATAAGGCAGAATCCAGAGCAACTGATTAAGGATCGTTTTTGAAGCATCAAGTTACAAGCAGCGAAGAAGCTATTATTCGCATTTGTAGCATTGCGCAATCAATGGAAGGTGTTTCTGACAGCTAAAGGAGATTTCTATAATCACGTAAAATTTTTCTTTTTAAATTTTCTGAACACTCTTTCATTTTATTTATTTACTTATAAATATCTTTATTCCGTCAATTTAATTAATAAAATACAAATTTTTAATATTTTCAATGAACACTGTTTGTATTCCATAAAAAAATGAAACTAAAATCTAAACTTTTATACAAACAGAAACAACAGCGGATTCGAACATCGGTTTATTGCATTCGAAAATAACAAAACCGACTTGGTTTCATAACACCAAATGAAACCAATGTTGGTTTATGCAATGTATGCAATTTTATCCTTAAAATTTCTTTTATTTATTTTTAGTGATGTCAACTTGGCGCATTTAGCAACAGTTTTGGAGCTTTTTTAATTTTTTTGTGCGAAAAATTCATTGCGCTTTTTTTGAATAATATTTTTAACCTGGAAATAAAAATTCTTCTATAACCTGATGGTTTGGTCTACTGAACTGTAGACAAACAACCAGAATTAGAAACCCAGTGGAGTCCTAACAAATTTTTTAGTGAACAAATTGAAATAGAAGTACTTAAAATAGAAAACAAAAATAATTAAAAAAAGTACCAAATATGTACTGACTGACATAAGCCCTTTTAGACAATTAGTACTTCAGATCCGAATAGTTAGCATATTGTGAGTTAAATTTTGAGTGGTAAAATGTTTATTTTATAGTTATTAAGCCGTTTATTAAAAAAAAGTTTTGACTATTATTACTTTTACTGTTAATCGTTGATCCATTTTTAAAAAGTTTTATATAAAATTTATGAAATTAAAAAAATGCAAAATTAATTCAATAAACATTTTAAACAAAAAATAAATTTTAAACTTGGTGCGTTTTTTAAAATGTCGCGTTTTTTTTCTCTCTATTTTGATGCGTTTTGAAATTTCAAAGTTGCCAACGCTGAAATTTTTTTTCTAAATCACTGGTATTTTTATATGAGTGAGAATAGATACAAATTTGTATACACATACGAGGTCTGATCAAAAAATAACCGTTATTTTAAATTTTTTTCAAAAAGTATTTATTTATTCATCAATAACTTATCTTTCTCTCATTCCGATGTCTAAAAGGTAAGCAATTTTGCTGCAATATTTTCGTCGTGTAAATGGGGATTTTGCAAAACCGACAATCAGTAAAACCGACTTGGATTCCATGGCACCCCTGACTGTTACCGATTTTTTGTGTTTAATGCTTTATATACATATATTTATCTGTTTACAGCTAAATCAGGTGCAACATTGTTGATTATTTAAGTTGCACATTAAACCATTAAACTAATTAAAGTCTTTACATGCATATATAAATATTTTCAGATTTTTCTTTTGTTAGCTCCACCTCATTCTTGCGTTAATTGATTGACTCTTCATTTTTAACATCAAAATAAAAGATAATGGAAGAACAATTTTAATTTTCTTCTCTAGGGAAAATATTCCCTTAACCAAGAAATGCCAAAACAACCAACGAATAAATGCCATAGTCTGCAGAAAAAAATGTTGAGACCCCAACTACATACTCAAAATCCCTTGCATTCACACACTCACATTCCCTGGCACTTGATATGCTATGATGGCGACAGTTAACGTTATTTAAAGAATTTATCTTGTATTCATTGAACTCTCATCACACTGTGTGTAGCAAGCAGTACGAGATGATACACTTGTGAATGTTTGTTTTTGTTTTCTATAAGTGGTTGGTTGATTGACTTCATTTAAAAGTTTTTTGAGAAAAGAAAGTATTTTTATACCCTCCACCACCATAAGTGGTGAAGTTTGTCATTCCGCGTGTAACACTGAGATTGAGTCATGTCCGCCTGTCTGTCTGTTTTTCCGTCTGTCTCTGTAAAACACTTTCATGTCCAAAGGACACAACTGAAATCAACAAAGTTTTCAAGAAACAGTTTATAGTTCTCCTAAGCAGTTTGGTATTGAAAATTAGCAAAATTGGTACAGTAGAACCAGAGTTATGGACCAAAATGTGAGGCAACCTCCAGAAAAATTGATATTTTTAAATATTTTTCTTCCAATTTTTTGTAAATACATATATTGCAGATATTCCCATTAAATTTTGTATACGTCGTTTTTATGATAAAAGAAGATAGTGCGAGGAAAGTAGTAAGAATCGGTCCATGATTTCGCACAGCCCCCATACAAAAATCTTTCCGAAATATTGCTCAATTATACATAAATGCCTATAAAATGGGAATATCAATACAAAATCTAACAGGAATAAGTTTCATGCAAAACGAAATTTTTTAGTTCGGTCCATGTTTGACAATAGACCCCATATAAAGTTCACTTCCACAATTCACTTTAATACGTATAAAACAGATATAAATAATGTTAAACGGCTAAAATTTCACATGAATAATCTTTATAGGCAAATAAATTGTTGTACTAAATTTTATGGTGGTCGGCCCAGAATTGGTCATAGCTCCCATATAAGGTCCACATCTGAAAAAGACATTTATCCCTATTCTATAAATATCGGTACCGATATAGATATAGATATAGATCATTTACATATATACAAAAATTATCCCACAACATTTTGTAAATTTCGGTCTATTTTTAACCGTATGCCCCATATAAAGCCGTCTTCCGAAAATCACTTTAATACTCATAAATCTCTTATAAATAACGGTACCGTCGCAAAATTTTACACGGATCATTTACACACATGCCAAAATCAAACTGCTGGATTTTAAGAATATCGGTCCATATTTGACTATATCCCCCATATAAGGTCTACTTTCGAAATCCACGTTAATATTATTATGTTGTTATTATTACGTCATTATGTTGAAATTCGACGTGAACAATCCTGTTCCAAAATTTAAGAAGATCAGCCCATAATTTGTCATAGCTGCCATATAAGAACCCTTTCCGAAAAACAAATAAACCCCAAAAATGTCTAATAAATATCGATGTCGAACCAACTGTTATATGGATCAGAAATTTTAATCCAGAAATCATATTAGTATCGGTTGTTAAATTACAGTCAAGATTATTATGAAAATCATACAAACTCTGTAAATTACAGTAAGAATCAGTAATTACATCAATTATAAATGGTCGAAATTAGATAAAATTTCAAAATATTTAACATAAATTATGTTGGTCGTAAAATTGTCTTTCAAACAATATATCAAATACTAATAAAATACTAAGACTAAGACTGAATAGAAAACACAGATATTCTAGTCTTATAACCAGTGTAGTTTTTCTATTTCTTATTACGTTTAGGTGGAGGGTATTAAAGATTCGGTACAGTCGAATATAGCACTCTGACTTGTTTTGTTTTGGTATTTTATTGTCTCAACTAAAAATATGTCAAACAAAAAAAAAAAATCAAGTTAAATTTATTGTGATGTAAAAGAACATGTCAGAAGACAACATAAAATAAAATCAAATCAAATATAAAATTTCTTGTGAATTTAAATTTTCCCCCAAATAATATTGATTTATTAGTTGTTTTTAAAGAGAATTTTGTAAATACATATTGCGTTGCATCGGAAAACTAATGTTAATGTACTGTGACATAACAAAACATTGCAATGTCATGTTATTATACGCTAAAAAAGAAATACAGTTTGTTTATTTGTTGTTAAAAATAATATTTTACAGTGTTTTAACTCTGGAGCCAGCAAAATATTATTAGTTGTACGAAAAACAGGAATTTTTAACAGCTTAAATGTGAAATTTTCAAACCAGCAACACTTAGCGATTGTCCTTAATCATTGTTGATGGTTATGGCGTGGACTTGAAGAATTAAAGAACTCTATTTATAGTTGACAGCTTGCTCTCATCAATAACTGTTTCAATTGATTTGTACTTGACAACTTCACCGGGATCTTCAATTTAATTTTCATTCTTCTGAGCCTAAATTGCTCGTTGGCAAAATCACTCATGATTTTTGAAATTGTTTGTAATATCGGGAAAAACTTATAGCATAAACATACATATGTATGTTTCTCTACGTCTCCACATATATAGTATAATGCTTTTAAAAATTCATGCTAATCCATTATTTCACGAAAAGTAACTGCTTCATCCACATGATAGACGCTCATATCGTTATCATCTGGAAGTATTCTGTCCGCATTATTTTTTTAATTCCTTGCAGTTGTCTCTCCACCGTGCTTCATTGTTTCCTTTACATGGTGTCTTTGTATTCTGTTCGGCGCCAGCAATATTCAGCCATGTCACAAAACTCAATTCCGATCGAAAGTGGTTTTGATTCCGTAATTTGAGTCTTTAGAAAACGATTTTTTTCGGAATGAAACCATTTTACAGAGAACGTAAAGCAAAAACAATCGATTTGCAAATACGGAATTGAATCACTTTCTGAGTCGATTTAACGATGTCCGTCCGTCTGGCTGGCTGGCTGTCCATGTAAATCTTGTGCGCAGAGTATAGGTCGTAATTTTTAAGATATTTTTATAAAATTTGGTACGTGATATTTTTTTCGGCTCAGGGATGGTTGGGATTGAAACTGAAACAAATCGGCTCATTATTTCACCTGGCCCCCATATAAATGTCCTCTCGAAATTAGGGTTTACCGATCATAAATGTTTGAGTTATGCAAGTATCCAAACAAATTTCACTACAAATCAGTAATAACTGAAGCTTAATCACATCTATAAACTTTGTCAAGATCGGCCCATAATTATTTGGTATCCAAATAATATTTAACGCAAATATATTTCATATATATAGAAATAATACGGTCTAATTTTATTATGATCGGTCCATAATTACTCGTAGCTCCCACTTCCGAAAATCACTTTAAAGAGCATAACTATCTCAAAAATGTTGGTATCCAAATAATATTGAACGAAAATATATTTCGTATGTATAAAACTAATATGGTACAATTTTATTATGATCGGTCCATAATTAGACGAAACTCCCATATAAGACCCTCTCCGTAATTCACTTTAAGCTCCATAAATCGTTTGAAAGTATTTATATCGAGATAAAGTTTAACACATATAATTCTTATATTCACAGACATCATGACTCTAAATTTTTGTATGATCGGTCCACAATAGGTTATATCTCCCATATAACGCCCATTTCTGAAAAACTGTTTTATACATATTCTGGGTGTAGGGTATTATATGGTCGGGTTTGACCGACTATACTTTATTACTTGTTTTTAATTGCAGTTTTTTAATAATTCATTATCATGAAATCTTTACGATGAAAAAGGACCCCATTGAATGCATTTTATATACGAATGTATGATAATCAAACAGTCGTCACATGAAGGTTATTGATAGGATGAACATTTTTGTTTGAAAATAAAATTAACATTTTAAACATGAAAATAAAAATTCTTTTGTAGCCTGATTGGTCTACTGAACTGTAAACGAACAACCAGGATTAGAGCCCCAGTGAAACCCTAAAAAATTTTATTGAATAGGGTCAACGAAGTACTAGAAGTACTTAAAATAGAAAACAAAAATATTAAAAAAATATGTACTGAAATTAGCCCTTTTTTTACCAATTAAATCCGAATATTACTTTTACTATTAATCGTTGATCTCTTTTTAAAAAGTTAAAAAAAGTAGAAATTAATTCATATCTATCTAATAAAAAGGAATACAAACAAATTTGTTTAGTTTATTTTTTTTTTCTAAAAACGCTGAACTGTTCAAGACTGTTTTATTGGTATACATACATATCTATAATACAAAAATATTATATTTTTTTATATGAAATTAATTCAATAAACATTTTAAATAAAAAAGAAAATAAAATAAAAAGTTTTTTCGAGCTCGAGGCCAATTATTTGTAAAAAATGTGTATATTATTTATTAAATTATTTCTTCCAATATTTCGATATCCTTCGGATATCATTATCATTATTGAAGGTGGAGACAATAATACGTCTCTTATAAAAATATAATTGTAACTCATTCCTTGATAATGATATCCGAAGGATATCGAAATATTGGAAGAAATAATTTAATAAATAATATACACATTTTTTACAAATAATTGGCCTCGAGCTCGAAAAAACTTTTTATTTTATCAAAAGAAAGGTCGAACAAAATCAAAATTTAATTTAAAAAAGAAAATCTAATCTTGGTGGGATTTTTTTGAAATGACGCTTTCTTTTTCCTTCATTTTGGTGCGTTTTGAAATTTCAAAGTTGACAACGCTGCATGCCTGATTGTTTACCTTCGCATTGAAAACGATATAATTGGGATTCGTCTGACAAGATTACACGTTTCCTACCGTCCAATTTCCTTGAACCGTGCCTTAATATTTTTATCGACATCGCAGGTTTTATTTCTTTTTGTGGTTTGGGAACAATCAGACTTCGCAAAAAGCTAATAACGTATGCGGACGCACATCTCATGATAACATGAGACCAGCAAGACAAGCCCTTCATGATATTGGTTACATTTAAGTAGTAAAAAAATGTTTAACCTGCATTAACAATAAAAATTGTTAAAACACTGTTAAAGTTTGCCAGGGAGCACAAAAATTGGTCATCTAGATGTCTGGACGTGTAATTTTGTCAGACGAATTCAAATTTAATCGTTTTCAATCCGACGGTAAATAATATTGATGGTGCCGAACAGCCCAAAAAAATTTTAAGACACCATTTTAAGGAAACATTGAAGCACGGTGGGAGGAATATCATAGTATGGGGTTGCTTTACATGGTGACACCTTAACACAGAGAATGAAAAGCGAACTTTGCGAACTCATCTTCTTGATTTTATGAGAATGAAGTTACATTTCAGCTGGATGGTGACCTAAGGCACACTTCCATAATCGTGAAAGAATGTCTTAGCGAGCAGAAATTTCTTCTGATGAAATGGCCAGCAAAAAGTCCCGACCTCAGTCCGATTGAGAATTTGTGGTTCATCGTGAAGAAATAGTTGGGAAAATACTAATGAATTTCAAGCTATTTGGACGAGCTTTGGCAGCAGGTTCAGCGCTTATGAGAGTGTATTCCAAATGAATTAATTAAAAAATTGGCGGAGAGTATGCCAAAACATGTAAAAGCAGTTTTACGAAATAAATCAAATCAGTATGTTAGTCTGTTATTTCCAAAATAATTTGATTTTGACCCACTGTGCAATGTATTAAAATGCTAAAATATATGTAAGAAATATAATGACTATCGTGATTACCCTCATCAATAATGATGTAGATACTAAACAGGAATAAACAAATTCCCTACACTTACTTAATTCTACACTAATCTCACAAATCCAGAATTACAATCAACTTGTAAACATGTACATACAG
Organism: Bellardia bayeri; assembly: GCA_950370525.1. Classification (NCBI taxonomy): domain Eukaryota; kingdom Metazoa; phylum Arthropoda; class Insecta; order Diptera; family Calliphoridae; genus Bellardia; species Bellardia bayeri. The sequence goes on along the minus strand of OX493267.1, from coordinate 72,769,082 downwards.
TGTTGTTAATAATAATAAGAACAGCTCTTTCTTAACTTAAAAAAGAATAACTTTTTCAATTCTTACTGTATCCCTTTAATGTTTATAAGATAATTGTTCAAAATTTTATGCAACATTTTAATTTTCTGGGTAAAAAATAATAATAACAATATTTTCAGTTTTGCATTTAACACCGGAAAATAATACAATAAATTGTTGAAACCTTTAATCCAGAAAAATGTTAATAATGGGTCTATTTGAAATAAAAAAATATTTTTTTTAAATAAAAATTATTTAAAGCTTTTTCGAAAACAAGGCAAAAGTAATTATAATACTAATTTATTGTATCAAGCCATCCACAGAAAAGTAAAACCAAAGTCAGGATGCAGGAATCGAAAAACAACGACGCGGTTTGATCAGTGCTTAATACGTAAAAGCTAAAGAAACCCAATGTTGACATCTGAAGAGTTTAACATTTAAATAGCTGGGGCCAAATTACCGCATTCGTATCGAAAAATGATTTCGATATCGAAATTATGAAAAAATGTACTAAATTTCTTGCTCGATATCGAATGCGGTAATTTGGCCCCTGGATTTATTACATATTATGGAACGATCATAAAATATTTTACTGTATATGAGTCTTATGCTGAACTTAATATCTCAATAACGATATGTATTTTATATGGCACCTATGGTCAAACTTCACAAAATCCAATATTAAATTTGTTATTTACTCTAATTTATCTGAGTAAATTTGAAGTTCGATATCGGTATTTATAAGATATTTACGTAGGTTAATATGTTTTTCGAAAATGCTTCTTATATGGGAGTTATGGTCAATTATGAACCAATCAGCATAAAGTCCGTCACGATGATTTATACTGTGAGCATCGAAATAAAGTCAACACCACATATTATTAAAAGAAAATTATAATAATATAAATAATATTATTATAGAAAATTATGTTGTATTTATATATAGTTATTTAAATAGAACTGAAAAACACATAAAAAGAAGCAAACGAAAAAACGTATACAAATTCAATTGGTTTATTGTTAAAATGTACAAATTTTTACGCGTCAAAATATAGTAACCAATGGCATTATCCTTAAGAAAACCCTCTGTCATTCCAAAATTAGTGGTAGTTCTTTTAATTTTTCTTTATTTAATTAAAAAAAATATACATAAATATACCAAATACAATACCACAGATAAATAACCTGGCGCAAAACGACCAGATCGTCTTACAAAGACTGCTGTAAGAGCTTTAGTAAGAAAAGTAAGAACAAACTGAGCATCTAGTGCTGTAAAAACTAAAATGTGACTTCTGGAAAACCTATAACCTCGAGTACGATAAGAAGATATTTGCATCAAAATGGCCTACATGGCAGAGTGCTACGTAAGGAGCACTTTATAATAAAGGTGTCGGTAAAAAGCAAAGTATCTATAGCGTATAGAAATTAGAAGTAGTCCAGAGCTGGATTTTCCAATAGGACACTGTTACTAAGTATACTTCCAATATTGTGAAGAAGTGGTTGCTCAAAATATTAGGCAAAGAAACATTTCTTGCAAGGATAACCTAAAGGCTATAATTCAGGATAAATGGAACAAAATTTTTCCTGATTTCACCAAAGAGCTCTTTAATTCTATGTGTAAAAGATTCTCAGCTGTGATATAGGCAAAAGGACTACAATCAAAATATTAAAGGCAATGTTTCACGTAAATTTAATATACATGTTTATAATTTATTTTGACTGAATTATGCAATATATTTTGTTTTAAATTTGTACTGATAGTATATTTTAATAAAATATTTTTATAAATCCATATTAGGTTTTTTCTTTACGAGGGTGGTTCGGAAACTTCTTAGCCTAGCATAGAAAGAGAATAGTTAGTTTTTCAAAAACATCTTTATTTTTCAATATAATTTCCTGAAACAACATTTATAATTATTCACTACACTTAGTTTACCGCTTATCTAGCAAGTCGATCCCTTGATTAAAATAGTTTTCTTCACGGCCTTAAAAATAGTGGTTTACAACTGTAATTGCATCTTCATTTAAGGTAAAACGCTTGCCAGCTAGGAATGTTTTTAGATTTGGGAACAGTTAAAAGTCACTGGGAGCTAAATCAGGAGAATATGGTGGGTCGTCAAGCAATCGGACTTTAATTCGTTGATTTTAGCCATTGTTAATTCACTGTGCTGGTGCGTTGCCTTGATGAAAAATTATTTTTTTTTTGGTATTGTGAGCCAGAATGTTTTTCTCGAATTTTTACATTTCATTGATCCAAAATATTGCAATAGTACTCTGAGTTTATTGTTTTACCCTTTTGCAGATAGTCAATCAATAAAATATTTTTCAAGTCCCAAAAAACCGTTGCCATAACCTTACCAGCCGATTGAATTGTTTTTGCCTTCTTTGGGACACTTCCTCCAGCTTCAGTCTGTTGCTTGGATTGTTCTTTTGTCTAGTGGTGGATCCATGTCTCATCAACAGTTATGAAACGACGCTTAAGACGATCCAAACCAGCTGGAGAAATTTTCATTCTTATGCGTTTTTAACAAATGCGGCACCCATCTTGCAGAAAGCTTTTTCATCTGTAGTTCTTCACGCAAAATTAAATGGACTCGATTATTTGAGATGCCCATGATATTAGCTCTTTCATGCACTTTTCTTCGTTGATCATTTAATACCATATCATGAACTTTGGCTACAATTTCTGTTGTTGTTGCTGTTTTTGGACGTCCACTACGTGGCTCATTAACAGTTCTTATACGACCACGTTTAAACTCAGCAACCCAATTTTTTATTGTTGCGTATAAAGAATCGCTTTCACTGAACACATTCATTATGAATTTCTTGTCCCGATAAACCTTTTTTATTTTTTTTTGAATGCGGATGTTTTTTTTTTGAACTTCGGTTTCTATATGAAGAAGTTGCCAAATCGACGAGAACATATGTTCATAGCATAGATGGAAGTTGCCAAAACATATAATTTTTTTTTCTGTTTATACCGCGCTTTATGTTCTAGGTTAAGAAGTTTCCGAACAGCCCGCGTATATTGACGCTTACAGTATATACATTTTTTATTATAGAAATATTCACGAAAATTAAAAACTAAAATGAATTGAGAAGTTATGTTTTGATTATTTTTGCCGACACTGTAGCACATTGAATATATGTGTAGAATAACCCACATAAGCTTCATACAATATGTACTCCACTTTTGGAATATCCTTTTCCTTTATAATACTCGTGTGTGTAGGTAGGTAGTTGTTATACAAAGTAAATATTACCACTATAAAAGTTATTGCAATTCTTGCTAAGCAATAATGAAACAAAAGGAAGAACAGTAACATTGACAAATACAATAGCAACAACTACGGTGATAACAACAAGGCTAATCATTTAAAAATAACAGGAGAAAAACAAAATAAACGAACACATACTATATTCACATACATACAAACATACATGCATACATAAATACTTATATAACCGAACAAACCAAGGTGAACTGTTAACGAACGTCACAACAATAACAGCAGCAACATCAACAAACTCACAAAGTTTGTAAACAAAACAAATAATCCATGCAAAAGTACAATGATTGTCAAGGAATATACTTCATACGTAAAATAGGAAAAAAACAGAACAAAAAAAGTTTCAAAAATAGTATAAAATAGTATATAGTATGATTGTAATAAAAATACATCAATTTATGCTGAAAATGTAGACAACTAAGGAAACGAAAACAATAAGAACATAGAATCTGGTATTTCATTATAAATATAGGGTCAATACCAGGACATCGAAAGCGATGATTGTTTAGAAAAGTTTTATGCTTTGATACAAATGTAGTGGTTGTGTGGTTGAATCTGTGTTGTTAATTAAAACTTGTGTAATTTGGGTCAATTAATGTGACAACAGAGCATTTTTGAAAGGGCACTACTTCTTACTACAGCTTAGCTGAAAGATACAAAATTGTTTTTCTGTTTATGTAATACTGACTGTGATGACAAAAACGAAGGCAATTGCATGAAAGTTAGAATATGTAGAACATAACCTTATCTAGTTGGTTCTTATTGGCAATAAAAACAAGTTAATAAACATAGTACAAGAGTTCAAGGTTGTGTCGTTTAAACGCTTTTATATAAGCTGGCTGCTAATCCAGATGTATGTATGTCGACTATGCTGGTGTTTTATCTTTCGACAAAGATTAGGAATAATCAGTAAACCTTTAGAGTTTGCACATTTTTTATTTCAAATTTCCAGTTTTGACACCAATCAGAGCAATATTTTCTAAAATTAAAAAAAAAATAATCAAAATCTAAATGTTGAAACAAATTTAATTAAAAACTGTTTTTGTATTTAAAAACGTTGTTCAACAGAAACTTTGTTTTCCAACATTGTCATATTGAAGTAATTAATTAATCTGATAAAAAATATAGAGATATATAATTACAAAAAACAGTCTTATAATCACATTGTGCAAATTTCAATCACTATCCCGACTTTGAGAACATATAAGTTTTAACAAGTAAGAGTTTATGTTCGGCTGCGCCAAATCTTATATAGCCACCACCAAATTACCTATCATGGAGATTTATAAGGGCTTTATGCGCATTTAAGTGATTTGCGGAGCTCGACTTTATATGGTGGCTACGGTCAAATATGGTCCGATCATCATGAAATTTGGTACAACAATTTAAAAGTATATATTTCGATTATGCTTATTAAATTTGAACTTGATAGTCAATTAAAAAAAAAGTGATTTTCGGAAGTGGTCTTTCTATGGGGCTATAAAAAAAATTACTGACCGATGCAAGCAAAATATTTTTTCGAGATTACACTTTCCATGAAACTTATTATTGCAGAATTTTGATTGGATACAGCTTTTCCTTAGACATTTATGTACCATTAAACCATATTCCGGAAAGATATTTGTTTGGGGGCTATGAGAAATCGTGGACCGATTCCTACCATTTTCAACAGGACTTGTCTTCCTATAGCAAAATTAAAGTGTGCAAATTTTACTGATATTATGTGAATTATATTTGATTAAAACAGCAAAAAATATCCGAGGTAGTCTGAAAGTGTGATCTATAACTCGGATACTACTAGACCGATTTTACCCATTTGCAATACCAAAGATTTCGGTGGATCAAAGAATGTTTGGTAAAATGTAATGGTTTCTTTTCGTAAATTTTTTGCATTAGGTTAAAGATGGAATATTTAAGGAATGTTGTGACTACACGTTCTTATTTAAGGCTATAGCTCGCCGGATGGGGTAGGGTTCTTTGTCACAATCATATCCCACTTAAACCAAAACAGAGTTGAACGTGCTTTACAATTCAATAAGATGAAAAAAAAATAGTTAAAATTAGAAGTACCCTTAGTTTTCGGACGGACCTCGGACGTTTAAATTAACGGACTTTAATGCTAAATGTATTATTAAATTGCACACTATATATGATCTTTAGATAAATTAGATCGCTGCCCTCACCAACCATAGTTCTCAATATAGTCCATATTATTTGTCTGAGAACCCCTATACATTACCATCACTACATTAGTTTGGCTCTCTTAACTTCAAACAAATTAGTTAAACTTCATTTTAAATTTATTAATAAACCAAGAAAAATAATTAAATATACATTAGTAATAGTAACAAAATTTAAAGTATTATTGTGCAAAATTTACTATAAAATACCTATATAAATTACTGTATATAATTGTACTTAATTCTTAAATTAGTTTTGCTACTCACTGTAGTTTCATATTACGTTGCTCAGGCCTGTGCAGTTGTTGTTGGTGAAACCCCAGATATTGTTGCTTTTATCGAATTTCAAATTACAATAAGAATACGTAAGAGATAAATTTTTAAGAATAATTTAAGAGAATCGCATTTGTAAATAAAGTACAATAAAGCTCTTATTTAAAATATAAATTACAAAAATAACAAATTAAGTTAAACCCTTGATCACTTGAAGAGTGAAACAAATACTAACAAATATTAACAAAATTTATGTATAAATTTAGCGATAATAATTACATGAAACAAATAGTTATGCAAATTTAGAAATTTTAACCATAATTATTAAAATGAATAATTTGAAAATGAACAACAATAACAAATAAAACAAAACATTTATAACAATATTAATGTTTAAAACCCTCTTGATTTTAAATATATGATTGGTAGTTTAAATATATAACAATTTATAATTCCAATTAACTAACTTTGAATTAATTATATGGAATTTATTTTTATAAATTTTCTTCTTTTTATTTAATTCGATACGAAAAGTTACATCGAGTAATGATGAGGTTTCATGTCGACTTTAGAAAATGGAGTCTCGAACATTCTAAATATAAATTGAAATTCGGCCACGTTGTCCACAGCACATGGGTCCAAATAGTCTCCGACGGATGTTATACCCACAGTATTTAGTGGTTCGAATCTTTTATTATTTTTGTTTTTATTTTCTAATATTTTACGTTTCAAAAGATGTTTAATTTTCATAAATAAATTTTTCACTATTTTATAATAGTAATGTTATTTTAAAATTCTTATATAATTTAATTATAACTACTCCTCGACTTAATCTTGTCACAACCAATCTTCAATTCTTAATGCCCTATCTTTTTTTTTCTTACCCATCTCGTTTATCGTTTAACCAGTCAAGAACAACTTAAAGAGAATTGATATACATATATACCTATCTTGTTTTTTCATTCATAAATTCAGAGTATTAAATTCCATTGATATTCTTAAATATCATTAACAATCTCCAAAGAAAAAAAATGTAACGGGATATCGTAAATTCATTGATGAGCTCATTCACTCATTCATAATCTAAAGAAGATAAAATGGAATTGAAACAAATTGTGAATAATAAATGATAGAAAACAAAGCAATCAGGGATGGAAAAAGGGGGATGAAACTAAAAGAATAAGTACTTAATCAAAATCTATAAAGTATCTATAATAATAAAACCGTCACAAAAAATGTCATTGTTCTATGTGTTTTTTTTCAAATCTCTATCGTGATTTCAACAGACGGACAGATGGACGGATATGGCTAGATCGTCTTTGAATCTCTAAGGATCCAGAATATATAGACTTTTTTGGCTCCACGACCATTATTTCGATGTGTTACAAATGGAATAACAAACGTAAGATACCCACTATCTTTTTGGTGTGGATATAAAAACAAATAATTATAATCGCCGTTATATGTTAGAAATGTTAGAAATTAAAAATGTACCAACAAATCTTAAGCTATGTATAGACGGTTGTTAGGTAATACAATGTTGTCAGATCTAGCAATGTGCTAGCATTGAAAAATTGTTAGCAAAAGTTAAATTATCAATGCTTTTTCTTACAATGTTGGAAGACAAAAGTTTAAAGTTCACACGGTTGTTAGACATTTTCTGAACATTTTTCTGACAACGTTGGAAGATCTGACAACCGTCTATAGAAAGCTTTAGAATTAATTTTAAAGCAGATACAGATAATATTGCTTAAACCTAAAGACACTTAATGTATAAAAACGGAATAGGAAACTAAATTATTTTTTCATATTTTTGTTTTTGTAATATTTAAAATAATTCATTCTGACAATTCTGTTATATTGCAAAATATTTTTGTTGTTATTTTATAAAATTGGTTAATAAATTTCATTTTCCTGAAGATGCTACATATTGTTGTAGCGAAATATTGGAATAAATAAGAAATAAATAAAAAGACATTTTAACCTAAAGCTCAAAGAAAAACATTTTTAGTAAAAATATAAATGTCGAACAATTAGTTAATTAATTAATTATGATAATTAAAAAGTTTTGACATTTTACTTGTTGGCATATCAGTACACAGTGGCGCAGTATCGTTTGAGGCTTTTGAGATAATTATACGCATATTTTAAAGATTTTGATATAAATTATATGTTTTAATTTGTTGTTCAAAAAACAAGTTTCTTAAACACTTACCCCCCTTATTCAAAAACGATTATTAACTTTAACAAACGGTTATTAAGAAAATTATTATATGCAAATCTGTCTTAATAAACGTTTGTTAAATTATACATTTCTGGAATTTAGTTATACCAATTATTTGGATAAGATATTAAACCAACTATTATACATAATACTCTTCATCAAACTTCCTAAAATAAATTAACTTATTTTTTTACAGATCTAATCATAAATATGTATATCAATGTGGTTTCATTTGTAACTGTTACAAATTATGACTTAATGCCTTAAAAACATAAATAATATTTTTTTTTTAACAAAATAAATTTTAATATTAAATGCACAAAAAGTAAATATAAATTCTTTCAGAATTAAATCCACAAGAAATACACACAAATTATATCAACAAAATAAAAACACTGTTATATCAACAAATATCAACTGTGTTGCAGTACTATAATTACACTTGATGCTTTCTATTTGTTGTACAGTTACAAACAGTTTTTTAAAATGTGTTACATTTTCTAAGAGGATGGTTATTGATATCGTATTATCTAAAATTTGTGAGATTATGGTAGTGTTTGTGTTTCATAACTATAATTACATTTTATTATGAACAAAGAGGAATACCTGCAACAGAAAATTATAATTGTAATTTTTTGTTATTATGCAATTTTTAGCAATTTCCTGTAAAATGCCTAGTGGAAGAAGCTGTTATTGATGCTTAAAGAGAACTCACACGCTGCGACTTTTACCTGCGACTTTTCTCCTGCGACTTGAGTTTATCGGTTATACGGCAATTAAGCTACTGGATTTTATAGCTGTCAGTCAATAATAGCTCCTGAATTAAGTCCACTTTCGAGCATAACAACCAACCAAACATACAACTCTTGTAAATAACGCTATTAAGATGAAATTCAACCAATATAATCCTAAAATACATAGAAATCACATTAGTGGATACTGGATTTAGAAGCCATCGGTCCATAATTGGTCCATTTCTTCTATGCCACCCATAAATCTTTTGTAGATAATGTCACTAAGATCAAATTCAAACAAAAAAGCCTCATATTTAGTTCGTTTATTTGACCTTTTCTAATATTTAATAGTTTCTTCTTTTTTCAAGCAATAAGGTCAATTGCATTTTATATACAAATATTTTATTTTATTTATATATATTAATTTCCGATATTTCGCTATCACAATGGATAGCTTCTTCAGGAATAATATAAGTTTTGAATTATAATAAAATAATAATTGAAGTATTTACAAAAATGAAAAACTATTAAAAAAAAGCCTCATCTTATATCTTATCATTTTTTATACTCTGTTTCTTAACTTGTTGTGAATATGGAAAAATGTTATTTTAATTTTATAAATTGTTTAATTACAATCAAGATTATTATGAAAATCAAACAAACTCTGTAAATTACAGTAAGAATCGGTAATTACATCAATTAGATAAAATTTCAAATTATTTAACATAAATTATGTAAAATTGTCTTTCAAACAATATATCAAATACTAATAAAATTTGCTCTAAGACTGAATAGGAAACACAGAATAGGAATATTCTAGTCCTATAACATGTGTAGTTTTTCTTTTCTTAGTGCGTTTAGGTGGAGGGTATTTAAGATTGGGCACAGCCGAATATAGCACTCGAACTTGTTTTTGTTCGTTTCACATACACATAGATTAAATTCTTTTACTTGTTCTTTAACTTACAAAATTGAGAAAAGTTTTATGTATTTATAGTTATGTAATGCACTGTATATATACATTGTATTTCCAAATCATCATTCTACAGATGACTTGTTTATATGACTGTGTTTTATTTTGGACCGAGTATTAAGGTGGTAGACATTTTTTTATTATTATTTGTTTGATGCAACTGTTACCATGCAGATACTTTTTCCTGATCACAAGGACGTATACATTTTGAATTATTATGACTACGACCATCCTAATGTTATTAATGCGAAATAAATATAATAGAAAACCAATGCAACTGTCCTGATTCTTTTTATGCCTTTATATAAAAACAAATAAATATGTACTCGTAAATAAATAAATCTTTATTCACATCTCTTTGTGAAACTATTTTTGATGTGTATTTCAAAAATGTTTAAAGTAAAACAGTGCTAAAAATTGACATGCAGACAGATGGAAGAAACTTTAACGACACAACCATAAATCCTTGGCACTGATGTTTAGAATGTAATTAAATGTAAAACTTAACCAATTTTGTAAAGTTTTTGGAATGTTAATGGTGTTTCCCCATATCCTTTTTATGTAACAACTTTGAAAAGTCAGATATTACAACGTTGTCCGAAAAATCTTCAGAAAACAACCGTGTAAACTTAAAATTTTTGTCTTCCAACGTTGTAAGAAAAAGCATTTTCAGTACATTGGAAGACAAAAATATTGTCAGACATCTAACAATCGTGTAAACACACAATTTTGTAATTGTCGTTGTTTTAAGACAATTGTCAACACACATTTCATTGTCATGTGTGCAAAGTTTATGCATCTGCCAATGGCAGCATTGTCATAGAAATTATTTCTAAATGCAACTCTGCATATACATAAATAAAAACACAAGTGTGCATTAAGAACATTTTGGAGAAACAATTTCGGTTGACAGATAAATTCATTGTGTGACAATTGTGTGCCAATGAAATTGTTAGTTTTCTTACAGTCGTCTAAACTGACAATTTACCTTTTGGTAACAATTTTTCAATGTCAATACATTGCTAGCACACTGCTAGATCTGACAACGTTGTAATATCTGACGATCGTCTATACATAGCTTAAATATCAACACATTTATCTTGTTCAATTAAATGTGTGCATAACTGGTCAAGAATTCTTTTTTAGGCTTGATCGGGAGTTTTTAATTGGAGGAATAAATTTGTAAGAATTTTACTAAGGGTTTCTTCAACAAGGAGTATATTGGACTAACATGAATATGTTGAAATTTCAGCTTTAACAATTGTTACAATTGAATAAATCACAGTAGAAACGCCCAATTCATTCACGAACAACCTGCTGGTTTTTTCTGGAACAATAATTTTTTCAAACGAAGCCCACTTTCATTTAAAAAAGGCAAATTTCTGCATTGGGGCTTGTGAGCTATTGTTAAGAAGCCTATTCACGCTGAACGTGTTATTTTATGGTGATTTTTGTGATCTGGAGACATGATCTTGCAATATTTTCGTATTTTCTGCTGGAAATACGCTGAATAGATTATGATTTCCAGAGATGTTAACTATTAAATTTTGGCCTATTATTGATAATACGAATATTACTGACATTTGTTTTCAATAGAATGGTGACACATGTCGCACAGTGGTTTAGAAAATTTTTAGTGTGGAAATAATTCGGTATGTTTATTTTTTTTTATATTCAAACATATCGTAACGAAATTTCACATGGTTTGAGCTGAGGTGTTTCTGGGTTGATTTACAGTTTTTGGAGTCCTAGGGGAAACGACGGACCAGTGGGTGGCACTGCAAAGTTCGTTTTTTTTAAATCTTTATAAATCCATTTGTGATTTCAAAGAGCTGAAACTTAAAATATGAACAGTCCTTGAGAAGATCTATAAAAAATATGTTTACCTACTCGTAAGTATGTTTTATGTTTTAGTTCATGCATAAATCATTTATTTTTCTAACTTTTCAATTCAAGATAGTTTATTTTTGGAAATATAATCGATATTGCTTTGAATTATTTTGTGTCTGATGCGCTATTTTATTATTTAACTAACAAAGTTAATTGGAGGGAAATCGGTCAAAAATCTGACCGACATTTAACCTAAATCGAATCTGGATTGAGCAAACACTTCAAATTTTAATTTTAAAATGCTTATAACTCGAAAAATATATACGATAAATAGCACACGTTAGCATGGCCTTGAAAGATCTAACCGAGGACTTTAAGAAAATATTAAACATTAGAATTGAAAAACAAAAAAATTTCACACGTTTAAACAAATTAAATGCAAAGGTGTCCGAAACAGCTCCGACCGTGCTGGGGTCCATCATAAAAATTTGAACACGAATATTGCTTTCCTACTCTCATGTAAAGATTTATTTCCCAAACAATTTCGATTCTGTCTTATTGTGTGTATATAATTTTTCATGCCATTTAGGAAAAAAAAAAACGTTAAAATTTATGAAAGCGGGCAAGGTTGGCGAAGCTTCTGAAGAGAAAATATAAGCTTTAAAACGGGAAAATGAAATCCAACATTTCATTTTTTCTTGAAAGTACTCACTGTGACGTTATTTACAATGTGATAGTAAGAAAGCTTTCTTTTCTGTATATTTAAGTATATATCAACACGGAACTTCTTAGAGGACTGAAGCTTGTCGTTTTTAGAATGTTTTATTTAATCCTATTTTTTTTTTTCAAAATTTTCTAAATTTGATTGGACCTCCGAAGAGCTATATCCGGTTAAATTTTATTGTACACACTTATGCATTAAGTTTTCTTTCCGGATCATATAAAAATTATAAATAGCCCTGAAGAAAATATTTTTCTACAAAAGGAAAAATATAGAGACTCTTTCGGCAAAAAACGTAAAAAATATGTTCCAAATTTGGATGTATAGCATTTTATCGAGTAAAATGTAGTTGCAAGTTTCTTTAATTTTATTTAGAATTTGATCAGAGATATAGCTGATATTTTAGAAAATTTTTCGAAAAACAAAAGATCGAGCAAAATTAAAAAAGCAAGTAAGAAAAAATATGATAGTATATAAGACCCTACACCCAGTATATGTATGAAACAGTTTATCAGAATAATATAAATAGTTTTAAAAAATTCATAGAGGATAAAGTGAATTACGGAGAGGGTCTTATATGAAAGATTCGACCATATTCCATATTATATGGAAGATTCGACTAATTATGGACTGACCATTATAAAATTAGGTGCCCTCAATTCTGTATATATGATTATTATTTTTGTTAAATATTATTTGGATACTATAATTTTTTTAAAAGATTTATGACACTTAAAGCAATTTTCGGAAGTGGGCCTTATATGGGAGCTATGATCAATTATGGTACAATCTGCACAAAATTTGTAGATGTGATTTGGCCTCATTTACCACTTATTTGAGGAGAAATTTGTTCGAATACTTCCATAATTCAAACATTAATGATCGTTAAACCCCTATAATGGACCGATTTCCAACAGTTTCAATCTCATCCGTGCTTGGGGCGAAAAATCGGATCGGAGTCTAACAGACTGGTTTTTACAGATCTTCGCCACCACAAACACTACAATTTGAGCAGCACAATGGGCAAATAAGAAAGGTATGATTCGATTTTCTGAAAAAAATTTATTATTTTTCTAAGGCAAGTTAATATTTAAGAATGTTATACCATAGAAAATGTAGTGCCCCGATGGACTAGGCGGTAGAGTGTCGGACTATCAGTCAAAGGGTTGTGGGTTCGATTCCCGCCAAACGCTCTGGGTGTTTTCTGCATATAAGCCAGTTTGTGTTTCTTAAACTTCGCTGACAAGTGTGATAGTTTTGACGTTTAAGAAACATAGAAATTTTATTGTATTAATTTTATTTTACAAACTCATTGAAAAGCAAATAAGTATGTATATATGTTTGTATGTTTGTATTTTCAAACATTTAGATAAGAACCTATAAGTCTTTAAACCAGAAATAGTTTTAGATAATAGTCGAGTAACACCCCAAAACATCTCTTGACCAAGTAGGTAATAAGAACATTTAAGTTTATTATAATCATCCTTTTAAGTTGTGTGATGTTAAATTGCTGTTTTTTTTTTGCTGCTTCATAACATTTTATGTTTCAGCACTGACTGCATTTATAGAAAAACCAAAACCAAAAAAACCCAGCATATGGAGAATAATATTTACAAGCATTCCTTAGCAGTATTTGGTTTTATGTTTTTTTCTACTTTTTGTCCATTTTATATGTTCTTTTTGCTATTCATTTCTACAAAGTCTGGACAATATGATGTGTTTGTTGGTGGCTTAAATTGTATTTGCCATATAAAATGCTGAGAATTCATTTATATATATTTTATAACGTATTTTGAGGTTCTGTTTTATTTATTTATTTATTTTGTTTATACGCACCCAACGCATTTCTTTTGATTTAATTTAAACTTATTTCACTGTTACATGTAGTTCGTTCATTCTGTGCAAAAGAAAATGTTTAAAAACTTATAAATTTTTTGTTTGAATTTAGTCTCTCCTTCCTTCATATTTAAAATATACAAGTTGACTAGAATTTAGGGAATTTATCCTTAAGCTGTGTAAAATTGTGTGAACCTACAGAAACAATAAGACACACGCATCAGTGTTATAAGACAGTTCAGTTATATGGAGCAGGAGTTGGAATGGAAATTCAAAAAATACCTTTTCTTCACATGGATCAGTTCTACGTAATATACGGGAGGTTTCATACATGTCTTTGGCGAATTCCTGTCAAACGAAAAAATGTTGGAGAAAAAAGTTGGGCAAAAATAATAAAAAATAACATGTTAACAATAGAGATTTCTCTATTAACTTTAAATTTATTTAATTATTGATTTCAACTTGCAAGTTTTTGTTTTTTTGTATGAATAACGAAACAAGTGTAAACACATATCAAACAAGTAAATAAGTCGGTTAAGCCCAACCATGCAATACCCTACAGCCAGTATAAGTGCAAAAACAGTTTTCCATAAATTTATTGTCATGACTTTTGTCCATATAAATATAAATTGAGTTAAATTTTTTCTCGATATAAACACTTTTAAAGAATTTATGCCTATTAAAGTGAGCCCCATATTTAGGGCTATGCCTAACTATGCGAATAATGGCACCACGATAAATGGCCCCAAAGGGGGAAAAAACGAAAATAGGCCCAAATGTTAGGGTCACATTTCATTGTAAACTTTAGTAATAATTTTTTAACGAAAAATTACCCCCAGGTTAAAATGAAAGGTGGCGCCAAATGTTTCATTTTCCTTAGCGAAAAATTGCCCCTAAAATATTTAAATGAATTTTCACCCCCAATTTTGTAATTTTTTTCATAAAATATTTCTATATAGTAATAAATGAAAATCCAAAAATTTTGCATACGAATTTTGGGGTAATTTTTCATATATATATTTTTAGTATATTTCACAATATTAACGAATGAAATTGAGCCCCAAAGTACAAAAACAAATTTTCTTGGGCTCTTTTTTCATTCTAAGATTTTGGGATAATTTCTCATTCCTCTTAAAATGCAAAACTACTCCAAAAAAAGAAGAATTAGAACCTTCATAAAAATTAAAAAAGGCCCAATAATTTCGTGTTTTTGTAGTCACTGTAATTTCTTGTGTTTATTTTTCGTTTTTATTTTGGGCCATTTCTGCTGGGGCCAATATTCGCAGCGTCCTAATTATAGACCGATTATAATAAAAGTGGTCCGAATGATTTGTATATTATATGAGACTTATTTGTTTTGATTTTTATTTGGAATTTATTTTTTAAGGAATTTATCGTTATGAAAGTGATTTTCGGAAAATAGATCAATTATCGACCAATCTGCACAAAATTTGTAGCTGTGATTAGGTTTCATATAAAACTCATTTATAAGTCAAACATTTATGACCGGTAAAGTCCTACTTCGGGAGGACATTTGTATGGGTGCTAAGTGAAATAGTGGATTGATTTCAACCACATTCAATCGCAATCGTCCTTGGACCGAACAAATAATATACCAAATTTTATCAAAATATCTTCAAAATTGCGACATGTACTTTGCGCACAAGCTTAACATGTACAGCCAGATAGCCAGGGAATATATTATAAGGCCTTACAAACATCAGAACAAATCCAATATACGTCCCCATTATAGTGGTGTAGGGTATAAACAGTAAAAGAAATTGTTGGCGTGTTTTTTTTTAATTTTGGCAACATTTGTGGAAAAATTAACTCCATTATTCTTTGGTGAAACAACACTTGTGTCATTATACATATTTAAGATTTTGATACTTATGGTGGAAGTGCTAATACAAAAACAAAACTGCAATTAGAATCAAAATATTTATGTAAAAATTAGTCTAAGCTTTAAGCCACAAATTATGTCACCTCAGATACGTAAAATTTTTAAACGCTTTCAAATTGTTGAAGGTTTGCTTAATTTCACGTACTCTTAAAGACATGGACTCGTCAAGGCAAGTATTTTTGGTTAAGAAGGGAAAAGAGAATGAAGGGGTACAAATAAAGAAATATACGGGTACGTTACTGGTCAATTTTCTTATTTCCTTTTGTTTTTTTCTTTCATGCAGGTTGATTTGCATTAAAAAGTACGAAAATTGAATTGACGTGTGCAGCGTTGTCAACTTTGAAATTTCAAAACGCATTAAAATGGAGAAAACAACGCGACATTTAAAAAAACGCACAAAGTTTAGAATTTCTATCTTATTTAAACTAAACTAAACAAATTTGTTTGTATTCCATTGTATATATATTATGTCCTGTGGTTCCTAGTAGGCCTAGTAGTATTCCATTGTACTAGATATGTAATTATTTTTTTTTAATTTAATAAATTCTATATAAAACTTTTTAAAAAGAGATCAAACGATTAATAATAAAAGTAATATTAGTAAAAGCCATTTTTAAATAAACGAGCTAATAATGATAAAATAAGCATTTACACACTCAAAATTTAACTTGCGGAATTAAAGTACTAATTGGTAAAAATGACTAATTTCAGTACAAATTTTTAGTATTTTTGTTTTTTATTTTTGAAGTTCTTCAATGAAATTTATTAGGGCTCCACTGGAACTCTAACCCTAGTTGTAGACGAACAACAGTTCAGTAGACCAGACTATCAGGCTATACAAGAATTTTTATTTCCATGTTTAAAATGTTAATTTTATTATTCAAACAAAGATTTTCTGGGACGAATTTGATACATTCGTATTTAAAATACATTTTATGGGGTCCTTAATATAGATTTCATGATAATGAATTATTAAAAAACTGCAATTAAAAATTAGTAAAAATAAAGTTTTCATAACATTTTCGGAAAAATTAAAAAATGCACCGAAAAACACCAAGTTGACAACACTGGACATGTGTGAATGAGCTGCCAAGTTTCAAGGAGAATTGAAGAAAAACTGGTCAGCTAAAACTGAAGAGCGTGAAGCAAGACTTATTTAGCAAAAACAATTATTATTTTATTTTTATTTTATAAAGTTAATAAATAGAGTTTCATAACTATAAATACACTCAAATTAAAATAACTTAAAATACCAATATTCAAAAAAATTAAACTTTAATAATGTGTTTTTACCATAATAATCCGGATTATTTACAAAATTTGTTAAATGTTTAGATGTTTTACAATTTTTTTTAATTGCTCGAAAACTTAAGCCACATTTTATATAAACTGACTTTAATCTTTCTTAAAATCAATAAGGGACCGACCGTGTGGTTCGGCATTATATTAGCCAATTGTAGAAAATTGCATAATAAGAATACATAACATTTATACTTTTGTTTTTCTAGTATTCTTCTTTGTTTATCATATAATGTAATTATAGTTATGAAATACTACTGAAGTAGTCTCCCAAATTTTGAATAAAAATAAATCGTACTATATTCTTAAAAAATTTTTCTTGCCTGGTTATGCTTTGTTACCCAGGAGCAAATTACTTGTTACTTCTGATAAATACCGTAGCCGAAACCAGTTTTCAGCCGACCGAGAGCCGAAGTATTTATCTCATCGCATTGTATTCCCTAGCCAGTCTTAGTCACGTCATAGCTAGGCGACAAGAGCGATTTGTTAATAGTCCTCAGTAAAGTACAATTTATTTTATTCAAGGCTTAATCGCATTACGGCGTAATGAAACGATCGTCTACTGAAGATAAAACGCTGCTCTTTGGTAAGACAGATTTAGAGCAGGCAGACCCCTGAATTAACCTGGTCAGACTGAGCATGCCACCAGGATATAAACAACAACCATCTTGGATACCTAAAAATTATTTTGTTACAGAACTTATAAATTTTGTCTGGTCTTTATTTTACTAATACACTTTATATTTGCTGGTTTACTAATAAACATCTGTTGATATTTGATTAAAAAGAAAAAAAAAAAACAGTCTGAAGGTGGATTCACCCATTTGTTCTTAACAAAAATTTTTTCCGGAGAAAAATTTTTTTGCAGCACGATTCCCCCATTTCGAACGATTTTTCTGAAAAATCAAAGCTCCCATCCGTAAACAAAATGTATTAGTTTTACAAGTGCGGCCATTGATTTATTTTGCTTTGGGTTTTAGGTGTCAAAATACAAGTATTAAATTATTTTATTATATTGTGTATTCAAAATCACAGATATAAATTCAAAATGAATGAAAAAAGAAAGTTGCTTTTGCTGATGGCCATGGAAATACATAAGGCATTGTTATTTGTATGAAAAAATGCAACCTATTGGCAACTCAATTCATTTTTTGTCCAGAAAAAATATAAAATTAAACCAATTCAAGTTCGTACAAAATATTTTCTCTCTCTCAAAAAGAGAGACGTCAAACTTCATATAAAAAAAAAATTGTTCGAACAAATTTTTTGTTAAGAACGAATGGGTGAATCCACCTTTAAAGTTCTTAAGCAACACACAGATTTTTAGTACACCGGAATTGCTACAAAGTAAATTCATTTAAATTTGCATAAAAGTATTTGCAGCTGTTTCCTGAAAAGAAATTTATTTTGATATGAAGTGAAAACCAAAGTTTTTATAGTTACTAACAACATGTTAACAGACTAACAAAAATAAAACGAATTTGTAAAGAGTTGTAAACAAAATAGTTCTCATCGCACTGAATTGAAATCAATGATGTGAAATAAGTTTTAAATGTGTTGAAGCAGATATTTACTATGATGTGCATACATACTCGTATATTATTCCCTTGCCTATATTTAGGTATAAAATTCGAGTCAGAATCATTACACTGCACAGTGGTTCAGATGTGAAGTGTTTAGCATTTCGCAATGGCTATTTCGATCGAAACAAGTTTATGTTTTGATGCTGTGGGGGCTCAAAATAGAGCAACTTTGCGATGTTATTTGCAATATCAGATTTCTAAGATTTTTGTAATTTCTTTGAAAAAAAATTTTTTTTTAAATATCGGGCAAGTTTTTTTTTAACGATTTTACTCAAATTGTTAGTTAAACAATAAAATTTTTCATTAAGCATATGATACTTTAAAGTATCATTATTTTTAGACCAAAAAACAAGTTTAAATTTGAAATTTGAACAAGTGTTTAAGATTTGTATACGCACAACCAAAAAGATGGGGGTATATTAAGTTTGTCATTGCGCTTGTATCACATCGGAATATTGGTCGTACAACTATATATGTATATATATATATATATTTATATTCTGGGTCCTTATTTGATCCTAAGACGATCTAGCTATGTCCGTCCGTCTGTTCGACTATGTTTCTATGGAACCTTTTTTTTATTTTTTACTTTACCTCTTAAAAATGTATAAAGAAATTATTAAGTGTTTCACAACTATAAATACAGTAAAATTAAACTAACATAAAATGCCATTATTCATAAAAAATGTAGACTTTAGTAATGTGTTAGACCTCCTTTTTTTAATCAAAATTCGATCAGGCATACTATACACCAGATTTACCTTTACTCTTATGTCCTCAGATATAGACCGCCAAGCATCTATAACAGCTTCTATTAGGTCATATATGCTTTGCTATTGTCGGTTTTCATTATAAATTCAATGGCTTAATATTTCCCAAATATTCTAAATGGGGATATTCCAGCACGTTAATATTTTTCAAAGACAACCATCACTTTGTTTGACGACTTACATGTTTAGGTGCGTTGTCTTATTGAAAATTAAATTCTTTTTATTACTGTTTTCTAAAAATGGCACTAATTTTTCATCTAGTCATTGTGTGTAACCAGACGAATTAATTTTGGTGCTTGGAAACGCCAAATCAAGTCATTACAAAAAGATCCCCAAAATTATCAAAGAACTGCCTCCCAATTTTTTTTAGAGAAATATAGTGGTTCCTTCCGTAGGTCTTGCAAATAGCTGTTGAATCCATCTGGACCATCAAAATTTAATTTTTTTTCATCCAAAGAAATCATCTTTAATAAATGTATATGTGCAAAAAATTAATAAATATTATCGGATTGCGTGTGTCTAGTTAGTTTAAGTTTTGTTTTTAGCTAATTCAAGTCTAGCAGTTTTATAGGGGAGTAATAAATAACCTTCCTAGGCACTGACAACAGCTTTTGTCGAGTAATAGTCTGTGATTTTGTTTTAGCAGTCCGCTTACGGTTAATTTGAACACATTTACCTCACATTTATTAATAACTTGACCAAGACTCTTCATTGTGTTGTTGTCACATTTTATAATTCCACGATTGTCCCTTTCAGAAAGTTCTTTTTAAGGGGCCACCACTTTTATATTTACCATAATAATCCAGATTATTTGCAAAATTTGTTACTACAACATGTGACCGTTTTATATTTTTTTTTTTACAATTGCTCGAAAACTTAAGAAGCCATTTTTTATATAAACTGAAATTTGACCTTTTAAAAATTCTCAAAGGTACGAACCAAGCGGCATTTTATAGAAAATGGTTGAAAATTGCATAAAAAGAATAAGTAACTTTTTTTTCTAATATTTATCTTTGTTTATAAAATGCAATTATAGTTATGAAACATTAACAAAATATTAATGCTCAATTTCTATCTTAAATTAATGAAGTGGTCTCCCAAATTTTGTATACAAAGAGATCATTAACCAAAATCTAAAAAAAAAATTACAAATAGCAAATATTAAGAGTGTATATATGAAAATTTTCGTACCTAATTTAATGATGATAGGTCTATATTTGACCATATTTGACCCATTTAAAGTTCACTGCCAAAAAAATTGTTAAATGCGCTTAAATATCTTACAAACATCACTAGCAAGTTGAATTTCGACATACTCGTAAATATATTTTTATTGTCGATATCGAACTGAAATTTTACACAGATCAGTTATATATACGTAAAATTGTTACTAGATTAAGCCATAATTGGCCATAGCTCTCATATTAGACCGCACTTATGAGAATAACTAGAGTACTGATAAAGTTCTTCTTAAAAGCGTTATTTGTATGAAATTAAACCAAATACATAGAAACTATGGTACAGTTTTTTTATGACGATCGCCTAATAGTTAATGATAGCTCTCCTTTACATAGTTGCGAAATAAAAATAACCCCTATAAATATCGTTAATGATACAAAATGTTACACAAATTAGTTTCAAGGTATATAAGACGGTATATAAGATTCGGTATAGCCGAACATAAACTATTACTTGTTAATATATTATTCTTTCAAATTTCAAAATACGAGTAAATCATGGTGCAGCTATACAAGGTGAGTGCAAATCGACAACAAATGCAACACAATACATAAACAACAGACATTTTGTTTGTGTAAAATAATGTACTACTGTTAAAAACACTTGAAAAAGTTTTACTTTTGACATAAGTAAATTGTAAACAAAGTCAATCAGCTGGGCTACTGCACTCACCTTGTATAGTTGCACCATGGAGTAAATAAATAAGTAACATATGCTCTTTTCGTTATTAGCTAAGAAAAAAAAAGGAAAGGAAAATATGGTTTTTAACAAAAGAGAATTTTATGACAATGTTTTAAGTAATAACTAAATAAAACATAAAAGACGTATGTACGAGTATATACATACAGACAGCTTTAATAATATATATATGTATATTTAAGGTTGAACAATTCATCTTATTCAAATTCTTTACTACATTTGGTTACATTTATCAATATCAGAAGGACATGTAAGTAAGTGTTTTTGTAATGGATTTATTGCAATGGTTTTCCAATAGAATGCATATGGAAAAGTTATGAACAAAAACAAGTAAGAAAGTATAGTCCATAGCCTGACCATGTAATACCCTACACACATTATACATACATATGTATACAGTATATAAACACAATATATATGACCTATTATGGACCGATCATCGAAAAATTTAGTGGCATGACTTTTGTGCATATAAATATTATGTGCGTTAAACTCTATCTCGACATAAATACTTTTAAAAGATTTATGGAGGTTAAAGTGTGTTCGGAAAAATTTGTTGTTGAACAGTGTAAAAAATAAGTCCTATGTTCCATCAAACTTGTTTTGTTAACTCTGTTTTTCTTTAAATAGCTCTACCCCCTTCTAGTTAAGTATCAGTCGTTTTCTTGCATTCGCCTCATTAGTTTGTCACCCGATAGTTCTTGTAAATCATAGCATTTGTTTAATAAATTGAATTATACAAAAACCGTATTTTTTTTAATAATAGTGGATCCACTATATCCAGTGAAAAATTACAGACATTGTTGGTCCTTCGAACCGGATGGATCCTAGAATCGGAACGATCAAAATGATGTAATTATTAAAAAAGTTTATTTATTATTTTTTAAATATAAAACAGAGTAAAAACCTTGAACTGTCGGGTATCTTAAAATTGAATTTTGAACTTCAGCAATCGAAAATATAAAACAACAGTTAAAACAATAACAATAATTAAAGTTCTTCCAAAATCTACATAATCATAGAGAGTTACTTCTGTTTACATAAAAAAAAGAATCGGTGCTGCTGCAGTTGTGCCCACTTACTCGTATTATTGCGAAGAGGGTCTTATACAGGAGTTTCGACTAATTATGGACCGACCATTATAAAATTAGGTGTCATCCTTTCTATATATGTATATGAGAATTATTTGAGTTGAATTTGTTTAAATATCAACATTTACAATTGTGGACTGATTATCATAAAATTGTACCAAATGTATATGTATGTATATGAAATACATTTGTGTTCAATATTATTTGGATATCGACATTTTTAAGAGAGTTTTGCTTCTTAAAGTGATTTTTGGAAGGGAGCCTTATATGGGAGCTATGATCAATTATGTACGGATCTGCACAAAATTTTATAGATATATTTGACCTACATTTACCACTGATTTACGGTGAATTTTTGGATATGTGAACATTTATGATCGTTAAACCCCTATTTCTGAACGACATTTGTATGGGGGGCTAGGTAAAATATCATTTACTGAAATTTATTCAAAATTGCGACCTGTACTCTGCGCACAAGCTTTACATGGACAGCCAGCCAGCCAGATGGACGGGCGGACGGACATCGTTCAATCGACTCAGAAAGTGATTCTAATGATTGATCAGTATACTTTAAGATGGGTATTGGACCAACATTTAGGGGCATTATAAACGTCAGCATAAATCCAATAGGGTGTATGGTGGTATAGGGTGTAATAAATAAAACTTTTATTCTTTACATTTAAATAATAAAATATGAATGTAAGCACTAATATTCCGTTTAAAAATGCCAGCAGTGAATTGTATTTTTCAGGTTTCAGCTTACTTTACGAGTACATATGTAAATATATTTACTGGTCTTGTCAAATAAATAAATTTCTTAACAAATTTGTTATTGTAATTCACTCTTGCCATAATTTAGGAACATAACAACATCACAAAAACTCTGCAAATATTAATATTGATTATATTTGAAATACATACTTGTAGGAAAAATAAATTCTAATCAAATCACTAAATATTGCTTTAATGCTGCACTAAAAGAACAAATCTAAAATCAATCCATATGTTACAAACATTGAGTCAAAACAAATAGAATTACAGCCTACATATTTTTAGCACGTGGTTTTAAAACAAAGCACTTTCATAAAATAAACAAACAAACAAACATGTAACGAAATTTATTTGGAAAAATAAGGGCAGCAAAAAAATGTTAAGAAATTTCACAGTAAATAATAATTTTCAGCAAATATTATTGTTAGAGAGTGTTTTAGAAAATGAGAGAGTGTTTAAATCTTAACCCATGATGGCTGGTACTAATTGTGAACAGTATAAAAATTAATTGCCCAAATCAGAATATGAAATTAATACCAGTGTCATGGTGTAATTATACAAGGTGAGTGCAAATCGGCAACAAATACAACACAATACAACAACAACAGGCAATTTGTTTGTGTAAAATAATGTGCTACTGTCAAAAACACTGGAAAAAGTATTACTTTTGACATATGTAAGTAAATTGTAAACAAAGTCAGTCAGCTGTGCTACTGCACTCACCTTGTATAGTTACATCATGACCAGTATTCTAAAGTTTAGACAGTGACACAAAATTTAAAACAAACTAAAAAATCTACAATTTTTATATGTCATTAAAGTTAATTTTTCTTATAATTTCCTCATTGTTATAAAATTAAATTAAATAAATTTTCTTATTAACAAATAAGTAGGTAATCCCTAAAAGACAACCCCTTTTAACTGAAACAAACCAGATAGAGATAAACAGTTTCTAAAAGTTATTGTACCTCAGTTGAATGTCTTCCCTGTATAGTTAAAACTTTGCATCTAAATATAAATTGTTGCCTACAAATACTTTTTAATTTCAACCAATTGACACTACTGGTACAACAGAATGGGAGTGTTATTTTCATTAGCACCCACAAATAAAATAACAGGACATGCGTATTATATGCTCAGCCTTAACAGTTTGTCATTGAAACTTAACATTGTGTTGTATATTGGTAGGTGCATTTTTTGTACATCTCATATGTAATTACAAGCGCTTGAAGCAACACATGATTTTAAATCTATGTGTAACGAATACGAAATTAGCTTATAAATGTTTTTTTTTTATTTGTAAATATAACAGTAAACATTTAAGGTTTACATAACTGTAATAAATTGCTAACATATCAAACACCTACACTTTATTTGTAACTGGTGATAATTGAAGAGACTTGATTTCTAAGTCGATTTCTAAATACATTGGGGAGCACAAATGAGAAAATGTTTGAGCCTTGTGCACTTTTTATTGCGTAAAAATAAAACAAATAAAGAGAATTCAAAACTGTTTTTTTCTCATTAATTTTGGGTTTACTGCTAAACAAGATGATTTATAGGCAGAGTTGTCAGATTATTATTTTAAATACGTCCCCAAAACAGTTGCCAGAAATCGCCAAAAAATAAAAAAATTTAAAAAATGTCGCCAGATCTAAATTTTTAAAATTAAAATTTTATTTTCCATTTATGAAGATTATAAATAAAATTTATTTTTACTTTGTGTCAGTTTATTAACATACTCGTGTAATAAACATAAAATTGAGATGTATACAGTAGATATTATATCTAAGTATGTATGTACATTAGGGTGGACTCGTTTGTATGGAGAAAAAATAAGGTATCGATGTTCTCGACTAATATGAAAATTTGATTAATTTTAAGACTACGTTTCTCAATTTTTTTTGTCCTGGGGTCAATATTTGATGAGCTGGATCACAGGATAAAAATGTGCTTTTAGAAGTTTTTTGGGTTTTTTCATATTTCTTCCAAAAGAACTATTTGTAGATCTTTGAGAGGCGCGTTCAATGGGTTATCAAAAATTAAAAAAAAAAATTTTAAAATCAAAAATTTTGAAAACTTCAGACAAAATTTTTTTTTTTATTTTTTGTTAGAATTTACCTAAATAAATAGTTGAAATTTCTTGATTATAAACACAATGCAATTTAACCCAAATGGGGTTTCCCGTTTTTTTAAATTTTATCTAGTCCAATTTTTTTTAAAACCTAAATTCTTCCCTATTTGACAATCTCTGTTAACTCAATTTGTTAATGTAACGGGTATTAAAATAACGTAAATTTTATAAGCTCTCTCAAAGACCTTTCATATGATATCAAATCTATATATAGTTTCTTTGAAAGAAATGTGAAAAAAAATCAAAATACCTCTAAAAAGGACCTTTTTATCCTTTGATTCAGCTCTACTGTTGCATATGAAGGAGCACTTTCACCTAAGATATTCACCATATCATTATGAATTTCTTGTCCCGATAAACCTTTTTTATTTAAATATTGAATGACACCACGAATTTCTAATTTTTACATTGTAAAAAAATCGCGGTTGCGTCTTTTTTTAACACCTGTTTCTATATAAAGGCAGATCGAAAGGAAATTTAACAATGTGTTCATACAAGAGATGGAAGTTTCCAAAACAATTAACTTTTGTCTGTTAATACCGCGCTTTCTCTTCTAGGCTAAGAAGTTTCCGAACCGCCCTCGTAGACAAGGTGAGTGCAAATCGACAACAAATAGAACACAATACAGAAACAACAGCTGTCAGCTGTGCTACTGCACTCACCTTGTATAGTTACACGATGTAGACGACTTTGCTCAAAATTGTATTCACATACAATGTACAACATACAACATTACTTGTGAATTGAACAATAGTGTATTAAAGACTTTGCCAAGTTTTGTGTTGCTATACATGATTTTCCTTACATTTTTTTTTTCGAATTTAATGTATAAAGTAAGGATTTGAAAAATGTTGTTTATATTTATATTTACCTTTAAAATAATGTGTCTTTTACATTCCCATTATTAAAATATAAAGTGTTAAGGTATGTGCCCACGATCGTCAGATATTACAACGTTGTCAGAAAAATGTGCAGAAATTGTCTAACAACCGTGTAAACTTAAAATTTTTGTCTTCCAACGTTTTAAGAAAAAACATTTTCAGTACATTGGAAGACAAAAATATTGTCACACATCTAACAATCGTGTAAACACACAATTTTGGCATTGCCATTGTTTTAAGACAATTGTCAAACACTTTTCGTTGTCATATGTGCAAAGTTTATGCATCTGCCAATTGCAGCATTGTCATAGAAATTATTTTTAAATGCAACTCTGTATATACATAAATAAACAAACAAGTGTGTATTAATAAAATTTTTGAAAAAAGTGGAAGAAAATTTAAGAAAATAAAAAATGGATAGCGAAATATTTTTTGATGAATCCTATTTTATAGAGTGCAGATAAAATGGTTCCAATTGCTCATTTTTGTTCCATGACAATATTTAAAATTTTTAAACACACACACAGAACTGCAAAACGAATTTGACAATGCCACACAACAATCTGACAACCGTGTAAACTGACAATTTCGGTTGACAGATAAATTCATTATGTGACAATTGTGTGCAAATGAAATTGTTAGTTTTCTTACAGTAGTGTAAACTGACAATTTACCTTTTGCTAAAAAATTTTCAATGTCACTACATTGCTAGCACATTGGTAGATATGACAACGTTGTAATATCTGACGACCGTGGGCACATAGCTTTAACATAAAAATTTGAAGATTTTACCCAATAGCTGCTTCGTTTCCTAAACATAAACATATGTACATATGTATGTACATATATGTTTATATATTTTACATGTAAAAGTAACATAAAATGTTTCTTCTGTTAACATAACATACTGTTAAAAAATACAAACATATTTTAGACGAACTAATACGAACATTTCTATTTCGTATTCTATATGTAATGTACATACATACATATGTATTTTACAGATATATTTGTTCCCGTTGTTGTTATATGTATAGCAAGGTGTATTTGTGTGTATGTGTGTGTATGAACAAAATTCATTCATTCATTCATTCACAATTATTACTGCCGCACATGGAGGAACGCATATTTCTGTTGGCCTCCAATTCGGCCAACAGTTTCCTTTAAGACTTGGCGGTGTTTGTACGTTTAAAGCGGCAGAATTTGCCACAACAAAAACTTCATAGCGTCAATTTGCCACAACAAAAACTTCATAGCGTCAAATTCGTTTAAACAAATATTAATTGTTCAGTTTTGTTTCGGTTTTTTAATTCCTACCAAAAGTAAAAAAAAAAAATATTAAATAAATCAAATTCTTATTAAGTAATTTTTTTAAGCTTGAGGTCACTTTTTGTTTTTTATAAAAGATTTTTTATTTCTATATATATAAATAACTCGATATTTCGATTTCCTTTGGAAATCTTCTTCAGGAGTAATTTTAATATTATAACAAATTTTTTTTTTTTTCAAAATTTGTTATAATATTAAAATTACTCCTGAAGAAGATTTCCAAAGGAAATCGAAATATCGAGTTATTTATATATATAGAAATAAAAAATCTTTTATAAAAAACAAAAAGTGACCTCAAGCTTAAAAAAATTACTTAATAAAAATCATAAAAAAGGTCGAAGAAAATAGAATAAAATTATTTATAAATCAAATTCTTTTTCAAATATTGTTACAAAGAAATAATATTTATTTGATAGTTTAAGAAAAATACACAAACGTTTTTTTTTGTTGCAGTTGTTTTGTTGTGTTTTCTTTGTAAACAACCAAGTTGTTCTTTATTTGTTTTGACAGAAAATTTTGTGAAAAAAAAATTTTTTTTTGGCAACGATGTGGTTTAAGTAAATGTTTTCTGTTAAATGCAATGAATGGTTTTACCGGCATATTATTTACAACAACAATAAAATAATAATTCAAATAAAAGTTTTAATTAAGCAAAAATACTAATAACAAGAAAATAAAACAAAAAACAACAAATTTAATAAAGAAAATTTGTTTTAATAAAAATTTTCAAATTGTTTTCATATGCTGTGATGTGTTAATTTAAAAAAATATTAAAAGCATTAAAATTGTTTTTTTTTTGGATAAAAAAAATTGTAATAACGAAATTTCTTATTAATTTGTGTCAGTTCCACAGAAATTCCAATGTTTCTTAACATTATGGATAATTAAAAAAAAGTTTAATAACTTTTTTATATATTTCTTTATTTTACTATTCAAGGGTAAGTGTTGAATGGTTTTAAAATAATCAATATTTAATTTAAAATTTCTGGTGATGTTGTTTAATTTCTTAGATTTTAAAAAAAATTTGCACAACTGTTGAACAGTTGACATTTTTTATACAGATATAATCAGTAATATGCGAATTCATGTGATATAATACATCACTGAGAGTTGTAATGAGTATTCCCACAGCACTCAGTACTGTGTGATAGAATCAAAATACATATTTTTAAAATCAATTTGTGCTTTCCGAGTTGCTGATTTTAATGTTATGAAGTTTTACCTTGTTATAGCCGTCTGTCTTTGAGTTTAAGCTTTAATGAACGATTCTACAGGGCCTTCAGAAACAATGCTGTAGACTCCCAAAGTAGGGTACCTCAGAAAAGCAAACATTTGTAAATGATTAATTTAAAATATTTTATTACATTTTTAAATAAAAAAAAAACGTCTTTTACGAGTAAAATTTAAATTTGTAAATTAAAAAAATACTCAATTTTATATTTGTTTGTACTAACACCCGCTATTATTCTTCTGTTCCCAAGAAAGAAATGTTTCTTAAGGTACTTATTAGGAATGCCAATCCCGAAATCCCGATTTGATTTTTTAAAACAAATCCCGGGATTTATAAATCCTGAAAATTAGTATTTGTGTAAAACATCATAGAAGTATTATTATTTTTGTCTGCTTTTCTGGCATACACAAATGCAAAACAGCTTTACTTGACATAAATCAATGTTTCTTTAGCTTTTGAGACAGATTATGACAGATTCCACATTAAATCACAAATTGAAAAGGTCAGAAACATTTTAAAATGATTTAAATAGTCAACAACAAAAATTAAAATTTTACAAAAGTATGTTGAAGAAATGAAGGTGAAAGAATAAACATTAATACATATTTCAGTAGTTGTTCCAGCTTAAGATCCTTTTTTTATCAAAATAAAATTTTTTGTTTTCAATTTTTGATATTTATTTAGTCGGGCTCTAGTTCATTAAATTTAATTTTCATTAAATTATTTATACTAAAGGTAGGAATTGTTTTACAACTTGAAACATTTTTATTATTAAAATTTTTTATTAATAATTTTCTTAACTGGGATTCGAACCTGTGTTGTTGAATTTACATATGTTTCGAGAAACACTACTTTCTCTCATCAGAATTATTTGCGTTCTAACCCTCTGCACCACTTGCGGTGCCTGCTAGCCAACAGACAAACATCAATATTTTAACCAGTGTCAGCTGGTGGTTCGAAATATGCTGTAATTATCATTTTTTTATTTATTAATTTCTATTTTACATGTTGTTCTTATTTTTTGTTTTCGATAGTTCGCTATTTCGGGAAAATTTTGAATGAAGATGCTACACAAAGAAGTAGCGAAATATCGAGAACAAAAAGTTTTATTTAACCAAAAAAAGATCGAGAGCTTGAACAATTCCTGAAATATTAATGAAAAATATTAAATAAACTATAATAAGAAATAATAAACAATAATATGTAAATACACACATACAAAAGCATTTAATTTATTTTAGAGCTCAGCATCCCAGCAAAAACTTTACTTACATTCTTAATTTTAATGACTTCCAGAATTCATTATTTCGTAGCTTTATTCGCCACTTTTTGTATTAATAATTATATATTAAATAATTACTTATATACATATAACTATAAAATCCAAAAATGGAGTTAGTCCGCTTTCACACGTTTCAATTCTGACTCTTCAAGGCAAGTATTTTTGGGTGAGAAGGGAAAAGAGAATAAAAGGGGTAAATACTTAAAGTTACTATTCAATTTGCTAAACAGCATTGAACAAAAACCGGGTAGATAAAACTGAAATGCGTGAAACGGCACTTTGTTCGAGTATATGATTATAAATCTTTATTAATATCATTTGCAATAACCCAGCATACCATTCTAGGAGCGCTCCGAAAAAGGAGTCAGAAAAGAGTCCAAAAAAGAGCATTTTCGGAGCGCTCTGAAAAATAAGTCAGAAAAGAGTCCAACAAAAGAGCATTTTCGGACCGCTCCGAAAGAGCAGTCAGAAAAGAGTCCAACTAAAGAGTATTTTCGGAGCGCTCCGAAAAAGGAGTCAGAAAAGAGTCCAACTAAAAAGCATTTTCGGAGCGAAAGAAAAATTTGCTTGTTACTATCCTGAGTCGGCACGCAGTATGACTCAGAAATTTCACTTAATTATGTGTGTACCAAATCGTTGTTGTCCTGTTATTTGTGCTTTGAACAAAAAAACCTAGCTGGACCATACAAGAATGATAAAAACAAGATTACACAAAGCCCAAAAAAACCTCATAAAATACTATTATCTGACATTATCTAAGAGCTCTTTCAGAGCCCGAAAAAACCCTCATAAAAGACTCTTTTCTGACATTATCTAAGAGCTCTTTCTGACGGACCATTTTCGAACGTAATGACCCTCTTTTCTGAAGGTTTTCGGAGCAATTATGATTGTTTTTCGGGCTCATAAAGAGCGTTAACGCTCCGGAAAAGGTGTCAGAAAAGACTCTTTTCGGACTCATATGGCTTGCTGGGAAGTTTCCCTAAAATTGATTAAATTAGATAATAAGCTCAAAGAGATACCAAAAAGTAATTGCATGTTATGAGATAAACTGGGAAAACCGAAATAAAAAAGTTTTAAATTTTTAAAATTTTTTAAAAACAAAACAAAATTTTAAATAATATTTTTTTGTCATATATTCGGCTATATCTCCGAAACTACTGAGTGGAGTAAATATTATTTTAGAACAGCATGAATGTAATAAATTTTGTGTTTTTTGTTCTTTTCACTAAGGGCCATTATTACAACTTGCATCTAATGTTCTTAATAGTAAAAGATAACTTTAATTAAAGTGAGGAATAAAGTGACCTTTAAAATTTTTTGTTATTACAACTTCCTTGTAAAATAAAATTTTTATTTTTTCTAAAATATGCCAATACCAGTGAAAAACCGATTACTTTTGAAAAATTACAGTAAATTGTTTGTGTTTGGGTAAATATTTTTAAATTAAACGTCTGCTTTCATTTTTGTTTATCAAATTATTTATGGGCAAAACAAAATTAAAATTAATTTATTTTTCATGAAGTTGACATTTCTCCAGAACATATGGCACCTTCCAATACATAAACCTCACTATAAAATTTAAAGGCAAGATGATCTTCCCTTTAGCTTAAGTAAGTTAAACTATTACTCTTCTTCAGTTATGTACTTAAAATCGTGTAATTACATAATTAAAAAAACAATATATATCTCGAAAACTAGAGCTAATCCAAAAAAAAAATGAGTTAGAGTAATTGGAGCCCTATATTAGATGTATACAAATTGACTAAAAAAAATTCAAACCAGCATTTTTCGTATTGGGCTGTGATTATCGTTCGATCTATTAATAATTATTAATAATAAACCAATTTGTTTTAATGAGAAACAACAATTCGGATATACTGAAAAATACCGTGGATTTACATTTTTAAAATTCCGAATCCCGGGACTTGCAAGTCCAGTCCCGTTTGACATCCCTAGTACTTATAATGTTTTAATCATGGTGTATTTATACAAGGTGACTGCAAATCGGCAACAAATGCAACACAATACATAAACAACAGACATTTTGTTTGTGTAAAATAATGTACTACTGTTAAAAACACTTGAAAAAGTTTTACTTTTGACATAAGTAAATTGTAAACAAAGTCAATCAGCTGCGCTACTGGACTCACCTTGTATGGTTACACCATGTGTAATACATTATACAAGTTAACACTTGTTTTATTGTAAGGACATGTATTAATATTGAAAACAAATTGTTCATTCAATAGTTCTTCAAATTGAATTTCATAACTATCAGTCCACAATTGGCAATAGCTCCCAAATAAAGAATTCTTCCGAGTAACACTATCACAAATATAAATCTCTTGTAATAACGTTATTGAGATTAAATTCAACCAAAATAAGATTCACCTTACAAACTTACACTTTTTTTTAACTCTTTTTATTTAACTCGTGGTTAATATGAAAAACAATGGGACCAATTTATAATTTTATAAATTGTTAAATTTAACGCAAAATTGTTATGATAAACAGATAAAATCTATAAATAATGGTAAAAATATGCAATTAAATAAATTTTAAATGGTTATAATAAGATACAATTTCTTTTGTCTTTTAAAAAATATATAAAATGCTAATAAAATTTGTAGTAAACCTGAATAAGAAATACTGACTAAGGATAATATAGTTATGACTTTTTTTTAAGAGATAATGATCAAATAATTCTTTAATATATTATGTGTTATACAAAAAGTGGCGAATAAAGCTGGGAAGTAATGAATTCTTGAAGTCATTAAAATGAAGACTGTAAGTAAAGTTTTTGCTGGGTATAGAATGGTATTTATAAAGTATACGTACGTATAAAGTATATAAGATTCGAAATGATTTTTTTTATGGAAAATGAACTCGTTACATTCTACAAACCTAGTTCAAAGAAGACTTATAAACTAACATATTGCTAAAGCCACAAAGGTTACAACAACACAAAACAACAACAAAGAGTTAAAAACATTGTACATAAATGTTTTAAAATTAAAAACAATTAAGCAAATATAGTCGGTCAAGTCCGACCATATAATACCCTGCACCGAGTATGCGAGTAAAAACAGTTTTTTTTTTTTAAATGGGAGCCCTCATAGTAGTGTGAATTTTGTGCATATACAAATTATTTGCATTGAATTTTACCTTGGTATTAACACTTGTAAACGTTTTATGCATGTGCAAGTGATTTTCAGAAGAGGGTCTTATATGGTAGCTATGAGTAGTTATGGACCGATCGTTATAAAATTAGATGTCATAATTCTTGTATATATACATATATATGAAACTTATTTGAATTGAATATTTTTTGGGTACCAACATTTTCCAGATAGTTATTCTTTTGAAAGTGATTTTCGACAGTGGGTCTAACATGGGAGCTAGGATCAATTATGTTTCGATCTGCACAAAATTTCTAGAAGCGATTTGGCTTCATGTACAACTTATTATTTGTAACGAAACTTATTTGGATACTTGCATAAATCTAACATTTATGACCGATAAACCCTATTTCGGGAGGACATATATAGTATATGGGGGATATGTGAAGTAATGGACTGATTAAAAATATATTTAATACCGACCGTCTTTCGGCCGTAATATCTTCAAAATAGAACTCGGCGCACAAGGTTTACATGTACAATCAGTCAGTCAGCCAAACGGACAGACTAAAGGACATCGTTGAATCGACTCAGAAAGTGATTATATTTTTGAGCATTATATATATCAGCACAAATCCAATATATCCTATCCACTATGGTGGTGTAGGGTATAAATATTTTAAGAACAACATTAAAGTTTTCCTAAAAAGTTTCACTTATAACCTTGATAATTTGAATAACCCTAAAGTTCTTGCTTTCAGCACAAATAACTTATTTGCTCATAAGTAAAATATGTATTTTCCTAAATAAATATTACAATTATTAAGCAAAAAAATTACTAAAAATAAACTTTAGTCCCCTGGATTTTAAGCAACCCAATAAAGGTCATTCGTAATTAATTGAGTGTATAATTTCTGTTGTTGTTTTTCTACAAAAAAGCAAAATTATTCTTACAAATTTGTTTGGCTGTTTTCCTATTTTTTTGTATTTATTTTTTTTTGCTGTGGTTGTTATCATTATTGTTTATGTGCTCATTATGTTATTTAATTTTTTATAGAGAAGTTTTATAAGGGTTTGTTTTTTTTTATTTAACAAAAAAAGAGAAATAATGTCGAAAATCAATAATATGGACAAAAAGGTGTAGACCTTAAAAGACATTGTTAGACAACAATTCCTTTTAATTGTCGAACAAAAACAAAAGTCACCGTAACATTTTGCCAGTAACAATTAATTAATGCAATGACAGAACTGACAAAATTATTGTCTCCATTTTGTTTAAGGCCTTGGCTTAGTTTGATTTGTTATTCATCAATTCGAATATTTTGTTGCCTAATTATTAAAAACAAAAATTCCTTCATCATATATTCGTACAGACACAATTTTTGAACGCAATAACGGTAGCTATATAAAAATAACAAAATGTGGTCGGATTTTCTGTGTTTAATGCTAAAAGTGATAAATTATAAAAAGTGGTCTTTACGCCCTTGTTCAATTGCTTCAATTGTTTTTTTTTTGTTTTTGTTTTGCAAGTCAATAACTTTTTTTCGAATTTGTAAATCATTTTTTATTGAAACAGTTATTATTCTGTGTTTTTTTATACACTGCTTTGCATAACTATAAATACATTTTGTTAGTTTTTTAAGTTAAAGAAAAAGTAAAACAGTTTAAATTACATGTATGAGAATCAAACAAAACCACAAATATTATTTAACAAAAAAAAAAAAAAAATCATTATTTTTTATTTTACTGCTTCTAAATGTACAAAGAAATTAATTAGTGTTTCATAACTATAAATACACTGAAATAAAAGTAAATTAAAATACCAATATTCACAAAAAATTTAGACTTTAATAATGTGTAAATCTTTACTCAAAGAGGCGATCAGGAATACTATTTACCAAACTTATTCTTATATCTTTCGATATATGTAGATACCATGGCAGCCATAACAGCTTCTTTTATGCTTTTTCATATTGTCAGTTTTCAGCATAAATACGACGTTCTAATGTCTCCCAATTGTTCTTCATTGTATTCTGTACTGGAGAACATGCGGGCCATTCAAGTACATTAATTTTTTTCGAATACAACCATCCCTTTTTATAACGTCTTATATGTTGACTTTTTGAAAAATAAATTGTTTTTCATTATTATATTCCAAAAATTGCACCAATTTCTCATCTGGTAATTTTGTGTAATCCGAATAATTTAGTCTAGTGCTTGAAAACGCCAAATCAAGCATACTGTCTTCACAAAAAGCCAACCAAACTATTAAAAAACCATCTACGAAATTTATTTTTGAGAAATATAATGTTTCCTTCTGTAGGTCTCTCCAATAGCTGTTGAAACCATTTTGAAGATCAAGATTGAATTTTTCCTAATCGTGTCTTAATAGTGCAAGTATTTCCTGTTTCCTGTTCGTTTTTTAAATTTTCTTTTAGCGATTCAAGTCTAGCAAGTGTAGCAAGTCTAGAAGAGGAGAATAGCCTTGGCACAGACAACAGCTTTTGTCAAGTAAGAGTCTGGGGGGTTTTTTTAGGAGCCTACTTATGCTTGATTTAGACACATTTACCTCACATTCATTAATAATCTCACCATGCAAGTATCTTCTTTACATTGCTGGCACAGTTTATATGTAATTCTGCTGTTCAGAAATGTTTTTTTTTTTGGGCTGGCACTTTTTATACCCAACACCACCATAGTGGGTCCAATGTACCCTAGATTTGTGCATATGTTTGTAACGTTCAGAAATATTGGTCCAACACCAACCTTAAAGTATACCAATCGACGCAGATTCACTTTCTCAGTCGATTTAACGATGTCCGTCCGTTCGTCCGTATGGCTGGCTGGCTGTCCATGTAAAGCTTATGCGCAGAGTACAGGTTGCAAATTTGAAGATATTTCGATAAAATTTGGTACGTGATTTTTTTTGGCCCAAGGTGAACGGTCCATTATTTCAGCTGGCCCCATACAAATGTCCTTCCGAAATTGGGGTTACCGATCATAAATGTTTTAATTATGCAAGTATCCAAACAAATTTCAAAACAAATGAGTGGTAAATGAAGCCAAATCACATCTACAAATTTTGTGCAGATCGGTTCATAATTCGTCGTAGCTCCCATATAAGGCCCACTTCCGAAAATCACTTTAAAGAGCATAACTCACTCAAAAATGTTGGTAACCCAATAATATTTAATATAAATATATTTCATATGTATACAAACAATACGGTACAATTTCATTGTGATCGGTCCATAATTAGTCGTAGCTTCCATATAAGACCCACTTTCGAAAATCACTTTTACAAGCATAACTCTCTTAAAAATGTTGGTATCCAAATAATATTCAATACAAATAAGTTTTATATATATATATGTATGTACATATATGTATAAGAATGATGACATCTAATTTTATAACGATCAGTCCATTAGACCCTATTCTGAAAAACCTTTTAACCTGCATAAATCGTTTACAAGTGTTAATATCGAGGTGAAATTTAAAGCAAATAATATGTATATGTACAGAAGTCACGCTATTATGAGCGCTTCTATTTCTGAAAAACAGTTTTTACTCGAATACTCGGTGTAGGGTATTATATGGTCGGGCTTGTCCCACCATACTTTCTTACTTGTTCCAAAATCAGCAAGGCACGAACAATGCGGTATTTTATAGCAAATTGTTGAAAGTTGTATAATAAGAATGAGAACAGTTATATTTTTCTAATTCTGTTTATCGTACAATGTAATTATAGTTATAAAACACCAAAAAAATATTAAAGCACATTTTCTCTATAAATATTATAAAGTGGTCTGGCAAATTTTGTTTAAAAAGAGATAATTAATCATACTTTTAAAAAATTGTACACAATTGGTTTTGTAACTTTAAAACAAATAGCAAACATGAAGTGTAATTATGGTAATGTAACCCACTGTATTTTCTATTGGTTGTTGTTTCCTATTTGCTGTTGACATTTGGGTGCGTTTCAATGTCGCAGACGTCTTGTAAATTTTATTATCAATCGATAAATATTAAATGAATTTATATAAAATATTTAAAAAGCGAAAGAAACTTTAGCAAACACGTCACTTAGTTAGCAAGCCAGTTTGGGGAAGTTTTCTTACTTAGATTTATTAAATGGGCAAGAAGTGAACAACAAACAGCGAAACAAGTTGACTTTGGTTTGTTAGGAAACGTTATGTAAATTTTACACAACAAACATTTTGTAGTGATATTCATAATAACAATAACAATTGTCAGAATTTTTTGTTACTTTTATGGAAATATTTATTATAGTACTTTGGCTCATAATATTGTACTATATTTTGTATATAGCCTGCGAGACATGTTTTTTCTACACTTTAGCTTTGCACTCTGGCTATACTTTTAATTGTAATTGCGCATTAAAATTATTAATTGATGATTGTTTTTATGTGCTTTGTAGACATTTTTTTATTGTTAAAAACCTTTGTTTTTATTAATTGATTTATTAGTTCATTTAATACGTGTGCAAGAGATGATCGAAAAAAAGAATCCCGTTTTTTTTTTAATTTCTTTATATACTTCTCACGATAAATCGTCATATACATGTATGTATGTATGTACATATGTATGTATGTAGTTACAAAAATTAAAGCTTCACATTGTTTTCCACTTCTTTGATAAAATCACAAAGAGTTTGACTACCAAAAGGTTAAAAGCTATTTAAAAAGTGCGAAATGAATTGAAGTTTTATTAAAATTTATCAAAGTGTTTCTAATGTAAAAAATTTAATTAGCATTTAATTAAATTTTAAATAATGGTGTTTCCTTTAAAATCAGCCAATACTAAGGCACTTAATTTTGGTTTTAAATACGTGCGACACGTAAGGTTTAATTCTGCAGGTTATGTTAAGTTCTGGAAATAATCCTGCCTTCATAACCTAA
The DNA here is from genome assembly GCA_950370525.1 of Bellardia bayeri. Classification (NCBI taxonomy): domain Eukaryota; kingdom Metazoa; phylum Arthropoda; class Insecta; order Diptera; family Calliphoridae; genus Bellardia; species Bellardia bayeri. The sequence goes on along the minus strand of OX493267.1, from coordinate 72,730,750 downwards.
ACACTTTGCCAAAAACGTGTTTTGGGCATAATATTAATCGCATACCACTCATCTACCCAGGAAGACCCATTGCAATCAGATTTTTACTGGTCATTCTTTTGCAACATAAAAGTACCACATTGATAATTATTTAGGAATTAAAAATATAACTTAAACATAATCACTTATTAAATTTAGCTCAAATTATCTTATATAATATTGCATATTATATTATCATTTAATGATTAAAAACATAATTATCAGCCATGTCCCTGAATTTAATTCCGTTCGGAAGTGGAATTAATTCAGTTTTTTGCTTCTATGGAAAAAGGCAAAACGAAACAATTTTTCGGAATGAAACCACTTTTAATTTCTTATGTGTAAATAATAGAATGCATTCAATGTTATGATGGGAATTGCCACCATTATGCAAAGAAGGGTTAAAACCTTAAGAGCTGAAGAATTTGATTTACTTAAACAAATAGTTGTGATTTTAAATCCGTTTAAAGTAACAGACAAAGCTCTTTGTCGCAGTGATATGAATCTCTGTTGATGTTGCCCTGTGCTCAAAGAGTTATCAAAAAGTAATCTACTGAAATCTCTCCTTAAAAGAAACCAAAAATGAAGAGTGATTTGCACAACATTTTAAAATTTTTGCAAAAGCCCAACATTAAAGAGTGAATTTGATAATAAGATAGAAATGTTTGGTATTAGAAATGAATTAAAAACGTTGATTGCGAAACGAATGAAATAATGAATGTAATTTAAATATGTAAAAGCCCCCCACAACACATAATATGCCTGTAATAATATGAAATAAAATATTGAAAAAGTTTTATTTGTTTTGGAGTTGAGAAAGACAACAATTTTGTCTACAAACGATGTAAAACGATGTTTTCCGTCAGCTTTATAAAAATATTGGTAATAAAATGAAATCAAGATTATCTTTTCTATAGATACCTTAATGTTTTTAAGAAGCTTTATCGATCAATAATATTCTGTTGCTTTTAAATTGATAAAGATATTAAAGGCGAAATGACATATTGTTTTTGTCAATCTAACATTTCAATCATGGTGCAACTATACAAGGTGAGTGCAGTAGCCCAGCTGACTGACTTTGTTTACAATTTGCTTATGTCAAAAGTAATACTTCTTCAAGTATTTTTGACAGTAGTACATTATTTTACACAAACAAAATGCCTGTTGTTACTGTTTTGTGTTGTATTTGTTGTCGATTTGCACTCACCTTGTATAGTTGCACCATGATTACAATATACATGTTATTATCTTTTTTTATTTATTAATGGTTTATAAACTTTTAATTCATTTAAAATTTTTACAATTTAAAAAATGTTTCAAAAGAACAATAAATATAGAATAGCATGTTAAAATTAAAATGGCACTTGTTTCATTTGCCAATAAAATAGAAAACAAAAGAATATTCAAAATTAAAAAAAAAATATTATAAAAATTTGAAACTGAGTTTAAAAAACAGAATTAAATGCTTTAAGTTTTTAAATAAATTGAGAAAAAAAATTGTTTTACATTGAAAATATAAAGGAAAAAAGGAAACTTTTGAAAGATCTTTAAATTTTCTTTCCAATGCCATAGCAGCTCATAAAAAGTACAAAATGCGTGGAAGAACGAGAAAAACTACCCCAAAAATTGATAACAATATTAAAATAATTTCGTTTCGTGACCCTTTTAAGTTCGCGGAAGTCATCAATGTAGAACTGGAACTCGAAATCTCAGCCAGGACAAAACATTTAATAGAAAAAATATCTATAGAAGAAAGGCCAGAAAGGTTCCGGGTGCTCACTAGTAGACATCGTCAAAATAGAACTGCTGTTGCAAGACAGCATAGTTTTTGCACTGGTCAAATACATGAAAAGAAATGGCGGAATATCCTGTGGTCCGACGAGTCAAAGATTAATTTGATTGGAAACGTGGCAGAACATGGGTAAGACGCCCAAAAGATGCAAAATATAACCCTGCTTCGCCACAAAAACTTTTAAGCACGGTAGTACCAGTATTATGGTATGGAATTGTTTTTCGTGGTATGGTGTAGGACCGTTATATTGGATAAAAGAATCTATCCTAGATGAAGTGATGCTGCTTTATGCGGAATGGGAAATGCCCCTTAAGTAGTATTTTCAACAAAGTAGTGACCCGATGCACACTTCGGATCTTGCGAAAAAGTGTTTTTTTTTGACAATAATGGGAACGTAATAGCTTGGCCCTCATAATCGCCGGATATTAATCCGATAGAAAATTTTTGAAAGATATTAACCCTTAACTACCCACAAGTGTCTCGCGGACACATTTTTGAGTTTAATTGCCCATAAAATCTAAAGTATTTATTTTTGAGAAACCTCGTTTTACCTATTCTACCCCCATGGTCTTGAGAATAGAAATACGCAATAAAAATATTTATAGCATAAATAGTTTATTATTTATTATTAATAAACAAAAATAGTAGCGCATCTACCCACAAGTGTCCAATAGACACACAAATATATTGTTTGTATCGAGTCGCCCAAGTTTTATATAAGTGACCGCCGTTCTGAAACTGTTTAGACGCCATTGAAGTAATTGCTTCTTCTAGATTCTCTGAGCAGGTTGTTTGTTGACTTTTATAATAAATCAATCAATCATAGAGTATATTTTGTCTCACAATATCAGTTTTTGTATCAGCGAGAAATTAAACGTGCCCTTTCTGAAATTGACAATGAAGATATTTTTGGGTGTGAAATTCCTAGCGATGATGAGAACTTTGCTGTCGATATCTGTTCCGAAAATGAAAGTGCCGCTACAGAAGCAGCATCTGAAAGTAAAAATGTACAGTTATGGAGTGAGGATCATCAGCCCGCTGCAGGAATACATGTCTGTTCAAACATATAAGGTCAGAGATGGAACAATATGAAAACTGAACCTGAGAAGCATAGCAGAACTGCTCGGCACAACATCATCATTCGCGGTGATATTTAACCTATTTCTTAACGAGCAAGTTTTAGAAATTATAGTGAAATATACAAATTCTGAAGCGCATAGAGTCTTACAAAGGCATTTGAAGCCGACAGACAAAATCGAAGTGCAGGCATTTATTGGGTTTTCGATTTTACAGAGTACTGGGATCCACTGTTTGGAAATCCGATATTTCGCGCCACAATAGGAAAAAATAGCTGTGCGTTCTTACTGAGGTTCTTAAGGTTCGATGATAAAAATACAAGATCTCTCAGAAAGTCAAAAGACAAACTTGCACCTATTAGAGAACTGTGGGAATGTGTAAATCTAAACTTAAAATTGTTATTTGCCTGGAGAAGATCTGACAATTGATGAGCAGTTAGTACCTTTTTGAGGACGAGTGTCATTCAAACAGTATCTACCCAGCAATCATGACAAGTACTGTATGAAGATTTGGTGGATCTGTGATAACAAAATAAGTTACCCATTATTTGGTATACCATATCTTGGAAAAGAAGGACCAAATAGAGCGGAAAATTTGGCATATAATGTAGTTAACCAACTATGTGAGCTATACTTTCATACCAACAGAAACGTTACCTTTGACAATTATTTTAGAAGTTGAAACCATGAGAAAAAAACAAGGCTTGCATACTTCGACTAACGTCTTTGGTTTTTCTAATAATATAACTTTGGCATCGTATGTACCGAAGAGGAATCGTGCTGTTATTTTTTTTTGTCTACGATGCACCATAGTAAAAAAATAGACGTTAGCAATAAAAATAAATAAATCTGATACACTTGATCAAACTGTTCATAAAGGGAATATGAAAAGAAAACTTTTTTTGCGAGAAGTAGCAATTGAGTTGGTAACGCCTCATATACAAAGACGGAACACGTAAGGGCTAACGAGTTATCACTTAGCAGCCATCAAAGACGATGGTCATTGATCAAAGAGCTGGTCAATCATCTGATCCTGATTCGAAACGAAAGAAGCGCTGCCACATTTGCCCCTCAAAAATATCTAGAACTTCCAAACAGTGCTGCGAGAAATGCAAACGGAATGTCTGTTCTAAACCCTCAGTAAAAAAATAACTAATAAAAGTTAAATAAACAAAATACCCAAGTAAATAATATCAATAAAACATTTTTCTAATGTATACTGTCTTTGTTTTTCTTTAACTATCATTAATTGATTTGATGAGTCCTTCGGACACTACTGGTCAGTTACGTTACAAAATCATACTGGGTAGTTAAGGGTTAAAGGAAAAGATTGTGCCAATAAAATCCAAAACAAAGTAAGAATTCTGAAATAATATTCAGCAGGCCTGGTATAGCGTTTTCACTAAAACTTGTAAGCATTTGGGTGATTCAATTCCAAAAAAATGCATGTCAGTAATCAAGAACAGCGGTTACAGCAGCAAACATTAATTTAAGTAATTTTAATTTTTCTTTTTTGTAGTTTTGTAATAAGTTTTGTAATTGAACCTATTTTTATGTCCGCTCTAAATCATAAGTGAAAATAGTTTTTTATATTTTTTTAGTTTAAAAAAGCTAAGTACTATATATTTTTAGTGTTGATATATATTACAGATAAATAAATTAAATAAACAAAAACCAATTCTTTTAAACGATTTAAACAAAAACATTTTTTTTATCATCGTATATATTCTATTGTCCGTAATTATATATGTATCTATATCTTATAATTTAGTTATTGCTTAATAATATTTAAGTAATTTCCATTTTTGTCAATGTAAATTAATATTTACTTCGTGTGGTTAACCCTACATACGCTTTTATTCTTATTCTTTATTATTAACTCTATTCTATAGCTAAATTTTTTCCAAATCATTCAGCTCATTCCTCTTCATTTCATGCTGGGCCCATCGTTAAAACAAAATGCATTAAAACATCATTAAAAGAGGTAGATTACTTAAGCAACAAAAACAATAACTTGATTTATAAGTAAGTTCCAATTTACACGAAGCAATTCTTACTGAACAAATTTATACAATTTGTTCCTTGAAATTTCTTTTGTGTTCACGTAACACAATTCGTATTGCTTAAATCGCTCTTATTATACCCTTCACCTTCATGAGAAAGGTATATAGTATATAAATTTGTCATTCCGTTTGTAATTTCCACAATATAATTTTCCGACCCTACAAAGTATATATATTCTGGATCCTTATAGATAGCGGAGTTTATTAAGCCATATCATTCTGTCTGTCTGTCTGTCTCTTGAAAACAATTTTCTGAAGTCCCCAGATATCTTCGGGATCCAAATCTATAATAATTCTGTCAGACATGCTTTCGACAAGTTTCCTATTTAAAATCAGCAAAATCCGTCCATAAATAACGGAGATATGAGCAAAAATCCGACACAACCTCTGAAAATTTCATCAAAAAAACTAAGTGTTTTAATATTGTTACGAATAATTTTATCAACAGATGGCGTTGATCAGACAAAGTGTATTAATATTGTTACGAACAAATTCATTAACAGATGGCGTTGATCAAACAAAGTGTATTAATATTGTTACGAACAAATTCATCAACAGATGGCGTGTTTATCGACATAATTATGCATAATATAATTATGCATCCACAACAAAGGTGAAGGGTATATAAGATTCGGCATAGCCGAATTGTTTTTATTTGATAAACACATTTATGCTTTTTGAGATTTACGAAAAAACGAGTAAAACAAATTGAAAGTATGCACTGAAGTTTTTACTCGTCTAATCTTCCCTCACCCCGATGTCTATATGTTAATCAGCTTAGCTTAAAGAATTGCTTCGTGTAAATTGGGACGAACCTTTCAATTTATGCACATTAACTCTAAAAACAAAAATACATTTAGAGTTGATGGACCTGTGAAAATGTATAAAGCAGCATACCCCAAAATTTTAATATCTTCATCAGTTCTTTCAAATACTGACAAGAATGCGCGCTGTTTCTTTATGTAGTTCATATTGAGTTTTATTTATGTTGTATTTTAAATAAAAAAAAATTTTGTCATATACAGATACATACATATGTACATATTTTGAAAAGGGTTCAATACAAAATTTACATTTACATTAACAAAATACTGAACATACAGGCATATTTAAATTATTCTTAACGTGAAGAAAACTATTAATTTTGCTTTGACAGCTTTTATATAAATCATGTTGAAGTTTATGTACAAAATGTTGGTCAAACAAAATGTAGATGTTGTTAAATAAATATTTGACATGAAAATTTGCATAAATTACTTAGAGGGTAGTTTGTGGTTGTCTTTGGTTTTTATTTCCAAAAGAAGACCAAAAAAAAAAATAGCATGTTGGAAATTTTATAAGAACAAAAAGCTTCAAATTTAAAACAAATGGCTCAAAGTTATAAATTATTTTTAGAGTTGACACTGTAAGAAAATGACTTAAATTGAAAATTTATTGCCAAAGTTGACAGTTTTAATTAAGCCTTGTTAAGAACTCATAAAAAGTATTATATTTGTGTAATAAAAAGTTTAGATAAAATATTTTCTAAAGCATTATTAACTTAATATCTGGTCTTACTACAAATGTTTTTTTTTTTTGTTAAAACACCTGATGACTACAATTACGTTTTTTCAGAGATTTGTTTTTTAAAATATAACTGCCTCTATTCTGTCACAAAAAAAAAAAACAGTCTAAAAATATTTGTACGAGTGTTGAGTCATTAAATAATGGGTGATTTAAGTAGAGATACTTTTTCCAATAGCCTATTTTTGACATGTTATTTTTGTTTAATATTTTATGTCACTTCATAATGGAAAGACTTACGCCTGAACAATCGACATTGCTTCGCTTTTCGAGGTAAATTTTGTTCAGCGATGAGGCCCATTTCTGGCACAAACTGAAGAGATTCGAGAACTGCTACTTCATCCAGAAATACAAAGGTTTGATGTCGTTTTTGGGCCGGTGGAATCATCGGTCTATATTTCTATATTTCTTTAAATGGTCTATATTTCAATGGCGAACATTATCGCGTCATGATAACCAACTATTTGATGCCTGAAGTTAAAACTCGTGATCTCGGCGACATTTGGTTTCAGCAAGACGGCGCCACTTCCCACACATCACATCAATTAATGGAATAAATCCAAGAGAACACTTCGGTAAACATATAATTTCACGTTTTGGACCGGTTGATTAGCCATTAAGATCATGTAATATCACACCATTAAACTTTTTCCTCTGGGATATGTAAAGTCTAAAGTTTATGGGGACAAACCCGCTTCTATTCAGGCCTTTGGAGGAAAACATTACGCATGTCAAATGCTCGAACGAGTCATGGAAAATTGTACTCAATGGATCTGCGACGTAGCAACGGCCAACATTTGATAGAAATAATCTTCAAAAAATAAATGCCAAAGAATGTTCTTTCAAATGATAATAAACATTCCCGATTAAATTTGAATTTTCTGTATTTTTTTTTTCTTTAAATGGATCACTCTTTATGTTTGTGCACAAAACACTTCTTCTTCCCTCTCCCTTCTTTCCCTGCCTTCTTTGAAATACCATTAAGCAAAATGGTATTTTAGACAAAAGCAAAAAGCTTATTTGATGACAAAAAAAGTCAAGCTTTATCCAAGGATAATGCTAGTGGAATTAATACAGACAATTGGTACAAAGAAATTTATTTTACGTTGAAAAAAAAAAAAAACTGATCAGCAAACATTAGACCAATTTTTTGTAAAAAAGCCAACGACTTAGTATTTTTGTAACCTTGGAACCTATCTTTGATCTTTAGATTGCTTGCTATAGAAAATATTAATTCACTTTGCATCGTTTCAATTTGCGTCATATTTTTTTGGAACATAACCCCGAACCAAAGTGAGGTATTGGTGTATTTTTAATACTTAGTCTAAACCCGTTATTTCACTTCACTACTTTTTTAAGAAATTCATTTGGAATACTCGCGCAAATGGGTTAGACCTAACGGTATTGCCTCAACTGTCTGTTCACGATTGACCGCAAGTTCTTAATCGAAATGAGGTTGAGTCTTATTGCTGGCCATTGCACCAAAATCAAATTCTGCTCACTAAGCCATTCCTTAACGATTTTCGGTCACCATTAGGGTTTAGCGTACGGGAACTGCCGGAAAGTACTAATTCCTGGGAATTTTAAAACATTTTTCCCGGGATAAGTGGTAGGTTTAAAATAATGAACTATTAACCTGAAAGAACAAAATTTTTTTCTCTTAAAAGATAATATTAGTTCAATTATTTCTCTAATTAATAAAATAACGTAGTCTTAAAATTTGTGCCATAAATACAGATTTTGTATTTTTTTTAATCTAGTTAAACTCTTGTTAAAAATCCATCGAAATTGTTTCATTTCATTCAACTGAACAATCAGTTGACGGGGTACATAGAGAATGGTGGATTTCTATTCGAAGGCCAATCCGGCTTTAGAAAAGGTCATAACTCTACGGGTCTCTTAATAGATATCACAGAGAACAGAAAGAAAATAGCCTCTGTAATTAGCCTATCTCTCAGGAGGTTTCACTTAATCAATTATTTTCAATATATCGTTTTTCGAACTCATGGCGCTTGACTGATACTTTTATTAGAAACAGATCGCAGTACGTTCAGTTTGTGAATTCAGTATTATTGGCCAACAATGTATTTCGGCATGTACCACAGAGATCTATACTGGGTTCATTACAATTTTTGTTCTATATTAACGATATATTGAACGATTTACTTCCATTGAGAGATTTTCTGTATGCAGCTGATTTACAATTAGTGACCGTTTCTAATTCTGTTCACCAACTGAATTACATGATTAATATTTATATACAGACTATTCCAATGTGCTAAAAAATTTATAATCTTTAACTTTTCAAAGTCAAAAGAGATGTTTTTTTTTAAGTAAATGGTATAATGAGACCAGTTATTTTAGTAAATGGTGCAGTTGTTGACATGGTTTTATGTGTTAAGGTTTTAGGAATTTATGTTAATGATGGGCTTTCGTTTTCTCAACATATTAATTTCATAATTTTCAATGATAATATATTTCAATTGAGAAGCATTTACAATACATGCCATAACTTATCTAGGAAAACTGGAAAACAAATTTGTCATTTACTTCATATGCCATTGATGGTGTATGGCTTGGAGATATTTTCCGCAACGCAAACCATTAAATTATTAAGATTGAAACGTAGGTGTTTTAATAGGATCATTAGTTTTGTCTACCTACTGCGACCTAGGGATCATGTATCGGAATCTCTTTTTGATTTCTTGGATTGCACTTTTGAGGATTTAATTAATAGAAGGTTGCTTATGGTTTTTTTTTTAGTAGATATTTAGTCTAAAATTCTTTGTTGTACGTATAATACGTTTATGGACATATAGTGAAAGACACTGAAAGCTTTGTAAGAATGGTTATTGGCCTCATGAACTGTTATATGAAATTTGCATTGTTAATACTCAATTTTGTTAGATAGTTAATTTTTCTAAAGAATATTAGAAGTTATTCGTGCTTAGGAACAAGTTTAATTCAAATAATTGAATACAATTAAGAGATGTTTGTTTTATCGTAAATATATGAAATTCTATAATTAATTTGCATTCTGTACATTCAATGAATGTTATAAAAAGCAAATTATTATAATTATTATATTAATTATTTGTCTTGAATTTCAATGTAATAATGCTTTTTATAAGAGATTTTCATCATGAAATTTGGTACGATGATTTCGATATAAATTTGAATTGTTTTTGTTGAATTTCCGATGCTGTTACTTTAGATTTCACTTTGCATGAAACTTATTATTGCAGAATTTTGTATGGATAAGACTTTTCTATAGACATTTATGTACCATAAAGCCATATTCCGGGAAGACATTTGTATGGGGGCTATGAGAAATCGTGGACCGATTCCTACCACTTCCAACGGGACTTGTCCTTCTATAATCAAAATAAAGTGTGCAAAATTTCATGATATTATCTGCATTATATTTGAAAAAAAAATAGCAAAAAAAATCTAAAAAAAATGAGGTAGTCCGAAACTTTGGTCTATAATTCACAAGCTACTGGACCGATTTTGATCATTTTTAATACCAAACATTTCGGTTGATCAAAGAATGTTAACTAAAAATTTCATTGTTCTATCCAACCTTTAACAGACAGACAGGCGGACGGAAGGACGGACATGGCTAAGTCGTCTTAAAATCTTATAAGAATCCAGAATATATAGACTTTTTGGCTCTACGATGATTATTTCGATGCATTCCAAACGGAATGACAAACGTAATATAGCTCCCATATATTTGGTTGTGGGTATAAAACGAATAAAATATTTGAAACTTAGAAACAGCCATAAAACTAAATATTACAAAAAATTTACTTTAATCATAACTAAAGTTTTGTTTTATATGAAACAAAAGTTTAATATTTTCATCACAAATTGAAACAAACTTGAACGCAATAAATGTCAATGAAAATTACTTGTCTTGTTAAATATACTGTGTTTTTTAGATGTATAGATTTTGTTAGCTGTCAAGTGATTTATGTTTGAAGTATGTATCTGAAATCTAATGATTTTTTTAAGTCATAAACAAATCAAACGAACAGAAATCTAATGTTATTATATGTTGTCTTTATAAGTTAATATTCCACAGCTAAGGAAACCCAAAATTTTATGTATATTACAACCAAACGAGGGGATGCCAATCAAATTTGATATATAAACAATTAATTTTTTCATGACATTAGAATATCATGAAAATCATCCAAATTTGTCGTTTTTTTAAATTTTAAGATATGTATTTATTATTATGTAGGATAAATAAGTCTTCACAAATATTTTGTTCGGAACAAATGGCTGCATCCAACATAGGAGAAATGCAAAATTCTAAATCATATCAGAAACATAATCTGTAACATTAATGGCGGTCATTTATAAAGATCATTAATGGTCAAACAATTTTCGTCCGGCACTAAAAAATTAAATTTATCAGATATACAATAAATAAATAGAAGTATAACAAAATAAATATAAAGATTCCTTTTCAGCACAGAGTTCACTCAAAATTTTTATTAACCTAAATCCACTCACGTGCAGTTTTAACTCTCTGTTTCAACTGTTCAGTTATAACTGACAGACTTAACTGTGAACTGAGCTGTACACACACGTGCAGTTCAATACTTCAGTTTTTAACGACCAGGACGGTTTGGCCGTTCTCGGTGTACCTTTTGTAATTAAAAAAAATTTTAAATAAACAGCGTAAACAGAGGTGCAAGAAGCCGTTGTTACAACGAAATTTATCTTCCCACATTAGTTTATTTAATGAATTTAGTGAAGAACCATTCGATTTCCTTAATTATTTGCGCTCAATGCACCAGAGACGGTTTGCGTTGGTTTCCCCTTTGATTATGAAGGAAGATACAGTCATGAGAAGAACAATTTCTCCACACGAAAGATTAACTGCTACATTGAGATTTCTAGCAACAGGTTGATGCCTCATGCGAAAAGCGGTTCTTAAGCTATTTATTTTTGACAAAATAGATTTCTTTTCCGCGTCAGATTCTACTTCTTGTAACTTCATCACCAGCTTGTTGTAGGCAACATCCTTTTTAGTGCGATCATGGTACTCGCTAGATTTATCTTGCCATAGGCAAGTTTCAAATCTATATATTGCAACAAAATCAGCTATCACTTGGTGCTGTTTACGCGACATTATACGCACTCTCGCTCGACACAAATTGAACTGAGAACGGTACAGTTGAACCCACACACACGCTCACTTCAGTTTAAACTGTCAGTTAAAAATATAAAAATTTTAAATTTAAAATTTTAATTTTTATATTTGAGTTGAACTGTCAGTTATTACCCACATACGTATAGTTTTAACTGTCAGTTTCAACTGTGGCCGGCTTAAGAATATCATGGTTAAAACTTTATTTATTTCTATATTATTGATTGCTACGATATCAAAATAAAGATAATAATCTTAAAAATCTTATGATTTTATAAGTTAATCGACCTTCTTTATTAATTATCTTGGTTTTTATAGAAATTATTTCTAACAGGCTTTTAAGGCCAGTTTTCCTCCTAAATGTAAATAAAAGACTCGATTTATTTATGCATTTTCTATCCGACGTTTCGTTGGTATTTTGCCAACATCTTCAGGGGATGAATTTTTATTAAATATATCTTTTCTTATTCATTTTTACATTTAGTTTTAATTAAAAGATGTTTTTCACGAGACGAATAATACGACATATAACATATAATTTGAAATAAATGTAAAAATAATTAATTAGAAATATCACAGTAGATTGTCTCTTAATGCTAGGTATCACAGTTGTCTTTAAACTAAAATCTTATTATTCTTTATTTTCCAGACAATTTTCCAGCGATTTTGTGATTCGAATTTGAAACCTTTAAGGTGATGTTAGTTTTGAAAACGCTCAAATAATTCCCATAGTGCATATTAGTTTTAATCAACGAATGATGTGGTAGTCTAATAGACACCAAAACGAATTGTCCTTTTTAATTAGAAAAATTATTATATTGGAAAAAACTTACGCTAATGACTAAGAAACAAAAATGGTTTTAACAATTTTACGAAACTGTTATATTTATTTAGTTAGGCAGGAGTTCATTAAATTAACTGAAGGTAAGAATTGTTTTTACAACATGAAAACATTTTTATTAAAATTTTTATTGATAATTTTCTTGACTGAGCTGGGGATCGAACCTGGGTTGAATTTACATGTTTCGAGAATCAACACATTCTCTCATCAGAGTTCTTTACGTTCTAACCCTCTGCACCACTGAGGTGCCTGCTAGCCAACAGTCAAACATCAATCTTTAACCAGTGGTACTGGTGGTACGAAATTTGCTGTAATTATCATTTTTCTTTTTCAATTTATTTACATGTTGTCTCCTTTTTCTTCAGTTCGTATTCATTATTTGGAAAATATTGGGTCATAAAAATAGTGTCTGGTGTACACCACGTTAATTGAATTGTGACAAAAAAAAAAAAAAAAATACGTCACTTGATATCATAACCCCAAGATCACTAGTTTTATCTGCTAATATTACGATATATATTTTAAAGGCTTTTCATTAAATTATATATTATACTAGCTGACCGCCCCACCCAGCTACGCTCGGCATTTACTAATGATTTGTATTTCATAGAATAAGATGTATCCACAACCTGTCTGTTCTTATTTATACTTTAGGGGGTTTTTTTATTTAAGTTGACTGGACTCACAAAAAAAGTTCCGAGTTTTAGCCGGAATTTTTAAATTTTTTTTTCTTTACAAACCATCTAATTAGAATTTCGAATCGAATAAAAAAAATCAGCCAAATCGCTGCGGACCATTTCATTTTTATATACTATATAGATATGTATTATATAAATAAAGAATTTGTTAATAAACAATAATACATCAATTTAAAGTACGTAAGAAAATGTACGCGTTTCAATCTTCAACTTAATAGACATCCCTTGGCAAATTCTAACACCATACTTTAATACATAAAAACAACTTTAACAAATTTAGCTTTCGCAGTTCTTGAAGCATAAAAAAATAAAAGCAAATAAAATAACAAAAAAAGAAATGCCATTTGTTTCAGACTCTTCTCGTTAACGTTATTTAAAGTCTCTAAGGCACAATTACAACATGCTGCATGTCTGTACATTCAACAAACAATTCCAACATAATTTCTCCATCTACTAAGCCTACTTTTTTCGGTTTTCTGTTTTCTGTTTTCTACTTATTTGAGCACAAAGTATACATATAAATATACTCGTATATTTATCAAAATTTGTGTTTATAAGTGAAGCTTTTTGTTTTTGTTTTTTTTGTTTTGTTCTCAAAGCACACAAATAATGGTTAGAATTAAATATTAATATTAACCCTTTACCATTAAGGAGTTTAATGTGCGAAAGGCTTTTTTGTTTTCCAGTAATTTGTGTTTGTTTTTTAGGGCTCTTTAAAATTATATTTTCTTTTGCGAAAGTAAGGATAATAATAACTACATATGTATGTATGTATTTTGGGGAGTATACTTATTAATTTTGTTAATTTTATTTTCAAATAAAGTATACGCAACGTGTTTTTAAGAGGTTTATATAGGTAAGTTTTTTAAGATATATTTTAAGATAAGAGATACATTGGCGTCAATTTTTATAAAAGAAAAACAAGTAAGAAAGTATAGTCGGTCAAGTCTTACCATACAATACCCTACAACTATGAGCCAAAAGTTTAGTGGCATGACTTCTGTGCATATATGTACATATGTGCATATTAATTGTTATTAATTTTATCTCGATATAAAAACTTTTAAAAGAAGTGGGTGTTATAAGCCAGCGATTATTTTAAAATTCGGTGTCATGATCTCTCTATAAATGAAACCTATTAATGTTGGATTTTTGTTGGAGACCTTATATGGAAGCTATGTCTAATAATATAGCGAACTTTATAAAATTAGGCCGATTTGTGATTTGTGTATATATTAGGTTCTACATTCGAATAATGATCGCTTGAGTAATCAAACACTTTGTGACGAAGAATTATTGTAAACATTTCAAAATTACCGCCAAGCGAAAGTTCTTTCAACAATCCATCGCTTAGGAATGACCCTAGTATGCAAATTCTCACTTGTCTATTTGACGTCTTTTACTGTCTTAAACACTTTATAAGCGCATTTCGGCTTGTATAGGTAGAAACCTAAAAGATTTACGACAAGGAATTTCGCTAACTTAGGACCGTCAGTGTTACGGCCGCCGTTTACTGGGGCTTCAATTCGGAGCTTGCACCCTTCCTATTAACTGAATGTATGTAACGTATGGACTCCAAAATTGCTGAACCGATTTTGATGAAATTTTCACAGCATGTTACTGTGGCTCTGCAAGGAATAATAGGCTATATGAAGTTTTGATTGTACAAACGGGAGTGGCACCGCCCATATAAAATTTATATCGCCGTATTTGGGCGTTTTTGACCTACGTGTGGTACATATGGTATTGGCATAATTAGGAATACGTACCAGGAGAAAAGGGGATGGGACCACGCTCTTTTTTTGGAAAATTAAAAATCGTAATATAGTCTTAACTACTGGATCGATCGTCATTAAATTTTCACAATAGGATATTTTTACGAAATAATAAATTCTTGACTATGTAAGTGGACAAAGGGTCATGGCCTCGCCTACTGAAATGCATCGGTCATATGACGCGATTCAGTATCCTATTATTTTTCCATATGGAGAAGATGGATATCACTTTGAAATGCGTTAAAGTAAGGCCATTAGTTATCCTGTTGAGTTCTTAAATTCAGTCGATGTGTCAGGCTTTCCACCACATGTGCTACAACTTAACATTGGAGTGCCAATTATTTTGCTGCGTAATATCGAACACCACGGCTTTGCAATGGCACTCGACTTGCAGAAAAAAAAACTAAGAACTAATTTAGTAGAAGCGACCATTATAACAGGAAAATATAAAGGTACAGATGTACTTTTGCTACGCATTCCAATGCTACCAACAGATTTACCATTCGATTTTAAACAATTTCTTCCTGTTCGGTTAGCGTTAGCGATTACTATTAACAAAGGTCAATGTTAATATCCCGTGTATATGTGTATGCTCCTGATGGGCAAACTAAACCTAAAGTATTGCAATAAATACATTAAAATTAAAAAAAATAAATGTTTCTAAATATATAATTTTATTTTATAACGTAGGGGGGTAGCGAAGCACACCAGGTTTAGCTAGTCTCTAATAAGTAATAATTCAAATAATTTTAAGAAGAATGTGGTGCAGTTTTTTTCCAGCCATGGTATGCCTAGTCTGTCCGGGTTCTTCAGAGATGTGCTTCCTCTGAAATATTTTATCGTCAGTATGCGTGATGAAATCTTTATTTTTACTAATTCTTAATTGCAGTTTTTTAATAATTCATTATCATGAAATCTTTACGATTAAAAAAGGACCCCATTAAATGTATTTTTAAGACGAAATTATGACAAATGAATACATACTATCAAATTCGTCTCCTGAATGTTATTGCTAAATGTGAAGTGGGTGAAAAACTTTGTTTGAAAATAAAATTACCATTATAAACATGGAAATACAAATTCTTGTGTAGCCTGCTGGTTTGGTCTACTGAACTGTAGATGAACAACTGGGGTTAGAGTTCCAGTAGAGCCCTAATAAATTTTATTGAAGAAAGTACATAAAATAAAAATCAAAAATAATTAAAAAACAGCAACAAATATGTACTGAAATTAGCCCTTTTTACCAATTAGTATTTCAGTTCCGAAAAGCATATTGTGAGTTAAAATTTGAGTGGTAAAATGCTTATTTTATCATTATTAGCTCGTGTATTTAAAAAAGACTAATTGCTTGAAAAAACAATTTATACAAAATTGTTTAGTTTATTTTTTATTTTTGTTAAGTTTTATTTTTTTTCTTTTGAACTATTGAAGACAGTTTTATTGTTATATTTATACTTTTGTACTTTTTATGTAAAATTAATTCAATAAACATAAGAAAAAAAGAAATTCTAAACTTGTTGGGTTTTTTTTAAATGGCTCGTTTTTTTTCCTCCATTTTCGTTCGTTTTGAAATTTCAAAGTAGATAACGCCTTTTTTGGCTAAGTTACCTTATTATGGACTGTTCACAATAATTCTGATGTGGTTACAACCAAGCGTGATAAAATAAAGATTACGCCATGCGCATGATTTCCCGTTATGTGACGTAGAAGTTCCATTCTAAGGGTTACCAAGAATGTTTCATGTGTTAGAATTAAAATTTCTTGCGAAAAATGTATGTTTTATGTGATAGTTGGCAACCTTGCAATTGAAATCTCTCTGAGAGTTTTAAAGTAAAAGCTGTTTAAAAAAGAAAAACAAACAAACAAAAAAAAAACAACAAAAAATATAAACATGAGTGTGCAGTTAAAGGTGCTATCAGACGGGATGTTTTTACATATGTACTGTCAAATTTTCCATCTGTAAAAGTTGTACACATCGTGTGATACATATGAAACTTTGCATGTGTAAAATGTGGAAATGCATATGTAATTTTTTCGATTAGAATACGCTCTATTTTCCTGTGACAAACATAAACAAAACAGCTGGTTTGTTTTGTAACAAAATTGTTTGAAAAAATATATTGTAAAGAATAATTAAAGAAAATGGATAATGAACATGGAAAAATAAGTATTTTTCGATTTTTAATAAATTAAATTATGTTTATTATATTTATTGCAGTTAGATTGGCCAAAAGAAGCAATTCTTGAAATTTATACACGTTAATAAGACAGCTTTTGTTTACATTTATAGGTTATGTCATACGGAAAAACATAAGCAGGTGTGATAGCAAAAATTATGAATCGTATGTAAAATGAAAATTTTGACATACATACGGAATTACATATGGGTAAGAAAAGTGACAGTACATATGTAAAATACATCCCGTCTGATAGCACCTTAAATGGTTCGAATCTCGGTCGGCTAATGACTTATATTATTAACGCTGAGATATATTCTCCAGCTCTTATCGGCTAACGACTTAAATTAATGACGACGAGATAATGATATGAGAAGGAAAAACCAACGCCTCGTCTGGTTATGCTTTGTGCCTTAAGAGCAGAGTATAACTAGATCGGTACTGCTATTCTCCCTTGCCTTACTGTTATTATCTTCTACTTCATATATTAAAAATCACATAAATTGTTTGATAATTAGAGGATAAAGTGTGTTGATAAATTTTATACTGTAATTTAACTACGTTACATTTTGTTTTTGTAACTTCACGTTACAAAAATAATCAAATAAAACGAATAAATATTTTTGTGTTAGTTTGTCGTTTTAATGAAGAATTTTTCATAATTTTAGAATTAAAAATAATAATAATTTAACACCATATTTTTGTATGTAAATTAAATTATGATTATTTATTAATTCAACTTTATTTTTGATGAAGACATTTTTGATTTTCAAAAATCTTAAAACCGTCTAGTGAAAAACTACAATATGAAATTACATTAACAAATTTTAATTTAAACGAAAGAAACTGAAGTTTCTTATACTAAAATAAGTGAAATAAGTAATAATTCTAAAAGTAAATATTTGATATTAACAAATACAATTTGTGAACGAGTTTATAAATTGTAGAGTCAACCATGTCACAGAATTTAATTCCGTTCGGAAGTGGAATAAATTCCGTGTTTTGCTTTTGTAGAAAAAGTAAAACGAAACATTTTTCGGAGTGAGACCTAGAATTGATTAAAATTACAATTCGACAAAGCAAACTAAAAGTGGTTTCATTCCGAAAAACTTTTTCCTTGTACTTTTTCTATAGAAGCAAAATACAGAAATAATTCCATTTTCGAACGGAATTAAATTCTATGACATGGCTGTATGTATTAAAAGAAAGCAATAGAAGTAATTGCAAACAAAATAATTGTGCGATGAAACAAATGTCAAATTTAGTAAGAAACTGTTGGAAATGCTAATGTTCAGTTCACAAGAGATGTTGTAGTGGCGTAGGAGTTGTAATTCGTTTGAATTTACAATACAATGTTGTTGCCAATTTCTATACAAATATTTTGTACAACACCTACGATATTTTTACATAAGTTTTTCAAATGTTGTATGAAATTTTAAGTATTGCCAAAAGTTCAAATATGTACTCGTATCTCAATGAAAAACTTACTAAAGAAATCATTTTTACAACGATGCATTATTTGTGATAAAAATTGGATCCATTACGATAACCTTAAGTTTAAAAGATTGTATATAAAACCCGACTACCCGGCCGAATCACAAACAAAGCCAAATATATATGGCGCTATGGTTTTGCTGTATAAAGTCAAAAGTTGCTGAAATCTACAAAAACCAGAAAATCAGGAAATCTGTATCGAATGCAACTAATTCCTAGGAAGCGAGTATTGAACGAAAAACTATCAAACTATGCATCCGGACATGAAAGCGTAATATTGTATCATGACAACGCTAGACCACACGTTGTAATATCAGCTAAAAACTATTTAGAAGGCAGTGGTTCACAATAGGGCATCTGCAATTGTCGTGATTCGTTCTAGGCCTCAAAAGATGAGCAGTTCTTTTGAAGCAAAATCCACATTTGGCCAGAAAGATGGGAAACTGGCATTGTCTAACAATGGGCAATACTTTGAATAAATTTAAACGTCAAATTTATATTTTGCAAAATAATGGCTAAAATGTAAAAAAATCCCACATTTTAAGTTATACAGCCCTGGGTGTGCAAAAATCCAGGCTCCCAGGCATTATTTTTGCAACTTTTAACCTTCTGCATATTAATTTGTATTTGTTTCCATTTTATATTTTTGCGTAAAGAGTTTAAGATAAAAAATTGCATGTTAAATATACAATCTATGGCAGAGATCTCAAATGCTCGGTTAATGTGAGAACTTGTATAAAATTTACACAGTTTAGTACATTTTAATTTCCACTTTTTTGGTTTTTTTTTTTGAATTTACATGATATAGTGATAGTAGGAGTAAATTTTATTTTGTTTTTCACTAAAAACTTTTTGTATTTTTTTCTTTTTGTCATGCATGTGTGAACATTCTATCAATGTTGTTGTGTGTAAAATGTCAGGATTTGCTTTTTTATTTGTTCCTGTTGTGGTAGTTTTTAACTTATATTTCTGTCTGTTTTTATGTTTATTTTTTTTGATGGGGAATTTATAAACTTTGTGACAGGATTTCAGCTAAAGCTGACAAAAATATAAGTTACGATAGATGTATAAATGTATGTGTATAAAGTTTTTTTAAAAAGCCAGGTGTGTTCTGTTGGCTAAAAAGGTAATAACAATTCAGCTTACTAATACATATGAGCACGTGTAAGCTTATCTTTAAACTACACAACTTTTGAAAACGAACGAATTGTTTTATTTGAAATGTTTTCTAACAAAAGTTATATGTGTGCTTGATTTCAAACTAAATCATATTGCATTTTAAGTTGTGTTTTTTGGAATAAAGAAAGTACTCATACTTAAAAAAAACTTATATATGATGAAAAAGATTTTAATATTCTTCCTATTTAATACCAAGTAAGTCGAAATAGTTAATTATAAATTAGATATTTTTATCCTGTCATCTATGTCAACAAAGTGAGTCCTAGAATCAACATTTTTAACATTTTTTTTATATCAAGTACTTATTATGCTCTCCACTGTACTTCCTGTAGAAAATTAAGAATTTGCAAATAATTTGTTGAAATAAATTCCTTTATATTCGTATTGAATTTAAAATTCATTTCGAAGGAATTAAATTTGCGCATTCGCTGTACTCTGATTAAATGAAACCACACACAGAGAAAAAAAAAGTTTTTCAACAATATTATGGTCCCTGTAATTATTTTTACCTTAATCAGTTAACCATAATATTATCAAGTTACGTTTCAGATGATTACTACAATTATATATACGATTGTAGTAACTATGTATATATTTGTTGCGAACATATTGATGATAAATCCATTTATCATAATTTGTTGCTTTTTGATTATGATAGAGAACAACATAATATGGTATAATATTTCATCATAAAACTGATCACCATAAATATTACATAGTTGCATAGTTGCGATTTCGAAATGAGCAAGGAGTGGCCGTTACAGTCAATGGCGATCGTTATCGGGCCATGTTGAACGAATTTTTGTTCACAAATATTGAAGAGGAGAATATTGACAATATTTGGTTTCAACAGGACGGCGCTACGTGTAGCCGAAGCTACACTCGATGTTTTGCGCCCTGTTTCTGAAGATCGCATTATCAGCCGCAGAGCTGATGTCGTTTGGCCACCTCGGAGCTAGCAGCGATTTGACACCGTTGGACTATTATTTGTGGGGTGCCGTCAAAGATAAGTATTACGCCGACAAGCCAGAGACAACTGACGCTTTAAAGGACAATATTCGTGAAGCCATTGGTGAAATACAGCTGCACACAATCGATAATGTGCTTAAAAATTTGGACCGATCGTGTAGGCTACTGCATGGCCAGCCGAGGCAGCCATTTGAATGAAATTATTTGCCATTATTAAACGGAATTATTGTACTTTCAAATAAAAAAAGAAATTTGAGAAAATATTCAGTAGTTTTTTTATAGCATTTTCAAAAAAAAAAAGTTATTTGGCGGACCCTTTACATAATTCTTTAATTTATTTCGTTTTTCAAATTTATTGTGCTTTTGCTCATAAAACCTTTTCCTGCAGTTAATGAACATATTTGAAAACAACAACAACAACAACAAAAAAAATATCATAATAAATGTTTTCATTTAGAACTTTCTTGCCTTTATTCGTAATTTCGTTAGAACAATATAATGGAAATATGAATATACACACATGTATACATATATTAACTAGAATATTTTGTTCATTATTTTTATAATAATTTGTTCAATAAATTGTTTTCTCTGTCGCCTGACTCTGGTTGCCAGGTCTTTAATTATACAATATGTATTTGTCGTATTATTCCAATTTACGAGTATATGAATTGGGCGTTATGGCAGCAATATTAAAATAGTGTATGTCCTTTAATAATATGAAAACAAAAATACAATAATATTTACATATTTATTAGTGGAGGTAAAGTATACAGACATACATATATACATACATACGTATTTATAAAAATGTATGTGTTTTCAAAAGCAATAATGAATTAAATTACATATTAAACATATTATACAGATTTATTTATGTATTCAGACATTAGTTGGGTGGTAAAGAAATTTCCAGTCTTTAGATTAATATAAGGTTTGAATATTTTTAATTCAACTGACATAACAACTAACGCAAGTGTTTATTACAAGAAAATTATATACTAGCAAGAAGTAAAATCGGTACTAATATTTCAATAAAGAATATTAATTTCTGTGAACTTGCAAACATATGAATCTTACGAATTTAAACGAAGGAATTCATAAGTTTTGCAAGGAAAAGTATTTAGTTTCTAAATACTTTATCATTTCAGTAATTGTTCAAGTTTAAAGTTTGTTTTTTTTTTATTAAAATAGGTAATAGGTAAGAGAGCATAACTCTCTTAAAAATGTAGGTATCCAAATAATATTCACCGTAAGCCCGTTTCACATATATACAAAAAATCATTTGGCACAATTTTGTGATGATCGGTCAATAATTAGTCATAGCTTCCGTATAAGTTCCCCTACGAAAATTACTTTAACATCTATCAATCTTTTATTAGTGTTTATATTGCGATCAAATTTAATACAAAGAATATTTATATGTACAGAAGTCATGCCACTACATTTTTGGATGATTAGTCCATAATAGGTCATAGCTACTATATAGTAGAGCCCATTTCTAAAAATCTGTTTTTGCACTTATACCAAGTGTAGGCCCGACCATATAGGGCTTGACTTACTATACTTTTTTACTAGTTTTTTTTTTTTTGCAATTATATTAATGTTCCGGAATGTAAATCATCCAGTTCGGCGCTACACCTAATCGAACATTTGTAGGTTGATGTAAAAAGAGCAGCAAGTCTTTAAATGGAACCAATATGAATACTCTTTTCGAGGAAGTGAAGGTGGCTTTGGAGCAATGTTGACGTCTCATATTAGCTAATAATTTAATAAAACCTCTTTAATTCAAATTTTATATATAAAATTTAGGCTTTATTAATCTAGCTACTTGCTAACCTACCCAATACCCAATACCTAAGCATACAATACACATCATATTCTCACTCAATTTATTTGTTTTCAAATTTGCATTTTTTAATTTTTCTTTTACACATTTCACACAGAAATGTGGGAGCTAGCACATAAAGTTTATTTTGTTTGTTACTTTTTTTACGCCAACACGAATTGATAATAAATTATTTCAAATTGTTTTTTTTTTTTTTTGTTAGTTCCTTAAATATTGCTAAATGTGTTTACACACTGTGCTGTGTAGATTTAAAATATAGATGGCTTAAATTTAAAAGTTTCGTTTAAATAAATTCGAAATTACTATGGTTTAAACGTGATTACTGCAGCAAATTAACACACACAAACCAGGCAAAAGTAGAGTGCAGGTAGAAAATATAATCAATTCAATTTATTTCAGTTTATTTTATTTAGATGGCAGCATTTATACGTATTTAAGAAATAAATTGCATTTGCCAAAACATTTCAACAGGTTAGCAAACAGCAACCAACCAACCAGCAGAGCACGTCTTAGTAAATTTGTTGACATAAAGTCTCACCCTCTTTTTTTTCTTTCCAACATAAATTATGGATGGTTGCTTCAAAATATTGATAATGATGGTATAATTTGTGTTGTTGTAAATAACAAAATTTATTAAAATATTATGAGAATAAGACAAACACTATTTTAAAGCAATGTGGCTAAAAAAGCTTTTAGCATTTTATTGAAATTTTTTTTGAGCAAATGCCAACAAAAAAATAAAAACATTTATTGCAAAAATGTATATTTTAATATATTAAAACTGAAAAACAAATAAGAATTCTAATCTTTTTTTAAATCACAGTTTTTTTTATGCCCTCAATTTCTATTGTACCGATAACTCAATGCACCATTATTGGATTTGTAGTTTAATTTTTTTTTATATTTCTATCAATATTTTCTGTTGAATTGTGAGTCCGATTTTGTAATGCCAAGTGTAAATTTAAAATAGTTAAAATTATACAACCATAGAACAACGATAATTGGTTTAAATTCAGCGCTTCATCCATGAAAATCGGGTCCATAATAAAGTCAGAACGGCATCCAATAAGAAAAATAGGGACAAATCAAAGACTACCAGCTTCACAACTGGCGTCTGAAATTGAAGCTGATCTGGGCAAAAAATATTGCATTGAATGTGTTCTTCTTGTCTGGCACCAACGTGATTTTAATGGCCGAGTTGTACACAAGAAACCGTTTATGAATCCGAAAAACAGACTGTGCAGGCTAAATTTACCCAAAGAACATGTTCGCAAGGCAGCTGTACGAGTATTTTGGAATTCAATCATCTTCGCTGATGAATCTAGGTTGAACATATTCGGTTTAGTTGGCATGTCTTAGGTTTCACGGAAACCAAATACTGAAGCAATCATTAACCATGAACAAATTTAAATACCTTCAGATTCTAAAGAACAACTTGATGGAAAGTGCCTCTGCGTAATCTGGGTATAAGATAAGATATTTGATTTTACCAGGATAAGGATGCAAAGCACAAATCGGATATTGTGCAAACGTGGCTAATATATAACAGCCAACATTTGATGACCCAGTAAAAACATCACTTACAAATTAAGTTAAAAAGTAATAGGTAATTGTAGACCAGACTATGTACAAAACTACCAGAAAAAGTACTTATTTATTACTTAAAAGTAATCCGTTATAATTTTGCCACTTTTAACCCAAAAATTAAGAACTAATTTTTATACTTACAAGCTTTATAAAAGTATTTAGTAGTAGACTGATTACAACAAAATGTTATAAAAGAAATGAACAAACTTAATAAGATATCAATAAAGATTTATAATCAAATAATAATTGCTGTTTCACAACTTTCAATTTTAACTGACCAGTTTTTATTCAATTCTTTTTTGAACCTGACATTTCGTTCACACGCGTCGGAGGAAATAAAAGAAGAAAACAAAAGAAAATAAGAAAATTGACTAGTAACTTCTAGTATGTACCCCTTTTATTCTCTTTTCCCCTACTCACTCAAAAATACTTGTCTTGAAGGGTCAGAATTTATTTCAATTTATTTGAAATAAATTTTTTGGATTTTATAATTATAAATTTTTTAAGATATATATATAAGGTTATTCTTTAATATATATAGTAATACAAAATGTGGATAATAAAGCTACGAAATAATGAATTCTAGAAGTCATTAAAATTAAGAAAAGTTTTTGCTGGGGACATCGCCACCACAGTCGCCAGACGTTAATTATATCTAAAATTTGTGATCAATTTTAGAAATCAGCATAAGGAAACACAAAATTTCTAACAAAAATGATTTATAAGAAAGTGATGTTAAATATTTCGCCAAAAGCTGGTCTCAACTATGCCAATACACCTTAAATTTGTTGCATAAAATAAGATATGACGTGAAAAAACGAATTTTTTTAAAATGTACACTTATGCAATTAATTATTTCTTTTTGTTAGATTATAAAAATTTTTCTTTTAAATGACACCAATTTCTTTTTTAAGTCCCTGTTAGTTTCTTTGAAAACCAAAAATGCACTGCAAAAAAAAAAGCTGTAAGCCACTGTATGTTTTAGAACAGTATACACCTAAAACAATTAAAAAATAAATATTTTTGAACTTTAGAACCATTAATATTCTGCGCGGAACTTTAGGGGTTTTAGTTAAGTTCTGTTGCACAAGAATTCTAAATCGACTTGAGTATTTTGAATGTTAAAATTTTCTATGGACGAGCGCACAACGTATATCATTTAAATGCAAACAAATATGCAATTCAGCAGTAACACAGCAACATTGAACAACTTCCCAAGAAGCAAAACTTAAATACGAAATTCCTTAATATGTATTTAATAAAATTTTAAATTAAAAACTAAAACCTCACATCCTCTCTTGCTAAAGAAAACGTGCTAAAAATCGTATCTTTTATTGTCAAATTATACTGTAAATATAATTTAATAACAAGCAAGTCGTGTAGCTTTAACTAACAGAACTGAAGCATTTCATTCATTTAATTTTACACAAAAAAAAAAATAGAAAAACTTTTTTCTAAAACACACTTAAATGCAGCAGCATTTCATAAATTTGCCTCAGGCATGAACATTTATCTGATTGTTCTTTTTTTAATATAAATTGTTCCTTTTTTCATAATGCTACCAACAATCCTCTGCACTAAGAAACATTTTTCTACAATTTTTCTACTCTATTTGTTTTTTGCCAAATATTTGCTGACCAGCTAAAATATTCACCATACATACGAAAAAATGTGTCTTCTGCAGAAATGTTTTCGTAGATAAATTTTTAAGAAAAAATAGTTTTCGGTGAAATGAAAACTGCATTTAAGCAGAAAGTATTTTGCAGAACATTTCTAAATATTGGTGTTTTTTTCTTTTTCTTTTTTGCTGGAAAACATGTGTATTTTAGATGGCTAGACAGATTTTTGTGGGGTTGCATAAGTATGTATCTATAGATATTTTCATAATGAATGCATTGAGAGTTTTATTGCAACTTGCAGTAAAGTTGATTTTATATTTCGTTTCATACAGTATTTTATATTTGTAATATTTTGTAGAATTTTAAACTATTTTAAAGAGTTGCAAATGTTGGCTAGAGTAGTGTACTTGCCTGGAACTACCACCAATAAGAATACAAAGATATTGACAATACTCTTCAAGGTGTTCAAAACATAAGCTGGCAGCACTTGGACAAAGACGGATAAAGACGCTTCGTTGGCCACGTACGAAATGACTGATTTAAAATATTAAAATTTGACAAAATTATGCCTTAAGAACTATCACAGATCCTTAGTGGCAGACCCATTTATAAACCCCACTGCAAGTCAAACAAATCTTTCAAGGAAATTTGGTATTGAAGGAGACTTATACCTATAAGAAGAATACTGAATGCATTGTTCAGCATTAGCCACAAGTTTTAAAAAACAACTTTCTTTTGCCTGCATCTAGAAGCATTTAACAAACAATAATTTTCTGGATGAAGATTACTTAGAGAGATGAATCAAAATTTTGTAGGCTCGCTTCTGAAGGAAAAAGATACGTATGGCGTCCTTCAAACATGCAGCATAGCCCAATATATATTATTTATTTATTTACAAGTTTTATAACAATAATTAATTATGTATATAAAAATAAAAGTATACTTATAAATGTAAAGCGTAACCATCTGTTTTAGCACAAATTTATTTGATCTTGTTTACTCTTAGAAGAGTTTTAAGAGAGATCAAATAGCATCAACAAAAATAAAATTAAATATTTGTTGTGTTTGTTAATAAACGAAGTATTTTTTTTAAATAAATAAACGAGTTTAAAAAATATTTTATTCTGTGGTTACGTCTTTTTCGTGGTTGGGAATGTGATGGTGTGGCCAGCGTTTTTTAGGCATCAGAGAACAGAATAAAAGCATTCGCTCTTATTGCATTTTCACACGAAATAAAATGATGATACATTAAATACATTCGCACCATTCATTCAGTATTCGTTGACCTGTTCCCTGCAAAAAACGAGAGTAGTCTATACATGCATGCATGGACTACTCCACAATTGGCCAGGAGTACTCCAAACATAATCCATTTGTATGAAAAAAATTAGTCCATTTAACATTATGATGTCCCAGGACTGAACCTTATAGTCCAGCTTTGCATAACACGGGACTAGTCCCAAAACTACTCCTTGTAACTACTTTAAATGTTTTACAACAACGATTACGGTCGCTAAAGCACGAATACTTGTCGTGTAACAAGAAGTTCTGCTTTAAAAATGAAATGGTCCATGAGTGCATTACATTGGACCATAATGTAGTCACTACATTTTAGCTACAATGGACCACGTACTCCACAGATTTGTGCAGGGTTGGAGTAATTAATGTATTTATGTATAATTTTGGCCTACTGATAGGTTTTTTAGTATTTCACTCAGAAATTTGGGAAAAAGTAAATAGTGATGTTTTTCATATCATTAAAAAAAAAAACTCAAAAAGTAAAATTTGAATTTAGACGTTGCATTAAATCAGCATTAAAACTGTTCATATCATTCGTTGTATATTCTTTCTTGCTTTTGTGAGTTTTAGGTGACTTTTGTTAATGTTAATGCAATGCAATGCATGATTTTCGTCATACTTAATTTTTTTGAATGGTGTCAGGTATTGCTTTTCTCAAATGCTGTGTATTGACGACAACATGCTCGCATTATGTGATTGCATTCGAAAGCATAAACTTCTGCATGCAAACCGATCTCTGTTAGGCATAATGTTGGTTCTATACATAAGATCGATGCACAAATGGAAATGATTTCATACGCTGAAAATACTGCCCTCATTGTGAGGAGTTGGCTTGGAGCAAAATAATATTGATTTATTTGAATGGCCAGCCAAACTCTGGATCTCCATTCAATTGAGAACCTATGGAATAATGTGGTGCAATATATATACATATAAAAGTTTCGCTACCAGGTTTTTAAAAAAGTTTTGTAGTATGTTCGGATTTTGTGTGAAAAATACTTATGTATTTTAATGAATAAAATTGGTTTAGAAATTGCTGCATTAGTGTTTTTTAAGAGCGTGATTTTGCAAATATGGTCCTGCAGATGCTAAAGCCAGTTTATAGTTAAAAAAAAAACGGCTTTAGAAGGTACTGTTCTGAAATTATAATAATTCTCTTTGCACTTTTATTAAATTTTAGCATATTATTCAACATCTATTGCCATTGAATTGAATTAAATATCCCAAATGTAATTTGTTTGTCTAAATTACAACATATACGAGTACAAATTCCTAGAAAATAATAACAAGGCTTTAACAATATATTGACAAAATAATTTAACTTCTTTGACAAACATAAACATGAAAAATAGAGAATAAACACTTGCCGAATCGTATATATATTCATCACCAAATCACCTATTATGGGGCAAACTTCATTTTAGGTATAAGAATTATAAGAATTTTATGCATATTCCTGTTATAATCAAGAATTTATATTCGTAAAATAAAGTAATTTACTTTAACATACAATAAATTAAGTAGGTACCATAAAGGCCTAGGAAACTGATTTTGTCTTTTTGCAACGTCAAAATTGTCACCTCTGTATATCGTCACATTAAAGACCAAACCACCTATCAACAGTTTTCAAAAGTTTACGGGAGAGAGAAAAAACGTTATAAAATTGGTGCTATGTATTTGCAATAATGAAACGAAAATTATATATTCTGATTAAAAAGAAATCTGAAGTATATATCGGTTGTGAAAGCCTTGTTTTTCTAAACACAGCTTATGATATGGCGTTTAGGTGATTTGAAATTGTAAAAATCTGAAACCAAACAACCTATCAGCAATACTAATTAGTATAAATATGTAATCAAGCATTCCATTAAACACTTGAATATTATTTACATTAAATAATAACAGATATACTTTCTTTTACTTGTTTAAACAAAAAAAAAAACGCTTAATGTTTACTTAAATTACACTATGCAACAAAATTAAAATTTTATCGTGATTTATGATAATTTTTTTCTGCTTTTTTTTAGTACGTCACGGCCTTCTGAAGTAAAAATTCTTAATTTTTTTTAAATAAAGTTATAGGTGTTCTTACAAAAAATCTATGTTTTATTTATTGTAATGTTAAGAAATAAATAAAGAATTAAATTAAACTAAAAAAAAGACATTTCTTTAAATAAAACTACCACAAAAAATTACTCAAAAGGTATGTTATCATTAAAGTAATGACAGTCTTGTAAATGTTGCCATTTCTTTTTGGAGATTTTTAACCTTTAAGAATGTAATAACTTAGGACGACGAATTTCAAAATCTCTGGGGCGTTACTCTCTATTGCGATGCGAAAGCAAATTCAATGCGTAAGAGTAGCAATTTGTACGCTTATCGCATCGAATTTGCTTTCGCATCGCAATAGAGAGTAACCTCCCTGTAGCAGATTTTTGTGGTAAAAGCTGATAATCGTCTTTAATATTGATTTTGTAATATATATATCCTGTTGGGTTATACGCCAAAACCCGAATCATGTTTACTTTAGGTACATAACTGTTTTTCAAGAAGAAAAAATTCAAATAAATAGTTAGTCTGATTTCTTCTTTAGATTAAGTGCTAAAATTCAGAAAATTGTACACTTGGTGATAGAGTACTTGGTAATTTCGTAATATGATTTGCGTACATATGCGCTATGATATAGGGAATGATATTTAATAAAAAACTTAATTTTGAAATTTTTGCTGTTAGGTTGTTTGGTCGTTAAGCTGATTATTTTCGAAAGAGTAGCTTGTACGGGAGCTATGCTCAATTACATAACAACTTTCTCAAAAGTTAATAGTATAATTTTTACATACTTCTAATTGATCTTTCTAAAATTGCGTATGTACTATATATATATGTTAATGAGTTTTCGGGAGTAGACCTTATAAGGGAACTATGACCTATTACGGCCCAATCATCATGAAGTTCTGTTCGATGATTTATATGTGCGTGCGAATTATTTGTGTTAAATTTCAACGTAAGAATGATTTTTATAAGATATTTATGCTTATTTAAGTGATTTTTGCAAGCGGACTATATATGGGGGCTACGGTTAAATATAGACCGATCTTCACAAAATTGGGTAGGAATATTTCTAAATATGTGTAGACTATTTGTGTCGAATTTAAGTTTGCTGGTGATGATTTAAAGAGATTTAAGTGGACTTTATATGGGGGTTATAGTCAAATATGGACCGATCGTTATGAAATTTAGCACGATAATTTCAATGTATATACGGATTACTTGTTGACCTCTTAGTGATTTTTATAAGAGATTTATGCGCATTTAAGTGATTTCCGGAAGTAGACGGTCAAATATGCATCGATAATCATGAAATTTAGTACGACGATTTAAATATATATTTGAAATATTTTTATTGACTTTCAACTTGATAGTAATTTTTAAAAAAGATTTATGTGCATTTAAGTGATTTTCGGAAGTGGTCTTTGTATGGGGCTATGTCTAAATATGGACTGATGCAAACAAAGTATTGTTTTGAAATTTCTTATTGCATGAAATTTAGTTTTGCAGAATGTTGTATGGATACGGCTTCTCTATAGGCATTTATGTGTGTATGGGTTCTGTTGTAAGTCGAGTATCAACACTACTTGTCCTTCTATAATTACAATAAAGTGTGCAAAATTTCATTATATTTGAAGAAAAAATATCTGCAAAATATCGAGGTAGTGAAACTTTGATCTATAACTCAGATCCTAAAGTACCGATTTTGCGCATTTTCAATACCAAACATTTCGGTGGACCAAATAATGCTTGGTAAAAATATCAATTTCCTATGTGTGTTTTTTCGAAGCTTCAACAGACGGACAGATGGACGGACATGGCTAGATATTCTTAGAATCTTATAACAACCCAGAGTATATAGACTTTTTGGCTCTATGGCTATTATTTTGATGTGTTATAAATAGAATGACAAACGTAATATACCACCCATTTTTCTGGTGATTGATATAAAAACATTTTCATTAAAAATAATTCATGACGTTTAATTATTAAATGTTCAAATGAGTGAACAAAATATGTATCAAATGTAATCCTTTAACGGAGTAAGTAAGTATTTCAGTCCACAGTCAATACATTGTACAAACACACAAATAGTATTGAATGAAAATATGTATCCGGTGGTAATGGAATAGAAAGAATTCAATGTATGCTTCACAAATTTTAATAGTGAAATTTATAAAAAAAAAACAAGTAAGAGTGCTATATTCGGCTATGCCGAATTTTATATACCCTTCACCTTTGTTGTGGATGCATAATTATATTATATACATACATACATACATATATATATTATATTGTTACGTTTTTACCTTTTAAAAATGGTGGTTTATTTCCTTTAAATAAACCGGATTCTTTTTAATTGCAACATAAAAGCGTCAAGTAGTTTGAAGAAAATATAACGAGTCTTTATTTATTTAAATGTACACCCTTCTCATGAAGGTGAAGGGTATAAAAACAGAAAGTTATTTTCAATGTTTGTGATAATTGAGTGTGAAATTAGAAAAACAAAGTATTCATAATATTCTGCAGGAACATGTTATTATATCCAAAAGCCTAGGTACATTATTAAATATATTAGTTTGAAGTTGTTTAAGTAAAACTATTCATTTAAGTTTTTGCTTAAAAATATTATTGATTCATGTGAATCTCGTAGATAATACCCTTAGGTTTGGGTTTTATCTAATGCTGCATGTTAGTGTAAAACACTTTGTTCTACAAATTACATAAACGAAATGAATTAAATTTACCTGGAATGTTAGAATGTTTATTATTTTGAATGAAATCAATTTTCACTAGAAGTATGTAGTTAGCGAGGCTTAGCTTCTTGTATAGTAGTTGTGAAATTATGATAAAATTTTAGTTTTACCTGGAAGATATTTAAGATGCCCTAAAGCCATCTATAACAATACTCTTCTTACAGGTTTTTAAACACCTTTATATACTGGAATAAATAGCAAAAATGCGTGCAAAAAAAAGCAGACTTCCTTTTAAAGTACTTGTAAAAAAAAAAAATTAAAAATAGTAAAATATATTAAATTTGTCATTGCGTTTGTAACACATAGAAATATTGCTCGTAGAATCAAAAATTATATATATTCTGGATAAAAATCCAAGACGTTTTAGACACGCCCTTCCGTCTCTCCGTCTGTTGTAGACACAATTGAGCCTCGTAGAAAAAACTGAGGCGATTGATATTTTTCCACAATATTCTTTGTTAATCGGGGTTGGTCCATTTAAGTGAAATCAGAGCTATGGACAAAATATTTAAGACAGCTTCAATAAAAAAAGTATTGAAAATAATAGCATTAAATTTTGCCCATATTGATGTTTTTTTTTATATAAAAAGGACAAGTTCTGTTGTAAATAGAAATAATTTTTTTTTATACTTTTTTTTTATTATTTATTGAATCTGCCTTATTTTCTTAGGCCTACCAATAATTATTCAAATCTTAAAAACTAAAATTAAATCTAATTACTCTCTAACAGAGCATTAATTTATTATTGGCTTATAAGCTCTACGAAGCCTCGACTGCGTCTGGCTCTGAATTAGAATTCTAGCAAGCGGATTCGGGTGAGTTTGTAGCTTTTTGATGTTGTGGAAAGAATCGCTTAATGATTTCTCATACTCTTCATATAAATGTCTTCCCAGAAAATGTTTTTATGGTCTATAGAAAAGCAGTGGTCTATAGAAAATTCAGCAAAAAGAAGTTTTACTCAAAGGGAAATCTTGACATGATATTTTGTGTCTATATTTGACTGTAGTCCCATATACCCATCCACCTCCAAAAATCGCTTACATAATTGACCATAAATCTCTTACAGATATCAGTATCAAGTTGAAATTCAACACAAATAGTCCATACGAGTACATATGTATAAGAAAGTCGTCGTGTCTAATTTCATGAGCCGATCATGTTCATATTTAAGCATAGTACCCAGTTGTGAGTTTGGTGAATTTGCAGCAGCAATACGATCAAGAAAATCACCGACTGACATACTTTAAGTTCGGTCACATTTGTGCAAATATTTACTCAAAAAAGCTTATTTTAGCAAAAATTTGTTTGACACTGTTTACTCATACAAGAGTTTAGCAAGATCAAACAGCATCAACTAAAGTAAAACTAAATATTTGTTGTGTCTTGTCCAAAATAAACGAAGTTCAAATATATTTTATTTAGTGGTTACGTCTTTTTCGGCGAATATGTGCCAAGTGTGACCGCACCTTTACAATTTTAAATTAAAAATAAAAAATACATTTAATAGTTGTGCTTTTCTTTCTTTTACATAAATAGTGATAAGAATAGAGAAAGAAGAAAAGGATTAAAAAAAAAAAAAAAACACACACACGGTTATTATTAAAAATAATAAAAAACAACAAGCAAAAAAAAAAGAAATTTGTTTGTGTCTGTGTGTGTGGATTTGAAACAACCAAACCAACGGGAAATTTGAAGCACTATCCATCAAAAGCGTCCTTGGTTTATCTGGAATCGGTGAGTTCTCCCATAGTACCTAACGAGCCCAACAAATTCTGAAATTCTGTCATACAGAATTTCATGCTGATCGGTCCACAATGGGTTACAGATTTCTTATGAGGACTTTTCCGAAAAACTCAACTCAAATTATACTATTGGCTTCTGTAAAAGTAAGTCCAAAATTGTCCATATAACGTTAATTTCTCAGAATAACTGAATCACGCATACATTTTTTGTAAGTATCGTTATTGAGAACAAATTCAACTACGAGGGCGGTTCGGAAACTTCTCAGCCTAGCACAGAAAGAGAATAGTTAGTTCTTCAAGAACATTTTTATTTTTAAATATAATCTCCTGAAACTTCAACATACTTAGTCTAACACTTATCTAGCAATTCTATCCCAATTTACAACTGTAATTGCACCTTCATTTGTGGTAAAACGCTTGCTAGTTATGTAATGTTTATGGTAATCAGTTTTATGATGAAAAATTATAACATATTATGTTTATTAATTATGATAAGTGGATTCATCATGAACATGATTGCAACAAAAATATACATAGTTACTACAATCGTATATATAATTATAGTAATCACTTATTTTAGCAAATATTATTGAAAAACTTGTAAACATTTTAAGGTTGTTGTGGTAAACATGTACAGCTAAATTTTTGCTCTGTGTGTGGCTGCGGACTGAAAAACTGGCTGATACCACAGTTACTAAGAAATCCCGATAATCCTGCTAAAGACGTTTTCAACTGTTGCCAAAAAACACGCACTTAATCGGAAATCGTTTTGGCATTCTTAAAGAAAGATTCTTGTGTCTAAATATGTTGTAAATATTTACAAGAATTTTATAAAAAATACTTAGTTCATGGTTTTGAAAATAAGCAAATAAAATAACTTTTTTTCCATTGTTATTTTGCGGCTCTGCAAAGTGCTAAAACAGAAATGCAAAGATGATTAAATGCTTTGTAGAACTACACACTCACTCACTTGCAGGAGAGCACAAGGACTTTGCAAATAGTGTCAAGTCTTTGGAAAAACTTGCTTAATGGAAATTGAGGTTTGTAAAGAATATTGAACAACAGAAACACTTGTCACGTTGCCAAAAATTTTCAATTTTATAAGTGCAAAATTGATTTCTTTACGAAATCATTCAATTATGAAATCAAAATTGTTGCACTTTTAATTTTAATTATTTTCAAAATTACTTTACTAATTAAATTAAACTAAAAAAATTAAAAATTTAACTCCATTTAAATTTCTTTGTTAATAGTTTCCCTAATAACTCAATTTACACCCACGCATTTGTTGAAAAGCTTTACTATTTATTGCTAATTTTAATCATATAAATACCTACTATCTTTAACAAGGCAACTGCAGTAAAAACCATAAAAAATAAGATTCCATATTACGTATATACATACATACATATTTCCCCCATGTAAAAGTTTGACAAAAAAAGGGTGTCTAATATTTTAATTACACATTCTTGAAATAATTCTATAATTACACTTTTTTTCTTATTTCATTTATCTTAAGAGCATTAAAATGTTAACATTTTTTCCAATTTGTTTTAGTTTCTTTTTTAATGTGGTTTTCGGTTTTTGTCCTCAGCAACTTTGTGGTTATTTTGTCCTAAATTAGTAAATTGCCAAAAGATACAGTTATGCAATAATGGTAGAAAGTTAAACTTAGGAAAAACAAGTGGGTATGCTATATGCTGCAACTAGAACTAGAATTACACCAATTAAGTTTTAAATTAATATTTCTTCATACTTGTGTAATCTGGAGAGCAAATGTAGCTTTCACCTTTTCTTTCATACACAATTTTTATGATAAGCCCACTTGATCAACATTTTATCGCCAGCGATCTTTATACAAACATTTCTCCTACAAACTTTCGAGTACGACTGTCACAAACCATTAAAAAATGTTTTTCTGGAGGTTTGAAGAATAATATCAAAAAAGAATTATTACAAATATTCATTATTTGTGAAAATTCTCTACAATTTCTTGATTTAACTGACCAGCTACAATCTGCCAACGTCAATTCGTATTTAAACGGGTCGGTAATATAAAAATATTGCAGCCTTAAGCTTCTGTGTTGAAGAAGATCCGTTAATTATCCGACGCACAGTGGCAGAAACGTTTTATTTTGGAAATAGTTTGGTATCTTGGTAACAATTGAAGATATCGTATAGAGTTGATGTTTCCTTTATCCAACCAAACGCACGACAGATCATGTTGTTCGCCTGTTTTATGGGCGGTGTAAATATTTAGGAATCAGACGCTTTCAGACGAATATCACACTGGACATGAGATTCCAGTGTGATATTCGCTGGACCAAAGACATTTTTCAAGTGTCAAAAAGGGCCTTGGTTTTTTAAAACGGTATAGGAAATACTTCACTCCATCTGATCTCCTTACCATTTACACCACCTATATTCGACCGAAAAAGGAATACAACTCTCATGTATGAGCCGGTGCTCATACTTACCTCGTACAGGAGAGGGCAAAGATGTTTATCGGTGACAGTAGGGTATCCAACGCTATTGATTCATTGGAGCATCGTCACAAAGTGGGTTGTGTTTCACTGTACTATCGATACTTTAATGGAATGTGTTTTGCTGAAATAAGGGAACTTGTTTCCGAAACACATAATTTTTTGCCTAATGCACGTTCTTCAGTCAGGGCTCATCCATTTGTGGTTCACTGGACAGTGGATGGCACAACACACTACAGGTAATATTCGTTCTTTAGCCGTGGAATAAACTACCAGCAGAAGTATTCCCTGCCACTTTCTATACAGGAAAATTCAAATCAAATGTTCACAAACACTACTCCCTCTATCCTCCCATCCATAAGCTATTTTCATAGTTCCAACACAATGTATTGCATGAGTTGGGATCATCCCCTGAGTGCTGCACCAATTCAAAAAAAATTTAAGTGATTTTCGGAAGTGAAGTTTATTGGTACGACGATTTGCATGAAACTTATTATTGCTGAAATTTGTATGGATACTGCTTTTCTATAGACATTTATATACCATTAGGTCATATTCCGGGGCTATGAGAAATCGTGGACCGATTCTTACCATTTT
This sequence comes from Bellardia bayeri, assembly GCA_950370525.1. Classification (NCBI taxonomy): domain Eukaryota; kingdom Metazoa; phylum Arthropoda; class Insecta; order Diptera; family Calliphoridae; genus Bellardia; species Bellardia bayeri. The sequence goes on along the minus strand of OX493267.1, from coordinate 72,693,960 downwards.
CGACAGTACTTGTACTTCTATAATAAAAATAAAGTGAGCAAAATTTCTTTAAATTATCTGCATAATATTTGAAGAAAATTGCAAAAAATATCTTAAAAATATCGAGGTTGTCCGAAACATTGGTCTATAACATGGATCATATTAAACTTTTTTATTTTACCCATTTTCTATACCAAACATTTTGCTGGATCAAAGAATATTTGGTAAAAATTTCGTAGTTCTATGTCTTATTTTCGAAGCTCCATCGTGCCTTCAACAAACGGACAATCATGAGAGCATGGCTAGAACGTCTTAGAATCTTTTAATGATCCAGAATATATAGAATTTTTGGTTCGATGACCTTTTTTTCGATGTGTTACAAATGAAATGACAAACTCAGTATATCCCCCAACTTTTTGGTGGTGATTGTAATAATATAATGAAACTAGACTAGTAGTACCTTCTGGGCGCTCCATTGTTTTCATCCCAGTGTCAGAACTGAAATGACAATTTTACTTAATTCCGCTAAGGGTTTTATAAATCTAAACCGCCAAATAATATTCATTAACGTAAAGAAATTACTAAGGTTTTGTTTTTTTTTATCATTTAGAAACACTCATTTCATAGGAACAAAACTGCAGCATTTGTGTTTATAATATGGAAATATTTTGAAATTCACTCACCGTAGAAAGGATGGTAAGGTAAAGGTTGCGGTTGGCTGTTTAGAAAATATTTTTCATTAGTGTCAAGTAATGGGGAAAAACACACTTTTGCACAATACACACATTAATAAACATAAACTTTTATGTTAAATTACTCGTACATTCAACACTTTTGGTTGTTTGTGGGAGTATGTAAATTCATATGTATTACTGCCCAGGTAGGTCATTATGGTTTCGAGTTTATAGGTTTTTGAACAATAAATAAAAACGACATTCGCATTTATTTGAAAAAAGTAGTTTCTTTTAGAGATTAGTTAGAATAATGTAATTTTATGATAAATATTTGTAGCAAGTGGCCTAAATTAGCTTAATTACAATATTAATATTTTAATGGCGCATTGTTTTTAAGAAAAATTAATTGAACATATTGTTTTAGTAATATTCGTCTCTCTATTTGGTAAGATTTGTTAAATTTTTAATTAAGTACCTGTATAGATCATTTTGTTGTACTCGAATAAAGGGTGATTCATTTGGACCTTTTAAATAAAACACTTTAAATAAAACTGGGTGTCGGAATCTTTATTATTGCCCTAAAGAACAATCTGCGACATTTACTTTTATATTTCTACGAGTATGTTTACAATTTTATTCAAATAGGTCTACATGGATAACCCTTTACTTTATTCTGTATTATTTTAAGATCACTCAAATTTACATAATTTGATTTCTTTTTAATATGAATTACCATGTGTCATTTATATAGGTCAAACAATTAGTTGAACTGTGTTTGCAGTAGCATATGCCATGTAGAGTCTAGCATGACTTGACAATGTTTGGTGTGACAAACTTGATGACATCTATTACATATTTCTTATCAATATTTACAGAATACTTAGTTTTGTTGTTCTCATTTCATCATAATAAATTTATGTTCACATTGCACAGTGGCACAGAATAGAAATTTGTTTGGAAAAACATAAATCTGATATTTCAAAACGGCTACTGCGATCGGCATAAAATTTGACATGAGTATAGCCTAGAACTATTCACGTATAATTTATAAAAATTGAACCTACAAACTTTCCAAGAGTGGCACTATGGATCCTCAAATTAGGTCGCCTTTTTAAACTTTATAAACTCGTATTTATTATTTTATAAGATCTCAAAGGTTTTTATATTTTCTGAAAGGCCTTGGCTAGATCTTTAAAAAATATGCTTGCGTGTGCTATCTACCTTCTTTAGCTTGCGAGATAAACATATTTTAAAATTCTAATTTAAAAATCTTGCCTTATCCTGGTCCGTGTTTTTTTTAATATCGGGTTAAATTTTCATCGGATTTGCCGCAAATTTAACTGTTTGGTTAAACAGCAAAATTTACAATAATACACAAACAATTTCTGATTAATACGTATATTTATTTGCTGGTTTCAAAAATAAACTTTTTTAATTTGAAAAAAAAAAATTTAATTTTGTGGGCTAAAAGGTGCCATAACTCTTTTTTTTATTATAAAAGCTTTCCTTAAAACCACAACAACATAAATTTAAAATTTTCTTTACAGAGCTTATTTTAATAAAAAAAACTTTTACAATTTACCAAATATTTTTTTAATATTAATTTTTCCTATGACTTTCTGTAACCAATTTTAAATTTTAGGCTCTTTGTTCAAAAGTTCCAAAGTTGATGTATAAACAACGTTAATCAGTTTTAAGCTATGTGTTCACTATGACGATCGTGAACACATACAACGTTGTCCAAAAAATGTTAAGAATATGTCTAACAACCATGTAAACTTAAAATTGTTGCCTTCCAACGTTGTAAGAAAAAGCATTTTCAGTACATTGGAAGACAAAAATATTGTCAGACGTCTAACAATCGTGTAAACACACAATTTTGTCATTGTCATTGTTTTAAGACAATTGTCAAACACTTTTCATTGTCATATGTGCAAAGCTTATGCATCTGCCAATGGCAGCATTGTCATAGAAATTATTTCTAAATACAACTCTGCATATACATAAATAAACAAACAAGCATTGATAAAATATTTGAAAAAAATAGAAGAAAATTAAAGAATTAAATTAAAGTGTGCACTAGGACATAAGCAGATAAAATGGTTCCAATTGCTCTTTTTTGTTCCATGACAATATTTAAGATTTTTAAACACACACACAGAGCTGAAAAACGAATTTGACGATGCCACACAACAATCTGACAACCGTGTGAACTGACAATTTCGGTTGACAGATAAATGCATTATGTGACAATTGTGTGCAAATGAAATTGTTAGTTTACGTACAGTCGTCTAAACTGACAATTTAACTTTTGCTAACAATTTTTCTATGTCAGTACATTGCTAGCATATTGCTAGATATGACAACGTTGTAATATCTGACGATCGTGGATACATACCTTCAGGTATTCGTTATTTGTCCTGAAAGTATCTTGCTATCTCCAAAATAAGTATGGTCTTTATGGCTAAAATAGTAAAAAATAAAATTTTTGGTAATTTTGTAAATTTTTTTGGGAATTGTGGGATTCTCTTTGTACTTTTTTTTAAATGCATTCATATTTTTTTAATTGAGAATGACTTGAGAAACGTTGATAATTTTATTGCATTATGTTAATAAATAAAGATTTTATTGCATATTACTTATTTGTTGAATCTTTAATTCAAAAGATCGAGAAAAAATTCCGATTCTGTCCCAATGTGCATTGTTAAAATACTTACAAACATCCGAAGTTATATTTTTTACACATTTTTATTAGATATATCATGAGTTTTAAAAGAATAATTTAGAGGATTAAAGCTTGATGAATTTGATATATTTATAATCAATACAAATGAAACTATATGTAAGTTATTTAGAGGCGTTTATTTCATCCAACATTTGAATAATGTGACTGGTTTTTATAGGCTTTTTTAAGAAGACCAGAAAATCATCACCTACTTAGTATTATTTTTATCGATATATTAAAAATGACATTGATATTATTATAAATTGTTTATTGGTTTTTGTGTGTGTCATTATTTCTACAACTACTGGCTGTATTTATGAAAAACTATTAGCATTTGCTTTGTTTTTGCCTAAAAATAAAAGTTTTTCGTTGTTCACGGTTTCGCTTTTGCCATAAAGCCTAGTAAACGTTTTAGTATAACGTTTAGTGTTCTTCTTTATAGTTTATTTATGTATGTCATTTTTATTTCAGTGACAGTTAGTTAGATGACGAATTTGTTTATTATAAACAAAAAGAAAACTATGGGACGTGGCCTATATTTGTTGATACATACATAATACGAGGGCGGTTCGGAAACTTCTTAGCCTAGCACAGCAAGGAAATAGTTAGTTTTTCAAAAACATTTTTATTTTTCAACATAAACTCCTTAAAACTTCAGTACACGTAGTCCAACGCTTATCTAGCAATTCTATTAATTGATTAAAATAGTTTTCCTCAAGGCCTTCTAAATAGTGGTTTACAACTGTAATTGCACCTTCATTTGTGGTAATACGCTTGCTACTTAGGATTTCTTTTAGATTTAGGAACAGGTGAAAGTCACTGGGAGCTAAATCGGGAGAATAACTTAAGCAACTCGTAATTTAATTCGTTGATTTTAGACATTATTAAAACACACATGTGCGCTTGTGCGTTGTCTTGATGCAAAACTATTTTTTTGTGTAGTAAGCCAGACGTTTTTCTCGAATTTTTACATTTAATTGATCTGAATTTATTGTTTTACCCTTTTGCAGATAGTCAATCAATTAAATACCTTTGAAGTCACACAAAACCGTTGCCATAACCTTACTAGTTTGATTTGAATTGTTTTTGCCTTCTTTGGAGCACTTCCTCCAGCTTCAGTCTGTTGCTTGCATTGTTCTTTTGTCTCTGGAGTATAGTGGTGGATCCATTTCTCATCCAGAGTTATGAAACGACGCTTAAAATCCATTTTATTTTTCTTAAAACGATCCAAAACAACTTGAGAAATTTTCATTCTTATGCGTTTTTGGTCGACTGTTAACAAATGCGGCACCCATCTCGCAGAAAGCTTTTTCATCTGTAGTTCCTAATGCAAAATTAAATGGACTCGATCATTGGATATACCCATGATATTTGCTATTTCATGCACTTTTCTTCGTCGATCATTTAATACCATATCATGTACTCTGGCTACAATTTCTGTTGTCTTTGCTGTTTTTAGACTTCCACTATGTGGTTCATCCTCAATGCTTGTGTGACCACGTTTTAATGCAGCAACCCAATTTTTTACTGTTGCATATGAAGTAGCACTTTCACCTAAGATATTCACCATATCATTATGAATTTCTTGTCCCGATAAACATTTTTTATTTATATATTCAATAATACCACGAATTTCTAATTTTTCCGTTGTAAAAAAATCGCGGATGCGTCGTTTTTGAACACCTGTTTCTCTTTGAAGAAGTCACCAGATCGAAAAGAAATTTAACATGTGTTCATAGCAGAGATGGAAGTTTAAAAAACACTTATCCTTTTTCTGTTTATACCGCGCTTTCTGGACACAGCGTGTTTAGAATAACTATTTTACAAAATATATCTTATTTTTACTTTTTATTTTTTTGAAAAGCTTTTAATCTGTTTAACAGCATTTTATAAGACTTCGTGGTATATCATGGGATTATTTTGTAATTTAATATTACGGCATAATTGGTATATATTGACATTATTTAATAGCTAAGGCAGATATGTTTAAGAAAGATATAATAATGTTGATTGTACAATATAAATTTATTTATAGTCATAAAAAACTAAACTTAAAAACCCTTAATTTTTGCAAAAATATAAAGCTTAAAAACAATTTCATAATTACATTTATTTTTTCATTATTATTTTTATGTTGTTTTTTATTTTTTTTAAATTGTAAACATATTTATATGTATTTTTAATTTATTATAATTGCATTAAATTAAAAGCATATGTGTTCAACATTTCAAATTTATGATTTATTTTTACTCATCAATCATGGTTTTAAATAACTTGGAAAATCATAAACAAATTTTAATTAACTGATTAAATCATTGATTTGGCGCAATTGAAATTGTTATTCTTCATCATTATATGAAAAAATTATTGGATGTTGAAATTCTTCAAAAATCTGCGTTTCATTTTACTGTAACTTTTTTCAGTCTAAATTAAAAGCTTCTCTGCAATTTAATTGCAGTTTAAAGTACAGACTTTCACAACAATAGTTGTCTAAATATCCGCATTTAAATATTTGCTTTGCTATGAAGTAATTCGTACAAATAATCCAGCTATTGTAGTTGTCTTGCAAGACACCACGTCCCTACTGGGGATACTAGGGATGCCAAAGGGGACTGGTTTTTCAAATCCTGCGATTCGAGATTTTATAATCGAATTGACAAACACAATATATCATTTCGCCTTTAATTTCTTTATCAATTTGAAAGCAACAGAATATTATTGATCGATAAAGCTTCTTAAAAACATTAAGGTATCTATAGAAAAGATAATCTTGATTTCATTTTATTACCAATATTTTTATAAAGCTGACGAAAACATCGTTTTACATCGTTTGTAGACAAAATTGTTAGCAAATTGTTGTCTGTTGATTGCATTAACAATCCTTTCTCACCCTCCGAAACAAATAAAACTTATTCAATATTTTATTTAATATTATTACAGGCATTATTAGATGTTGTGGGGGGCTTTTACATATTTAAATTGCATTCATTATTTCATTCGTTTCGCAATCAACGTTTTTAATTCATTTCTAATACCAAACATTTCTATCTTATTATCAAATTCACTCTTTAATGTTGGGCTTTTTCAAAAAATTTTAAATGTTGTGCAAATCACTCTTCATTTTTGGTTTCTTTTAAGCAGAGATTTCAGCAGATTACTTTTTGATAACTCTTTGAGCACAGGGCAACATCAACAGAGATTCATATCACTGCGACAAAGAGCTTTGTCTGTTACTTTAAACGGATTTAAAATCACAACCATTTGTTTAAGTAAAACAAATTCGTCATTTTTTGGGAGATTTTTTTTATTTTTATTTTCAAGATAATATAATTTTATCACATTTAAGTAAGAGCCTCAGTACCAGGATTGACATTAGAGAGGCATACAAGCAACTAGTGCAATATATACACTAAGTTATTGAATATTTTAAAGAATTTATAATTAATTATTGAACACATTCATTTTCATTACGAAATAATAATTTATTAATAAAGTTCCATAAGAAGTACGAGTATTTCAATGTCGTTTAATAAAGAAATTTTAAGTTCTTTTTTAAATGTAGATATAATTATAATATAATTCAGTGATTCAGTTAGATTTATGAATTCTGTTGATCCACACCGAGAAAAAATTAAAATAAGTTTCAATTAAAATATTTGTGGAATCAATTAAAAATTTAATTGAAATCAAATGATAGTATGAATTAAAAAAAAAATTAGATTTAATTGAAAATATCAGAAAAATCAGAAAAAGTAACTGAATCAATTAAAAATTTAATTGAAAATTATTTTAAAATCAATTAAAGGTTTAATTGAAAAAAAACATCATTTTTTTTTCTGTGCAGTAAAACAAATACGTTGCTTAGGTAATTCTAATCGACAGCTTGTCATTGACAGCATTTAACTCTGCCTTGTCTGGCGATTCGTTATTTATACGTTTCGTTGTAACTGTATTGAGGAGTTTCCGCCTCCACGGATTGAGTTAAAAACAAATTTTAATATTTAAGTTTTGCATAAGCCTCTAATTGGTGGAATAGTGGTAGCATAATTTTTAAAGAGATCTAAGTTATGATAAGTGAATGGTAGATTATCTTAAGTGCTTTATTTTGTGCCGACTAAAGAGTTTTTAATAGAGAATTGTTTTTATATCCTTAGATTAATGGCAGATATGTCAAGTAGCTGTGCACCAGACTTTGGTATAGTTATCAACATTTTTGTATTTCTATCAAATTTATTTTTAAATTTATATCAAATGCCTATAGCAGAGGATATTTTGGATTTTATATATATATATGTGATCTTCCCATTGCAATTTGAACCCTTCTTTGCATAATGTTGGAAATTTCCATCATAACATGGAATACATTCTTTTATTTCTATTTAGTATTAAGCTAATGATCTAACACTGTATGATGATGGAAATTTACCTCGCTTTGCGTCGTTTCGTTTTGAATTTTTTCGAAGTAGCGTTGCTGCTTAATTAGTACTAATTTTTATTGTGCATCGTTAGATTTTAGATGTTGCGATGTTTTGGGTTAATTTTTTTTTTAACTTTTGCAAAATCAGCAATATCATTAGATGCTTAAACGATGACCGGTACAAGAAGTGCTTTGATGATCGAAATGGAGTCCTTGCTTTTTATTTATATTGAAAATCAAGTTGAGCAGAGAATACCATTAAGTAAACTGGTATTTCAGACAAAAGCAAACAGCTTATTTGATGACATAAAAAGTAAAGTATTATCCAACAATAATGCTAGTGGTAGTAATGCAAACAATTGCTACAAGAAATTTTATTTCACATTGAAAAAAAAGCTGTTGAGCAAACATTGGATGAATTTTTTGTGAAAGAAAGCTGACGACTTGGTGTTTTTGTAAGCCTATCTTTGATCTTTACATGGTTTGCTATAGAAAAATCTTAATTCACTTTGCGTCGTGTTTTTTTTTTGGAATGCAACCCCGACGAAAAGTGAGGTATTGGTGTACTCACTTGGTTGACTTATATAGTTATTCACCCCTATCGTCAATAAAAATTCCACATGCAATTTGTTCCCTTTTCACATTTTTCCTATTAAAATTCAATGTTAAAAAAATAAAAGCGAACAAATTTCATGTGGAATTTTTATTTACGATAGGGGTGATTAATAAATACATACATATTTTTACAAAAATTACAATAGAGACCACAGACCATAAACAGACATTATTATGCTAGACATAAAAGTTTTCTGCAAAAAAATAAAAAAATAAATTCTACTCAGACAACGTTACTTGTCAGACTATAGGTTTTGTTTTTAAAATAACATTTAATGTATTTGATAAGTAAAATTATAATTACAAGAGATTTTTCAACCTAAAATAAACGATGTCAAATTTAAAAGTATTTCTAAACACATAATAATATTTAATAGTGGTTTATGTTGGATTTTGTTAAGATATTTTGTTAAAGACCTTAATATAGCTGTTGTATGTTACGGTCTATGGTTAGATTGGGTTGTTAAAGGTGATAGTTTTTATGCTTAAGGTTTGTGCTTGTTAGTCGCCATAGTAAATTCATATTGTTAGAATTTTCATAATTAAACTGTTTGAAGTAGTAACAAATGCTTAAGTAGTTTTATATATTTTAATTACTACTTTCCTTTCAAAAGGTTGGTTTTCTCACCACATCCTTCTCTATTCATCAGTTTTGAAATGTTGCTAAAATTCTTGCTTCAAATGAAAAGAAAAACTGGGTTTTTTCCATTTTCAACTTATGGCGTTGGGTCTTTGTAAACATTTTTCAATTAACTTTATAAAACAATTTTTCTTACTCATTTAATAAAGAAAAACGTTAAAATTGCAAAGTATTATATCAAAAAAAATATGCTGAAAATTAACATTTGTTCGTATCCCAAAAGTCTTGAGATTCAATTACAAAAAAACTTTAATAAGTAAACGCAAAATTATTGAAAACAAGTGATAAAATTATGCTGCTAAACTTAAAGATGCTCCTCATCATAATCATACACACAAAATTGTAGCTCGACATACAGACAGAGAATTGGATTTGGTCTGTAAATAAAACTCATATTTTTTTTTTAAATCATTAAAAACTTATTTTTATAACATTTAACCTAAAGTTATCACACAATTTACAGAGTTTTAGTTATTATATTAATTTTTCAGCTATAAAATCATACTAAAGAAATATTTTCTTTCAGAGGAAAGTAGTATATTTATAAAAACCTCTGATTTGATATTAGAGCAAATTAATATGAAAGAATAATGTAATAATCATATGCACTCATGCATTCATGTACAATTGTAAGTCATATATACTCGTTTAAGTATATACGCAATACATACATGTATAGTATGTATGGTGATATAAACTAGAAAATAAATTGGTCTTTTTTAATAAAGGCCAGAAATAAGTGGGTTACTAGACACTAATTTAATATTATTTTCTTCGTGGAGATCTTTGGTGGTGAAATGCCATGGTAAATTAGGCATCATCTTTACCAGCTTATTTTGACAGATTTGAATTTTTTAACTCCCCAAACTGGACAAGCATATAAAATTATAGCTTGAAAGATTAGTTTAGCCAGAATTTTTTTGTTATCACGACTTAAAAATGATTTACGCCCGATTAAAGGATATACTATTGTTTTTGCTAATTTGAATTTTTCAATCTGTTTTTTGATATGCAGTTCAAATATCAGTTTTTGGTCCACTAAAACCTTTAATAAAATTCATACTATTTCAAATTTACTACTACTTTATTTTCCCTGACGATTTTTCTACTCTCGTGGAGTATGTGACCGGGTAGATTCAACCTAGACAAATTTCGTTACATTCATAAATTTTTTGGATAAGAGACAAAAAAAAAGGAAAAAGGAAAAACTAACATAACATAGAAATTCAACTCATAAATTTTCTTAAGCTTTTATTCAATGTTTTCTGTTTGGCTTTGTTTGTTTGGCAAGGGATTTGAAATGAATAGGTACGTTACACTCAAATTGAAAGTAGATTTAATATTTAATCAACAGTTAAAGATGAAAATAAACACAATCAATATTGTGCTGTGATTGCATAAGTATTATGGAAAATATTAGATTTGGTAAATGGAGTTAGGTAATGTGAAGGACGTGTTACTCTTACTCAATTTTATTTGGCAAAAGGAAAGGTATACGAGTACAAGTTTAATAAATGGGTATATTATAAAGGGTTCCATTTGATATGGCATTCACTACAAGGGGAGACTAGCTTGTGCTGCATATTTATTAGAGTTTAATGGAGAAATTAAGGCATCACATTCTGTTGTTGGAATTTCTAAACCATAAAATTATTTACATGTTCCTTTATAAAAAAAGTACAAACATATTTATTATATTGAAAAGATTATTGTTTGAATTAATTTTTGTGGTACCGACATGTGAAACTTTTCATGTGATTCTTTTTTAAATAAATTAAGTATTGTTCACATAAAATCCGGCAGCCAATATTTATGTTACAAAAACCAAAAGTATTCAACACCTTTGAGACATGAATTGTTATTTATTTATTAATATTTACGAGAATCGAAAAGATGAAACTGAAACTAATTTCTTCTTATAAAAACCGTGCTTTTGTTTTGATGGATTTTAATGTGTTGTTAAACAACATTTAGATCCTTCTACAGGGGCTCACAGTTTTGATGCAGAGCACTTTTTTTGTTTCAATGTAACAAAATGTAAATGTAAATGTACATTTTCATATATTAAAACTAAAAAAAAGAAAAAAAATTAGTTTTTTCCCGTCATTTCTTATTTTACGCAGGCAAGTATGGGTTCGAAAACTTGAAATTAAAACTGGCCATTACACTACTAAATACTTGGTGTAATAACTTTTATTATCTACAACGGCTTTAACGCGATTTGGCATAGATGCGACCAGTTTTTGGGTAATACTCGGCTTTAACTGATTTTTAAAATTTATCACACATTTCTATAACATTAAGGTTTGACGACTGTGGTGGCGATGTCATCAATTTTCGGCAGTAATATATTGCCACGTTTACACAATATCCGATTTGTGATTTAGATCGTTATTTTGGTAAAATCGAAAACCTGATCTTATAAGCAGGTTCTCTGCGCTTTCCAACAAGTTGTTCTTCAAAATCTGAAAGTACTTAAACTTGCCTATAATTGTTTAAACAAATGTTAAATTCCCAGTATCAGCAACTGACATACAGGCCCAAACCATGACACTGTCACCAACATGCTTCACTGTTGCCTTTAAGTTTTCTGTGTTGAGTTCTGTGTATGGTTTTCACAAATTATACGACTTGACATCTAAATCGAATATGTTAAACTTAGATTCATTGGCGAAGATTACTGAATTCAAAAATACAGCTGCCTTGCAAACGTGTTCTTTGGGTAAATTTAGCCTGCACAGTCTGTTTTTCGGATTCATGAACGATTTCTTGCGTGCAACTCGGCCATTAAAAACATGCTGGTGCTAGACACGACGTACAGTTTCTACGCAACATTGTTTGCCCAGGTCTGCTTCAACTTCGGAGACCAGTTGTAAAGGTGATAGTTTAGGATTTGCCCTTATTTTTCTTAGAATGTGTCACTTATCATGCTTACTAAAAATTTTGGCGCTACGAAAAATAACCCCAAAATACACTGACCCCAAATTCCACTGACTACAAGAACGCGAAGTTTTTTGTCTTTTTTTTTATTTTTATTGGTGTTATAATGTACTTTTGCTTTGGGGTAATTTTGCATTTTAAGATGCATGAAAATAACCCCAAAATTGTAGAATGAAAAAAGAACCCTAGAATTTAGTTTTTTGTACTTTGGGGCTAAATTTCATTCGTTAATATTGTAAAATATACTAAAAATATAAACATGGAAAATTACCTCAAAAATCTGATGAAATATATTGTGGTTTTTCTTATTACTATTTAGAAATATTTTATGCAAATTAAAACAAAATTCATTTACATTCATTCATTTCATACCGAAAAATTGCCCCAACATTTTGTGATACCTTTAATTTCAACCTAGGGTTAATTTCTTACAATCTTTAGGGTGATTTTTCATAAAAAAAATAAAAACTAAATTTTATAATAAAATGTTCCCCCAAAATATGGGATTTTTTTCTCGTTTTTTTCTTTGTTGCCATTATTCGCAGCGCCAAAACTTTATTTGGTGTCTTTCTGCTTTTGTTATGTACCCTAAAATATGTTGGACTGTGAAAGTTTTAATGTTAACCATTTCTGATATTTTTGGCTGTAAGTGGCTATTTTGGAAATGGTTTAAAACCAATTATCGTTGTTTTAATATTATACGCAGATTCGTTACAAAATCGGACTTACAATTCAACAGAAAATATTGATGGAAGTAGAAAAAAAGGAAAACGAAAAACCAACGACACTGCAATGAGCTACCAACAGTAGAAATTGATTGCATAAAATAAGCTGTGACGTAAAACTTAAGCTATGTGATGTAAATTCTATCGTATGTAAATTTCTACTGTACCGATAGCTCAGTTTTTTTTTTTGTTGTAATATATTAAAATCTGCATTTTTGTAATAAATGTTTTTTGTTTGTTAGACTATAATTTTTTTTTTTAAATGACACCAATTTCATTTTTAAGTTCCTGTTAGTTTTATTTTTATGGAGCTTTTAAAAAAAAGATTTGGCGTAAAATAAACTGTAAGTAAGTAACCTATGAATATCTTTCAAACCCAGTCACGCAGCCTTTAATAATTTAAGATTTCCAGTTGTCAAAAGTTTTGTTAGATGATAGTGTGAATGGAAAGGCCACTATGTTAAACAATATCTGCCCTTAAACAATATAATTTCTTTATGTAGTTTAAAATTACTTTACATCTAATAATAAATTTCTCATTTATCTAACCTTTTGATAAAATGTAAATCCAGCAATTTGTTATTACATCAAAATGTCAAACATTTTCAGAATAGGTGAAGAAGGTTTTAAAGCGAAAAACAACAAGTAAGAAAGTATAGTCGGTCAAGCCCGACCATATAATATCCTACACCTAGTAAATGTAAATATAAAACAGTTTTTCAGATATGGGAGATATCACCTATTTTGGACCAAAATTCAGTGTCATGATTTCTGTGAATATAAATATTGTGTTAAACCTTATCTCGATATAAATATTTTTAAAAGATTTATGGAATTTACGGTGAATTGAAAGGGTCTAAAATGGGAGTTTCGACTAATTATGGACCGATCATTACAAAATTAGGTGTCATTATTTCTGTATATAAGAAACTTATTTGTGTCGAATTTTATTTGATGATGGTAATCAATAAATAAGAAATTTATGCTCTTTAAAGTGATTTTTGAAGTAGGCCTTATATGGGAGCTACGACTAATTATGGACCGATCATAATAAAATTGTACTGTATTATTTGTATATACATATATTAAATAAATTTGTGTTTAATATTATTTGTATACCAACATTTTTAAGAGAGTTATGCTCTTTTAAGTGATATTCGGAAGTGGGTCTTATATGGGAGCTACGACTAATTATGGATCGATCGTCATAAAATTTGTCTATGTGATTTGGCTTCATTTACCACTCATTTGTGGTAAATTTTGTTTGCATACTTGCACAATTCAAAGATTTATGACCGGTAAACCCCAATTTCGGGAGAACATTTGTAAGGGGGCTATGTGAAATAATGGACCGATTTCCACCAGTTTCAATCCCATCCATCCTTGCGCCAAAAAAATATCACGTACCAAATTTTATCTAAATATCTTCAAAATTGCGATCTGTACTCTGCTCACATGGACAGCCAGTCAGCCAGACGGACGGATGGACATCGTTAATCGACGCAGAAAGTGATTCTGAGCCGATCGGTATACTTTAAGGTGGGGTTTGGACCAATATTTATGGGCGCTACAAACATCAGCATAAATCCAATATACCCTCCCCACTATTGTGGTGTAGGGTATAAAAATTAAATTATAGCCTACAGATTTACGTATGACAACGAAAGTCAATTACAAAACGAATATCGCGCTTCTCAGTTACTATGAATTTTTCTTAAGCAAAACCATTCAGATAGAATTAAAAAAACATTTTAGGAAAGTGCATGTTTTCTTAGGTTTAAAGAAGCGCTTATTGTCAGCAGAAAGTATTCCTCCAAATCGGGAACACCTCATACAAAAATCATGCATCCCATCAGCAGATTTGAAGCGATTTGAGGTATGAATTCATACATAAAACCTGCCTCTTTTAGTGCACGTTTTTTACTGGGATATTATTTATATAATTCAAGTTAATGTAATAAAGAATTTTTGAACGAAAAAAAAAACAATGTCTAGCTTTATTAGTTTTGTTTTTTCTATAAATTATTTTTAAGGATATTTGAAACTCCATTAAACAGTCGTTAAAACCACAAGAAAATAACTTTTTAGATTTTCATATATGAAGGTTGGCAAACACTTTGAAACGTTTAAGCTAAGTAAAATGATTACGGTAACGGTTTTTAGCGTTAACATTATTTATACTTATTTCATTAATATTTAAGATATTGGTAATTATTTAATTATTATTAAAGCTTTAGGTCTGTTTTATAAAATATTTCAATTTTATTTCAATATTTATCTTCAGGATAAACATTTTATAATTTTATAAATTTCAAAAATTATTTGTCATAGGAAAAAGAGGATATGAAAACTTTAACATAACGAAATATTAAAACAATTTATAACAAAAAGAAAATATTACTAATTATACAATATTTGCATGATGTGTTATTTTTTATGTATTAAATGTCTGTAAATCTGTGATAAATTTTCAGTATCTGCTTTGTAGTTGAGTCTTTTAGTTGCAGGCACATTAATTATCTGTAACAACTAACATTAACGTTATTTTAGCGGTAAAGGCATTTTGGTTAGTTATTTCATACTTTAATCTAGAAGCTGATGTTTTATTTTTGACCATTACATACATTTGCATAAACGCAAAAAGATTTTCTCATTATTAAGAAGCAGGTTATAAAAAAGACTGGCTGATATTTAGGAACAGCTACATATGTAGGGTTTTATAATGAAAACACCTTTTGTTTTAATTTCAAGTCTATTTATTTAATTATAAGTTCATTTATTTAAAATTCATCGGGCTTACGTGCTAGCTTAAAATTTAAAGTGTTATCTGTCCGAGCTCTAAAATACAACTCACTTGTGTCTGCCTTCGCTCATCGATTAAGTTATAATTCGTCCGTTTGTCACTCGCTACTTCTAATAGTTAAATACCTACAACAGTGTTGTAATTCAGTAAGAGTTGCCACTCCTGGTTGTACGTCCGTTATATCCCGTCCCCACACATATATATTATTTTTTTTATTTTATCTTTATCTTTAAATTGCCATAAAAAGTTTTATAGTATTCGAAAAAGGAAAACAACGACAACAGCAATAACAAAAACAAAACAACAAATTAAAAGAAACATAAAAACCAGCACATTTACTACGAGCAAAAAAAAAAAAAAAAGCAGAAAAATTTAAAAATTATTTAGTTTTTATTGAAATTTATTTAAATTTTCATTGTTTATTTTGTGGCCATTATATTCTAATAAGAGCAAATATAACACGAAGCAAAAAAAAAACACACTTGACAACAGCAACAAATACAAACCACAACAACAAAAACATATAAAAAAGGTATAAAAAATCCCTTAAGTTTTAAGATTTCCCAAAACAATTTATTTAACTTTTGTTGTTATTTTGTTTTTTTGTTTTTTCTATATTTATGGTTTTCTTGTTGTTGTTGTACTTATTGATATATTTATTATATTGCGGGTGAATGTGTGAGTAAATATGTATGTTTATTTTTTGTGACTAAATACATTCATATTTGTGGGTGGGTGGTTTTGTGTAAATTTACGAGTGTTTACTGCACGAACCAGGCAGTTCTTGTGGCATTGGTTTGGTTTGCAAAAATAAGTGATTAATAGATTGATTACTTAACACATCCCAGGTAATCCCAATGTCGCTAAGCAATCTACAGCAAATTCTCTATAGTTTACTCTAAGAATTAGTTTTTATACCCTCCACCACCACAAGTGCTGAATAACGGTATATAAAAGTGTGTCACTCCGTATGTAATATTGAGAAATAGTCATCTAAGAATCAACAAAGTATATATTGATCCTTATGAAATTCAAAGTCGATTGAGCTAACATACTAGCTGTCTATGTAAGACACTCTCACCTCTAAAATCCTTAAACAAAATCCACAAAGTTTACAAAAGAGCATTTATAATTCTACTAAGCAGTTTGGTATTGAAAAATCGGTAAAATCGGTCCAGAAGAAGCTCCAAAAAACGAATTATATATTGCATATATTTTTTGCTTTTTAGTTTCAATATTTTGTAGATAAAGCCATGCAATTGTAAATAAATTATTTTTATGATGAAACGACAAACTATGATAAAAACAGTAAGAATCGGTCCATGATTTCTCATAGCCCCTTTACAAATTTCTTCCCAGATATAATTCAATAGTTAAAAAAAAAACCAAAATAACTTTACAAAATTTAGCAAAATTAAATCACAAAATGATATATGTTTCGTTTCGGTCCATGTTTGACCATAACCGCCATACAAAGTCCACTTCCGAAAATCACTTAAAGACGTATAAATCTGCTATAAATAACGTTATCAATTCAAAATTTTTCACAGATTATATACCAAAATCGAACTGTTGCTTTTTGTTAATATAGATTTATATTTGATCACATCCTCTTCTTTCGAAAATTACTTGGCTATAAATACCAATAACTCTCTTATTGAGATATATTCTTACTCGTATATACATTAAATTCTCTGTACCATATTTTACGTAGTTCAAACCATAGCTCCCATATAAGGATCAATTCTGAAAAACAAATAATTCCACAATAATTTATAATAAATATCGATATAAAACCAAAATATAATACCGATCAGTAATTTTGATCCAGAAATAATGCTGTAGCTCGTATGGCAATTATACTACTGGATTTTGTAGTTGTCAGTTCATATTTGGCAATAGCTTCCAAATAAAGTAAACTTCCGAGTATCATTAAAATTAAATCCATTAAAATTTGAAGATGAAATTCTACCTAAATAAGCATAAAATACATAGAAGTCACGTTACTGGATATTGGATTTTGAATACAACAGATCATAATTGGTCCACTTTCATTATAACACTTATAAACTCTTGTATATAACATTATTGAGAAAAAATTCAGCTAAAATATTTGCATACACTTTTTTATACTCTTTCCCTTAACCTGCTGAATATGGCAAAATGATGAACCTATTTTTAGTTTTATAAATTATTAACTTGTTGAGAGTGCTGTAGCTTAATTGGTTAGCGCATTTGATCATTCAGCATGAGTTGGTATTTGTAGCCCGGGTTCAATTCCCAGCCGCTGCCACTCAAACAACATCAGTTTCTGATAATTACTAGTTTTCTTCTATCCATCATAACTAATATTTATCACAGCGTTCTCCTTCGGTGGTATAGCATTAAAATGTCACCGAAGTAAAATAATTAAATAAAGGCTATAAAATCAAGCTTTAATATTAATGCGCCTACTCACTACCAGAGGCGCTGCAATTCTTCACTAAAAACAAACATAATGCGCAATTGCAGAGTTGTGATATAAAAATCTTTCTTCTTTCTGCAACTATCCCCTTTCCAAAAAGAGTAACGCAAGTATATATAGGCATATTAATTGCCTGAGTGTTACTTCTCTTAAAAAAAAAAAAAAAAAAGTAACTTTTAAGTAAGTATCCCTACGCTACCAGAACTGCTGGTGACTTATTATTTAAATTTGTAAGAGTATTTTTGCACGCGTCTAATTTTTTACTGTATATAATTTTGTAAAAAATTGCTGTGAAAGTTAAATAGTAAATTTATTTAATTTTTTCTTATTTTATTTTGAAATTCTATTCTATCTGTTATTTAGGTTTCGTGAGGCAACATTTGAAAAAAAAAAAATTTATGTCATGGTGGTGAAAAAAGTTATAATTATTTAAAGCCACAATGACAATGATGCTTAACAAAATTTTGTATGTGGGAGGAATAGCGTGTTGCGAAAAAATATACTTTCTACAATTCCGTGATATTTTTAAGTGATATTTTGAATTTGACTTATACAAAAACAAATATTTTTAAACTTTTATTGGGGTATAAAGAAAAACGCCTACAGTGAAAAACAATCACAAAAAAACAACAACAACAATACTAATAAGTAATATTTGTAATTCAGATGACTTAAAGGCTTTACAACTTTTAGTTGGTCAAGATATGATGTATTAAAATAAACTTTAAACACAACGATATTGCTAGGTTATGTAATTGAAATTTGTGATGCCAAGATTTTTAGAGACTTGACCCATCCACTAGAGTTTTAGCCTTCACACTGTTTTCTTTGTAGTTTTTAAGAAATACTGTAATCAGATATTTACCTTTGATAGAAGGAAATAAAGAAAGACTATGAATTCATTAGGGTTTTGCCTTGGTTCATTCTGAAGATTAAATTTTCGATAATTCTTTACAGCATCGGTACTGATATCTCGTCAATTCTTGAATCGTAGCTGACGACAAACACTGTATAAATTCCAGAAGATCGATGATGCACGTATATGATGAGAAACACATTTCCCACAGAATGTTGATTTTCGTAATAAATTAAAGACATTGTTGAGTGTAAGTCTTACCATAATAACTTGTGACACAATACTGAATGAAAATAAAATGACAACAGTCATGCATGATTAGTGTTTCATAACTATAAATACACTGAAATTAAACTAACTTATAATACCAATATTCACAAATATTTAGTCTTTATTAATGATTTAGGTCTGATTTTTTGAATCAACTTAAAAATTCGATCAGGCACACTATTCACCAGATTTATTCTTATATATTTAGAAATAGATCTCCAAGCATGTATAACAGTTTCTTTTAGGTGATATATGCTTTCATAGTGTCGCGTTTCAGCATAGATTCAACGTGTTAACATTTCCCAAATGTTCTTAATAGATTTCTGATTTGGAGAACATGCAGGCCATTCAAGCACACTAGGATTTTTCTAAGACAAGCATCCCTTTTTTTAACGACTTGCATATATAGATGCGTTGTCTTGTTGAAAAATAAATTCTTTTCCATTACTGTTTTCTAAAAATGTCATTAATTTCTCAGGTAGTAATTCTGTGTAATCTAAGGAATTAATTTTTGTGCTTGGAAATACCAAATCAAGCAAAAGAATCGCCTCCTAATTTTCTGTTTGAGAAATATTGTGTTTCCTTTTGTAGATACCTACAATAGCTGTTGAAACCATTTGGACCATCAAGATTGACTGTTTTTCTTCTAAAAAAAAAAAAAAATCTTAAACAAACCCATGTGTAAATAGCGCATCTATTAACAAAGATTTTCGGTTTACCTGTTTCCAGTTAGTTTATAAGTTTATTTTAGCGAATTCAAGACTAGCAGTTATGTGCCGGAGTAATAGCCTTGGTACAGACAACAGCTTTTGTCGAGTAAAGTTAATAGTCTACTTTTCATTTTGTTTATAATTCAGAGATTGACTCGTTTAGAAATCTCTTTTTCGGGCCGCCACTTTTATCTTTACCATAATAATCCGGATTATTTGCAAAATTTGTTACGACAACTTGTGGCCGGTTAATTTTTTTGAACAATTGCTTGCAAACGTAATAAACTGAAATTTTAGCATTTTTTAAAATCACATAATAAGAATAAATAATAGTTTTTTTGTTTTTCTAGTGTTCTTGTTTACTTATCATAAAATGTTATTATAGTTATGAAACACTAACACAATATTAATGCATAATTTCTGTTTTAAATTAATGAAGTGGTCTCAAAAATGTTTGATAAAAAAGATCATAACCATACTCTTAACAAATTTTATACGTTTTAAAAATTTATTTTTAGCTTTACAACAAATAGCAAACATCAAGTGTAATTATAGTAGTGCAACACAGTGTCTTTTAATGCCATACCCTGTATATGTGAATCGTGTAATTGAGGATGGTGGGGATCAAGAAATGTTATATGTGCTCTTAATTAATGATCATTTGTAATAACTGGAAATTTAGTTTTAGAACAAACCTAGTTTACCAGATCACAGATCATTCAAAAACTTTATCAACCAAAAGTTTTTTCATTAGTTTAACAAAATTTTTTAGTTTTATATTTAGCAATCAAAAATGTGTTTCTTTTTTATAATGAATATTGAATATTTCTGGACATGATTTTCTCAATTTATAGTTTATTTAAAAGATGATGTTAATTGACTATAGTCGTACTTGCGGTTTCATAATGAGTATACCTAATTTATTACTTTTCTTTAAAAATTCAAATAAATAAGCAAGAAAAGTCGTGCTATGATATAAAATGTACATATATTAAAAAACACTTAAACAATCAGGAAAATTTATGCAAAAGGACAAATTGTATTTATTTATATTTGAGGCAAACCATTAAAAATACAATTTTCTTTGTTTTTATTGTCACCTAAATTATGCAAATGCAAAACAAACTGATAAACTTTTTACCTTTTAAAAACGGTGGTTTATTTCTTTCAAAGAAAACAGTTGTCTTTTAATTGCAAAATAGAAGCCTCAATTAGTTTAAAGAAAATATAACGAGCCTTTATTTATTCAAATGTACGTACATTTTTTTTTTGGTATTTCTTTAGTCAGGCTCAAGTTCATTTAATTTAATTTTCATTAAATTATTTTTTTTACTGAAGGTAGGAATTGTTTTACAACTTGAAAATTTTTTTTTATTTGATAATTTTTCTTGGCTGGGATTCGAACCTGGGTTGAATTTACATGTTTCGAGAATAACCACATTCTCTTATCAAAATTCTTTGCGTTCGTCTGCACCACTTCGTTGCCCGCTAGCCAACAGACAAACATCAATCCTTAAACCAGTGTTCCCTGGTGGTTCGAAATTTGCTGTAATTATTATTTTTCAATTTCTATTTATATGTTGCCTCCTTTTCTTCAGTTCGTATTCATGTCAACATTTTTTGTCTTGTAAACTTGAATACATTTGTTTATTATGTTTTTTGTCCACTTTCGTCGACATTTTTATGTGTACTAAAATAAACACTCTTAAATTACAGTTTAAATAACACATTGAAATTACAGTTTGAGAACGCTTTGATGTTCACTTAACGATGACTCACACAATAAACTAACTTTTGAGTGGCATTGTCAACTTTAGGTTTAGAATAGCGCCATTTGCTAGTAATTTCCGGCGGCATCTAGAGAATACAATCAAAAGTTCCTTGCTATGGCCGTTACTGCGTGTTAACAACAGCATTTTACCAACAATGTTTGTAAATAGAAACTACTACTAATGCAAATGTTGATAAATATGTTTTCTGTTGATACCAGCCTTTAAATTTACATTGAAATACAATTCTGTAACAATATCTTGTTTCTTTTTATACCCTACACCATCATAGAGGGTATATCGGATTTGTGCTGATGTTTGTAACGCCCAAAAATATGGGTCCAACATTTATCTAGGTGAAAGTATACCGATCGACTCAGTGTAATGTAAAAAGTTTGCTGTATAGTATAGAGTGTCCGGGTTTTTGTCATTGTCCCTTTTGAGAGTTTAAGAATTGAAACAGTTCATTTTGCTTAATAGTTAAATTCTGATTTTATTATGGCCGAATGCCCCTTTTTATACAAAATTTCTTAATACTATCTAAACATTCTGTCTTACTCTATTCTATGGCTAGATATTCAGTTCATGAACTTACTCATTACAATTCGAGGAGTTGACCAATCACATTCAAGTTCGTTTTGGATATTTGAGTGGAATTTGTGAGAACCAATCAATAACTCAAAACGATCAGCAGCGTCTGAATAGCTTGTATTTAAGTGTGCAGCGGCTGCACTGCAGTTCGTGGAAATCGGTCCATTATTTCGTCTGTCCTCCCGAAATAGGGGTTTAACAATCGTATATGTTTGAATTATGCAAGTATCCAAAAAAATTTTACCACAAATGAGTGGGAAATGAAGTGAAATCACATCTACAAATTTTGTGCAGATTGGTCTATAATTGATCATAGCACCCATATAAGTCTCACTTCCGAAAATCACTTTAAAGAACATAAAACTCTTAAAAATGTTGGTATCCAAATAAAATTCAACTCAAATAAGTTTCATATATGTATACAGAAGTTATGACATATAATTTTATAATGGCTGGTCCATAATTAGTGAAAACTCCTGTATAAGAACCTCTTCGTAATTCACTTTAACCTCCATAAATCTTTTAAAAGTATTTAAAAGTTTAACATAAATAATGTTTATATTGACAGAAGTCATGCCACTACATTTTTGGATGATCGGTCCACAGTAGGTTATATCTCCCATATAACGCCTATTTCTGATAAAATGTTTTATACATATACTGGTTGTATATGGTCAGGCTTGACCGACTATACTTTCTTACTTAGTTTTTGTTTTTGCATTCAGCATAACACTATAACTATTAATTTAAATTGTTCATAATAAAACACATTTAAAATAAACTGTCTTTAATAAAATCATATCCAAAGTAATGTGAAAAATACACGTACATACATATATGCAGACATACATACATATGAAAACATGAGAAGACCATTAAATGGTATGTAATTTTGGCAAGAACTTCAAATGTTTTCGTACAAACTGCTATAGTTTGCAATTGACACTTGGAAAACTATAAAATTTAACATGTATATCTTAAAACGAAAAAAAGTAAAGAACTAAATGCTACGATAGCAGTTTTTATACTTTTTGTTGACTTTAGAAATCGTCAAACAACATTATCCAGCGATTTGCAAAGAAAAAACTGTGGCTTCCCAAAATGTATTTAGATAGTACTTGTATTCAACTGTATATAAGCATGATTACACACTGCGTTCCATAACTTCAAACACATACAGCTTTTCTCAATTTTGTAAGTTAAAGAAAAAGTAAATTAGTTTAATCTAAATGTATGTGAAATGAAAAAAAAACAAATATTATTATAACCCTTCGTCTTACACATGAGTCTGGCCAGACCTTTTTCAATTTGAAACGTTATTATAATATATTTTACACTTAGTTAGAGACTTGAAATTTCAGGTACCCTTCTACAATTCAGTTCGCTATAAATAATTAAAAAAGAAATCCTGGAAAGGATATAGAAGGACACTTATTCGAATATTTTACTACACACATCACATTTGTAACATATGTGTCTGGTCATTTTTTTTTTACCATCTCTGCTTTATGCCTGTGTTGATGATAATAAAGGTTGTGATTCCTTTTTAAAATATGAATATTCATTCATAATTTATTTAAAAATTATAATACATTTATATATTATTTACATTTATTAAAGTTTTTTTTAGAATTAAATACATGAAAAACTGAATGGGTCAAAAGATGTGTAAGACGGAGGGTTAACAAAAAAAAAATCATTACTTTCTATTTGACCTCTTAAAACTGTATAACGAAATTGATTAGTTTTGGTATTTCTTTAGTCAGGCTCAAGTTCATTAAATTTAATTTTCATTAAATTATTTTTACTGAAGGTAGGAATTGTTTTACAACTTGAAACAATTTTTTTATTTGACCATTTGTTCAAACCACCAGTTAACACTGGTTAAAAGATTGATGTTTGTCTGTTGGCTAACGGGCACCGCAGTTGGTGCAGAGGGTTAGCACGCAAAGAATTCTGATGAGAGAATGTGGTTGTTCTCGAAACATGTAAATTCTACCCAGGTTCGAATCCCAGCCAAGAAAAAATTATTACTATTACTATTACTATTTTCCAAAAATGACATCTAGTAATTCTTTGTAATCTGAAGAATTCATTTTAGTGCTTCACAAAAAGCTCCCCAAACAATCAAAGAACCGCCTCCGTTTTTTATTTTTGTGAACTATCATGGTTCCTACCGTAGATCTCTCCAATAGCTGTTGAAATCATCTGGACCATCAAGAATGAATTTTTTCTCATCGGAAAAAATTACCTTAATTAAAAAAATTTTTAATACTGCAACTATTACCAAAGATTATCGGCTTACCTGTTTCCAGTTAGTTTGTAGGTTTTTTTTAAGTGAATTCAAGTCTATGTAGCAGTTCCGTGGCAGAGAAATAGCAACAGCTTTTGCCGAGTAATAATATGGAATTTTTTAGCTGTCAATTTATTGTTGATTTGGACACATTTATCTCACATTCATTAATAATCTGTAGCCCGTTTCTGTATTTTTCGCATCGTAAAATTTTCCGCATGAAACGAGTGAACTGCAACAAAAACAGTGTAAAATTAAACAATAACAGTTTTTTCTCACACAAGTTTTTCTGTATCTTTACTTTGCGAGAATTATCTGCCAGTTAAATAAATTTCTAGCAATTGTAGGAAAGATGTGAGAAAAATATTCTCAAGAACTGTAAAAATAATTCATGTTTCAAATTTTAAATACATATACAAAAATATATACATTTTTTACATTATAAATAAATTTTTTTTATTTAAATATTTTTATTTTATTTAAATAATAAAACACAATTGTTGCATTGTAATTTTTTTCGTTGACGTTTGGCTTGCATTTGACACTTATGGCTGAATTCACAATATTTAGTTAGCTAATGACAAAGGCTTAACTAATGATTCTTTATTCGCAATGCTTAGTTTGCCATAAGAATAACAGGAATAGTTAAACAATAGTTAGTATTTTAGTTTACCAATGGTTAACTAATGACCGAGAATTCGGCCATTAGTTACTGGAAATATTCAAAAAAAAAAAAAAAAAAAAGAACAGAATCAGCGTTGTCTATTTTCGCATTCAACTACAGAAACACTTGTTTTTCACAAATCGAGAAACGATAGAATTATTTGTTTCACACTTCATGTGAGAATTTTTTTAATGCGCGAAATACAGAAACGAGCTACTAATCAAGACTTTATTGAGTTTAATTCGATTGTCCCGTTAAGAAAGTTTTTTTTTTCGGGCCGCCAAATATAAAACCATAATAATACGGATTATTTGCAAAATTTGTCACTACAACATGTGTGCGGTTTATTTTGTAGGCAATTGCTGGTAATTTTGCCTTTTTAAAATCACCAATGTACGAACCAGTTGGCCACAATAAAATATAATTATAGTTATAAAACATTAACAAAATATTATAGCACAATTTTTCTCTTAAACCAATTTATACGTAGCAATTTTTGTTGAAAATATTGATACAATTTTTTCCTTGAAATTTCTTCGGTGTTTACACAGCACAATATAATTGCTTAGATCTCTCGTATTTTTATTTACACATATATAATATATATAATACAAATATGACAGCAACAGGAATTTCTAGTACAATCAGCCTTGTCATTTGTTAAGTTTTCCCTTTTTTGCAAAATTTATAAGTTTATTATAAGTTAGTTTATAAAACGAATTATTTTCACCATTACCAAAACAATATTTTTCTACTATGCTGCACTGCGCTAGTAATTTAACGATATTATACCTTTTTTAATCCCTTTTTACTGCAACAATGTTTAATTTAGTATTAAGGTGGATTCAGCCATTTGTGCGGACAAATTGTTTTTCATATGAATATTTTCTCTCTCTCTTAAAAGGAGAGATGTTAAACTTCATATGAAAAACACTTTGTCCGAACAAAGTGAACAAATGGTCATATAAATATTTATAAAATGTTTTTAAATTTACAATTCTTTATATTTACTTTATTTTGTATATATATACACCCAACTCTTTTTTACACGGTTTCCTTTTACACGGATTTGAAGTTATATGGTTGAAAACAAAAATTTTGTAAAAAATGTTTAATCCAGTACGATTTCAAAATCACTGTCTTGTAATTATGTATGTTTTTATCACACTTGACACCATTTCTGTAATTAACATACATAGTAGTAACTGGGAAATCCCCTTATTCGATAAGTTTTACCTATACATTTTGTTCGTATGTTTTATTCTATTCTCAATTCTAGATTAACAGATTTCTTTTGTTTTTTGCTTGATCTACCAATTTTTCACTTCTATGAAGTTTTAAAGTTTTAATGCTCAATAAAATGCCATATGAACATACAATTTGTATGCATACTGAAATTTTATGGTTTTCAACATTTTTTACATGGTTCTCGAAGTAAATATAGTTCTTTATTTCATCTTAAACAGTTTTCAGATGACATGGAACGTATCCCCCATTTTACTATAAAAACGCCTCTTTTTTTACACGGTTTTTTACACGGATTTCTGAGGAACGTATCTACCGTGTAAAAAAAGAGTTGGGTGTATATAGAGTTTGACAGTTAGGAGAAGTCAATTTAATATGTAAAAATAAAAAATTGTTTTGTTTTCAATAAGATTGGGTTTCGTAATTTTTGTACTTACAAAAGTACAATCAACTGGGTGCATGTCTTCTAATGAAGAAAGGGAAAGAGAAAGAAATAGAGGTCATCAACCATTAACAAATTTTTACACGTTTTAAAAAATTGTTTGTAACTTTACAACAAATAGCAAATATCTAGTATAATTATAGTTATTGCACACAGTACATATGTATATAAAGGAATTACAGGGAAAATTCACAGTTTCTTCTTGTGAAATAACAGTAGAAATTTGTTAAAAATTTGGTTTTATTTGCATATTGCCTTTATAACAAGCTACTGATAGTTTGTTAAGCACCACCATAGTTTTATGTAAATACATAACCAAATGAGAAAGTGTATAAATATTATTTAGCTAACAATATACTCGTACACAATAAAGGTTTACATTGTAAACCTCCAAATCCAAACTGTTAAAACAAATAATAAGAACTTTTTTTTCATTAAATTTAGACAAACAACTGCTGACGATTAAAGAGATTCAGAGTAAGCTTATAAGTATCGTTTCACCGTTCGTTTTGCTGTTCTTATTATTTTTTCCACCACTGTATGTAGGTAAGAAAATATGCATGGTAGTCTTTGGAGCAGCACACTTTACGCCGCAATCGTTTAAGATCGAGTACATATGATAAATACATAATCAAGAGTAAGATGCAAATTTGCCATCAAGAAATTTGTAAATTTCACATGGATTATGGCTAAGCTACAAGTTCAAGTAAACAAATTACATATTTAAATATAATTTTCTGATGTTAGATAGGAGAGTTTGTAGATGAGTTGAAAGTGACAGACAAAACTTTGCTTCAAATGTTGTATTCTTTAAAACACTTTGATATTATAATTGATTTTCAATTTCTGTTAAAAGAGCATTTACACATACTAATACACATTTATTAATAAAGTGTTTTTTTTCAATCAGAACTTTGTTTTGCATCTGGGGAATTTTGGAAAATCATGAAAGTTTTAACATTTTGACTTGTTGACATATCAGTAGTACAAGCTTGGACAATTGTTGCAATGAATTCAATTTGGCACGAAAATCGCATTAAAATATTAAAGATTAATTTAAGTACAATCTGCTGGTTATTCGGGAAAAAAACTATTTTTTCAAGTTTAATTTGTCTGGATAGACCAAAAAGTTAATTTTGTAAAATTGAAAATTGCTTTTTTTTCTGGAAAATAAAAATTCATTTGAGAAAACAATTTGCATTTATCAGAATACATCAATAGGATGAATTGACGCATTTTTGGTTTTTAAAAATCCTGGAGCAGAACCAGGATATGGACTGAAGATATGAATGGGTCAGTCAGTTGTTTGGAAATGCGGTTACAGTGAATTTATCACGCTAACAAATATGTATGGGGTGGAGGGGGGTAATTTTTTAACCACTTTCTTTTTGGCAAGACTGTTTTTGGCAGCTCAGCTGTTTTCGTGTAATATGTTACTATTAAATATGTTCATTTGGGTCTATAATATAACCCTGAATCGACTTACAAACGAACAAAGCTTGCAGAGTAGTGATTTTTTTATTATTAAAATGCATGCTCGGTTAAGAAAGTGCATCGTGCACTTTTTTTTTTATCGGAAAATTGCATTCAGCGTCGAAGCTCATTACTGGTTGAATATATGTATACAAAAACAAGCAAAATGGTCATATAAGGAGTTAAGAGCAGCCAGAAGCATTGCAAGTACTGCCATTTCATCTAGAAATATTCAATGGTTGGTACGGATTAAGGGGCAGTAGCATCATGGGATTTTTTTGCCCTAAAAGTAAGAGCTGGTCTTGGCTGACATGTGATTTCAACAAGACTGTTCCACATGCCACACAGCACGCGAAGCAATGATCCAATTGAGAGGCGAGTTTGGTGAACGATTTATTTCACGTTTTGAGCCAGTCAATTGGCCGCCTAGATCATATAATTTAACGCCTTTGGACTATATTTTGCGGGGCTATGCCAAGACTCATATCTATAGGGACAAGCCAGCAGCGGTTGACGTACTGGAAGCTAATATTAAAGAATTTATTCGTGAGCTACTGGCCAATATATTAGAAAGAGCATGTTAAAAGTTGGTTCTATTGTAATAACATTTGAACCATCTTTAACCCACCGTCTTACACATGTTTTGATTTTCACATTCGTAACTCATGAGACCACTTAGATTTTCATGGGCTTAATTCGAAAAAAATTAACAATTTTTATATGTGTATGAAAATAAATTATAAATAAATATTCATATGTTAAAAGGGGAATCATAATTTTCATTATCATCAATACAAACACAAACATAAAGCAGAGGTGGTGAAAAGTCTAACAAGAATTTCAGTAAAACTTGTACCTTATGAATTAACTAGATGGAGTTACTTGTTAGTATGTTTATTAGTTTCTTTTCCCGAATTAACCTAACCTTGTTTAATATATATAAATAAAAAATAAGAGATAAAAATAATTAAAAACAGCAAGAAAAAAAACATTTAAAATACAAAATATATATGGGTCTGACCAGACCCATGTGTTACAAATCTGATGTGTGCAATAAAATATTCGAATAAGTATCCTTCTATATTCTTTCTTGGATTTTCTTTTTAAATATTTATAGCGAACTAAATTGTAGAAGAGTACCTGAAATTTCAAGTCTCTAACTAAGTGTTGAATATATTGGCGCATATTGAGAAATCGTAACTAAAGTCGAAACTTATTAAACAGAAACTAAAAAATAGTTCACAAATTGTTAAAGATCTTATTCACAAATCAGAACTAACGTAGCAACTGCTTTCAGCTGTTAAAAGAAATGCAACACTGCATTTAGTAGATTTTTGTTGACGAAAAACACATCTCTAGTTTGTTTTCATTTTTTTTTTGTGATTTTTTTTGGTCAAAATGTACACAATTAACAAAGAAAATAAGGTAAAATTATTATTATTGTTAGAAAAAAATATGTATTTATTGCTTTGTGTATTTGAGAGAGACTCAAATTGGTCGCCAGATGGAAAACCTACATTTAAAGAATTGGTGGCCAAATATGTTAACATCATCGACGACAAGAAATGCAATCAATCAGCTGTTCTTTAAATGTATTTGTTAGTTGACATTTAGTTACAGCTTTACCCATAATTAAGTTGTAACTTTTCGTGCTGAAAGTAATCAACTAAGAATAACTTAAGTTGGTACTTAAAAAAGTTTAAACTTATTTCTGAATATGCGCTATTATAATTACATTTCAAATTGACAAAGGTCAGGCCAGGCTCATGTGTAAGATGAAGGGTTAAGCATTGATTTAAATAGATCGACTCATATGATCATTTCATACACTTTTATAACAATTGTTTCTATAAAAAGGTAATAATTTTTTATAAAAAAAATTTTAAAATTATAAAACATTTTCTATTTTCTATTGAATATGTGTATTTAACGCATCTCTGCTCAACTCTATATTTAGTTCCCTGTCTTTTGCATTTAGAAACTCTCGGTACATGGTTAGCTACGTAGATATGTTGTTTTCCGTTTATTTGATAATGCTTTGTATCTGGTTATACAATTAACATAAATCAGCTTTATACTAAGGTGATGATTAAAAGAATATTGCATAAAGTGAAAGTACATTTCCACTTTAATAATTTGTATTGTGTGCATAACTATTGGCATTTTATAATTGTCTGCAATTATGCTTTTAATGACAATTTTCTTATTACTTTTTTTTTGAATTGGTCCCTTCTGCTGTAAGTTTACGGAAGTTAGTGTAAGTTGGTCATCATGTTTGAGAACAGTCAAAAATTCAATAAAAATTTATTAATTTATTAATTTAAAGCTTTAATCAACTAATATGGTTTATTTTGAAACTCATATACAAGGTGGCGCAAAAGTAAACTTCCGATGTTTTTTGTCTGTAATTAAAAAAAAAATAAAAACTTTGATTCTTCTTGTGAATTATTTTTAGTTGGTCTTTTAATTTTTTTTACATCATCACTTTGCCCAAAACTTCCGGCGATAGGTCCGCACATTCTTGACGGATATTGTCTTTAAGAGCTGCAAGAGTCTGAGGCTTGTTAACATAAACCCGCGACTTCAAAAAGCCCCACAAACAGAAGTCTGGAGCGGTAAAATCAGGCGATCTTGCTGGCCAGTGCAAATTGCCAAAACGGGAGATTAGGCGCCCGGGAAATGCATCCTTCAGCATATCGGTTGTGGCACGTGCAGTGTGTGCCGTTGTACCGTCCTGTTGGAACCACATGTTTTCCAATCCCAATTCATCATGTTGCGTTAATCATTGCTCTGTAGCGCTCACCATTCAAAAAAGGTCCGATGACTCCTCCAGCGAAAACAGCACACCATACAGTGCTTTGAGCGGGTGTAATGGCTCTTCGTGGGTTACACGCGGATTTTCAGTGCCCCAGAAGCGTAAATTTTGCTTATTTACGTACCCGTTAAGATGGAAATGGGCCTCATCACTTATTATTATGATTATTTTTGATGAAAAAACATCTTCCGCTTGGTGGTGCAATATTCCACGTTCTGGAGCAGTGTAGCGTAACATTGTTTATCAACGTGTATTTCGCATATGTTTACTAGACAAATGTTAAAACAGAACTGACATTAGGGGCCAATAGCATTTTCTGATAGGAGGATTACTTTTGCGCCAACTTGTAAAATCAAACGATATTTATACATATCGCACCCTAAATACAACAGGGGCACAACTCAAAATTTTCCAAAACTGACTTTTTTCCATAAATTAATTCAGAGTGAACATCTCTAACTATTGCAAAAACTTCTTTCACATCACTATTTCATCACTGGAAAAATACAGTTGTGTCTATTTTTATATTATGTGTATTGCTTGTGTACGATGAACTTTTTTTGTCTCTCCTAAAAATTTTAGTATTTTGAGTTATGACCCTTTTGTATTTAGGGTGCGATATTACACAATTAATAAAAGTCTCTGGCAAAACATTTACACAACTTCGAAAAATATGAACAAGTGGTTGAAACTAAGTTAACTGCTATTCGTAATCGTAGCGTATTAAAGAGTTTTTCTTAAACAGCATACTACCCTATTTAATATGTATCTATGTATATACTATATTACACATGTAGCTATGTTTCATCCATCTTGTCATTTCTCTTTCTTTTATGTTTTATTTTTCCGTTTTTTGTTTAATTAGTTTTTTTTCTGTTTTATAATATGAATCTGTGTTCTTCTTTGAGTTATAATTAACCCTCTAGTACCCAAATTTTTTTTCTGGATAAAAAAATAATTTTTGGGTTTGATTTATGTTAAAAGTAAATGATATTTAAAAAAAAAAATAAAATTTTGGTCAGATCGGGTTTTATAGCACCATAAAGTAAAACCGCCTTTAGGCGGCTTTAGGAAAACAAGCCAAAAAATTTTACAGAAATTATTTTTGTTTTTTAATATAGAGTACAATGTTTTATTAACAAAAAATGAACAGGTTATAACAGAACTGTGTAGAAAATAAACAAGAAATTCAGATTTAATTTTTTAAGTTAATTCAAAAAAGCTTTAAAAAAAAATAAATATTTGAATATGAGGCAAAAATAGTTTATTCAAGTTATTGGTGGTGAAAACTGTAGAAACATTCCTTTTACTTAGAAATACACAGGTTTATATTACACTTTCGGCATACAATTTGAGTTTCGGAATTGCAACCAGCAAATTTACAAGTTTTTTTACCAGCGCGTGATAAAAACAGCGGAAAATGTCCGACTCCATCGAAACGGACGTCTGCGGGCGGTAGAAAGGATTTTTGTCCTGTACATTTTTTTTTAAATCTTGGCGTGGGCGCCCTGGAGCCTTTGGCAATGATGGACTCGGCGTGCAGAGTACGGATGCTATCTCTGCTCGGAAGTTTGGCAGCTGGTAGCGCCTATCATTAGCATTAGGCTTGTTGATTCTGTGGAACAAAATATAGGCGTTTACCATGGCTAAGTCAAGCAAATACACGAACAGTCGATTTGTATACTTGTTGCTCTTCACTGGAATTTTATATCGGCCAATAAGGCCATCCATGAGATCGACACCACCCATATGGCTATTGTATTCATTGATTATGTTGAAGCAATCGACGTCAACAAACTTCTTTTCAGAGCGAACAAAACGGGATACCTGTGTTTTTGGGTTTGTTTCATTTTGAAAAGGTTTCGTGCCTGTGTAGGTCGATGCGAATCGCACAGCCTTATTATCTTTCCAAAGTGATAAAGAAATGTCGATTCCAAAAGCAGATCCACAAAACTCTGTAGAATATCCACGTGGTTGTCTCTTGAGATCGTTGTCTGTTGGCAGCTTACAATTCGGAATGCGATTTGAACGAATAGTCCCCAAGGAATAAATTCCGCGTGATTTGAGATATACAAGAAGTGGCAGTGAAGTGTAGTAGTTATCGAAATATATTATTTGGTTTTTATAATCTGGAACAGTGCGTGACAATCGAACAATCACATTTGCTGCCGCTCCAAGGTCTGGTGAGCGTGGGGACAGAATTCCTGGGGACAGTTTACTATTATCATTAAAATGCAAATTACTCCATATTTTCCAGCACTAAATTCTTTTGGCGCCACAAAATTTTCTTGAAAGCCTGAGATTTGGGATCTATATTCGAAACGGATCCAATAAACTCCGCTGTTTCACCTATAATACTATTATATTCTGGTCAGCAGGCACATTGCGTTTGCGTTTCTGTGATCGAGTAGTATTTGAAGCAATCGAAGAAGAAGGAGATAATAATTTTTGAAATGATGCGGGACTTCCGCTTGAAGTAAGGCAAATCTCTGATACCAGCATTGAATCGGACATATTCACCGCTCTATTTATATCCTCCTCAAATCCAATGTTGAAATTGCACTCCGTCTCGCAAGAATTGTCATCCAAATCGTCTTCCATATCTTCTTCTCCGTCAGTATCGCTATCAAATTC
The DNA here is from genome assembly GCA_950370525.1 of Bellardia bayeri. NCBI lineage: Eukaryota > Metazoa > Arthropoda > Insecta > Diptera > Calliphoridae > Bellardia > Bellardia bayeri. Next base: position 72,660,216 of record OX493267.1, on the reverse strand, counting down.
ATCAAATCCAAAATTTTCCCAATCTCTTCATCAGAAAGCGATGACAACTTTTGCATTTGTCGACGCTCCATGTTTATAAATGACAATTTTTTAGCTTTAATATCTCCTTAAATGTTCCACTTTCAAACTTACCTAAAATATTTTTTTTCCGAATTGTCCTAAGACCGCCTACAGACGGGCTACCTTGCAAGACCAATAAAAAACGTGAGAAAAGTTTGTTTTCTTTTTTCTTTTTTTTTTTTGCTTTCTTTATACTACCAGCAACACACCAATAATTTTTCCTTTCCCCTGCGACCCCTTTAAATATTTTTTTTGATTTTTTGAAATTCACACTTTTTGCAAAATAATTATTACCTCCGTATTTCACAATTTTCCAACTTAAAATGACAGTGATAGCTGCATACAGCACGAGCTTACGTTGCGAATGCAATAAAAACAATTTTTGGACTTCCCCGCATTAGACAAAATGCAAATAAAACCAAAACGTAATTTGGGAAGCGAATAAGTTAACAATGAAGTTAGCCCGTCTACAGGCGGTCTTGGGTACTAGAGGGTTAATAACAAATATTTCATTTGTGTAAGTTTTCTTGTTTGAACTCGTGACTGATTTTTTTTAGCTTTATGGCGTTTCTTTGTTAAGTGGCGCTTGACAATAAATTATATGTTTTTATAAAATGATCAATTTGTTGTGCTTTTTGCTTTCATAAAAAGGATTTTAATTAATGTTGCACATGAAAGTCATTAATGGAGCAAAGTGTTCTTTATTTATGTCAAAGTTATAAGATAATAATAGTTTTATATATAAACAACTTTTGTATAAGTAAAAATGTAGCATAAGTATTATTATAATCATGTAATCATAAGTAATTATTTAAAATTAGAAAAATTACAAAAAAAGCTTAATTTAGAAAATTACGGCGCCATTGCTATAAAGAGACCAAATTCGCAGGATACTGATAGCAATGCTGAAAAGTGTGATCGAAAATCACAGCTTTTACATGGATAAACAACCAGCAGCTTGGTCGCGGCCAACATTTAAATGAAATTGTTTTACAAAAGTACGCGTCTAAGATTAGTCTTAAAAAAAGATTTACATGAATAACCCTTTATGACATGATAAACTAAAATACAAATACGCATTGGGAAAATATTATGTTTACTTCACTTAGCGTTTCTTCAATATTTATGAACTGCAATTGGAATTCATTACAACTAATATCGAATGAAATGACTAAGACATAATTCTGCATAAAAGTGTTAATGGTAATGGGTTTTCAATAAGAAAAATAACATGAACGAATTTTAACATTTTACTTGTTTACAGCAGTGTTGTTAAAAAAAAATTATTGAACAGAAACAGAAAAAAAGAAAGAGTTTTTTTCAGATATAAACACCTCAAAAAATTTTTTCAGGGACCGTAAATAACAATTATCAATATCAAAAAATAATTCTAGAACTCAGAAAAAAAAAACAAAAAAAAAGGTCCATCTAAAACAGTTTTTTTTTTATTTTTCGGATTCAATTTTAATTGAGTGCTTCCTCCAACAAGAAGCAACAATAATGCTTAAAAAATTTCTCAGAAAAATTGTGCGTTTTACATTTTCTATAGAAGCAAAAAACGGAATTAATTCCACTTTCGAACGGAATAAAATTCTGTGACATGGCTGATTAATGCACAATTTCACCCAAATTTTGGATACAAAGATATCATTAACCATAGTCATAAACAATCTTACACTCTTATGTGTATGTAATCTAATTTTTAAAATTTTTGTTTTAAGATTCTCTTTAGTAGCCCACTATCTTTATATTTTATATGATAAAAGTTTTTTAATACAGAAATATTTTTACATATGTGTATTATGTAAACTTAAGTTTCATAATATTTTTAATTTAGAAATACTTTGCAACAGTAATATTTCCAGTGAATTTCAAGTTTAGCATCATGTTTTTTTTTAATTAATAATTACAAAGTAAATTTTTAGATGAATTTATTTAATAAAATATAAAAGTGTGGCGCAGCAAAATAAACCTCAGTCCAATTTTTTTTTTAATTGACGAGTTTTACACAGTTTTTCCAGGAGAGAGGTGCACAACTGTTATAACCTGTAACTCTGCTAGTGCTTCAAGTGGCTGCTAAAGTGTTTAGTTTTCACAAAGCTTATGTCCTGCTCTATGTTTGTTACATACATTGTTGTGCAATCCGAAAAGTAATTTAAAAATTAACCATAATAAAATTTGTTAAATTTTTAATGCATGCGGGCGTATGATTAATATTTAAATGACTTTGAATTAAATAACAAGTATACGGTTATACAAATTTACAATACATATTTATTTATTTAAGATTTATGTATTATAAATGTATATACTAAATATAATTATTTTAGCTATAGCAACTAGGCCTTCAGCTATACAATAGATGTTATAAAAGATATTTATGCTAAAAAAAATATTTACAAATAATTTAAATCTTATTATATAAATAAATAATCTTCAAATAATTTATTATTTTGTTAATGGAATGCTCAGAGGGAACAGATAACGACAAAAGTGAATTTATATCGGAAAATATTTGGTTTGGAACTTAATCAAATTTGGCGCAGTCATATAATGTTTGTGCAATGTTTAAAGGGTTATCATCATAGCAATCACAATTAAGAGGGTCTTTGCCTGCTATGATGTGGTTGTGAGTAATCTTAGTGTGACCCATTCCAAGTCTAAGGAAAATTATTAAATCTCTCCGTTTGATACTATTATTATTAGACAACCAGGTGTAAATGCTATTTTTATTCGTATTAATAGATTTATACCAATTGTTCAAATCAAACCATATATTGGAGTTTTGATTATTAATTTGCTCTTTTATGAACTTTCTGAAAAATTCTTATTTATTTTCATGATAAGTGGGGATTTGTGAGCCAGTTTGGAAGTATTGTCGACGAATTCATTACCTGGGATCATAGCGTGTCTAGTCCTGCAAGTAATGATTACCTTTGAAAGATATTGTATGAGGAAGTTTCTGTTGTGGGCTGCGTAAAAATTGCTGATTGCTGATAGTGAATCGGTGCGAATAGCGAAATTGCCAGATTTTTTATATATTGCTAATTTTTCAGCCGTAAAAACAGAACTGAAGCTAAATAGTAACGAAGTGAAAATTATTATTTTCTCTGCTGTGACCGCAAAAGAAACAGATTTTGAACCATATGTGAAAATGAGTGTTCTGTCGCGATTATGGTTCATGATGTCCTGAAAAAAAGCGGTATTGGACTTGGCTAGTATCTGATTTTCTATTAGATGAGAGAGACGAGTCAATAAATTCCGATTTTAAATTACATTCAGAATGAGATACCATTTTAGGTTTAGCAATTTTCGGTTGGAAAGTCAAAGTCTGAGAAGGATAATCCTATTATTTTATATAAAGCAAAGATTTAATTTCATGTTTTCTTAGAAGTTTTTCGTAATTTTTCATAATTTTTCTCAATGGTGTATCGTGATATGTAATAATTGACTTGATGCATTTTCTTAATTCTAGTTAGTATTAAGTATTAAGGTATTAAGGTTAGTTTGAAGTACACCAAGTGCATAGCGAGTTACTGTGTTAAAAACCGTGTTAATATTTTTAAACTGATTGTAGAAGAGTTACCATACCATACTAATCCATATCTAATATTAGATATTATTAAAGCTTTTATTACTTTAAAGAGCGAAATTGTGTTTGGATTATATTTTAAATACGATAAACATTTAACAATGTTAATTCGGTTTTCTAAGGCTTTAATTAAGTCGTGAATGTGATTATTCCATCTTAGAGTTCTATTAAAAGTAAAACCTAATTTTTTTAAAGTATTGGTTTCTGTAAGTTGAATATTCCTCGTCATCATATTGTAATTCCAATCATGTTTGCTACATATGGGCATAAACTTACACTTTGTTCTTGGCAATACAGCACCCGATTCATCACACCACTTTATGATATCGTCAATTATATTATAATATTCACATTTGGATTTTTAACGTTCTCTGAATTTGTTATTATATTGATATCATCACAATAAGCACAAAAGTTAATATCTTTGTATTAAGAAAGGTATCAAAAAGTTTGTTGTATGCTACAAGGATTTTACAAAATATTTACATAAAAAATATAAAAAATGTTGGCACAATTGCCACTTATCACCCTTATGCAGTTTCAGTTGAATTTTTTTTTAATTTAGAAAGGTATCTTTTGCTCTGTAGTGTTCTAGTTTAAATTTTTTCACATTTTTTACTTGTATTGTTTAGATTGCTATGAATGCAATTTTTTGTACTTGACAAAAATTTACCATACTTGTTTTTATACCCTACATCACCATAGTGGGGAGGGTATATTGGATTTGTGCTGATGTTTGTGACGCCCAGAAATATTGGTCCAACAATCACCTTAAAGTATACCGATCGACTCAGAATCACTTTCTGAGTCGATCTAACGTTGTCCGTCCGTCTGGCTGGCTGACTGTCCATGTAAAGCTTATGCGCAGAGTACAGGTCGCAATTTTGAAGATATTTCTATAAAATTTGGTATGTGACATTTTTTCGGCCCAAGGATGGATGGGATTTAAACTGGTGGAAATCGGTCCATTATTTCACCTGGCCCCATACAAATGTCCTCCCGAAATTGGGGTTTACCGATCATAAATCTTTCAATTATGCAAGTATGCAAACAAATTTCACCAAAAATGAGTAATAAATGAAGCTAAATCACATCGAAAAATTTCGTGAAGATCGGTCCATAATTAGTCGTAGCTCCCATATAAAGTCTACTTCCGAAAATCACTCAAAAGAGCATACTCCTTTAAAAATTTTGGTATCCAAATAATATTGAAAACCGATATGTTTCGTCGTAGCTTCCATATAAGGACTATTTCCCGAAATCACGTTAAGGGCCATAAATCGCTTAAAAATGTTGTTATCCAAATAAAATTTAACAGAAATGAGTTTCTTATGTACAAATAGGATGACACCTAATTTTATATTAGTCAGTTCATAAATAGTCAAAACTCCCATATAAGACCCTCTTCGTAATTCACTTTAACCTCCATAAATCTTTTAAACGTATTTATATCGAGATAAGGTTTAACACACATAATATTTATATTCACGGAAGTCATGGCACTAAATTTTTGGATGATCGGTCCATAATTGATAATATCTCCCATATACCGCCCATATCTAAAAAACTGTTTTATTGATATACTGTGTGTAGGGTAGTATATGATCGGGCTTGACCGACTTTACGTTCGTACTTTTTTACTTTCAAGAGCTTTAGTATTATTTTGTTGGTAAAAAATTACAGTTTTTCTATATGTTGGATATTAAAATGAATTTATTTGGGACAGCAGTTAAACGGAATTTGTTAAACAAATAGAAAGTACTGTTGATGGGTAAATTAAACCAAAAACTCAACAACATACGTGTGTTCAAAACAGCAAAATTACTTTATAATTGCTTTAAAAAATAAACTAAAATATTGTTTAGGAAAAAATATTTTTAAATTAAAAAATAAATTAAAGAATTTTTTCACATTCTTTGGCACATTTTGTAGAAATATGTTTTTGAAATCAAATTGCACAGAGTTACATATATATATCCAACAAATTTTTTAAATTCCTTGTCATCCGAATCCTGCTAACAATCCCTAACTTATTCAATTTTAAACCACAATTTTCATTGTCCAAAATATTTTCGTTATTTGAGCTGTTGCTTAAAATGAAAAAAGTTTTATAAATATTTTTAGGCAATTTTGTTGAGTTATAAAAAAACTTGCAAATATACATTTATTTTATACCTTTTATGCCGCTGTGTGTACAATGCACACATTTTACAAAATTATTAAAAAGTTGTTTAGCTTTTTTTATTTCCGCCACAAAAATTACTTATGCCTCACAAAAGAAAAAGTTTATAAATTTTAGTTGCACAAACTCCTTTGTTCAATTAGTATTTATGTAGTTGTGTGCAAATTTTAGGTGAATTTAATTAAAACAAGTAGTAAATTTAATTTTTTTGGTAATAACTTTAGCTTTCAAGAGGAATATCATGTATTTTAGAGAAAATGTGTTGTTTTCCTACACAGCACAGAGGGCCAGAATAAAAATATTTTGCATATTGTTATGCAGTATTATATTTCATTTGAAATAAAATAAGCAAGTTAAATTTTTATAATTTAAAGAGTTTTTTTTTTTTGAAATTTTAAAGTCTTCTTCAAAATTTATTTATTTAATAACTATTAATAACTATTAAATAAATAAATTTGGAAGAATTTTTGCTGTTTAAACGAGTTTGAAGCATTTTGAAGAAAATTTCAATCGTGTAAATCTAATCAGTATTTTAAAAATTTAAGAGAATGAAAAGCACAAACAACTGAATATCTTCTCTCCTGCCATAGGCTGCCATTTGCGGACTATATGTTATGTTCAAATTGAGATTCGGAAACTTCTTAGCCTAAAACAGAAAGAGCAGTATAAACAGAAAAAGGTTAAGTGTTTTTTAAACTTCCATCTCTGCTACGAACACATCTTTAATTTCTTTTCGATCTGCCGATTCCTTCATATAGAAACAGGTGTTCAAAAAAGACGCATCCGAGATTTTTTTACAATGGAAAAATTAGAAATTTGTGGTGTCATTAAATATTTAAATAAAATAGATTCATTGGGAAAAGAAATTCATAATGATATGGTGAATGTGTTAGATGAAAGTGCTTCTTCATATGCAACAGTAAAAAAAAATGGGTTGCTGAATTTAAACAAACATTGAGGATGAACCATGTAGTGAACGTCCAAAAACAGCAACAATTGTAGCAAAAGTACATGATATGACATAAAATGATCGACGAATAAAAGTGCGTAAAAGAGCTAATATCATGGGCATCTCAAATAATCGAGTCCATGTAATTTTGCATGAAGAACTACGGTGGAGTGCTATAAGGCCATTGGTAATAAAGCCATATGGCCGTACTTCACTCTGCATTGAGAAATAAGGCCATATGGTTTTATTTCCACAGAACAAGTGAGATAAAGCCATTATGGCATTACAACATCTTAGAAATGTTTTTCGTAACATTAACATTTACAAAGTATAATGTTATATTTTTTTTTATTAATTAACAAAATATAGGTGTGCCATAGTCAATTGTAGTGGAATATTCTTTAAATTTTATATACTGTTCGTCAAAAATTTCACGTAAGCTTGCTCTATTCATTGGTGCTTTCTTTCCCTCACTTTTAATTTCGTTGATAGCTTTTAATTTTCCAAAAACTTCACGTTGTGGTTCATGACTATGAACTTGAAATTTTCCACTTTTGCATTAATTTTACAGAACTAAAGAAGAAAGAATTAGATCAGGTGTAGAGGAGCCGCGATGCGTAGTTAGTCTCGCTACTCTCTCTCTCTCTCTGTTCAAAAGTCCGCAGGTAAATACCACAATACAGCGCGCTCCTTTCCTACCAGGTGTTCCATACTATTGCAACACTTCACAATGGAAACTCATTCTTTCGGCAATATGAAACTATAATAATTGATTGCATTTTACACAGGTATGGCGTTATTTCCTTTTTACATACTAGACCGGTATGGTGTTATTGCACTTCTTGCTTGGAAATTAAGCCATATGGCCTTATTACTCCATGGGATGCGAAATAAGGCCATATGGATTTATTGCCTATAGATTTATAATACACCTTCAAGAACTACAAATGAAAAAGCTTTCTGCAAGATGGGTATCAAATTTTTTAACAGTCGACCAAAAATGCATAAGAATGAAAATTTCTTAAGCTTGTTGGGATTTTAAGCGTCGTTTAATAACTGTTGATGAGGCATGAACCCGCTATACTCGAGAGATAAAAGAACAATTCTAGCAGTGAACTGAAGTTGTAGGATATACTCCAAAGAAGGCAAAATCAATTCAATCGGCTGGTATTGTTATGGCAACGGTTTTTTTTTGGGACTTTAAAGGCATTTTATTGATTGACTATCTGCAAAAGGATAAAACAATAAATTCAGAGTATTATTGCCAAATGTTTGATCTAGTAAATGTAAAAATTCGAGAAAAACGTCCTGGCTTACAAAACAAAAAAAAAATAGTTTTTCATCAAGACAACGCAAAAATCAACGAATTAAAGTACAAGTTGCTTGACCACCAACCGTATTCTCCTGATTTAGCTCCCAGTGACTTTTACCTGTTCCCAAATCTAAAACAATCCTAACTAGCAAGCGTTTTAATACAAATGAAGATGCAATTGCAGTTGTAAACCACTATTTTGAAGACCTTGAGGAAAACTATTTCAATCAAGGGATAAAATTGCTAGATAAGCGTTGGACTAAGTGTATTGAAGTTTCAGGAGATTGTATTGAAATATAAAAATGTTTTTGAAAAACTAACTATCCTCTATCTGTGCTACGCTAAGAAGTTTTCGAACCGCCCTCGTACATAAGTTAATATTTATTAAAAAAAAAAGTCTGATGGAATACTTTTGAACCACAAATTGTTATTCATTTATTAATATAAAAAATAAAGCTGAAAATGTAAATTTAAATGAATTTCCTCTTAAAAAAGTGCCCAATATTGTTAATTTTTAATTAAAATATTTCATGTTTCTATTTAATACTTACAGTAGTTTTTCAATACAGAAAACTTTAAAAAGTTTTCAATTTAATGTCTGTTCGTCTTGTTGTTTTTAAAAGTGGTTTAACTCATTCTGACTGATGGTTGTTCTATAGAATCATGAACATGAACCGTCTACAGGATTTAGTTGTTTTGTCATGTAACTGCTGCTTGGCACGTATCTGGTGTTAAGATTTTGTTAGTGTTCATATGCCAAGTTCAGTTTTGTTTGTTGTCTTTAAATGTGTTCGCATTTAAACGCCTTCCCATTGCCTGTCACAGTGCCATATATTGCTCCTTGCGTTTAGATATTTAAGTTACTGCTGCTGCTGTTGTTGTGGCTGTTTAGTTAGTAACATGCACATTTAACATAAATTTAAGAATTTTTTTTAACTTTTTTTTTTTGTTACACATTTTGTATGCACAAATGTATGTTATTATGCCGAAAGGAGTAGGTGCTACTGTTGATAATGTTGGCATACATCCATGTATATATGTATGTGTATATACTCGTATATACATATATGTATGTATATATAAACAATTCTTTGTAAAGGGCGTGCTGTGTGATTCTTATTTGTTCTGATTGCTTGTTGTATGTTTTTTATTTTATAGTTGCTGTTGTATGTTTCCGTTTATGTGACATCAATAGTAAAAAAACACAAGCCCAGACAGGATTTAAAATTTACCGCCATAAAACGCACTCCCTTTCTAGCCTTTCCTCTAAAATGGTTACAAATTTACGGTCTTTTACAATCGGAAAACAAACTACACTAATGTTGTATTTGACTTTCTGGAGGGAGGTGGTAGGTTTGGCTAGTTCAAGGCGTACATCTAGTGATTTTAGTACTTTTACTAGAAGGAATACTAGAAAAAAAGTAGGTTTTTTATCATATGTAGGCAATGTTTGTGTTCACAATTGAGAATATAAACTTGAAATCATATTGTGCAGCAAAATGGATAATTAATGAAAGATTTGCAATGGGGAGGTAAACTTATACAGACAATCAATTTGATTTATGTCTCTAAAATATTCGAATGGTGGATTTCATTTAAGGCTTAATGTTAGTCATTAAGTACCAATTTACACAACGCAATTTTTATTTAAAAGATTGATACATTTTTTTCTTCAAATTTCTTCGGTGTTGACAGAGCACGATTGTTATTGCTTAAGTCACTCGCATTTTTATTTGAGAGTACATATGTAATACGAATAAGAGTGTAACACGAATTGCTAGTAAAATCAAGTGTGTATCCGTCTTATCTTCCCCTCACCCCGATGTATAAAAGGTAATCAGCTTAGCTTAAAGTATTGCTTCGTATAAATTGGCAATAAAAATTTGTTGATTTAACTGCCTGCATTTTTCACATAAAATCCGGCTACGTTGCAAAAGCAAAAGATGGTGGCAACATGATTGTTTTTTTTTGCAATGATTTAATTTTTTAAAAATCTTTTTAATTTAAAATAAAACTGGATGTCGAAATATTTACTATTGCCCGAAAGAACAATCTTTGACATATACTTTTGACAAAGTATTTTATATCAATCCAAGGGAAAACCGTGAAGGTGTTGTATCATAATTTCTACGTGGCAAATTGACAGGGGCTTTCTCAGTAAGGACCCTTTGTGCACAAAAAATATTGCACACGCAACACTGACTTTCGTAATGCACCTGAACAATTTGTAGACATTGTTGCTGTATAAGCCTTCTCATTACGAATTGAGAATTAATATTGAATAATATTTTTTTTATTACCTCTAGTTTATTTGACTTTTTTTTTTATAATATCTGAGTAATTGTTCAAGCTTAAGGTTATTTTTTAATATTTTTTTATTTTCGATATTTCGCTACGTCTTTGTAGAGCTTCTTCAGGAAAAAAATTGTTCTAAAGAAAATAAATAAATATATATGCCCTTATTTATAAAAAATTAAAGTAGACTTCAAATGTACTTTATTTTTTATGAATACGGCAGATAATATATAATAAATGCTTGTAAATTTGTGGTTCAAAAGTACTCAGTTACATAAATATTAAAACGTTTATACGACTAGATTTTATGTGAACAATTATTTGTAGGTGTGATTTATAATTCGTTATGTATGAGTGTGATAGTTCATTTGTACTATATTATTAATTTCTCTACAACTAAAACTTTCCAATTGTAATGTAAACAAAAACATTGTAGCGTATACTTAATATTTAATTCAAATTTACAAAAAATATTTATCATACGCTGCGTAACCAAAGAAAATAACATCGCTCCAAATTGCTGGCCTTATATGGTAGAACTATAACATAATTTAATTCAAATATTTTTTAAAAATAATAGATCATATTTTAATATATAGTTTTTAAATACTAATAATTTATACATTTGCTATCGTTTTAGGTGTGTTCGGTGTGTTAGCGGCTAGTTAAAGGTAAATATTAGAATTTTTAATTATACAAAATTATATCAAGTACCATTTTTAGTTTTATAATTAACAAACTCAATCAAATTTTGATAATTAAGCCAAAATTAGTGCAAAGTGTTTCTTTGATTTATTGCAATTATTCTTAAACTCGTGTTATTTATGTTAAATTAATTCAATTTATTTTAACTAAAACATTACAATTCATACTGCTATCACAGCAACAATTGTTTTTGCGGGCTGAATTAATTACAAAAATGGTGCTTTGACAAAACTTACGCACATGTAGGAAATGTACCAAATGTAGTACGTAATTCTATATTCTATAAAACAAGAAAAAAGAAATAAATCATTAAGTATAATTTAAGCAACATTAGCTAAAAAACACAAGTAAATGTGCCGGAAATATTATATTATTATATTTCGCTTGACGCGTAAAATTTATATATACAAACATATGTATACGAGTAAGTATAAACTATGTATAAAATATGTAAATTAATTCGCTGATTTGCTTATGAATGCTTATCATTGTTACAATCATTTTCATTTGGTTTCGGGTTTTTGTTTGTGTAAATAAACATTTTTGTTGAAGTGAGAAAATACAAATAGGGAAAACTGCGTTCTAGTTTTGCGGTTGATGAATATCTGCAAAGAAAAATAAAGAATTTGTTGCAAATAAAAAGTGTTTTTTGTTCTGTGAAATATTGTGTTACATTTTTCGAATTTAAGTTGAATTTCACTAAAGCATGAGTCATCTTGAATGAGTCGTGATTCATGGAAAGAAGAATTGGAAATATGTATGTCATTATGTCGTTGTAGTTTTTTATGTTTTAATGTAGACTCATTAAATGTGCTAAACATGCTTGAATTAGTAATTTCCGTAGACAATACTAATTTCAATGGCTAATAAAGCAAATTTTAGTAAATGTTATTTTGGTCTTGAAAATATTTCAAATTAATTCTAACAAGATGAAAAATATGTACGAATATTTGTAATTTGTAACTAAAGGATAAAGTTGCTAAAATAACTTTCTTTTTGGCAAAACTATTTTTTAACCATGAATCCACTTACAAACGAACAACGCTTTTTATTGAAATTTGTTATCAAAATTCATGCTGGTTTAAGAAAGAGCATCGTGCACTTCTTCCATTTTATGGTGTTTTGAGACGTAGCTGATTTCTTCCTAAATGGATTGGTGAACAAGCAAAATTGTCGTATTTAGTGTGAAGACTACACGCAGAGAAAAAACATGGTTGTGGTAAACATAATCTAAGATATTATGATAAGATTTATGATTGTAGTCAAAACATATTATGATGAATATAAGTGCCATAAAATATCATATTATGATCAATTATCATCGTAATATTTCATCATAATATTTTCTTGTTAATCATAATTTGATATTATAACCTAATTTAATCATGAAATTGTATTACGTGATCATATTATGATCCGAGGTAACAATATTATAGTTTAAAGTAGTCATATTATGATATAAAATAACCATTTTACGATATATAATAATCATATTATGATTTACAGTAATCATATTATGATATATAATAACCGTATTATGATCTAAAGCAATTATTTTATGATATTACTTTATCATAATATGTAAAATAATATCATTTTATTTTTACTATTTGTCAAATTACGATTATTAAGTATCATAATATGAATGCAAAATTTTGTAATGGTACCAGTTAAAACTTTATTTTTAAAGAAAACACAATTATTTTAGTATTTCGTATATATATTTCGTATAATCGCAATTATTTCCACATATTTTTTTAATACAAAACTTACAAGCACCAGTTAATATTTTTGCAAATAGAAATAAATATTTGCGCATTTTCAACATACATAAAAATATACATTTATTTATAGTTATGTTTAATAGATGTCTATTTTGAGATATTTAAGATTATTTATTTTATGTACACTTTATTCAGGTCTTTTACACTTCTTAAAAAATTGTGCATTTTGTAATAATAGAATTGCTTTTTTTTCATTGTTGTAACATTTAAATCCAACTAAATTATCTAACATCACGCAGACAAACTCCAAATGGTAATAGAAACTTATCATTTAGGGCTTATTTGTACACTCAAAAAAATAATGAACTAGAAGTTAGGAAATTTTACTTATTTTAAGGACGTAATGGTTGTCGTATGGCGCCAAAGACATTTTTTATTACAAGTCAGTAAAAAATTTCCTTAATATTGGGAAAAAAAATTTACTTAATATTAGTCCGAAATTCCTACTTTTATACAAAATTTTCCTAAATTATAGTAAATTTTAACTAGAATAGTGGAAAAAATTATTTTTACACTAGTCCATAAATTATCTGAAACATTCCTTCATTTTAGTTAATATTTACAAGAATATAGTTCAGATAAATTTGAGAGAACAATAAAAATTAGGAAATTTTTCCTCTATTTTAGTTAAAAAGATAAATCTTTTTTATTTAAAATTATGACAGCATGTAATAGTTCTGAGTAAAAATTTACTTCGATTTAATAAATATGTTACCAAAAACTTATAAAAAAGTTATGAATTTAGGTTAATTTTTTCCCAAAATTGGATACAATATATGTAAAAAAAGAGTACATTTAAGCCTTAAAACAAGGAAAAAAATCTGCAAATAAGAACTGAAATTGAGTAAGCGCATCCACCCCAGTAGAAAAAAATTGACTAAAATTAACGGAAAAAAATACTAAAACAGAGTAAATTACTCCCAGAAAATAGGAAGAAATGTACTGTTACTTATTAAATACATTTACTCTAATAAAATAAAAAATATGTTACTATCTAGTACATTTATTCATTATTTTAAGGAATAAATGTACCAAGTAGTAACCAATTTTTTCTAGCTTACTAGAATAAAAGTACTAAATACAATTACATTTTTCCCAATTTAGGAGTAGTATATTTACTTAATTTTAATATTATTTTCCTAGATGCTAAATATTGCTTTATCTAGAAATAAACGTATACGAATAGGTTCTTTAAAAGGTTTATTTATTATTAAAATATTTTACAATGTAGGAATAACAAAAAAAGTACTTAAAATTTAGGTTAATATTTGATTTAATTATAGTTTTGAAGATATATTTTTAATTTACAATAGAATATTTTTACAGGATTTAAATTTAATTTTTTTTATATAAAAAGTATTTTTAATTTTTGTTTGAAATTTAGATTAATATTTGATTTAATTATAGTTTTGAAGATATATTTTTAAATTATAATATAATATTTGTACAGGATTTAAATTTAATTTTATTATTTCTTTATAATTACCAAGTATTTAATAGGTCTTAAATAGCAGTTACAGTTTAATTCATGAATATGAATTGGAGGTGACTTTATGGATGTTGCTGGTAGTATTTTATATTCTAAGAACTCAGAACTCAGAATATGATGAAAATACTTTCACATATGATAAAATTTTAATAATTTGACAAAATAGAAATATATTACCATTAACTTCATAACTTTCTTGAATTTTAGATGCAGTAAAGTTTGGGTCATAACCATAAATTACAGATCCAATTTTATATAGTTAAAATATGTATACTTAAGGATTCTGTTTAAACAAGGAAAACAATTTAAAAAAATGTACTTCAGAATTTACTGCTACGTGATAAATTGTGAGAAAATTCAGAGCCTTTTCATAGTTAAATTATGGTTCTTTTCAGAAGAACTACGTGGAAGGGACACTCTTTGTGACACACTGCTTCTTTGGCTATGGAACACTGAAGGTCCTTAGTCTTCCTAATTATACTATTCCAAGGCAATCGTTACAAAAATACAAATAGCGCATCATATATTTGGAGTTACAAATAATTAAATATTCATTGGAAAATATGAAATTTGAATACAGATGCACTTTTTGAATTTAAGGAAACAAACAATAATTACGTAAAAGCTCAAATTTAAAAATTGAAAACCTTGTTTTAAAGAAAATTGTTTAAGTATATATATTTGTAACACACATATCAGTTCTATATTTTCAAAGTTTTCCGAGTTATTTTCAAGAATATGCAAATATATTGATGTCATAATAAGTTAAAATCGATTTCCCGGATATAGACGATTTTAATACTGCTTCAATACTAAACTATTTCGGATAAATTTTGTAAATATATTAGAAAAAGACCGAAAAATAAACATACTTCTTCATGTTCTAATTATGAGTTTATTGATGATTGTTTTGAATCATTAAAGGACGACGACATCTCATTTTGCCATGTTTTAAGGTGATGCTCGAATAATATTATTCTTACACCGAATAATGGTTTGGGAACTATAACATCTAAACGGTTTGGTGTCATATATTTTAATGCATTTGTATCAATGTTATGGTCTAAAAAAAACAAAATGTAATTATTAGCCATCGTTTTAAAAATATGATAAAAACAAGAAAAAATACCTTTAAAAATTTCCAAAAATTCATCTCCCTTGAGTAGTGTTAATACATATTTTAAAGTGTCTTCGGATTCCATTATTATAACATTTCAATTCATCAGACGACGTTGGCGCATTTAAACACTAACAAATGAAGCAACAACAAATAATCAAAAAGAATGTGCATGCACAAATATGCTTATAAATACAAAAACAATGTTACGAATATAAACTAACTCTTCATAAACTAACGTAATTAACTTTTCACTTTTTAATATTGTAAATTGACACTTGTATAACTTAAACACGGCAATGTATGTATGTATGTACATAGTACATATTCTATAGTTGACAATAAATACTTACCACTTTCCTTTTTATATTTTTGTTAATAATTGTATTTAAAATTTAATTGTTATATTTTTAATTTTTCACTTTTATTTTATTTTAAGTGTTAATACACAGTTTATATTTTTATATTTCAATCGACTGTTTTCAACTACAACTCGTTCAGAATAAAACTAAAATCAAAAGAAAACTGGTATGTGTGTTTTTTGTATAACTAAAACAGTTACTTTCAACATTCCAATATTACGCAAGTGCTGCTTAATTTTGCAATTTACCTAATCGTATTTAGTTTAGGTATTCGGTTTATTTATTTAGTTTGTTATCACATAAATATATATATTTGGTTAAGATTTATTAATAAAAATGCAATTTTAAACAATTTCTCCTGGTTCAAATTGTAACAATATTATGCATTTATATAATGTATAAAAAGAGCGTTGTTTTTACATTGATTAACCAAATAATATGATACGATTATTTAAGTATCTATGTAAATAGTAAGATTTATCAGCACTATTTATAGATCTCTTTCTCTCGCTCTCTTCTTCATTTAAATAACCCTTATATGTATTTGGTACATTAATAGTAGTGTCAACTCTTTTAAATATATTATGTAGAATTTTAATAATGAAGATTTGATAATTAAATAATTAAAGACATTTTTTATAAAACTTCGAATATTAGAAATTAAATCAATGAAAATGTGTAAATTGTTTGTTACTTAATTAATATATTATAGTTTGGTACTTAATTAATATATTATTAAAACTTAAAAAAAAACAGGTTCATCATTTTTAGAGGTAAAAACCAGTACTTTAGCATTACTTATTACCTTAATTTCAAGTTTGGTATTGTCATATCTGTTATAAAATGTTCTACGTTTAAGTTCAAAATATTTCAAAATTAAGTAAATTATTTTCTAAAATTTAGTAAATATTTACTTATAAAAATGTTTTCAAAAACTATTTTTTTTTCAAGAAAACGACTATGTTCAATATTTTTGTAAGAAATTTTTACTTCAAATTAGTAAAATTTTTCATTATTTTTTAAATTATCTACATTATTTGTTTATGAATTTAACTTACCTGTTTCAAGAAAATATATACTAAATACAAGTAAATTTTTACTATATTTTTTCTACATTTTAAGTAATATTTAGTTAATTATGTTCTAAAATCAAAGCACAATTGTACCAGTTACGATTTTCAATTATACAATTGTTTAAAATTTATCTGTACTTTTTTTAAGGAAGATATTCCTAAATATCAGTTTGTTACTTTTTAAGAAGTAAGACATCTTTTATTCAATGGTAGGAAATAATATATTGCTTTGCTTCTTAATTTATCTGAACTAGATTCTTGAAAGCATTTCTTAATAATTAGTAAGCAATAAACTCGAAGTAGAAGTTTAATAAATATGTATTAAAATGCAATATAAAATTCTCAGTATTTAGGAAAATTTTAACTAATGTCAAAGAAAACCATTAACAAGTTTTAAGTATATTATAAATTATGAACTATTTTGGAGTAAACCATTTACTGAACTCAGTTTTTTGAACTAAAAGCAAAATTACTTAATTTTATGATGTAATTCCCTTAAGTCTAGGAAAAAATTATTAATTTCTAGTAAATATTATTTTGCGGTTAATAATATTTTCCTACAATCAAGTAATTTATCTATAGAAAATAATAAACTAATTTCAAGTTTATGAACTATTTGCTTTTTTACTCAGATTTAGTAATTTTTATAACATTTTAATAAAATTTCCTTAATTTTAGTTAAATTTTACTCAAATTTAGGGAATTTTTTAAACTATTTTTAAGGAATTTTTTTCATTAAATTTAGTACATGTCTTTTTTTTGAGTGTAAGCTTAAATAGTTAGAAACAACATAATATGTTTGAATAGTTATCATTCAATAGTTGTGGTTAACAGTTTTTAAAAATAATTATGTATCAGTGAACCATATTCAATTTTATAATTGCGATAATTATAAAAATGTTTATAACAATTAAATTATTGTTAAAGTCAAATTAAAATAACAGTTATTTGCGTATCACAACAATATATTGTAACCAAAAACACAGTGTAGTTGTCGTAACCATGTCCAACCAGTTTTTTTTCTCTGCGTGTAGTCACAAGCATTGTAAGAACTGCCAATGCATTCCTAAAAATTCACTGTTTTAATAGACTGATGACATCAGTGGAACCCACTTTTTCGAAGACGACTAAGACAGTAACGTTTCTATGAATGGCGAGCTCTAACGTGAGATGATTACAAATATAAGAACTGGACTTGGCAGACATGTAGTTTCAACAAGACGGTGCCACATGCCACATAGCACGCCAAATAATATCCCAATTTCGATGAACAGTTTATGTTACGTTTGGGGCCGGTCAATTAGCCACCTAGTTTGTGCGATTTAATGCCTTTAGACTATTTAAGGCTCATATCTGTAGGAACATCCTGCAACGTACTGGAAGTTATTAGTGAGATATCGGCCAATATAATGGAGAGAGTATATGCCAAAATTTGACGCAGCGCATGCACCATTTGAGGCGTAACTGCGATCAACATTTTTATGAAATCATCTTTAAACATTGAATTATACAAATAGTTCTATCGACTCATTTAAATATTTCATATATGTTAAAAAAATCTCTTTTTTTACTTGCGTACAAATATAATAGTTTAGTTCAATTGGTTAAATTTTCGAATGTACTCAAGTATTAACAAAGTTATTCATATTTACCAGTCATCATTTTCACTCATCACTGAAAATGTAAATGCCGTTCATATTATTTTAAACAAATTCAGTTGTCATAATGAATCTGATTTGTATTTATCTAACTGTCTAAACTCCCTATTATTTAATTTTTTAAACCTCTGGTTTTTTTTAAATTCTTTAGATTTATTTAAAATGTTTACTGATCTTTCGCAATTTACAGTGGCCCCAAATATCTTATACATACTGAAGTATACCTTGGAAACAGTGACAAGACTTGAAATAACACTAAATTTGAATAAATAAATTTAAAATTGTAAATGTATTTTATAAGCAGATTGTAGAAAGAGGATTAGCAAAATAATTTATTTGCAAATGTGACGAAAACATTTAAAATTTCTCAGTAAAGTACGTATCCTCACCTGTGTGTATTGAATGGAAAATTCTTTGTATAGTGTTTTTATATGTATTTATATGTATAGTAAAGGGCATTAAGGTAGTCACAAATATCAAAGTTTTAAAAAAAAATTTGCTTTCGTTACTAAATGCCTGCTGAGTGCAAAACGATAGATAACACCGATAACGGTAGCTGTTGTTTTGACACTATTAATTTTTTCATGCCGCATGTTAACAATATTTAAACAAATAGTTATAAAACCACAAAATAATTTTCTCACCCTTTCCACCCTTCTATATTACCGTTAATATCATAGAGTTATTTTATTTACATAGTTATACCCTGCACCACCATGGTGGGGAGGATATATTGCATTTGTGCTGGTATTTGTAGCGCCCATAAATATTAGTCTAACAACCACCAAAAAAGTTAAAAAAAAAGTTATACATGAAGCCTAATCACATCTACACATTTTGTGCAGATCGATCCATAATTGACTATAGCTCCCATAAGGACCATATTCGAAAATCGCTTTAAGGAGCATAACTCTCTTAATTCTAGAGAGATAACTTTATTTTTGTTTGCGTTAAATATAACGATACGTCTGAATGACGGTGCTCACATCCTCTTAGGGACTATAAAAAATAAAAATTTGATATAAATATTTTAGTGAGATTATTCATTTATAAAGCTTTCTTTTTATTAATATAATAATTTGGTAAGTAATATTAATAATAAAAAAAGGCAAAAAATAACCATAAATTTAATAGAGATCAAAAATTAACGTCAAATAAATATCCTTTTTCAAAAGACTCAAAAACGATTATAAAAAAAGTACAATTTTTTTTAATTCATTTAAGTACTTGTATATAACAAAAGCCATTTAAATAAAAAAAACTTATTACCAAATCATCACATGCAAGTGCTGCAGACTAGTTTTTATGTTCTCCACGCACAGGAGTTTGACAATTGACACATGTCATTTCTGACATTCGTCGAATTTTTGATGGACAAAATCCACAATATTTTCTTTTTTTTTTTTTGGAACAGATTGATGATTACTATTATCTAGGTTACCTTCTGCGTTAACAGGTACTAAATTTTGAATGCTGTCTCGGAAAGTTCTCGACAAGGTGGGAGTTTCGAGCCGCATTTGCATCCAGGGTGTTGTTAGGGACAAGAAAAGTTTTTTCATATATTCTATTCTACTTATGGCCGAATTCTTGGTCATTAGTTAACCATTGGTAAACTAAAATACTAACTATTGTTTAACTATTACTCATTATTCTTATGGCAAACTAAGCATTGCAAATAAAGAATCATTAGTTAAGCCTTTGACATTAGCTAACTAAAGACTGTGAATTCGGCCATTAAAGGCTTTTGATTAGCAGAAATCGTATTGTGAGAGTAAATTACATACGAGTATGAGTTTATAAACGCCATAAAATACTGTCAGTGGCCATCTGCAGGTTTTTCTTGAACATGACATCTGTAAGCACATCAGACGTATCGACATCACCTTTTGTTTGGCTATAATATAAAAATATATCTTTTTTTCATTAACGAAGACAGCAAATAAACCATTTTAGATGGATTCGGTTTATATGATAACAATGTCAAAGATCCGTCTTAGCAAAACGTTGATCTTCCAAATCGCCTTGCTAGAAATCCTTTATTTCTTCGAGGATTTCTCGGGGATCTTATTGTTCCCACGAGAGTCAACTTGTATGGCTGCTTAAGCAAACTCTTTGCTAAATAAACAGAATCAAACCAATTGTCACAGGTTATGTTTCTACAAGTCCTATGAAGTGGTACCCAAGAATTACATAAAAGATTAAAATACGTCTCCGAGACGTATGGTTTTTATTAACTTTCCTGAAACCAGATCAACTTACTGCATGAAAACAGCAACCACTAGCAAAAGTAACTAAGACTAACTGAGAATACTGAGCATAAAAATATTCTTTTATAATAAACATCAAATATAGAATACAAAATTAAAAAGACATACATACGTCTGAAAGATGCAGCTTATCTTTCTAGTGCGAACAAGTAAGAGCGCTATATTCGGCTATGCCGAATCTTATATACCCTTCACCTTTGTTGTGGATGCATAATTATATTATATACATACACTTTGTTTGATAGTTTTTTTGATGACATTTTCAGAGGCTGTCTCGGATTTTTGCTCATATATCCGTTATTTATGGATGGATTTTGCTGATTTTAAATAACAAACTTCTCGAAAGCATGTCTGACAGAATTATTGAAGACTTGGATCCCGAAGATATCTGGGGACTTCAGAAAATTGATTTCAACAGACAGACACACAGAGGGACATGGCTTAATAGACTCCGCTATCTATAAGGATCCAGAATATATATACTTTATAGGGTCGGAAAATTATATTGTGGAAATTACAAACGGAATGACAAACTTATATATATCCTTCTCATGAAGGTGAAGGGTATAAAAAAGTTAATATTCAAATAATATTTAACAAAAATATGTTTCATATACACACAAATCTTTCGGCATAATTTTATGATGATTAGTCCATAATTAGTCATAGCTGCCATATAAGGTCCACTTTAGAAAATCCCTTTAACGACCATATGTTGGTATCCAAATAAAATTTAATACAAAAACGTTTTATTTACCATGACCAGAGCTCCCATATAAGACTTCGTGCAAACATTACTTTAACAAGTATAAATCTTTTAAAAGTTTTTATATCGAGATAATATTTGACACAAAAATATTTATATCCACAAAAGTCATGCCACTAAATTTTTGGATGATTGGTCCATAACAGGTCATAGCTTCCATTTCTAGAAAACTGTTTTCACACATATACTGGGTGTAGGGTATTATATTGTCGGGCTTCACCGTCTTTTTTTCAATTGTTTAACCATCACCCAAACTGACATTGTTTATCCTCGTGTGTTGTTTTGAACACATATGGTAATCTACGTACATACCTATTTGACATACTTTTTTGTGTAGTGGGAAACCACACACCAAGATAAACAATGTTGTTAACAAAAGCCAATTTTTCAATGAACGCGGCAGTATTGTGGGTTCAATGTCAAGAACTATTAGTCATTTCTATAAATAGCGTTTCAAAACATATTCCCTTTTTGCAACAGTCTTTAATACTAGTTTAGATATTCCAAATCCTCACCATTGTGCAAGAATTAGTGTTTTCTTAAAAGCGAAACACCCTAGTCTGTATATATATAAAGTATATAAGTTGAAATAACGAGAGACAAACATAAAGTTGATGATAATATTTCGCTGAAAGTTTTTCTACTTCTTTGGTTTTATCTCTTTTGTTACTTTGAGTTGAATAGAAACCTTGATGTGTTAATGTACATAGCTAGGTAAATCATAGATATATACTTACATATGTAACTACACTTTCACACCTCCATAAATGGTTCTTCAACAAAAATTTGGTTCTACAGCTGGGGCATGTTGAAATAAGCTAAAAGTTTTGACATTCAAGTTGTTTGAATCTGTAAAAGCAAATGCTGCATTTGTTTGGAAGTGCAACAGGCAAAATTATAGCATTTGGTCTGAGCATGCTGAACGTATGACTGTATGATAAGCTATGTAGTCTGTAGAGGTAACACTGTCGAGAGATGCTAACAACTATATTTTGACCTATTATTGAGGATATGGATATTACTGACATGTGGTATCAACAGGACGGTGAAACATGTCACACAGTCACCGAAACAATGAACCTATTTAAAACCAAATTTCCCGATCAAATAATTTGCTGATATTTAGATGTTAATTGGTCTATGCAGAGCCAATCGAATCTACTGCAGTCTCTAAACTCAATATCTCTCATGTGTCATCTGTATAGACCAATCTGTCATCTGTCATGTAATTGAAAATTTTGATTAAATAGTCGACATTATCGTTATCATTTTTCATTTCAAAATGTTCGCATCTTACTCTTTCCAATACAATAAACACATGATTTTCATAAATTTTTTTTTTACTTTATTTTGTTTTGGATAACAAAATTCTTGTTGAAACCTCCTTTACATACATTCAGAACCAAACTAGCATAAACACCTTTAGGATTTTTTTTTACAAAATACTGCCACACACACAGAGTATCTTTAAAATAGCACTTGTAAAAAATGAAGAGCAAAGAAAAGGAAAAAAATATATGTTTTTCTTAAGAAATTTTGCAAACAACCTAAGAAATAATTGCAGAAATGGAAAGAGTGTAATAGAAAAAGTTTAATTCTAAAGCAAAGAGGAAAAAAGAGATATATATTTGTTACATTTAACACTTACATGTAACGAACAATATTGCATGAGATATGAGCTGCAGCACAGTGTTTTACCTTTCGGGTGTTTTTTGCAACATCTACACGGGTAATCTAATTATCTAATCATAGTAGATAAAAAGAAGATTAATTAGTTGAGTTCTGATAGCAAAATCTTTCGAAGGTCACAAAATAAAGTATTTGACCTAATTAGGCGAAAAAATTTAAAACTTGTAGAATCTATGAATCGTAGTCGCAAAGAAGTATTAAAAATGTATGAAGATTCAAGTAGATATTGATATTATGAGTGACAAACATAAGGGTTGATTGGTAGAAAATTTAAAATTTTCTGCTGACCAAGTGATAATGCAATGTTTTTGATGTTATGTTTCTCCTTAATCACACTGAATTGCTTTAATTTCACATATAAACATTTTTTATTACTGAAATATTTACAAAAATTAATTGAAAAGTATAGATTATGTTACGTAAGAAGGCGGCCCTAAAGTATACAACTCACTTAGGCCCTTTTTTAAAGTATAGTTCTTATTATTTTTTTAAACACTGTTTATATGATGAATAAAATAGTGTGAATCGCCGTTACAGTAAATAAAGATATTTGTAGCAATAAATATTTATTTTTAACAAATATTTTCGTTAACTTTATTCGACCTCTTGAACGTTATTGACCTCTACAGCTAACGAAAATCTTTATTTCACAAAAAAGTTTTATTAACTTCAACATCATTGATATGCCAAGCACTGTAATAAGGACAGCATAAAAAAGAAGCAAGAAATAATTGTAACAGGAAGACATTAGAAATTCTAATTGTAACATTTAATATACAACAACTACATGCAAGACTGAAGAAGCAAATGAAAATCTAAAGAGTGCAAATTGTTGAAGCAGACAGCGAAGTAGTACATATACATAAAGGTGGCGAAGGGTTAATGCTGGTAACTCACCAAGTGTGTGTATAAATGCTTTTGTGGGACCTGCAAATGTACTAACCAAGTTTCCAAACAACTTGATTTGTTTTAATAAAAAAAGGTGATTGTTTCGAGTTACTGCAAATTCAGTTTTTATTGAAAAAAAGAACACACTTTCCTTTAACTTTTTTCGATGGTGTGGGTGTACAACAATGATGTTTTATTTAGAAATTCAAAAAAAGGCTCGATACAAAAATCAGCAAGATTACTCAAAAAAATTAACTTATTTCTTTAAAGTCTGAACAATTAATAATAATCAAAATGGGTCGAAAATTTAACATAATGTTAAAATAAAATTTAACGAAAACTAACTTAAAGTTAAAATATATATCATAGCAGCACTCTATATTTTTTCGTTTCTCTATATTGTTGATGGTAACATCATCTTCCAACAGGACAGAGATGACATGAACAAATGCTCTTAGTAATGAATGTGAATTTCTAAAGTTTCTATTTTTGCGCATAATATATGAAGACCCAGACGAGGCTGTAAATATACTAGCTAGGGCTTTAGTTTATAGGCCTTTAAAAAATATTTGTTACTTATGCCATTCTGCCTTTTTTAGGCATATAAGGTCAATTAAATACTTAATTTAAAAGTCACGAAGAGCTTTTCTGGTTTAAAAAATTCAAAATACTAAAAAACGGGCTTATATTATTAATTACTTTATTATTCATACCAGTAAAATCATTGCATAAATCAGCCATAGGCAAAGAGCTGCCCATTGAGCGAATCTTTCACACGTACATACAGAGCACGCACATTATAGACAAGTAAACTATACAAGCAGGGCTGCTAGATGAATTTTGGAAAAATCCGTCAATATCCCGATAGAAAAGAAAAAAACCATCATTTCGCATTATAAAAATCGTCAAAAAAATCTGAAAGATAAAAAGTCACTATTTCTAATAGTATTTTTCGATTTTTATTCAAGTTTATATTGTTTCTTGTACAATACATATCAAAATACATATAATTTTTAAATAAGAAATCGCAAAAATAATAATGTTAAACACAACTTGTGTAATATTTTTATTAAATATTTTAGTCCGCTTTCACACTTTTCAATTGTGAGTCGTCAAGGCAATTATTTTTAGATTAGAAGGGAAAAGAGAACAAAAGGGGTACAAACTTGACGGTACTAGACAATTTTCTTATTTCCTTCTGTTTTTTTTTTCTTTCAAGCATGTTGATTTGCATTAAAAAAGTATGAAAATTGAATTGACGTGTGTGCATGGAATGGCAACTTTAAAGGAGAATTGAACAAAAACTGGTCAGCTAAAACTGAAGTGTGTGAAGCAAGACTTACAGTATTTTATAAATAAATATCTGAATTTAGCATATTTTATTAATTTAGGCTAAATTACAATGTCACACAAATTTAGTTTATTAAGTTTAAAATAACATTTGGAGTATAGAATACAATTCATCCAATATATACAAATACATATTTCATTTTTCTTATTTAAATTTATTTGGCTGAATATTCTTTCGACGTTTTGTTAAAATAAGAGAAGTTTCTACAGAATTTCCTCCTTGAAATACAGAAATTGTTTCCTCTAAAAATTTTAGTTGATGGAATTTAGCATTTTAAATTGCTTTTTATGTTTACAGATAAATAAGTAATTTCTACTATTATTTGGAATTATTATACTTAAACTTAACAATTGTCAATAATTAAGAAAACACTACTATAACTTACTTTTGTGTTTAACATATCTCAGGTGCTTCTTAATATTTATGATATAAATAGTTGATAAAAATAGTTGTTGTCTCAAAAAGAGAGAGAATTTGGTACTAAAAACATTATTAAAAAACGAATGATTTATCATCAAAGCACTTCTTGTACCGGTCATTTTTTTTAGATAGAAATTAAAGACTGGAATCCCAACTAACACAACATCGAAAATCTGACGACGCACAGTGAAAATGAAACAGCGACGCAACTTCGAAAAAACGCAAAACGAAACGACGCAAAGCGAGGTATTGGTGTACTCGTATATCAGTACAATCGCAAAATAAAGAAGTATTGGTGGGTGGAATTATTCATTCCATTACACGGTGGTTTTCCTTTTTGAGAGAAAATTATTCCAGGAATGAATAATTACATTTCACATATCGATCGGTATTTCTTTCCGCTTAGTTTTCCTTTCCATGCAGAATCAATAATACCACACAGTATGTCGTTGACTTCTACAAAGCAATACGCTGCTGACATTCTAGCAGAATTGATGTTTAGTAGTACGTTTTATAGCTGCCCTTTAACAAAACAAGGTCTTGCTACCAAAGACTCAACTAGAAACTATTAATCAATGCTGCTGGGTGTCTTTGTGTCTATTTTCTAAAGGACTCATATATCTATCACTGGGAAGCAGACAGTTGTGGAAGAAATTATTGCAGCACTGTTAACTGAGTCATAATAACAGAATATTAGTTACAAAAAGTAGATTGTTTGCAAAATTACAACAATTTATGAAAATCAGATTTATTATTTATTTTTAAAAACTTTATGTTTGTTTTTATAACTGCGCAAATGTGTTGAAACTAAATGTTTTACATACTACATGTTAATATTGCACAATTCGGTGTTTAATTTTGTTACAGAAATTGACAAATAGACAAGATTCGATATTAAATTACAAAAATAAAAAAAATTTATTAAATTCGCGAATTGAAAAGAAAAATACTAATTAATTTCTTTTGATAAAGAATTCAATTTGAGCATTGGCGGTACCCTGTTTAAAAAAATAACATTTTAAAATGTCATTGAGTAAGTGGTTAAGGAATTAATCTCTCGCACAGATGAGGCATGTTCATTACATTTTGAGCCACTGAGCGCTGTAAAGGTTTTCCAAATCGCAAAATAATAAAATATATTGTCAAGAACTACTGAGTCCAGGGGTTTTACATGCAGTATCGTCAAGAATGACATTATCACATTATGTTCTTCATACCGGGTTAAGGGAGGGCCAACCAACATATTGCATGCCTTGCAAGAACATTGAATATTGCATGTCTCGCAAGACACACAATTCACAACTTCTCATACAGCAATTGCACAGATCACTGTACAAACACCTTGTTAAAGAGTTTGGGCTATCTAGTCCCTGCCATCCATACCTTAGTCAACTAGCCTAGGCCAAGACAATAATTGGATACGCGGCAATCGCTCCAGCTACAAACTTGTCTAGCACTGCATTAATCAACCACTACTGCCAAGTACGAGATCCGTGTAACCCTGTACAGGGCGGATTGCTAGCATAAATGCCACCACTCCCATACGTTTCCTGTGCTCATAGTTAATTGTCACGACTATTAATTAATGGCTCTGTTGATACGGCAACAGTAGGTAGAGATAATTTGCCACTAGCACAAACATCAGTCTTTTAACCAACTATCTTCTTTCTGAGATTTTAGGTTTAAATGACAGCCACCACGTGTACACCGAAGCCAATTATCAGTTAAGGGACGAATACCCGGGCTTCTAATTGATCCCGTCGTGCTAGATAAGTCTCTTAGCTTCGAGTTTCATGGAGTTTCATGGCGTGATACAATCAACCCTTTCCAGTTTCGAGCTCCGTGCAGCTCATGGCACCAGTTTCGCCATCTCTACCCCAGCATTGGAATTATATATAGATGATTGAGCACCTATAATATTTTCCGACGTGGCGTTGTCAATAACTATAGTCTCAGTGAACTTTACAGGGGTTCATATATATTTATATTACATGTAACTTATTTCTTCGCTACCAATCCATTGAGTAATGACAGAGAACTGAATTGTAACAAGACTTTACTGAGAGTGGTGACATAATATAAAAAGCAGCAAACATTATTGCTGGTAAGACATAGTTGAAGAAATGGCAAAAACGGTGTTCTTCAGATCACAACTGCCAATTAAATTTTTTAAACAAAAACCAAAACGAAAAATTTGTTTTGTCGATTAGGGCTCAGTACTCACTCCTATTTGTTTTTCAGATATGTCCTAAAAGTGGTAATGATTTATTTAGTTTTCAACGACTACATACTGTCAGAATTACTTAGAATGACAATGACTTATTAATTATCTGTTGTATATAATAGGTATAACTGCTATATTTCTAGTCATTTGATGCTAGACAATGGCCGGGTTTTGTGTGAATAATGCCTTATTTTATTTATTGAATTTATTCAAACTAAGAACTAAGCTAACTAATTTTACCTTTAACTGTATTATTCAAAGAACTAAGTTGATTCTGACAATGAGCGATGGGTTTTCCAGTATTTATTAAACTCAAGTGTAAGCTGTTGTTGGTAGTTGTAATAAAATTATATTATTTATTTTTTAAACATAGATACGTTTTTTATTTCTATGTAGCAAAAATATATAATATGTACATTAAAATTTATAGACATGTTTTTAATATTTAAATCAGCATTTATGAATTTAACGAGTAGTATTAAATTTGGTTTTATGTGCTCATTTCCGGTTAATATATCCATAAATTATTTAACGCTGACTGGCATTAAATTTCGTTTGTAGGACTATTCTAATATACTAAAATATATTGTTTAAAAAAATGAGTATTGAATAGCAATAAATTTTCTTTATTGTTGGTAAAAAGAAGGTAAAAGTAGTATTTTCTTAATGACCGTACTTTATAGCAAAAACCAAGCGTCTTAGAGAGAATTTAGTCTGGTGTTTGAAATTCTATTTGTTTGTTAAATTTATTTAATGTTTATGGTTCATTAGTCTTACAAAATACTCAAATATAATAAATTACTTTTATATAAAATAATTTTTGTTGTTTCTATATTATTTTTTCTAGTATTTGGCTAGGGCTGGGCGGTGTGCGGGTGTAAACAAATTACTTTCTTAAGGCTAGAGACTTGAACATGTATTAATGGCAAATGACAAAAAGAGAAATTAGTTCGTTTTACTTGAGCAGCAGTAAACGTAAAATGTTGTACGTTGATATGTTACTTGATGATAATGGTTTATGGGTAGTTGTACTTAGTCCCAAGCGGTAATTTAGTAATGTAATTTAATAAAAATCCATTTGGAAATACATGAGTTGTGGTTGTTTTTATGAAACTCATTAGAAGTCGTTTTTATAAATACAAACTTCAATAGCTTGATGAAAGATTTGCTATTTAAGTTTGTTAGTTGAATACATTATATCAGCTAAAGTATCAGCAATTATCAGCAAAAAAATGTTAAGCGTATGAACGAAATTGTTTACTTTCTTTCAAAATTCAACATCAGGAAACCTTTAATATCCCACAAGTTCAACCGTTGTAATATGAAACGACTAATATCTGTCTTCTTTTAAGATGAGCCCTTGTAAATCGATTAGTCTTAATGCTGACTCAAATACATACATATTTAGCAGAGTTATTCCTTAAAAAAAACCCATAAACTTTTGAGATGAATTTAAAGTCACACAATATTGTAGCAAACGAACAATGATGTGTATTGAAAGATTTGAGGTTAATTGATCCTCGCCACCATGTTTTTAAAGTTTGTTTTTATTAAAGGCGTTTAATTTTTTATTGCCAACCACTGCTGACAGACAAAATGTAAAAAAAACAAACAAATAAAGAAAATTTAAAATCAAAACATTTTAAATAAAATGTGTACAAAACTATTAAACTTTGAATTTTAAATGAATAATAAAATTGTTGGCTTGTGTTGGGTGGGTGGGTGTTGTGTGTTCCTGATTGCGTAAGTGGAAATATATTTCATGCTGTTCACAAGTCAAGACAATGTTTACATCAGCATCTTTTAACGATATAATTATTTATATGGCCTACAGTGGGCAACAAAATTAAAAAACCGTTAAATAAATCAATTGTCTAAGGAACATAAAAATAAGATATATGTACATTTAATATTTTAAGTAATTTAAAACAATTAAAGTAAAATTATTATTATAAATATAAGTTACTTTTGTAACACACTGTTACTACAAATAATTACATGAGATGTTTTCCAAAACAGCAATAGTGGCCTGACAATTGTTCTGTAAACATCCACATTTTTATTTGAAAAAAAAAAATAATTAAGAAACAAATTTTAATTTCTGTTAAACACAAATACAGTAGTTCCAGCAGCTACAGCAGCAGTTTGATTAATGACATTGAAAACATTGTCTTTGTGTGATATAACAATTTCATAGCAATATACTATATAATATAACTCATATAACTCAATTAAATATAAGCAGGAGGATGAACAACAGAATGAAAACAAATTATAGAAATGATTTTATAAATCTTTAATTAAATTTTTTGTTTTAAATTTTTATTTCGCTTAAAGCAAATCTTAAATGAGTTTTGTAACAATTTGAAATTTTACTTGACATTTACTTCACATATTTTTTTGTTGCACATATAAAAAGGACCACCTGCTGAACCGTATTGAATTGTCTGAAACAAACTTGTGAAACTTGTGTGGCTTAAAAATTATTGTACATAAACTATTTTTTGTAATACTCTCATATTTTTATTACAAATTCCTAAATAAAATTGGCTTATTTTCCGAAAAAAAAACCAAAATATATATTAGCAAATGTGTATATTAGGATGGTCCCCAATATGTGGATAAGAAAAACTTTAAATAGTCATATTCAGGCTTCAAGCTTGGGCCTTTATACAGTAATATTTTAGGTACAATTGTAGGCGTTTAAACAATCTTATCTCAGCTTAAATTGTAGCCCCAGCCTTATTTTAGCTTCTATTATTAGACTTTACACAGTTAAGTTTTGCTTCAATCATAGGCCTCTTTACAGTCTTATTTCAGCTTCAATCGTAGTCTTTAATACAGTCTTATTTTAGCTTCTATAGTTAGTATTTATACAGTCTAATCACATGTCTCTATACAGTCTTATTTTAGCTTTAATTATAGTCTTTAATACAGTCTTATTTTAGCTAATATTGTTATTATGTATACAGTCCAATTTTTGCTTCATGCATATGTCTCTTTCCAGTCTTATTTCAACTTCATTCGTAGCGCTTGATACAGTCTTATTTTAGCTTCTATAGTTTGTATTTGTACAGTCCAATTTTCGCTTCAATCATAACCTCTAAACAGTTTTATTTTATCTTCAATCATAGTCCAGTCTAATTTTAGCTTCTATTGTTAGTATTTATACAGTCTAATCACATGTCTCTATACAATCTTATTTTAGCTTCAAGCATAGTCCTTAATACAGTCTTATTTTAGCTATTATTATTATTATGTATACAGTCCAGTTTTGCTTCAATCATAGGCCTCTATGCAGTCTTATTTTAGTTTCAATCGTAGTCCTTAACACAGTCTTATTTTAGTTTCTATTGTTAGTATTTATACAGTCCAATTTTCGCTTCAATCATAGGCATCTATACAGTCTTATTTTAGCTTCAATAGAAGTCCTTAACACAGTCTTATTTTAGCTTCAATCGTAGGATTTATACAGACTGTTTTTAGCTTTAACCATATGCCTTTATACAGTCTCAGTTTTGCTTTTCTCATGTGTCTTTATACGGTTTGTTTTAGTCTTTGTACAGTTATATTTTGGCTTTAACTGCAGATGCAGTCATATTTTTGGCTTGTTCGTTAATACAGTCTTATTTTTGTTTTAATCGTAGGGTTTATACTGCCATATTTTTGCCAGATTCGTGGGGAATAATTCGGTCGTAGGTTCAATTGCTGGTTTTTGTATAGTCATATTTGATCTTTAATTGTTACTCCCGTACCATTCAGTTGACTTATATGTGCAAATGTTTAAAAAATGGAATTCTTAAATTCAATATTATTTTTTATTTAGTGAGAACATTGTCTAATCTATTTTTTTGGCCTGCAAACAAACAGGTCCATCTTAATATTCATAAGTAAGTAGCCGCCACCACTACACCACTAAATGCCTTTCAAAACCATGTTGTTCTATTTGTGAACTTTTTTTTTTATTCCCTTTTTATTTCAACATTCTTGACATCCGGCCATTACAACCACACTGTTATAAAAAAACAGCTTAAAACATAAATTAGAAAAGAAAGACCAACAACTTTTTGAAGCAATTTTCCTGTTGCCATAGATACACGTAATAGAATGTATGTAAAGGGTTTTCCAATAAGGACTTGACAACTTTTTTTTACTCTTCAGTAAATCGATTGTAACGTGTGCTGTGTGGCTTGTGGCACCGTCTTGTTGAAACCACATGTCATCCAAGTCCATGTGTTCCAATTCGGGCCAAAAATAATCGCTAATCATTGCGCGATAACGATCGCCATTCACAGTAACGTGACGATCGTTATTGTCGACGAAAAAATATGGCCCAATGACGCCGCCGGCATGCAAAGCGCACCAAACAGTAATTTTTTGTGGATGAAGTGGTGATTCGTGAAGCACATGTGGATTTTCAGCAGACCAATAACGCATATTTTGCTTATTGACGAACCCATTGAGCCAAAAATGAGCTTCGTCACTGAAGATGATTTTGCGATGAAATTCATCATCTTGGTGCATCTTCTCCAGAGCCCAATCGGAGAACGTACGTCGACTCAAATGGTCCATCGGCTTCAATTCTTGAGTCAGCTTAATCTTGTATGGGTGTAAACCCAGATCCTTACGCAAAATTCGCCATAAAGTGGTCTTGGGGATGCCCAGTTCTTGAGAACGCCGCGGAATCGACTGATTTGAATCGTTTGCTACGGACGCCTGAACGGCAGCGATATTTTCGGAACTTCGACCAGGCCGTTGTCTCACTGGCACGACAGCATCACACAATGAATATGTAGACTCAAATTTTTGCACTAAACTTGTTATTGCTTGTCTACTAGGGCGATAATTACGACCGAAAATTGGAGTTAACGCTCTTAAAGTTGCGGTCACCGACTCCGAATTTCGGTAGTACATTTTTATAATTTCCAAACGTTGTTCCTTCGTGTACTTTACCATAACGAAAATGTTAAGTTTACTGAAAAAAAAGAAAGCAACAATTAGATGATCAGTGAAATAGTGCGTTCACAATTTAAATTCAGAATTGTCAAGTAGCTATTAGAAAACCCGATATGTTGTTGCCGGTTGTTTTTTTTTTTTTTTTTTTTTTTTTGTATAAATGTTTGGAAAAGAAATAATAGCGTTTTTAGTAATTTAGATGAACTTAAAAACAAACAAATTTTATCAATTTAAAACTTTAGCAATTTAGGAACAACACGAAAAGTAAATTATCAAAAAGTATTTTATTATGTTGCATATAAATTTAGGCAAAGTTTTTGTTTAAAGTTATTAATAGTAAGATAATATTTATTACTCTAAAGGTGGGTTAAATCCTCATTACTAATAATTTGAAGAGATTTTCGAGATGGTTCAGTAGAATGTCATCAGAAGATAAATTAAGCAAATGAACTTTTGAGCAACATTGTCATTATAAGAAAATCTTTTTGTAATTTGCAAAACTGTATTCAATGATAAAGTTGCTGAATAATACGAAAATAAAAAAATATTTGAAACCGGTCGGTTCTTTTGATTTTGAAAAAAACTGGTCATCTGGTTGATATACTCTTTTTGAAACAGATGAGTTCAAGTGTAACGTGGGTACCTGCCCTTTCTGTGTAGACCTCATGGCGCACTCAAACGCGGGTGAACTCGCCTCTCCACCATCTTGTATATCCAGCAGGAACACACTAATAATGTCTGTCTTGCAAAGAGCATACTTGTATGAACTTTCCAGGAACATACAATTTTCAATTTCTCGTACGCAACTGTCAAACATGGGTCTTTATGATGTTTCAAATATGGAAAATAAATAAAAAGGAAAGCAATGGAAGCATATTTTTCTATGCTGTTATCATTTCATTTTCTATGTGTGGCATTTGAAATCGTTGTTGAGACAGAACCATAAGAGTGCCAGGCAAGTATTGAAAGCAAGTGTTTTCAAATAACATTGGCTGGGTTTGTTGCACAGAGCGAACCATATTTACCAAATGTAAAAAATTTCCTAGAATTTATTATGTAGTCTGTGTTTCATAGAAAACCAACAAAAGATCACAATATAAGATTTTGCTATAAGCTATAATTCCGATTGAGGTCTTCACAATTATAATTTGCAGACCCATAAATATATTATTTATTTTAATTATTAGAGAAAGTTTATTTGGTTAGAGATCATTTTAATGCAACAATATAAAGAATACCATTGTAAAGTAATATATACCTCTGTTCCGTTAATGTATTATATATGGACCCAGGGAATATTCTCGTTGGGTACAATTCAGAGAAATAGGCTTGGAAATAACTGCAAGTTACCTGCCACAAAAGAATTTATGAAAAAGTCTGTGGCACGGGGTTGTTATCAGGAATTTGTTGCCAGCTATGAAGGTAGGGATATATCTCGAAGGACAATAAGCCGGTAACGTTGGCTTCTAATTATGTAGGTGCCGAACCAGCTAAAACTGTCAATAGATACGATAAAACGCTAAAGAAACTCATTTCAATAGATTGTCTAAAAATAGTAAAAGATTATAATGCCCATATGGGAGGTGTTGACCTTATGGATAATTTTCTAGACAGACATAAAATTAGAATCAAAAGTCGAAAGTGGTACATACGGTTATTTTACCATTTAATAGATATGGCTGTAATAAATTCATGGGTACTCTATAAAAGAAACAACTCAAACATTTCATTGGCTGACTTTAAATCAGATCTGGCGGAAACGTTGTGCTCATACAAAACGTATGATGAAACCAAGATGGGAAGACCTTCAGCCTGCAGTATAGAAAGACAGATGGTGGCAAAGAGAAAACGAGGACTCACAAAACCTATACCGACCCAAGATATTCGCACTGATGGCATTGGTCATGATGAAAATAGATGTTCTACAAAAAACAGGTGCAAGCTTCCAGGATGCAACGGATTTTCAAGGACTGAGTTCACTAAATGTAAAGTTGTTTTGTGCCACAACAAAAATCGTAATTGTTTTGCATTGTTTCATAATTAAAAATCATTTTCTAAACACCAATATGTACTATAAATATGTATACGGCTATTGTTTATGACTCTGTAATTTAAGTACCAAACACATATTGTTGCCAAAAGTCTACATATTTTTTTCAAAATAAATACATAAAACTTTGATTAATTTTTTTTTATTATTTTTAACGTAATCTACGTCTAAGTTTTTATAAGAAAAGATTTTTTTTGATCCAAAATAAAAAATCATGCATTTAAGGGTTAAACGAATGGAAAATTGGAATGTATTTTCTGTCAAGAGCGTCCGTCAACAGCAATGTTCATTGTTTAAGATCTGCTAGTAAACATCATCTATTTAACTCACAATTATTAAGCCTCCGTTTTTTCAGTCAACACAAAAATTCAATCATTGTCAATATTCAGCACTCTTATTGCTCCAAGCATCTATAAAATCTTTTTATATGATTCAATATTGTCGGTTTTCGGTATAAATCCAATTTAATATTCCTCAAATATTCTCAATGCGGTACTGATCTGGTGTATGACGACTTACATGTATAGGTGCGTTGTCTTGTTCAAAAATAACCAAAATTTCATAACTATTTTCTAAACATAAAACTAATTTCTCATCTAGTAATTTTGCGTAATCAGAAGATTTAATATTAATGCCGGGAAACGTCAAACGTCAAACATGCTGTCTTCAGGAAATGCTCCCCAAACCATCCAAGAACTGTTTCCGAAATTTATTTTTGATTTGGATACATTCATTAATAATCTCATAATGTTGGTGTAGTTTATAATTCTGAGACTGTACCGTTCAGAAAGCCTCTTTGTTGCGGGCCGCCACTTTTATTTTTACCATAATAATAATCCTTATTATTGCAAAATTTGTTATTACGACATGTGATATGTTTATATTTTGGGAAATTGCTCAAAAGCTTAAGTCACTTTTTATATAAACTTAAATTTAAAATTTTTCAAATCAATAAGGCACAAACCAGGCGGCATTTTTTATTAAATTGTTGAAAATTGCATAGAAAGAATAAATAACATAACAGAAAGAATTAAAATTGATTTTCAATTAAAATATTCGTATATTTAATTACACATTTAATTGAAAGTGGACCGATGAAGGAATTTGTAGTATAAATTAAAATATTTTGTAAAAATTTAATTAAAAGTAGTTTTAATTAAAAAAAATATTATATTATTAAATTAAAAATTGTTTTTCAATAACAAATTTAATTAATATGATTGAAAGTTTAATTAAAAATCAATTAAGACTCAATTAAAAGTTTAATTAAAATTTGTCGGGCAATAATTTTTTCTGTGAATTATACTTTTGTTTTTATTATAGTTATGAAACACTAACATAATATCAATGGATAATTTTTAACTTAAAATAATAAAGTGGTTCCTGAAATTTCTTAAATAATTTCTTTACAACAAATATCAACCATTAAGTCTAATTATAGTGTAGGTCGTTGTAGTTGAACTAGAAAAATTTTCTTTGTGATATTGGGGCGTATGAGTGATATTCAGATTTTGTATTATTACATTATATATGTATGTAGTCGTACATACACTAATATATTCGATACATTTAACTATAATTAATATAAGATGTTATGAAAGATAATTCCTTTCAATATATTTCCTCTAATGTGTTTTTATATTATGACCCAATATACCTATACCTATTTAAGTATTTGTTATTTTAAAAAAAAATAAATAAAAATATTTTATTGTTCATTCTATTTTAGAATTTAGTTGTACTTTTCGTAATTAATGCTTTACAATACCTAAAACTAAATTTATAAATTTATTCGATTATTCTTTTGATCGAATAAAACGAATAATTCGATCAGAAATTAAAAATTAATCGAAGTATTCGAACAACTTAAAACATTTCAAATAAGCAGAAAATAGTATCGTTTAGACACACCTTTAGTAATATAACTTATATATAGTTTAATAAATATGTTCTTTGTCTATGTCAACGAATAATGCCATCATCAATGTCTTTTTAATTAGCAGTTTCTTAGCATATATTTAACAGCTCCTTCACCACCAGCTTAGTTTAGTTTGTAAATCAAGGCGGTCCATTATAATTCCATTTCTCTTATTTCAATTTGAGTAATATCCTCGTGTCTCCAAAAGTTCCTTACTTTAATGGACATTTGATTCATCCCATATTTCGCCAAAATTTTGAATCTGAATTGTTGCAAAATACATTTAAACTCGCTCAATTTTTTTTACTTAATATCAAACTTAATTTAAGAATTGTAACTTATTGCACTAACATTTATATATTTTCATAACAAGCTTTCAGAGGTTGTTATCTACCTATATTATGAATGAAAAGTTTTTTTTTTCAATTTTCGTTTTTAAGAAAAATATTTAATATAAATTCGTATTGGAGTTTTTCATTAGGCTCCTGAAATTCAAAATGTTATCAAAAATATTCTTAATAATAGATAATAATAACTAAAACAAGTAAGAAAGTATAGTCGGTCAAGTCCGACCATATACAGTCAAACCTCGATATAACGACCCTCAATATAACGAATTCCTCAATTTTTTGAAATCCCCTATAAGATTTAATACAAAATAAACCTCTCTATTACGAATACATTTGTCAATAGCCTCGTTATATCGAATTTTCATTCACTGCAGATTAACGAAATAGAAAGAATTATGTACCTCTATACAGTTAAACCTCGATATAACGACCCTCACTATAATAAATTCCTCGAGTTAACGAATTTTTTGAAATCTCCTACAGCGCTCCGTAAGATTTAATACAAAATAAACCTCTCTATTACAAATACATTTGTCAATAGCCTCGTTATAACGAATTTTTATTCACTGCAGACTAACGAAATAGAAGGAATTATTTAACTCTTTTTAACGAATTTTGTCAACTTACAAGCTTTTCATAACGATTTACATCAATTAATTCAAATTATATGAAACAGATACACACAAAATTATGGTGTTTGCAACGACAACGTCTCCAGCAAACCTACATTCGTAGTCGACAGCAGCATGTATTAGACTAACGGCTGCAGCAGTTGTTGTTGCAATCTAGCTGGTTAATCACTGGCTCAAACTTATTATTTTATAAATGTAAACTATTTTTGAAATAAATACAATAGTATTTTTGAATTTTAATACTACACTATGTTTTCCTTCAAATGAATTTTGATTTATTAGCGGAAATCTTTCGCTTTAACATGGTAAGCAGATGATGATTAAAATACATACAAAATTTTTTATTACCTCGTTATAACGAATAGAAGTGCAACTTCACGAATTATCCCCTTAAGATTCGTTATACCAAGGTTGAACTGTAGTACACTACACTCAGTATATGTATAAAACAGTTTTTCATAAATGACTGCTATCTAGATGTCTTATATTTTATCTAGATGTAGATATTATAAATATTTATTAATGGAGGTTAAACTGAATTACAGAGAGGGTCTTATACGGAAGTTTTGACTAATTATGGACCATCATATATAGGTGTCATCATTTCTGTATATATGAAACTTATTTTTGTTGAATTTTATTTGGATACCAACATTTTTAAGAGATTTTTGGTCGTTAAAGTGATTTTCGGAAGTGGGGCTTATATCGAAGCTATGATTAATTATGGACCGATCTTCACAAAATATGTAAATGTGATTTGGCTTCATCTACTATTTACTTGTTGTGAAATTTGTTTGGATACTTCCATAATTCAACAATTTATGATCGCTAAACACCTGTTTCGGGAGGACATTTGTATGGGGCCCAGGTGAAATAGAGAACCAATTTCCACCAGTTTCAATCGCATCCATCCTTGGACCGCAAAATATCACGTACCAAATTTAATTGAATAATCTGCGCAAAATCTTTGCAAGGACAGCCAGCCAGAGGGATGGACAGACATCGTTAAATCAACTCAGAATGTGATTCTGAGTCGGTCATCAAATTTTAAGGTGGGTTTTGCACCAATATTTATAGGGTTGCAAACATCAGCACAAATCCAATATACCCACCCCACTATTATGGTAGACATCTTAACCCTTATGTATTAACCAAGGTCCGCGGGTACCTTTGGCGTTTTCAGTCAAAGTTTTTTCATTGAAATAGATAACTTGTATACCTGAAACTTTTTGAGAACTACTAACTTTCAAATAATTAACTTTTTTTGCAGCCGTACACCTTGACTTTTTTTTTTAATATGCCTGAGAGACCAATTTACTTTTAACACCCTTTAATGCGCATCAAGGTACCCGGCTACCTGTACGTGTTTTATATGAAAAAGCGGCCATTGCAAGTATATTATTTGAAGTTGTTAGTAGCTTGCAAACCTTCAGGCTTTACGAAAAATTATATAAAATATCTATTAACTGCGCTTCAACAATGAAAATGCTTTTTCATATCTGTAGGTACCCAGGTACCTTGCAGCGCATTAGAAGGTGTTTTTTTGCCGCACACATAAGAGTAAATTAAATTAGACGAAATTAAAATTCTACGAATAATTATTCGTAAAAAAAAATTGGAAATTGCATACCCTAGTATTTACTTTGTGTTTTATTTTTAAATATGTTAACATTTAAAATTTTAATTATTTTTACAAATCTACTTTATTTTCAGGTTGGTGGCAAAAAATTCACA
Organism: Bellardia bayeri; assembly: GCA_950370525.1. Lineage (NCBI taxonomy): Eukaryota > Metazoa > Arthropoda > Insecta > Diptera > Calliphoridae > Bellardia > Bellardia bayeri. The sequence continues at coordinate 72,620,393 of OX493267.1, read as the reverse complement.
CTGGCTGCCATTTGACTATCGTGCATTAAACAATTGCCTGCACGTAAGTTTTATTTATTTAATTCATTAGTTGTTTTTTGTTGTTGTTGTTGTTGTTGAGGTTGTATAGTAACAGCGATATGTAATTATTTAAATTATCGTACATGTTAAAATACGCTAACTGAGTTAGATAGATAACAAAGGATTGTTTTGTGTGTAAAATTAATTAAATGTTTAAGTGGATATAATTAAAATAAAGTGTTCTATATAGCATTTCAGATAAAGTTTAATTGAATATCTTAATTAACTTTAAAAATGGCAAGCAAAGGGTGATTTTTAAGAGCTTTCGGATTTGATTCAAAGAACACTTGAAATTAAGAAAAGTGTGTAATTTTTTTTATTTGAATCGATAGAACGTTAAATATAATTCAATGTTTTGTACTTGTGTTCACCAGTACACCAGTGTTTTATTAGTTCTTTATTATAATTGTAAATTTTATTTTAAGTTATAAATTTATATGTTGAAAATGGTTTTTGTTACGGTCATTCGTGGTGCTATCTATTGTCCGTGCCCACGGACACGAGCGCCCCTTGCGGAAGGTAGGAGTAACAAAGGTTCATGTGGCTGTTATAATCAGCTGAGCAGATGATAACTTGTTACCACCTTGTTAATGAGCATAAGAAAAAAGGTATAAAAGCAGAGCAGAAACTTGAAAGGAGGGCAGGCTATTTCGATCGGTTGATGTGTGGTAGTTAATTTGTAGTTTAGTGGTGCTGTGTGCGATTGTGTTGATAGATTGTGATTCCCGTGGTTTTCCCGCAGGTTTCTCAATCTATACCCACACCAGCCGTGTAATCCGAGCGTAGTAGTGTTACCGTGGTTTTCCGCATGTTCACGACTACGAGCTACACTAGATTAGTGTTTCCGTGGTTTTCCCGCAGATTCACCCTCCAGGGTTAGCTTCACTGGGCCTTATTTGAGACAACGTTACTGGCAGCTCGAAAGCCGAGATTAGTAGTGTTCCCGTGGTTTTCCCGCAGGTTCAGGACTACCAGCTACAGCAGAATAGTGTTTCCGTGGTTTTCAAGCAGATGCGCCCTCAAGTGATAGCTTCACTGGACACTATTTAAGGCCATATTGCAGCCAGCTATGACTGCCGTCGTAGTTAAGAGCGGCGACCGTTGTATAGAATCGTGTGTGTAGTGCAAATTTTATAGTAGAAAGAGTTACCATATGGATTAAAATCACTTGTAATATAGTATTATTAAAAATTGAAAACCAGCCGTGTTTCTTTTAAGAGGTCACAAAAAGATAAATATATACATTGTGACGGAACCGTGGAGAGCCGTCACAGTTTAAAAATGGTGAAATGTAAATGTTGACCGTGACAACGCCTCAAATCATTAATACGATGGCTCCAATTATGACATAAATAAATTTTTTAATATTAACTTCCAGCGTCAGCCATTACAGGCTTCTCCCTGTAGATATAAGCTTTAAGATAGCCCTACACATAATAGTCTGAAGACGTTAAATCGCACAATCTAGGCGGATAATTGAGGACCGCAAATATGAAATATACTGTTTACCGAACTGATCTATTAATTAGGCCATTCATGCATATCTTTTAAGCATTGCTGTGTGGCATGTAGCATTTTGAGCAAAAAAGAAATTTGTAATCATCGCTGGTCATTCATAGTAATGTTCCGCGTTCGTCGTCTATGAAGAAGTATGGTTAAATTATGCCGCCGGCCCATAACACATACCAAACCGTGTAATGCTTCACACCAAATACGACAATTTTGCTTGTTTACGAATCCATTCAACCAGAAATGAACTTCGTTGATGAACACAATTTTCCAATTAAAAAGGGGCACGTTTAAACTTTTTTAAACAAACATGAATTTTAAAAATAAATCTGCAAGCGTTGTTCGTTTTTAAGTCGATTAATTGACTGTATCATATACTATATGAAATAAATAATGGATATAAATTTAATGAATATATATATGTAAATATTACTTAAACAGGCAATTATATATATTGTTCAATTGATCGAAACAACATTTTACAGATCTTCCAAAGCTATATTTTTAATTGAAAATTTAAAATTTTGCAGGCTTTAACTTAAAATGTTTTGTATTTCTTATTATGTATCTCTACAAACATAATCTTATTATGTGCTCAGGAGCAACAAACTAAATCCTATTATTTTATTTGGTAAATGCCTGTAAATGTTATTATTTATTAAAAATCATATTTAAGACTGCAGGAAATTAAATGTGTGTTTTTTCTGTTCGGTACTAAAGTAGTCTTTACAAAAAGCTGTGCGTAAGAATTTATTTTCATTGACTTAGAAATACATGCATACAAGCAAATTGTCAATATATACATACATATATATATGAACGTAGGGTATCCATATTATTCGACTTTTCCTTTGTTCGAAAAAAAAACGTATAATTCGTATTAAAAGATTGTAACTTGTTCGAAAAATTCGATTGCAGATGTAAAATTAATCAGATTATTCGAATAATTTAAACGTTCTAAATAAAAGTGAAATAAAAAGTTTTTCTCTTCATCAAGTCGGACATAAAGTAATGTCGTCTAAATCCACCTTTTATAAAATCACTTTTTTTTTTTTTGCTTGAACCAGCACTCAGAGGACAACCCCTACTCAAATTAATAATTAGTGCAATGCATTGTATTAGAAATAGCAAAATATGATATGGTAAGGAGTGGTGTTTGTGAACATTTGATTTGAATTTTCCTATATTGAAAGTGACAGGGAATACATATGCAGGTAGTTTATTCAACATACAAACAGTAAAGCTAAAGAACGAATTTTCTCTATAATGTTGTGTGCAATCCACTGTCCAGTCGACCATGAAGAACATGTATTACGCAAAAAACTACGTGTTTCGGGCACAAGTTCTCTAATTTCAGCAGAACACATTCCATTACATTATCGATAGCACAGTAAAACACAAACTACTTTGCGACGATGCTTCAGTGAATCGATAGAGTTGGATACCTGTACGCGGTCGAGTAACTCCAAAATAGACTTCATAGCACCGGCTTATACATGAGGGTTGTATCCCATTTTTGGTCGAATATAGGTGGTGTAAATAGTAAGGAGATCAGATGGATGGAAGTATTTCCTACATTGTTTTAAAAAACCATGGCCCTTGAATGCTTCCTTTGACACTTAAAAAATGTGTTTGCTCTAGCGAATATCACACTGGATTCTCATGCTCAGAACATCAAAAGCGTCTGCTTCCTGAATATTTACACCGCCCACAAAAAACAGATGAAGCAACATGATTTTTCATGCGTTTGTGTGTTAGCATACAACATTGAGTCTTACGAGCATTAAAATCGACTCTATTCACACAACCCCATTCTAATATCAATTTTAAGATAATTTGCTTTGCCTATTTCAACGTAATCATTAACAACAATGTCATTCCCAATATCACTTTCTTAAACATTTCAAACCATTTATATAACATTACTTTAAGTAAGTTTATAAGGATGGCACCGGTTTTATTTTTGTTGATATATTTTAGTATTAACATTTTAACATAAAGAGGTATTAAAAGCAAATTACAGCGATGTTAATACATAATGGCGATTTTTTCAATATTACTGCAAAAGGGTGCCCCCATAGACTAGGTGATAGTGTGCTGGACTCTCAGAAGGTTGCTGGTCCGATTCCCACCAAAGACTCTGGGTGTTTTTTTTTTCAGATAAACCAAAAAGATTCGCAGTTTGTGTTTGTTACTTATATTAAGAAAAACAGTGATCTTATTGTATAGTTTGCTTGCAATTTCTGTTTCCATTCTTTCAATATTTCAGACTTTTTTTTACTAAATAACCAGGTTTTCTTTTTAGAATAAAAGGTTATTGCAGTAATAGTTATATTTTTGTAGAAAGCTCCGATAGCACTCAATTATAGGGATATAAAACTTTTTAACTTTCTTTAAGTTTTATATTGAAAAAAAAAAGAAAACAAAATTAAAAATCTTATAAAAAATATAAAAACCAAAAACGGCAAATTAAAACACATATATTTATTCGTTTTATTCGATTATTCTTTACAAAATTATTCATTATTCGAAAATGATAAATTCTTTAAATAATTATTCGCAAAAAAATTTTCGAATAACCGAACCATCGAATGGTTAGCCTGCCTATTATATACATACATAGATTTGTTTAAATAAATATGTATGTATGTATATACATTCCAATGTTAAAATATTTTTATCATGCGTATGAGCAATATGTTGCTATAATTTTAATATCTTGCAAATTAATTCATACGTACTGATGAACAGCAACCACACATTTAATGTACCTATACTCATTATGGAAAATCATTTTTATTCTCACCACCACTGATATAAGATTCGGCACAGCCAAATATAGGGTGCTTTTTTCAGATATATAAAACTTTAAATTAGGAGCACTTTTTTAGCTGGCGGCCATTTGGTCAGCTGTCAAGTGAAGCTTAACGTGACCATATCGGCTACTTTTGGCAGGATTCTCCCGTTTTTTTAAGGCTCATCCTGACTAAAGATTCTATACCACTTGTTAAACCAAAATCCAGCTTTTTGCTAATTTAAAAGAAAATATAATAACTCAAATCTGTGATAGTTAGCTTCTTCTTTAAACATTTGACTTTAGTTTACGTTATTTTCTTAACATTGTTATCATTAAAATATTTACCAGCCGCGAATTTGGGGTTTCGTTTAGTTTGCTGGATACTGCGAAATTATGTTTTTTACAAAACAAATTTGCATACATATATAAAATTTTATAACAGTTTTTAAATTTTGAATTCGTTAAGAATTCTTTTTGTTAAATGGTTGTCATTTAATATTCAGCAATAATTCTGATTTTGCTAGTTTTAGAATTAATGGTTTTTTAAAAAATATAAACAGTTTTAAAAGTTTAAAATTAATGAATAAGAGATTACTTAAAAGACCTGCTTTTCATATTTCTTTATTTTAAAAAGCCCGTTTTTTCAGAATATTTTCTTCTTTTCATCCTTAACATCCCGCTTTTCGATAAAAACTCTGCGGTCACGTTATTTTTGCTTGAAATCTCTAGGCGCTTAAAGGACAACTTTCGCCGCGTTATTGCCGATATACCATTAATGTTGGTAAAAGTCATCAAAAATTGGGACTACGTCCGAGCCAGTCATATGCCAGAAGTCATATTTAATTTATAATGCCACAAGATTAAAGTGTTGCTAATTTAAAGTTCTATATATCTAAAAAAAACACCCTATATAAACTCCTACTTGTAATTTTTAGCACAGATTGCCATTATATGTGTGTAATATGTACATACATTTATTTAGAATTTCTAATAATGAAATATTTTCTGATATTTATCATACCTATTAATTATTAGCAAAATATGTTTGCAAATCTTTCTACAATCTTAATTAAATTTGTTTTTTTTTTAATTAAATTTTTCACTTTTTCGATTTTACATTAACAAACACAAACAACAAATGTTTTTTTTTGACGTCTTCTTCCATTAAAGTAAATATACGAGTATGTATATGTCATCTGATGTTGTTTGTCAAATACTTACTAACTGCATTAATCTGTTTGATATTATTAGACACAAACGACTTTTTGTTGGCAACGGCAGCATTACAGCCTTGAAGAAACACATGTACTTGCTATCTTATGGAACAGTAGCTAATATAAATATAATAAAAATATAATATAAAAGAAAATATAAGAAAATTAAATTTGCAAAAATTAATTCAAAACATGTTGAATACAAAAGTACCCATGGGTATTTCTTTACTACTGACAATAGGCGAACAGTATGTATGACTTAATATTTTTATGAATATTAAAGAAATTATATATGAAAATATAAAAATATATGTATGTATGTATGTGTGTATGTATGAATGTGTGTATAGAAGTAATAGAAAGCTTGAAAGAATTACCACGAGTCTTTTGATAAAAGTATTTTACTTATGACAGCAAACTGAAAAGTTTATTCAACTATTTAATAAAGGCATACACATACATATTTTTGCTACAATTTCCAAAAATTCTTTAGATTAATGGCATTTGTGTTAATTACTTTATTTATTACTGAGCAATTGTTTAACTGCATTTTGATAGTTAATGTCTAAAAAGGGTTTAAAACCTTTAAGTGAACCATGTCACAGTTTAATTTCGGTCTGAAGTAAAATTAATTCCGTATTTTGCTTCAGTAGAAAAAGTAAGATGAAACATTTTTTCGACTTTAATATTCATGTAATAAAAAATTGTGATTTAATACAATTGAACTATAAATTAATAGTATTTTGTTGATACTAGAGTACAGCTAAAAGTAGAATTTTGAGCCTATGCTTCATCATTATTTCAAATAACGACTTTAACTGTCCTTAGCCTAAAGAATTGGTCATTGTGAGCTATGACCTTCTCTCATCTTTCTGTCAACATATGGATGCGTCGCCAAAAGAACTGATCATCTAAGAACGAATCAATTCCATGTCGGATGTACTGTTCCGAAATGAAAAATATATCAGAGACAGCGTGTTCTGTATCGTTCTAAATAAATAGTAGTCAAATGGGACAACGTCTGTAGCACGTTTCTGTACTTTGTACATCGTAAATTTTTCCACACGTAACGAGTGAACTGCAACAAAAACAGTGTTAAATTAAAGAAAAGCAGTTTTTTCTCACACAAGTTTTTCTGTATCATTTAAATAAATTTCCAGCAATTATTGGAAGCATGTGAGAAAAAGTGTTTCTGCAACAATATTTTGCGAAGAGTTTCTCACAAGAACTGTAAAAATAATTTACGTTTCAAATTGGTGCGAGATACACACAATTCAAAATATATACATACATAGATATTTTTAAATACAAATACATACATAAATATATGTATCTATTTTTTTATATTATTAATTTATGTTTTAAAACAAGCGAGTGGCATTTCACAAGCACTTTATTCTTATATTTGTTGCAATATAGATTATACCCTTCCATGACTTCGCGCATATTGTGGCCATCTTTCGGCCAATGCTCGCTTCAAACAAATCAATTGCATTCATTAAAGTTTTCCAGTAATGAACTGGCCGGATTTTAGCAAAATGATTTTTTAAGAACTTTTGGATTTGATTAAAAAAAAAATATATATATAAAATTTAGATAAATATACGAAATCTATATTTGAGTCGATAGACGACCAATCTATATAATTCAATGTTTAAAGGTGATTTAACGTAAATATTTCATACGCGAGGTCCAATTTTGATATAATGGCTCATAATCCAATGGTCCGGATGCAATGGTATTTCTGGGAATGTTTCTGGCTGCTGTTTGCACTACGAGTAAAGACAAAAAGTTTGCTTATTTAACTTGTCATTGAACCATAAATTAGCTTCTCAACATAAAATGGAAGAACTGCACGATGATCTGTCTTAACCCAGCATGAATTGTGATAATAAAATTCAATAATCTGCAAACGTTTTTAGTTTGTAAGTCCATTCATTGTTAAATTATCAAACTATACCAAACTGAACATGTTTAACAGTAACATCTTACAGAAAAACAACTGAGCTGCAAAAAACAGTTTTGCCAAAAAAAAATGTCGTTAAAAAATCACCATTTAGAAGGAACCTTTTTGTTGCCAACAAATGCAGAATATTGATGTCGATTTGGCTGTTTGGCCGGCCTCACATACAATCTGTTGCACTTCGGCTAATCGTAATGATTCCATAGTTTATCGCTGGTAATGATTCGGTGCAAATATGATTTCCTAAGCTAAGCAAAATCGTTTTTCAAGGTGTCTCGGCTTCAATTCATATGGTACCAAATTCCCTTGCTTTTTGATGCCTACTGCTGCCCGCAATGTTTTTAAAATTGCTGCTTGAATAGCTCCCAATAATTTTGCAAGCTTTTGTTGATTTGGATAGCAATCTTCATGGAGTAGTGTTTTCAATTCCTGATCTTCAAACTTTTATTGGTATTTCGATATTTCTCTTCTGTGTCAAAATCACCAATTATGAACCCCACAAACCATCACTCGCACCGTAAAGCCGATGGAACACATTCACCATAAGCTTCGCTGAGTAATCGGTGTACTTCAGCGGCACTTTTTTTTCAAAATTAAAGAAGTAAAGAACAACTTCCCACTTGTTGTTTACACTATAATGTTCACTAACTAAGTGAGAATAAATGACAGATAGGTATCCTTCAAAATGGCATATAAGTTACTAAAGATAAAGACCGCATTCAAAAGATACGCCATTTTGCATTTTTAAATATGTTTCGAAAATCTGCATTGCTTGGCTATGACATTATTTCCAGTAAGTAACGAATTATTTCCCAAATTGTAAAAAACTTTTATTGAGATTATACAATTCTTAAATATGTCCCGAAACTGTTTTTGACTACACGCAGAAAAAAAACTATTGTGGTAAACATGTAAAATTTTTTGAAAATATTTTGGTCACTGTAATTATTTATACGATTTCTGCAACCATGATATGGAGAATTGTTGAAAAACTTGTAAAAATGTTGACATTGTTGTGGTAAATATGTACAACTATATTTTTTGCTGTGTGTATTGAGTATATACCATATGAAGTGTTCTACATTGTTTAAGACTTTAAAACAATTTTACATCTGATTTTTTAAACACCTTTATAGGAACTTTCTGTTTTTAAAATGTTTTGTATCTTTTTCTAAAAAAAAGCCCATAAATGAATTCTAAGTTTGTCCTCATAGTCTAAATACAAACAGACATAATAATCAAACTTCATTATTATAATTTTTATTACTATTTACCATTAGTGGTACAAAAGCAAACAGCAACCACAGTATTTACATTAATTTTTCAAAGATTTAATTTATGTAAACCAATATACCTACATACAATATAAATCGTGATCCATTTCGAGGTTCCCTACGTTTTTAAAGAAAAAAAAATTCAAATTTTATGTGGAATGTTTATGATCAGTTGAAAGAACATTCTTTGGCATTTATTTTTGAAGATTATGTCTATAATATGTTGGCCGTTGCTACGTTGCAGATTCATTGAGTCCAATTTTCGATGACTCGTTCAAGCATTTCGACTGGTAACTGGCGAATGACATGTGTGATATTTTCCTCCAAGGCCTGAATCGAAGCGGGTTGGTCTGCAAAAGCTTTAGACTTTACATAAAGATCGTGATATCACACGATCTTGGTGGCCAATCGACCGACCAAAAACGTAAAATTATGTGCTCACCGAAGTATTCTCTCAATAAATCCATTGATTGATGTGATGTGTGGGAAGTGGCGCCATCTTGCTGAAACCAAATGTCGCCGAGATCACGAGCTTCAATTTCAGGCATCAAATAGTTGGTTATTATGGCACGATAACGGTCGCCATTAACGGTTACGTTCGCACCGGCATCATTTTTAAAGAAATATGAACCGATGATTCCACCAGCCCACAAATCACACCAAGCCGTGGACGTGGTCTATTCGGTGGAATATTATCCAATAATCAATGATTGGTCTCAAAATTGGTATTGGCGAATAGTACGCTCAGTAGGCCGATTATATTGACCATAAGTTGTGCCAAGTGCACGAAACACATTCCTCATAGAACGTGAATTTGCGTAATAAAGTTGAACGTTTTGTAAACGTTGTTCAGGCGCAAGTCTTTCCATTATGAAATTACTAACAATACTAAACAAATTTAACATGACAACATGACATGACTCTGTCAAAAAAAAAAAGGCTATTGAAAAAAGTATCTCTACTTGAATCACCCTATATATACATTCTAAGCTAGTCAGTCAGAGCTTACATTGAATGAAATTAATTTAAAATTTCCTGTAGAAATTTGATAGGCAAGTGAAATTTAGCATAATGCAAAGTAACTTGAAACTTTGTTATCAATTCAGCTTCACTAGCAGAACTTTTGAATTAATATGAAGGATAAGAAATTTATGAATATTAGAAAAATTGTTGGTATTAGATTGTTGATCTTAAATATGTCTGGTAAATGTCAAATTATTGGTGCTCTTTGTACATTTTTATTAAAATTATTTTAAATTTGGTTAAATTCGCTATGCATCTGAAAGATTATAATTTGCTAGTTACTGCTATGAATATTTTGTGTAGTAATACAAATGAGCAGGTGAAATGCAAAACTCGCTCGTTACACGTTAACCGAATTTTGAGAAAAAGCAAAAAACATATAGCGGCAGATTAAATGAACGAAATTAGTTGAATGCTTTAAATTCTTAGATGTTACTTGACACACACTGAAACATAGAAAAAGAATTGAAACAAACCAGGGGCCAAATTACCGCATTCGAATCGAGTAAAATTTATCGTAGTTTACTTATTTGAGATTATGGCATTCGATATCGAGCAAAAATTTAGTACATTTTTTTATAATTTCGATATCGAAATCATTTTTCGTTTCGATAGCTCATTCGATTACGAATGCGGTAATTTGGCTCCAGTTTTACAACAAATTTTCGAAACAAACGAGTTTTGTTACAAACCATACGTCCCTGTTTACATTATGAAATGTTTGTCGCTGCGATTCTTTCTTCGTAGGCGAGTTGTATTAAAAGTGGTACACATATGCATGTGCTTGTGAAACACGCTTTGTTCCCTCATTCGTTGTTTTTTATTTTCATACATGTATGTATGTATGTATGTGTTAGCTACAATCAAATACATGTGCTTTTTTGAAATTTTTTTGTTTATTTTGAAAAGGAATTGTCAAAAATATATAAAAACATGCATACATCCACAAAAAATCTCTGCAACAAAAATCTCACAATGTAAACGCAAATACAATTTTAAAGAAGATACGACAAGAATCGCAGCGACAAAAATTTCATAATGTAAACCGGGACTATGATATCGAACAAGTTGTGCAGCGCAGTATTGCCCACCAGGAAATTGGTTACGGTAATAGTAGTACATAAGTAATTAAAATTAATTTTTAAAAGTTTTAGGAAAGAAATATATTAATTTTTAATCTGAAAAGCTTAAATCTTCCTCTTCACTATATTCTTCATTATTTTCCTCCATGTCATGATCAGTATTATAAAATTGCAGGTTATTATTGTATCATCAATTTTTCCCAAAGTGGTTTGATAGACATCTTTTTTCTTTTCATTTTTAATCTCCCCACTGATGGTTAGTCGTTCGGGATGAATTTTATTAATTGTCTTTCCTCGCTTCCAGAATGATTTAGGGCTGCAAAAGTTAGTTCTGTAATTAATCTCTTGCCGCAGAGTCAGCAGCCCGTTCCGAGTTTTTTCTATTACAATTACACCACCGAATATACAGCCGTTTTCCAATTATACATAAAACATTCAATCAGCGAGTTTTAATACGAAATAATTAATGCAAGAGTTTTGAAAATGACTTATGAGTGGAACGAACAAGTTTTTCTGCTAACTGCAATTTTAAATCATGTAAAAATATAGAAAAGAATATGCATCCATACAATCCCTATATTGCTTACCATAAAGCCATCAAAGGACTATCATAATCAATGGTTATCTCGATTTATTTCATTTTTGTAACGAACGAGTTTTGCATCTCACCCACTCAAATGTCACCATCAGAAGAACTTTTGTTTTTTAAATTAAAACCAGAATTGATTAAAATTATTAAAATATACATTTTAATTGCCTAAATAATCAAATTGCATTTCTTTATATTTCTTCATACAAAAACCCATTTATTTAAAGGTTTTAGTTTTTTGCTTATTTTTGTACAATGTACAAATATATGTCGAATTTTATTAATTTTTATGAAGACGGATATGAATATCCTAGATTCATTCAAAGGCTACTGAATTTTTCAGATTTTGTTTGAATTTTTTTTTTTAAATTTCTTGTATTAAACAAATTTTAAATTGTTACTAATAAATGTAATATAATGCTTTTTATGACACATGCATTCCCCATTTTATAAAATTAAAATAAATGTGACTTTTTTATAAAAGGAATCTTAAGAGTTTGGAAATTGATGTGGGGTATATAATGCTGATGCAAGATAATACAAAAGACACTGGTCAAATGTCTCCAATTGTCAAAATTATGGACCGAATCAACAAAATATTGTTTTAAGATTTCACATTGAATCAAACTTATTATTGCAGAATTTTGTTTAGAGACGGATTTTCTATAGACATTTATGTGCCATAAAGCCATATTCAGGGAAGACATTTGTATGGGGGCTATAAAAAATCGTGAGAAATTATCTATAATTCATCTACAATAAAAATAAAGTGTGCAAAATTTCATAATATTATTTGCATTATATTTGCAGAAAACAACAAAAAATATCTAAAAAAATATCGATGTAGTCCGATACTTTGATCTGTAACTCAGATCCTACTGGACCGATTTTGCCCTTTTGTAATACCAAACATTTTGGTGGATCAAAATTTCATTGTTCTATGTCAGACGGTCAGACAGACGAATTTGGCTAAATCGTCCTTGAATCTTATAAGGATCCAGAATATAAAGGCTTTTTGGTTTATTGACCATTATTTCAATGTGTTACAAACGAAATGACAAGCGCAATATACCCCCCATATTTTTGGTGCTGGGTATAAGAAAACATTTGGTCACGATGATGTGTATTATTGGCTGGTTTTAGAGCGGTGGCCTGTCTGTCTCTGTTGTCTGGTCACTAACTAAATGTTAATCGCATATTAGTAATTATTTATTTAAGAGGATTTTTTCTTTCCAAATCGTCAATTTTTGTATTTTTTGTTTTATTTATTGTTAGACATTTCCACAATTGCTGGTTTCTTAAAGTAGGCGCGAAGTAAATATTTTATAAATAAATTGTTATTATTATAATTTTTAGTAACAAATTACACCTAATTCTATTTTGACATGGTTTTGATTTAACACGGTTTGAAAATAAACAAATCTTAAATTGTTTTTGCACGATTTTATTCCATTTAGCACGATTCAAAATCTTTTGGACTGAAATTGTTTTCGATTTTAATTTAATTTTTTCGAAATGTGTTAATATCACAAACTTAAAGGAAATTTGATGGTCAGATCAATTGTAAATAACACAAAATGTGCTTGAAATCAACAGAACTTGTCAGTGACATTTTTTTTTTCATAGAGTGCATATCTTTTTTTCTTTAATAACTATGCTTGTGTAAAAACACATTAGCACAATTCACATTCTTGTGCAAATGGTTTTGCATCATTGCATTTGCCAAAAGGTTTAGCATATTTTTGCTCCTGCTATGTTTTTTTTTAGTGTAAAGCAAAATGTGCTAATCCTGTTTGCAAATGCAATGATGCAAAAACATTTGCATAATTTTGTGATTTAATATTATAAACCTGAAAAGTTGTTCTTAAAAATGTCTTGTTTTTCACTAATTTCAATAGGTTTTAGAGATAAGGAACCAATCACTTATTTTGCATACGATGTCTTTTTTTTCCTGTAACCAAATACCGTGAAAAAATAGAATTAGGTGTATTGTGTTTTTTCAGCAATTTCTTTTCGTTTTTGTCTATTTTATGTCATGTTTAACGCGACAACTTTGTTTAGTTTTCCATTCATTTGTTTATTCATTATTCATTCATCTGATTCCCTTATTGTTTCCAACAGCCAAAATATAGTATAATAGAGAGTATTGTTCATTCACTTGATGAAATTGGTTTTTAAAAATTTGTTTGTCTTGTATTTTCTTATCAAGATTGATAATAATAATTAAATAGGAAACATTTATATTGACATGTGGTTGGTGGCAAAAGTTATAAATGATGATTTTTTTCTCTCTATTTTTATACCCTCCACCACCACAAGTGGTGCATGAGGGTATATTACATTTGTCATTCCACGTGAAACTTTGTTATTAGTTATCTGAGACCCAACCAAGCATAAATATTCTTGATTTTTGTGAAATTCTAAGTCAATTGAGCTGTCTGTCTGTGTAAAACACTCTCATGTCCAAAATACACAACTTAACGAAATTTCCATAAAAATATTTTTATTTTGTGGAAAGGTTGGTATTGAAAATCAACAAAATCGGTTTAGCAGAACGAGAGACATGCACCAAAATGGGAGACAACCACCATAAAAATTATATATTTTTTATCAAGTTTTTTAAAATGTTTTGCATGAAATTTTTACATGTTGTTTTTACAACTAAAAGAAGAAACCGTGAGAAAAATGGTAAGAATCGGTATACGATTTCTCATAGCTCCATACAATGACTATAAAATTGGAATGTTAAACAACATTCAGAAAAATAAATCGCAAAACGAAATTTTTTTAGTTCGATGCATGTTTAACAATAGATCCCGTATAAAGTCCACTGCTAAAATTCACTTAAATACGTACAAAACTGATATAAATATTGTTATCAGGCTAAAATTCGACATAAATATACCTATAAAATTTTTGTACTAAACTTTATGGTTGTTGACCGATAATTGGTAATAGCTTCCTAATAAGGACCATATCCGAAAAAGTATATATTTATATATATATATATATATATATATATATAATATATATATATATATATAATATATATATATATATATATCGTTGAATATATATATATATATATATATATATCGTTGAATATATATATATATATATATCGTTGAATATATATATATATATATATATATAAATATCAGTATCGACTCAAAACTTTACATAGATCATTTATATATACACAAAATCATACTAGAGAATTTTGAGAATTGCGATCCATATTTGACCCAATCCCCCATATGAAGTCCTCTTCCGAAAATCACTGAAATAATCATAAATCTTTTATAAATAAAGGTACCGATCCAACATTTTATACGGGGCATTTACATATACTTGATTTTGAGAATATGATACCGATATTTGACTATGTGCCTCATATATATTCGCATACACTTCCTAAATTCCCTTTAATACTAATATATATCTTAAATATACCATAATTATGTTAAAATTCGACGTGAGATATCCTGATATGCATAAAATTTAAGAAGATCAACTCATGATTTGTTAATGCTGCCATATGAGGACCATTTCCGAAAAATAATTTAACTTATTCTAGTCCTATGACCAGTGTTGCTTTTATATTTCTCACTATATTTAAATGGAGCGTATTCAGCACAGCCAAATATTGCACTCTAACTTGTTTTTAATACAAAAATATCGTTCAGCATTGTCAGCACGAAATTTCTCGCAGTACACTTAAAGTACACTCACCACTACACACACATTTTAAACTGCCGCTATTTGTGAATACCACTGTTCTAGACAATAAGAAGTTGTTAGCGATTTAGAAGATTTAGAAAAGTATACAGAACAGGTGGATTGAGATGTTGTGCAATAGTTAAAGAAATCCATAAAAAGGTAATGAATTTTAGTTTCAACTTCTAGCTTTCCCTGAATATCAATAAATGAGTATCAATTTGTTGTTTAAAAAAGTTCAATTGCTTTTTTATTACATAAATATTAAAATATTTTGAAGATAGCATTTTGCAATAATTTAAAGGGAACTTATAATGAATAGTATACACAGAGAAAAAATATAATTGTACATGTTTACCACAGCAATATCAACATTTTTACAAGTTTTTTAACAATATTATGGTCATATATTGTAACTTAACCGTATTGTAATACCATAATTCAGATGATTACTACAATCATATATACGATTGTAGTAACTATGTATATATTTGTTGAAATCATGTTTATGATGAATTCATTCATTATAGTATGTTGTTCTTTGAATATGATTAAGAAAAACATAATATGGTATAATATTTCATCATAGAACTGATCACCATAAACATTACATAATTGTTATAATCATATATATGATTGTGGTAATCATGTTAATGGTAACTGAAGCATAACATGGTTGCAGAAATCATATAAATAATTACAGCGACCATATTATTTAAAAAAAAAAATTTTTAAAATGTTGAAATAATTGTGGTAAAGATTCACAACTATATTTTTCTCTTCGTATATGTTTTGAACTATGATAAGTTTTCAATCACTAATGAATTTTTTTTAATTAGTTCTTTAAAGTATTGCAAATTAGAGATAGTATTTACTGAAATAAATTGAAATCAATGAACTCGTTCACAAACTAGGTTTTAATTGAACTATTTAAAATTATTTTAAAAATGATTAATTACTTCCTGGAGAGTTCTATGAAGTGCTATAATTTTTATTTCAATTAAATCGAAGCTATGTTTTAAAGAATTTTTTTTCTTAAATTTTAAAGTTGCACCCCATAAGAATTACTATTTGCATAAATTTAATGCTATTTGTTTAAGTTCTGCAAAATTTAAATGAAACAATTTGTAATTACTAGTGATTTATTTTGGAAAATTTTAAAATTATAAACAAGTAAGAAAGTACAGTCGGTCAAGCCCGACCATATACTATCCTACTCAGAGTATGCGAGTAAAAACAGTTTTTTTTAAGAAGTGGGAGAGCCCATGGTAGCGTAACTTCTGTACATATAAAAATTATTTTTGCATTAAACTTTACCTCGATATCATTACTTGTAAAAGATTTATGCATGTTAAAGTGATTTTCAGATAAGAGTCTTATATGGTAGCTATGACTAATTATGGACCGATCTTTATGATATTTTTAAGAGATTTATGGTTGTTAAAGTAATTTTCAGAAGCCGAGCTATTATTAATTATAAAAATATTTGCAAAAACTAGGTATGATTGGGCTTCATGTACCACTTATTTGTGGTGAATTTTGTTTGGATACGTGCATAAATCAGACATTTATGGCCGGTAAACCCAATTTCGGAAGGACTTTTGTATGAGGGCTAGTTGAAATAATAGAACGATTGGAGGAAAATTCAATATCAACCGTCTTTGGGCCAAATAAGGTTCTCAATTTTAGCGAAATTTATGCAAAATTGGGACCTGTACTCTATGCACAAGGTTTACATGGCTAGCCAGCCAGACGGAGGAAGCTATAGACGGATATCGTTGAATCAGGAAGTGATTTTGAGGCGATTAGTATACTTTAAGGTGGGCGTTAGACTAATATTTTTAAGCGTTATAAACATCAGCACAAATCCAATATACACGCCTCCCTATGGTGGTGTAAGTTATACAAATGCTTACTGGTTTATACAAATTGCCAGTACAAATATGTATTTATGTATGTGTGTATGTATATATCATGTATTTTAGCTTAAGATGAGACTTAAATTTAATTTTATATGCTGTTTGCTGACATTATTATAGCAGTTGTTATTATCATTATTAATAATATAAAACTTTCCGCATACAGTCAAATAATTTATGAAGTAAACCAAAGCAATACATACAGCAACAAAGGTATATAGAGGGAAAACGATGCAGTATTTTGGAAACACAAGAACACCCAGCCGCAAACTCATTTCAATTTTACAGGAAGGGCCATTGGTAGTGGTACATGGCTGATAAAAGACCTACTAAAGACGAGCTATTTGAATGTCTTCCGTTGAAGAACTGAAAGGAAATCTGCTAAGTAATGCTTTATAAAATGACTACATAGGCACTTCAATTAAACTGCATAAAAAAGCCTAACTCAAGGTCTGCTGAGTTAAGTCATGTAAGTGGTCTATTTCATATAATATTCTACATAAATTTAGCTTAAAATCTTTTTGAATATAATAAATTACTTCAAACGCACCTTACAACGGAAAATATTAAAAAAAAAAACAAAATTTATAGAAGATTTTGTAGTTTATTCTTGTTACATGCAACAGTTTATTTATGCCAAATAATTAAAAAACCATAATTATTTGATTTTTTGAATAATAAAATCTTTTAGAAGAAGGAGCAATGTTCATAACTTGTTCTGAGAGAACGCAGTGTGGAATGGAAATCAAATCCTTTAAAATGTGTAAACATGTCTTTTGGAAGGCCTACAAAGCTAAAACTTAGCAAATGTTTCCTGCTGGGCAAATACAAACATAAATAAATAAAAAAATAAATTCACACCGAAGCAGTTGTACTAAAATAAAAATAATAACTAGTAGAAAACATATCGCATATAAACTAATATAGAATGGAATATCCATGTCTCTAATCATATCTCATGCTCATATAGCCATAACATTTACCATATTCTTATCACACCACTCCCACAAACATAAATAAATAAATAAAAAAATAAATTCACACCGAAGCAGTTGTACTAAAATAAAAATAATAACTAGTAGAAAACATATCGCATATAAACTAATATAGAATGGAATATCCATGTCTCTAATCATATCTCATGCTCATATAGCCATAACATTTACCATATTCTTATCACACCACTCCCACAAGTTCTTTTTTTTTTTGTTTGTTTTGCACTTAATGGAAAATTGTTACAACTCAGTGTGTTGAGATTGTGGTAGATTATGACTGGCAAGGGGGGGTGGAGGTAAGCTGCATGTAGGCATGGGAAACTGAAGTGTTACATCTACAGCTATTGTGTTGTAAAACTGAAGAGTAGCAATAAGAAATAAAAAATGACTTGCAACAGCATTAAAAGCGGTTTGTTTTAACTTAAAGTACATGTAAAAAAAAATTTAAAGAAAGCCTGAAATATCTGTTGGGCTGTAGCAAGATGTACGCTTTAGAGCACAGTATCTTTTAAGTTAACTTCATTCCTTATCATGATGTAGATGTTATATCTACTCTTACTTAAGTTATTGCCGCAGGTCGTTAGTTGTTTTTTTTTATACAGACTAAAATAATATGTATGAATTACATCGAATTTGCTTACAACTCACAGTGGGACAAAATAGAGTTTTTTGGAACTAAATCTTGGAAAACCAATCTAAATGCATTCGAATTTACATACAACTCACAGTGGCACAAAACAAAGTTTTTTGGAGATAAGTATAAATAAATCTTGGAAAACCAATCTAAATGTATTCGAATTTACATACAACTCACAGTGGGACAAAACCAAGTTTTTTGTAAATAAGTCTTGGAAGACCAAATATTATAGGTGTAGCCAAGGAGTAGTAAACTTTAAGTTTTAAAGATGAAGAACTGAAAATAGATCACCTTTGACATGTAATTTTATTTAAACGAGAGCTATTTTTTTCTAATCGGAGTTGGTAAAATTCGTTATGTATAAATAAGGAACTTGGGATTTTAGAACATAAAGCGTAAAGTTTTAATTTTGCTTTTAAAAATAGGTCAAATTCGCAACGACGTAGGGCCAACATGTTAGGAAAACTGTTTTAATATTAAAATAATATCAGTAAAAATACTTTTCAGAAAACTATAAATTTGTTTTATATTTTTAATATTTTTAATGAAAAAAGAACTTAAAATGCATTATTTTTCAAGAAAAGTTATTATTTGAGATATGCGGTATATCATGGGACATTTTATCGTTTATTAAAAAATTAATTTGAGAAAAAGTGGTCAAAAATTCTACCCGTTATTTAAAAAACGGAACAGATTTGAAATTTTAATTTTAAAATGCGTGTAACTCGAACACCATAATAGATAAATAGTTATTTAGTAAATATACAAATCATAGTCGGATGGAAGAAAAATAAGTTAGAAAGTATATTACGTCAAGCCCAAATATATAATACCCTACACCGAGTATATGTGTTAAAACAGTTTTTCAGAAATGGTCGTAATATGAGCGTTATGACCTATTATGAACTGATTATACAAACATTTTGAGCCATGCATGTGATGTGATGTTAAAGTGATTTTCGAATAGGATCTGATATGAGTATTTTGACCGACCGTTATACAATTAGCTGTGATGATAATTATTTATGTGAAATTAATTGTTGCTGAGTTTTATTTCGATGTCAAAATTTTTAAGTGAGTTACGCTCCTTGAAGTGATTTTTGGAAGTGGCTCTTATAAAGGGAGATATGACTAATAATGAACCCAGCATCATAAAAATATTCCAAGTGATTTGTTTATATATGAAATATATTTTTATTGAATATTTTTAATAGAGTTATGCTGTTTAAAGTGATTTTCGGCAGTGAGTCTTATATGGGAGCTATGGTCAATTACTCACTGATCTGCACAAAATTTTCATTTGGGATTAGGCTGCATGTACAACTTATTTGTGACGAAATTTGTTGGAATATGTCCATAAATGAAATTATTATGAGCGATATACTTTTATTTTGGGAAACATTTGTATGGAATTTAGGTCAACCAATTTTAATCCCAACTGTCATGACATCGAAAATATATCATGTACCAAATTTAATGAAAATGACTTAAAAATTGCGGTCTGTACTCTGCGCATATGGTTTACATGGACAACCAGCCAGCCAGATGGATGGACGGACGGACAGACATAGTTAAATTGACTCAGCAACTGATTTTTAGTCGATGGGTATAATTTAGATTGGTTGTTGGACTAAGATTTACAAACACCAGGACAAATAGAATATTATGGTGATGCAGATTATAAAAACAATGTATGCGTTTAAAGAAATTACTTGCCAAAGGTAACTTATTTTGAGTTGCCACAACTTTGATTCCGCAGGGTTTATGGAATCCGTTGTCCCAAAGTCAATTCCTTGGCCACACCCGTGTACAATTTTGTCTTGATATGATATGATATGATATACTTTAGATTTATTTCCCAAAAATGTAGATTTTGGCTCATTGTGTCAATATAGATCTATAAGAAAAACTATGATATCTTGTCAAGGATGTTAGATCAGAGACAGTATTATGTTTAGATCAATCTTTAAGGGTTTCATAATTAATTATTATATAAAAAAAGTTATCATAATAGAAATGAAGGGAAACTGTTAGTTATAGACATTTTATAGTAAATACAAATCAGCATCAATATAAAGAAATTTAGTTTTTATTTAAAATATTCAGTCTTAAAAACAGTTATTTTGTCAATTCTTTAGCATATGCAATGAATTGTCTATATCTTCCAACATAGCGCATTTTAAATTCTAAAAAAAAATATTGCATTTGCTGCCAACATTATTTCTCTTATTGTTGTTGCTGAAGTTTACTGCTGTAAAAACAACATTGTTTTTAAGTTGTTCATAAAAATAAAATAGCATTGACTAAATTTTTCCTGCTGTGTAGTTTGTGTTTTATTATGATGATGCTACTTTCTTTCCACTTCTTTCATCGTCTCACTTATTCTGCGTTTTTTATCCAAACAAATTTCCCTTAGTCCGTCTTAGAAATATGCTGATAATAATACAGACAATGAAAGTATCATCTACACAATACTACGAGTATTGCTTATATACTTTATGGCGAACAAATGATGTTATTGAAACAACTAGCACAATAAAATTAGTATAATGATGATGAGTATGATAATGATGATAATGGTTCATTCCGTGGTTGCTGCTGGTGCTGCTACAGCTGCTGTCTCAGCATTTGCTACTGTGATGTTTATGAATGGTAATTTTGTGTATTTTTTATACCATTTTTATACCCTACACCACAATAGTAGGGAGGGTATATTGGAGTTGTGCTAATGTTTGTAACGCCCATAAATATTGGTCCAACACCCACCTTAAAGTATACCGATCGACTAACAATCATTTTCTGAGTCGATTTAAGGATGTCCGTCCGACTGGCTGGCTGGCTGGCTGGCTGTCCATGTAAAGCTTGTGCGCGGAGTACAGGTCGCAATTTTGAAGATATTTCAATAAAATTTGCTACGTAATATTTTTCAGCCCAAGAACGGATGGGATTGAAACTGGTGGAAATTGGTCCATTATTTCACCTGGCACCTGAATTACGCAAGTATTCAAACAAATTTCACCACAAATGAGTGGGAAATGAAGCCAAATCACATCTAATAAAATATTTTTTATATATATACAAATAATATGGTAGAATTTTATGATGATCGGTCCATAATTAGTCATCGCTCCCATATAAGGCCTACTTCCGAAAATCACTTTAACGACTATAAATCTCTTCAAAATGTTGTTATCAGAATAAAATTTAATAAAAATAAATTTCATATATACAGAAATGATGAAATGAGAAATAATTGTTGGTCCATAGTTAGTCAGAACTCCCATATAAGACCTCCATAAATCTTTAAAAACTATTTTTGTCGAGATAAATTATAACAGACACAATCATTAAGTTCACGGATGTCATGGCATTAAATTTTTAGATGATCGGCCCATAATTGATAATATCTCCCATATAGGGCCCATTTCTGAAAGACTGTTTAATTTATATACTGGATGTAGGGTATTATAAGGTTGGGCTTGACCGACTATACTTTCTTACTTGTTTTATATATAATATTTATTTGCTGTTTGAAATTTAAATTCTTCTTAATTTATAACAAAACAGCTAAATAAATATTATTTATTAACACTCCTGTTTCTGCGCTTAAATTTATTTCTGCTGTAAATATGCTTGTTTTTAGGATTTGTTTAAATTCTGAAACTGAGTTTGTAAATTGAATAAATTTAATTTAGTATTTTTTTGAATATTAAAACAAACCATGAACTCTATTTCCACTTGTTGTGTTGTAGCCGAAAGAAGACTTAGCAAAGTAAAAATCAGCAGAAATACATGATAAAAAATTATGTGAATATATTGTTAGAAAACTGTTATCGCAAAACAATCAATATTATACAGTAAACTATTATATATAGTGTGATTTATTGAAAACTGTTATAAAGGTATACAGTATATTTGAAATTCTGTTATACAGTGCAACATTTTCAATACGCAAAACTGTTATATAATGCAAATTATAATTTAGAAACCGGTTACATTGAAAACATTATTCTATAGAGAAAACTGTTTTACATTTTCTGTTATACTTTGCTTTGTTATACTTTTAAAAATATCAAAAATATTTTATATATTCTAGTCTTAAATTTGTTATTCAGTTTATAATTGTAATGTTACCACTTGATTGTTGTTTTAAACTAAATTGTCATCTTTTGCAAACAATTAAACTTTCATACAATATTCGAAACATATGTATATGTATATAGAAATGTCGTAGGTGTTGTAAAATAACCTGCAACTATTGTAAATACAAACGACGACGTACAACTCATATGACACTACAACATCAACATCAATTGTATAACACGTATTTGAGAATTCAAATTTAAATATTTTACCATAGATTCTAATATTTTAATGTTAGTTAAATAAAAATAAAAGTTATATGATAAAGTTTAGAATCATTACTTTTACAAGTTAAAAAATAATCGTTAGTTAAATTTGAAAATAGAAAGATTTTACGAATCTTATTATGGATACTTCTTTCCATGACTTTGGCTTTTTAATACAGCCATTAGATTCGACAACATAATCAATTATCTGGGACATATCCCGGACAATATCGACTATTGCACACCTACGCCCTTTTTCGGCAGAAGCTTTAATATGTTTATTGCGAATAGAAGGACGCAAGGAATACAATATCTCCAGAAAACCTCTTTTTAGATCTTCACTGATGGACTTTGAGGTTGGCTCTTACATAGCACACATTGGTACACAAGTTTATATTAGACCATTTACTGTAGTGTTCTTCAGGCTGTCATTTTAGTATTGGGTAGGGCCGAAAATTAGTTTAGGTTGCTGCTAATTGGCTAGTGTTGAAGGCCGCTTTTAAAATCATTTCCGGTGACTGGTCCTAAAATACCAGCCATCTCTCAATGAGATGGAGAGACATTCTTTGGATGACACCTCTTCTGGATAAAATCAAAAAATAGTCCAGAAAACTCTATTGAGGATTAATTGAATTTAGCGACAGGTGCCACATACTCAGAGTTGGAGATTTATCGAATTGCTGGAATTCCGCATTTGTCATGCTACCATTAGGTTCATGATAACCTTTACAATTAGGCTCAAATCAGATGAATGTTTGAGACTTCAAGTGTGACGTCAAGAGCCTTATGGTAAAACTACAATAGCAAAAAACCTTACACGCGATTGAATACGGAATATAGTAAAAGTGATCATAGGTCACTGTGCGATTGGTGTTCATGCTAGCAGATTAGCACTCCCTTATAATGACTTATGTAGAAGTTGTCATGACGAAGCAGAGGACGAAACTGTACAGCATTTCCTATGTTAATGCCCTGTCCTTGAAATATGTGGACTGGTAAGTCTAGGGCGAATTTTGTAACGGATCTATCGGTGATAGACTTCTTTATACAATCAGCAGTATGGTTTGGTTAAACATAGTTTGAAATTCTCTTTTCTTTAAAGGTTTCACAAAACAGCTCTAATGCAGAACCCACGTGCAACAATTTAATTCTAAGTCGGTTGCCTGTTTAACCTAAACTAACTTTTGTTTCCTAAAGAAATTTGTTGAGGAACTTTTAAAATTTATTTAAATAGTTCCAATACGCTAATGTGGCTTTCCCTAGGTACTTCCAAATTTAACATACTTTTATATGTAATACCAAAATATAAGAATGCCATCATATTATGCACATTTTATATTTTTAAACGTGATGATAAAATCGATTTCTAATAGTCCCGTACTAATATCTTCCTGGATTTTCGCTCTATTTTACATAAATACTTTTAGAAAAGCAGTATCTATACAAAATTCAACAGAAATAAGTTTTATGTAAAGAATTTTATATAAAGTGATATTTTGTTTGTATCGGTCTATATTTTTTATAGCCCACATACAGAGAACACTTTCGAAAATCACTTAAATACGAGTACGCATAAATCTAAATTCTACGAAAATAATCCTCATGTACATATAAATTTAATAACGATCGGTCTATATTTGATCCTATATATTAAGTTTACTTTCGAAAATCACTTAAATAGGCATAAATCTGTTAAGAAAAAGTTATCAAGTTGAAATTCGGCAACAATAATCCTCATAGATGTATGTACAATAAAAATCGACGTGCACTGAACTTTATGAAGATCAGGCTATTATAGGTCATAGGTCATATATAAGAACCAAAAACGAATATCTTTGCATGTACTCGTATATGTATATTATGGAAACAAAATTTAATACAGTAATTATTGCAAAATTGGTTATTATTGGTCTAATATCAATATCCCAAAACCTACCAAATGGCCTGAGCAAAATTTGGTTCTTTAACATTCAAATGTATTATTGTAGAAACTAAGTAAATTTGCACTAGATATTGGTAGTGGGTATTTAATATCCGAATATAACACTTTTACTTGATTAATCAATATTTTGTAATTAGGCTGAATTCCCAAAGCTTGGAATATGAAATTTCAAAGCTTGGGTTCTAAAACAGCCAACTGTGTTATATATCAAAAATCATTTGTCTTATTTTTCACCAGTCCTGCGCCAAGAATTCATATTCTAAGCCACTACATACATATATTGAAATGCTTTATATTGTCATAGTAGTCATGCATTAAAACACATTTCCGATGATATCAACCACAAGTATTACCAGTTGCTACCGGCCAGTTGGATGACTATCGTTATGTTTTAAAAAAATATTTCTTTTAATTTGACAGATTTTATACAGAACAGTATATAAATCATATAAATCATATGCTAAATTAAGCGTGTCGCATCTACATCAAATATTTAATTATATTATTTTTTTAGTTACTACCCAAATCCTTTCTATTGTAATCCCTTTAAATTCAACTATTTAAGCTTAATTTAACACTAAATAATGGGCAGAGTTTTTTTTTGGAATTTTTCATACGAAAAAAAATTTCTATACACTGTTGCATAAATTGCGTAAAATTAACATAAATTATAAGGTTTATAAAAAAAACATACTCGTACATCATGGCATTAACTACAACATAACAACACATTGTTAACATTTGTGGCAAAAAACATGCAGATTTAAGTGTAAACTAGTGCAAACAAGAGGCAACATATATTTTTTTGTTGTCATACGAGCATTAAATTTAAGTCAGCAGTAACAAATTCAAGTAGCCACTATTAGATGGGAAACTACGGTGTGAGAAATAACGTTGCTAAATAGCTTAAGTCGTGTTGGGTTAACTGAGGTATGTTTTTATTTAATATAATTTACAATCGTATGATTAAATTGTTTTCACTGACTATTCAATTCTAGAAACAGAATTAGTAACTGTCAAATTTTTTAATTTTGTATATACATACTTAGGTATGTACATATGTAAATGTTGAGTTATTCAATAAATAACAAATTCAGTTGATACGAAAGTCGTTAAACAAGGATTTGAAGTAAAAGTTGTTTGTTTAATGTTGTTACAAATATATATGGCTGTTTTAAAGGAAAATTCCACCTGGAGCGAAAATTAAATTTTTAATAAAGAAATGTTTGTTTTTAAATTTTTTCAACAAATGCTGTAAAACTTTGATTGTTGCTCACATATAAAATGTGATTTTTTAGCATTTTTTTTTTTTTTGCCAAGACTGTTTTTGACAGCTCACCAACGCTTGCAAAGTATTGAATTTTATTATCAAAATTTATGCTTTGTTAAGAAAGTGAATCGTGTACTTTTTTTTTATCGTAAAAATGTGTTCAGCAACGAACCTCATATCTGTTTGAATACATACGTAAACAAGTAAAATTGTCAGAATTGGTGTGAAGAGCAGCCAGGAGCATTTCAGGGAGTATTGCAAAAATTTGACACATCATATGATCATTTTAAGGCGTAGCCGCGGTCAATATTTAAACATTGAATTTTATATATAGTTCTATCGACTCAAATAAGAATTTTTTTCGTGTTTGTTTTTAATAAAACCCGGAAGTTCTTAAAAAAAATCACTCGTTATATATCAGGTTGAAAAGACATCTTATAACATATTTATATAAACATTCAAAATTGAAGATATGATTAACAAAGCTGCATTGGATTTACTTCTAGTTCATATGTCGCGTTCAGGTATCTAAATCAACGTTTGTTGTTAGTTCACAGCGATTATTCTAATTAAGAACTTGATTGAAACTTTAATTCAAATCAAATTTTTTTTTGCATTAACTAACACTAAATACACTACGTTGCATAACTATAAATACATAAAACTTTTCTCAATTTTGTAAGTTAAAGAAAAAGTTAACTAACAAAAAAAAAAAATAAATATTATTTAACAAAAAAAAAAAATATATTATTTTTTGTTTTCCGACACTCATAATAAGGCTGAATATAAATTATAAAAACAGAATTGCTGCTGAAGGATGTTTAAGCCTTTTATTTGCAAGCATTAGGAAAAGCCGTAAAGAAGGCAGAATATTTGTTACCAAGTTGTGTAGTTAAAAACTTAAGTTTATATTTACTTGAATCAATCTTTATTATAAAATATATAGCGGCAAATAGTTAAACATGGCAACTATCACAGGAAAGCCGATTTGCATTTCTCTAGAATCAGTCGAAAAGGAACCAGGATGTTGGTTTATTGCTAATATATTGTAAACAACAAAACAAAAAAGAAAACTTGTCTTCTACACTAAACATAGCATAGCAGCACTAAAATATTAAAATTGAAAATGTAATTAAGAAAAATAAAGTTGTTAAGAATTGTTTATTTTTTTCACTCCAAGACCCTGGAATTACCAAAAGATTATTAAATCTGCGTATTTATATACAAACATGTGTTTTATTGAAACATTTTTGGATTATTTCCTGTTATTAACAAAAGATTACACATTGTATTTATTTATTCAGTTGTGTTTTTAAAGCAATAATGATGCTGTCACATGTTTTTATAATGACACAATATTGACCAAATATTTAAGCTGTAACTGTTGGGGTTCAACAGTTAAATCTTAGATATTAAAGCTTTGTAGAATTGAAGTTTTATATTTTTTTAAAATAAATAAATAAATGTTCACATAAAATCCGGCCATAACATAGAATGTTTAAAATAATATTCTGCAAAAGTAAATTAGAAAAAATCGTGAACAAACTAATTTTAGATAATAAATTAGCGGGTTCAATGATAACAAAAACCCTAAAGCTTTAAAAGATACTGTAATTGATAATATAAAACGAACAAATAAGATTGCTATATTCGGCTGTGTCGATTCTTAAACATCCTCCAACTTGATAATTATAGAAACTATACTGGTATAATGGCTGAACTATATTCATATATTCAGTGTTTTTTATTCAGTCTTAGGCTTTTTTTCTTTATATGAAAAAAGGCCTGCTCACTCAGCTCTTTGTAGTAACATTTTAGCCCAACATAACTCCCTGTAATTATTAAAAGGTCGCAATAAATTAATGGCGAAGAAATCTGTACAATGAAAAATAGTGTACCCAGTTTCAGCAAATTTAACGATGTTGAGCTGTTGTCAAAAGACAATTAAAGCCCATGTGCATGCAGTGCCTTGCGTTCGAAATGTTGTAAAACTGTTAATCAGATCAATCAATATTTAGAAGAGGAAAAAATTTATGTTTATCTATACCTTAAGCTTTCCTTAACTCTCTGTTTGCTGAGTCATTCCTTGCCCTTATATGAAGTACAAGGTACACAGGGAACTATTTCTATTTGTATGGAATTTTATATGAAAAAGCTATTTTTTTGTTTTGCTTTATTATTATTTATCTTTATTAAAAAAAAGCAAAAAGTAACTAAAAATCAAAGAACACGTTTGTAATGTGTTCAAACAATAAAACAAGCCAAAAGAAAGATATCTTGAAATTACAAAACAAGGTCCCAGCGAACCTTATGACACGCTTTTGTACTAAAAACCTTTAAATTTCAATAGGAACTAAACTATTGGTCGGTTCGCCTTGGCGATTCTAGATAAAAATTTCTTGAAATTTCTTGGTGGTCAGGTATACTTCCCATGAAGCATTCATAGATTTTATTATGCAAATTTATCTAAATAATAATATATTAATTCTACACCAAACAAACTCCAACTGCACCGAGTCCTAATAGCTCAACTACTCGAAGCTTTATTGTAGCTACTTTTGGAGTAAATCTACACTTACACAAGTGTACTAGTAATTGTGAACCTGCTACTCGTACAACAAATTAAGTGATTTATCGCTATAGTGTAGTTAGTAAAACGAGTAAATAAATAAAAGAAAACCTGGAAAAATATATAAATTAATCAAGCATGTATATCATGGTGTAAAAAAAGGGGAATAAATGGTAACGTTTATAAAAGTGTATGCCAATTATTTGGGGAAACGCCCAGAGGGCTATACTCAACTTAACGAAAGTCATTGTCAATGAAGTTTTATTTATTTTTTTGTTTTGCTAATTGTTGTTGGTTTTGTTGTAAATTTTGTTGACTTGGTAAGTTTTACTAATATTGTTGCATGTAAATTTATCCAACTGTCTGTCTGACCCCGTCTAAGTAGGTAAATGTTTTGAAGTGAGCAACTGTGTGCCAGCTTAAATGGAAGTTAAATAAAAAAATGTAAATTGCTTAAATGAAATGTTGTTTAACTTTATTTTCAGTATCATTAATAAATGATCTGTACTGTAAATACTTGTATATAGAATTTTCTATATTATATCTGTGGTGGCCCATTTTAGTTGTTAATTACACTAGATTGAAGTAAATTGATTAAGCGATATTGTTTAGCATGTATTATATAGAACCAACAATAAATTAATTATGCCCATAATTAGTTAAGAAATTAATTTATTTCACGATAACCTTTTTGGGCTCTAATTACCACGAAAGTACTTTTTATTGGTGTTTTCTCATATTTGTTATAAAAGCAAATGTTAGATCCTAAATATTTACCAATAATTTGTTCTTATTGCTATTGAAACAGAGGTCGACATAATGAGGATATCTTTGTCTATGTCTATCTATGTTGTAACTACATCAGCTATTGATTGTGATATCTAATTATTATTATTTTTATGAACATTTTTTTACATTTGCCAATAAATAACCTACCATGCTCGCTAACTAACATTTTCTGAACATGTGTGTAAAAAGGATACATTAATACATTTTTTTGTTGATAATTTGCGTTAACTTATATTGGGTGTATTACTTAAAAATATGTGATTGTTTTTTATTTTATAGCTTTTCTTTTGAAATATTTTTATTTGTAATAAAATTTAATACAGACGGAGAGAAAGTGTTGTCGAGTTTAAGTTTTGAGCTTTGACCTCATAAGCCCATTAGGGTTGGTGCCAGAGAGCCCCAAAGCAGGGCTCCTCGGGTATGTGGGAAATCAAAAGCGTTCTCAATTCTTCGTTTATGATACGATTTCAAGTACTACGTGAAACTTTCTCGTAGCTATATATTATCTCTTAAAGTTTAAAAGATATACTCATATGAAATTCAAATTTCTAACTTCTGTAGCCAGCCTAGTTTGGTGTTTTGATAATAGCGGCTTCAAATATTTACCGAGATGTATAACAGTTTTGCAAGCCTTTTTTAGTAAAAAAATAAATATTTAACAATCATCATAGGCACCGCAGTGCTGCAGAGGTTAGAACGCAAAGAATTCTGATGAGAGAATGTGGTGGTTCTCGAAACATGTAAATTCAACCCAGGTTCGATCACCAGCTCAGCCAAGCAAATAGAGTGAAAAGTTATTTAAGGAATGTGATCACCATTTTATGGCATAAAAAGGTACTTCTATTCCTTTTACATTATTTAAACAATTTTCAAGAAGACTTATTTACGTATTTATAAGTTTTGAACATATTTCGGGAGATATTTGATTTTTTCCCACAAATCTTGCTTAAAGTACACTCCATAACATGGACTTTTTTTGTTTACAGCAAGTCTTAACTTGTTTCAATGTGTGGTTTTTATTTATGTCCTATTTGAATTGCAATAATAGGTGCATTTCTTTCTTAACATAGGGGAGCGTTTTCATTTTACATTATTTCTACTTAATCCTAACAAATATGATTAACAAACCTCCTCCAAGCTTCACTGTTTTTTTTGGCTATACCCGTGGCAAAATTTTTTATTCTGTAGCCTTTTTGAATGATGATTTTGCCATCAAAACCTAATAAATTTATGTTCGTTACATCTGGCCAAAACACATTTCTCAAATATTTTTTAATAACTTATTTTTAATATTCTGTTTGCCTTCAAGCGTTTAAAGCCCATAGATTTACGTATGTTACGTATTTAGAAAGAAACCTTTGTTTTGAAACAATCCATAAATATTGCAATTTCTTCATGCTTTTGCCTGGTTCTAGAAACATTAAAATAATTTATTGTCCAAAGATAGTGCAATACTTGGCAATATTCATTATTCACACCATTCCAGACTAAAGGCAATTGAAAATGTTAGCAAACATGGAAAAATGGTTTCAACTATTGTTGAAATAACTTTCAAAGATGTTTTAAACACAAAAATGAAAATAACATTCAAAGATGTCTTAAACACAAAAATGAAAATAACATTCGTTTAATTAACATTTAAATCAAATTTAGGATATTAATTTATGAATATTAAAGGTATGGACAGAAAGCTTATCAGTAGATTCACCATAAGATCATTAGTAGTTTGACAGTAGGTATTAATAAACTTATTAATTTTAAAGTTTTTCTATTTGCCATTATTGAAAATGCAATACTTTTTCAATACTGTATATTTCTCTATACGCAATTAAACAACTTCATATTTGGTCTTTCAGTTGATACCATATCGAGAATCTCGGCCCATAGTGCATTTCAATTGATAATGCTATTATTAAATATAATATACAACATAGTTTTTCTTAATTTAATAAACTAAATCCTTATTTTAAATCAATCAAACGTGTTCATATTATTATGTATACAACTTTAAGTTAGCAACACTTTTTTAATGGACAGCCATTTTGTTAGCTGTCAAGTGGTTTATGTTTAGTTTGCGTTGGCAGTCAATATGAATAGACTGACATCTGAACAACGCTTTCAAATTGTTCAAATTTATTTTGAAAATCAGGGTTCTGTGTTGTTTAGCTGTATAAAACTTTGAAGTAAAATATGTAAAACAAAAATGATTTTTTAAATTGATATGAAATTTTCTTTATTCGAAAGATAATCTTCTGGCTGGCTCGGACGTAGACTAATCTGGAGGTCTAATTTTCCATGATTTTGAATGTAGTCCTCCAAGTGGTCAATCGTTGCGGGCTTATCTGTGTAGACTAGTGACTTCAAACATAATTAACTTGATAGCTGGCAAAATGGCTGCTAGTAAAAAAGTGTTAAATTTCTATACATTTAAAGTTATATAGATTTAAAAAAACAGCCTATATATGAACATTTGTTGTATACATATATCTGAATTGAAAATATTGTTAAATAATGCCTGTTGGAGATTTTATTACATTTTTAACCATCAATTTTAAATTTCCTATTGGGGTTTACAATTGTTATGCACTTTCTATCGCACTATCTCAATATTATTACGTATAATATCGTAATTTGATCTCACTTTGATATATTTGCTTTGATCTCACTACATTAAATCGCATTGCATTTTACTTTATCGTTTTTCTTTATTCTCATTGCATTTAACCTCAAAACATTTATTCACACTGCATTTAACTCAAAGCATTCATTTTTTATTATTGCATTTATTATAATTGCACTTAAATATTATAACTGTGTTTATGTATGCCGATCTTGATATTTTATTCAATATTAGGTATGATTTACCCCTTATGTGTGCGGCAAAAAAAAAAACACTTTCTAATACGCTGCAAGGTACCTACATATACATACACATAGCTTCAAAAGTGTGTAAGCACCAGTGGCATTTTTGATTTGTTTAAGATTATTAAAACTTAAAATTAAAATTTTTTTTTCATAACCGAATCTATTATTCAACCAAATATTCAACAAAACGAAACTTTTAAATTTCAATCGATGGTTAGATTTTAGGATTTTCATTATCTTAAAAATATCAAATAATTTGTTGTGTTTACTCACTTTTGAGGCTCATAGTACATATGAAAAAGCATTTTCGCACTAAATACATTGTTGGAGCGTAGTTAAGAGATATTTATTTTATATAATTTTTCTTAACACCTTAAGGTTTGCAAGCTACTAACAGCTTCAAATAATTTACTTGAAATGGCCGCTTTCTCATATAAAACACGTACAGGTACCCGGGTACCTTGATGCGCATTAAAGGGTGTTAAAAGTAAATTGGTCTCTCAGGAAAATTACAAAAAAAAAGTCAAGGCGTATGGCTGCAAAAAAAAAAAAACTAAATTATTTGAAAGTTATTTGTTCTCAAAAGTTTCAGGTATACAAGTTATCAATTTCAATGAAAATTTTTGACTGAAAACGCCAAAGAGGCACACATAAGGTTCAAAGCAACATTAGATTTCTTTACAACTTTTACTTTTGTTATAAACCAACATTGTCACTACACTGACTTGTTGCTTAATAAACTTTAAATTAAAATAAAAAAATGAAGTTTGATTATTTCCCATACAATGACAGTTACATGGCTGGAATGTATAATTCAATTTTAATTTAATTACTTGATTTTTCCAGCAATATTCTGACAACTGTTGTAATATTTGAAATAAACACACAGCATACAATATTATACACAATAGGGTGGCTCTAAATTTGGATTTTAGATGCAAGATTCTATTCCGTTAATAAAAAACCAAATACTGAAAATTTTAGCAAAATCGAAAAACTTTTAGAGGTTGCTCATTTTATTTGGGGTTTCGAATTTTGAATGACAGAGTATAATTTATAACCTTGAAAACATTAAAAATTTTAAAATTGTGAATTAAGAGCCAACATAATACTCATTTATACTTAGAAAAATTCACACAACCCAACATTTTTATTAACCTACATATTTACATACATACATACATATGCATGTAACATTTTATCAAATAAAAGAGTTCCCTCGTAATTAACTTAATTTCTTTAGAAATACTTAATGTTTTATGGAACAACAGAAAATATTCAATTAAACGTCTTTGTGTGGATAAAAATAGATGCTTACAAATACAGACATACATAAATACATTCACACCAGTCAAAATTTTATTTAAATCAGAGCTATGTGCGTAATTGATTAATTTCTATGTACATGTTCTAACCCAGGTAATCTAGTGTAAAGTCAATTGTAACTTTAATGCCTCTATAGGCTGAAGTATCTTTATATTTTAATTTTATACTGTAATTAGTACGCATGTATATTTTATCCACGATAAGTAATTTATTGGAGAGTCATTTGTCATTTAATGTCCCTTTGTAAACTGAAAGGTATCCATTAAAATTGTTTGTTTTTATAGCTTTTCAAACTATTAGTTAGGAAAACTGATTTATTAGTACCAGTAAGTGTAGGCGAACTTTTCATACTGAAACATAATTATGTCTACCAATTAACTTTCTCTTAGCAAGAATTGAGTTCCTCTTCAGAACTATTTACATACGCTTGAATTGCTAATTCTGGAACAAGTTATATGTTTACTGAACGTCACCATGGGGGTTATTTTGTAATATATTTGAAAAAAAAAGTGTTTCCTTTCAACATAAGTTGCACAATAACGGCCCAGAACTGTGGGTGTATATATTTGCGTACATAATTATTTTCATGTATGGAAAATTATTTGTAAACTCTGATTGTTTTGTTTGTATATTTATGTATGCAAGTTCTGTACAGTTCTTTCATTGATATACTCGTATAATACATGATTGTTAAACAAGTAATTACTTATTTAATTAATTTCTTAGCTTGTGGAATTTTTATACCCACCGCCAAAAATATGGGTGTATACTAAGTTGATCATTACGTTTATAACACATCGAAATATTGGTCATAGAACTAAAAAGTCAATATATTCTGGATCCTTAAAAGACTCTAGGACGATCTAGCCGTATCCGTCCGTCTGTCCGTCTGTTCGTCTGTTGAAGACACCAATAAAATTTTTAACAAACATTCTTTGATCCATCGAAATGTTTGGTATTGATATGGAGAAAATCGGTGAAGTAGGATCCGAATTGTAGATCATAGTTTCAGACAACCTCGATATTTTGAAAATGGTTTTTTGCATTTTTGTTCTATTATAATACAGATAATATCATGCAATTTTGCACAAGTCCTGTTAAAAATGGTAGGAATAGGTCCACGATTTCTCATATGCTTCATACAAATGTCTTCCTGGAATATAAACAAATGTTTATAGAATAGCCGTATCTAAACAAAATTATGCAATAATAAGTCTCATGCAAAATGCAATCTCAAAACGATATTTTTGATCATCGCTCCATACAAAAACCACTTCCGAAATAGTCCAAACACATATAGAAATATTCATACCCAATATTATGACGATCGGTTCACATTTGATTGTAGTACCCATATAAAGTTCATTTCGAAAAATCACTTATATACGCATAAATCTCTTATAAAAATCATTATTTACAAAATTTCATGATGATTGGCCCATAATAGGTCATAGTTCCCTAATGGGAACTACTCCCAAAAACTCATTAACTTACATAAACGTTCATAGCGAACTGAAATTTAAAGTAGATCAGTCATAAATATATAAAAATTATACTATTGACTTTTGTCAAATTTGGTCTATAATTGGGCATACATAGTTTCGGTACAAGCTCCACTTCCGTGAATAACTCTGTATACAGGAGTATACAGTGTTGATAATTTTGACATTTCAAAAAGCCATAATCAGTTTACTATGACTTTTTGGTAATCAATTTATTGTGCGTTAATCAATTTATATTACATACTAATATAATTTCTTGATTATAACAGGAATATGCACAAAATTCTTATAAATATCGTTATCGAAATGAAATTCGACTAAAATAAACCTAAAATATAAATAGAAATTACGGTACATTATTTTATGAACTTCGCCCCATAATAGGTGATTTGGTTGGTAGTGGATGTATAAGATTCGGCACAGCCGAACGTAACACTTTTACTTGTTTATATTTACATTTTACTAGAATTGCTAAATTGTAGTGTTCGTAGGTGGTAAATTAATTTTGTGTCACCTTTTGAAGAAATTAGAAACATACAAATACAAATATATTAAATTAAATTTTTGTAATGTTGATAAATGCTTCGTGTACATTAGAGTGGTTCGCCTTCCATGCAAAAATTAAAAGTTGTGTCAGTCACATCTTAGCATCAAAGATAATGTAAAAACAATTGCAGAAATATTTTTTTTTATTGTTTTGCCACGCCTACACATATCGCCCTTTTAGTATGTTGTTTACTGTGTCGCTATTTTCCGCTGTTTACGGCTCTACATTTCTGTCCTTAATAATTTTTTACTACCACGTCAAATTCTGGACATGATTTTAAAAAACCCACAATAATGGTAAATATTTTTTTTGAAGTCATTTTTCCTAAATAAATAATATTATTTTAATTATTTTTTTTTATTTTATTTTAAATTTCTTCAGTGATAAATTACTTTATTGATAGAAATTTAAAACTTAATAATAAGCTCACCTTAAGGCTTTACATTATTTCAGTCAATATTTATCCCGCAGTATCTGTATATGTATAGCGGCAATTTAAAATGCTTTCTATCTTAAAGGTTAACCAAACTCAACATCAGAAAAGCTACAAAAGTTTTAATTAGCGTTACCACCATTTAATTTAAGAACACTTATTTCAATTTATTTATAATCTCACTTTTAATTAATTACTAAATACTTTATAAAACACTGTTTCACTCATTAAGCAAAATTGTAAAGCAAATATTACCCAAATATTTGTACGGGATTTTATGTTTAAGGTTACACCTGCTAAAGGGTTTAGCATTCAAAAGATTAAAATTTCTTTTTTGTAAGTTTTTATTAGTTCATTGGATTTGCCATAAAGATAAAAACAGATTTAGTGTTTATTGCTGACACGTGCGTTATACAAAATAATGGATGAGTTAAATAATTCGATCGATCTGCTGATAATTAGGGTGGAAATTTCAGTAATAAAATAAATGGAAATAATTTTAAGTACGCAAAGTGTTTGTTGTTTATTTAGACAAGTATTTCAAGATTTCAAGGCCATTATTGTGTGGATAATATATTTAATATTGGGGCTAAGTGAAATCATTTTAGTTGGGAATGTTGATAACATTTTTGTTAGTATACTGTACAATATCCAAGATAAGTGTTATAGTATAGTGTTCTAGCAAAAAAAAGTAAAATATAATCAATTATATTTGGAGAGTATGAACATTTTTACAAAAACTCGGTAGTTTTTTAAGAAAAAAAAACGGAGGATTTTCTTTACTTTTTTTTAATTTTGTTCTGAAATTAATTAAACTTTTAAATTTCTTCTACTATATTTAATTTCTTATATATATATTTATTTTTCTATTATGTTTTTTAATATTAGGAACACACTGAAAATGGTGTAATTATACAAGGTAAGTGCAATTCGGCAACAAATACAACACAATACAGGCACAGCAGGCATTTTGTTTGTGTCAAATAATGTACTACTGTACAAAAGCACTTGAAAACGTGTTACTTTTGACATAAGTAAATTGGAAACAAAGTCAGTCAGCTGTGCTACTGCACTCCCCTTGTATACTTACACCATGAGTTATAATGAATATAAAAATACAAAAAAACGACAAAAGTTTCAATGAGTATTTAAACAATTAGTATTTTATAAACAAGTACATATATATATATTTATAATAGCCACTCACAGCGAAAAATAGTAGAAATGTTTAGCATTAATTCATCCACAGTCCAAAAAACTTTTGAGCGCTTCATTCACGAAAATTTGGTGCATAACAAAGTCGGAAAGGCACCAAATAAAATGTTCAATTAGGATAATAAGCAACATATTAAAAACAAGTTCGAGTGCTATATTCGGCTGTGCCGAATCTTAAATACCCTCCACCTAAACGTACTAAGAAATAGAAAAACTACACTGGTTAACGATTAGAATATTCTTATTTTGTGTCTTTTATCCAGTCTTAGTGCAAATTTTATTAGTATTGTTTGAAAGACAATTTTACGACCAACATAATTTATGTTAAATATTTTGAAATTTTATCTAATTTCGACCATTTATAATTGATGTAATTACCGATTCTTACTGTAATTTACAGAGTTTGTTTGATTTTCATAATAATCTTGAGTGTAATTTAACAAGTTATAAAATTAAAATAACATTTTTCCATATTCACAACAAGTTAAGAAACAGACTATAAAAAATGATAAGATATAAGATGAGGCTTTTTTGTTTGAATTTGATCTTAATAACATTATTTACAAAAGATTTATGGTTGGCATAGAAGAAATGGACCAATTATGGACTGATAGCTTCTAAATCCAGTATCCACTAATGTGATTTCTATGTATTTTAGGATTATATTGGTTGAATTTCATCTCAATAGCATTATTTACAAGAGTTGTATGGTTGGTTGGTTGTTATGCTCGGAAGTGGAATTAATTCAGGAGCTATTATTGACTGACAGCTACAGAATCCAGTATCTTAATTGCCGTATAACCGATACTAATATGATTTCTGGATTAAAATTCCTCATCCATATAAAAGTTGGTTCGATATCGATATTTATTAGACATTTTTGTGGGTTTATTTGTTTTTTGGAAATGGTTCTTATATGTCAGCTATGACAAATTATGGGCCGATCTTCTTAAATTTTGGAACAGTTATTTTTATGCATATGAGGATATTTCACGTCGAATTTCAACATAACGGTATATTTAAGATATATATTAGTATTAATGTGGATTTCGGGAGTGGATCTTATGTGGGGGATATAGTCAAATATGTACCGATATTCTCAAAATCCAGCAGTTTGTAAATGATCCGTGTAAAATTTTGGATTGGTACCCTTATTTATAATTTAGAGATTTATGCGTATTAAAGTGATTTTCGGAAGAGGGCTTTATATGGGGCATACCGTTAAAAATTCACTAAATTTTATGGGTGATTTTTGTATATATGTAAATGATATGTGCAAAGTTTTGAGTCGGTACCGATATTCATATATATGTCTTTTTCAGATGTGGATGTGGACCTTGTATGGGAGCTATGACCAATTCTGGGCCGACCACCATAAAATTTAGTACAACAATTTATTTGACTATAAAGATTATTTATGGCAAATTTTAGCCCTTTAACATTATTTATACCTGTTTTATACGTATTAAAGTGAATTGTGGAAGTGGACTTTATATGGGGTCTATGGTCAAACATGTACCGAACTAAAAAAAATTTCGTTTTGCGATTTCTTTTTGCATAAAACTTATTTTTGCTGAATTTTGTCTTAAAATTTCATTTTTATAGGCATTTATGTGGAATTGAGCAATATTTCGGGAAGATTTTTGTATGGGGGCTATGAAAAATCATGGACCGATTCTTACTATTTTCCGCACACATTCTTCTTTTATCATGTATGCCACTTCACACATGTGTTTTAAAAAATATGTTCTTATCACTCGTGTGTTGTTGTGATGGGAATATTAAATAGATAAGATTGACTGTACACGAGAGTACAAGAGCTCTTATCTTATAACTAGTTTAGTTTTAAGATTTGTAATTTAGCTATTAAGGTTTTAATTTATAAATAAAAATTTAGTGCCCTACAAGCATTCAAACAGCTGTTTTAAACTTATTAAAATAGATTTGAACAGTTGCATTGAAACTGTTTGTCGTGCCTTGCGGCAATATGATTTTAATGGCCGAGTTGCACGCAATAAAGCGTTTATAAATCCGAAAAACAAACTGGCCAGGCTAAATTTCGCCAAAGAGCATGTTTGCAAGGAATCCGTATTTTGGAATTCGGTCACCTTCACCCATGAATTAAAGTTTAACATATTGGGTTCATATAGCATGTCGTATGTTTGGTGGAAACAAAGAAAAGCTAAAGGCAACAGTGGAGCATGGTGGTGGCAGTGTTATGGTTTGGGCCTGTATGCCAGCTGCTGGTACTAGGAATTTAATAGCGTTAGGTGACGCCCAAAGACGTAACCCTCATTATCATAATTTTACAGGAGAAGCATAAAACATTATAAAATGAAAACTCTTTAATTGAAAATCGCGATTTCTTCACATCTTGCCTTAATATATTATATATGTATATAGACGGCAACCTTATTTCTGTAAAAAAATGTGGGTTAAGTCTTTTGTGTTTAATGAAAACGTTTAAATGATGTTACGTCTTTTTCCATTTCTTGAATAAAATCGTTAGTTTAGAACGTAGAAGCTTAAAATTTTTAGGAGCATTTTCTTTTAGCTTTGTGTTCTAAATCCAATCAAAAAACGAATTTTGATTTTTTGAGGGTTGCGTCTATAGGCATTTGAGGTGACGATATGTGCTTTTGTAAGAAAAAATATTTGGTGGATTTTCTTTACATATTTCGCTTTTTCAATTAATTTTATTTCAAAAATATTGTTCCTAAATTAATTCAACTTTTGAATTTCTTCTACTTTTGTTATAGACTTGTACGACTTTTTAAACACATTGACATTTTTCTAAGCATTTGTGTAAACAATAATAGAAACAGAAGTAAAGACTGAAAAACAGCACATATCTCGTTTTTGGGGATACGGGTATTGTGATGAATATTCACTAACATTGCTGATGTAAGAGTGTGAAAATCTTAAACTTTACATAAATTTATTATATACTCGTAGCTCTGAAATTTACAACAAAAGTTTATTTGTTTGTTTTCTTTTGTTTATGCATGTGAAAGTGATTTTTTATGTTTGGTTAATTTCGATTTTTATTCAGCTCACGTATAAAATTTAATTTAAAGGAAAAAAAAATATATTTTATTCTTACACTATGGTCTGATTGTTGGGAAAAAAGGAGCAATGTACAAACAGATGGGTTGTTTTTGCTGAGCTATGTGTTTGGCTGATTTCAATTTATGACAAAGTTGTGCTTTTTAAGTGTAAAACTGTATATTAAATTTAAATTATTATATGTTTAAAACAGCAAGCTTAAGTTTCTTCTAGGCAAACAAGCTCTAACAAACGTAGTTGTACCTTAGAAGTGTAAAAATTGATGTTAAACTTGTGTGAATAAATTAACTTAAATTAACAGTTTTTCCTAACAAATATAAATTAAACTCGTTTGAAATTCCAACCTACTGTACCAAGCTAATTGCCATATAAATTTTTTGTTTTAGTTTCTTTCTTTCTTTAGATATTTTTCCATTGTTGTCAAGTGGTTACATATACACAATTATAAAGGTACGGTCACACTTAGCAAATATTTGCCGAAAAAGATGTAACCACTAAATAAAAAATAAAAATATTTGAGCTCGTTTATTTATATAAAAAATCTTTGTTTTTTTTAAGACAAGACACAATAAATATTTAGTTTTATTCTATTTGAAGCTGTTTGATCTTGCAAAACTTTTGTAAAGGTATGTCACATTTGGCAAATATTTACTCAAAAAAGCGTAACCACTTATTTTAGCACAAATTTGTTTGACGTTTTTTACTCTTATAAGCGTTTCTCAAGATCAAACAGCATCAAATAAATAAAACTAAATATTTTGATCTAAATAAGAAAGTTTTTTTTAAGAAATAAACGAGTTCAAATATATTTATTTTTAATTATTAGAGAAAATTTTTTTTATTTTGGCTTGAGTTCATTTTAATTAATTACTCAAAGAATAAAATTGTATAAAGTTATATTTTTCTAGACAACTGGCAAACTGGAATGCATTTTCTACCCTGCCAAGGGCGTCATCAGCAATTTTCATTGTCCACGATCCATCTGTAAACATCATCTATTTAACTCATCGCTTTTTTTTTTTTTGAGAAATAGAATTCGAGAATTGTCATATTTCCTTTTTACGTGTTGTGAGTTAGAACGAAATTTACTTACGTTTACAATGTGTGTGTATTCTTCTTATTATTATTACAAATTTTGTATTACTACAATATTGTTGTTACTTTTTTTGCTGCGTCTACCGTTTTATTTAGTGGTTACGTCTTTTTCGGCAAATATTTGCCAATTGTGACCGTACGACGTCAAAAAAATTTGTGCTAAAACAAGTAGTTACGCTTTTTTGAGTAAATATTTTCCATGTGTGATCATACCTTAACATATGACCAGTGAATGAAAACATAGAGAGAATACGTTAATAAATGTATACACTGGAAAATTTTATTACATCGTGAACCGAAATACTACCAACGTTTTTAAGAAGAAAGCAATATGAATAAGTTTTTTTTTTATATTCGCTCGCTTCTCTGGTTTATGAATTGGGACGACCCTATATATATCCTGTTACCTCTTTCATTTCGATGCCTAAAACCAGCCGCCATGGTAATGTTTAGAGTTTCACTCATTTGCACTTGCTGGATATACCTTCTATGTTTCTTCTCATAACCATTCAAAATTATGCAAAGTCACAACTTTTGTTACAATTCTATAATTTTGGGAAATGTGGGGATAGCTACATTTTACTGCTATTACCTTCTTTAATTCCTTCATGCTGCCCTTAAACTTAAGCTGATTACTTAACGCTGGACAAAAAGATTCATGCAAACAAAAGAAAGAAAAGTACCCCATTTATTTGCGCATTGCTTACAATCCAAACAAATTGTATTTCGTTACAGCATCAATTACTGTGTATCAATTGTTACTTAATTTTTTTTCTACGCCGTTGAAAAGCAATGCAAGTTACTAAGACCAACTTGCAAATTTCAATATTTCAAAAGTTAAAGTGAAAGGAAATATTTTCTTTTTTTTGCATTTGGTTATTCCAAATAAACTGAGCCTTAAGCTAAAAGAATCATACAATCAGTAGCACAAAAGTATAAAGTGAAAAGAAAACTTTTCGTAACAACTTTTATACTTAAAGTGAAATGAAGTATTTTTATGGGAAATAAAGAAAACTAAGTACCTGAACAAAAGACAAGGGTTACAATAATCCTTATCGTTTATTTTGACATTTGCGCTTTTGTATATATTGGGAGATTTTAACTCTATAAAACTTTTCACAAAAAACATAAATTTAAACATTCCACGTCTATTTTAAATTATATACAATTAATTATATGCAACTGCTATCAGTAAGTAGTACATTTTATTTTAAGAAATCCTTTTTAAGTTTTTTTCTGTTCCTTTTAGCTTTTAATATTTAAGCGTACAAATGCATAGAAACACTTAAGTAAATGTACATATAATAAATGTAAGTTGCATGTAACTGCCTTTTAGATAACACGTAAAGATCTATGTTTTTACCGACAAACTATAGATATTAACTACGCCTTGCTAGTAGCAACTGGAAATATGCAGTTGTTGAGTTATTAGTTAATGTACAAATGGTTTCAGTTATGCCAATAGAAATAGATAACAACAAATAAGAAGTTATAGTAGTGCAGCCATGTCTGTATCATATACAAAATGTACACAGTATTTTCATTTTAATACCCACCAACATGCGTTTGTAACCAGTGACCGAAAATAACGGGTCCACTTTAATTGTAGTGGTTAATTGGCACCATTTACATTTTAAAATTAGTTATTTGTTTTATATCACTGAGAGAGTGATTTATAAGACACTTTTTTTGTAAAGGTCGGGTTATAGCTTTTACTTTTGAACTTTTAAAATAGATGACAAAATTTCATTTAATGCAAACCAATGCAACTTGTCCAATATCGGCACTGCTTTAGTTAATATTCAACATATTCATAATCAATTTACAATTTGTTAACAATTTATAAAAAATAGACTGTATGTAAATTAAATAGAAAGAATGTTAACGTTTATTAAGATCAACCACAATTGAAATAGTTTGTCTCTCACCAAAGCATTAAAAAACGTCAAAAACGAATAAAAGTCATGCCAAACCATTTAAACAAAAATCATTTTATAGCAGTTAATATGAGTGGTTTATTTGCAGAAACAAAATATAAATCACAATTTTGATTTGTGATTATATGTACGAGTTATTTTCGGTTTCTGTTTGTAACACATCGAAATATTGGTCGAAGAACCAAAACGTATATTTATTCTGGGTCCATTTAAGATTCTAAGCCGATCTAGCCATGTCCATCCGTCCATAATGCGCAATTGCAGAGTTGTGATATAAAAAAGCTTTCTTCTTTCATCACCTTTACTTCTTCAATCTATCCCGTTTGCAAAGAAAGTAACGCAATTATATAAAGGAATATTAATAGCATAGTATAGCACCCATTTCCAAAAAACTGTTTTATATATATAATGGGTGTAGGGTATTATATGGTTGTACTTGACTGGCCATACTTTCTTACTTGTTTTTTTTTAATTCAATTCTACATAAATAACTATACTTAAATTAAATATATAATTTTCTAATAAAATATTAATTAATTAATAAAATTAAGCTCTTCTTTTAATTATATGTGGTGTTGACTTTATTTTGACGCTCACTGTATATAGATGTGCTGAATAAAACTGCTTGAGAGTAAAACTCTTTGAGCGCTACAACTATTGCACTTACTACATTT
Organism: Bellardia bayeri; assembly: GCA_950370525.1. Taxonomy (NCBI): domain Eukaryota; kingdom Metazoa; phylum Arthropoda; class Insecta; order Diptera; family Calliphoridae; genus Bellardia; species Bellardia bayeri. The sequence goes on along the minus strand of OX493267.1, from coordinate 72,576,035 downwards.
AAAAGGACAAAGGAGGCTTGAAAAGATTTAAGTGGCAACATAAAAGTAAAACAACTTTCAATGAATTTTATATAAAGTTTCATTTACCTGCATGCTCTTTTAACATTAAAAACAGTTAAAGCACACATAAATATTTGCAATTTATTACAGCAGTAAATAACAACGGGTGATTTTTAAAAGCTATAGGAAAGTTTTTCAAAAAAAAAACACATAAAATTTAGAAAAATGCATGACCTTCAACCTTCAAATGTTGACCTTGACTGCGCCTCAAATGGTCCATCCGCTTAGTCCAATTTTGAAATTTTCTTTCCAGCATTTCGGCCGGTATCTCATGAATAAATGCTTCACTGTTGTCTTCCAATGCGTCAGTTGACATAGCCCCACAAAAAATAGTCTAAAGGCGTTAAATCGCACGATATAGGCGGCCAATTGACCGGTCCCGAACGTGAAATAAAAAGTTCACCGAACTCGCCTCTCTATAAGTCCGTGCTGTGTGGCATGTGGCATCGTCTTGTTGAAACCACATGTCATGCAAGTCAAGCTGTCAAGATGTTTGACAGTGAAACAAAACACGAAACGTGCGTTAGCTATTTAAACCAGTGTTACCAACAACATAATAGCAAAAAAATCACCCTTTATTTCACTTGTTGTATATTTAAAAGTCAATTAATTGATAATTAATTGCCAACAGCAGAAAATAACTTAATTATTTTTCGATATAAACAATGTTGTAATAAATCTGGCATATTACTTACACAAAAATAATTATAATAATATTTAAATTAAAATTACATTTGCAACCCTTACTAATGGCCATTAACTGATTACCTTAAATACCTTTAGTATTTATTAATTTACCTATATTTACTTAATTTACTTTACTTTACATTTGTTACGTTCACTTGATAATTAATGTTAATTCATTGAATATGCTAATTAAATATAAATTACAAATAAAAAGCTAAATAAAATAAAACACACGACTCTACCTACAACTTTTACGAATCATTTTTAAAAATTTATTTACTTAAAAACTTTTTATTACAGACATTTTGTTCTAACTTTTTTTCTTTTTCTTTGTGGACATACATATAATTTCAGTGGAAAAACCTTGTTGGCTGGCTTCAAGTTTCAGTAGGAATACAAAAGAGGTGCAGTAGACTAAAATACCAAAAAAGGCTTTTCAGAGGGAGAAAGGAAAAGTTAGCAACATTAATACGCATTTTATTTAAATACATTCAGTATGGCTGCTAATGAATCTGAACCGCTTTACTGCGGTTCTGGCATGGATAATTTTCATACCAAGTAAGTAAATATACATATATGTAGGTATATATGTATTTAAATGTGTTCTATGTGTGTGTTTCTGTTTCATTTTCCTTTCTGTTTGTTTTTGTTTTGGCTTTTACACATATTTGCATTTGTTTGCCTATTGTATATGATTGGTTGCAGAGATATCAGTACAATTGTGCGTTTAAGATTGTATTTATTTGTGTAGGTTTTTACATACATATACATATAGCAACAGAGTGCGTGTGCGGTAGTTATAGCAAAATAAGCAAATTCAATTATGCTGTGTATCACATTATAGGAATGTTTAGTAAAAAGTACGAGCATTATGAGCTTGAAAAATAAATAAATAAATTTACTTGCATTTGAACCCTTCGATACAAAAGTGACAATTTGTATTTATAATGTGTTTACAAATAAACTTATGTTTGTTGCAAATTATACAAGCATTCTTGTAGAATTACCCAAGCAAGAGTTTTGCACTATGGCTTAATGTGTGCCAGTATTGGCAAACATGGTACAATTGTACTTTTTTTTAAAAATTTTCGACACAGTTGGTACCCTGGTACTACCAAGAGTCATTTGGTACAATTTCAAAATACTGTTGCATTAAAATTTGGTATTCCAGATGAAATACATAAATATATCATTTAAGTTACTATTTGTGCCAAAGAGATTTTAGTAAATTTTATGACCATTTTGGAACTGATATCAATTGTATCTTTAAAGACGAGGGCGGTTCGGAAACTTCTTAGCCTAGAACAGAAAACATGGTACAAACAGAAAAAAGTTAAGTGTTTTGGAAATTTTCATCTGACAACTCCTTCATATATAAACATGTGTAAAAAAAGACCCATCCGCGATTGTTTTACAATAAAAATATTAGAAATTCGTGGTATCATTAAATATTTAAATAAAACAGGTTTATCGAGACAAGAAATGCATAATGATCTCAAATGATCGAGTCCGTTTAATTCTGTATGAAGAACTACAGATGAAAAAGCTTTCTGAAAGATGGGTGCCACATTTGTTAGCAGTCGACCAAAAACGCATAAGAATGAAAATTTTAAGCGTCGTTTCATAACTCTGGATGAGCCATGTCTCATCATCCACCACTATACTCCAGAGACAAAAGAACAATACAAGCAATGAACTAAAGCTGGAGGACTGGCCCAAAGGAGGCAAAAATAATTCAATCGGCTTAAGGTTATGGCAATGGTTTTTTGGGACTTCAAAGATATTTTATTGATTGGCTGTCTGCAAAAGCGTAAAAAAATAAATTAAAAGTACTATTGCAATATTTTGGATCAATTAAATGTAAAATCGTCCTGGCTTACAACACAAAAAATCGTATGCATCTATAGGACGATTATTACGACAAGAAATTGTTGGTTTAATTAACGAGATTTTTAGGTTGAATCCAAAAACTGCAGCTTAAAATGTATTTAGTCAGAATTTCAAAATCGTTAGAAGATAACCCTTTTATTTCTTCTATTATTGAAATAATAAATCTAGTAGTTTTGGAAATACAGTCGACAGATTCATAAATATATATACATATATGTATATGAGTATATATACATATATATGTTGACTTTTCGCCAATAAGCCGATACTTCATAGATAAGAATATTTTGGATTGGATAATCGAGATAATAAACTCAAATATATTTAAACAAATACAGACAAATCCCAAAAAAAAGATGATAAAAATAAAAAAATTACGAAACGAATTTCTTTGCCTTACTTTCTTCCTGGAACATTAGTTGCATATCGTAAACAAAGGCTTTATCTATCTGGTAGTATTTTTTAATAGCGACCAGTTTCGTAGCATTTATTATATCACCAGAAGTTAAATAATGATACTTTGAAGAAATCTTTAGCCGGCCACTCACGTACACTTTGAACTGATAGTTTCAACTTAAGTGAACGTGTGTGGGAGTTCAACTGTACCGTTCTCAGTTCAATTTGTGTCGAGCAAGAGTGCGTATAATGTCGCATAAACAGAAACAAGTAATAGGTGATTTTATTGTAATATATATAGATGGGAACCTTGCCTTTCGTGTGGAGATATTGCTCTTCTCATGACTGGATCTTCTTTCAATAAACTAATGTGGGAAGATAAATTTCGTTGTAATAACCACTTCTTGCGCCACTGTTTACGCTGTTTATTTTTAAATTTTTTTAAATCACAAAAAGTACACCGGGAGCGGCCAAAACGTCCAGCTCGTTAACAACTGAAGTATTGAACTGCACGCGTGTGTACAGCTCAGTTCACAGTTAAGTCTGAACAGTTGAAACTGACAGTTAAAATTGTACGTGAGTGGCTGGCTCTACACCATATTCTTTTTTACTACTTGCAATAAATCCATACCAATCGAGTATAAATTTGTTTAAACATTCGTTATATAAGACAATGTTACAAATGTTGCCATAAAATATATCGAAATTTTACTAAACTAAGTTCGTGCTTATGCTTTATTATTATTTAACAAATATTAGAAATGGTACCGTGGAGGTCTAAAAAGTACATTTTATTTATTTATTTTTATAGTTGGAACAAAATCCATAAACACATTTTTCATCACTGATGTGTGCTATTATTCTGAACATATGTTGAATGGTGTAACTTATTACATAAAAAATATATTTGCAAAATATATGGTTTAGTTTTTCTTAAGTTGCAGTAATTGAAGCCTTTGCTAACTATCCTTTAAATAAGTATAAATACAATACAAAAAATATTAAATTTGATGATGGTCGGTCCATAATTGGTCGTAGATCCCATCTAAAAACCACATCCGAAAAAGTATTTTATCATTATATATATCTTATAAATATCAATATCGACTCAAAATTTTGCACAGATATGTAAATACACAAAAATTATACGAATGAGATTTGTGAATTTCGGTCCATATTCACCATATGAAGCGCTCTTCTGAAAATCACTTCAACACTCATAAATCTCGTATAAACAACGATACCGATCCAGATTTTACAAGAAGCATTTACATTTATGCCAAAATCAAACTGCTTGATTTTGAAAATATCGGTCCATATTTGACCATATCCCCCATATAAGGTCCACTACCGAAATTCACGTTAATACTAATATGTATCTTAAGTGTGCTATTATTATATTGAAAGTCAACATGTTAATGCTCATATATACGTATATAAAATTCACTGTTCCGAAAGCTTGTTATGAACATCAGACAAACTCTGAAAATTATGGTGAGTATTGGTAATTACATCAATTTTAAATGGTCAAAATAAAATTTCGGGATCGTAAACTTTTAGCACTAAAAAACACTGAATAAGAATATTATAGTCCTATAACCAGTGCAGTTTTTGTAATTCTCATTATATTTATGAGGAGGGTATTTAAGATTCGGCACAGTCGAATATTTCACTCTATTTTGTTTAAGTTTCTGTTAGTTTTCTTCTAATAGAGCTTTGAAAACAAAACGTATAAAATAAGCTGTGAGCTAACCTTTTCAAACTGCAATTGAGAAATACTTAAAAAAAAACAAATTGAAATTAAGAAATATAAATTAATATTGAGAAAAAACAAATTGAAATTGCGAAATAATTTTTTTTATTAGATTTGTAACTCAAAATCGTGTTATGTACGATTATTTTATAAGTCAAAAATATATTTGCAAAATTGCATACAAATTTTAATTTCTCAATTACAACATATGTTTTCTCAATATCAATTTACATTTATTTAGGTGGATTCACCCATTCGTTCTGAACAAATTTTTTGGTTGTACACAGTTTTTATACCGTACACCACAATAGTGAGCAGGGTATATTGGATTTGTGCTGATATTTGTAACGCCCATAAATATTGGTCCAACATCCACCTGAAAGTGTACTCAGAATCACTTTCTGAGTCGATTTAACGATGTCCGTCCGTCCGTTCGTCTGGCTGGCTGGCTGTCCATGTGAAGCATGTGCGCACAGCATAGGTCGCAACTTTGAAGATATTTCGATAAAAATTGGTACGTGATATTTCTCGGCCCAAGGATGGATGGGATTGAAACTGGTGGTTTCCGGTCCATTATTTCACCTGGCCCCCATACAAATGTCCTCCCGAAATTAAGGATTACCGATCATAAAACTTTGAATTATGCAAGTATGCAACCAAATTTCACCACAAATGAGTAATAAATGAAGAGCGGTCTATAATTACTCGTAGGTCCCATATACGGTCCACTTCCCGAAATCACTTTAAGGACCATAAATCTTTCAAAAATGTTGTTATCCGAATAAAATTTAACAAAAATGATTTTCTTATGTACAAATGGGATGACACCTAATTTTATAATAGTCACTTCATAAATAGTCAAAACTCCCATATAAGACCCTCTTCGTAGTTCACTTTAATTCTTTTAAACGTATTTATGTCGATATAAAGTTTAACACACATAAGATTTATATTAAGCGGAAATCATGTCACTAAATTTTTGGATGATCGGTCCATAATAGGTAATATCTCCCATATAGCGCCCATATTTGAAAAACTGTTTTATTGATATACTGGGTGTATGGTATTATATGGTCGGGCTTGACCGACTATACTTTCTTACTTGTTTGTCATATGAAGTTTGGCGTGTCTCTTTTTGAGAGAGAGAAAATATTTTTTACGAACAACTCTCAGCTTGAATTGGTTTAATTTTATATTTTGTCTGGACATGAATGAACTAAGTTGCCAATAGGTAACATTTTTTTATACAATAACAATTCCATGGCAATCAGCAAAAGCAACCATCTTTTTCATTCATTTGGAATACAAAATATTTTAATAAAATTTAATATTTGTTTTTTGACACTTAAAAAACCAAAGCAAAATAAATCAATGGCCGCATTTGTAAAACTAATAGATTTTGTTTAAATATGGCGGCTTTGATTTGCCAGAAAAATCATTCGAAATGGGTGGATTGTGCTGGAAAAAAAACTCTCAGTAAAGATACGGACACAATTTTTGTTCGGAACAAATGGGTGAATCCACCTTTGATTTCAATTTGTTATTTCTTAGCATTAAATTGGATTTCTGAATTTCAAATTGCATTTTTTCAGTCAACTTGAAAAGGTGTAATTGTGTAAGTACAGTTCTTTTGTTGAGCTCTGCTTACTTACGTATGTATGTATGTTTGCATCACATGGACATTGAATATTGCCAACAGTATTTTATTAATAATTTTTTAATTTGCTCGTGGTAATTCAGCTTAATTTGAATCAATCCTTTATCTGTGGAAATGCATTAACGTAATGTGCTCATTTATTATAAATATTGCCCTTTTAATTAGCTTACAGCATGTAAAATCTATTTAACTCTTAAAGTTCAATTAATATTTATTTAATTGCAGAGTTAAGTTAAATGCATAAGTATGTAAAAAAATGGCATACCTTAAACTAATAGATAAATAAATAAGCTACATTTCGGAGGAAATCTGTGGGTATATTTAAAAATAATTATATATTTTCTTTTCCATTTGCAGCTACAAAAATCTACATGGTTATATATCACTTATTGTCTGCATACTGGGCACCATAGCAAATACTCTTAATATTATAGTACTGACACGACGTGAGATGCGTTCACCTACAAATGCCATATTGACGGGTTTGGCGGTGGCTGATTTGGCAGTTATGCTGGAATATATACCGTACACAGTACATGACTATATCTTGTGGGAGAGGCTGCCACGTGAGCAACAATTGAGTTATCCTTGGGCCTGTTTCATTAAGTTTCACTCAATCTTTGCTCAAGTGCTGCACACCATATCCATCTGGTTGACAGTGACACTGGCCGTATGGCGTTACATAGCCGTTGGTTATCCGCAAAAGAATCGTCAGTGGTGTGGCATGCGTACGACCATTATAACAATAACGAGTGCGTATGTGGTGTGTGTTTTGGTGGTGTCGCCCTCGTTCTATTTGATCACCTCAATAGCAGAGTTTTTGGAAATGCTGGATGCAAATGGCAAGACCGTACACTCGATACCATTGACACAATACGGAATTGATTTAATGAATGACACAGTGTTGGCAACAACGACTACAACCGTAGACCTGGATGTGGCCTCAAACTGGCATAATGCCACACAAACCACAGCCGAAATGCTTTTAAGCATTTTCAATTCATCCGCACATACATTTGCCACCACCTCCACCACCACAACAATTGCCCCCCTGTTGGCTAATAATAATGGTTCTATGGTAACAGTAGTGGTGCGCAACATAACCGTTTATCGTCTTTATCACAGTGATTTGGCGTTGCGTAACAAAAGCTTACTTAATGCAACATTTCTCATCTACAGTGTATTGATTAAATTAATACCCTGCATTGCACTAACCATTTTATCTGTGCGCCTGATAATGGCCCTGCTGGAGGCTAAACGGCGCCGAAAAATGCTCACTAGTAATGCTGCCAATGGCATGAAGACGATGGTCAATGGCAAAGTTGTCGAACAGGCAAGGCCGCGTAAGAATAGCAAAACACTGGAGAAGGAGAAACAAACAGATCGTACAACAAAAATGTTGCTGGCTGTGCTGTTGTTGTTTCTCATAACGGAGTTTCCACAGGGTATTATGGGTCTGCTGAATATGGTGCTGGGTGATGCTTTCCTAATGCAGTGCTATCTGAGACTGAGTAAGTAAAGTAAAGTAAATATTTAAGTTGTATAAATATTGATATATTAACAGTTAGTTGAAAGTTCATTTCCTTGCATCGATATGAAGAGCTTGTTCGGAGAAAAATTTCAACCTTCCAGTAAATCTAAAGAATCAAACAGAGTTCTCAAAACCAAATCGAAATTTTTGGAAAACGAGGATAACTGCAGCGTTCGAACGATATACATTTTGAAAATAATAAAGCGTTATTTACGAAATTTATGAAAAAATGTAATGTAGGGTACCTAAATGAGCAAATTCATGGCCAGAACTTATAGTTTTTGCGCCAAAAATAAAGCTTGGACATTTTGCTTTTAAATTGTTTCTTAAAAAACGGTTTTTGACAAAGCTATGAAAAAAACTCAAGAAACGGTCGGCAAAGCCGATTTTTTGCGAAAATTCGACTTGTACGACCTTAAAACTTTTTTCGAAAAATCTAAAAAAAATCTCACAAAGACTTTACCCTATAAGCTTACAAATGTGGAACAACATAATGTACATACATATGTATATCTTAATGAACATGAAACATTTAATTAAATAGTTGTATATAAAATTTCGCATATCAAATTTATCAATTAATTACAATTCTGTAACAGGAATATACGCACATAAAAGGTATTAAAAATCAAATATGTGCTCGCAGAAATACAGGACATATTACAAAACTGACAAATGTAACAACTAAAATTTGATATTGTAAATCAAGTTAACTGGAAAATTTAAGCAGAGAGTATTTAATTAAGATGCAACCATTGGTATCGTCTCGTTTTGTGTGCACAAGAACAAAACGTGAATTCGAATGAAGGACAAACATTTTGTTTTCGTTCGTCTGTGTGGGTAAAGAATTATCGAACATCAAAACGTCAAACTAAAAATTCCACTTTATTTGCAATATTGGTACACATACAGGCATGTCACACAATTCGATCGGAATGGTTTCAATTCTGTATTTGCAAATCGATCGTTTTTACTTTGCGTTCTCTAGATTCCGATCGATTTTGTTTATTACTAAAAAAAATTTTAAATCTCGATTTTTAACCTAAAAACAAAAAACATATGATTTTTGTAATAGAAAATGTAACAAAAGCAAACAAAAAGAAAACGCTAAAAATGCGAAGAATTTCAATTGTGGCTGTTTTAAATGAACAAAAACATCAAAACGTAGTTGAAAAGCTACGAACATGGTGCAACTATACAAGGTGAGTGCAGTAGCCCAGCTGACTGACTTTGTTTACAATTTACTTATGTCAAAAGTAATACTTTTTCAAGTATTTTTGACAGTAGTACATTATTTTACGCAAACAAAATGCCTGTTGTTTCTGTTTTGTGTTGTATTTGTTGCCGATTTGCACTCACCTTGTATAGTTGCACCATGGCTACGAAGAAGGAATCCTCTGTCATATTCCAGTGCTGTGTAAATATTTTTAATTTTTGTAATTTTCTGACAAAAGTTTTTTTGTTGCTGACACCAACTTTGAAATTTTTAAAATTAATAGAAGTATCAATGCGAGAACTGAAAAAAACAATGAAATAATAAAATTAGTTATTTAATTGTCATTATAAATTAGTAGTATGAGTTTTTCTTTCAGTATGCAATCATAAAATATAACAATTCCACTTTAGAAATCTAAAGTAGTTTCATTCCGCAAAAAAAATCGTTTTTCGTTTTCTAAAGACTCAATTTACGGAATCAAAACCACACTCGATCGGAATTGAGTTCTGTGACATGGCTGATACAATAAATAAACAGTCAGCTAGCTGTTGGAAACAGTGATGCCGTTGTAAAGTTTCATTTCGTACATACTTTTTAGAAAAAGTACCAAAATGATTATTATAGGAGTAAAAGTGTGTCTGAGTGCATTTACTTACATAATCTAGTACTTTGATAGTTATTTATATTAACAATTTAATATATTTTACTATAATTTAATTCAATATTTATTCAATTTGCAATATTTACAACACATACTTACGCGTTTTTATGCATTTATTTTGTTATATTTATACTGTATATGATGGTTTTTATTATAAACATATTCATATATGTAGCTGTGTACTCGTATTATATTGAATCGCGTTGCTCAATTTCCACAAACATTGTTATTAAAAGAAGTACCAAAAAATAGAGCGAATATACCACATTACAATTTAACATACTAACGGATGGACCTTTTAGCCATCGGATTGAGGGAAAGATAAGATGAGTACAAACTCTATTGTTCTAGCAATTCTTGTACTTGTTACATGCGACTGAGACAGTAACATATATGTATGTATGTGTACACAACTGTGTATCTACTCCAGAGGTAGGCAAAGCGTAAAATGAGGTTGTGTGTGTGAACGAACTACCCAGCAAACATAAACATAATTATATAAATTATACAAAACAACTTAGATAGAAAACATACACTCACAGTATATTTTCCGTAACATATAAGAAATTAACAACGAGATTGATATACAAACGGAGCTTCTAATACTTCAAATGCATTATGTTACCAAATCCATTCTCAATCATAAAATATTTTGCGTAATTCATTATTAATTTGAAATGTTTTTTGGAAAGTATTTCTGAAAAAAAAATATAAAAGCATCCGCCGCATGTGCACAATGTGTGTCTCAATGACGACTGTATGAAAGAGATTAAGTGTATGTGTGAAGTGCTCTCTGCACAATAGTGCTATTGGATGCCTGCCCATGATCTATATGGGATTTCCATCTAAAGTGTTGGCTTGTTGTATTATTGCTGGATTATTGATATAAAAAGGAGAGAATGACTCTCAACGCAATGTAAAAGTTATGTGTGTGCATTTCTGCTCATTAACTTTTATCCTCCATTGCTTTAACCAGTTTTCTAATTCAGATATATGATATTGCTGATAGCGGGATGCTTCTTGAGGGTTATCATGAATACTTAGAATAGCAGTATCATCAGCAAATGGAGATGTGTAACTACGGTTGTTTGTTGGCATATGAGATGTGTATATCAAGTATAGGAAGGGTTCCAGGATGATTCCTGCTTCAATAGGTTGTGCGGAGCTTAGGAAATCTCCTTCTTTAAGCTTAAATGGTCGACTAGTTAAGTAGCTTTCCAATAGCTTATATGTGTTTACGGGTAAATGTAGTTTCAACTTGTATATTAGACCATCATGCCACACATTATCAAACGCTTGAGAAATGTCAATAAAAAGAGCAGAACAATATTTTTTTTCTCTAAATGTTTTTTTTTTTTTTTTTACGATATTGACAAGTCTATGGGTTTGTTCGTAGTTTAGTACTGTACTATGTTCTTTCATTATTAAGCTACTGTTAGTTTTCTTTTTATGGACCTTAGAAGCCACTGTATATTCAATAAACAAATCCCTGATAAAGCGCATAGGGAATGTTTTGAAGAAAGCTTTTTTAAAGAATTCTAAAACAAAAGTATTTTATTAGCAACAAATTTAATTTAATTGTAATGGTAAATTGGATGTCTATCATAATATTATATTATATTTTCTATTCACTGCTGTTACTTGACCTTCTTTTCATTTTCTTCTTATCTAACTATGTAACAAATTTCATTTAAAGTTATTTTTAATAATAAAAACACATTTATTTCTCAGTTTATTTTATTTAAACCTTGAACACAAACTAATAACCTAAAATCTCTATATAACCACATAACAGATTCATACAAATGTTGGTAATTTCTCCTAGCTGCCTTATTGGTTAGTTTTACTTTTGAACTTTATTAAATAAATTAAAGTGTTTTCAATTTGTCCGGAATGCAATCTTAAGGAAAGCGATGATGACACTGCAGCCAGCACACAAACAAAGGAGAGCGGCAGACAGTAAAATTAAATGAATGTCATTGACATTAAAGTGGCATCAACTCTGGGTATGAAAGGAAATACTTTGCTGTCATAATAAGTTTAGTTAGTGTCTTAATCTGTAAAACAAATAAAAGAATGTTGAAAAAAGAAAGACAACTTTTTTTTTATGAATTTAAAATTTATATTACAATTTGTCAGCTTGTTACATGTCAAGTTTTATTAAAAATAAATGTTTCAACAATTCATGTGTTTGAGTAAGTGTGTAAATGCTGTTGAAAAAAGTTAAAAATGATGTTTGTCTTTGAATAAATTTCATTGTTTTTTTGTTCTATTGCGGTTACATTAAGTAACACTAAACAAGCGTTTGGTGTACCTAAATGTTCATGTCATATCTGTCTGTCTGACTGTTTCTTTGTTTTACTGCTTCAAGGTCATGAAATTGTGTGCATTATTTTATTATTTAAACAATATTATTTTACAATGTCTACGAAATTGACTTATTATTTTATTGTCTTAAGTAGGTACTCAATCTAAACAATTTGAACAAATATTTTTAAATTTTCTTGTTTGCTGAAAAATAACTTTCATTTCCTATACGAGTACATATTTAGAAACAAATGTTACTCGTACAATTCGTACATGTGAAAGAATTAGCTTTTATACCCTCCACCACCATAAGTGGTGAATGAGGAATGAACTTGTCCTTCTGCGCACGACACTGAGAAATACTCATCTGAGATCTAACAAAGTATATATATTCGTGGCCCTTAAGAAATTCTAAGTCGATTGAGCCATGTCCGTCTGTCTGTCCGCCTGTCTGTCTGTCTATGTAAAACACTCTCACGTCCAAAGGTCACAACCGAAATCAACAAAGTTTACAAAAAACCATTTATAGCAGTTTGATATTGAAAATCAGCAAAATCGGTATAGTAGAACAAGAGTTATGGATCATTTGATATTTTTCAACATTTTTCTTCTAAATATTTTAAATATTTTGCAGATATTCCCAGGAAATTTTGTATACGTTGTTTTTGTGATAAAAGAAGAAAGTGTGATCAAAATAGTAAGAACAGGTCCAAGATTTCTTATAGCTCCCATACAAAAATCTTCCCGAAATATTGCACTCCACATTAAAAACTCCACATTTAGTATATTTCCAAAAAATTTCGATGCTACCCCTATGAGAAATCTGTCGAAACAAAAGCACACATTTTTATGAGAGACAATTAGTTTTAATTCCTTTTCTTTCAGCTTTTCTTAAAGAATAGAAAAGCTTTTTTGTTTTATAAATAGTCAAACTTTTGTGCTACCCGATTTTATGTGAACTTATTAATGCATTTATATTTGTTCTACCAAATATTTAAATGGTATAATCAAATGGAGATTTGAAAACAGTCAAAATAGCATTCCTTGAATTTATGTACTTTTAAAAATGAAAATATAATATTAATAGAAAATATATATAAGTTACATATTTAACAAAGCTCATGGGTTGCTTCATATCTACAAAAATATAAGACAACAAAAGCCAACTACACCAATACCTCACTTTGCGTCGGGGTTACGTTGTAAGAAAAACACGACGCAAATTGAAGCAATGCAGGGTGAATTAAGATTATCGTTCACAACACTAAAATGTTGTGTAGTCTCGACTCTCGACACAGCATGCATTTTTCTTACGACTAAGCTGATAAGTAATTGCAGTTTACAACATACAACATCAAAATGCTTAGTGTTGTGAACGGTTTCTATAGCAAACCATATGAAGATCGAAGATTGGTTCTAGGGTTGCAAAAATAGTAATTCGTCAGCTTTTTTTCACAAAAAATTGGTTCAATGTTTGCTGAACAGCTTTTTCCAACGTAAAATAAATTCCCTTGTAGCAATAGTCTGTATTACTACCATTTGCATTATCTTTGGATAATGCTTTGTATATATGTCATCAAATAAGATAGAAAACAAGGACTCCATTTAGATCATCAAATTACTTCTTGTACGGGTTATCGTTTTAGCATCTAATGGTGTTGCAGATTTTGCAAAAATTTTAAACAGAAGTTAAAGACTCGAACCCAAAACCGCGAAAATTTAACGACGCACAGTGAAAATTAATACTAATTAAGAAGCGACGCAAATCGAGGTATTGGTGTACTCTAATTGTTTCTCTTTGCAATGAAATATTTCTGTTATATATCTCAGGGACGCTGCGTCATGGCCAACTGTTGAATTTTTTCGCTCGTCTGCTCTCCTCTTAGCGAATGGTAGCAAGCCATTCGTATTGCATTGACATGAAATTGTTTTAACAAACAATAAAATTAATCGTTTGTATTTGTATAATTTGCATTATCGTTTGCTGAAAGCAAAATAAGTTTTTCAATTATTCATGAAAAGAAAAGAAAATATTTATGTACATACATACATACGAAATAACAAATATTTACTACTGGCAGGCGCACGTGTAGTGTAGAAAACCCTCATTGTTTGAACTGTTAACATATCGCTATATAAAATGGGAAAGTACCTAAATAGTGTGTGAGAGATAAACTACTAAACATCCAAACATTTTAGTAGTCCAATGAGTATGTTTAATATTTTTAATTTTGCACATGATTTTGTATTTTTAAAAACGATATTAATAGTCATGTCAAATGAGTAAATGAAAATAAATAAACTTCTGGAGCTGGCAGTTTATTAAGTATAAATGCTAAATTGGAAAAGATAAAAGTGTTGCCGTAACGGAAACCCCTGGAGACTGTGAAATAAATACAATAATTTAAAGGAGTGTAACTATTACATACATGTGTATATATAAATTTAATAAACAAACAAATTAATAATATTCTTAAAAATGAAACACCAGATCTGTTACTTTTATAATAAACCATTACTACAAGAAGTCAATGCCTGCAGGAAAGTTGCTAAATATTACAAAACCTTGGAATTCTTTCTCACACTGTTCAAAAACTTAACCCATATTATCATATTACCCCTTTTTAGGAGCGCTAGTACTTGCTATCCAATTAGCTACTCTTCTTGTATATATAAACCATTTTTTTTTTTTAAATTGTTTACTTATTAAATTAGGTTATTATACCCACCACGAAAAAGATGGGGGGTATGCTACGTTTGTAATTCCGTTTGTAACACATCGAAATAATGGTCGTAGAACCAAAAAGTCTATATATTCTGGGTCCTTACAAGATTCTAAGGCAATCTAGGCATGTCTGTCCGTCTGTTGTTGACATGATAGAGCTTCGAAAAAAGACATAGAACAATGAAATTTTTACCAAACGTTTTTTGAAAATGGGCAAAATCGGTCCAGTAGGATGTGAGTGATAGATCAATAATTCAGACTGCCTCGATATTTTTCAGATATTTTCTGCTATTTACTTCAAGTATAATGCAGATAATATCATACAATTTTGCACACTTTACTTTTATTATAGAAGGACAAGTTTTGTTGAAAATGATAGTGGTCGGTTTACGATTTCTCATAGCCCTCCAGGAATATGGTTTTATGATACATAACTATATATAGAAAAGCCGTATCCATACAAAATTCTGCAGTAATAACTTTCATGCAAAGTGAAATCTCAACACAATATTTTGCATCGGTCCATAATTTTGAAATAGCCCTCATATAAATTCTACTACCGAAAATCACTAAAATTCGCATAAATCTCTTATAAGCGTCAACTGCAAGTATAAATTTGACACAAATAGTCCGTAAATACATAGAAATATTTATACCCTATTTAATGATGATCGGTCCATATTTGATCGGTCACTTCGAAAAATCACTTTATAAAAATGTCGTACATAAGTATGTAAAAAATATTTATGTAGCAATTACCAACAACATTTGTACAACTATTGTAAATTCAGACCACGTATAACACCTACGACACTACAACATTACTTTAACAAATGTGTTGACAAAATAGCTACAGTATATCAATGAAAATATTAAATATTAATTGATGATTGCGGTGAAATAGATTATTAAAGGTGACATTAGCATATACTTATTAATTTAAAAAAGTGCAATTATTCGAATAATTCGAATTATTAGCAATGCGTGATCGAATTATTCAAGCAAGAAAAAAAATTAAAATTTCTTATTCGAATTATTCGTTTTATTCGAACAAAAATAAAATCAAACAACTTGGAGACCCCAATTCAAACCCTTAAAATTCCGATTACACTCCCACTAAGACTGCAAAATACCTCTGCAACCAATAAACAAATTCAAATCCTAACTGACTAAAAAAGGTCGTCGTAAAAACTTAAAATACTAACCCCCTGGTCCACGACGTCGAATGATAACGTTCGCTTAGATAAGACTTAAGACACAAACTTGATTGTGGAATAAACACACTTGATTTAGTAAAAAATAGATACGTTAAAACGTTTGTGTCTTAAGTCTTATGTAAGTAAACGTTATCGTTCGACATCGTGGGCCAGGCGGTAAAAACATTATTATTAATAATAATAATAATAATAAAAGTAAATACAGTCATGGTATGTATAATAAAATATTTAGCTTTTTGTTTTGTAGCTGTATAAAATCAAATACAATATTGTCTGTTTATTTCTACTTTCGAAAATATGTCTATGTCATTTATGTACAAGATAGCAGGATAAAGGACAGTGGACGTAAATAAATCTGAACACATTCACAGGTATTCCCTTAAGTAAACTAAACACACAGGGATTCACACACATAAAATGTGCTTTATACAAATACAAACGAAGTAAATAATACTAGAACACAAATGTATATACATACCTTGCAGGAAATGTCAATAGTGAAACTGTACTGATTTACTATTGACACAGTCACCACTACTAGTGACTTAGTATACCCCAGACAATGCTAATTACTGTAGACATTTAACATGTGCGTGTCATTGAAAATCCACTACTGACATAGGTACTATTGACAAGGTAGTTATTTTGGGACCACATTGTCTACAGTTTTGGTACTTCTCTGAAATAGAAAATAAAAATGCATTTTTTGCTAATTTTTGGAGTTTTATTAAAAAATAAAAACACTTGTCCCCAGGTTTCCTGCAGGGTATGTACATACCTATGCATACATACATACATACTTATGTATGTGTAGAATTTTATGTAGACCTTAAACTTGCAAATATATCCGATTTTGTTTACGTTTTTTTTTATTTTTTTTTATTATTACTATTTGTTGTTAACCTTGACAATTTTGACAATGAACATACATATGTATACATATATATATATATATATATATATATATATATATATATATATTGCAATTACTTTTTCTATTTAAGTAATTTTATGAAAACTTAAAGAGAAAAGTGCTATAAATAGATTTAAATATTGTAGAAAATATTTGCTTTTAAAGTATTTATTAAATTGTTATTTTCCTTTTAATATATAAATATATCTAATTCCAACTGGTTTTATGGGTGTTTTTTTCTTTTAATGTTAAAGAATATTGGCGTTTTTGGGGATTTGGGATATTATGGGATTTGGACTGTTAACCAAGGCTATCTGGGAAAAAACACCAATTTCTCAAAAAGTATAATTTCTCAATATCATGAGAGATTATACGAGGGTGGGTTTAAATTGGAATAAGTTAGAGAATAATAATTAGTTTAAATTCAATAATTGTGAGTTTGTTTAATAAAATGTATGTCACGAGTGAATGTGTAAGCGTATGAGATATGTATGTGTGTTTAATTTAAATACATAAGTGTTTCAAATATACGTTATAAATTTTATTAATATTAAGCCGAAAGGCCATGAAAGTCGATTTTGCATGCCCGAAATGCTGCTAAAAAGATTATGTGTATAGGCAGGCCAAACAGTCCAATCGTCATATATATAGTATTATGAGCTGCCGAAATCTGACCAGACCATCACAGTTAATCTGTTCCGAATGCAGCTGATACGTTCGAAGCGTGCAAGTGGTGCGATATTTTATCACGTCTTTTATCTAGACTTTACTCCGTCCGACTGTAGATCCCCTAACTGATAATTGGTTGCAGTCTCTTTCGTGTACACGTACTGGCTGAGGTTGATAGCCAAAGCGGGAAGAATGGAAGTTAGATAAAAGACAGATGTTTGTCCACAAAATTGTCCTAGTTGCTGTTGCTGAAACAACAGAGCCGTTGAATTTAGTGGTGCATTAAGCTCTGTACTCAAGAAATATGCTGGAGTTGTGGCTTCATTGCATGGATGCTGGCGGTCGTCATTGACAGGATCGGCCTAGTCCATTGCTGTTCTAAAGACCTTGACACTTGGTTTCTCGGTTAGGTAGCCGCCTTTGGCAACCGTATTAAATCCTAATCTCTGTCTTTGGCAGTAGAGGTCGTCAGTTGTTTCAAATGCTGCTTTTTCTGGCTATAGTACTAATCTATGTTGAAATTAATGGTGACACTTGGCTCGGTGCTCAGGGTATATATTGGAAATCGGGCTTTCGTTGCAGGTATCTAACAGTTTGGTGGCGATTGCTGCTTTTTCGGTATTGGTCCTTGGGTCATGCTAATTGACTAAACTATGATAGCAGGAATTAGCCAGGTATAGCCCAAAGTCTTAAGCAAGGTGTTTGTTACATTGATCGTTGCTATCATGTACGGACAAATTCCAAATTGTGTGTCTTCTCAAGACATACATTAGTACGTTCTTCCTGGACAAGCAATGCGGAAGTGAGCCAAGTTCAGCCCGGTTTAAGTTCGCCGTGAGTTAAGGCCGAAGAGGCAGGTACCCACGTTAATCTTGAACACATCTCCACAAATTTTTTAAAATAAAAGCTAGAAATTAAAATTTATAAATCAACATTACAAGGAAAATTTTTAGAAAATAAATTGTGAAATTTTTTTATGTAATAACTTGAACAAATGTGTACAAAAACTAAATTCTCTAGAAATCTGCCAATCTAGAATCGACCCCTCCCTAAACCAAAATATATATAACTGCAGTTCATCCTTGGTGTAACGAATCTTAAGGGGATTAGAAAAAACGTTATATTGTATAATTCGTTACAATGAGGCTCGTTATATGGAGGTGAAGTTGCACTTCTATTCGTTATAACGAGGTAATAAAAAATTTTGTATGTATATTCATCATCTGCTTACCATGTTAAAGCGAAAGATTTCCGCTAATAAATCAAAATTTTTGAAGGAAAACTCTATATTTTGTAGTACTAAAATTCAAAAATACTATTGTATTTAATTCAAAAATAGTTTACATTTATAAAATAATAAGTTTAAGCCAGTGATTAACTAGCTAGATTGCAACAACAACTGCTGCAGCCGTTAGTCTAATGCATGCTGCTGTCGACTACGAATGTAGGTTTGCTGGAGACGTTGTCGTTGCAAACACAATAATATTGTGTGTAATTGATGGAAATCGTTATGAAAAGGTTGTAAGTTCACAAAATTCGTTAAATAGAGGTAAATAATTCTTTCTATTTTGTTAGTCTGCAGTGAGTGAAAATTCGTTATAACGAGGCTATTGTCAAATGTATTCGTAATAGAGAGGTTTATTTTGTATTAAATCTTATGGAGCGTTGTATCGATGTTAAATCGAGGAATTCGTTATAGTAAGGGTCGTTATGTCGAGGTTTGACTGTACTAAAATGTGTATTTTTAATTGCCATTTGTCATTTATGTCAAATAAAAACAAATTTTTACAAAAAATTTTAATTTTTAGAGACTACTTTATAATATAAAGTTCAGCAATTTTTCATTAAGAAAACAGCAGTCTCTAAAACATAACAAAACACACAAGGCTCGGTGTAAAAAGTTGTCATTCCATCTCCGGTGTTTTTTATAGTTACAAAAAAAAACACAATCTACCATAAAGGAGAAATGACATCAATAACATATATTGCTGATATTGTCAACCAACGTTAGACACAGTAATAAAAGTAACAACAAATTTGTAGTAATATAAAATTTGTAATAATAATAATAAAGAAGAATGCACACATATTGTTAACGTATGTAAATTTCATTCTAACTCATAACATGTAATAAGAAATACGCTTAATTACCAAAGTCTATTTCTCAATTATAATGAGTTAAAAGTTACAAGTATATCTTGGATAACAAACATCGCTAATGACGCCCTTGGCAAGGCAGAAAATGCATTCCAATTTACCAATTGTCTAAAAAATATAACTTTACAATGGTATACTTTGAATTATTAGTTAAAAATCAACTCAAGCCGAAATAATAAAAGTTTTCCCTAAAAAATTAAAATGTAAAATTTTAAATATTTGGAATTTGGAAAATTGATAACAAAATTTTCCAAATTCCAAATATTTAATTTAGTTTTAACATCAATTAATTATTAGCATTGAAATCTTCAACATAAATTGATTACATAGTGTAATGCAGACACAAAATATTAAATTTCACAATTGAAATCTCGTACTGCATTAGTTAAACAAGCATGCAAGTACGTGTGATTAATATTAAAATTAAAAATATCACTCATACGTTAAAGTAAACTTGTAGCGCAGACAGTCATGTCTGGTTAAATGTCAACAGGGCGTATGATTTTTGTTAAATTAAAATTTTACTATATCAGAATCCTGAAAACAAATACATGAAATCACAATTTAGTGTCTTCAAAATGCAATCTCCTGTTAAGATTTATAAACAAGGCGCACGTATGATGTACATTAAGTCTATAGAAATAAGAAAAATACTTATTGATAAGCACAGTAAGCAGATAATCAAATGAATGTGTTAAATGAGAAATATTTAATATGTATTAAAAAAGTTTCAAACAATTTATTTAGAAGAACTTATTTTTATATATATAAATATATTACTATATTATTTATATAGAAATCTGTGTCTAATACATCTACTTATATGCTTAAATTAATTACTGCAGGTAATGCATGTATTGAGCTTGACAGTATGTGTAACTGTATATAACAAATGACATTAGTAACTCAATATTATAATTATGTATGTTCTAGCATATAAACAAAATATAGGTCTTACTGAAAATATTATATTCATTTGCGCAATTCATTATAAAAACCATCTCATTACATTGCGGTGGTAATAATTAATTTTGTATTTTGTGTGTTATTGACAAGCAATAAACACTTTGACAGTATAATAAATCAATACAAGAGTAAAATGGTAAACAAAACTGGTTATATATGCATCATTAGTTTACAATCAAATACAGTATATACTCGTATAGTTGGTAAAGCATATGTTTTATATTATGTACAAGTTTGTATTGGTCTTAATAACTAATTTAGAAACTGACCTAAGAACAATTATTGCTCTTTTAGAAATAAACTTTAGGAAGTTTTTGTAATCTGCACCACGATACCCTATATTGGATTTGTGCTGATGTTTGTAACGCCCATAAATATGTAAAGTTTGTGCGCAGAGTCGCACTTTTGAAGATATTTCAATAAAATTTGGTACGCTCTATTTTTCTCAAGGACGGATGGGATTGAAACTGGTGGAAATCGGTCCATTATTTCACCTGGTTCTCACATAAATGTCCTCCCGAAATAGGAATTTAACGATTATAAATGTTTCAATTATGCAAGTATCCAAACAAATTTCACCAGAAATGAGCAGTAAATGAAGCCAAATTACATCTACAAATTTTGTGAAGATCGGTCCATAATTGGTCATAGCTGCCATATAGGGATCACTTCCAAAAATCACTTTAAAGAGTATAACTCTCTTAAAAATCTTTGGTACAATTTTATGACCATCGGTCCGTAACTTTCGAAAATCACTTTATAGAGCAAATTTTATGATAATCGGTCCACAATTAGTCATAGTTCCCATATAAGATCTACTTCTGAAAAACACTTTAATGACAATAAATCTTTTAAAAATTATGTCAGCCAAATAAAATTCAACACAAATAAGTTTCATATATACAGAAATGATGACACCTAATAATATAATAGTGGGTACATAATTAGTCGAAACTTTCATATAATTCACTTGAACCTCTATATATCTTTTAAAATCATTCTTCTGAGAATGAAAAAATTATTTTACTTACTTTATAATTATTTAAATGTACCTACATTACTAATTCTTAAATAACAGATTCGTTGAGTGGATCTTATTTCATTCTTTAGCAAGTAAAAATAATCCATGTAAAATTTTAGGCTTATCTGATGATAAGTGTTCATGTCAGAAATGGTTTGAAAATTATTACATTAGTTAAACAATGTTTTTTAAATCAATTTAAAAGATTAAAAAAGATTAAAAATGTCTCCCTTTTATTGAGACTAAAGTAGTTATTCTACAAACTCAAAGAGATTCATAACAGTTTTTTACGGAAGAGAAGACAAATCAAAGGGAGCTTTTTACAGTGGGTAGATATGACCTCTGTGGTTTGCTTTTTTGCAAAAAGTGAAAATTTGAAAATTTTGAGTTGTTACGCTTTTATTTTTATACATACGAGTATTCAAATAAAAATATAGATATACTAACAAAATAAAAGTATTAATTACATGTTTTATACTTGCAGTACTTTTCAATTTTATTACTTAATGTTATTTTGAATTTTAATTGGAAAACCCAGAAAATTAGAACTAAAATTGTTTAGGTTTTTTAGTCTTTCTAAATGGGATTTAACTCTTTCTAGCTTTTTTAAAGCCCATTTAGCGTAGTTATTATGGCCTAAATAGAAATATATCTTAGTTATAAACTACTGAAACTAGAAAAACACTAACTCCCTGAGGGGCTAAAAGAACTATTGTATTGAAAATGTGTTTATTATTTCATCGTTAGCGGCTGAAGTGTTTTTAATTTATTTCGTTACAAATATTTATCTACTGATTATATTTATTCATTCATTCTCACTTGCAAGCCTTCATTAACGTTAATGCCTTTAGGTCTTTATACAAATATACTAATACGCTTAAATATATATACATATGTACATCTATCCACATGTATATTGTACCTACATCCTCTTGTAACTACTCCACAGGTGATCTAATGGACATATTGGCACTCATCAATTCAAGCATTAATTTTATACTCTACTGTTCAATGAGCCGACAATTTCGTACAACATTTACACTATTGTTTCGTCCTAAGTTTTTGGATAAATGGCTGCCAGTGGCCCAAGATGATGAGAACATGGGTGACGGAGGAGGCGGCACGCGTGCTGCGTCTGGTCGTTTAGGTGGTAATAGTGAGCGTCAGGGCGGCAGTGGCATACAACGTGATATAATTAGTAGAAGTGTTATGGGCGAGCAGAACTTCAACACTACAACACAGGTAACGAATGTGTAGCAAAAACAACAACAACAATATAAACAACAACCACTATCACCGCCACTACCATCAGCAGTAACAGTAGCAGCAACAACAATAATTCTAGAGGATGAAGGAGCAGACGAAGAGAAGGACCAGGAGGTGGCTGATGAACAGCAAACTAAGGGTAATAAAATGTTGATTACAGAAATTAATAGAGAAAATAATTCTCTAGAAGGTATTTCTCATTTAGATATTAAGCTTAAACATAAGAACAACGATTTTAAACATGAGTGTCAAACACATTATAAAGATAATTACAGTACTGATAATAATTGCAACAATGATAAACACAAATACTCTCAGTCCGTTGTCGCTGCTGCTGTTAGCCTAGAAACTGCATCTGCAGCAGCAGCAGAAGCAGATACAGCTAAAAGAAGTATTAAGAGTATTAACAATAATAATTACAAGACATGGTTAAATACAGCAGCAACGCAAACAAACAAACGACCAACAACATTAGTAACAACAACAACAACACCAGCACCCACAAAAACATCTACATCATTATTTAATTGTATATTATGTAGTTTAAAACGTCATCATAGTTTGAATTCTTCACTCAAACAGCATCCTAATCATCATCATCAGGTTTCACAGCAACAAAATCCTCATTTATTAAATCATTGTGATAAATCAAAAATGTTTACCAACAGTACTGCTGCGCAACCATCTTTAGTTGTAGCTATTGTCAAACAAGATTCCACAATAGATCATCAAATTTATATACCACACAAACAAAAAATCCTTCAAACTAATGGAAATATAAACGATAATGATAATGATGATGACGATGATACAGCAAAAGCTATTGCTAGTGCTTACAATGATGATAATAATGCTGACAATGTTATTGACCTTAACTATGACCATGATGTTACAATATTGCAACATCAAAGTTTACATGTTGCAGCAACAGCAACAAAAACACTGTAATTGCCATTAGCATCAATGACAATATTGTGTGTGTCCTTTTCATTATTTTATTAAGTGTCTTAAAAGTTTCAACATACATACAAACAAACAAGCTCATACACAATTCCAAGTAAGTGTTGCATGTAGCAGGTAAAATGTGTCATTTTAAGGAAACATGTTTAACTGTTGTTCTAACTCACATGGACAGCTACATATCTAGGACATAGACAAGATAATGGATTGCTAATTCGTTTAAAGAGGAACATGTCTCATAAAGGGTGATCCATTTACAACTTTTATTCATTTGTGTTTTTTGTTACAGATCACTTATGACGAGTGTCATACTTATATATTATTTTGATTTAGGCAAATATCAGCAACAACGTCTTCAAATTATTCAGTTGTATTACAAAAATCAGCATTCTGTAAGAAAAGTTTTTGGTACATTTCTAATAAAAGCAACTGGTGTGCATAATCGAACTTCACGGAACGGATATCAAACCTTAAGATACGGTTACATTTGGCAAATATTTGCCGAAAAAGATGTAACCACTAAATAACTTATATTTGAACTCGTTTATTTATTTAAAAAAAACTCTTTTTATAAAGGCCTAATCACAACAGATATATAGTTTTAATTTATTCGATGCTGTTTGATCTTGTAAAACTCTTGTAAGAGTAAACAACGTCAAACAAATTTATACTAAAACAACTGTTTACGGTTTTTTTTCAAGTAAATATTTGCTAAATGTGACCATACCTCTAGGATTTTTGGTCTAATGTGTAGTCAAAAGTCAAGTCGTCACTTGGAAACTAACTTTTCTAGCGTAATTCCCAAGATAAGAGAGCAGTGCTGGAAAAAGTAATTGAAAATTGGAACATCCGAATAGGCCAACTACAGCGTAGTTGCGAATTTGAATGAAATTATTTTTGAAAAGTAAATGTCAAAGATTTTCTTTCGGAAAATAATAAAGATTTCGACATTCAGTTCTTTTTGTATCCAGGTGAACTTTAAACTCTGTGTGTGTTTAGTTAACACAATAACTAGTCTTCCAATTGTTGGCCTATTCAGATTCTGCCAATCTCTGACATGTTCGTTTATTGTCCACTTCTTCAGTTCATAGGTTTGGTGTTTTTCTTATTGACGATATGTAGACGTCAAGCTATACCGCCATAGATAGATTGTCTGCTTTTTCATTTCTGATAATGACATGATGGCTTTGTTCTTAATTTTTTTTTTTAATATTTTAAAACATACATTCTCGAGATTATTTGTAATCACCTGATTATCTGTAAGCCTCTTTAGCATTTAATGTTATCTGAAATTGTCATGATTTCAACCTGGCAAACAGTTTCTATAAGTATATTTCGGCTTAATACCTTGAAGCTTATTCAGGTCTGATTAATTAATTGTGAACCAACGGCATTTATCTACTCTGCGATCCTAGGTATTTGACAACATTTGGTACTTTTTAAATCTATGAATATTGGAAAATGATATTAATTTCTTATGTTTTTTGACAAAGTAAGAATTGAAAGCAAAACAATCTTATTGTACACCTAATTCTGTTTTTACACGATAATTGGTTCCAGGATACTTCGTGTAAAGAAATATATTGATCGTATACAAAATAGATGGGTGATTGGTTCTTTATCTCTAAAACCTACTGAAATTAGTGAAAACCAAGCATTTTTTAACAACAACTATTCAGGTTTTTAATATTAAATCACATATGTACGTACATGCGTATGTAGGTATATAATGTGTTGTTACACAAGCATAGATAGTTATTGAAGAAAAAATAGATATGAACTTTAAGCTTAAAAATAATGTAAAATAAATATATGATAAGTTCATTTGATACTAAAGGGATACATTTGGTACTAAAAGGGAATTCCCCTAAGTTTGTGCTTGTATCCTTGTATCCACAAAAAGCGAATTTCCCTAAATTTGTGATATGAACATATGTATTTCACAAAAATAAAATTTAACCCAAAAAAAATTTCAGCTCAAAAGATTCTTAATCGTGCTAAATGGAATAAAATCGTGTAAAAACATGAAAATTTGTTTATTTTCAAACCATGTTAAATCAAAATCGTGTAAACAAAGACCGTGTAAAAACAGAATTAGGTGTACATTAATTGGCATTTGCTAAAGAAAATTGTTTTTTTTTTTTTTGTTTCTGTTTAATCAATGGGTAGTAGCGAAATAAACGCTAGTGAACAGAATTTAAAATGTCATACAATCGCTTAAAAACCATTTTCCTGAAACGAAAACTTAAACAAAGACGGCTTAAAGCAAAACAACAGCATGGATTTTTTTTTGTTAGTCTAAACATAGTTGTTGTTGCTTGTGTTGTTTTCATTACAAATACAATATTTTTAATAAAAATTCTGAGTTTTTTTTTTAAATAATAAAAAATAAATAATTATTCCTATTCAATTGTTAGTTAACTTTAGCCTTTTTATACTATTAAAACCAAAACAAATAAAAAACTAAATAAATTTAAAATTATATACATACATTAATAATTAAGTAAAAATAATAATAATAATTATAATTTTTAAAAACACATACATTTTAAGTGAAACATACATACAACTGAGCTTAGCATTAAAATTTAATTAACAAAAGTAAACAAATACAGTTTTTAACAAAGTAAACAGAAAATTAAGAGTAATTTAAATTGTATTAAATAAAATAAAAAAATATGGAATATAATTAAACACATAAACACATTTTATAAATCCAATTGTCACTTATCACAGACAGACTTAGCTGTTGAATTGTGTTATTAATGCAATGCCTATAAGTATGCTTTGTTTTTGGGTTGTTAGGTTAATTCTGTGATGGTGTGATAAATGTATTTGTTAGAATTAAATACGATATATGTGTAAGTGTATTTTTAAACAGTTATCATAAACCTTTAATTTTTTTTAATTTTTATTTGAGAAAGAATAAAAAACAAAATCAAAATTAGAAAAGATCAATAATTGTTTGTAGAATTTTAGTTGTTTTGTAAAGGTTGGTTCACCCATTCGTTACGAACAAAAAATTTGTTCATATGAATATTTTCTCTCGCTCAAAAAGAGAGACGTCAAACTTCATATGAAAAAAACTTTGTTCGAACAAATATTTTATTCCGAATGAATGGGTGAATCCACCTTAAATCTATTTGGTTTCTGCAAAAGTATCAAAACTAGAAAACTAAGATTGAAAGAGTAAACCATATACATATAGTTTTAATGAAATTAAACAGCTTAATTACAAAAGCGAAATATTTGGTTTAAAAATTTTAAAATTGAATCAATAGCAGTGGCTTATAGCTAACTTTATGCCGTGCATTTTTTTGTTTTCAAAGCAAAACGGCAAAAATATACATTTTAATAAATTAAAACTAAAAAAAGCAAAAAAAAAAGCTTGTTAAATGCAAAAACTTGAAATTACACGATTTAATATATGGTGTGCTAGCCTTTATTATCTACAACAGATTTAAGGCGGTTGGCCATAGACGCAACTAGTTTTTGAGTAACACTCGTTGAAAACTTCGACCACTTCATCAGTAGCACTTTCTTTAAATCGTGTTTGTTGAGGTCTGTGATTGTGGTGGCGGTGTCATCAAATATTGACAGTTAAGCTGAAACTCCACATCAAGCGTTTGCGCGTTTCTCCCGTTCTAAACAACTGTCAAAAAAGTAGAATCAATATAGTCGTATGTTTTAAGTTACACACTTAAAAGCGTAGCAAGCATTGACACTTGAAAAGCAAGAAGTTCGTTTACTTTCTACTTTTGAAAGTGTTGCAAACGTCGAACAGTTGTTCAGCTGAAAATGAAAAGCAAATTTATTTTAAAGGTGATGTCACTAGAAAAAATTACAGCTGAAAACACACTTATTATATGAAATTGACAAACAAACCGATTAAAAACTTAATTTAAAAAAATCAGCTGAGCTTCAGATATCACCTCCGAAAGTACACATATAAAACAAAATTGATTGCCGCGAAAAATCTTCACATGTAACTTGAAATGCTTGACACTAAATACGTTTAGGAAACTATAAACGCGTTGACACTAAAAAGCAAGGTATGGACGTCCAGCTTTATACATTAGTCATGTTTGAACTGTACCTGATTTATGCTTGGAATCCTTATCCTCGTAAAATCGAAAATCTGATCATATACCCAGATTCTCTACGCTTTCCAACAAGTTGTCCTTCAGAATCTGAAGGTACTTAAACTTGTCCATGGTTGTTTCAACAAATGCTAAATTCCCAGTATGAGCAGCTGACATATAGCTCCCAACTATGACACTTTGTTGAGTCATTCAACCGAAAATGTTAAACTTAGATTCATGGGCGAAGATGACAAAATTCCAAAATCCAGATACCTTGCAAACATATTCTTTGGCGAAATTTAGCCTGGACAGTCTGTTTGTCGAGTTTATAAATGGTTTCTTGCATGTTTATAAACTCGACGAAGAGTTTCAACGCAGCATTGTTTGCTAACGTCAGCTGCAACTTCGGAAGCCAGTTGTAAAGCTGATATCTTTTGATTTTCCCTTATTTTTCTTAAAATGCGTTGCTCATCATGCTCATTAAAAATTTGATTTAGTGTCTTTCTGCCTTCGTTATGCCCCCGATTGTAATGGATGAAACATTCAGTGATTTTTTGGACTGTACAACATTTAACGTTAACCATTTCTGCTTTTTTTCATTGTGAATAGAAAATAGTTTAAAGCCAATTACCGTGTTATATCGTTGTATTGGTAAATATTGATAAAAGTAGAAAAAAGAAAAACGAAAATCACATAATGCTCTAGTAAACTACCGGTACAGTATAAATTGGCTGCATAAAGTAAGCTGTGATGTAGAAAACGAGCATTTTTATTATTTAATTTTATTTAATACTTTAAACTGCACATTTTTGCCATAAATTATTTTTGTTAGACTAAAACTTTTCTCTTTTAAATGACACCGATTTCTTTTTCAAGTTGTTGTTAGTTTCCTTTTTATGTAGCTCTGAAAACAAAATCTTGCACTACATAAAATGAGCTGTAAACCGGTGTAGGTGTGTTTCAAACCGTCCCCCTTTAGCAAAATGTCAATATATTTCGTTGCTTTTCTACTTATTTCTAACTATAACCAAAATTTATTAAAGTCATTTAGCAACATTTCACAAATGTTTCTTTTCTTATGCTCAAATTTAAATATTTACCCTGTATTTAGTAAAAATGACAAAAAAAAACAGCTAGTAATTAACCAACTGGCTAAATGGTAAAAATAAAATAAAAACCGTATTTAAATAGTGAACGCCATAATGGTTTTAATTTCCTTAATGTTGTGTCATGACCGCTGAGCAGAAGGTAATGACCAACCAACAGAAAATGTGGAGCAAATTGACATGAACGTTTAATATGACGGGTACAATATGAAATTAAATTCTTAACATTAGTAAGGGTGGTTTATTTAATAAAAGACAATTTTTTTTAACTACTGCCTAATAAACTAAGCGTTTGTGTTATTTTATTAAAACTCGTTTAAGGCTTTAGCTGCAGAAATTAATTTAAATTTGAATTTGTTTTTCAAAGGAAGTGTATATCACGCTTTACTACACTTGGTAAATGAAAGTAACAAACATTTAGTATTTCCTTGGTATCGTAATGTGATAACTTGATTTTATAAAATAATATTCAGCCACTCTCAAAAATCTTCTACTGCCTGGACTTTCTTGTCATTTTGATATGTTGTAGTCTCTTGAGGATATGTTTTTCCCGGCTTTCCGAACCTAGTAGTTTTAAAACTAGTTTTCTGAAAGTAATTTCTTAGTGCCTTCCAATCAGAACTTCTAAAATGTTACATGTTTGCATATGAATAGTTATGTATCTAAGTCGACTAAAGGCAGCGTTAGATATTTGATTTTCTCGGTTAATACCGTTTAAATTAGTTTTTATTTTTTTTAATATGAAATTTAACGCTTTCTGAACCCAACTAAAAAAGAATCAGGGTTTACATTTATTTCTAATATAATATATGTAGCGGTCTTTCTTTGGCTTTTCACATACATTTTTGTGATCCTATCCTCTGAACCTTCATTTTATAAAATCCTTATCAAACTATTTATGACAATTTTGTATGTGATTGTGTTCATTTAAGTGTTTTCTTCATTGGCAAGATAAAAAGCTAAGAATGAACGAATATGTTTATAAATTCTGAATTAGAATGCAAGTTTTTTGAGCATTGCAAAGGATTCATTTTGGAGTTAATTATATGGCTTGTTGCAAATGTATCTGGATAAGCGGTTGTTATGAAGAAAAATTAACTACTATAGAACAATGTCAATGGTTTTCATTTGTAAAGTTAATTAACCCTTCTTCTTACACATTAGTCTGGTCGTTGATTTTAGCCATTGTTAAATCACTCTTGTGCGCTGGTATGTAGTCTTGATGAAAAATTATTTTTTTGTGTTGTCAGCCAAGACGTTTTTGTCGAATTTTTATATTTCTCTGATCCAAAATATTACAATAGTACTCTAAATTTATTGTTTTACGCTTTTGCAGATAGCCAATCACTAAAATACCTTTAAAGTCCCAAAAAAAAACCATTGCCATTACCTTACTTGTTTTTTGGTCTTTGGGGCACTTCCTCCAGCTCCAGTCCATTGCTCGGATTGTTCTTTTGTCTCTGGAGCATAGTGGTGGATCCATGTTAGTTATGAAACGACGCTTAAAATTCATTTTATGTTTCTTAAAATGATCCAAACAAGCTTGAGAAACTTTCATTCTTATGCGTTTTTGGTCGACTGTTAAAAAAGGCGGCACCCATCTTGCAGTAAGCTCTTTCATCTGTAGTTCTTCGTGCAAAATTTAATGGACTCGAACATTATACCGCGCTTTATGTTCTAGGCTAAGAAGTTTCCGAACCGTCCTCGTCTTGCCACTTAGTTAGAAACTTGAAATTTTAGGTACCCTTCTACAGTTAAGTTCCCTATAAATATTAAAAAAAGGAATCCTGGAATTCTTTACTGCACACATCAGATTTGTAATAGTTGGGTCTGTTCAGACTCACACATATTTTGTATTGTAAATGCTGTTTTTTATATATTTCTTGCTGTTTTTAATTATTTTTTGTCCAGTTATCTATTATTATTTATTTATGTCGATTAAACAAGGTTAGGTTATGTTAATTCGGGGAAAACCCAAAAGACTAACAACTAACTCTATCTCTAGTTAATTAATGAGGTACAAGTTTTACTACAACTGTCTTTACACTTTTCACCGCCTCTGCTTTATGTTTGTGTTGCTAATAATGAAAGTTTTGATTCCCCTTTTAACATGTGATTATTTATTCATAATTGATTTAAAAATAATTAAATTTTTTCGAATTCAGTATATGAAAAGCTGAGTGGATCTGGCTAGGCTCATGCGATACAAATGTAAAAATCAAAACATTTGTAAGACGTAGGTTTAAAAAAGAGGTGGATTAGTGATGGGTTGTTAGTAAAGGTTTTATTAGAGAGAAGGTGCGTGTTACTTGTTATTGAATTTTTTTTATTGCATATAAACGGTTAAACTATCAGCCATGTCACAAAACTCAATTCCGATCGAAAGTGGTTATGATTCCATAAATTGAGTCTTTAGAAAACGAAAAAAGATTTTTTTCGGAATGAAACCCCGTAGATTTCTAAAGTGTAATTGTTATTTTTTATGATTTTATACTGAAAAAACTCATACTACTAATTTATAATGACAATTAAATAAACAGTTTTATTATTTCATTATTTTTTGTTTTTAATTAACTCATGGATATGAACAAGAAAAGTTTTGTCAAAAAACTACAACACCTAAAAATATTTACACAGCACTGGAATATGACAGAGGATCAGATGCATCCTTAAAATTTTTTCTTAATAGTTTTTTAGCTGTGTTTAAATGTCTGTGTTCATTGAAAACAGCAACAATTGATATTCCGGGCATTTTTAAAAAATGTTGTTCACTTTTCTTTAAAATTCTCTTTGTTATAATTTTTATTATAAAAATTATATGGTTTTTGTTTTACCATTTTTAAGTTAAAACCCGAGATTTAACATTTTTTTCGGTCTAAACAACATCGATCGAAAGCTAGAGAACGCAAAGCAAAAACGATCATTTTGGAATTGAAACCATTCCGATCGAATTATGTGACATCACCGTACGTTTTGCTTTTTATATTCTAAAATTGTAGTGTTAATGAGAGTTTAATACTTGATTTTATTTACTACAACTGTGGTAAATTTAATGGATTTTTTATGATAAAATTAATTAACAAAAATTTAAATATAAAAAGCGTTTGATATTTTTATTTCATTTTACGGTGATAATTTCGCTTTTTTTATTTATTGCATATAATAAGCTGTGAGCAACTGTATACTGTATATAAAAATTTCTATTTAACTTAGTTGTTTAAATTGTTTATAAATCTTTAAAATATTTTCCCCCTCACTTGCAAAACTTAGTGGTGCAATATATTGCTAAAGATATTGAAACAAGTATACTTAAACATTATAATTATATTAAATTACTGACTTTAATATACATACATACAAATATTAGACCGGCTTCATCAATATACAATATAAAAATTAATTTCAGTGACGCTTAAAAAATTTAGTTAGGCTACATTTTAAAACACCAAGGGAAAACATTTTTCGTATAATTAACGAAATCACAGGATAAATATTTCCCTGGGAAGGACAAACTTTAGTGGTAAATAAGGAAACCCTTTAAAAAAAAAACTACATAAATATTTTTATGTTCTATAGAACAGCTACATTGCTTTGAAAATTAAGCTAACTTTATTTATAGGGAGTGACCGAAGTAAGTTTTATAGATGTGTCGTTCTAATAAATTATATCTACACATATTTAATAAGTAATAGAAAACAAACCACCAACAATAATAATAAATCATAAAATAATATAAACGAAATTTTGTGGCAACGAATCCATTTTAACAGAGACACACACAAACATACAAATGGTAATTGCTGGAAAGCTTAAAGCTGGCACAGTGAAGCAAAGTAGGCATATTAAGTATGTAGTAGATAACAATACATTTAATGTACCAATGTATAAATGTGTGTGTCTTACTAATATTTATACATAATTATAATAATATATCCATATACATATAATAATATATACTCTACATTTATACATACATACGTATGTATAACAATAAAATCTTTTGTTTGTTTACTTAATTAGTTTATTAGTTTATTGTTAAATTTAATAGAAAAACATTAATTAGATCTATCAAAAACAAGAGCAAAAACATATTTCTTTACATACATGTAATAGAAAGACACATATTTGTAATGAGCCCCACAAATATGTCAGTCATTTTATTTTTTGCTTTTGCCATTAGCAGATTCTTTTGTTTGGTAACAAATATCTATGTACATATTCAAAATAATAATATATTGTTCTCTACGTTGCTCCTATTTAATTAATTATTATAATTATTATTATACTAAGCAAACATTTATAAACATATAAATATACAAGTATTTACATATGTATATATTTACTTGCATACATATACTGTAATTAATGTTCTTTTCTGTATATAACAATTGTAGAAAAGTTACTTTTTCAATTTATTTGTAAAAACAAAAAACAAAACATAAAAAATGAAAATAAAACCATAAATTTAAGTAAATATTTATTATAAAAACAATATATATATATATATATATATATTTGGTTTCCTTTTTTTAGTCGTAAGAGTATTAATTTAGTAGTTAAGCCTTATATAGATAATATTAATTATATAATAAATCCATTAATCCATTAGTTTTTGATAAAAAAAAATAATTTAAAATATACTTTAATTATATGTATATGAAGAAGAACATAATAAAAGAAACTGTGATTGCAAATAATAATAAAAAAATAATATTTCCATTAAAACAAACTGAATTTATTTGTAATTGTTTTATTTAAATGAAATATACATCGTAAAAAGCTTTTTACACTCACAACTGCAGAAATACTCTGTACCACACAGCAAAAGTATGTGGTTATGAAAAAATATTGATACTAGATATGCTAAAAGTGCACAGTGGTTTAGACACGTTTTGTTTTTGAAATAATTTCGTATATCGAAAGTTATTACAGATACCGTAATTAGAGCAGAGGTTTTTCGAGTTGATTTAGCGTTTTTTTGGCTTCGAAAGTTTGTTACCTCGTGTCTTACGTTTTATAACAAAATTGCTAAAGATCCGAATAAGCTGACGTTTAAAATATAAACTGTTCTTGAGAAGATGTACAAAAACTATGCTTGTGTTTGTTTGTTTGTTATCTCTTTTAGTTCTAGAGATATATAGGTTTATTAATTTTTTTTTAATTTTGCTCGATTTCTTTTGGTATTTTAATTATGGCGGTCTTACGGAGGCCAAAACATTTAGCTATACTTGTGATAAATTCTCAATAGCATTAAAACAACTTGCAAGTAGTTCGATTGGATTCACATGCTGTGATTTGTCGCCGCGACTCTGCTGACGATCTCTTTTAGTGTCTTTTCTAAATTCGTCATTAAATTGTTAATTTCTCCTATTTCGCTCATTCCTAGATGTGTTGCCATATAGGACCTATTTACAGTACAGGTACATTATACAAGGTGGCGCAAAAGTAAACTTCCAATCAGGCGATCTTGCTGACCAGTGCAAATCGCCAAAACGGGAGATTAGGCGCCCAGGAAATACATCGTTCAGCATATCGGTTGTGGCACGTGCAGTGTGTGCCGTTGCACCGTCCTGTTGGAACCACATGTTTTCCAATCGCAATTCATCAAGTTTCGCAAAATTTATAGCATTTTTTGATAGGAGGATTACTTTTGCGCCACATTGTACAGGTACTCATATTCTTGATATTTCACTATTATATTTTTTGACCACATATTATTTATTTATTTAAAATTTAAACAACAATTTGTTTTCTTTTTAATTTACAGTTATTTATTCGCAGTGTTGGCAAAAATTTTCTGTAATCCCATAAAATTAAATTTCATCGTAGCAACACTGTAGGTAAATGAAATAAAATGAATACAAAAGAAAAGAAGAAATGTCAAATTTGATGCTCCCCCGTACTCTGCACTATGTATTTCATCTATAAACTTAAGTCGCAGATAAAAGTCGCAGAGAGTAAACTCTTTCTTATCTGTTCCGTGAAAAAAAGTCCATTTATATTTAGTTTCATAAAAAAAAACTTTGGAATATACATAATTTTTCTAGGATCCGAAAATATAGCTTGCACGCTTATCCATGTGCAAAATAAAATATCTAAACTTGGCTTTGAAAAATTTCACAAAAAAAAATTAAGTTTAAGTTAAAAAATTAAAGTTAAGTTAAAAAACCTTCCATATTTGTATAAATCTATATGTTACTTAAATGCACAATATATTTTTTTATATTTACTCTTCAGAAACTCCACAAACTTTGCAATTTTTCACAAATTTTAACGTTTTTTTAAAATGCAGTGTACGCACAATGGGACAGAATCGAAATTTATTGAAATTACATCTGTCATTTCTAAACATCAACAACATTGGAAAAACATATGTAAAAATTTTGTGTTGTACAAAATATTTATATATAAATATAAAAATTACAAAAACATTTGTACAACTATTGTGAATTCAGACGACGTCCAACTCTTACAACACTACAACAAGACTTGTGAATTTAACAAAAAAAATAGAAATACATACATAAGCAGTGAGTTACCGAAAAGTAGCTTTACTCTTTAGTACTCACCCTAAAGTACGTTATTTTACGTGAATGAGTGATTTAAATGTTGCCCCCTAAATTATGCTATATCTCATTGTGTAGTTATGAATAGCAAACATAGGTGGCGTATAAGTGACATAAAACTAAATGAATTTGAAATATATCAATCATACGTACACAGTACAATACACAGTAGATATTGGATCATGATTGCATTTTAACAGCAATCATATCGTTAATCCACCGACAAAACGAGCACTAGATATGAACTTACAACTGTAAAATATTATTAAATATTATTATATATTTATTAATTCAGAAGTTATTAAATATATTTATGTGACATTTCATACGTATTTTATACATAATAATAATAGTAATTTTTTTAGGCTCTCCTGAACGCTGACTCAAAAACTTAACGCTCCTTTTGTAGACTTGGCAAGGATATCTCAAAATAATACTTGAAAAATTAATTGACAAACTGGACTGGACTGGGCCACAGATTTTGTAGTATTTATCTTTCCAAACTGATACATATCGTTATCATTACGTATCATATTTTAGAAAAAGCATTTCATTACAACAAATCTTAAGAAATGTTTTAACAAAATGCAAAGCGACTGTAAGTAAAACTTTTCACATAAAACTAATTTTATATAGTTCTCAAAGACAAGTACAGGATGTCACCACATAACAGCTACACTTTAGTGTGTTTATATTATATGCAAAGTATTATGTAAACGTTTTTCTTTGTCATTGAGTTTTTACTTTTACACAAGTGTTATAAAATGTAGAATTAACACGTGAAGGTTTAAATATTTTAGGTGCCACACTATGGACATAAAAAGCACAAATACAAACTATTAAAATGATTACATAAATTTGTTTTAAAAAATTTGCTTTCGTTTCTAAATTATACTTTTAAGGGATTCTACATAATAATGTTTTTATTTTTGCTTTTATATATGTTTTCAATTTTAGTTAGTAAAGTAGCTGGAAAAAGTTGTGTTGTTTTTCTAAAATTTCAAAGAATATATTAGAAAAGAATATATTTTTTTACTATAAAAAATACATCAAACCACTACTTCGCTTCTTCATATTTGCTCTCATACTAACATTTATATAGTAAATGTTATATTAACCTATTTAATATTACATATTAATGCCTTTAACCTATACTAGGATTTGATCACACCGCACTGCCAAATGTATTTCTATATGTTTTCTAGTTACAGCATAACTTACCAAGAAGTTCTAATAAATTAACAATTATAGAGCATGAACTTTTTTCATATTTTATTATTTTGCTTACTGGCTTAGAATTAACTTAATTATAAACTGCGACAAAAATGTGCTACTAAAAATCAATTTACTGTTCTAAAGCAGCAATCGTGTGTAAAGATTAACTTTCCCTGGTAATTGCAAAAAACATAAAATAAATGTTTAAAACACAAAATGTAAAAATAACCTTTTGCTATATTTAGACAAAATTTGTTAATGTCACAAAATAAACTTTTAATCCATAATTTTTGTGTTTTAATAGCGTAATATTGGCTTTTAGTAGCATAACCATGTGGCTGTTAAGAATTATCTAGGTGGGGTAGTTAGTACATTTTTAAAATATTCAATATAAAATAATCTAAATTTATCCTTAATAATTTAGCAGTTTGCTGTTCTAAAAAATTCACAAGATGTATTTGAAGATCTATAAGTGCTTGTCATTGCCAATTTTCTCTTTTATAAAAACGTATTGTTCACATAAAATCCAGTAGCATAAATGTTTTAATATTTATGTAACAATAAAGCGATTGAAAACTATTAAACTAGAAATTGATAGTTATTTATTACAACTTAAGAGAATCTTTTAAATCTAATGTATATAATGGATACATGTTAGTACTAATAATTTCTTGGCAAATTTCTTGTCATTTGTTTTATTTTTAACATTTAAAAAAATAAGTTATTAAACTACAAACAACGCGAAAACCATACGCGCATACTCAATTTTGCACCATTCAAAATCTTTAGGTAACCATAGTGTAATAATCAGCGTTGTCAACTTTGAAATTTCAAAACGCACCAAAATGGAGAAAAAAACGCGCCATTTAGGGAAAAGTGCACCAATATTAGAATTTCTTTTTTGTTTAAAATGTTTGTGGAATTAATTTTACATTTTTGTAATTTCATAAATTCTATATAATAGTAAAAGACGTAAAAATCTTTAATAGCCTTTTTTTAAATAAACGAAACTAAAGTATTAATTGGTAAAAAAAGGCTAATTTCAGTACATATTTGGTACTTTTTTAATTTATTTTTGTTTTCTATTTAAGTACTTCTATTTGAATTTTTTTTAATAAAATTTGTTAGGTCTCCACTAAGTCTCCTGTGGTTGTTCGTCTACAGTTCAGTAGACAAAACCATCAGGCTACATAAGAATTTTTATTTACATGCCTAAAATGTTAATTTTATTTTAAAATAAAGATTGTCACCCTATTCACCTTTAGCAATAACCTTCATGTGACGAATTTGATAGTATGTATTCATTTATCATACATTCGTATTTCAAACACATTTAATGGGGTCCGTTTTTATCTTAGAGATTTTATGATAATGAATTATTAAAAAACTGCAATTATAAATTAGTTAATATAAAGATTTCATCACATTTTCGGAAAAATTAAAAAACGCACCGAAATTAACAAAAAAAGCGCACTGCGCACCAACTGAAGAATTTTTCGTACAAAAAATTTTAAACAGCACCAAAAATGGTGCGAAACGCACCAAGTTGACAACGCTGGTAATAATCATAGTTTTTAATATTAAGACTGAACGAAAAACATTTTTCACATGTTTTGGCATACTTTTCATCAATTTTTCAATTACTACATTTAAAATGCTCTCTCATTCAATGGGTTGGAATTAATTGGAATTGTCCCAACTGTGTCTTCACAATTAACCACAAATTCTCATTCGGATTGAGTTTGGGAAATTCTGCTGGCCACTGTATTAAAAGGAAATTCTGTTAGTTTAGCCATTAATTTACGATTTTGGCAGTGTTCTGTGGGTCATTATTCATTTTAAAAGAAACGTCATTCACTCTTAGGCACTCTTATCTACAAAATTTAAAAGACGATTTTCCTTATTATTTCTGCGATACTTTGCAGTGGCATACCTCTCACCTTGCTTCATTGTTTCATTTTATTATTTTTCAATTCCCTGGCATATTTCGCGCCAGCAATATCGGATTGAAAACGTCTGTCCAGATTATATGATTCAGGTTATCGAATGCCCATTTTTGTGCTCTCAGGCCAATTAACTGGCCATCAAATTTTTTATCGACAATTTTAATCTTTATTTTTTTTACTCCTGAGCTGTTACCAGTTTCGTGAAGTGCTCGTCTTGCTATCGGATTTACTTATTCTATAGCAATAAATGTTGTTGTTATTAATAGCTTTTTGCAGCATCTAATTTGTTTGGTTTGACTGTTAGGTTTTTCTTATACATTTATTATGATTTGTATTATAATCTGATTTGTGTTGGATAATTCGCAAACAAAATACTTTGCCACATGCAATTAAGTTAATATTAAACTAAATTTTTGTGTCATAAATATAGCAAACACATACAAATATAAAAGACACACTTGTGTAAAATTAAATACATGCAATGTTTTGTTGAACTAATTGTTTATTTTTCAAAAATTACTAATTTCCATTTTGTTTATTTTGTTTAACAATAAATGTAAAATAAATGGCAAGAAAATATTTTTAGATTTCCTTTATCAGTTTTATTTTTAGCAATAAAACATGCACACTGTAAACTATAAGCTTATTTTCAGAATACATAGATGCATTATTTTACTTATTTTATTTAATGCGCGTCTAACCGTCCAGGAACTGACATCCTTACCAATACCTTTTGCAGCATTTTTCGGGGTATTGATGTCCTTATTATGTAGCAAACGTTCAATCTGCCGGGCATCATCATGAGAAAGCCGTCTTGGTCGACCCCCTTGGTTATTATTGCAAGCTACATTGCGCCATTTTTTTAGGTAAATTTAAATTTTCATCAATTTTACGATATGAATATTTATTTTGCAACAAATTTATCTCTTTTTAAAGATTTTTTTAATTTCTTATTATTAAATCAAGTTAATCACTTCACAGGTCAAACAATAATGCACAAATAGAGCAATAAAAGCTTGATAACGAGATCTTAACAAACACAGAAAACCAACAGGTCAAATAATTTTACACACAGCAATATCGTGATAATTTTTATTTCTTGCACAGTCCAAAAGTGTCCGAATAGTGAATGTTTTTGTTTCCTTTTAAATTATTTATTCTTTCGAAACAATTAATGTGAGTTGTTGTGCTTTGTAATTTAGAATAAGGTTCAATTACATAAAAAAATACATATATATGTATAATATACCAATATTTGTGTAATTTTAATTGCCGTACTTCATTAATGCAAAACATTCCGACAATTTTGATTCCCTCTGTACATATATTCCCAGATATGCCAGAGATCTCTGCTTGAAGAATAGAGCAGAAATCCGAAAGCCTAAAATAGGATTTTATCGCAAATTCTTAAACGAAGAATCCAAAGTTTCCCCTCCTGGAGCCGTTAGTGTATATCCTAATTACTTCTTCCGGAGAATAGAGAAAGATGTGAGTATATGAGTAGAATTTTGGAATTTTATCATTTGCACAAAAATTATATACTACTGGTGCCTTTATTGATGTCGAGTTACTCAAATACAATAAATTAATTTCATATAGTGTGACATTTTTTTACACTGAATATTTATAAACTATTTTCACATGTTATCTAGATCTCGATAAATAATAAAAAACAAAAATTCACACACAAGGTAGCCTATTTTTCTCCCAAGTTTTTTCTAATTTTTTTGAATAGGCCTTCTATTTCAAACTACTATTGTTTTCTTAATTTCAATTTCTTGATTTTAGAGACAACTGTAGCATTTGTAAGGCATCGGAGACTGGTGCAATGAGATGTACTTATATGAATCCCTTAATCAGAATCTTGTGATAATCTCCGCATGGGTTTATGTAACAAGGGTCGAGTATACTGCCGAAATGGAAATACATAATTTTCACTAAGAACTTATTCATTTGTAGACAGTCAACAGGCCAATTATTTATAAAAAGCTATAAATCATATCTTAAATTAATTGCAAAATTAAACAAATTTAAAATATTGTAACTTTAGAGTTCATATTTTAAAAACAATAGCTTTGCCGTATTCTTGCTTAATTCAATCTTAAATACAACCTATGCACAAAATGCAAACTGATTTGCATGCTTTCTTCCAATATTTCTAATGTCTGTCTATTATGTCTAGTATGTTTCCCTACAAACAGGTAGAAGAATTCCTATGTCTGCCTTTTAATATGCATATTTATCAATATGCCCATTTGAACATAC
Organism: Bellardia bayeri; assembly: GCA_950370525.1. Classification (NCBI taxonomy): domain Eukaryota; kingdom Metazoa; phylum Arthropoda; class Insecta; order Diptera; family Calliphoridae; genus Bellardia; species Bellardia bayeri. The sequence continues at coordinate 72,534,803 of OX493267.1, read as the reverse complement.
TATATTGTGAAGCGTGAGCATTTCTTCATGTTCGATGTTTGCTTTAAATTTTTTTTTTTTATTATGTACAAGAACGTGTAGTGATTATTACATTATTACATTTTCGTTACAATACAATCACCAACATTAAGAGAAATTCCTACACATACAGTCATTCAAATGAACTGGCTGGTACACTGGGTTATTGTATATATTTGGCTTTTTCGTTGGGGAAAAATACACGTATAAAGAAAACAGAAATAATAAAAAATTCTATGAATAAATGAATTAAGAGTTGTATGGTTTGTTTTTAAGTCTGTGTTTGCTTTTGTCTCGCTAAGAGATCTTACGTTTTGATAATGTGTACGATACTTTTGTACCCAGCAGTTCTGGCTGAACTTTGGTGCTAGTTTTTCTGGGATGTATAAAGTAACAAATTGTGTTCTCCTGGCACTACAAACAGACAAATTGGTCCAAAATAGATTAGAAATTAGAGTCTGCCAAGTAATTAGACAATATTGAAATTGATTGCCTAAAAAGAATACATTGTTGTTTTTAGTATTCAATGCAGAGCTGCTGGGCATATACGTCTGTTGTTGTTTACGTCTATGTACGTGATGACAATATATATGAAGTTGTTACTTAAACAGTTACTCATTCTTTCACTGTTACGCACTTTCTTGCACTGTATGTAATTCACTTACCACACAATTATATATACATATGTACATATTTACTCACCCACTTAAAAACACATCGCTCAGTTGCTGCAACAACGTAGTAATTCAAAAAAAGTCATTTCGAAAAAAACGGCTTTGAATGTTTTATGACATTTTACTATTTCTTAAATAATTTTTTTAACAAATCATGCGATTTCAGAAATAAATAGTAGATGTTAATATCTTTCGAATCTGTATTTACCAAATTTCTACTTGTCAAAGGTATGTACATGCATTTTTATTTTGATGTTTACAACAAAAAAAAACACTCTCGCACAAAAAATAATTGACTTTTTTGAAAACTGATAAAACTATATGAAAGACTATATAACGGCGCATATTTTGTATTACTCAGTTCAAAAAATACGAATTTTGAGTTACAACGTTATTGCAGCAAATGAGCGACATGTATTTACAGTTAAATGAGTTAGATTTTTTTCTATGTGCTCTGAGGAATTTTTTGTACTTGAAGAGCTTTAAGATACGTTACAATCCCCTTTACTGGCGTTATTGCAATATTAATTTTGTTTACTTGACTGAATATTTGCATAATTATGTCCCTATTAGGGTTCGATTATTCGAAAAATTTTTTAGAGATTACTTGCATTTTTCTATTATTATATTTTATGAGAACAACCGTATCAAATAAAAAAAAAATTTCTTTAATTTATCTTAGATGAAACCATCATGGGTCTATAACGCCCAAAAATATTTGTTTAATAGCCACCTTAAAGTCTAACAATCACCACAGAATTACTTAAATGAACAATGTCCGTACGTCCATTTGTCTTAGTACTTGGCTGGCTATTTATGTAAACTTGTGCGCAAAGTACTGAGCCCTATTCCACACAAAAACTTATCAACTTTTCACATTGCACTGCGTCAATTTGCAAGACTTCATGTGCCCCAGAACTATACAATTTAATAATGTTAAATTGATAAATGTAATTTTTAAAGTTTTTGAAATTTTTATATTCGCTTTGAAATTTCTGTGCAAAGTACAAAGTTAGTATTGAAAAGAGTAATTTGCAAAGATTTTGCAAATAAATATGCTGTTTCGTTTTACAAAAAAACTGATAAATTCTATTTTTGAAAAATTAATTTTATTCATACACAGGGTATACCCTACACCCATAAGGACAGGCTTGACCGTCTGTTTTATAGTGTTTTTTTTTAATCAAGTAAATTGTAAATTATTATACAAATCAGAGGGTGGTAAATGCTAGTTTAATTTCATTACCTCTTCATTTGAAGGTCTTTCGTAGGGATACACTGTCATTGCCTCGGCCTACCAAAACAATCTGGATTACTTTGATTGCTTACACCCAGGCAATTGTGCTTATAAAATGTATCTTCCAATTTAAATTAAACAATAAACAATAAAATTGGCAATATATACTAATAATAATAATATTATATTAATTAAAATTCATTAAATAATTACGTTTCAAGTGGAGGTAAAGTTAACGTAAGAATTTTTAAAAACTAATAAAAACCAATTTTCCCATAAGTTCGCTTCAGAAAATGATTAAGAACTCAAGTTAGAGCTACAAGTATACAACCAATTTCAAGCTCAAGTTCAGTTGATCGGATACAATGTCCTTGAAAATAGAATAACAGCCAGATATAATAACTTCTTAATATAAAAGAATATATGTATATAAAAAGAAACAGAGCAAATTTTCTATTAGTGTTTTATTTATTCAAGTTGATTTTCAATATAATAAGAAAGTTGGATAAATGAGTTAATACAAGTTTTGAGGCAATTTCTAGTCATGAAGAGTTAAAGAGTAACAGCTATTTTGTAACAGGGATTTTTGTTTTGTTTTTGCTTGAAAGCTGCAACAAATTTTAATTTCTGAAGAACAGAATACGACGTATTCAAATCAAATCTGTTTTTTAAAGTCAAATATTTGCCGAAAAAGACGTAACCACTAAATAACATATATTTGAACCCGTTTATTAATTAAAAAAAAACTTTTCTTATTTAGGCCAAAGCATAACAAGTATTTAGCTTTAATTTATTTGATGCTGTTTGCTCTTGGAAAACTCTTGTAAGAGTAAGCAACGTCAATCAAATTTCTTCTAATAGATACAATTGGTTACACTTTTTTGAGTAAATATTTGCAAAATGTGACCGTACCTTAATGTACATCCATATGTTTATTTCATTGACTTTTATAAGCCTGTATATATGCAGTATTTTTTCGTTTATTTTAGCTTGTCTCTCTCTCTCTCTTTTTCCCACGCTTTTCAATTCCTTTGCAGTAAGTCAGTATATTGCTATGTTTGTTGTCATACCCAGCAGGAAAAATTACACGTACTTCCATTTTTAGGCCTTATAGAAGACCTTATTCCACAATGCCTTCCCTCAGTTGTTGTCATAGAAAATTGCATTTCAGAAGATTGTCAACAAATCATGATTTCTTTTGCAATTATGTCTGTATATTGTCACTACAACAACAAACATTTTTTGGCTCACTTTGTTATACCAGTAATAAAAATCAATAACGAAAGCGTCTACAAACTAGTTTTTTTTTATGAAAGCTTGTGGTGTAAGGTATTCGTGAAACAGTATTTTATATTAATCTAATTAATTTAAAAGCCTTCTTTTATTTAAAGACCCTTCTTTTATTTTCCTCAAAGAAATTATTAATTCAGCAGATCTTAAATTTAGCTTTCTATGAGGCATTTCTTGGTAGACCTTCCAATCGCCCTTCTCAAGTAGCCCTTTCAGCAGGCATCTAAGTAGTAGCAAGTGGACAAGGCCTTGATTGCCAATGACACGCTGTGTAAAATTGAAACGAAGGCCTCTTTATATCATATTTTTCCCGCTGGGTATGTCTGTTTTTATATATATGTATGTATATAATTTTTATAACATAACTATTTATATACACGCTCAAGTTCATAAACATATAAATATAATAATGGTCATATGTTTGAATATTTTTTTTTCATAATATTCCATGTTTTTCTTCTACTTTTTTATATATTCTTATTGGGTTTTTACTGTTCTTTCTTCCTTCTTTAATAGGTTTTATTTGTCCTTGTATAGAAGAGAGTGAGTATGTGCATACACATGCTTATGGCTATTTGCATTTAAATGGTAATTGGACCTGATGTTTTTAGAAATGTTTAGTGTAGAACAAATTTCGGTTTTTTTTTGTGTGCTATTAATTTATTTTATGTAATGTTTAATGAAATTAATCTCATGTTAGATTAAACATCTAAAAACATGATTATGAAGTAGTGTGTAAAGACGAAAAAAAAAGAAATCATGTTACACAAGATTATGATCGATAATTGGATATTTTGTTTAAAAAAAAAAAACAAAACGTTGTGGTACAAAGCACTTTGTTCACAATTCGTAAATCTTTAGAAAAAACGGATAAAGTTATTTTTACAAAATTTTATTGGGTGTATAACTCAAAAATGCAGAATTTTTTTTTTAATTTTCAGCATCTATTTTGAAACATTTGTATAAATAGTATAAACTGCACATCTTTTGAGACCAACAACGAATCAATTAACTTTCGAATACCTTGATTTGAAGTTAAACGTTCATATACCAGGGAGAGCGTTCTGCAAGTCCAAGTTTTAGACTATAAGTCGGTTTTTAAGAGGCAAGTTTTATGAGCCAAGTATTAATATTTGTAGGCAAAAAAAAATATGTCCATTTAAAATTCAGAATATCATTTATCATAAACATTCAAAATCTCATGATATATAGAAGAGCTTTTATTAAGTATAATTTAGGATTTTAACAAGTGTAAAAATCTAGCATATTAAGATTTTATATTAAAGTTTGGTTCATAAATACTTTAGAATATGTTTAACAAACTTGGTTTTTTCATAAGGGGGAAAAAAATACAAAGACAAGTATTACTTATTTTTATTACACAAGAAACCACTGCGCAACGATCTTCTCACCTACAGACAGTTAATGTTCTTAATTTTCTGTTTATGGTTTCTAAAATATATAACAACAAGTAAGAGTTTCTATTCGAATGTCGCGAATCATATATAACCACCATCAATACAGCAGTAGTATGCTTTGTTTCACATTGATACTCAAGTACAGAAGCCTCAAGATGACTGTGGAATTGTGATGGGTTTCACTTAAAATGCCAATATTAGTTTCATGATGTTAAATGTAAAACTTTTAAAACGAGCCAAACCCACTCTATTTTTATACCACATGAATTTGAGTGGATCCTTCTTTAACGGTGTCTCAAAGCGACAACTTTTTAGTTTGTTTTGTCTAAAATCTTAAAATGTAACCTCCGCACATTTTTCACCAAATGGGTTTTATTAAAAACCGCAAATTTTGTATAAGCATCATAACTAAACACATTGATTGAATCCATTGGAGGCATTCAATTTATACAAAACGGTATTAACAACCGTCTCCTCATATATTTCCACTACCTACTGGAAATCCTTTACCGGTTCTAGCACTAAAATAATTTTTTTTTATTTATTTATTTATTTTAGGTCTACGGAATAAATCCTTACAGACCAATTATAAAAAAATTTATATAATATACAAAATAACAAAAGATTTAGACATCCAATTAATTACACTGATTAAGGTACAAAGTAAAATTACGTTTAATGACATTAAAATTAACAGAAAAATCAATTAGAAAATAAAAATCATTATAATGTTTACACAATTGTTTTAGAGCATCAGAATTAGCACAATTTGTTTGATTAATTTGAATATAAATTGGAAAGTAGAAACGAGTTGATCGATGAGGAACCTTAAAGTTTATGTTGCTGAGTAGGAAGTCGGAACAGACTGCACCATTTATTAGATTAAATAAAAATGAAACGCTAAGAATAGTTCTTCTGCTCTCCAACGTTGGTAATTTTATAAATGCAAGCCTTGTAATATAAGGAGGAATAATCATTACATACACAAGATAACTTTTCCTGGCTGCCTTTGGTTAGGGACAATACCGACTGTTGGGCACATAATCCACATCCCAAGCTTTTGGCACAGCTTATTAGTAATAGCATGTTAATAATTAGTAAAACTACTTTAATTCTCAAGAGTTTCATTGTTTTAATTTTTGAACCTTTAAAAAAGTTAAAAAAGGTGTTTTAAGTAAAGCTGACTTTGTACTAAATCAATGTCCAGAAGATATTCCCATAACACATGGACGCTCTTTGCCAATCATTATCATATCCCTTTCAGAACTGACGCAAAACTATTAAGAATTTTTTTTTATATTTTTTTTTGAATGCGTGATCACTACAGCGCATGAAAATATAATCAATGATTAGGTTTGCCATTTTTATGTAGTTTAAGGATTTTCAGGACATGCACATTTGATGCCTCTCGGCCGATTTTCATTAATATTTTTAACTAAAACACATTTCTATTGCATGAAACTATTTCAATTATTTTGAAATATTAAAATTTATCATCTTTCTAGTTAATATAAGTATGTATGTATGTGCACTTCATTATTTGTAAACGATTAATACTTGTGCAAAATTAAAGACATTTACTTATTTTCACGGCTCATTTTGCTAAAACTGAAATGTGACTGAAGAATTTCGCAATAATTCAAGTAACGGTAAATCAAATAGAAGATAAATGTAAGACGCAAACCCAAAAAACAATCAGCATAATCCATGCATGTCAGTCTATTTCAAATGGGGCTAACAGAAGCAACAATATTGAAACCGAAACCCACCCGCACAATCGATGCATCACGGTCTGAAAGAGATATTGGGACTTAAACACAAGAACTAAAACTCTTTGTTCAATTTAAATTCAGCACAAAGATAGAAAAGAACTCATACTATAAATTTAAATCTAGGAATGTAGAAAAATAGAACTTTTTGGTTAGACAATCGAAATGAAAGATTTTTAATTTTGATTCCTCTTTTTCGATTTCCTATTTCAAAATACAAATTTACGATTTTAGTAGAAAATAAATATTTAAAAAGCACAATTTTCTTAAAACTTATTATGAATTATTATGTTATGAATTTGAACATTAATTTCTTAATTTTATATATTATCTGAAATGATGCTAATGGCATTCAAAATGGCCAGTTCATTATCAAAGAAAGATGTCCTGAATACAATTTCAAAAGCCATAGGGACTTCTGTGTAAATCCAAAGTTGGCAAATGTTTTCAGAAGCTGAAGTTTATTATCAAAAATCGGTTCCAAATCGATTACAAGCGGTTTTCTAATTAAAAATAACACATTTCAAACACACGTTTTGTGTGGATAAGGATGTTTATACGACTTAGTTTATATTTGGATCTCCTACATAGGATCTGTTACATCTTATGCGATGATGATGATGTTTAAATATTCATTATTTTTTCTATGTGTTTTATATATATATTTTATAGTTTTTTGGATATTCGAATTATTCTGGGAAATGTAACTGATCACAAAATAAAATAATAAAATTTTTAATTACATATTTACGAACTATTTACGTCCGAAGTGGTCGCCATATCAGAGCTGTGACCAATTATGGGTCAGTCACCAGCACCGAAGTTGGTTACTATAATTTCTATACAATGTCGGACAAAACAAAGCGCAGTTTTGTGGCCTTCTTCATACCTTTCTTCTACATTTATTATTTATTCACAGTTCCATTATTTGTTAAAGTATCTGAATTACTTACATAAACATTGCAATTTTATATAGTCGCTCATTTATTTTTCTGATGTTAATATATTGAAGTGCACAAGAAATCTCATTGACTTAATAATATGCGGTTAACCTTAAGTTTTTAAATGAAATACTTATTTATTTAATTTAATATTACACAAAATAAGGCTGTACCCATACTTTTTCGAAATAAGGACTTTAAGCGAAAAGAAAAAATATTTGTTGGCACTAGATCATGAAAATGGGATGAAACAAAAAGCTTTGGTGTCCTAAGTATAATATATCGGCATCTGCGGTTTATGCTTTGTATAAAATAAGAAAAGTCAAACAAAGGCCTAAAGAACATATGTGGTAGAAAACGTAAGAGGACGAAGCTAGACAATGATCCTAGTGCAAAGAAATTGAAATTGACAGAGGTATAAAGGAGGAACTCGAAATAAATATTTCAACTCGAAATGTCCAAAGAAGACTTAACAAAAGCGGTGTAAAAAGTACGTTTGCTAAGAGTAGCCAATATAAAGAAGTACATATTAGATAAAAAAGTAACTAAATTAAAAACAAAACTTTAATTTATAATTATTAGAAAACAATAAATACATGTTTTAATAAAAAAACAAAACAACAGGAAATATTTGAAGCAGCACTTTATTTTGTCCGAAAGTGTATATATGTATGTATGTACAGTAAAACTATCCATTGCGGACACTTCTTGTAACCGGCATCTTCAATAACCGGACAAATTTCGTGGACACAACCATTTTATTAGTTTTTCAATACAAATATGACTCCAATAACCGGACACTCTAATAACCGGACCCGGACACATACTTCAAACCATTTTGACCAAAAACAAATTTTTTAAAAATCTGGTAATCCTTACAAAAGAAATCGCATTTGTGCTGATAAAACCAAAATTGGTGATTCCCCTTTTCACATTGCATTGATAAACACGAATTTGATGTTTCCCCATTTAACATGTATGTACACATTGTTAAAACTTGTTGCGCGTTTGAAACAATTTGCCAAAAATGATTTTGTAGCTTTTCAACACATTAAAAATATCGAGACTCATTTTGAAAATGAACATTTTAAATTAAAACAATCACTATTTAAGCAATCAACCATTAGAAAATTTTTTCAACCAAAGTATTATTAAAATGTAAAAACTTGTACAGTGAACATATGTATTATTAAATATTATTCATAAATTCGTACAAAATATGAAAAAAACGACAACTTCTAATGATTTGGAAGTAATTTAAATACATTTTTTCTGAGCCCCCTTCGATCACCCTTCATATCAGTGGACACCTCCCATAACCGGACAAAAACAATATGACGGCGAGTGTCTGGTTATGAGGAGTTTTACTGTATATGTAGATTATTTGTTTTAGTTAAAGCTCTTTGTGTTCTCGAAGCTCTATTGGGCTTTCAACACACGGACAAACGGACGGACATGTCTAGATCATTTTAAAATCTTTTCAGGATCTAGAATATAAAGAATTTTTGCTTTTACAACCAATATCTTGATGTGTTACAAACGGAATGACATTCTTGTATACCCCCATTTTTTTGGTGGTGGATATAAAAACTTTATTATATACAAATTCACAAAAATCTAAAATTATTGATATCCTAGTACAAGTTATAGAAAGCAACAAATACTCTAAAGGCTGATACACAGAGTTTGGAACGCTATATTTCTTTAGACAGTCTAACAACCTACAACAGCGTTAGGCGTGGGTAAGGTGTATAACACAAAAGGTTTTCATTTCTTTGATATGTATTTTATATTTATTTGATATGTATTTTTTTCTGGCGTTTTAACCCATGTTACAAGACTCTAAAACGAAGTAGAAACAAATAAATAAACATTAAATTCTATAATAATTTCAACAGCAAAATGCTAAAAAAACACACACACACAATAAAGGATAAAACAAAAGAAAAACGTATTTTCCTTTATGATACTATAAATATAAACAAACAAAGAAACAAACATTTTAAGGATTCGTTAATTTGTTTTCTCGCTGTTAAAGTCCTTAATTTTGAAATTTTTGATGTTTTAGCATTTGGCAGTTATTTACACAATTCCATTACGGTATCTTCCATTTCATTGAACATTTTAAATCTGATTGAGAATTGAAAAACCTGACTAAAATTATCTGTGTGTTTTTTTTTTTTTTTGATTTCTTCTCAATATATACAATTTTTCAATTTTCTTTTGCTGCAAAACCTTTTAGCAAAAAAACGAGCAAAAAGCTACTTTTCCAAATCGTTTACTCTTCACTTTATGCGTTTGCAAACAAATTGAACAACAAACGCTAAAGAATTAATTTAAAACTTACGGCAGGAATCTGAAGAGTGTATGTAAATATGCAATATTTGTAACTTTTTTTTTTCTTTTCTTTTTGCTTTCAAGTTGTTGTACTAAAAAGGCACATTTATATAGATTTTGCCACCTGTTTTCTTTGTTGAAATAGTGTGAGCTGTGTTTGTCTTTTATCTTATTGTAAGTGCAAACTTAGCAATTTTAATTGTGTGAAAATATACAACTGTTGGTAGGTTTGAGAGGTTTTTCTTTTAGGATTTTTTTAGTTTACCAAAAATTCTTTACGATATTTCGTTTGCCAGCAGTCTATTTACAAGTAAGTTTCGTTTCTTGTTATTTAAAAAAAAATAAATATTAAATTCCAAGCATTTGGATGGCATTGTGTCTTAGAAATCATGAACATGAAATTGTAAGAGACTAATTAGCAAGTGTATTTAGTGGGCTCTAATATCAATATTTTTAATTAGTTTATGCTTTAGAAAGTCCTATTACAAAAGGACATTTGTATGAGGGCCTAGTTGAAATAATAAACCTAATTTTAATAGTTTTAATACCAATAGTTTTTGGAACGAAAAAAATCATATCCTAAATTCTATGAAAATAAAAGTTGCATTCTACACTTTGTGCTTAATTTTACATGCTAACGGACGAAAGAATATCGTAAAATCTAATGAAATTAATTGGCCGTTGATCAGTATATACTGTGTTGCTGAACTAGAAATACATAAAATTTTTCCTTATTTTATTACTCCAAGAAAAAGTAAAACGGCTTAAGCTACAGCGGTTCGTAGCTTATTTTATGCAGTGCATTTTTTGTCTACAAAGCTCTATAGAATAAACAGAATTTAAAAAAGAAATTGGTGTCATTTAAATGAAAAAATGTTATAGTCTAACAAACAAACATAATTTATGGGGACGGTTCGGAAACTTCTAAGCCTAGCACAGAAGGAGAATAGTTAGTTTTTCAAAAACATTTTATTTTTCAATATAATCTCCTGGAACTTCAATACACAACGCTTATCTAGCAATTCTAATGCTTGATTAAAATAGATCAAGGCCTTCAAAATAGTGGTTTACAACTGTAATTGCATTTTAATTTGAAGTCAAACGCTTGCCGGCTACGATTTTTTTTTAGATTTGGGTTCAGATTAGATTGCCGTAGATTTTGATTCGTAACTGGTTAGGAAAATTATAAATGTTTTTTCTTTTATAAAACTTGAATAGTTTGTTTATGTATTCAGGACATAAGAGTTTTTATAGAGATAGAAATAGCTCACTTGAATTAGAATTTCATAGGGGTCACGAATATATATGTAATTTTTTGTCTCAGATAAATATTGTCAATGTTTCACACGGTATGACAAACGTATATATACCCTCACTCTGCACTTATGCAGGTGTAGGGTATTAAAAAAACAAAAAAGGATATAGAATTTTGTAATTGCTGTAAAAATGTGTGCAAATTGCCCAAACAGCAAATGCTGTTAACAGCAGTTAGTTAAGTAGAGACAAATATTAAACCACACATAGAGAATTTATTAAAGTAAAAAATCTGTTGCAAAAGACCCTAAACAGCATCAACAGTTTAAACAAAATGTTTGTATATATATATATAAGTATGTAGTTGTTAAAGTCTGTTTGTTTAAATTGTTCTTTTACAAACTAAACGGCTTCTTCTAAACGAACATGTTTAAAGATTTTGTTAGACAACAGTTTATGTCTGCTTAAAATTTAAAACCCAAAGAAAATGAAAGTAAAGCAAAACTTAAAATTCTGAACTCGACCTTTGACAAGTTGACTGTTGTTGATGCGGCTGTTGCAAGGAAAATGTTCATATTTATGTAAGTATCTATGTAGTTAGCAAGTATGTGGAATATTTGTCTATATTTTGCATATTATTGGTAAATATTTATCTCAGATTTGTTAGAGAAATATGAAACGAGTTGTAAGCAGTTTAAATTAAACCAAACTGACATTTTTATCTTTATTAAACCATGAAAATTAAATGTCATTTAGCATTATGTTGTTAAATGTCTCTCTGTGTCTGTGGCCTTAGGGCTCATTTTCTCTAAATTTTAGTTTTTATTTGAGATGGATTGATATATATATACCTATTATTTAGAAGGTCATCTTTTTAAGTTTAAGGGGATTATTTGAAACAAAGTTTTTGTTTTTTCTTGTAATGTTTAATGGAATGTAAAGAGAAATATACACGAAGTATTTGACCTTTCTAAAAGGTTTAAAGCAATTTTAGGTGTAGGAGAAATTAATGGCGTTTTCTTTTCTGGCAAAAATGTTACACTTTTTCCTTTTTTATATGGGAAATGGGTAAAAAGTGTAGCATATATGTAACATTTTTGCCAGAAAAGAAAACGCCATAATTGTCTTCTGTGTTGATCCTCATGATCAGTTAGAAAAAAGACATTGTGTTAACTTCAATAATATTATTTTATTTCTTTAATTATATTTTATTTAATTTAAAATAAGAAGTCCGCTTCTTGCACTTGATCAAAAAGATCTAACCTTTTTTATTTGTTACATATTTATTAAAAAGAAACATTGATCTGTCGCTCTTATTGTTAATATATGTATATGGTTGTCTGTAATGATCATGTAGGGAATTACATTGATTTGTAGAGACGAATGCATGTACATATGTATGTAAGTTTGTTACGTTTATAAAAAATTAACTGGTAGGTATTTTATACAGTTTTTTTTAAACAAATAGCAAATTAAAGAAGAAAAGAAAAATATTTTATTTTGGAGACTTAAAGCTTTTGTAGGGTTTGCGGTTGTTATTTTTATAATCAGTTTGGAGAAAAATTCCCAAACATTAGCCCCCTTATTCAAAAACGATTCTTAAATTTAACAAACGTTTATTAAGACAGATTTGCATATAATAATTTGCTTAATAAACGTTTGTTAAATTTAATAATCGTTTTTGGTGTTTTGAGAAAACGTATTGTTATATGAGACTGCTTAAAGGATAATAAGTTTTGTCCTTGTACTAAAATTGTTACAATATTATCTGCATGTTTAAATATAATATTTAGTATATAAAATACGAGGGCGGAACGGAAACTTCTTAGCCTAGCTCAGAAAGAAAATAGTTGGTTTTTCAAGAACATTTTTATTTTTCAATATAATCTCCTGAAACTTCAATACACTTAGTCCAATGCTTATCCAGCATTTCTATCTCTTGGTGAAAATAGTTTTTCTCAAGGTTTTCAACACAGTGCTTTACAACTGTAATTGTATCTTCATTTGGGTTAAAACGCCTCCCAGCTAGGAGAATTTTTTAGATTTGGGAACAGGTAAAAGTCACTGGGAGCTAAATCCGAAGAATAAGATTATTGATCAAGCAACTCGTACTTATATTCGTTGATTTTAGCCATTGTTAAAACACTCTTGTGCGCTAGTGCGTTCTGTGGATGAATTTTTACAATTCACTGATCCAAAATATTACAATAGTACTCTGATTTTATTGTTTTACGCTTTTGCAGATAGTCAATCAATAAAATACCTTTGAAGTCCCAAAAAACCGTTGCCATAACCTTACCAGCCGACTGAATTGTTTTTGCCTTCTTTGGGGCACTTCATCCAGCTTCAGTCTCTTGCTTTTATTGTTCTTTTGTCTCTGGAGTATAGTGGTGGCTCCATGTCTCATCAACAGTTATAAAACGATGCTTAAAATCCATTTTATTTTTCCTAAATGAGAAAAATAGTTTGGTAACAAACTCATAAATAAAACAAACAAATTATAGAAAATTTTAATAATTCAGAAAATCGTCACTTTCAGTAAAAAAATTGCTATCATGACGATTAATTGTCAAACCTCGCAGCTATGAACCCAGAATATATTTTGCCATTTCACAGAACTCAATTCCGTTCGAAATTGGTTTTGATTTCGTAAATTGAGTCTTTAGAAAACGAAAAACAAATTTTTTCGGAATGAAATCACTTTGGATTTCTAAGGAGGAATTGTTATTTTTTATGATTTTATACTGGAAAAAAACTGATATTATTAATTTATAATGACAATTAATTACATAATTTATAATTTCATTATTTTGTTTAATTATCTCATTGATATTTAAATAAATTATTTGAAGTTTTAATGCTGGTGTCAGTAACAAGAAAACTTTTGTCGTTTGCACTAGAATATGATAGAGGATCAGATGCATCACTTAAATTTCTTCTTGGTACATTTTCAACTGCGTGTTGATTCATTTAAAGCAGCAACAGTGGAAATTTCGGGAATTTTTAAAAAATGTTGTTTACTTTTATTTAAAATTTCTTTGTTATACTTTTCGCTAAAAAAAAGTCATATGCTTTTTCAAATGTTGCTTTTTTAAGCTATATAGGACTAAACTTTTCCAATGTAATTAAAAACTTTTATTTACATAACAAGTACCTTGTTATCAGCTGTCAAAATATATTGGTAATATTCTTCAACATATAGTTTAAAAAAAATAAAATGTAAGAAATTCGCTTCTATTTAAGGAAACACTCAAAGACATTACATTAGACACTGATGATACATTGGTCTCTTTTGACGTAGTATCACTTTTTACAAATTTTCCCACTTACTTAGCTATTAAAAACAAAAATTCCCCGATCAAAATTTCTTCATATACTAAAATTTTGTGTATGAAGACGCAATATATAAGCAATGTTTTCGCATTCCTATGGGAAATCCTCTCTCCCCAACAAAAGCTGATATAATACTTGACATATTACATGACGAAGCAATAGAAAAACTTAATGAACGCGAAATATATTAAATTTATTGTTAAATACATGGCTGACGTATTAGCAATTATTAAAAGAAAGGATGCGGAGGCTATTTTGTCAATGTTTAATGACTATCAGCCCAAAAATAAAGTTTACACTTGAGATTCAATCTGACAACAAAATATCATATTTGGACTCTTTTTTAAAAAGAGGAATAAATAAAGTAATTTTTGAAAAAATAAAGTAATTTTTGAAAACCTCGTCTGAAAGATTAATGAATTTTCACACCACACAGCCAAAAAGTCAAATTATAAATACGGCAAAATGTTTTATAAGACGAGTCTTAAATATTAGCGATGTGCAATTTCACCAGAAAAAAACATTATAATTATATACTCAATATTAAAGAAAAATAGTTTTCCAAATAACTTAATGAACAGTTTAATTGAAAACATAAAAGGACAAAACAGGACGAAAAATGTACAGCAGTAAAGGAAATGTTTTTACCTAAATTGACTGACAACTAAAATATAGGAAATACAATAAAATCAAATGACTCTCGCTTCGCTTATAAACCAAACAGAACAATTAACAGCAATTTTCCAAAAACAAAAACACCCGTGGAAGAACAACAACAAGGCAATGTTGTTTATAAAATTGAATGTAAAGGGAAAACAAATGACTGTCAGCTCATATATGTACATCGGAACAACAAAGAGAAATTTTGAAACAAGAATTGGATAACATAAAAATGACATAAAAGAGGGAAAAGAAGCAACGGCCTTATCTAAACACATGATAAGTACTGGCCACACAGCTGACTTTGAAAATGTATAAATTTTAGATAAAGAAAGAAAGGGGAAAAAGAGACACACATTGGAGAGTTTAAGAATACAACAACACATAAACAAAAGAATGAATTTAAAAGAAGATACAGCAAACATCAACTCGAGCTACAGAGCGGTGCTAAATTAAACCTTTATTGTGATATTAAATTAAATGTATCTGTACTGTAAATTTATGTATATGTTTTATGTTATTTGGTTGCCCGTTTAATAATTATAAATGTGATTAAAATACTATTTTATGTAAGTTGTTATGTTTCGATTGTAACTAAATTAAGTTTTTATTATTTAAATCGACGATCCCTTGAACAAGTAGACAAAACATCTACGAAACGGCGGGAAAAAAATGTAAATAAAAGTTTTTAATTACATTGGAAAAGTTTAGGCCTAAATAGCTTAAAAAAAGGAACATTTCATAGATTTTTACTTTGGCCAATGTTATCAATTTTAAGTTAAAAATCGATACTAAACTTTTTTTGGGAATAAACAAAATCGATCGGTATCTAGAGAACTCAAAGTAAAAACGATCGATTTGCAAATACGGAATTGAAAACATTCCGGTTTCAATTATGTGACATGCCTGATAGATTTTTTGGTTCTACGACCAATATTTTGATGTGCTACAAATGAAATGACAAACTTAATATAACGCCATCTCTTTGGTGGTGGGTATAATAATACACTTGTATGTGTCTCATCTTAATATACATGCATATGTACGAATTCTTTCTACATCCAACGAAAATTTTGTTAATAGATTTTATTAAATGTTTTTGCCCTTGAGAAAATGTGAAAATTTTTCCATATTCTTTGCAGGCTTCTTTTAATTATGATAACATATTTTTTTTTTCTATATTTTGCATTTTCCTTTAAACGTATGTAAAGGGTGGTTAAATTGTAAGGGCCGATGTTGAATGTGAACCACACCTAAACGCCAAGCTTTTTTCCGAATTTTATTTGACATTTCTCTATTTCAGACTTACTCAATTTGAACCATGGAGAGATACACAATCCAACAACGTGTTAAAGTTATCCAGACTTATTATGAATATGGGCGTTCAAATCAAAATTCGTGATTTTTTTAGTAAATTTTCATTTCAATTTTCACCTCAGTGGATTCGTCAATAAACAGAATTGCCGCATTTGGGCGAATGAGAATCCAAGAGTGATTGTCGAAAAACCAATGCACCAACAAAGAGTGACTGTTTGGTGCGGTTTATGGGCTGGCGGCATCATCGGGCCGTATTTTTTCCAAAATGAGGCCGGTCAGGCAGTTACTGTGATTGGTGTTCGCTATCGTGAGATGATAACGAACTTTTTATGGCCCGCATTGGAAGATATGGATGTGGACGATATGTGGTTTCAACAGGACGGTGCCACTTGCCACACAGCTAACGAAACAATGGCTCTTTTGCGCAACAAATTCAATGGCCGTGTTATCTCACGTAATGGCGATGTCAATTGGCCGCCAAGATCATGTGATTTGACACCGTTGGACTTTTTTCTTTGGGGTTATTTGAAAGAAAAGGTGTAAGTCGATAAGCCAGCAACAATTCAAGAGCTAAAGGATGAGATAATTCGGCACATTAACGGCATAGAACCTCCATTATGCCTCAGGGTCATCGAAAATTTGTGGTCGCGGCGCCCATTTGGCCGATATTTTGTTCCATACATAATTGAGTAATACCAATATATCATAATAAAATAAAATTACAATAATTTCCTAAATAGTTTGTATTTTATTCAAAATCAACATCGGCCCTTGAAATTTAACCACCCGTTATATGTGTATATAGTAAATAGCAAAATAAACAATTTGCAACAAGTGAAAATATTTATAGAACAGTCAATTGTAAATGTTATAGAAATATATAATATATGTATATGTATGTGTTTGTGTAAAAATCCGTTGAATAACAACGAATGCAGCTTTGCATATTTATAATAATTAATTAATACATAAACATACTTTTATATACAGTTGCACTTTCATGGTTTCCCTTTTGTACAGCTATTTCATCAACGTCGCTTTCATAAGCCATCTCATGGCCAATGTTAATTACAAACTCATTTTCATTTTTACGGTTCTTTATTTAATTGCCATTTTATAATTATTGGCTGCTGCATGGCAATTAAATCGAGATAATTACATGCATTTCCAGCGCTATGTAAAAGCTATGCGATTGAAGGAATAAAAAATGTAATTTGAAATAATTGAAATGTAGTTTCAATGTCTTGAACGAAGGAAATGTTGAAATACTGGCGTAACAAAGACTGTAAATAATTTAAAAGGTAATTGTAAAAGAAACTCAACTCTTGTGTAAAGATCGTAAACGTAAGATTCGTATTTGTAGGAGCACATATGATATTGTAAACATGAATTATTAACCCTTATATGTGCACCAAGGTACCCGGGTACCTTTGGCGTTTTTATTTAAAGTTTTTTCATTGAAATTGCTAACTTGTATAACTATCTGAAACTTTTTGAGAACTTATAACTTTCAAATAATTTCGTTTTTTTGCAGCTGTATGCATTTAGGCCACATTACTTTCAACATCCTTAATGCGCATCAAGGTACCCGGATACCTTTACGTGTTTTATATGAGAGAGCGGTCATTGCAAGTATATTATTTTAAGTTGTTAGTAGCATGCAAACCTTAAGGTGTTAAGAAAAATTATATAAAATAAATATCTCTTAACTACGCTCCAACAATGTATTTAGTGCGAAAATGCTTTTTCTCTATTTAACTCTCATATAGGTACCCAGGTACCTTGCAGCATTTGAAATTTTCTTTTAAACTATTTAGCTAAATTTCATTCTGATGTGGCCCTATTTTAAAAAACAAGATTTTTGAGTCAATAGTCAGTGAAGTTATGGTATATAATCTGAGAGTGTCTCATGTTCTTCTTTAGTGAATAACTGGTTTTTCAAAACAAACTTAGGATAACTTGAAACTTTTCAGATATACCTTATAGACATATCAGTAGCTGAAGCTTACACAAAAGCAAAAATTAATTCAATGGTTGCTTTACGTAATATTTCTGAATTTTTGGTAGAAATTGCTATTCAGAATTGGCTCGTGAAATACATCTGACAATTTACCAGAATGAGATTGAACATTTTGATAGAATAATCGGCATCTTTATGCCGAATATTTATTCCATACAATTTTTTTTAATTTATAATTGCCAAACCAGTGTGACCAGATCTCAAAAAGCTAAGCGTCTAAATCAGTTTAAAAATAAGCGAAAATATGCTAAAACTTGTTTTAAAATGCCAAAAAAAATGTGCTAATATTTTTAAAATACTTTCTTGAAATAATTTTTTACAGTCTGAGAACAAACATGATAAAAAATAAACTTTTTATATGAATAGTACAACTTTAAACTTGAGAACAAAACTAATTAATGTTCTCTTCGTGAGTCTATTTCCACTCGAAATAGGGCTTTACAATCATGTGTGATTTATAAATGTTGTCATAAATAAGTTGTAGGTGAAAGCTAATTACACTTACAAATTTTGTGCAGATCGGTCAATAATTAGTCAATGCTCCCATTAAAAGCTCTATTCCGAAACTCACTTCTTCTAAGAATGTGCAATTACGAATCAGAAATCATGGCACCAAATTTTATAACAATTGGTCGATGTTTAGTCATAGCACTTCTATGAGAATAGGGTTTGACTGACTATACATTCTAACTTAGTTTTTACATAATTAATTTTACAAAATATACGTTTAACTTCTGAGTAACTAAATGGTAAAAATAAAATCTTCGTAACAAAAGAAGAAAGACAATTTTATTAAAACACATTCTTGTATTCACAAACTTGCTTCCAAAATTCTACGGTTGAGTTTTTATATTCCCACTCATATGAAGTTAATTTTTCCCATTTTAGTTCAAGAGTTGTAATTTCATCTGTTAATAAATTTGTCATTTATGCTTTAAAATATTCATATAATATTCCTTGTTTTGTTTTAAGCTATTTTGAACAGAAAATAAATTAGTATTCTTAAATTTTAAAATGCTAAACATATTATTAAGAAATTCTAAATAAAATGCCAAATGCTAAATGTAAAATTTTGCAGCTAAATCAAAACAAAATAAGCTAAATTTAGCCGCAAAAATGCTAAAATGTTGACACTGTGCCAAACCTTACTTTCTGCAGTGTGCAATAAATATAAATAAAGTTGTATAATAAAATGTTTTATAAACATGTTTATACAGCTACATATACATAGATATGTACATGTACGTATGCATGTATTTTCCTACTTGTAAGCACATTATAATTTACATTTCATCAGCATTGCCATGACATTTAGCCGAAAACTTATTAACATAATAAATTTTGTATTTTTGACATTTTCCTGTTCCTGTTTTCCCAATAGCAATTTTAATAATGTCATATTTATTGTATGTGGTTTTTTGGGAACAACAAATTTCCAACCCAAATCAAATGTAGATATTCTTTTTTTTTTTTTTTTTTTGTGGCACCAAAATATTCTCATTATTTGTTGATTGCACTGTTTTTGCCAACAAAATTTGTTTCTTTTTTAGAGAAAGAAATATTTTTCACTTTAAATAAATCATACATCTAAAACGCCCAAAATACGTATTGGGTTTTTTTGTGTGTTTATTGACCTGCACAAAGTTTGATTTAAGTTTTGTTATTTTATTTGTTTGTTATGAAGATTAGGCAATATGAATTATGGGTTAGAAATGTAGTCAAAATATTACATTTATTTTGGCTAAAATATGATTTAAAAGAATGAGGTCTATTTGCAAAATTTTTCAAGAAAAAATATAGAAAAAAAATCTTATGTATGTATATTTATTTGATAATTCTTGAGCTTAAATATCTCTTAGGACTAATTAGGCTAATTCTCATAGCTATAAATAAAATATGGGATATTTTTTTAAAGCTTTAGTCAGCAAGTCTGCTACTAGATATTTTATATAAATTTTATAAGTTTTTTAATGTCGTTTGTAAAACGTCGAAATATTGGTCGTAGAACCAAAAAGTCGATATATTCTGTGTGCTAATAATATTCTACGCTCATCTAGCCATGTCCGTCTGTCTGTTAAAGCCACGATAGAGCTTCGAAAAAAAAAACTTAGAACAAAGACATTTTTAACGAACATTCCTTGTTTCACCAAAACGTGTGGTATTGCAAATGGGTAAAATCGCTTCAATACGATCCGTATTATAGACCAAAGTTTCAGAAAATCTCGATATTTTTAAATAGTTTTTTAACAATTTTCTTTAAATATACTACAGATGATAACATGAAATTTTGCAAATTTTATTTTTATTATAGAAGGACAAGCTCTGTTGATACCGGTAAGAATTGGTCCACGATTTCTCATAGCCCCTATATAAATGTCTATCCGAAATATGGCTTTATGGTACATAAAGGCATTTGGAAAAGCAGTATCCATACAAAATCCTGCAAAAATAAGTTTCATGTGACGACAAATATCTTTGTTTGCATCGGTCCAAAATCTGACGTAGCCCGTTACAAATTACACTTCTGAAAATCATTTAAGTATGTATAAACCTCTAATAAAGATCACAATAAAGTTGAGATTCAACGAAAATTATCCACGTATATATATATAATGTTAAAATTGCATACCGATCGGTCCATATTTGAACTTAGCATACATATAAAGTCCAATTCCGAAAATGACTTAAATGTGCATAAATCTTTTATAAACATCACTATCGAGTTCAAGTTCGCCACAATTAATTCATATCTACATATATAAAAATCAATAACACTTTTCCTTGTGTTTTTATACCTCAAGAATGAGCTCACCTATCCAAACGAAATGTTTAGGCTTTCTATGGACTATTTAGTGGATGGTTTATGTGAAGTTTTCACAAAATCGGTCAAGCGGTTCTTAATTTATTACATTTTTTTTAACAAATGAACTCAATAAATTTGATAATATTGTTAGTAGGTATTTTGCTGACAAATTTCAACTTTTTTTCTGATGGGGATTTTACTGCCAACTTGAAACTTTTTTCAGTATTGACAGTATGCATTGAAAATTTAATTGATGCTACAATCTTACCTACTAAATCAAAAGGCGCAGTTTGTTTGATACCGCGTATTCCTATGATTCCAACTGATATGCCATTTCAATTCAAACGATTACAATATCCTGTACGTTTATCATTTGCCATGCCCATCAACAAAACACAGGGACAAACACTTCACGTTTGTGGCGTTAATTTGGAGGAATCATGTTTTTCACATGGACAACTTTGTTTATTTATGCTCAAAATGGAAAAACAAAAAATATTGTTTATCCAAGTTCTAAAACAGCTAGGAATTAATAAAATTGTTTTTTTTTTATTTAATGAATTTGATGCTACAATTAATTTTTTCTATCATTTCACTTTATACGTAGTGAAACACGTACCGGGCCGCTAGCATATGTATAATATATAATTTCATGATTATCAATCAATATTTGACTATAGCCACCATATAAAGTCCACTTCCGAAAATCTTTAAATCTACATAAATATTTTATAAACATTACTATCGAATTGAAATTTGATGAGAAGAATCCATAAGTACATATATACATATTTTTACCATTTTTTCTTTTAATAACTGTGGTGATTCCTTTTAATTGTGTCAAGTAGTTTGAAGAATATAAAACGAATATTTATTTATTTATTAAACTGAACACAAAAACAATTTTAAATGAGCACTCTGTCTTTTACACACTAATATTACGGATTAAGAACACACGATTAACTCCTTTGAGTGGCCCTGTTAGTCTATTTGTATACCAATCATATTTTCTAGATAGTTCGGAGCGAAGTTACTAGAATGTTCATGACTGCAAGTCTAGAATGTTCGTGTCTAGAATATTCAGCCAAAGTCGTTCAAACTAAACAATTTGTATATCGATAAACACGCCATCTGTTGCTAAACAAGTTGTATGTTGATAAAGATGCGGTATGTTGATACCGGCCCTTAAATTTCAATTGAAATACAATTTCCTAACAATATATTAAAATCGTCACACCCTATTTTAAGCCGATCAGTCCAGTTTTATCCATAGCACACATATAAAAGAGACTTCCAAAAAATCCCATTTTAAAAACTAACTTGAATTTCTATAAAATATTTGTATATATCGTCATTGAAATGCATAGAATTTACAGCACAATATTTTAAGATGATTTCCCCATAATAGCTGATAGCTGCCATTTGAGGGATCCAAAAAAAATACAATAACTCGTATAAATGTCGGTATTGATAGAAAAATTTGTTTCAAGTATCAAAATATCTCACTACAGGTATATTGGTGGTGGGTATATAAGATTAGCCCCAACCGCATATAAACTCTTACATGTCATTATTAATCATGAACTAAACTTCTTTCCAAAAAAGGCAATAAATTTGCCTAAAATATTTTATTTCCCTATGTCACTTATACATCAATATTATATATTAACACTTAATTGTTGATACCTTTGCAAACCTGCCCTTCTCACCAAAAAAAAAAAAATGAAGATAAAACAAAACTTCATCGCAAATAAACTACAAGCAAAACATGTCAGTGACATGTTTATTGCTTTTTGCATATCAATTGTATGAATGTATTTGATGTATATTAAAAATATATACAAACAGCCCCCACAACTCAATTCACATAAAAAATATTCAAAATATTTCTTTCTTTCTTGTCGGTGTTTTTTTTTTTATTATTATTATTTATCTATAGTTTAGTTTATGGGAAAACCTGCCAAATACATAAAGCTAAAACCCGGTGTGATAAGCAAGAAAAAATCATCAGAAAAGCTGGGGGAACAACCAGAACAAAACATCCATTTTTTTTAACGACCCATGTAAACACAAATCAATAACATTATGCCACAAAGTAATAAAACAAGCAAGCCTTAAGCAGGGATCGTAAACAAAATAATTAAAGAACTTAGAAATTAAATAGTGCGCCCCGGAAAGCAAAATTAATGTCTCTCCGACAGTGACAATATTGACAATAAGGGGTATCAATAAGAACTTTGTGTTTCAATAACAACATAAAGCAAAAAATTCATTGGAAATTCATTCATAGGTTGAGTGCATTGATATGAGTAAGGTTTGACAGTTTTATGGGCAATATGATATGGGACAGATATTTACTCGCGACGACGCACACAAATATCGATTCTTTTAACAAAATGATTAATCACATTGTGACGGTTCTATTTCCTTAAACACGTCTTGGATTTTGAGTTTTAAGGCTGATCACTGTGGCCAATTAACAGCTACATTTCGTAAAATTATGCAAGTGGCAAATATGGTTTGCAAAACATGTATTGTTTCGATGGATTTGTGACATGTGGCACTAACCTGTTGAAACTACTTGATCATATCAACAATATTAGTCAAGAATTTAGTTGTTCACATCTCTCGATAGCGTAATTCATTCATCGTAAAGGTATTTTATGTCTAATTTTTAAATCGAAAGTGCCTCCAGACCATATAGACCACTCCACAGTGACATGTTTACTATGCACAGGCATCTCAACAATTGTTCTTGGAATTTCAAAAGCTTAAATGCAGTAATTTAGCATGTTAAAGTGTCCAAGCGTCTTCTAAGTAAATTATTTTTCTACAGAAACCAGTCAGTTGTTCTTGGCTTCAATTCATGCACCAGTTTCAGTTTATAAAGCCAAATCCCTCTGCAATTTTCTCTTCTGTCATCTTTAATTATAGTTTAAATTGTTAATAACGTCGAGAATTTAACAAATTCGGATCTTCTTCAACGCTGCTGCTCATTTCACTGCGATATTATCACTTGAACTCCACTCAGACAAAGAAGAAGTATTTAATTGTAGACAAAAAATATTACAAATTATACGATTCACACTTTGCATAGTGAATTTTTAATATTTTAATGAAATTATTCTGTGAAATTTAATTCATTGCAGCAATTATCAAAGCTTCTGCTACTGATATTACAACAAGACCCTGACGGAAAGCTCCAAATTACACGCAATTCACATGCACGTATGTGTATACAAATGTGTGTATACCCTCAAATAAAAAAGCGATTTTAGCAATAAAATTGTGCTGTGAAAACACCGAAGAAATTTCAAGGAATAAATTGCATCCATTTTTTCAACAATAATTGCTTCGTGTAAATTGGCACTTACTTTTCAATGACAACATACTGTCTGCATAATTATTGCTATTTGTTGGAAAGTTTTTCAAACGTGTAAAAATTAGTTAGGAGTATGGTTGACAATCTCTTTTTATCTAAAATGTTGAAGATTACTTCATTAGTCAAAATTTACACCAAGCAATTCTTTAAGCTAAGCAGATTGGCGTTTAGACATCGTGGTGTGGGGAAAAAAGATGAATACACATTTGATTGTACTAGCAATTCGTGTTAC
The DNA here is from genome assembly GCA_950370525.1 of Bellardia bayeri. NCBI lineage: Eukaryota > Metazoa > Arthropoda > Insecta > Diptera > Calliphoridae > Bellardia > Bellardia bayeri. The sequence goes on along the minus strand of OX493267.1, from coordinate 72,510,118 downwards.
TCTCTTATTCGTATTAGATATGTGTATAGAAATATGTGTATACACCGATGGAATTTCAAGAAAAAATTTTTATCAATCTTTTCAATAAAAAGGGATTCCTGTAAAACAAATTTCTTGTTGGAAAACAAAGAACCATTATGAGTACCTTGCAATAAAAGCCGAATGGGGTTGCTATACACGCATTCTTTAATAAAACTCAGTTAAAGCAGAATTCACAAACTGCTTTATTATGGCTGAAACTTTACACAAACTCCAAAGCTTGAACAGAAAAACTCTCAGACGCATATTTCATCACACTGCCATATGGTCTATTAAACCACCCACATATGAAGACGAATAACTGAAGAAACTTTCACTGGCTTCTCTAAGATGACGCCTCACAGTGGTTTAGAAACGTTTTTTTTTTTATTTAAAAAAATTTCACATAATTGGAGCTGACGTGTATTCGAGTTGACTTACAGGTCTCCGGCTTCGTATGCGGAATGAGGGCCAGTGGTTGGCGCCTCAAATTTGTTCATTTCAGATTTCACATTCGCCAAAAATCTGTTTATGATCATAATGAACTAAAATTTAAATTATAAATAGATCTTAAGCAGATCTACAAAATATATGCTGAAATTTATAAGATATGTATATATCAGTTTCAGTTCAAGAGATATTAAGGGTATTTTTAATTTTTTTTATTGGCTTTTAGATATAACGCACCTATGGAGATTCGAAAAGTTTTTTTAAAACTTCAGCTATATTTGTGAATAAAATTAGGAAATGGACTCTGAACGTGATAGCGGTTATATCGTCCTTATAAAAAGTTACACGCACCCAAAGTTGGAACACGCCAAATGGTCGGTATTTTTAATGCTAAAAAGTCCCTAAATTTTATAAATAGAAAAAAAATGTATAATATTTAATTATTAGAGAAATGTTATTATTTCGGCTTGAGTTCATTTTAATTAATAATTCAAAGAATACAATTGTAAAGCTATATATTTTAGACAGTTGTCGCATTGGAATGCATTTTCTACCCTGCCAAGGGCTTCATCAATAATGTTTGTTGTCCAGGATCTACTTGTAAACATCATCTATTTAACTCACCATTATTTAGAAATACAATTCGGGAATTAATCATATTTCTTGAACGAAATTTGCATACAAATTTTCTCTAATAATATACATTTATAAAAGTTCAAAATTGTTTCATTAAGAAAACCAGTAATCTCTAATAATTTTTAATTTTTATATGATCCATAAAAACAACTTAATGTATAAGTGTGTAAAATAAAATTACGCGTACACAGCTCTCCATAGCCCTATTCAAACTTGTACAATTTTTATAAGAAAATTTAGGTTTGAGTAAAAAATTCGAAAAAAGCAAAGCGCTGATCCTAAGAGAAACTTCATATTTATATAGTCCTACATGTTGCCTAGATACAGAGAAAGTTTTTTTTTACTATCAAATAGTAAATAGGGGCACAGTGGTTACTTCTATATAAAATACCATTTTTTTTTTAATTTAGGTACATATTGAAAAATAAAATTGGCAAAATTTATACTGCCATTTATTTGAGGACATTTTGATGTAGTATAGAAGTTGTAAAATTTGTTGTGATATCTTAATTCTCCGTCTTACACATGCTTTGATTTTCACATTCGTAATTCGAAAAAAAAAGAAATACAGAAATACATTTTTAAGAAAATGTGAATAATACAAATACATATGAATGTATTATAATTTTTAAATAATTTATGTTAAAAGGGGAATCACAACTTTCATTATCATCAACACAAACATAATGCAGAGGTGGTGAAAAGTGTAACGACAGTTTCAATAAAACTTGTACCTTATGAATGCACTAGATGAAGTTACCTTTTATTATGTTTATTGTGGTTTCCCCGAATTAAACTAAACTAACCTAACCTTGTTTAATAGATATAATAAATAATAATAGTTAACTGGACAAAAAATTATTAAAAACTGCAAGAAAAATACAAAAAAAAAAACAGACCCATGTGTTACAAGTATGATGTGTGCGGTAAAATATTCGAGTAAGTGTCGTTCTATATCCTGTCCTGAAATTTGCAAGTCTATAACTAAGTGTTAAATATATTATAATAACATTTAAATTGAAAAAAGCTCTGGCCAAACTCACGTGTGAGATGATGGGTTAAGCTTTTAAATTTTGAATTAATTAAAATTCAACATTTTTCTTTTTGAAATATAACCATATTATAAAGCTTCTAGTTTGTATGGTAAATGTCAGCCGATAATTTTATAAAATTATTTCATTTCAGTAGTGCAAAGGTGTTCATCAATATTTATACATATAACAGGTTTAAATTTACTCTTCAGTAGCTCCAGAAAACCTTGTACCCTTTTAAAAATTTTAAGGTTTTTTTCATATATTGCAGGCAAACTGTATATACAGTGATATAACACAGTCATGTAGCACAGTGTTAACGAAAATAATAGCAAAACAATAAATATGTATGTAAATAGATATTTTGAAATTGTTGTTTAGCCGCAATGTGATAAGAATATTTTTTCAATTGAACATTGCACAGCTATGCAGAGTTATTAAAATCTAAATATTTAACTACAAAAATAGTTTTTAAAAATGTTTTAAAAAGAAAAACTTTTTTTTGGCAACGATTTTTAAATATGCATACATACTCGTAAGTATGGATGTGTTTTAAACTGCAATGTCGAAAAAATTAAATAATAAAAAAAACTAAACTTTTTCCATTAAACTCATGCTAGTAACATTTACTACTAGCACTCATATTGTTTAAAATTTTAAAGTTTAAGAAGAAAATTAATTGAAAGTTCTTTAAAAAAGGCCAAATACGTGCTTAACATTTTTACCTCTCAAATTGTTTTTGAAAATAACAGAAATACTTAAAAACGTTCTAAGCAATATAGATTTTTTCTGTTTACTTTAAGTCTAGTAATTGACAAGTTCATATTTACTTAAGCTGTGTTCACATTATGTGTATTTGTCATGTGGACTGTCACTTTTTCGCATGTCAAATTTGTACACCTTCTGAACACCTTCAAACAATACCATGTGTTATTTCTCTGTGTGCAATACATATGACATTTTTGTATTTAGAACGAGTTCTATTTTCAAGTGAAAAACCATCTGACATCAGCTGTTTTTTATAACCAAAATTTTATGGCGGCAAAAATTTATTGAAATTTTAATAAATATAATTTATACCAAATAGTAAAACAAAAAAACAAAAAAAACTACACAAATTTATTATTGAAAATGGAGGGAAAAATTGAAAAGGAGTTAACAAAATTAACTACATATGTATGTGACATAACCAACATATGAACATGTAATTTATAAACCGTATGTAAAACTCAAATTTTGACATACACATGAAATCACATATGGGTAGAACAGTGACATTCCACATGACAAATACACATAATGTGAGCACAGCTTTAATGCTCTTAGCAATTGCTAGATCTTATTTCTACTGCTCTTAAGAAAATATTTACAATACTTATACCAACAAAACATTATAATGGTTTCCTCTAACATAATCTAAAAATAAAACGTACTTTTGATGACAAATACAACAAGCAAATAAACAAACAAACCTAAAAGCAGCCACAGCGTTTTTATTCGGCTATGCCGAATATTTTATACCCACCACCAAAACACCTATAATGTGGTGAACGTAATTTCTATTTATTTTAGGTTTATTTTGGTGGAATTTCATCTCATTAACGATTTTTACAAGAATTTAGGCATATTCTAATTACATATAATTACATATTTGTAGCATAAAGCAATTTACTTTAGCACACAACCAGTTACCAAAAATCCGTAGGAAACGTAAAAGTTACTACTTCTGTATACTCTGTGGTTATTTCGGAAGTAGAATTTATATGAAAACTATGGCCAGTTACTTTCACAAAGCCAATAGTATAAATTTTACATACATAGTTATAAACAGCGCTGTCAACTTTGTAATTTGAAAAAGCACCAAAATGTAGAAAAAGCGCGTCATTAAAAAAAAACGCATTAAGTTCAGAATTTATTTTTAAAAATATATCAACGATTAATAGAAAAAGTAATAATAGTAAAAGCCTTTTTTAAATAAAGATAAAATAAGCATTTAACCACTCAAAATTTAACTCAAAATATGCTATTCGGAGCTTCTATTTAATACACATTTAATGGGGTCCTTTTTCATCGCATATTTCATGAATTCTTAAAAAACTGCAATTAAAAATTCGTAAAATAAAAATTTCATTAAATTTTCGAAAAAATCTTGAAGATTATGTCTATCAAATATTGGCCGTTACTACTTTGCAGATGGTCTATCCGTTGAGTTAAATTTTCGGGGACTCGTTCGATGACTAGCGAATGACGCGCGTGATGTTTTCCTTCAAGGCCTGAATCGAAGCGGGTTTGTCCACATAAACTTTAGACTTTACATATACTCACAGGAAAAAGTCTAATAATGTGATATCACACGATCTTGGTGGCCAATCGACCGACCAAAAACGTAAATTCATGTGCTCGCCGAGGTGTTCTCTTAATAAATCCACTGATTGATGCGATGCGAAGTGGCGCCGTCTTGCTGAAAACAATTGTCGCCGAGATAACGAGCTTCAATTTTAGGCATAAAATAGTCGGTTATCATGGCACGATAACGATCGCCATTGACGGTTACGTTCGCACCGGCATCATTTTTAAAGAAATATGGACCGATGATTCCACCGGCCTACAAACCACACCAAACCGTGAACGTGGTCTTTTCGGTCGCATTTTATCCAATAATGAAGCTGGGTCTCAAAATGCGTGATGTTGTTGCGAATATCTGTTGCGAAATTCTGTTGACCATAAGTTGTGCCAAGTGCACGAAACATATTCCTCATAGAACGTGAATTTTGTAAACGTTGTTCAGGCGCAAGTCTTTCCATTATGAAATGCCAAATATCTGTCAAAAAGAGGCTATTGAAAAAAGTATCTCTACATGAATCACCCATTATAAAAAACAATCAGCAAAATCGATGCATGCCAATTTATTTCAAATTGGGTTAACATAAATAAAAATATTGAAACCAAAACCCACCCACACAATCCATAAAGCCATATTCCGAGAAGACATTTTATGGGGGCTATGAGAAATCGTGGACCAATTCCTACCGTTCTTGTTGTCCTTCTATAATAAAAATAAAATGTACAAAATATTATGTGTGATGTATTGCAAACGAAATGACAAACTTAATATATCCCCTTTTGGTGATGGGTACAAAAATACCAAAAAAATATGGTCACGTGTTGTAAGTTATTTTCTCACACATAAGTATATTTGGTAAGACAAATAAAAATACGTTTGTTTTCTCGCAGCAGAGATTTTTACAGCCATTAGGGTGACCGTCCGTGTACTTAATTAGTGGGTTGGTAGCTTAGATAGTGTATGACTTTAATAATATTGCTAATGGTTTTTAAATTGTTTATAACTTATTGTTATAAAGACACTAAAGTGTTTTAAGATATGATGTAAGAAATATGTTTTATTAAAAGTTCTTTGTTAATTTACTGTTGTACTATAGGTTTTGTACGTGCGTAGTAAATGTAATTTTGTATTTTCTGCCAATGGAATATATTTCTCGAAGTAATAAAAGTTAGAATTAAAGAAAAGTATTTAAATTAAGAAGAAAAACGACAATTCCCTAAGACGCTATTCTCAACATTCATTCTTAAATATTCAGCACAAGAGTTTTAAAATAATTTTCTAAAAATGCTAAATATCAGAAGTGTAATTGCAAAATTTACACATTTAAAATTGAAACAACTCATGAGGTAATTGCAAATTTGAATAATGGCAGTGAATATGGCAAAAATGAAGAAATATCTATAACGCCACCAATGAAAATGCCGAAATGTAAATAAAATTTCAATAAATCAAGAAAGCCGCAACCAACAGACTGACATTGAATTACAGGTCAGCAAACCCGACAAAATTTAATCTTCATCACATCATTCAATATAATCAAATTTCAGTTTAATACCGTGGCTAAGACAAATACAAGGTGGCGCAAAAGTAATCCTCCTATCAGAAAATGCTATAAATTTTGCGCAATTTAATGAATTGGGATTGGAAAACATGTGGTTCCAACAGGACTGTGCAACGGTACACACTGCACGTGCCACAACCGATATCCTGAAGGATACATTTCCCGGGCGCCTATTCTCCCGTTTTGGCGATTTGCACTGGCCAGCAAAATCGCCTGATTGGAAGTTTACTTTTGCGCCACCTTGTAGCAATAACGAATAAAATCCATAGACTTGATTTTCGATTTAAAGGGGTAATTATGAGATAATAACGAATAATCAAAATGAAGTTATGAAAAAGACGACTGGACATCGCAGTGAATATTGAACATTACTGAATCAATATAAGATAATATTCATGATCTTGATATAAAACATGAGGGTGGTTTCTCACTAAAGTCATAATACACAAACACTGTCTTAATCGCGCTGATACAAAAAACCTAAAAAATAAATATGGAAATTTTTGTTATACACTGTAAAAGAAAATTAGTAAAGATTTACCAGTCTAATTACAGTACATAAATCAGCAATACAGCGCAAATGATAAGGAGATGATAGGAAAGAGCAATGACATGGCAATTCTGCGCTCTCATTGTATAACACCAGAATGGTAACCATATGAATTTTAGCGAAGAAGGCGTCACATCTGCTCATTATTGATATAACTAATGTATCGGCTAAAGAAAACACAGAAAGCCTTTTCGCAATGAGATATACATTGGATCACAGCTTATTTTATGCAGTGTAAATGTATGTATGTACAGAAGTAACAAAAAAATAGCCCTGAACTCAGAATTCGACTGTACATATGAATTTTACTTCGATGTAGTTCCCTAGTTATTCCCGTGACACATAATTGAAATATGACAATCATTTCTTTAACATAAAAAGGATTTGTATAACTTTTGTTGACTTTTTATCGCAAAAATTTACAATTTCAGATGATGAAAAGTATCAAAATTTGGATGGTAAAAAAATAGCAGTATTCATATAGATTTTAAAAAATAAAAAACAAATAAATGAAGCTCATGAAACAAAAAACTTATTAATATTTTGTTGCATGGTCTTTGTTGGCAATAACGGCGGCGTAGCGCTTCAGCATAGAGTTAATTAAGTTTTCACATTTTTTTTTTAGGTATTTTCGCTCACTCCTCCTTCACTACAGTCCAAGGATGCTCATTGTTAGTCAGTTTGATTTGAGTTACACTTTTCTTTACGTCAGCCCAAAGATTCTCTATTCGGTTCAAGTCAGATGCAGGCGCTCGCCAATCCATGACCTCAATATTGTTGTCAATGAATAAAGTACTGACGTGCTTTTATGCTTGTATGTTTTGGGTCGTTGTCTTGTTGGAAGGCCCAAATCAATGTCATTTCGTCAACAGCATAGGGAAGCATAACATTATTTAGTATATCAATGTAATATGAAAAGCATCTGCATACTATAATGCTAGAAACTCCATGCTTCACTATCTTAGATATAAACTATGCATTGTATTCTGAACATTTTCCACCAAATAAAATTATTTTTGTCTTGCCCGTACATAAAATATTTTAATAGAAATGCAATATGATCAGTTATTAAATAAATGATCAAAATACTATTATTTTTGCCGGCACTGTATATCTCTATGTAAGTATGAACATTTTTTAAAAGTTGTCTGCTTTTAATGTTCTTCACGATGCATTAAAATTAGTTAACATTATTTATCATTATTTTTTACAACAATTCTGTAGCATGTCTTTTATTTTTGTCTTCTTTTAAAACAAACCCTTCTGTAAAATACTATCACCACAATTAGCACGCAGCAGCCACAAAAATAGAGTAAAGAACATAATTGCTATTGCCATTTTAAGGGTTTCGCCTGCTGTAGTTTTCTACACAAATTACACTGCTCAACAAAATGCCGTAAATATAAAATATTCGTTGGATAAACATTTTTAAAACCATTAAAAACTATTTTCAAAATGGCTTCTAATTATAATATATAATTAAAACTGAACATAACTGATTTGAACTCACCATACAAAAGCTACTCCGCAGCCTATCAAGTAGACTTCAAAACTCAATTAAATATTGTTAAAGAAATCAATAATTTATTCTAGTTTCTGTTGCAAAAAAACAGCTTTAGTAATTTCAGCGGCTATTGAAGGGTCTCACATTAGCGGAATTCACAATCTTGTGCAAATGCACACAGAGAAAAAATATAGTTGTACATGTTTACCACAACAATGGCAACATTTGTACAAGTTTTTCAACAATATTATGGTCACTGTAATTATTTATATGATTGTGCTAACCATAATATGGTTAAGCTACGATCAGATGATGACAATCATATATATGATTGTAGTAACTATGTACATATTTGTTGCAATCATGTTTATAATGAGTCCGTTTATCATAATTTGTTGCTCCTTGATTATGATAGAGAACAACATAATATGGTATAATATTATATAATAAAACTGATCACCATTACATATATTATATAATAAAACTGATCACCATTACATAATTTCTGTAATCATATATATATATGACTGGTATAATAAAGTGAATGGTAACTTAACCATATTATGTTTGCAGAAATCGTACAAATAATTACAATGACCATAAGATTTTCAAAATATGTTGCAATAGTTGTGGTAAACATGTACAACTATATTTTCTTTCTGCGCGTGGTATTGCATCATTGCATTTGCAAAAAGGATTAACATATTTTTGCAACATACACAGCTAGAGCAATACCATTTGCACAAGCTTATGAATTACACTATTGCTTTAAAAATCGCAATTTGTTTTGTTTGCTGCATAAGTTTAATTTGTTTAACTAATGAATTTAGCAGATAAACATTTACATACAAACCATTTCGTTTATTTATTTATGTATAAAAACTAAAATAAACCAAATCATCTTGTTAACTAGTGTTTTCCCACCGCAAATATTTGCAAATTTAATGACACACATCCTGATATTACTAACAACCTTTTAGGAGTTTCTAAATGAAGTTTCTAAAATGTTGTCAACATCAGTTCATACGACTTGGCAAGTCTTAGACTAATGAAATTATTAGTGTCTCCACGCCTGCACTCTACTGACAGTGGCTTAAAAAAAGAAAAAAAATATTCTTTTTATGACAAGTTTTTACCTGAGCATTAATTAAAAACTCTGCACGAGTCTTTTGCAAAAATTGGTGTTAATGAGTGAAACGTTTAAACAGTGGCGTATAAAATAGTAGTAAATTATATGAAATATATAATTTAAGGCCAGATTTAAAAATTGATAATGCACAGCCAAGGCAATCATTTCAAAATATTTACAAGTTTTTTACAAATATTATAGTCACTCTAATTATTTATATGATGGAGGCAACTATAATGTGTTAAAATTACGATCAATAATATTCTACCAACCATAAAAACACATAGAATTTCCAATATTGTAGAGGCCAAAACAGTACCTTAAAAATATTTTCTTCTTTTGCTAGACACTGTTTGTTTGTGAGCTGTTAAAATATTTATGTGCAGGTGTTTCTTAAATGTTTTTCCCTGTTTTCAAACAAACCATCAAAAAACATAATTGTGGTATGGTTATGTGTGTGATTGAAGTGCAGAAAGTTACTAGCGACAAGATTAAAAATGTATAAATGATGCTGTAATTCAATAACTGGCTAAGGCGTCTGAGGTTTATTATTCATAAAGCACACATTGGTATTGCTTCAATGAATAGACAAGTTTAAGCCCCTCTGAGCTTTGAAATTTTTAAATTTACTTGTAACCTTTAAATATAATTTTCAGGCTAACTAGTTTTTATTTTTAATACCATACAATTAACTAGCACTTTAGTATAAGTAGTAACTAAAATTTATTATAAACTTTACAACTAAACGAAACAATTTATCTCTCTCTAGCCACTTACTTATAATCTGTATAATTAAGTATAAAATAATATGGTAACTGAAATTGTTTTCCCTGGCTATTTGTGCAACATATTTAATATGTAGTTGCAAAAGCGTGAGTTAACGAGGAAAGGCGTCTGTAAGTAAACATTTAGATCCATTATTATCCTGCTGATATGATATATTTTTATATTATATTGTGTTTAGTATTATTATTCTCGTTAACAATGTGGTTTGCTGTGTTTGTAAATAATAAAAGTGGCATTGTTGCTAAATGTGAAATAACAATAAATATGCTTGTATTTGTACATGCAATATACTTTTATTAACTAGTCTTTTAAAATGTTTAATTATACAGCTAGAAAAAAACTAAGGTGGCTCATGATTTGTAAAATATAATATTGTAATAAATTTAACCCTCTTGTGTGCGGAAAAAAAACACATTCTAATGCGCTGCACGATACCTGGGTACCTACTATATATGAAAGTTAAGTAGAGAAAAAGCATTTTCGCACTAAAGATATTGTTGGAGCATAGTAAACAGATATTTTATAAAATTTTTCTTAACGCATGGCCATGCGATACACGTAACTCTTACCCTTTGCATGGTCAACTGTATACCGATAAACTACCGTTAGATGAGCGACAAAAACTGGAACTAGGGAGAGCTATGATCTCAGGGTACCTAACGCTCATCGGTTTCGTACAAAAAACCAAAAGGTTTTTACCACCCAACATGCAGGCAAATAAGGAAAGGTTAGTATTACTATAAATATAATATATGAATACAATTTTTCACCTATAATTAATTAATAGACGTAATATAATTATAAATTTTTGATTATGATTTGAAATATATTTCAGATCAGTATATTCTACAAATTTTGTGTTTAACAAAGAGGCAATTTTGTGTTTCTATGAACCAAAAACGAAAAAGGCAGTCGTTATATACACGCTGAACCTAATTTAGAACCCAATACTTTAGCAAGACATAATACATTATTTTATACATATTCCAGTTATAATCAAGACATTATATATGTAACATAAATTGATTTACTTTACCGCACAATAAATTGATTATCAAAAAGCCATAGAAAACTTATTATGGCTTTTTGAAATGCCAAAATTGTCAACTCTGTATACTCCTGTATACAGAGTTATTCACTGAAGTGGAGCTTGTACCGGAGCTATGTTTGCCCAATTATAGACCAAATTTGACAAAATTCAATAGTATAATTTTTATAAATTTATGACTGATCTACTTTAAATTTCGGTTAGCTATGAGTGTTTATGTAAGTTAATTAGTTTTTGGGAGTAGTTTTCACAAGAGAACTATGACCTTTTACAGTCCAATCATCATGAAATTCTGTACGATAATTTATATGTAATGCGAATTATTTGTGTTTAATTTCAACGTAATAATGAGATTTATGCGTATTTAAATGATTTTTCGAAATAAACTTTATATGGCTGCTACCATCAAATATAGACCGATCGTCATAATATTGGGTATGAATATTTCTATATATGTTTGGACTATTTGTGTTGAATTTAAACTTACTGCTGATGCTTATAAGCGATTTATGAGCGTTGAGGTGACTTCCGGAACATTATATAGGGGCTGCGGTCAAAGATAGACCGATCATCATCATATTGTGCGTGACAAATTTTGTATATGTCTCGTATGGACTATTTGTGTTGAATCTCAACTAAATGGTTGTTTTTATAAGAGATTTAAAAATATTTAAGCGATTTTCGGAAGTGTACGTTGTATGGGACTATGTAAAAATATGGACCGATGCAAACAAAGTATCGTTTTGAGATTTCACTTTGCATAAAACTTATTATTGCAGAATTTTGTATAGATATGGCTTTTAGATAGATATTTATGTGTCATAAAGTCATATGACGGGAAGACATTTGTATAGCCCCGATTACTACAATTTTCAACAGGAGTTGTCCTTCATAATGAAAATTAAGTGTGCAAAATTGTATGGTATTATCTGCATTATATTTGTAGAAAATATCCAAAAATATCTGAAAAATACTGAGGTAGTCTGAAACTTTGATCTATAACTCGGATCCTACCGGACCGATTTTTTCCCATTTGCAATATAAAACATTTCGGTAAATCCAATAATGTTTGAATAAAATTTCATTTTCCATGTCTTGTTCTTAACTTTAACGTGCCTTCAGCTTCGTCTTAGAATCTTATAAGGACCCAGAATATATAGACTTTTTGGCTCTACGACCATTATTTCGATGTGTTACAAATATAATGACAATCTTTTTGGAGGTGGTTATAGAAAGGCTCATAATATTATTTTATAGGTAATTTTTTGTATTGACCAAATCTATAATTACGGGTTCATATGACAATGATTCCACAAATTCGTAGTGCCATAAGCACATTGCCCTTGGTCTTGTAATTAGCACACATTACGACAGAGCTTAATTGCGATTTCGACACTATTACAACAATAAATAACAGAAAATAAAAATAAAAAAAAAATAAAAAAAAAACGTTTAGACTTTGGATAAAATTAAATAAATAAACTATGTAAATACTAATTAAATAAACTTGATTTTAATTATAATTGAAATAATAAAACTGAAACAGATGTGCATGGAACCACAAAATGTCATGTGTTTGCTGCTGTTATCATGTTGGTATATTTCGTTTGTTTTATGAATGCTTTGTTTAAGAATTTAACATTGTAATTGTCAAAAAATATTAACATCTTAAGTAAAAATTACGCAGCATAAAGATGGCAAGAAAAAATAAGAATAATACATGTACCAAATTAGAACAGAAGCTAGAAGATATACATACATATGTATGTATATACATATATCTGCTATACTCATTAACTATAGTATTGCTTAGTTGTTTAATAGCATGAACTGCAGAATTGCAGTCGTTTTAGGGATTTTTTATGCCCTACACCACTATAGTGGGGACTCAGAATCACTTCCTGAGTCAATTTAAAGATACCCGTATGTTCGTCCGTCAGTATGTTTCATATGTATACAAACAATTTGGTACAATTCTATAAAGATCGGTGCTCAATTAATCATACCTCCCATCCAGGGCCACTTTCCATCGTAAATCTGTTAAAAATGTTAGTATCTAAGCAAAATTCAACACAAAAAAGTTGCATATAGACATAAATAATGATGCCTAATTTTATAATGGTCGGTCCATAATTAGTTGGAACTCCAATATAAGACAATCTCCGTAATTCACTTCAACCACCATAAATCTTTTCAAAGTATTTATATTGAGATAAATTTTAACATGTATAATAAATGTACATAATATTTATATTCACAGAAGTCGTGCCCTTTCTGAAAAACTGTTTTATACATAAACTGGGTGTAGGGTATTATATTGTCGGGCTTGACCGACTATACTTTCTTACTTGTTCTATTTTCTGTTTGTCTCTTCTAATGCTTGTAATTTTTACACAAATTCGTACACTCATGGTTGTTGAGTCGACAGCAGATGACATTTGTTAATGTTAATGTTAAACCACAAATGGATTTTATTTTTTCTATCGCATTTTAACTTTCTAAATAGTAAACACCAGTAATATATAGATTGAACATTTGTTAAAGACTCTTTCTTAAATTTGGATATGTTATATGGCTTTAATGTGAATTAATAATACTAGTATTATATCCATCAAATGCTTAACCATTCCTCAATGCACTCATTACAAAGGAAACAATGGTAACAACTGATTTTTATTCCAAAAGCTTATCTAAAATTTGAAAGCTTTTGAAAGCTCAATTCTGTATATTTTACTACACTTTTTTCTAACTAAGTGTATTTTCAAAGCGCTTGAGTTACCAGAATTTCAGGAAACCATTGCTGCTGGACTAGCTGCATATCAAGAAAAGTAGTCAGTAGGCTGCCCAAGCGTTAGAACGAGTAGTATATCCTTAGTTAATTCACCATAGCCGAATCATTTAAAAATAGGCAGCAAAACTATTAATCAGTTGCGGATATCCGCTTTGATAACATTAGTAATTACCCTCTCTGGCTAAATAGGGAAAATGGAAAAAAATAAAGCAAGCATTGCAAAAAGTCTCAGACGAAATATTTTTGTTCGAAAAGCAAAATTCACTTATGCTGCTCAAACAGCAAACTTTTTTGTTTTTTTTTTTTTTTTGATTATTATAATCACCAATAATTTATTTTTTTGTGAAACGTTTTTATTCAGGCTAGTAGTTCAAGAATTTATATTAAAGAATACTATTGTAACGTATTGGGACAATTGGCAAATTGGAATGCATTTTCTACCCGGCCAAGGGCGTCATCAGCAATCTTCATTGTCCATTATCAATCTGTAAATATCATCTATTAAACTCACCGTTTTTTGAGAAATAGAATATGAGAATTATCATATTTCTTTTTTACGTGTTGTGAGTCAGAACGAAATTTACGTACGTTTACAATGTGTGTGTATTCTTTATATGTCATTCTATTTATAGAATTTGAATTATTACAAATTGTTTTTGCTTTTCTTGCTGCGTCTACTTTTTTGGTAGATCAATAACAGCAATGTATGTATGTTTTTGTTGTCATTTATTTTTATTTTTTTTTTTTTCATTTATTTGCAACTAATGTAAAGTATTTGCAATAAAAATCAACAAAATATACCATCTTACAAATGACTACATTTTAATCAATAAAAACCAGGAGTGTCTTGAGGCACTCATTAACCTTTTCACACCTACATACCTAGTAAACCATTAATTGTACTAACTTGGAAAACGTTTTTTTTTTTTTTTTTAAATCAGATGCCTAAATTTATTATAAGAATTTTTTAAACTTTTTAGGCCTTGCTTTTAGAAACTGGTATTAGAATTAACTACATATACGCTATTTCAAACAAATTAAATAATTAGTTTTGTTTTAGAAAATATGTTTCTATTTTGAGTTGAACGCATTATATTTGTCACCCTCTTTAGGGTTAAATATTCTACTCAATCTGTCAGAGTTCCAAAAACATGGACAAAAATAAAAATACAAATAGTAAAAAAAACAGATCATTAGCATATGTAACATTTTTTGATTTCATCTGAATTAAAATTTTAAAATTATTATACAAACAGTGTGACGATATAAGTAAACTACAGTGAGATATATTTTGATGGAAAGCATTAAACTAAGTATAAGATATCATCGACCATTGTTTTAATTTACACTTTTCTACGTTGGCTAAAATTTGTTAAAGAAAAGTTTAAAATAACAAAAAAAAAACATTTACAATAATGAAATATTCCTCAGTAATTGCCAGTATTTACCAAGTTTTTGAGGAGTGCTAATGGAAGAAATCGTGCAAGTCAATGTTTGTGGGTTGATACTCATAAGTTTAGGCTTCTTTTTGACAGGTGCACTGAATTGTGGTGAATTGATTCAACCAATTTGATTGTCTGGCTTCCGGCGTATCTGATAAATCGTCTATTATATATAAAAATAATTTGGTGCCAGCACCTCATAGTTGAATTCCATATGCCCATATTGGTTTAATGATGGCTTTGTTTTCATGACTTAATTTAAGAAATTCATGCAATAGTAGGGAGAGTAATGCTGAAGTTTGCAACGCCTATAAATATTGCTTCAACACCTACCTTAAAGTATACCAATCAACTCAGAATCACTTCCTGAGTCGACTTAATGATGTCCGTCCGTGGCTGGCTGGCTGTCCATGTAAAGCTTGTGCGTAGAGTACAGTTCGCGCTTTTGAAGATATTTCAATAAAATTTGGTACGCGCTATTTCTTCAACCCAAGGATGGATGGAATTTAAACTGGTCGGTTCATTATTTCACCTGGTTCCCAATCAAATATCCTCCCGAAATGGGAGTTTAACGATCATAATTGTTTGAATTATTCAAGTAGCCAAATAAATTTTACCATAAATTAGCAGTACATAAAGCCAAATTACATATACAAATTTTGTGAGGATCGGTCCATAATTGAGCATACCTCCTATATAAAGCACACTTCCGAAAATCACTTTAAAGAGCACAACTCTCTTAGAAATGTCACTATCCAAATAATCTTGAACACAAATATATTTCGTATATATACAAATAATATGATTAAATTTTATGATGCTCGGTTCTTAATTAGTCGTTGGTCCATTTACGAAAATCTCTTTACCGACCATAAACCTTTGCAAAATATTTGTATCTAAATAATATTCAACAAAAGTATGTTTCATATATACAGAAATGATGACACCTAATTTTATAATAATTAGTCAAAACTCTGATATAACCCCTTCTTAAAAGTATTTATATCGAGATAAATTATAACATACATAATATTCATATTCTCAGAAGTCATGGCACTACATTTTTGGATAATTAGTTTATAATAGGTCATAGATTCCATATAGCGTTTATTTCTGAAAATCTGTTTTATACATATACTGGGTGTAGTGTATTATATGGTCGGGCTTGACCGACTATACTTTCTTACTTGTTTTATCACAAACTGTAATTATAGTTACAAAACAAAATATTCATGCACAACTTCTCCCTTAAATTAAGGAAATGGTCTTCCAGAATTTGGATAAATGTTTTAAAGAATTTATGTAAATTTACAATAAATATCTAACACAAATAGTGTAACACAGTGTATTTTAGAACTAATTTAATTAACTTAATATTTCAAGGTTCAGAGATTTGAAAGTGTATTAGAAGAAAAGATCACATTGATAGTAATTTCTTTAATTTGTTGTAATATTCTTCTATAAATATTGCATTAATTATTTACATCTTTACCTGTAAATAAACATTTAAATTAACATTCCAAACTTAAAATCCTTTATTAAATTTTCCTACATTCAATGTTGGGGAGGGTATATTTGTTTTGTGCTGATGTTTGTAGCACCCACGAATATTGGTCTAACACTCGCCTTAATGTATACAAATCGAATCACTTTCAGAATTTAACGTTGTCTGTCCGTTCGTTCGTCTGGCTGGCTGGCTGGCTGTCCATGTTAATATATTTAGATAAACTATAATTTTTCCTAGCACCAAAACAAATGTCCTTCCAATATAGGACTTTAGCGATCATAAATGTTTGATTAATACACTTATACAAATCTCATCATTAACAAATCACGGCTACAAATTTAGTGCAGATCCGTCCATACTTGGCTATTGCTACCATATAAACCCACTTCCAAAAATCACTTAAACTAACAGTCTCTAAAAAATTTTGTAATAAAAAAAAAAATTAACACAATTATGTATCATATATACACAAATCATTGAAGCTGATTCTATAACGATCGGTCCATACTTACTCATAACTCCCATTTAAGCTCCTCTTCTGAAAATCACTCTAACATGAACTAAGTTTTCATGAGTGTTGATATCGGGATAAAATTTAATGCAAATAATTTCGAAATACTTAGCAGACAAGCTGCTATATATATTAAGTCATAGCTCCCATATAGCACCGTTTCTGATAAACTGATTTTGCTCACATGCTCGGTGTAGAGTATTATATGGTGTGATTAAACGACTATAATTTCTTACTTGTTTTTATTTACTTATTTATTTGTTTTTTTTTTTTATAATGTTGACCTTTTATTTGGCAGTGATAAACATTTTAAATATTTAATAGATGTTTGAGCAACAGAAGTTAGAAAATGTTAAAGATGTCAGTGTGTCTACTACCTTAGTATTTAATTTAGTTTATGAAAACTTCTCTAAAAGTCACATTTTCCAATTAAGATGTCTAAGTTGACAGGCAGTGTTCTGAGTCAGTAGCTGTAGTCATTTCACAAGAATTATAAAATACAAAAAAATAGATGCTAGGGGCTGCAATAAAAATTTGTTCAAGAAAGTTTGTTATATACAGAGATTTTATTGTTTAAAGGACCATATTATATGTAGTTGCTCATTAATTTAGAATTTCTTATTCATAATTACTAAAAGCCCTGCTTTCAGAACATAATTTTTAAAATATTGGCAAAAAACCTCAGGAATATTATTTTATTATGTTATTATAAGTAAAATTCATTAAAACTTAAACTTTAACGAATTAAATACAATTTTCTAAATTGAGGTAAAATTAATATTAATCATACGCACCCCTAAACGAAAATTAGTTTTTTTTTTAAACCTTTAAATTTCGTCGGAACAAAATTATTTTTGAGTATGAAAAGCCTTAGCAAGCATTTCATTTGAATTATGTTTTAAAATTAAAATTGTAATTAATATTTAAATGATCTAAATATTTGTTCTCGCAGAGAAAGTACAACTAAACATTTTCTAGACACAAAGGAATAAATTATTTGTGCAAATATAGCGATATTCATATTTTGTGTATTTTTAAACGGTGCCCTGAATTTTGTGCAAGATTTGAATGTGAAGACTATGATGGTGTAGGGTATAAATATATGTTTTAGAAGTCATATTAATCAAAACTATTTAAGATCTAGTACGAATCATTAAAATGTGTCAAAAGTATTTCCAAACTAAAACTTTTTGAATATCTAATTATTGCTTTCTAAAAGGATTTATGTATATCTTAATCACTTGGAATCAGTCTTGTAACCAAAAACTTTATATTTTTTTTTATAAACTGGCAAATAGTTTTCACAATATACAGTGGCTCACAGCTTATTTTATTTCGACATGGCATCTAAACCGAATTTTTCAAACTTAGATACATGGGCGAAGATGACCGAATTCCAAAATACTAATTCTTTTTTAAACATGTTCTTTAGCCTGCACAGTTTCAACGCAAAATTGTTTGCCCAGTACAGTTTCAACTTGGGAGGGCAATTGTTAAGCTAATATCCTTGGATTTGCCCTTAATTTTCTTAGAATGTGTTCCTCAACATGCTCATTGAAAATTTTATGTGGTACCTTTCTACCTTTATTATGCACCCGATTTTCATCAATGAAGAGCTCAATGATTTTTTGGAAGTTTAAAATGTTATTTTAAAACTGATTATTTCTCATTTCAACCATTTTAAACTGATAACAGAAAATATTGATAGAAATAGAAAAGACAAACGAAAAGCCAACAACGCTACATTAAGATATCGGTACAGTAGAAATTTATTGTTTAAAATAAGTTGTAAGTTTTTGTGTTTTTTTCAATTTGTATATATGTTAAAATGTATATTTTTTCAATAAATTATTGTTGTTTGTTAAATTTTAACACACTTTTTTTAAATGACACTAATTTCATGTTTAAGTCCTGTTAGTTTTCTTTTTATGGAGCTTTGAAAACAAAAAATTCAATGTTTACATTTAAATGTCTGACATTGTATATATAGCAACCTTTGGAATGATCTAGAAATTGTCTTCAAAATAAAATCAAAATCATGTAACTTGTAGTTAACGCTGGCTAAATGTCAACTAATTAATTAAATACGGGTTTATTTGGAATTTAATTTATTTTAAATTGATTGATATTTTCTAATTTGTATATTTGTCAATTTGCACTAAATGATGTATTTGGTTATAAGGAATACACAAAACAAAGTGAACTAAATATATATATAAAAAAAATAAAAGTTCACACAAGTAAAAAAGTTACAATAGGCTAAAGATTGCTAGATAATATTAGGGTACTATTAGTTAGATAGAATTTAATTATAACAGCCGAAACATTAGAGATGTGAAAAACTTCCGGTTGGTTGTATATGACTGAATGGGACATTTGTCATCTCTAACATAGATTTACTGGAGTCCTTGCACTAGGCACCAGTATTTTTGTTTTTATTAAACTAGCGTCTAAGTATAAATCTGCCATATCCTACATTTTATTTTTTTTTTATTAAAGATACTATTCGTAGAAAGTTACGTTCAGTTGATTGGTGTAATAATGATTATAGATCAATCCAAAAATGTAATTTACTTATCTTTCAATTTCTATTATTTCTGCTAAAAACAAAATTAACATCTATTACTTGTTGTGTTTTTTTCAGATTTTATTTATTTTTTTACATTTAATTCATGCCTGGTTTGTCATAAAAAACTTTTTAATATAAAATAAACACGAAATCAGCACATTAGTGTCCTTAATGTCTACTAAGCACCACAATAACAGAAACAGCAACAACAACGACAACGACACCAATCTAAACACCAATCCTAATAGAAATGAAACGAACCAAAGTCAGATTGGAATAGACACAACAAATCCTTAAGAGAATTTAAGTCGGCCTAATAAAAAATATTCAGGTATTTATGTTGACATTTATGATGGATAAATAGAAAAGAATAGAATTAAAGAAAATAACCATGGAATTAGCACAAAGCTGGATTTTGTCAAAAGAAAGCTAAATGCTTGAATTTGTTGGTTAATAATAAAAAGTGCTACAGTTAAATATTATTAAACATGTTAGTTTTATAACTCACACCAGCACAAGTGCTTAATGAAGGTATAACAGTGGGACGGCGCGAGGTCTGTACTATAAGGCGAGTGCAGTTTTCCACTTCTTTCAAATTAGTTTTTAACAGTTATTGCAACATGTGGTCGATAGTTGTCATAATGGAATATTGAGCTTTCATGTCTGGCTGAATTTTTATTTTTTTTGTTTTTTATTTTTAATTTTTCCGCCAATGCTCGCTTTAAACCAATCAGTTTCATTCGTTACAAGTTCCATAGTGCCCACACAGATTTCAGCAGCTCTTAAAGATAGAACCTTTGGTACCACCAAATATCGACAATTTTCTTACAGCCATGGATATTTGGCTTTGTTGTCGATTCGTATGGTTGGCCGGCCGGCTCTTATAGTTTGCGATTTGATGCAAAAATTATTTTCTTTTATAACGTTTAAGTCTCTGGACCACATTGCATATGGTACCCAATTTCCTTGCTTTTGCAAACATTTTGAAATTTTTGGTTGAGTAGCTCCTAATGATGTTGCATGTTCTTGTTGTGCTTGACAACAAGCTTCATGGAGTAAAGTCTGCAATTGTTGGTCTTTTGCTGGCTGGCCTGTGAGATCTTTGTCTTCCAAATCAAAATCAAACTAGAATTTGACGTGGTAGCAGAAACTGATTAAGGACAGATATGTAGCCCTTACAGAGCCATAAAAACCGGTATACAAAATGTTATAATCGGACTAAAAACACTAAAAGGGCGGTATTTGTGGGCTTGGCAAAAAAATTATTTCTAGAGGGTAACTTGGAAAATTTTTTTTTTCGAACTAGGGTACACCAATGGACATAAATTGCAGTTAATAATTGCAATCATATAAAAGAAAAACATTATATATGAAGTGAGCTAGCCTAATGTACACCACTATGATATAAAGCCAAGGTTAGTAAATGGCACGGAAACCTACTATTTCCGACTCAATCTACATCTCAGCTAGAATGTGGTGCATTTGCCCAGCAGGAAGCCTGCGAGAGAGTAGAAATTTTTCCCTTCTAGTCATAAAACATTTTGTTTTACTGTAATATTTCTCAGTTACATTAGGATATTTTTCTTGATTCTTTTTCAGTCAATGTCTCGATCTTTCCGATTTGCATAATATACGTACTTGCATATCTAATTCTGTATTATTAGTGTTTGTAAGGTTTTGTCTTGTTAAAAACTCTCTTCAATAGTTGAAAATAATTAAAATGAACTTTTATAAATATTTTCTTTATTTTTTTATTTTAACATAAAGTATAAATTTTATTCTTCCTCTGCAGTTGCAATATCATCACTGATACAAATCTCACAAAATATTTAAAATTTCTCTGAATGGAATGCCTGCCAGAAGGCATGATTTGTTAAAATTATTTTATTTCCTTTCATTTCCTTTGTTCATTTTTTACCACATATCTTTCAGTATGAATAATTAATTTCTTAATTTGTATATTTAGTTCTTGCTTGTTTTTTGTGGCTGCCTTTGTAACCATTTTAAATCATATTTATAAATAGTTCTTTGTAACAAGAGTGCCGGAAGAACACAATATATATATATATATATATATATATATATATATCTATATATATATTTGTATGTACTACTGTGAAGATATGATAAATAACTCTTATTTTTTGGGTATCTGTTGTACATACATATATTTTTTAGTTTAGTTTTTTTTTTGTTGGTGAAAACAAGAAAAATGTAACTTTAATGTGCAAAAATATTGAGGTTGTTGGTAGATTCATACATATTTACATATTTCAACCTTTTTGTTCATTTCCTTTTACTATTTTTGGTTATTTGCTTATTTTTCTTTTGTGTTTTATATATTTGCCAGTTTACAGGTGCAATTGTAGTAAAATTTAAAGCTTCAAAACTTTGTAAACACATGTGCTCGTTTGGTTATAAATTTTTCAAAGATGACTTAACAAAAAGGGCTTCTGTAATTAAATAAATACAGAACTCATTTCAAAGACATACAAAAAATTAATAATGTAATTTACCAGAACTTTTCTGATTTAACTTGCCAGACAAAGTGTTATTTTAAAAGCTTTCGGATTTGATTTAAAAGATAAACACATAAAATTAAGAGAATGTCTGAAATTTTTACTTCAGTCTAGAACGATTTATATAATTCAATGTGTTCCAATTTTCACATATTCTTTCCAACATACCGATAGGTATCTCACGAATAGATTCTTCAATATTAGCTTGTAGGGCGTCAACAGTTGCAAGCTTAACCCCATAGATATGAGCCCCCCACCAAAAATTGTCTAAAGGCGTTAAATAGCACGATATAGGCGGCCAATTGACCGGCCCCAAACTGTTCACAGAACTCGCCTCTTAATTGAATTATTGTTTTGCGTGCTATGTAGCATGTAGCACCGTCTTGTTGAAACCTCATGTCAGCCAAGTCCAGCTCTACCATTTTGAGTAAAAATAAATTTCGAATCATCACACGATGGTGCTCGATGATGTTCTTGCAATACTACACATATGACAATTTTGCTTGGTTACGCATTCATTCAATCATAAATAAGCTTCGTCGCTGAACACAATTTCCTGATAAAAAAGTGCATCATACTTTTTCTCAACCAAGCAAAAATATTGTTAATAAAATGCATCAAGCTGCAAACGTTGTTCGTTTGTAAGTCGATTCAGGGTTAAATTATAAACCAAACTGAACATGTTTAACAGTAACGTGTTATACAATTCTAAACAGTCATGCCAAGAAGAAAACGGCTAAAAAATCACCCTTTATTGACTCTGCTGGTTTAAAAATAACCCAGCAAAAAATTCATTTCTATTCTTTCTTTAAATGACTTTAAGAATTCATTATTTCGTAGCTTGATTGCCCTCTTTTTCTATTACTAAAAATATATTAAAGAATTACTTTAGACTGTCTGCCACTTGAATAAGGAATCACATTTTTTAGTTTTAATTAAGTATATCTCCTAAACTAAAGTCCAGAAGAAAGTAATTTGTTTGCACAAACAAATTTCAAGGTATGTGCTTTAGTTTAATAAAGGAATAAAGAATATACATAGTTTCTTATACTAAAATTATGAATTTCTTTAAAGGCATGTATTTCTGTGGTACTTTTTCGTGTGTCAGCAATTGTTGTGGTGAAGGGTATAATAAGGACTCTTTCTAGTAGATTTGTAATCAGTCTGGTCCACAATTTCCTATTACTTTTTAACTTAACCATTTTTTTTCCTCCCCATAATACTTTTCAAATAAAAATTCTTTGTTGAAGAGTGAATAAATACCAAATGTTAAATGCAGTTTACGACAAAAGAAAAAAAATAATCTCTAGCTTTAAAATGACTATAATTTGGCTTAATAATCATCGTTCAAGCAACAATTTTAAAGTTGTCTGCCATTATTTGCTACCAAAATGAAAAAACCCTGTTTTATAAAAAAAAAAAACTCAATACTGTTGTATGCGCATTTTATTAATATGTACTACCATAAATATCATAAATCATACCACAAAAAAAAATATGTGAAATAGAAAAACCAATCTTGTACGATTTTAGTTTGGTTTAGTTTAGAATGACTATAAACCAAAATTGACTTAAACATGTTTTTGACACGTTTTATAGACATGTTGCCCAACCCCTGCCATAAATACTTGAAGCTTGGAAGAACGTTTTTTAAGGAAAAAAATAAAAAAAAAACTTTCATTCGCCACTATTACAACAGCGCAATGTTTTCAATCCTATAGGAAATTTAGACAGCATGAAAAGTACGAGAATAAAACAATTTTTTTTTTCAACTACATTAAATTTATGTTTTGTGCAAAATTTAATAACATTTGTTATTGTCTTGTTTATTGAAAGACAGATATGTAAAGATTAAATGATATTGATGTGTTTTAATGTTGTTTAATGATATCTAAAGAATTTGTCTAGCACTTAAACAAAATGTGTGTGCAGGCAATTGAAAACTAATTGTTTCAAATGTTGTTAAAAGATTTTTTTTAGCAAAAATATATCATTTCAGCTCGGTTAGCGGTGCGGCAAAAATTTAGATTATTTTCAAGTAACCTTAATATAAAAAGCCTTTGCTTTCTCTTTCTATTTCGAGTCTTGTGGAAAAAGCTTAAATACTTTTTGAGCAGCTGTATAGGAAATAGATTCACTTTTAATCCCCTACAGGTTTTACAATTGAATGAAAACCAATTTTAAAAAGTTTAATGTCTTATTGGAAAACCCCTTATGTGTGCACCAAGGTACCCGGGTGCCCTTGGTGTATTCAGTGAAAGTTTTTTCATTGAAATTGATATATTGTATAACTATCTGAAACTTTTTGAGAACTTATAACTTTCAAATAATATAGAGTTTTTGCAGCTGTACGCATCGACTTTTTTTTGTAATTTGCCTGAGAGACCAATTTATTTTAACATCCTTTAATGCGCATCAAGTAACCGGATACCTTTACGGGTTTCATATGAGGAATCGGCCATTGCAAGTACATTATATGAAGTTGTTAGTAGCTTTGCATATGAATAAATAAAAGTCTGTATAAATTATAAACAGAAACAATTTATTACATCTTATTTGCAAACAGAAACATAAAAACCACAAAATTCCATAAATAATAAAAACAAGAAAAATACAAATTTAGCGCAAATTTATCGCAAATCGAATGCGTGTTTTGTTTGTAGAGAAGGTGTTGCGGTTTCAAAGTTTGGTATATAAAAAATTTGTATTGCAGATGATGTCGATGATTGTGAATTAATTTTTGTATTTTTAGCCCGATGCTCAATATTTTCCTGACACAAACCAATGCTTCGATCTTTTAAGAATTTTCGACAACGATCACGATATAATATAGGATGCTAGTGCTGCTATGTTAATAGCATTAAAAATAGTTACAACGGCCATTGATTTGTTCTCCGTTTGCAAGATTATTCACCTAACAGTTTATCCATGTTATCTACTCCTCCATTAGTTTTATGATTTTTTTATATTATTATATCTGTTAACTACGCTCCAGCAATATATTTAGTGCGAAAATGCTTTTTATCTACTTAACTTTTATGTAGGTATCCAGCGCATTAGAAGGAGTTTTTTGCCACACACGTAATGGTTAAATATAGACACGGTATTAGTTATCTTTGAAACAAGTTTTTCTAAATCGTTAAAAAGTTCTTACCTCTTATTTGCAAGGATATGGGAAAAAAGCTTTTAACTTATGATTTCTGCCTGAAATTTTACATCCTCAAAACTAGTTCCACTGACCACTCTTCTTAAAGCCATGTGTCCACTAGGAAGTCACTTGCGACAGAAATTCTGCAAGTATTTGCTAAAGTGTTACTACTAAACCCAAACGTCGAAGTAGTTTGTAGAAGTTTTTACGACAAACTTGCTGCAAAAAATTGCCGACGTGTTTCCACACAATATGAGTACAGCTTGCAGCAGAGTTTGCTATTTTTACAAATGACAGTATAAAAATCCACAAGACATTTTTATACTTTCATTTGTCATTTGTCAAATAAGATGGGCAGCTACCATCACAGCATATTTAATTCAAAAGATAAAAAAAAAAGAAGTGTTTGGTTGAGTAATTGGATGCTGTGGTGCGTAGATTTATGTTTTCTACATAACTGCCTGTTAAATCGCAATTCTTAATATCCTTCCTCTATGACACATGATTAACCTGTATTCGCACGTAGGAAAGGATAAAAAGGGATCATGTTAAACTTGAACCACATAATTCACGCATTCAAGCACAAGAACCCAACAATTTTCATAACGAATTTGCTGAATATTTTACTTCACCACAAGAAGAAATGGTGTGGCAATTTAGGCAAACATATCTATATAATACGTATATACATATGTACATGTGAATATATAATATAATGTAATTTATAATGAAATAATATTTAAAACTGTTATTCTTACTAAATTATCCTCTGTTTCTTTCGATACATGTGATGACGTCATGTACTTAATGTTATTGTAAAGCTCTCACTTGCTCACATATACATCTTCAGCACTTTGGCTACTTTCTTTTCTTTGTTAACTTCTTGGCCAAACTGCCTCCGGAGATTGTGTAATTTACTATATCATTGGCTATTGCTTTTAAAGGGTTTTTGTTTTTTAATTTTGTTTTTATAATCTTTTGAAGACGTTTGCTATAAGTCAGGATTAGCAAACGTGTATTTGCAAAAAACAAAAAACACAACTTAATAGAAAAGAATACAATAAACTTCTACCCGACTTCTGAAACACTTTAAAATACTTGCAGTTTACGGCAAGTCATGCTAGTTACTTCCAGCAATAAACAAACAAGTGTTTCCACATAATTGCTGCATCTAACATATTCAAGCCATGCCTTCTGGAAGTCGACTTCCAATACGTAATACACAACTTCTGGAAGTCAGTTCTGGCAGCTACTTCCGCAAGAAAACTTGGTAGTGGACATACGGCCTAAGAAAGTTTGCGGTACTAATAACTATCCGCTGCCAATAATTTTTAGTTGAAATTGCCATAAACCGTTTTGGAATATTTGGATTTTTCATTACATTACAAAAAATGCTTTAAGAATACTAACTAGTGATTCCAGCATTCATTTAACATTTACTGCATTCGTTTTTTAAATAGCCATTAAATTAAAAGTTTTGCCAATCTGTTCAATGAAGAAAGTTTGAAATTTGTTTGTATTCTTTAAAATTAGCCTAGCACCAATGTGTTACTATTTCTAAAATAACTTGTTCTTATGAAAATCTATTGAAAAAATTTGTACAAGTTGTATAATGAAAGAATCTCAAAGAATCTGTAGAGATTGTACTTCTTTTCAGAAGTACAGATTTTGAAATAAGTTCTAAAAGTTTTTAAGTCTCTTAAGTTTTGATTTGTTTTCTAGAAATTTAAATAACAATTTAAAAAATTGCCTCTAATAGTCGACAGAGAATATTGGCTTAATGTAGGAGACGCCAGTCCCCCTTTTCCAGTGCCACCCATTTAGAATTCTAAAAAACAGTAAAGCTTTAGGATTTAAACTGATTAATAATTATATAGTTGCAACTATTAACCCTTTGTCTTACACACATAAGTCTGGCCAGACATTTTCAATTTGAAATGTTATTATAATATATTTTACACTTAGTTAGAGACTTGAAATTTCCGGTACCCTTCTACAATTTAGTTCGCTATAAATATTTAAAAAAGAAATCCTGAAAAGAATATAGAAGGATACTTATTCGAATATTTTACTGCACATATCACACTTGTAGCACATGGGTCTGGTCAGACCCATATAGACTGTATATCGCAAATGCTGTTTTCTATATTTTTCTTTCTGTTTTTAATTATTTTTTGTCCAGTTAACTATTATTATTTATTTATATCTATTAAACAAGTTCTGGTTAGGTTAATTCGGGGAAAAAAAAAACAATAAACATACTAACAAGTAACTCCATCTAGTTCATTCATCAGATACAAGCTTTATTGAAACTGTCGTTGCACTTTTCACCACCTCTGCTTTATATTTATGTTTGTGTTGATGATAATGGAAGCTGTGATTCCCCTTTTAACATACGAATATTTATTTATAAATTATTTAAAAATTATAGTAATATATATATGTACATACATATAAGTATGTATATTATTCACATTTAATGAAAAAAAAATTATTTTTTTTTGGATTAAGTACACGAGAAACAAAGTGGATCTGCCAAGACCTCATCCTTTACGAATGTGAAAATCAAAACAGCTGTAAGAAGGAAGGTTAAAACCCTTCGAAATCTCTACATGAAAGACTAAAGGTACGGTCACATTTGGCAAATATTTGCCGAAAAAGACGTAACCACTAAATAACATATATTTGAACTCGTTTGTTTATTAAAAAAAAACTTTTCTTATTTAGTCCAATTAGGCCAAACACACAACAAATATTAAATATTAATTTATTTGATGCTGTTTGATCTTTCAAAAGTCTTGTAAGAGTACACAACGTCAAACAAATTTCTGCTAAAATAAGTGGTTACGCTTTTTTGAGTAAATATTTGCCAAATGTGACCGCACCTTAATATAAGACTTATACAAAACATAGTTATATGATAAAAGCTAAGCCAGATAGAGTTATTTAGTCGGTCGCAGCGTCGCTTTGTTGGTTTCCAATATTATTACTTGTAATGGATATCACGATCTCTCTAGGTATTTCGAGATAGTAGATTTAATGGTCAATAATTGCTGCTTCATTTTACACCTGAATTTTGTGCTGACAAAATGTTTGCAATGTTCTAAAAAGATTTTATATTACATTTATTCTTTACTGTTGGCCACTAGAATATTGAAGCTTTTTTTTATTATAACTTGCCTTTTGAGTCAATACACAATAGTTTATGTCTTATTTAGTGTAAATAGCTCTTGCTAATTGGCAGTCTCCAGTCAAGATATATAAACTTTCTTGATACATTAAAAGTCTTGTTCTGTGCCAATAATTTAACTTTGGGTTTTGCCTTCCGGTGACTAATTGCCAAGTGTCTCTTATGGTCTTTTATAAAAGTCGTTATGAAACGTTTTCTGTCCTCAGAAGTGTTTCTTCATTGACATTTATATACATATTTCTTTATCAAATTGTAAGTAATTATTCTAATTAATGTCAATTGTCGTAAGGACTTGACTGAACTGAGCATATTATTGAAGGATTTTACCATAGCAGCGACAATTCACTGTACGGTTTTTAATAAGAAGAACGGACAGTAATCTAACGAGTCTGTAAGTCTTAATATTTGCAAACAGATGATAGAATTAGCTGGGGTATTTAAACAACTTTGATAAAAGAAATATTTAACAACACAAATGGTCTATATTGCCAATTGATTATGAAATTAGAATCTTTTAATTATGTTCTTTGAATTATGATAGATGAAGTTTTATATGTTGTCAAATCAACTTTCAAGGAAATTTACTTAAACAGAATGTGTGTTTAAACAATTGACAGCTAATTGCTTTAAATAGATTAGGAATCAGTTAAATGAATTGCCTATTTAAGTACTTAGCTGCTATCAACTTGTTTAATCTTGAATAATAAGTTTTTAGTTTGTCTCAAGTTTGTATTTAAAGACTATCTGCCGTATTCATAAAAAATAAAGTAGGTTTGAAGTGTGCTTTTAGAAAAAATTTTCATATAAAATTATCTTAAAGTACATTTGAAGTCTACTTTAATTTTTTGTGAATAGGGGCATATGTATTAGACTGTATTTGCTGGATTGTATTTATTTATACGAAAGAACTCAGCCAGTGAGCAATAGTTTTAAGTTTATATCCTACACACAGAAAAAAATATAGTTGTATGTGTTTAACACAACAACGACAATATTTTACAAGATTTTCAACAATGCTATGGTCACTGTAATTATGTATATGATTGCCGTAACCATAATATGGTTAAGTTGCAATTCAAATGATTACTACAATCATATATACGATTGTAGTAACTATGTATATTAGGAGTCCATTTATCATAATTTGTTTCTCTTTGATTATGATAGAGAACAACATAATATGTATGGTATAAACTTTCATCATAAAACTGATCAACATAAACATTACATAATTGCTATAATCATATATATGATTGCTATAATCATGATATAAATAATTACAGTGACTATAATATTTTAGAAAAATGTTGGAATAGTTGTGGTACACATATATTTTAATATTGTTATATTAATTTAAGATTTGTAAATAAAATTTAGTTACTGTCAAAACTACAAAAGAACTGGTAGGTTTACTCGTCCGTGTTCTTTTGACACAACTTATTTAGTTTTCAAATATGTACGAGTATGTATGTAGATTTCCACTGGACCTTTAAATATTTATGTTTATTGGTTATTGGGTGGTAACACGTTTTGATTAGTTCTTGAGATATCTGCTGCTGCTGTTGTTGTTATTCAGTTAAAAACTATTTGTTAGTTTACATTTTGTTACCAACATTAACTATGATCAATGCGGGGTTTTGTGTTTGTTTTTTTATATTACCTTGCTATTGGGGATGTTCCCAACTAAAGTTATGCGTGTCATGTTTCGCAAATAAACAATAATTGTGCAAAAAAAGTATATAAAAACTAGGGTGGTGCTTAATTTGTTTAATGCGAAATTCAATATTTGATAATAGGCCAGGAGACGTTCTTTAAGAAATAATTAAAAAAAATATTAAGAAAATTTTGACAACGTCCCACCCTTGTTCAGTTTTCTTCTAACTTTCTGTAATTGTTTTTAGATGACAGAGACATATTTTTATTCTTTGGAGCATCTAAAATCGAAAAAGCCACCCTAATATAAACCAACACATAAAGATATTAACTATATGTATACAAGCAACCATCACTTCACTAACTGGCTTATT
Source organism: Bellardia bayeri (assembly GCA_950370525.1). Taxonomy (NCBI): domain Eukaryota; kingdom Metazoa; phylum Arthropoda; class Insecta; order Diptera; family Calliphoridae; genus Bellardia; species Bellardia bayeri. Next base: position 72,479,357 of record OX493267.1, on the reverse strand, counting down.
CATTCATATGTCTATAGGTATAATAAATATCTTGTTCTTTATGTCTGATAATATCAAAACAATTTCTAATTTTTCTGACAGAACTGGGTCATACTCTAGACACATACTTAAAGAACATACAATGTGCATACATATACTCATACTAGCATGAATAAATACGATCATGAATGTATGTTTAGTGTATCTGTGTGTAAAAGCTGTTTAAAGTATTTATGTACTTACGTTCAAATGTATGTGTCTAGAGTTTCTTGTAGGTAAGTAGGTGCTGCTATTAAGTTACTTTGTTAATATTTGTTTGTGTTTTTCGTAGGTGTAAATATATTAGATATATACATTTACTTAATGCTTTAAAGCTTTATTTGCATGTAGAGATGGTCAGGTGAGCCATTTGCTATATTCGTTTACGTGAGCAAGACAAAAAAAAAACAGTGCAAACAAAAATAAATTATTAGATTTAAATAAAACTTGGTAGGAATAAAGCATTGTGCGATTACATTACGCATAGTATTTAGATTCATTAAATCATATTCATAGTTACAACATATAGCCTCATTACAATATCTAAATTAATTAACGAAAGTTGCACTATGGTCTCGAAAGTAATTATGAGACTAAAAAAATTATAAAATATTTTAATGTTTTTATTACACGAGTAATGGTTGAGAAAATATTATTACACAAGCTGTTTTAATATTTAATTATATTGAGATTAGATAAATATCTTGCAAATGAACAAAAATTGACCATAACTCCAATGCGAATGATGATATCTTAAAACAAGTACGAATAATAGCATACATCCAGTATATGTGCAAAAACTATTTTCCAGAAATGGTCGCTATATGGGAGATATAATCTATTATGGACCGATCATTAAAAAATTGTGTGGCATAACTTCAAAATTTTGTTTGTATTTAATTTTATCTCGATATAAACACTTGGAGCTAGGTAAAATAACAAAACCGATTTTAGCCATTTTTGGGTCAAGCAAAATTCTCACAACAAATTTTATCGAAATATAGGGTGCTTTTTGTTAAATGCATAGAACTTTAAGTTCGCAACACTTTTTAAACTGGCAGCAATTTTGTCAGCTGCCAAGTGATGTATGTGTAAAGTCTCTAGTATACACCGATAATACCAAAACAATTGACCACTTGATACACAATATTCGCCGCGTTATTGTCGATATAAGGCCACAAATGTTGGCCAAGAAGATTATCTTTCGCATAATATAAATTTCAAGAGAATTTAAAAAAATCCTGTTTGTTTTATTCCATTTCAAAGTTGTATACATCGAAAAGAACACGGAAGCATGATTTTCAAAATAAATTTGCACAATTTGGAAGCGTTGTTCAGGCGTCAGTCTAATCATGTTGAAATGCCAAACCAAACTAGACATAAATCACTTGACAGCTGACAAAATGAGCGCCAGTTTAAATATTTCTATTCATCTAAAAAAAACACTATATGTCTTTAAAATTGAGACCTGTACTCTGCATGGTGAGCAAGCCAGCCAGCAGGAAGGCCGGGTTAATGGACATCATTTAATCGACTCAGAAACTAATTCTGTGTAGATCGGTATACTTCAAAGTATTTGTCAGTCTAAGATTTTTCCAACTAACTATGGTGGCGTAGGGTATAAAGAATGGTTAACTTTTTGAAAACATTTCACTTTCTTAAAATACTATTGAAAAATAACTAAACTTTTCTTATAAATGTTCCATAATAATGTCAATGTATTATTAACTTACAATCATACATAAATTAATCGTCCCTTTTAGATAATTTCAAAATCCTTATCGCCTTGCTATTTCATGGCCAGATAATAAATAATTCACTCACGCTTCCAACAATCAATAATAATCTCAACAACTAAACAGTTTATTGAACCACGTTTTTGTGTTTTTTTTTTCATTAAAATGAATACTTAACTTAAATTTATTTTTCTCTAAGAAATCTAAGGAATATACTCGTACGTAAATAAACACACAGCTTCAAAAGTGTGTAAGCACCAGTGAATTATTTGATTTTTTAAGATTATGAAAAGCATTATAGTTCAACTTAATTTTTTTTCATAACCGAATCTATTATTCAACCAAATATCCAACAAAACGAAACTTTTAAATTTCAATCGATGGATAGATTTTAGGATTTTCATTATCTTAAAAAAATCAAATAATTTGTTGTGTTTACTCACTTTTGAGGCTCATAGTATGTATTACATATATGTATATACACGTTTAAAGTTTTGTTTTCTTGCTTTCTTTTCAAGTGCTAAAACACAATAGACAAAAAAATAAAACAAGACAGTCGTTGTTTAGTTTTTGTGCATTAAAACTTTTCAGACTTTACCTAGAGGCTCAATTCTATAAAGTATTTCATATTTAGGAAAAACAATTAAAGTTCAATTTATAAATCTAGTAATTAAAGATAATTTTTTAAATGACAAAATCGCATTTTATAACAACCACAACTATTATAAAAGTGTGACTTAAGAAAAAGATTCGAAAACACTGCTAAAATATATGGTAAATAGGAAATATTAAAAAAAAAACATATATTCAATTTCTGCGGTTATGTATTTATTTATTGAACAGTTTTAATTTTGTATCGAACTAAGTGAAAATTAACTTTTGCTATTTTCAATATTTTTACCTTTATTTCATTTGCCGATTTGCTAGCAACTTTCTTTTTGGCAATACAGCTTATCTATATCCGTTTAACATGTTACTGTTAGACATGTTCAGCTTGGTCTATAATTTAGCCATGAAACGACCTACAAACGAACAACACTTGCGGATTATTGAATTTTATTATCAAAATTCATGCTCAGTTACGAAATTGCCTCGTATGGAAATTGGCTCATTGTGCGAAAATCTGCTTCGGCTTTTCGGAATCTTGTCCCTAAATTTTGCACAAACTTTACATTATTGGACATTAAACCACCAACACACATATTATTAAAGGATAATATCGCTGCTTTATTTGTCAGTGTTGTTAATGACCGTGAATTATCGATTTGGTGCCGTTCGTAGCAATTGGGTCTCTGTTACTCTACTAGGTGGAACATTTGGATTTGGATTTGGATGTAAAAACTTTTACAATACAGCTGCTGCAAGAATTAAAGCCACACGACCTATCACAATGGCTCACTTTTTGATCTACTTTTTATCGAAAAATTGTGTTCAGCGACGAAGTTCATTTCTGTTCGAGTGGATAAAAAAAATTGTCATATTTGTTGTGAAGAGCAGATAGAAGCATTGTAAGAACTGTCCATATCTCCTGAAAAAGCCCTTTTTGGTGTGGATAATAAGCTGGTGGCATAATTGAACCATACATTTTCAAAGATGACGAAGGCAGGAACTTTACTGCACTCAAAAAAAAATTAGTAATCCGTATTTAAAGCAATCCGTAGCGGTGTCAATAGTAGGGTAAGTACGGATTTTATACCGAGTACAAAATACTTGATTCAAGTACGGATTCATCAAGTCAAAAAATCTTAATTTTAGCTCTCCTTAAGAATGGCTGAGATTTATACATGTTCAAAGTCAAATGAGCATGAATCGTACTTAAATTTTTTAATAACAATTCTGGCTAAATTTTAGTAAAATAAACTTAACTTTAGAAGTGCTTTTTGCTTTCTGTGTGTGAAAAGCGAACGCTATCGTGCTATGATTTGATTTTTTTACACAAAATTTAAAAGCTCGACTTGGCTGGTTTCAACAAGATGGCGCCACATGCAATTGAGAGACGAGTCCGTTGAACAGCTTATTTTACGTTTTTAGGCGGTCAATTGGTCGCTCAAATCGTGCGATTTAACGTCTTTATAATATTTTTGTTTTAAGCTATGTTAGACATCATATCTATGGGGGGAATAACGGTTGAGGCAAGGAAAGCTACTTTTGAAGAATTTATTCATGAGCTATTATTTGATATATTGAAAATAGTATGGCAAAATTGGACCCATTGGACACGTTAACCATTTGACACGTTACCGCGCTCAACACTTACATGAACTTATCTTTAAACATAGACTTTTATAGATCATTCTTTGGACTCAAATAAAGATTTTTTGCTAGAAAAAAATACGACTAAATGACAATATAAAATTTTGTATTTAATTGCTCTTATCTAAAAAGTTTTCGCATAATAGCAATTAAATAGTCGTTTAGTAGTGTTTTTCACTAATTTTAAAGACAGCACTATTTGTAAAACAAGAACTTGAGTTTAGTTATTTGTTATATAAAACTATAATTTGGAATGGATATTACTACAAGGCATTCAAAGGAATTAAAGATTTAATTTAGCCAGCAAATTAAAAAAAAGAATATTAAATAAAAATCAGTCCACCAATTTAAGGCTTCTTAAATTTACAAAAAAATAACTTTCCATAATTTGTGGTATTAAATGCAAAAAGTATGTTTGTATGCCCAGCTAACCCACTACAGATTACTTTTTTTTATAAATTTCCCAAATGAATTTTATGGCTACAGCATTTCAAGTAAAAAAAAGTAATTTCTTGGAATTTTTATTATACGCATGAATATCGATACGTTTTATTACAACCAGCCTTAATGAAAAAAGTGATAAAAAAAATATTATTACATGCTGGTCATTTAAAGAATTTTTTCCATATGTTTTCTTCGAACAAAAAACAATTTTATTTTTTGTTAATATTTGATATAAAAGCAATTAAGGAGTAAACTACATAAGACAGCTCTTATAGAGACTGAAATTTACTTTAAACAAAAATGATGACAAATGGCATACAGCCAGTAAAACAATTAATTTACTGCAAGAGACCTTTTTCATTTGCTCATTAATCTCTAGTTCGTGTAATTTAATATCAGTGCAAAAAAATTTTCAATGTATGTCAGCAAGTCACATTTAAAGCACCTGTAAATAAGCAAATTCCACATTGCACAGTTTAGAAATTTGGAAAATGGGAAATAAATCTGTAACTGCCAAACGGTAGATCAATTGCTAACAACTTTCATATGCCTAGAAAAAAGGTATTGTATAGTTTTAAGCCGCGTTTTCACTATGTTTTTACTATGTCATTTTTGTTGTCAAATTGTCCAAATTGTTGCAAACATGATTTCAAACATAGATGACGCCATGTGACCAGTTTTCATACAATTGCCAACAATGTGGACAATTTGACAACAAAAATGACATAGTGAAAACCAAGCATTAGATTTGAAAAAAGATAAAAATTAAGTTCAAAATCAATATTTTCTATATATGTATGTATGTTTATGAGTTACTAACAATTATGTTGATCCAGTGAAGTAAGAATTATTCAAATAGTCATTACAGAGTCAAAAATTATATGGATTATTTTATGTATACTTTTTTAAAGTTTGGTACTTTTTTCCGTATTTAACCCTTTTGTGTGCTGGAAAAAAACACACCTTCTAATGTGTTATTAGAGTTAAGTAGAGAAAAAGCATTTTCGCATTAAATACATTGTTGAAGCGTAGTTAAGACATATTTTATATAATTTTTCGTAACGCCTGAAAGTTTGCAAGCTACTAACAACTGCAAATAATATACTTGCAATGGCCGCTTTCTCATATAAAACACGTACAGGTACCCGGGTACCTTGATGCACATTAAATGGAGTTAAAAGTAAATTGGTCTCTCAGGCAAATTACAAAACAAAAAATCAAGGCATAGTTCTGCAAAAAAACTAAATTATTTGAAAGTTAGTAGTTCTCAAAAAGTTTTAGATATACAAGTTATTAATTTCAATGAAAAAACTTTGACTGGTACACACATAAGGGTTACCCCTGCTAAATAGCGAAAGATAAAGTAAAGATTTTTAAAATTTGCCTTTAAAAAATTTGCATTAAATATTACTTTAGTCTCAGTGCAAACTGTGCAGTTTTACGCCCTCGTAAATGAATTGTCAAAAAATACATACTTCGTAAATTTGCCTAACAACGTTGGCTCGTAAACTTGCGTTGTTCAATTGTGCATTTAACTCAACAGCTGATTTTTATTAACTTTTGAAAAAAAGTCTCCACAGGGTCAGATTATTATGAATTTTGCATAGCAATGCGCCGTCTCCACTAGAACCGAACCTATATAAAACAATTGTTAGTTGCATTTCTACCGGAAATTGCTTGTTTATTAACTTACACAATTTCTTTAAATCTACTCTCATCTAAACTAGGCAACACATCGTATAGAAAATTGCGTGACTTCGCGACTAAATTTAAAAAATGACATTTTATAGCAAAAATATACTCTCCAGCTGCAAGAACATAAGTAAAATCTTTCAAAATATATTCTTCCGCATTACGCTAATTATCAATAAACTGCTTCAAATAATCTGTGTAATATAGTCTTTTGGCTTTCTTTAGGCATTTTTAAAAATAAATACATATTTTTTTTAAAACAAAAATTTTAAGTTTATTTGATTTATTTGTGTTTCTCACAAACTGACGTTGTGAGATTGCGCAAAACTTAAAAAGGGGCTTCATGAAACAAGTCTCGCAAGTTTGCCCAATATCATGTATCATGATATGTTTGAATACAACTTAAATATTTCAGATAATTTAAAGGCATATTAAAGCTTTATTTTACAGTTTAACTTTAGACATAATTTTTTGCCTGACACTCTATAGTTTATTATATTCAAATTAAAGTACATACATTTCTCTAGCCCATATTTTGCTTATTTGCCTGGGCGAAATAAATATTAAGTATACGCCTAAAGTTAAAATGACACACCAACAGAGATGGGTATATTGCACTATATTTTTAGTGCACTAAAAATCAAATAATTAGTGGTGCTATTAAAATTTCACTACCACTAAATGGTTAGTGCTAGTGCAACATCATACCATTTAGTGGTAGTGAAATTTTAATAGCACTACCACTAAGTACATATTGGTAGTGAAATTGTTAGTGCACTAAAAATATAGTGCATTATTATGCCCATCTCTGCGTACAAAACACAGCAGACTTTGTTTAGAAACATTTCTTTAAGCGTTTTGATAACTCGTTTTTTTACAAACAAATATTTATCAAAATACAGCCAACATCACAAATTTTTTAAGGAAAATCTTAAATAATGTTGTATTAGAAAAGTATATTGCATTTTTAAATAGTTATTTAAGTGGAATTGAATTCACAAAATACAGAAACAAAAACAAAAGCGTTTACAAATTTAATTGATTTTTTGTTAAAATCATCCTGATGCAAAAAGCGCCTGACATTCTAAAAGTAGACTCTTATTTTTTTTTGCATTTCTACATTAAATAGCCATAAATAAATCAATTAATTTCATTTAATGAATAAGTGGACATTTTTTATGATTTCACCATGTTATTGTTGCTGTTGCCAGTATTTGTGGTGCTGGCATGAATTCAACTACAATATGGACAATATGTGAAATCCTATTAAAAAGAGTGATTTTTAAGCGCTTTTTGATTTGATCAACAAAAAAAAATATAGATATTAAAGAAATGTATGCAATTTTTTTGAATCCATAGAACTCAATGTTTAAAGATGATTTGATGTAAATGCTGACCGCAACTACACATCAAATGATTCATACAATATTAGCTTTCAGTTCGCCAGTCGTTGTTGGGTTGTGCCTTAACATAGCCCCACAAAAAATATTCTAAAGGCGTTAAATCACACGATCTAGGCAGTCAATTGAACGGCGCCAAACATAAAATAACTGCTCATCGTACTAGCCTCTCAATTGGGCCGTCTTATTGAAATAAACACTTTAGACAAGTCTAGTACATTTTGGCCAAATTACAAGCGCTCTCTATTCAAAGTAACGTTCCTATCTTCATCGTCTTTAAAAAAGTACAATATAATTATGGCACCGGCACATAAGCACACCACACCAAACAGTGCATTTTTCGGGATATTTGTACCAAATACGACAATTTTGCGTATAACCATTCAACCAAAAATAATTTTCGTCGTTTAAAACAGTTTTCCGTTAAAGAAGTGGATCTTCATTCAATTTAACCGATCATGCATTATTTCTAATGAAATTCAAGAAGCTGCAAGCATTGTTAATTTGTAAGGACAGTTATGTTTAAATTATAGACTAAACTGAACATGTCTGTTAGTATCATTTTACAAAAAAGCAGTTGAGCTGGCTAAAGCTGAAGCAACTGTCCAAAAAGTAGAATCAACGTAGTTGTATGTGTTAAGTTACACACTCAAAAGCGTAGGACACGCTGATGCTTGAAACGCAAAAAGTTCGTTTACTTTCTACTTTTGAACGCGGTGCACGCGTCACAGCTGACTTTGACAAATGCAAAGCAAATTTATTTTAAAGATAATGTCACCAGAAAAAATGACAGTTGAAATAACATTTTTTATATGAGTTTGACAAACAAACCGATAAAAAACTTCATATAAAAAAAATCAGCTGGGCATACGGCATCACCTCCAAAAGTACATACATATAAAAAAAAATATTGACGCGAAAAATCTTCGCATGTAACTTGAAATGCCTGACGCTTAAAACGTTTAAAAAGCTTAAAACGCGTTGACGCCAAAACGCGAGTTGTGGACCTCCATCTTAAGGGTATGTACAGAGTGGTAGCTTGTTGCCGAGCCGAGCTGGTTGACGCTTATTTCGAGAATTGTTCATGCTAGAAACAAGTTTGAGGGTTCATAGTGGTTGAAAGTATCAGCGCTGATATTTTGTCTATTATTTGTATTTTATATACATTTATTTTATTTTATGTATTTTTTAATTTTTATTTTCTTTTTAATTTTTATTCATTTTTTAATTTTTGATTGCATGTTTTATTTACTGTTTCTTAAATTTTTGTTTTTTTTTTTTTATGTTTTCCAAACAAGTTGAAATCATAAGAACATAACTTGTTTAAGTTATCGGCGCTGAAAACCGCTTTGAAATTGTTTTCTTGCATTCAATCTCTGCGCTCTGACCAGCTTGGCGCCCACTTTGACCACTTCGCGCTTGTTTGTGCTAATTTGTATAGAACCAGTTTTATTGCATTGGTTCTCGCAATAAGCTTCAACCAGCTTGGCTCGGCAACAAGCTGCCACTCTGTACATATCCTTAAACAGTATTTGCAAAAATAAAAAAATAACGCTTTATAACAGCCTTATAATTGTACAGCTTCTTTTTGGTCTTTTTTTTCTACATTGCGTACTTTATTGTTGCTATTTCTTCTTATATATCTTTACTAACCATTTGTCTATTAGTTTTAGGGCTTCAGTTGCTTTTATCATTCATTCACTTTATGGGATATTATTAAGAGATATTAAATTCAATATTTTTATACTGCAACTTAAAATACTTCCAGTTATTTTAAAATACAAATAAGAGAGAAAATCAAAAATGATTTAATTTCACTGTCAAATTAAGTTTGCCAAAAATATGTTTATTTTCTGTTTTCTGTCTGCAAATTCGTAGTTCATTAAATTTAAATATTCAATGAAACATACATATTTATAATGGCAAACAAACAGTGAAAAACACTTGTTGTAATTTTATCCATCAGGGCACTTAATGGCCTTAATTTTGATCACACTTTATAATCTTTGCAAAACTTGCATTTGTAATTCTGGAAACAAATGTTGTGCTTAATATTTTCATTTTAAAGATTTTTCTTGAGCAGAATTTATTTGAAATTTTTAAGAACTCAACCAGCCAGCTAAAGTAACAAATTATATCCCAAAAACAATTTTTAAAAATAAAGAAAATTTAACAAAAACAATCATATTTTTGGGCATCATAATGGCAATAATCATGTTGATAATTATAAACATTATTACACCCTAATTGAGGTTGTTGCTTCAGTGTTGTTCTCATTACTAAAATGTATACGAAACTGTTACTTTACCTTTACTTTCGTTTCGTTTTTTTTTTTCTTATGTTTTTGTTTTCCTTTCATTTCATGTTAAAGCAAAATTTAACGTGTACTTAAGTTTAATTAGCAAAGATATTGAGAACCCTTAACATTTACTATTAAATATGCCAACTTTTTCACTTGCTATATTTATAATACTAAAATACAAAGTTCAGAAAGTTTGCCATAAAGCAAGACGTAAATAAAAAACGGTTGCAATTAAAAATGTTAAAATGCAAACAGAAAATAAGTGAGAGCATGACTTTGGCGACAAATAATAAAAATTTATTGTTTGAGGTAATTTTGTTGCTTTCACTCTACTGTTTTTTAACTTTATTTGTGCGTTTTAATTACAGATAAGAAAAATTACCCTTGACTTTTCCAATATGAGGGTTAAAATGTTTTTTTTTTTGTTTCATTTTGTTTATTGTCTACATTTAATTAAATTTGTTCTGTAGAAAAATAATTAGTTCATTTTACAAATAATTAAAAGCTTTTTCCAAGACCTTTAGCAGTTTTGCAAAATGTCTTGAGTTTTCTCAGTTCTTTTCCATTTTTTTCATAAAAATTCTAAACTGTAGAAAAAAGTTTGTTGAATTTTGTAATACGAACTTATTTTAATATTTACATAAATTACACCGCGTTACAAAAAGGAGCTTTTGTTCTGTCCTATAAACCAAATATACTTTTTCGGAAAGGGGGGAAAAAATAAAAATACACGTGTATCGGCAATTTTCATGTACACGTCAGAATTTTTTTTTTGATATAAAGTATAAAACTCGTAGTGTCCTTCTCTCTGCATGTGTGAAAGACGTTGGATCAATTTTTAACCCTTTTTCTGTGATCCAACCGAACTGAATTTTTTTAGGCAGACTCGTAGAAATGTCTGCATCACGTCAAATCTTTTAAAAAATAAATTTTTATCAATTCTCAGTTTTTTTTTAATGGTTTTCGGTTTTTTTTGTAATGGTTCAGTTCGTTAAAAAACCGATTTTTTTTATTAATTTTGTTATATTAAAATTAAAAATTGTTACATTAAAAATTGTAATGCTTATAAAAAAAAAACTTAGGCCTTTTATTTTTGCGTTTGTAAGCATATCTTGTCCTTTAAAGCGCTTTTCAATAGCCGCAATGTTTTGTATAAATCGCTAAAAGCTATTTTTGATTTGCCGCCATTATACCCCACTTTGCTGCTTTATAAGGATATTGCTAAAAATGTTTTAACAATATATGGTATTTATAAATAGAAGTTATTGCTATACATACATAAAATTGGACATCACACGATGAGTTTATCTATCAAGCAAATGCTTTTTATTACAAGAAATAATTCAAATATAAGGATTCCTAGCTGTCGTCTGCAAATCACTAAACAATGAATAGAGTCTTAGATAGTTTGGAATACAATAATTTGCCCCAATTTCTAAAAAATTGTACATCAATATCATTATTTAAGAAAAATCTAAAATAGTTTTATCTTAATAATATTGAAATGCTTCTTATGTAGTATAATTTAACTATTATTGTATTTTTTTTTAATTTCAGAAATAATTAAAAAAAGAACATAAATAATTTGTAATCATTTTGTCAACGAAGTCTCAATAATGGCCTAGGGGCGCTGTAAAATTGTAATTTTGGCTTAATAAAAATAAAAAACAGGTTAATTGTATTTTTTATGGTGAAATGTCATCATCTCTGTTTAATATCTACGGATCTAAACTAACTACATGGTCATATTAGACCTGAATTTAAGCTTATTTTCTTGCCTTTAAACTTTGTAATTTATATAGTTACTCATATAGGTTGTATCCCGGATTTTTTAGATTTCAAAAAAATATCGTTTAAAAAAATAATTTTCCCTAAACTGATCTCAAGATGGTCCATATAAATAGTTCATGTTATATATTGTCGGAAACGTTTTTAAAATACCTATAATTTCATATATAACTCATCTAAGAAAGAAGTACGGTTTTCAAGATATAGCTAAGCATATTTTTTTTAAATTGACATACAAATTTACTTCATGCGAAAGATAAGCTTGTGTCATAATTTAATTTAAATAAGACTTGTGTATGACTGGCTCGAACGTAGTCTAATCTGTAGTCCAAGTCACGGTGGTTTTTTGTAACATTTGTGACCGTATATCGGCAATAACACAGCGAATTTTGTCCTCCAAGTGGTCAGTCGCTTCGGGCTTATTGGGACTATAAACATAAATAACTTGACAGCTGACGAAATTGCCGCCAGTTAAAAAGTATTGCCAACTTAAATTTTTATATATTTAAAAAATATTTCTGATTTGTGTTTTGAAAATATTGTTAAATAATGACAGTTACGTGACAGGAATGTATAATTTAATTTTAATTTAATTTCTTGATTTTTGCAGCAATATTATTCTAGTCCACAGAAAATAGTCAACCGGCGTTAAATCGCACGATTTTTGAAGCAATTTCAATTGACTGAATGTTGAAACTATGCGGTCACCAAACGTTTCCTTCAATAACCTTTTCAGTGCTCCGATAGACTAGGCGATAGAGTTCCGGACTATCAGTCAAAGGGTTGCGGGTTCGATTCCCGCCAAAGACACTGGGTGTTTTCTGCAGCTAAGCCAAAAAAAAAAGACCTGACGCAAAACTACCAGGAATTTTTTTATAATTTTTGGAATATGTGATCTCTAAAGCCTATGAAAATAAATAGTATGATTAGGTTTCATCATTTTTAAATCCTTCAAGGATTTTCGGGACACACACACGCTTGATGCATTTCGGTCGATTTTAATTAATATTTTTAACTAAAACACATTTTTATTGCATGCAACGATTTTACTTAGTTTGAAATATTAAAATTTATCATTTTGTAGTTAATATATGTATGTGCACTTCATTATTTGCAAACGATTGATACCTCTGTAATTAAAGACAATTACTTAATTTCACGGCTCATTTTGCTAAAATTGAAATGTGACGAAGAATTTTGCAATAATTCAAGTAACGGCAAATCAAACAGGAGAGAAATGTGAGACGCAAACACAAAAAACAATCAGCGTAATTGATGCATATCAGTCTATTTCAAACCGAAATCAACCCGCACAATTGATGCATCACGGTCTGAAAACGATAAATTAATTGTGTCACGAGCTGTGTGATATATCATGATTGCTCAATTGATAACTGAAAACGACATTAATCATGACTCTATATCGCTCACCATTGATTGCAATGTTCTGGTCAGCTTCGTTTTTGAAGAAGTACAGACCAGTTATTCCACCAGCCTACAAATTATAATGAAGTCTCAACATACACTTGGGGTTTATCATTCAACCATCCATTCAACCAAAAGTGAGCTATATACATACACATATGTATGTATGTTCCATAAATATCCCAGCAAAAACTTCACTTACAAATTAAGTTAAAAAGTAATAGAAAATTGTCGACAACGCTGTTCGAGATGTCCCAATCTGTTTTAATTTTGCCACTTTTAACCAAAAAGTTAATAACATTTTTTATGCTTAAAAGTGTTATAGAAATGTGTAGTTGTAAACTTATTACAACAAAATATTTAGGGAAATTTTAGGGAAACTTATTGCAAATGATATTAATAAAAATTTAAAATCATATACTATGTCCTGTTTCACACATTTCAGTTTAAGTTGCCCAGTTTTTTTTTCAATTCTGTTTAGAAAATTTAAAAAATTTACTAGTAATTTCAAGTATGTACCCCTTTTATTCTCTTTTCCCTATTCACCCAAAAATACTTGCCTTGAAGAGTAAGAATTGAAACGTGTGAAAGCGGACTAACTCCTGTACATTTATTTATTTGAAGTAAATTTTTTTGTATTTATAATTATGATATTTATATATATAAGTAATAATTTAATATATACTTAGTAATACAAAAAGTGGCGAATAAAGCTACGAAATAATGAATTCTGGAAGTCATTAAAATTAAGAATGTAAGTAAAATTTTTGCTGAGATATATCATATTTCACTAAGTTTTGATGACTTACCCATCCTAAAAAAGCTAGAAAAATTGTTTAGTATTTACTAAAAAATTTTATAAAAGGTTTTATTTTCATACTCTAAGTGAAAACTAACTTAACGTATGAGTGATATATAATTCCGCTTATGTTAATTATACGCCACTGGTTTATGCATTTCACAACCATTCCAGAAATATAATTTATAGAAATAAACCAGTTAAATATTTCTTAAGAAACACAAAAATAGAAAATTGTCAATGACCACAGTTTGTTTAACCAAACAATTGATTGCAAGAATCTAATCATTTATCATCCTACTCATTTTTCTATATAATTTGAATATTTTATTATTGACAGGAGATCCTTGTTTGTTGCCGTCCTGGAAGTTAATGGTGGTGACGAGCTTGCTCATCCTTTACATCATTATGGTATGTTAGAATATAATAAATTGTGTTTTTTCGCTGTTTCGTGTCTAATTTATATATTTATGTATATGTATGTATGTATGTATAGTAGTTGATTTTCTATTGTCTCGTCTCGTCTTTTCTTTTCTTAAATTATATTTATGTATATGTTGATTATTATTATATTTTATTTTATTTTAGTTAGTTCCAGGGTGTGGTTTTGTGATTGATTAAGTTTAAGTTGCTGTTATTATTTAGGCGTTTTGGGGCTTTATGGTTTTTTTCTTGTTGTTATTAGTCTACACAAATATTTATGAAATACAATAACAATAGCTACAGAAACAAATATTCATTTTAAATCAAGTAAAACAAGCTACAGTGCAATATTGGGCTGTACCGAATGTAAAATACTCTCCACACAAATATAATAAGAAATAAAAAAGCAACACTGATTATAGGACAAAAATAGGTTAAGTTATTCATCGGAAAAGATCCTGAATTTAGTATTTATATACTAATTTTATAGGCATTGCATGTTCTCCTTTTATTATATAAATAATGTGTACAAAATTTCATAGTATTAACTGCAATATATTAAAAAAATTTTCAAAAATTGGATGAAAAAAAAAGATTTTGGCCCGTAACTCTGGTTCTACTACACCGATTTTGCTGATTTTTTATACCAAACTTTTCCACAAAGCAAATATTTTTCTAAAAATTTCGTTAAATTTTGGATGTGAGAGACGGACTTAACTTAGAATTTCATAATCATCAAGAATGTATATACTTTCTTGCGTCTCAAGTAAATATTAACAAACTTTCACGCGGAATAATAAACGTAATATGCCCTCATTCACCACTTGTGGTGGTGGAGAATATAAGCTGTATAAAATTTTACAAGTGCTTCCTTATCACACCTTTATAATGCTTGAGGTCATAGTTGTAGATTAGGGGCATTTTTGTTTAGGGTGTTGCCATTAATTAATTATTATTAAGAAATTGACGGTGAATTTTCTATATATTATAATTTAACAATAGTGTAATTGTTAATTTTTTAGGGCAGTTGATGTATGGTTATTAATAATTGAACGCAAATTTATCATAAGGTGTAAGTTAAAGTATTTACGTTTTCAATTCTGATTTATTTCCATAATTTATATTTTTAGGTTTCGTAAGATATACCAAACTACCAGACGTATGATTAATATTAATGGAATTACATACATATTGTTCATGTAAGTAGAAAAAAACACTTTTGCGAAAAACGAAAATACATGCAATACATCCTTTGTAAAACTATACTGGATCAACCGAAATCAAATTCTGAAAAAGAATGCTTTTCACAAATGAAACCAAAATTAAACTGATTGGTCCTGTCAGAAAAGCGTTTGTACATTGGGAAAAGAAAACAAGAATGTAATCCCCGTTATACTACTAAAATAGTAAAGTGCGCTATTTCTCTGGCCATAGCTGTATAATTAAATCTGCTTAAGCATACATCACGAAACAGTAAATTTTTGTTTCCAGTTGTCTAAAGACTTTCGTCTTAAACGAATGTAGCTGAGCCAATAAACTTTTAACATTTACATTTGAACTAATATCCTTTTAAATATCATTAATATTTACATTTGAACTAATATCCTTTTGAATATTGTATTTTACAGCATTGGTTACAATGTAATGTTTAGGATTTATGAATGAATAATTATCCACTGCATTTACAGCTCAATGATATGGAATTAGCAATGATTACATGCATTTCATTTGCAGTCCAAAACGAAATACTATTTAAAAGTATAAATTTCATTCAAGGATTAGAACAGACAATTGCAGCCGACAGTTGGATTATTGTGTGCATGAATGGGCAGTTCTCAAATGGTGGGAAGGCATGTTGTGTTTAATAAGAAATAATGTATCAACTAGAATATACAACTGGATGTAACTAATTATGGACACTAGTATTCCATATTTAAAGGTAATATTTATTAAATAAAACGCAAAAATTTAACACTTTTATTTGTTTTTCTCTTGGAGGTGTTTTTTATAATTTGTGAAATAAATTCATCAGGTGATTATTACAATTGATCTTAAATTAACTATAATTACAGAGAGTGTTTTTCAGTATATGAAAAGTTTTTAATACTTGCTTAACATAGGTAAAAACAAATCATGGCATTACATGAAAAAAATATTATTGCACAAATGCATCAGGATGGGAAATCGCAACAGCATTGAATGTTTCAAAACACAATGGTTTTTGCAACACTGAAATATTTCATAATATATTCCACTACAGAAAAGGTGGCACATAAAAAAAGCCGTATTACGAAGATGCACTGATCGTGCTCAAGTCCAAAAAAATCCGCATAAATCAGCAAATTTAATTCGGATTGCAGAAATGAGGCAAAACCGTTGATTACTAATAGTTGTACTGTTAAGAAGAATTTCACGAAAGAAGCCATTATTGCCTGAACGTAACCGACAGAAGAAACACAACTTCACAAAGAACTACCACCAACAAAAAACAAAAAACAAAAACAAAAATATGTTATATTGAGTTGGTCTCTATGAATGCTGCTACCTAGCTTTAAGCTTAATTTAACCTTAAAAGACAAATATCATTTACCGCGGATTTACTTAATTTTTTTCAGCAATTTTACGACAATAATAATTATTTTGCAACAAATTTATCACATTGTTTTCAATATCAGTGGCCGTTTTTCTCATATTTAAAGATCTTTTAATTTTTTATTTAAAAATCAAGTTAATCACTTTACACGTCAAACAATAATGCACAAATAGAACAATAAACGGGTCAAATAACTTTGAACAGAGAAATATCGTGATAATTTTTATTTCTTGTATTGTGCAAAAGTTTCCGAAGTGTATATGTAAATGATTTATGCAAAGTTTTGAGTCGGTATCGATAAATGGCTTTTTCGGATGTGGTCCCTAAATGCGAGCTATAACCAGCATAAAATTTTGTACAACAATTTATATATCCATAATAATTATTTGTACCGAATTTTAAGCTTTAACATTATTTCTACCAGTTTTGCACGTATTTGAGTGAATTTTGGGAGCGGACTTTATATGGGGACTACGGTCAAAAGTGTACCGAACAAAACAAAATTTCGTTTTGCATTTTTTTTTTACAAGACACTTGTTTTTGTCGTATTTTGTATTAATTTTACAAGCATTTATTTATCATTAAGCCATATTTTGGGAAGATATGTATTTGTATGGGGATATGAGAAATCATGGACCGATTCATACTATTCTCCTCACACTTTCTTCTTTTATCATAAAAATAACGTGTACAAAATTTCATGGCAATATCTGCAAAATATTTCAAAAATTTGGAAGAAAAATGTTTTAAAATACCAAATGGATGTTGTCTCACATTTTGGTTTATAACTCTGGTTCTACTATTCCGATTTTGGTGATTTTCAATACCTGCTTAGGACAATTACAAACTGGTTTTGTAATCTCTATTGATTTTGGTTGTGTCCTTTGGACGTGAGAGTGTTTTACAGAGACAGAGAGACAGACGGACATAGCTCAGTCGACTTAGAATTTTATAAGGAACAAGAATAAATATACTTTGTTGGGTCTCAGATGAATAATTCTCAGTTTTACACACGCAATGACAAACTTACATATATCCTCATTCACCAGTTATGGTGGTGGAGTGTATAAAAATACATATATATTATAATATACCCATATTTGTATTATTTTTATTACCTTACTTCTTTAATGTAAAACATCCGGGCAATTTTGCTTCCCACTGTACATAATTATTTATGAATATTTATAAGAAATATAGAAAAGAATCTTATTGTTAGAACAAATCTGACTTTACCTGTATTACAGAAAATTTTTACTCTTTTATCTTTTATCTCTCTTATGTATTAAATCATTAATATTGTAACAATATTTGAGAATCTCTTTCCCCACAAACCACCGACTAATTAGGTTTCAAATCAAAATGTAATTATGAAATTTTGTTATAAATATTATTTTGCACAAAACATGATTAAATATTTGTTTGTCATACATTAGCGCACATATGAATATACATATGTACATGAGTATGTTTGTATGTCAATTATATTATAGCGCATAAATGCTACAAAATGAGGATGATTCATTTAGGCTTTTTCTAATTGTAAATAAAACACGTAAAATATCACTGGATGTTGGAATTTTTATTACCACAGGAAAGAAGAATTTTTTTAATTAGCTTTTTTAAAATAATTTCATACAAAAGTTTGATGCGAATAGGATTCATGTACTCGATTCAGAAGGTCTTTTTGAGCAACAGTATACAGACAGTTGACAAATGCTCAACAAAATAATTTTCAAATAATGCCATTGGTGCTTTTCACATAAAGTTAATTCTCACACGCGCAGAGAAAAATTATGGTAGTGCATGTTTACCACAACTATTCCAACATTTTTACAATTATTTTGAAAATATTAATGGCACTGTAATTATTTATATGATTGCTGCAACCATGGTATGATTAAGTCATGATTCGCGTGATTATAGCAATCATATATTTGATTATATTATGTAATATTTGTGGTGATCAGTTTTATGATGAAAGATTATATCATATTATGTTGTTTTCTATCATAATCAAACAGCAATAAATTATGATAAATGGATTCATCATAAACATAATTGCAAGAAATATATACATAATTACTACAATCGTATTAATGGTTGTAGTAACCATCTGCATCGTAACTTAAACATATTATGATTACCGCATTTATATGGATAATTACAGTGCTAAAAAAATTGTTGTGGCAAACATGTACAACTATATTTTTTCTCTATCTGCAGACCGCGGATTTTCATAATACAGCTGAATAATTTGGATAAGTTGATGCGATGTGTGCATTTTTCTGATGAATTGTCAAACAATGCTCAAAAAAGACATGTATGACACCAGCCACGCTGGAGCTGTGAACAAAAAACATACAAAAAACGAATATAAATGGATCACCCTATAATATACAACAGTACAGGGATGTGTGTAGGCCTCACATTCAATCTACATACATATTTTAATGTAAATGTCAAAATCTTATTATACGGTTTTAAATGTATTCAATAACCAAAAGCGTACATGTGTTCAGCTGGTTCTCAATCTATTAATGTCAATTAATTTGTCTTTAGTCATTAATCATTTTTATATGTTTATGACATTGATTTTGTATTTGATTATATAAAAATCGATTACGACTCAAATCAAACGAAATATTTACAGAGATTTAAAGGTCATTTTTATGTCAATATTTTGATTGAATTAGGTTTTGTGAAGTGAGCTTGAGTGAGAAAAAACGCAGACAGACATTGTGGAAGAGACATATGTACTTATGCCGGTTTATGTTGATGTAGCTGATAAAGAGATTTTGTGTATTAAAAATGCATAGTAATTCACTAAATAAATTATGAAAAATATTTCACCATCCAATATAATGTTACAAAGTTACCAAAACAGGCTTCTAATATATAAAAATGCGACATATATTTTAGATTGTATTACATCATTTTATACTAAGTTTAACCAAGGCTAGTAAAACCTGTTGTTGTTTATAATATTTTAAAGATAATAGAAAATATTATTTATATATTTTTTAATGGCAAATTTCTATCTACAAATTTAATAACGTTCTGACTCATAAATTCTTTTGAAAACACATTTGAACCTGCAAATCAAATTCTGCTCGTTGTTCTATGTGTATCATTTTATTTGAATGTCGTTTCCAACAGCATCCTGTGATTAAATGCTTTTTTTTATTTGCTTTTAATGTTGCTGGTTTTCTCTTTTATTTTTGAGTATAGTACTAAATGTGGTTTATCTGGCTTTGTATCATATATACTCCCACAGTTTTATTGTTCTCTATAGACATACAACTTTTAAGATGATTACAATAAATTATAAATGGAGAAAGTTTCTAAAAACACATAAAACAAAAAAAAACTTTCAGATTAATTACAATTTCAAATAACAATTATATTTCAGTGTTCAAAAGAACATTCAAATATTTTTAGACTATTAAAAGGAAAACGAAATAGTTAAAAAGCAATAAAAATAACACTGTCAATACTAATATTCCCTCAAGGGCCAGAAAGACAATGAACTAAAAAGCAATTAAAAATTTATAGTTTTTAATAAAACAATTTATTTTAAAATTAAAAAAAAAAAATCTGCATTATAATGAAATATATTTTATTATTTCAAATATAATGAAATATATTTCAACCGTTTTTACTTTTTTCTTCAAATTTAAACTTTTAATTCCTCTATAATAAATTATTAAAAAAAAACAAATGCAATAAAACCATTATTTGAAATGACTTGCTCCATATGGTTTTATGAGCCTGTTCCTTTAATAAATAAACAAAAAAAAATATTTCCTAACACATACAATATAATAAAGTGGCAAGTGTTTTCACTTTGCAAAAACTTCCTGTAAATTTATGGTTTTAATGACTTTTAAAATCAGTTAAAACAATTTATTCGACCCACAACAGCACATTTCCTCTGTGTAAAATATGTAGTACGAAAACAAACTTTTAAAATTATGATTTTCTCTTATTGTTTAGAGAAAGAGGTGAAAAAGTTTTTGTTAATATGGCTGTTGAAATTTTTAGAAACAGCCAGGAACAAAAGCATGTTGGTCTGTACAACGAAAAATAATTTCCTTTAACAATAAAATAGAGA
The DNA here is from genome assembly GCA_950370525.1 of Bellardia bayeri. Classification (NCBI taxonomy): domain Eukaryota; kingdom Metazoa; phylum Arthropoda; class Insecta; order Diptera; family Calliphoridae; genus Bellardia; species Bellardia bayeri. The sequence continues at coordinate 72,458,370 of OX493267.1, read as the reverse complement.
CAGAGAAATTATTAAAGCCAGAAAGTAAGAAAGTATAGTCGGTTAAAAAATTAAAGTAGACTTCAAATGTAGTTTAAGAAAATTTTGTATGAAAATCTTGTCTAAAAGCACACTTCAAACCTACTTTATTATTTTTTTTTTTTTGAATACGGCAGTGTGTTCTTGAATCGTTATATAAGTGTGTAAAAAGACAAAGTGTTCATTTTTAATTGTTTTTGTGTACATTTAAATAAATAAAGGCTTGTTATATTTTCTTCAAACTACTTGACACTTTTATTTTGGAATTAATAAGAATCCGGTTAATTGAAAGAAAATAAACCATCGTTTTTAAAATGTAAAAACGTAACAGTATATTAAATTATTTTCTGAAGAACTTTTCTGAACTCCAGTTGCTTAATTTATATTGCAAATATATACAGTGCAGGTCGCATATGACGACATGGTAGTACTTTATGCACTTAGTATGTATATAAATAAAAATAAATAGAAATAATAAAGAAAATTAGAACATTATATATGTATGTACTATATGTACTATGTATATGTACTATATTTACTATACATAAATCAAAATTAAAAATATCAAACTCTAAGAAAGAAAAAAAAGCAACGAAACGAAAACAACTCGCTTGTAATTAATTTTGCATCATGCTAAGACTTTAGGGAATAATAGTATTTTCAGTACTTAGTCCAAAGTCCGCTATTTTGTAAAACAATTATTTCATGATTTGGCATATTTTCCATAAATTTTTCAATTAATTCATTTAGAATACTCTCCCTTTCGTGCTGAACCCGCTAACAAAGCCTATCCAAGTGGGTTGCAGTTAATCGGTATTGTCCTAACTGTCTCTTCCCTATTGACAACAAATGCTCAATCGGCTTGAAGTCGGCACTTTCTGGAACCTGTATCAAGAGCAAATTTTTTAAAACCTTTTTGGAAATATCTTATAAAAATTTTAAGTTTTGTTTTTACTTAAATATTTTTTAAAAAATGTCTATATAAATGCGAAATCTTATTTAAAAATATTTACAACTTAAACTGACAATTCTTCTTGATTAAATTGGACTTATAGTTTATTATTTTTATTTTTCGCAAATTTTTCACTGTGCAACACGCTTTATTATACCCTTCACCTTCATGAGAAGGATGTATATAAGTTTGTCATTCCGTTTGTAATTTTCACAATATAATTTTCCGACCCTATAAAGTATTTATATTCTGGATCCTTACAGATAGCGGAGTCTATTAAGCCATGTCCGTATGTCTATCGGTCTGTTGAAATCAATTTTCTGAAGTCCCTTCGGGATCCAAATCTTCAATAATTCTGTCATAAATGCTTTCAAGAAGTTTACTATTTTAAATTAGCAAAATCCGTCCATAAATAACGGAGATATGAGCAAAAATCCGAGACAACCTCTGAAAATTTCATCAAAAAGACTATCAAAGGTGAAGGTTTGGCATAGCCGAATATAGCACTCTTACTTGTTATTTCCTTTCCATGGTGCCTTTGATTGTGCAGGTTTTCAGTGTTTACTGCTTAGATGTAATTAATATGGCAAATGGTTCAACATTCCGTCCATTGACTATGGAAGCACTTGTGTTATAATGAGAAGTGCTTCCACATAATTTAATAGCTAGAAAGCTAAAAAGCTTTAAAGTATGCGATGGCACATAATGGACTTTCTTATGACAACTGATTTACTAATTTTAAGATCTTTATTATTGCTTTCACAGATAACTTTCTTAATTGGGTGCGCATCTACCTGAAAAATGGTAGACAGTCTGTTATTTTCAATAATTCAAAACCCAAAATCATAGATATCATATCTGGAAAGTATGTGTGTTTCTAATATTCGATCAAGTGAGGTTTGCTTAGTTGTTTATAATGCTATGCTTAGCCACAGCACGTTTTACTTCTACTAAGCACTGTTGAAGGTGCTAAGCTAGAAGTTTGAGAATTAAACAGAATGAATTTCCAAAGTATTCTGATTCTTTATTGAAATAATTCTCTTATTTATACTAAATTAGATAATTTACAATTCTTAATTTCACATTATATTCTACTCTCTCTCACCTATGCAGAGGTTTATTGAGTCAAAACACTTTTTACCTAATTTTCACTCTATCATTTACATTTATTTCATTCAATCTATTTACATGAAATAGTATCCAATGTACTAGTTCAAGTGCATTGCCTTTTGCCGAAATGCTTTCATTTGTGTTTATGAAATATTATCCATCGTAATATTTGTTATGCAATTCATTTAGTTAATTTCCTGTATTTACTTGTATTTAAATATTTGGGTATTTTAAGTTCGGTGTCTTTTATTACAATTTATTCATTATTTTATGTGTGGTCTCATTGAAGTCTGTCAGTAGTGTCAAATAGCTAGAGTTAATACATATAAACAAATAATTTTGTGTTATTGTTGTTGGGTAGTTGTGTTATAACAAAACACATTACACATTAATTTCGGTAGTTCTGATGTGTATTGACAAACACACTACAATATATTAATGATCTTCCCAATTCCATTGAACATAGTAATATCCTAATGTAGGCGGATGATGTGAAGATATTTTCATCTCTGACGGAAAAATGTTATACAACTCTTATTCGATCCGATTTAAACAAATTCCACAACTGGTGCTTAACTAACCTGATGGAATTAAACCTGAAAAAATGTCAATTTATGTCCTTTTCGAGAAATTCCCCATCCATTCATGAATATCTGTAGGGAGCTCAAAATTAAAATCCGTTGACTCTATCATTGATTTGGCTGTCAACTTTGATAGAAAACTGAACATTAACTACCATATACCTATGATTGCTAATAAAGCAATTGGTGTCCTCATAAACCGTAGGGCAAAGGAATTCAATGATCCATATGTGATAAAAAAATCTATCCACAACGTTGGTAAGACCGATACTTGAATATGCATCTGTAATCTGGGACCCACAATATAATGTGTACATAAAAAGCTGGAATCTATTCAAAAACAAATTCTTATATTTTGCCTTCGCCATGCCGAAGTCGTCTGGCACTCATAAAGCTCCCAACATTGAGAAGTAGAAGAAGAATTGTAAACGTTACATTTTTATTGAACCTAATTAATGATACTTTTGACTCTCAATATCTTGTTTCTAAAGTTTGCTTCAATGTCCCAAACAGACAACTAAGATCATACACTCCACTCTATCTGAAATTCCATAAATCGAACTTTATTAATTTTGACAAAAATTATCAAGAAGTAAATTTTGATTCTATTCGAAAAATATGTGCAGAATTCAACAAATTCTATGATTTAATTAATTTTTCTGGTACAACTGAGGAAATAAATAGCAGACTGGCGTACTACTTGAATTCAAATGATTGTACTTAATTAATTATTGTACTTCAAATCATGCTCAGCTCAGTAGCTGATTTTTAAATAAATAGATATTACTCGCGCAGAATAGCTGGTTTTTGGCATTGCTAAAATACTGTTTATAGTTTAGTCGTTACTTATTATAATTGGATTTCTGTTGGATAATTTGCAGAAAGTGTTTACCAAATGTAATTTAAGTGTTAACCGCATGCAATTAAAAAA